>CM074856.1:2521666-3782500 GCA_037501455.1 Lantana camara | reverse complement strand
ACATCTATTATATACATAAGTATATGCAGTAGACTCCTAGTGGCTTATTTTTGAATAATCAAATGGATTTGCCTAGCAAGTTTAGAATTGTTTCAAGACAAGACCGGCCTTAATTTCTTTTATTGAGATGATCCCTATCAAAACAAATATATATATATATATATATATATATATACATACACGTGTGTATATTATATATAAATATATATATATATATATATATATATATTTGTATATTATATGTACTATATATTATATATGATAGTACAGGAAACTGGACTCCCAAAAATGCAACCACACTTTTAATATTTGTATGAAAAGGGAAAGACCATCACAGGCGTGGGTGGCCTCAAGAACTGGGTTTCCTCTTTGAGCGTGGGTTCTTTCAGTTAGGATAACACCAAGAGTGCTAAATGCAGTGGTGATGCAACTGTGGTGAATATAGTATGAAGCTTGGAAAAAATGAAGGAAAGTGGAGGAAGATGCCCAGGACAGTGAATCCAGTGCGTAATAGGGAAGATGACTTGGGAGAGAATGCAAAGGTTCTCTCCTATTTATATGTTAGGGGTGAGGGTAGATTGGGTAATTGGACCAGGTGGTCCCAAACCTGTGTTGCCCTAAGACGTGGTGGCCTGAGAGGGCATGAGAATGGCATCTCTGAAAAGTAGGCGGCGTGTCAGGAACAAAGTGCACACTGCCTCTGTGTCAGAGGTTATTGGCGAGGGTCTCTTGTTGGGAAGGCTCAAGGTTTGTCTTACAGGAGTATGGACGCCCCAGAAGGGAGAGGATCCTATACGAGCGTTGGTGACGCTCAAAGGGCGCACGAGTGGGTCTCCCCCGATAGATGATCCTTGAGCGTCAGATTCACGAGCGTCAAAGGGCGGGTGCCCTCGTGTGGGTGCCACCCTGGAGGAGTGGCCTTGAGGACTGGGGTATGAGCGTAAGGTCTGACAACCCTACCCTTCACTGGGACAGTTGGCCGAGGCTCATGGGCCTGTACAAGCCAACAAGTGAGTGGGCTGGATTGATCCGCGAGCCCATCCATGCGAGCGTCCAATCCTTAAATCGGTTGATGGCGAACTGAATCCCGTGTTTCAAGAATTAGCACAAAAAATCCTGTGTTTTCTAAAATATGCACCACAGACCCTGAACGAGCTGAGTGTTTTACACGCGTCAAAATTTTCTTCTTTAATTTACTAAGACTTAGCACAAAAAACCCTATGTTTGTAAAAACATACACAAAAAACTTTGACAATTTACCAAATAAATGAGTTTAACACAAAAAAAATTCAAAAGTTTGTAGAAACATTATCTATACAAATACAATCTCCAACTAATACAATAAAATTATTATCTGAACAATTCCAAAATATACGTACATGTACGTATGCATAAATTAGAAACAACTGATCATGGACTCGAACAACAATACATTCTAGATGGCAAATTTTTCTCTAGTCGTCGCCGGGGGGGGGTTCACACTTATTGTTAATTAATTATATGGAAAGAACAAGCTAGATATCACTATTGCCGACCTTTAAAGATATTTTAAAAGCAAAAATCTTAAACCATATAAAATAGAGATTCCACGATTATAATGCTAGAAAATAATATTACATAATTAAACACATTTAAAAGTAGAACCTCCACGATTATAATATAGGGTTTTTATGTTAATTTTTGAAATACGGGGTTCAACTTGCCAATTATGAATAACATAGGGTCTTCTGTACATTAAAAAATGAAAATTTTCAATAAAAAATCGCATAACCCATGCGAAGACACAATTACGAAGCAGAGGATCTTTTCGATCTGTGTCTATTTCTGATTACATAGGATACTTATTCTTCTTCTTTACCTTTTGTATTCTTTCTCTTTTTCTTCTTGTCAATGTAAAATCCTCATTTTTTAATCATCAAACTTTATACTTATTGGAAAAAGAAATAGATTGTGGTCCAAATTAAATTAATCATCTAGTAAAGTCAAACAAAGTAATTTTTGTAGCACCAGCATCGATAGGCGCCACATCCCTCGCACCATGAATCCAATCCACGTATGAAATGAAAGTCCATACATGAATCAAACGCGTGGCGAACGGGTGACAAGAATAAAATACTCAATCTAGCTAAGCGGGGCTAACCCTTAAACCAATTCAACAATGATGCAATATTTAAAGCGTAAGCATAATTATATATATATCATATCAACAAGTTAGGAGTATCATTCCCGCATAATATTCAAAATATGCAACCACGGCCAACACGACCCAAATATAGCAACAATTCTCCAAAACATGACAATACAAGTCCAAAAGTATAGATAAACAAGAATTATGACATGCTAGGACCGAAATAAAAGGCTCCAAGACGACTCTGATTCCCCTCCTAGCAAACCTGCAAAAGACTAAAAACAACGTGGAGGTGTTAGTCAAAAGACTAAGTGAGGGGCATAATAAATATAACGCATGCACAAGCAATCCCTAACTCCGAGTAAAGTTTTGGAAGAACCCAAATGGGAGGTTGAGAAAAGGTTTCACTCGGAGTTACGAATATCAAGTTATTAATTCATAAAACATAGTCGTTACGTGGCCCGGTGAGATGGTAATTCTCCAACCTTACTCCCATCGTGTGTGCATAAAACAAGTTTAAAGCGTTCATGCATAAATGTAATCGTAACGTAATCGTAAACATAGTTTTCCATCCTTCTTCCTCCGGGGAGATGAACGGGTTTGTAAGGCCCGAACACCTTGTTGGTCCATATCGAGTCTGGGGATCATGACTCCTACCCGCTCATTCGATGGTATAACCATCGGCTCAAGAATATCTCACCTTCCGGCCACCCAAGTCGCGTGAAGATATTCTCAAAGGGTATTTTATGTGAAATGGGTTGCCCGACAGCCCGATGCCATGCCGGATCCATTCACACATTTCCCGGGCCCATTAATACGTGAATAATCTAGCCAAAATATTTTCATAAAATGTTTGAAAACATTTGAATAAAATTAATTTTTCCAAAGTATAAATATAATTAATACATTTTGGCTAGAATTGATCATACAAGGTATTACGGGTTCGAAATTACTAAAACAAAACCTCACCTTGACAAAAGAAGCGAAAAAAAAAAACTAGGGACCTTGCTCCTCGACCATTGGATCCACCTCTGTGCAAAAGGTACAAATGTACGTGAGACTCAAGACTTATGAACCAATTAATCGATGAACGACATGATCATGATATGCTATGATATGAGTTTATGATGTCAATAATTATTATAAATGTTCATGTGCACAATCAATGTCCCACGGACCACGTTATCAAGTAAGGAAACGGAAGGAATTAAAATTACACAAAGCATGCTTCCAGGGCTACATCCCAGCTGGGAGGTGTTTTAATTCAAAATGGATCCTGGCCGGGACGAGGTCCCAGTTGCCTGCCTGTCCCGCCATCCCGGCCAGGACGAAAACCATCCTGGCCGGGACATATAGCCCCGAAGTATGCCTATAATGCCATCCCGGACAGGATGGTTTTGTGCATAAAAATGTCCCGGCTGGGACCTATTATGCAGCAGTAGGGTATGCGCACGGCAACAGTCCTCAAGCAACAAAACCCACACAAAACACAATCAATCCAAGAAATTCAAGGCCAACATGTTCATAACACTTAAACCCACACAAAACACATGTTATACTTCAATTATGTACCAAATCACACATTAAACAACAAGATTCAAATTCACTATTCATTAAACCCTCATAAACATACAAATGAAATAAATGCCTCCAACAACCAACTAATTCATGCATTAAATTCAAAGATTCATACATATACACACCTTAACATGCTAAGAATCATAAATATAAATTTAGATTATGAAATCTCCACCAAAACCCTTCATTCACAAACTTACACACATATTCAGTATATATATACACACATAGAATGGAAGAAATGAAGGAAAGGGAGTGGAATGAGATGATGGTGTCTTGATGATGCTCCAATGATCAAACTTCGGCCGACGGCACTATTCCGGCAAGGGGGTGGGGCGTGTGAAATGGAGAGGAAGAGAGGGAAATGTGTGTTTTCTTGTGTGTGTTTGAATGAGTGCGAGTAGAGTATGGAGTGTTGTGTGTATATGTATATTTGTATATTGCATGATATATTTTAAATAAAGTATAAAAGGTAATTATGTATGTATGTGTGTATGTAATGAAGTGTAAATGTAATGTATTATAATTATGTAAGTGCTAATACTACACACTATAAAATGAATTGGGTGTATGAATGTATATGTATTTAATTATAAGTATGAAATGTATGAATTATATAAAGTTACTATTTTATAAAATAGGTTGAATATATTTATATATATACACAAGTTAGAAAATATGCAAATTTTTATGAAATGAATTTATAAAATATGTTGTGAAATGAAATGAGGTGAAAGTAATTGAATCAAATAATTCACAAAATCACATAATTCAAATAATTAAATTAAACAATAATTCCAACTCTCAAAACTCACGCGTGGCGCACGTACCTATACAAAGAAAACAAAAGCATCACAATTTTATTTTTTCTTTTATTATAAATAGATTATTTAGGCAAAATTTATCGTTAATTTTTTAATTGTTAATTAGTTCAAGATAAAAGACCAACTTTCTATATGAGAATAGATTAAATATCTTTATAGAGTAGGTTAAATATAAGTATTTTAAATTAGAGTATTATTTGTAAAAATTAAAGTATTTAATTATATGAACATTCCCAAGGAAATATTTCCCTCGTAAATTCCTCGGAAATCAATTTTAGTTTAAAAATTAAACAAGCTGTAATTTTCCAAGGGAATTCTTCACTCGAAAATCCCTCGGGAACTAATATTTATTTAAAAATTAATTAAGTTTCAATTTTCCGAGGGAAATTTCCCTCAGAAATCCCTCGAAAAATAATTTTAATTTAAATTTTAAATAGGTTTTATTATTTCCGAGGGAATTTTCCCTCGAAAATCCCCCCAAAAATTCAAGATTTAAATCTGTGAACATTTTCGAAGGAATATGTCCATCGGAAATCCCTCGAAAATTAATTTTAATTTAAAAATTAAATAAGTTTTTATATTTTCGATGGAATTTTCCCTCGAAAATCCCTCGAAAAATTCAAGGTTTAAATATGTGAACATTTCCGAGGGAATATGTCCAGCGGACATCCCTCGAAAATTACTTTTAATTTAAAATTTATATGAGTTTTATATTTCCGAGGGAATTTTCCCTTAAAAATCCCTCAGAAAACTTGGCGGCTAAGGTTGGCGCTAA
This sequence comes from Lantana camara, assembly GCA_037501455.1. Taxonomy (NCBI): domain Eukaryota; kingdom Viridiplantae; phylum Streptophyta; class Magnoliopsida; order Lamiales; family Verbenaceae; genus Lantana; species Lantana camara. Next base: position 3,777,195 of record CM074856.1, on the reverse strand, counting down.
CATTTCCGAGGGATTGTTCCATCGGAAATAAATTTGATGAATTCCCTCGAAAATCCCTCACCATTTCCTCGGAAATTTTCGAGGGAAATATTCCCTCAGAAATTCCTCGTGATTCCCTTAGCATTTCCGAGGGAATTTTTCCCTCGGAAATTTCCCTCGAAATTTGCCTGTTTTCTTGTAGTGCCAGCCTCATCCTTCTTCTTTGGCTCCTTCTAATTTCGCTCTTCATTTTCACTGCCATCGTTGCCTTCACAAATGGCGGCATCAATCTACCATTCTCCCCTTCCGCATTCAGGCGCTGCCATCGCTGCCACATACCCCCTCCCGGCCTCTTCCGCTAACCTCTCCACCACCACTCCCGTCAGAGACAAAAGAGCAGAAGATCCATATTTTAGGTCAATAATGAGGAAAAAAACGGCACAACGCAACTGTGTAAAGTTAGTTTTTTATTTTTTAAATTGCTGGAAGCCTAGAAAAAGCTCTTATTATGGGCTAATCTATATATATATATATAATTCACAACCCCCCAAGGCTATCCACGTGTATGCTAATGTGGATAGACCTAATGAATTTTTATTTTACTATGCAAGAAATCTCAAATTTTATTTTCACATAATCTCAAAATCGGTTACGCAAAAATCTCATTAAATTTTAAGAATTTTCAAATTAAAATTACCATAAAAATCTCAAAATTTTCTATCATATAAACTCTTCACGTTTGTTTCTCAAATTTTATTAGTTAGAATAATTTGAATTAAATAATTTAAATTTTAAATATAACCATATTATAAAAATCTCAAATTTTGTTATCACGGTTAGGCAGAAATCTCATTAAATTTTATTATATTATGCAAATAAATAATATTTTAAATATTTAATAATTATCTAAAACTTTAAGACTCTTTAAATAAAAACTACATAAAAATATCAAAATCTTCTATCATATAAATCTCAAAATCGGTTAGTAAGAAATATTTAAATTTAAAATTAAGTTATCAATATTAAATCTAATTCAATCTACTAAAATATTAAATATCTATCGGATAAGATCGTACGCATTTGGTGCTATATAGGTGGATGGAGAAATCCTATACCATGTATCTCTCAACCTCATATTTATAAATCTTCATAATCACACAGATACGAATACATTCCTTCGCCACCTCCCGAAACAAGATTATGCAAAAATGTAAATCAAATTGGAAAAGATCTATACATGTAAGCTGTTCGTGAATTTGGTTCAATCTTTTGGTGTGAAAAGTGCGACCGTGAGGTAATATTAGTATTATTTGCACTGAAAATAGTTCATACATATAAAGATATTTTTTTATCGATTTATTTGCTTGAGATCTCAGATAAGGTAAATGGAAATTTATGATATATTTTTTTATCGATTTATTTGTTTGAGATCTCAGATAAGGTAATTAGCTTTAAATACTTTTGTATTGTTTTATGATAGAAATTTATGTTATTAAGGTTGGAACATAAATGTGTACAGCCTAAAGAGAGAAATGAGGAAATATTTAATCAGTTGCAGTTTAAATCATTTGTCTTTCAAATAAAGGTTACAAAGTTCAACAGGAGCTAGGGAGGAACAAATTTATAGTAAACAGATTTACAAAAATTGATTACAAGCTTGAAAACAACTACCTTGATGCTAATATGGAGCTCTCTTTCAATCCTTGATAATGTACAGGTACACGAACATGGGTGGAGGCTCCTTTTCAGAATTACTATGGAAATGTGGATTGTGAGTAAGGCAAGCTTCGATAACAGGTTTATTCCATACGTTGACCACATTGATTGGATTTTAGATGGGAATAAGCTCATTTGGTGCAAGTATTATAATCTTGATCAAATTTTGGCCGAGACCAATGTTGTTTCTTGCAGGGACATAGCGAGGGAGACGAAGAAATATGCTAAAAGAACGACCTTTGGCTGAGACCAGTGTTTCTTGCAGGGACATAGCAAGGAAGACATGCTAAAAGAACTACCTTTTAAAATAAGTCCTTATAAATACGTAGTGTATACATATTTTTTTATTTTTAATCTGATTATTATTTTTATTTTTGTCTTAGATTGAACAACTTATAAAAAAATGTTGTTCGGATAACTCTAAGTTCATCTACACCACACCTTCTGTTGTATCAACAAACAGGTTGCTACTACAAACATTGATTCAAAATCAACTAAGGGAGAATTAATTAGAAGTGACTTATTTAATGAAGAAACCTCTAAAAAAAATTGTATTACTGGGTAAAATAATTTTCTATTTAAGTATCAATACAAATATTTCTTATATATATATATATATATATATGATGGGGACCACCCTATATGACGCGTGGCAACAACTCACACATGTACGAGTAGAAGGACTCTGCGGATAAGAACGAATCCACTCAAATCTTTGCTTATACGGATAGAATAAGGATTCTGCGGATAAGAACGAGTCCACGAGAATCTATGCACATACGAATAGAATAAGGATTCTGCAGATAGGAACGAATAGAAGAAGCACTCGGGAAGGACTCTAATGTAGACGATTAGTAAACCCTAACTGGACTCTTTGTATTCGCCTGTATAAAGGAACGAATAGACGCAAATAGGACAAATAACAAAACAATAAAGAAACAAAGAGAAGAGGAGCAAGAGAGAAAGAGGAGCCGCTCTTATTGATACTCATCATATATATATATGTTTTCGATAGCAACGCACAAGTCAATATTGTTGCAAACCATCTTATATTTACCTATACTTTAACAAAATTATATATATTTTGATACAGGACTCAGATGAAACTCTAAATAAAGTTTGAGACAATTACATGGTCCGGTAAAAGTTTAAGAAATTTTAACCTAATTCTAAAAGTTCAAAACAATTTTTATATTTTATTTTAAATTAAAACATTACGACAACTTCCGCAAAGGAGCTGAGTTATGATCTTAGATAAAACATTTATTTCTTAGTTCATGTTTAACAATGGCTCAATCAGAGATATATTTATTATGATGATGGTTATCATTATTATTTAAATTATTTGATTAATCTTATTTTTAAAAAGAATTTCGCCAATACCTTGGAAGTAATTTTTTTTTACCATTTTATAGTCATGTGATTACATACGTAGGATGATGATGGTGATGATGATGGTATCTTTTTTTATTTTTTTAAAGTACATTATAATGTGATCCATATAATATTTGATCCATATAATATTTGACATAGTTAAGTTAATTACTTAAAATATCGTATTTAAAAAGTGGTGGTTCGGTGCCTTGGCGAGGGTTCAATACTAGTTAAGGATTATAATTTATGTCTAGTTATTAAAGTGGGCCGATCAAAGTGGGCTGATCAAAGTGGTAAATACCATTTCTTGTCATTATTGGACACCTTTAATGCCTGGTGAGTTAATGCAGGGTTTTTATTTATTTATTTTCTATTTAAGCGGATCAATTCAGGTCAATCCGGATTGGATCCGAACCTGACCTGATTTCTTCTATACTCTTCGGGTTGTTATCGGGTTCGACTTGAACCCAAAAACCTCAAACCCTAACCTAGAATTTTAACGGGTGAATCGTGTTGGGTTTGGTTCGAAATTGACGCTCCTATTTAAGCTCTATATATTGAAAGATTGTATGATTTGCGACAAAGACTAATTTAAAAGAAAATTAAGTTGAGGAAATGACAACTCATTCTATTAGAGGGTATGATTTTAGGCGAAAAATATTAATCCTTTAATAAAAAGTAATAAAATATTTCTGCCAAATAGAGTTCGAGACATTATTTTAGAGAAAATTATTTGAACCACCCAAGACGATAAAATTGGTTCGAGACATTATTTTAGAGAAAATTATTTGAACCGCCCAAGGACCAAGAAGATAAAGTTGGATTATTTAATGTGCACCACTTTTTAAGTTGTGTTCTTTTTCTTTTTGATCATAGTTTCCTCACGTTTTATGGTTATATTTACTGGGGAGCAAGTCTTATTTTCAGTTCTTTTGAGTGAAATCAATCTCCTTCTGAGTCTTGGTTATTATCTTGTGATATAGGTAGCACAAAGGTGCAAAAGATGAGCCCCAATATGCGTGAGCACACCTCAGTTGGACGAAAGGTAAGTAGTGAGTCGTATTACTTATTTTCTTCCCGACACTAAGATAATGTTGAAAATGACGTTTTGATTACCGAATCGAAATATTTGTTTCGGTTCGATTTTTTCTGAATTTAGTTTGGTATAAACAAATTATGACAATTTAAATAAATAAATATATATTATGTTTCATTACCTAATGCAAATCAATTGAGAACCATAAAACATTACCATGATATAATTAGGAAAAATTGCAAAATTGGTATACCATCTCCCCCCATTCAACCGATCTGTTACACTAATTTTTCGGTCAGCAAATAAACCCCATAACTCCCAAAAATAAACAATTTAGTGTACATTTGACCCGAATAACGCTCAACCCACCAGAAATCCGACCCATATTGACATGTGTCCCTTGTACGCTAAATTGACCCATACTAAAATCCGACCCATATTGTCATATGGGTCGAATTTCCGACGGGTTGAGTGTTATTCGGGTCAAATGTGCATTAATTGCTTATTTTTTGGAGTTGTGGGGTTTATTTGCTGACCGCAAAATTAGTGTACCAGATCGGTTGAATGGGAGGAGAACGAGATGGTATACCAAATTTACAAATTTCCCGATATAATTATATAAATGATATATATTGAGATAATATATTAACCATTAAACGTGTAATACGATTTAGGAAAATAGCAATTAGAATAGAATTATATAAGTAATAAAAAACACTAATTTCATTAACCAAAGCAGAAGCCTAAATAAATAAGCACAATAACAATATTCCACACAAACCCTAACCCTGTTCTGCTGCCAACGATCGAGACGAAGATGCAGCTGTCAAAGACGTCCTTATAGACCTGTGATATCCAGAAATTAAAGTTGAAATATTAACAAAAAAATCCAAATTAAAGGCGGCTCACAGAGAGGGCATGAACCAAAATGGAGGATTAATGGAACTTAATGATTCTTCAATTTGGATTGGCATAGTGTGCCCGTTTTCTAAATCATAAGAACCCATGTCTTCTCCACCTCCTTCATGTGTAATGGTGAATGCTGCATAGTGATCATCTGTGTAGTAAATATGATTAGGGTCGACTCCCGGAAATTGAGAGACATGATCCAAGCATATCGAAGTGTTCTCTCCAACAAAAATAGCTCTATCACCAATATTTTTAATCTGTTTGTAACTCTGATTGATTAAATCCAATTCATAAACTTGAAAATCAGCCACCCAATAATTCCCACTTTCTCCCCAAGGGCGATCGCCCCATTCTTCTTGTCGAAGGAGAACTAATAATGTCCCTGTCTTCCCTACACCCACAATATAGGGCCAATTGTCATCAACCAAGCTAGAATATTCTATTTTGATTATCTGACGAGGGCGAGGGGGTTGATCATGATCATGAGATGACACCTTGTAACTCCAAACGCCACCACGATAGTTAATGGCATAGAACTGATCATGGTAATACGTAAGATCGCTCAAGTCATCCAATTGATCAACTCTAGTCCACTCGACTCTAGTCCACTCTCTGTCACCTGGTTTCCAATAACCCAAGTAACGACCACCGGCACCACAGTGTAAAATCATCAAAATGGAATCCGATGGCGATTCTAATGGGTCTGCCGACAGCGCTGCACGTTTCGTGAAGGTGTAAGCTGGCCTATATTTGTACAATTTGTACTCTGCGATCCAGTTCTGAGGAGGAAGCTCGATCTGAGATCTGGAAAGAGGATGCACCAAACTCATTTCCCCTTTTACTCCCGATGATATTGTCAGGACCCATCCATAATTCAATCCGATGCATCTTTTATCGGACATCTCTGGGATGTACAAACTATTCCTTAATATATTTTGCTTTGAAAGACTGAAAATTCTTCGATGATCATCATCTCCTTTGTTCTCCGGAAGCATCAGCCATGGAATTTGGGGGCGGCGTACAGACCTCTTATAGAGGGTAAAACCCTTATGCCATGATTTGCAGACCATCCCAAAAGCAAAAAAATCTTCTATTAGTTTTATCTTCGTAAGGACTAGAGCAAGGAGATCATCCTGAAGTCCCTCCCAATCCACAGTCGACATTAAATTTTTCTTCGCTGCCGCCGTCAAGATCGAGTTTTTCTTCCTTTGGCCTGCCTATCGCCGCCGCGCTGTTTCCTATTTATTTATAGATTTCAATCTTCTTTTCCGAATGGGCTTTTATTCCTAATTTTGGTCCAATTCTTCTATTTCTATTATCTATATTATTCAAAATTTTGACTGAATTTTTTAAAATTTAAATTATTTTTATTAATTAGAAAAAAAAATTTTGGTTTTTTTTATATAAGTTTATATTTTAGATTCTATAACAAAAACGAATTGCTTTAGTTTTTTTATTTTTTTTTTACACCCATGGGTTAAAGGCCAAACTAATTCAGGTCCGACAAAACGAAACTAGAAGTAACAAAAGGAATATTAGAATACTCAATGCAAGGCGAAACCGCATTTTTAGCAATAGTGTGGGCCACAAAATTGGCCCCACGCCGAATAAAAGAGAAATGAACATCTTTAAATCCCGAGCAAAGCATTTGTACATTCAAGAGAATGTTACCAATGGGCGAAAGATCTTCTTCAACTTTCTTGAGGCTGTTTATAATATTAAGGCAATCCCCTTCTACTATAATTGATGCTAGGAGAAATCCATATCACTTAGCCCAAGAGATGGCCCAATACGTATTGAGAAATAACCCAGCCCACGAAGTGTTCATTGTGAGAAGCAGTCCGTTTCAAGCCTGCTTGCCACATGAGATTGTTGGGAATGGTGCCCTGAAAATTCAATTTGTTGAATTAATTAAACTGAATTTATAGCAAGTTGTGAGTATTTCACATATTAATAATTAATGACGTGTGGTGGTATTCTCATATGAAATGTGTTTCATAGGAAAAGACTTTGAATACCGAAATCACGTGTCATTAAAGTTCTAGTCGGTAAGATAAGAATATGTTCTTATCAAGACTATAACGTGGTTATATAAGATGATTAATCTTTCGTCATAGGGAATGGTGATTTCTGCTGGGACGGTGGGCCCAGAATAGTACCGGTCCGGGGCCACATTTTAAAATTTTTATTATAATACAAGTATTAAAATATTTCTAAAACATTTTAATACAAAGCGGAAGACTTAGCCGGATCTACTCAAGTATATACATGCAATTGATAATAAATTTTAAATCACTTAAGCAGATAAATATCTAACATGCAATTAACACTTAAGAGCACATAATTTATCATGCTTAAAATAAAACAACTGTAAAATATTATCGTACTGCAAACATGGCTATCTAACGACATTTTTCCAGCTCCCGAATTCACCTCCCGAGAATCCGATACCCGATCTCCTCGTGAAACCGGCAGAGCTTCCCTGCAATAACCCCAGGGACACCCTCGGAGTGTGGGCTCCGAAAGTATTTCTCTAAATACTTAGAGAAAATAAACTTTAAACTAGAAAACCCTTTTCAGGGTTTATTCTCCCGAAATTAGGCGTTTTATACAAACACCTAATTAAAATTAATTCCAAAATAAATTGGAATTAACTAGGAGAAAACGAGACTTGATTTCAAAGCCAAGATTTGGCCAAAACCATCCCAAAACTGAATAAGAAAAATGGGGTGGGTATCAGCCTATTTATAGGCAAATATATGAGGGTAAAACGGTCATTTTGGATACAAAAGCAAGGGCAAAATGGTCATTTCACATCCCCACTTGCGTAGCCAACTTGTACACGAAAATCGAGGACACTACGTTGAAGGTCTCGTCACCACGAGTCCAATGTCGCCAGCCACGCGCCGATCTGATGTCTCACGCGCCCTCACGCGCCGCCTAAAGACGGCGCGTGTATTGTACCCTCGGCTAGGGTTTGGGACTGACGTGGCCGATTCTCATTCGGGCACGTGTCCGGGTCTGGTCCGACCCAGAACCGGACCCGATCCGACCCTACCCGAGATCCGGTTTGTTGCCCGACCCGTTGACCCGGTATCCGAACCGTTGACCACCCGGTCCAGATAAATCTGGATCGTTGCTCTCGCTGACGTGTCACGATCTGGGTCAGACACGTGGTGTGCCACGCGGCCGCCCAGTCAGCGCTACCTGGGCCCACCTTACTGACGTGGCATGCCACGTCAGCTGCCACGTCATCACCGAAATAAATTTTTTTTTTCCCGATGAAAATTTTATTTTCTCCAAAATAAAATTCCGGGCATTTCCAACTCTTTGGAACTTTAATTTATTTTCTTAAAATAAATTCCTTGGCTATTTTCAAACACTTTGAAAATTCATTTTTCTTTCTCCTTTTAATATTTTCTCTTTGGGTTTTCAATTTGGGGCTTGCAGGGGGACCTGCAAGACTAATTAATTTTAGCTCCAAACGGGTTAATATATTATCATCTCATGACAATAATTAATTACCGTTTAGCAATATTTAATTCCACTAAATAAATATTGTTGCACTCTAAAATTAATTAAATTATTCACGAATTTATCGATCTAGAATAATTTCGCATTTCACTCCTCCGTGTAGATATCCATGAAAAATAAATTACAATTACTATCATTTATTTTTCATCTCTAATTTGAAATTTATTGATTTGCCTTAAGTTCAAATTCTCTGTATGTGAAACACATTGAACATATAACTTCGGTGACGCATCACGCGAAATGCTTTGGCCAAAGTCTTAATTCGAACTTTTACAAATCTATTTCAAGGATATCTCTTACCTTCCAGCAAGGCCACAGATTCCTCGATCAATATAACTCTTTAGCGCATTTCATGTAATCACCGAACATACAAAGTATTTTGGCCACCCGTTACCGAGACCTCACTTCAAGTATGTTACAGTGACTAACACTACATGCCTAAAGCCGAAATATTATCAGGATTAAGAGTACAATGCTTCCTGAGATTTTATTCATTTTAGATAGCAGTATAAAATAAATAATATCAGTGGTCAAGTTCGATGTTTCCAATCCTATTGAAAATCATCAACGTGTTATAATTGGAATCACCATTCCCTATGACGAAAGACTAATCATCTTATATAACCACGTTATAGTCTTAATAAGAACATATTCTTATCTTACCGACTAGAACTTTAATGACACGTGATTTCGGTATTCAAAGTCTTTTCCTATGAAACACATTTCATATGAGAATACCACCACACGTCATTAATTATTAATATGTGAAATACTCACAACTTGCTGTAAATTCAGTTTAATTAATTCAACAAATTGAATTTTCAGGGCACTATTCCCAACAATCTCCCACTTGCCCTAAATTCAATTTGGCTATACATCTAAGTCTTATTCCTTTCACACGAGTGTCAAAACTCGTTTTGCACTCTTTTACGCCAATACTTTGGTGAAGGAATCTATCAGATGTTTCTCAGAGCCAACAACTAGGAAATCATGAATCCAATACATCTAACTGGTTGCTTCTCAAGCTACCATGTATTTGACTTCCATGGTAGTGTAAGCAATACAAGTTTGCTTAACATTCCAAAATTAATGGTTGCTCTTTCTAGAGTAAACACTTATTCTGATGTCAAACATCTAGAATACAAATCAGATTGTAAATCCGAATCTGTGCACTCTATTGAAATGAGCTCACCACTGTGGTAGACACGCATATAATCTCAAGTCCTTCTCAAGTACTCCAATATATGCTTTCACTACTACCCAGTGTCAGATTCTAGGGTTTGACTAATATCTGCTGACTTAGACCTATTTCATAATAGACACCTGACCCTGTACATAATATGACATACATAAAGCTTCCGCTGCGGAACTCTAATCATGTCTTCTATCTCTTCAGTTGTCTCAGGACACTGATCCCGAGATAGATAAATTCCATATCTAAAAGGTAACGAACCTTTCTTGGAATCTATCATATTATACCTTACCAGCATCTTATCCATATATGCTTCTTGTGATAAACCAATCTTCTTATTCCAATGATCATGACAAAAGTCTGATCCTTGGAATAGCATTGGTCTCACATAGGTCTTTTCTTGTTAAAATGATTTGACGTCCGAATCTTAACCACTGATAAAATTCTTACATCATTCCCAATGAGCAGGATATTGTTTACGTACAAAATGAAAAAGTTACAACATTATCTTGATGTCATTTGTACACACATGGTTCATCAGGCAATTGCACAAATCCAAAGAATTTAAATTGCCTCTTTAATTGTGATGCTCCATAATCTAGACGTTTGCTTAAGATCATAAATCGATCTATCAAGCTTGCATTATATGTACCTGATTTCTGGCTGTGAAGCCTTCAGGTTGTACCATGTATTTCTTCTTCTTGAAATTGCCCATTCAAGAACATAGTCTTTACATCCATTTATCTAATCTCATAATCGATAATGAGATAAAATGAAGAGGCTAATGGACTTAAACCCTGCTATAGGCGAGAAGATCTGATAAATGATTTCTTCTTTCTGGGTAAAATCCCTTGCCATAAGCTTTGCTTTAAAGTCTCTACTTTTGTCCATTTCTCCTTTTATCGTCTTGTAGAACCCAATTGTATCTAATAAGGTTAATGCCTTCAGGCGCCTCTACAAGTTCAAGACTTTGTTAGAATACAAAGATTCTAACTTAGATTCCATGGCTTTTGACCAAATGGTCAGCGTCTATATCATCCACAGCTTCATTACACGTGACAGGATCAGATACGTTAGATTCAACTTCTTGGGTTAATCTTAGGTACCTTGTCAGGCATCCTGACAATCCTCCCACTATAATGATGCTCTCGTGTACATGTCTCTACATCACATGTTGTATTTGGTACATCACATGTATTTAATACATTTTCAGTTATCACGGGTTTATGGAAATCAGTATCTAATACTGTTATTTCTTTTAACACTACTTTGCTTCCACCTTTTGTGGTTATCTATGTAATTATCTTTGAAACTATTCACAAACATCTTTTTTTGATTTCTCAAATTACAAAATATACCACCTCTTGTTCTTCTAGGATAAACTTAGAACAAGTAAACCTTTGTTCTTTATTCTAACTTGTCAGGATCCATCCTTAACTCGTGGACCAGGCTACCTCAAATCAGAAGATAAGAGATACAGGGTTTTCACCCCAGCTACAGATCCATCAGTGTTTTAGGAACTGACTTAGATAGAACTAGGTTTGTCGTTTTGTGTGCAAAATCCCAAAACGAAATTCATAAGGTAGCATGACTCTTCATGAATATTACCATCATTATCAGAATTCTATTTCTCTTTTCTGCAATACATCTTTGCTAAGACGTATCTTATACAGATAGTTGAGATCTAATCTCATTTGAAAAATTCTATTTAACTCTGAACTTAGATACTTATCACTACTTCAATCTAATCGAAGTGCCTTGATATGTTTTCTAATTTGATTCTTTGACTTAGTCTTATATTTTTTGAACTCTTCAAAATTATAGACTTAAGTCTCATCGAATAAACGTATCTGTATTTAGAGTAATCATTCAAATGAATGATGAAGTATCCAAAACTTCCTCTTGCTTAAACATTCACAGGATCACATATCCATATGAACTGACATAAGCAACTTTATGGCTTAAATACCCTTTGTCTCAAAAAGGAACTTTCTTGGTCATTTTACTTTTCTAAACAGGATTCGCAGACTGACAGCTGTCAAGTCGAAAAAATTCGACAATCAGTCTTTGGATCTTATTCGGATAAAAGTGACCAAGACGTTGATGCCACGTAGAAGTTTTTCCCTCTTAGATGGTAAGTCAAGCTTCTTAATGTTAAACTTAAATTAGGGTTTTCATTGAGGTATAAAAGACCATCTTTTATTGTGCCAGAGCAAATAAACCTTTTATTTTGCTTAACGGTAACCCTTTGTTCAAAACAAACAGTTAAACCACTAGTTATCAAATAACTTACAAAAATTAAATTTCTGTATATATGACACGTATAATATAAAACCCTTATTGCCAAAATACCACTTTATAGTCCTTACTGCTAATACAATTACACTTGTATTATCCCCGAGCAGTAGTTGTGTGTTAACCGTTTTTCAAACTTTCTGGTTAGTTTGAATCTTCGCAACGACTTGCAAATATGATTAGTTGATCTCAAGTTCACACACTAGAAGTCCGGTGAATTTTCAACTAAACATATTTTCAACGAGTAAGATATCTTCATATCTTATCTAAACGGCGTAGCAAATAGACAGACTAAGTATTTTGGACAATTTTCTTTCCAATACCCTTTACCACCGAAATAGAAACACTTTTCCATTATCGGATTTGACTTTCTATTTCTGAACCTTAGATTAGGAACTTTTCCTTTTTCTTTCTTCCACTTACTGGCTTTTGAGGCCGTGGATATTAATGTCTGATTTAAGAGAACTTTTCCCTTACCCTTTCTGCCATATTGAGGTCGTTCATTGGTTTTAAAAAAATTTATTTAAAATAATCTTGAACGTTCAAATAACTTAGGCAGAGAGTATAGGATCGTATCCTATCTGTTAAGATTGTCTCTTTAAGCACGGAGGCTTTCAATCTTGTTCAGATTAGTTATTATATTCATAATATGATTCTGAATCGGTGATCCTTCAAACATCTTTAACTAACAACCTTTTCGTGACTCGTACCTTCGTACGAATCTGTCTTCAACACATGTTCTTATCAGTGGACATCTCATGCGTCTGATGCTCAAGAACTTTTAAGATAGATGTCAGGATATAAGACTAGCCAGATCATCACACTTGATCCATTTAGAATAAGCGTCTTTCTAATCCTGACTGGTTGTAGTTTCCAAAATTTTCGGATAAGGTTCAGTGAGTACGTAAACTTTCGTGTCTCAACACGATGTCAAGATTCATTTCCTAGTCAGCATAGTTGAACCCTTATTAGTCTATTTCCTTATAGACAAATAGTTTGGAGTGGGCTAAGAGAGATCGTAATTATAAAACTGAAATAAATAAATAAAATTATGCAAGTTATGATTATGTATTTCACTTTCTTCTGCGTCCAACCAATAAATGAAATCCACGTAAGCATTTTGATTTATGCAATGGTGACTTAACTAACTGCAGTTGACTCCCCGGAGGCGAGGTCGAAAACCGCTTAGAAAAGTAAGAACTATTCTTAATTAACATGTCATCTAGGTAACTCTTACCAAGCAATGTTACTCCACCACGTCAACCCTTGGCCTCTAAGTAAATGTAACAGAGCTCCGAAGGGAGGTTAATACATTACTTAGTCAAGTGTGTACCATTACCTAGTAGTCCGTACGAGTAGGTCAAGACACTCCACGGAGGCGTGGTCGAGCTGACTTCCCCGTATTTCATTCTATCCGTAGAAGTCTAAACTTGTATACCGCGAATATATACCCGCCGAAGGGAGTAGTATATATTCACTATACTATAGACGGGTAATGGAGGCCGTGAGAATCCAACTCTTTTCATCTCGCTCCCACTTGAATTTTTAAAAAATGTGGATTATCTTTTGATTATTTAATAATCACTTTTGGCGTCTTATTGTTGGAAGTAATTAATCTAATTAATACCCTCCCACTAGGATTACTAAATCATATTTAAAAATCCCTATAATATTTTAAGGTAATTTAATAACTATTTATTAATTAGGCCGAAAAATATTAGTTCAATTATGCATTGCGTTCAATCTCTATTAAACATTATTATTTAATCACATTAAATAAAATATGCATAATTGTAAATAACATAATATCTCATACTATCATGATCATGCCATAAAAAAATAATTAAGCATGCTTTCATATAATTATCACATAATTATCATGCTTAAATTTTTAAATGACATAAAATAAATATGCCACAAATTAAATCAATTAAGCATGCTGGTATAATTATCACATAATTATCATGCTTAAAATAAATGGCATAAAGTAAACATGTTATAAATAAATTATCTAATAATTTAAATCATGTTTACTGATTCGGTAATTAACCAGGAAGATTATTGAAATCGATTCCCAGAAAATTACCATTCCACGTAAATTCCCAGGAAACACTGGAGGGGTCACAATGGTCCCACTTAAAAACCAGCCTCCTTTGACAGAATTTACGTGCACAGTAGCAGATTTAAAATTATGCATCGCATGCATCATATCAATGCATGTATATATCTAGAGCACGGCTCTGATACCAGTTGCTGGGACGGTGGGCCCAGAACAGTACCGGTCCGGGACCACATTTTAAAAATTTTATTATAATACAAGTATTAAAATATTTCTAAAACATTTTAATACAAAGCGGAAGACTTAGCCGGATCTACTCAAGTATATACATGTAATTGATAATAAATTTTAAATCACTTAAGCAGATAAATATCTAACATGCAATTAACACTTAAGAGCACATAATTTATCATGCTTAAAATAAAACAACTGTAAAATATTACCGTACTGCAAACATAGCTATCTAACGGTATTTTTCCAGCTCCCGAATTCACCTCCCGAGAATCCGATACCCGATCTCCTCGTGAAACTGGTAGAGCTTCCCTGCAATAACCCCAGGGACACCCTCGGAGTGTGGGCTCCGAAAGTATTTCTCTAAATACTTAGAGAAAATAAACTTTAAACTAGAAAACCCTTTTCAGGGTTTATTCTCCCGAAATTAGGCGTTTTATACAAACACCTAATTAAAATTAATTCCAAAATAAATCGAAATTAACTAGGAGAAAATGGGACTTGATTTCAAAGCTAAGATTTGGCCAAAACCATCCCAAAACTGAATGAGAAAAATGGGGTGGGTATCAGCCTATTTATAGGCAAATATATGAGGGTAAAATGGTCATTTTGGATACAAAAGCAAGGGCAAAATGGTCATTTCACATCCCCACTTGCGTAGGCAACTTGTACACGAAAACCAAGGACACTACGTTAAAGGTCTAGTCACCACGAGTCCAACGCCGCCAGCCACGCACCGATATGATGTCTCACGCGCCCTCACGCGTCGCCTAAAGGCGGCGCGTGTATTGTACCCTCGGCTAGGGTTTGGGACTGACGTGGCCGATTCTCATTCGGGCACGTGTCTGGGTCTGGTCCGACCCTACCCGAGACCCGGTTTGTCGCCCGGCCCGTTGACCCGGTATCCGAACCGTTGACCGCCCGGTCTAGATAAATCTGGACCGTTGCTCTCGCTGACGTGTCGCGGTCTGGGACGTCCACGTGTCGGACACGTGGTGTGCCACACGGCCGCCCAGTCAGCGCCACCTGGGCTCACCTTGCTGACGTGGTATGCCACGTCAGCTGCCACGTCATCACCGAATTTTTTTTTTCCCGATGAAAATTTTATTTTCTCCAAAATAAAATTCCGGGCATTTCCAACTCTTTGGAACTTTAATTTATTTTCTTAAAATAAATTCCTTGGCTATTTTCAAACACTTTGAAAATTCATTTTTCTTTCTCCTTTTAATATTTTCTCTTTGGGTTTTCAATTTGGGGCTTGCAGGGGGACCTGCAGGACTAATTAATTTTAGCTCCAAACGGGTTAATATATTATCATCTCATGACAATAATTAATTACCGTTTAACAATATTTAATTCCACTAAATAAATATTGTTGCACTCTAAAATTAATTAAATTATTCACGAATTTATCGATCTAGAATAATTTCGCATTTCACTCCTCCGTGTAGATATCCATGAAAAATAAATTACAACTACTATCATTTATTTTTCATCTCTAATTTGAAATTTATTGATTTGCCTTAAGTTCAAATTCTGTGTATGTGAAACACATTGAACATACAACTTCGGTGACGCATCACGCGAATTGCTTTGGTCAAAGTCTTAATTCGAACTTTTACAAATCTATTTCAAGGATATCTCTTACCTTCCAGCAAGGCCACAGATTCCTCGATCAATATAACTCTTTAGCGCATTTCATGTAATCACCGAACATACAAAGTATTTTGGCCACCCGTTACCGAGACCTCACTTCAAGTATGTTACAGTGACTAACACTACATGCCTAAAGCCGAAATATTATCAGGATTAAGAGTACTATGCTTCCTGAGATTTTATTCATTTTAGATAGCAGTATAAAATAAATAATCTCAGTGGTCCAGTTCGATGTTTCCAATCCTATTGAAAATCATCAACGTGTTATAATTGGAATCACCATTCCCTATGACGAAAGACTAATCATCTTATATAACCACGTTATAGTCTTAATAAGAACATATTCTTATATAACCACGTCATTAATTATTAATATGTGAAATACTCACAACTTGCTGTAAATTCAGTTTAATTAATTCAACAAATTGAATTTTCAGGGCACTATTCCCAACAATTCCAATTATAACACGTTGATGATTTTCAATAGGATTGGAAACATCGAACTGGACCACTGAGATTATTCATTTTATACTGCTATCTAAAATGAATAAAATCTCAGAAAGCATTGTACTCTTAATCCTGATACTGTTTCGGATTTAGGCATGTAGTGTTAGTCACTGTAACATACTCGAAGTGAGGTCTTGGTAACGGGTGACCAAAATACTTTGTATGTTCGATGATTACATGAAATGCGCTAAAGAGTTATTGATCGAGGAATCTGTGGCCTTGCTGGAAGGTAAGAGATATCTTTGAAATAGATTTGTAAAAGTTCGAATTAAGACTTTGGCCAAAGCACTTCGCTTGATGCGTCACCGAAGTTGTATGTTCAATGTGTTTCACATACAGAGAATTTGAACTTAAGGCGAATCAATAAATTTCAAATTGGAGATGAAAAATAAATGATAGTAGTTGTAATTTATTTTTCATGGATATCTACACGGAGGAGTAAAATGTGAAATTATTCTAGATCGAGAAATTCGTGAATAATTTAATTAATTTTAGAGTGCAACAATATTTATTTAGTGGAATTAAATATTGTTAAACGGTAATTAATTATTGTCATGAGATGATAATATATTAATCCGTTTGGAGCTAAAATTAATTAGTCCTGCAGGTCCCCCTGCAAGCTCCAATTGAAACCCGAAGAGAAAATATTAAAAGGAGAAAGATAAATGAATTTTCAAAGTGTTTGAAAATAGCCAAGTGATTTATTTTAAGAAAATAAATCAAGTTCCAAAGAGTTGGAAATGCCCGTAATTTTATTTTGGAGAAAATAAATTTTTCCACAAAAAAAAAAAAAAAAAAAGGTGACGTGGCATTTTGCTGACGTGGTGCTAACGTGACACCTGACGTGTCACGCCACGTCAGTGGGTTGGGCCCCAATTGGCGCTAACGCAACACCGCGTGGCGTGCCACGCGTAGGGTGCAGATCGCGCCGCATCATCGCGGCGGACGGCCCAGATTAGATTTGGGCTAGCTGGTCAACGGGTAGGGCCGGCTCACATTTGGATAGGGTAGGGCCGGTCCGGGTCAGGGTCGGACCCAACCCGGACAAGTGGCGAAATCTGGTGGAAGCTACGCGTTTTCACACGCGCCAACCACTTGGCCGACTTGTGGTAGCGCGTAGGGGCGCGTGCGGCCATGGTCCGCAGCGGAGAGAGCTACCACGTGGCGTTCTCCGATTGGTCAGACGGCACACGGTTTTTACACGGTTTGCAAAATGACCAATATACCCTTGCTTTTGTGCTTAAAATGACCGTTTTACCCTCCAATTTTTACCTATAAATAGGCTGACCCCCCTCCCTCATTTCATATAACATTTTGGGATGATTTTAGCTAATTTTTGGCTTTGAAATCGTCCCATCTTCTCCTAGTTAATTTCGATTTATTTTGAAATTAATTTTAATTAGGTGTTTATATAAAACACCTAATTTCGGGAGAATAAACCCTGAAAAGGGTTTTCTAGTTTAAAGTTTATTTTCTCTAAGTATTTAGAGAAATACTTTCGGAGCCCACACTCCGAGGGTTTCTCTGGGGTTATTGCAGGGAAGCTCTACCGGTTTCACGAGGAGATCGGGTATCGGATTCTCGGGAGGTGAATTCGGGAGTTGGAAAAATGCCATTAGATAGCCATGTTTGCAGTACAGTAATATGTTACAGTTGTTTTATTTTAAGCATGATAAATTATGTGCTCTTAAGTGTTAATTGCATGTTAGATATTTATCTGCTTAAGTGATTTAAAATTTATTATCAATTGCATGTATATACTTGAGTAGATCCGGCTAGTCTTCCGCTTTTCTATTAAAATGTTTTAGAAATATTTTAATACTTGTATTATAATAAAAAAATTTAAAATATGGTCCCAAACCGCTACTGTTCTGGGCCCACCTCTCAGCAGAGATAACCAGCCCAATAAGCAGGCCTGCATGAGTGTAGCCCTAACCACCCTCACTGATCATTGAGGGGGTGTTAGCAGCTCGTTAGGAAAGGGAGAGCAACCCTCAAGAGTCTAGGTTCAACGAACTAGCCTTCCCCAGAAGAGACCTGCCCGTGATCCCCTCAACCAGCCCTGCCTGCCCGGGTGCTACCTACCCCAGCTTTTACCTCCCTGCTCCTCAAAGCTATAAAAGCAGCTCCGCCAGCTTCGTTCAGAGGATTTTGGCATATTGGCTACTCACATATTGTCTACAGCATACCTGCTCACTTATTCACTTACGCGCAAGGCTTCTAGCAAGACTGCTATACTAGCTGCTTAAGCACCCTGTTGCTCAAACACTTCTGTTGCTCTTTTTGATTACGTTTCAGAGAGGTAAGCTAGTAACACATCGTAAACCATGTTGATGGTAAGAAATATTCACCGTTAGAGTTTTCTTGGAAAAGTATAACTAAGTATCCCATCCAAAACTCATATTTTTTTTGTTTATATTCCTGATTTAAAAAAAAAAAAAAACACTGTTTACTGAAAACTTAAAACCTCAACAACTTTGTTAAGTTGGACACGAGCTATGTTGCACGTGTAACGCCCTGCTCTCATCCGATAAATAAGGTACGTCACCTTTCAATCTTTTTATATGTTTAATTATGCGATTGTGCGGTGTGTGGCCCTCTTTTGAACTCTTTAAGAGTTAGGGCCTTTTTGTAATTTTCTTCTTTTAAGGGGTTTTCCGGTCACTTCTCGATTGGTAGAGATTTTGACTTCTTTGACCCCTCCTTTGCGTCCGGGGCATCGAGACGAGTCCGTAGACTCTAAGTTTGCCCCATTCTGACTTCGTTAACCCCTTCTTCCGACCGTTTCTGCGTACGAGGACCCGAGATATATACTCGGATTTCCTCGTTTTGCGTGAAAAGATCAGATCAACCTCCTGCATCGTCTTCTCCAGCTACAGTCACTATTCACATGCAGTGAAGGTGTGAAAACACACACATGCCCGTTCTCCCTCGTTTCTCGACGGAATTCGACGATCCAATAGTCCACGTTCATCAGCTCGACGAGCCCGTCACAACCGTACCAGTTTCGTGGCCTGAAAGTGACCAGCAGCGGAGCAGCGGTGGTCCGACGGTGGCGGGTTGCGCCACCTCCACGCCGGCGGCGTTCCGGCGACCCTCGCCGGCCAACAACCACCCTACCCCACGTTTTCGACCCTTCCCGATCCATTTCCGGTCTCCTTTTTGAGCGAATCTCGGCGTAGGTGGCGGTTCCGGCGGTGACGCAGCGGCGCGGCTTTGGGGCGGCGGTTCGGCCATTTTCCGGCCGATTTCGGTGGTGCTTCCTTCACAAAAGTTGTTCCTGAGGTCGAGTCCGATCTACTCGTGGTGGTGGCCGTCAGAGAACCGGCCGGCGGCGGCGGACCGGTGGCGGACCGGGCCTGGACCGGCGGTCCTATTTTCCGGCGGTTTTTCCGGCGGTTTGACTTGGGGCTTTCGTAGGGCTCGTTACAAGCTTTCCAACGGTATGCTCGGATTCCATTTTGGTTTTACGGTTTACGTTTAATTTCAGTTTTCGTACTAGGATTTAAGTTCGGTTTTTCGTCAACGAAGTCCGGCGTGTTTGGCATTTTCTGAAATTGATTGAGGGTTTTTGTTGAGCAGGCCGAGACGTACGTTCCTGTCCTTCCGGGGTTTTTTCCGACCACCGGAGACGGTATTCCGGTGGCGGCCGGTGACTGTTCCGGCGGCTCCGGTAGCGGCATTCCGGTGACTTTCGGACATTGTGTTCCTTTCGTCGTGGTGAGTCTATCACCGCTTTCCGTTCGTCAATCGGATGCCCGGTTGATTTATTGTGATTTATTTTGTGTATTTCTATTTAATTGAAATTAATTGTTTTAATTGCAATAAATTGTCAATTGCTTGATTTGTCGATCAATATGAATTCCAATGTGTACGAAAGCATGTATTAAATGATCTATGATATATGAAAACTCGAATTCTTAACTCATCGATTTTATGGGCCTCGTTTCATGTTGATTACTTGTCTTAATTGATTTAATTAAGAATTGTTTGAATATATATGAGTGGGTATAATTATTCCAAATGCTTAATTAATTTGAAATACTAACTTAACGTTCATGAATCATACATGTAGCTTTAATTATATGTTTAATTGTTATGTGGAAACTTGAATGTACACCCGAACATTACATGACTTTTGTAATTTATTATATATTGGATTATTGCATAACTTATTGATACCATTTCATGAACATTGCCGTGCGTCTTATTTGGTTCATATTGAGTCTCCTCTCACTGGTACACATTATTCCCTTTACTGTACAGTTCTTCTCCAGGGTGGAGACTTCTGGATCGAATAGGCAACCGTAGTGCTCCTGTTGTTGTTCTTGTCTCGTGGTATTCCAGGTGAGGTTTAATTTCTAGTTATATAGAACCCGTATAACCTTTACGTGGTTTTCGGCCAAAAAGGTATTTATATCTATAATTTCTATAAATCATTGATCATTTCAAGTCATGTTCAAGCAAGTAAGCAAGCCAGGATTGTCCATGTTCATGATTTCAAGCATGTTTAGGCGAGTAGCATGACCGTTCGCGATGGGCCCGAGGGTAGTGACTAGAGCCAACCGGGAAAGCAAGGGCTGACGGGTAACTCTGGCGCTATCCTCACCACATTTGGGGTCACCCCTGAATCCACTAGGAGGTTAGTGGAGGAAGGAGCTCCGGGCTTAGGGATTCATATACCCTTTGCTCAACATGTCGTGGATGGTGAAGGCTAGCTACCTTCCCATCATTGGAGGGAGAAGGAGACTGGGGACGAGTCCGGCACCACGGATGCGCCTCGGGTTATTGCATGATTTTCATTCCATGAGCGTGTTATATGATTACACTGTCGCACTATTGCACGATAATTGACCTGCATGAACACCTATTGATTAATAAACAAGCAAGCATGTTCCATGTCCATTTGGAGAAAGGTTGGAGACCGCCCTCACTCGCCGGGGCCTTGTATTGATTGATTGCATGAAATGAACAAGTAATTAATATTGACAGTTGTATTCTCGGGCGAAGACTGCTTTATTCTTGAATTCATATATTATCTTTTATAAACCTTTACCCGAGAATATAACTTGCATGTTATCTGCGCTTATATATTATTATGCCCCTCGCTCAGTCTCGTGGAGACTGACACCTCACTTTTCAGTTTTGCAGGTGGTGTGCTAGGCGGGAGTCAGAGTTGTGTCTTGTCCTTCCTTTCGAGTCTTGTTCCAGTCTCATCACTTACACTCACTGCATATTGTATTTTAATTACTGTATTGAACTTGCTATTGGATTAGTATGCCACTTACTGAATTAAATTGAACTCGGGACAGGTTCTAGGGCTTTAGTAGAACCCGTATTTACTTTCCTTGAACTTGCATTCATTTTATTGATATTGAATAGATAATTGCTTTACTTCCGCATTGTGGTCACTGTTGATCGTTTCAGGGTTAGATTCCGCCTAGCTAGGACTGTCTTTTTCATTGTCTTCCGTTCGCTGTGAGTTTAGTTCATGTATGGATCATTCCATTTCATATGTGGACTGAACTCATAGTGCGGGGGATGTGGTGCTCTCGTCGCGGGTGCTACAGCACGGATACGGATACGGTGATACGAACACGACACGACACGGATACGATGATACGGATTTTTTTATGAATTTTTCACGTGAGATGTGTCGGACACGGTGTCCGACACGAGTGTCCGACTGTACATTAGAGGACACGAGACCTTTCAGTTCATTATTAATATTATTATATATTTGATGATAATGTTTGATTTTTATTGTGTAATTTTGACTTAATGGAATTTTGTTATTTTTTTAAAAAATAATAAATTAAATAGAAAAAATATGATAGGTTGATCTTTATATTGTTTATTATTTTATTATAAAAATTAGTAGTAATTATGCCAACAGATGTTGGTTCAAATAGTTCGAGTATTGTTTCAGAAGGTGATATTTCGGGTTCAAATCTCTGTGGCCACTTGGGAGTATGCTTTAAAAAAAAAAAAAAAAAAAGGAGAGTAATTATCTTAAGTAACATTCATAATGTATTTTTCATGTGTGAATTTTTTTTAAATTATTCATATTTTTATCAATGTATATAAATATTATTTATTGAATAATAATGAATGATTGTCCCTAATTATCTTGCATGTTTATATATTTATACCGTTAACTCTCGTGGAACTTATTATTTTGAATGGATGACAAAATGACATAGATTTATATATCCTCTATTTTTGTGAAATACCTTTTCTTTCAGGTTACAAGCCAAATTGGATAAAAGGGAGTAAAGCGTTTGCAATCTTCAGGATCAAGTTACAAAAAGTTGTACCAGCCTCTACACTTCATTGGGAACATAACCCAAGTTTAAATTTACCAAAGCAGTAACTGTGACCTTTTTGAAGGCTATAGAAAGAGAACCGCTCTCAGTACAAAAATTGATTATTTTTAAGTTTTGTTTTGCTGCTATTTTGTGTATATACCGTATAGAGTTTTTGTGTTCTCTGATGGGTAGTATTAGTAAGAAGTTTGGGATTTTGGAGATCGGTCTATTTTGTATCAGTCGTGGTAACTATTTTATCAGAAGAGTTTCATTGTGGAAAAGTAGAAATAAATTTGAGTACCAAGGCAAGAATGAGCCAATTAATGTCACAATTCATGGTATTAAGGCTCTTGCTCTAGACATGGCTGCTATCATTAACTTTAGAGAGGCTAAGCAAGTAACGAGATCTACGTTGCAATGGCAACCCCCCCTACAGGCTGGGTCAAGTTAAATACCGATGGCAGCCTGTTCACAACCACGGGAACCTCTTCAGTGGGTGGAGTTGTCAGAAATTCCGAGCGTATTTGGCTATTTGGTTTTGCTGTTAAGCTTGGAGTGGGGGATATTCTAACGGCAGAACTCCTAGGCTTAAGGGAAGGTCTACGGATGGCTTGGGAGCGGCGGTATGAGAGCATTGAGGTAGAATGTGACTCGCTCGATGTGGAGTGGAGACGGACGACCACCTTCTTGGTCACATCATCGAAGACTGTCGAAGTCTTATAAGAAAGCCGTGGGATTGTAAAGTTTAGCACATCAAACGGGAACGCAACCTGTTGGCGGATAGCCTCGCAAAGCTTGGCCAGCGCATGGCCACGGAAAAGGAGATCTGGGATAATAAACCTACTGATCTTGCAGCAGTTGTTTAGTTCTTTTCTTGTTTTTTGTTCTCTGTTGGAGCAAAAAAAAAAAAACAAAAAGAGTTTCATTGTGTTGTATGTTTGTAATCTCTCTATATAATCAAGTGACCCGTTCAAAATCCTAAGTATGAATAATTTAGGTAGTGGATCAGTCCTCTTAATTCGTATTTTCACAACCATTAGGGTCAAATCACTATAAATATCTTGTATCTTGTACTTTCATTTCATTTTCCTTCTTTGAGACTTGCTGTGATCAAAGTTTTGAGTTGTTGAGTGAACTATCTTTGTACACACTCTTATTTATCCTAAGTTTGGTTGTTTGCCCAAGTCTGCGATTGAGATAATTGAAGTGTTACACTGACTTGTTCAAATTTGGTGCTTTAGTTGATCGTCAAAATCTTCATATTGAAATTGTAAAAATATTGATTGAAGTCAGAATCATCGAAAGCTGATCTATCCACTGCATTGTCACTCTGATAAGCTTAAATGAGCATGCTATCTACATTAGAAATTGATCCAATGATACATGATGGGTTCAGAAATGGGTGGATCCGAATCCGATCACTTTACGATTTGTATTTTGTGGAGGAAACCACCGGAGCTTCGCCGGAAATGGAAAGGGGGTTCTACCTGTTGGGACAAGCACAAGAAAAGTCAGAAGGCCAAGCTGGGGGAACTGGGGGTGATACCCAGTTTGGCTCTCCGACGCTCAAGTCAGTTCAAGGTATGAAGAAATGTAAGTTCAGTCACAGTTGCAGTGATGAAGAATGCTTAAGAATGCTTACCAGTGTAGAAGATGACTTTGGCTATTTATAGTTGAGGGTCAAGGGCCCTTTGGTCATTTGCCTCAAGTGGTCCTGGCCGAATGTTGCCCTAACACGTGGCGCTGTGAGAGAGAAACCTAGGAGGAATCTTCTGCAAAAGCGGCCAAAAGTTAGTGCTGGCAACAGTGGCAGGTGCGCGGGCATGTACGTTGTGTCAGAGAGCCATTTGGGTGGTTGGTGACGAGGGCTTAAGAGCGCGCTCGTGACAACCTGGAGTATTGGAGGCCAAGATATCCGCTGAGGGGGATGAAGGCTCCAGTTCAAGTGACGAGCCAAAGAGGAGGCTACTCTGAGGGAGTGTGACGCTCGAAGAGGGCTCCTTTGGCAGGTGGACGTGCCCATCATTTAGCATGTAGGACGCTCGTGGGAGTGACAGCGCTCGTTGGGCTTAACTCCTGAAGAAGGAAGGCGCTCGTTGGGTTTAGCGCTCGTGTATTGGTGGTGAAGCCTTGGGGAGACAGATGTCATCATCTCGGCGATGCCACGTGTCTTACGTGGAACGATCGTATTTTGACCCCATCATT
This sequence comes from Lantana camara, assembly GCA_037501455.1. Lineage (NCBI taxonomy): Eukaryota > Viridiplantae > Streptophyta > Magnoliopsida > Lamiales > Verbenaceae > Lantana > Lantana camara. The sequence continues at coordinate 3,752,194 of CM074856.1, read as the reverse complement.
TTGCCCCCCAATTCTGTAGTCCTTAGTGATAAGGACTGTAGAATTTTGACACGCTCTATCTCTTGCACATAGCGCTCGTGTAAGGCTTGGCGTGTTGAGCAATTTTTCTTCTGATTGCGCTATAAATGCGGTCTTTTCAACTGACCGCTCGTAACACTTCCGCATTAAATATTGTACTTACTCTGAGGCACTCGAAACGTCAGAGCATTAAATGCGGGCGCGCGTGGGGCGCTTGAGCATGGGGAAGCATGTGACGGTTCCATAAAGTGGGCGGTTTCCTAGGCGGGAAATGATTATCATTTTGAATTCATTGCCGAAAAGGGTACCAACTCCCATCCCTATAAATACGGGATTCTGTAATCTCCATACTCTTTACGCATTCAGAACTTTCAAGCACCCTTTGCAAAAAGAATTCTCTCGCATTCCAGTGCTCAGAGCATCATCTTCAACCTTTCTCTCAATCTTTCCCAGAAAACTTCAAGGTAAACCTCCAGTGTAACTTTCTAACTTTGCTAACCGTAGATTTGGATTTAGGATTTCGTAACCCCTTAGATTTTTCGCCTTTCTGAACCCTAATCTCTTTCCAAGAAAACTCCCAAAACCCAGTTTCTGCCATGGCCGACCAACATATTGAGGAATTTGCCCGTGAAATCCAAGAAATGGCCACTGAAAGCTCTTCTTCCCCCGATTCCCCCAGAGATGAAGAGTTGGGGGCGGCCGTGATGGCTATGGAAGACAGAAATCCAGGCGGAATGGACCCAATCTTTGAGGAGATGGATCTGGTGATGGAGGCAGAAAGACAAGGGGTCACCCTCCCCATAACTCAAAGTGCCACTCACCCCCACCGCCATACCGTGACCGTGGCCGTTGCGAATCCACTTCCAGTGGCGGAAGCCATAGCCGGGCCTTCAGACAGAGCCCGTGATAAGGGAAAAGGAAAGAAATCCCAAAAATCCAAAGGGCCCAACGAGGGTGAAGGGTCAGGCTACCAGGCTACCGAGCGCACGCCTGATGAGACTCCCAGCACAGTCACCGTGGGCGATGTAAAAACGATGATGGCACCCATTTACTGGGACGAGCGGTATACATGGAGAATCCCAGAAAGCCACGAGCGTGCGAATAATCCGCCTCCCGGGGAAATGGCTGTATATGTGGACACAGTGAGCTCAGGAGGCTTGAGGTTCCCCATCTCGGTCTCAATGGCTCATTTGTTGAATGATCTGGGCCTGTGTCCGTCCCAAATTGTGCCCAACGGCTTGGCCCTCTTAACGTGCTTCATAATTCTGATGAGGAGTATGGGTTACGAGCCCTTCTTGCGGAACTTCAACACCCTATTTCAAGTGGTTAGCTCCTCTCGTTCTTCTCCTGAGGCGGGTTTTTATTATGTTCAAGCGAAGGCCCATATGAAGCTGATCAACTCGCCCTCGACCACTTATGGCCCTGATTGGAAGGAGAAGTTTATCTTTATCAAAGCTCCAGCAGAAGAGGGCTTTGGGGTGCCCACGCAATGGGGCTCGTTTGCAAAGAGCCGCTTGCCACCAGCACTCCCCAAAGATTGGGCCAAGAGCCTGGCAACAACCCTGAGGGACGAGGGCCACCTCATTCAAGCAAAAGACTGGATAGACGATGCGGAACTCATGTTCCTGTGTGGTCTTTCCAACGACCCTTATTTCCTTGTCAACCCTCCGGCTCGTGACATAGAGAGAGACGGTTAGATTCTTAGGGCACTAACTTTAGATAGGAATAAATACTAACTTCTTCTTTTCTGTACTTGTAACTTGCACTTAACAATTCTTGTCCAAAGATTTATAACCCTCGTACTTTCCTTTTTGCAGGAGCTGCTATAGTAGAAATGGCTGGAGGAATCAGACAAGCAGCCCGTTTTGCCCATGCCAACAGAAACCAAACCCCACAGGGGGACCAGCAGCGTGAACAGCGCCCTCGTAACCGTAACAACCGAGGGGACGCTCGTAGTGGCGCCAGTTCGAGAGCCAATCCTGAAGTCCAGCCCCCTCGTGGCCGAGGGGAGCGCAGATTGGTCCCGAGAGAGTCCAGGGGGCGGTCGGAGAGAGCGGGAGATGTTCAGCCCCCCACTCCTGCAGAACAAACGAGGCCAGTAACCACTCTGGCGATAACCGAGGCTTCTCCGACCCCGAGCGTAAGTAGGCCTTCCCGCAAGAGGAAGAGGATGCCCGATTCAGTGGCAATCCAGGGCAAGGGGAAGCAAGTTGTTGAGGGCCCCAGGGGCGTAGGAGAAACTTCCTCCTCTGAGGAGGAACATGCATGGGAGTTCCCCCGACGAGGGGATAGGGACTTTACAGGCTCCACCGACGGGGGGCCAGTTTTGCTGAGGCCGGGCTCGGTCGCTTAGACCATCACCGAGAATTTGTTCAACAGGGCTCAATTCTCGGCAGACCATCGGCACCTCTACAGCGAGTCTGTGGAGCAAGTGACCCTCGATGCGGCCCACGCTCTGATTTCCGTAAGTCCTGGCTCCTTTGTTCATTCTTGTAATTTATCATGTTTTTGGCTAACACTTTTCCCCTCACTTACGCAGCAAGTTCTTCCCCGGCTCCGGAACGTGCAAATGCGAGCCTCCACTTACTCCGAGCGCAAGGCCAAGTACAAGAAGATGGCCCGCTCGAATGACCCGGCTCAAATCCAATCGGAGCTTGATGCTGAAATTGCTAAGTATGAATCCCTCAAGGGTTTGTACGACAAAACGGAGGAGGAACTGGGAAAATTGAAGGAAGACTTCGTAGCGGTTGACGGCGCTCGAATTGGTCTGGGCAACCAGCTGGCTCAGGCTAACGAGCGATGCCAGAGGGCCGAGGCGGAGAGGGAAAACTGGAAGACAAGGGCTCCTGAGGCCGAGCGCAAATTCAACGATGCCATGAACGAGTGGCCTCGGAGCCTAGAGCGTGCAAATAAGGAGGCCTTAATCAAATTCTGCCATTCGAAGGCCTTCAATTTTGCCGCTTCCCTGCACTGTTTGGAAGAAGCTCAGAAGGCTTTCAACTTAGCCATCGAGCAGGGCATACACAAGGGGCTAACGGATCCCTCCATGAAAGAGGCAGAGGGCACGGGGCTCATGTTCAACGAGCGCTGCGAGGAGGAAGATGACGAGGGCGACAACCCTACTGATTCCATTGTGGAGCCAGAGTATGAATTCCTGGTCAAGCTCCTCCAAGATGAGTACATGGATGCTCATCCGGCGGGTAATGCTGCTTCCTCCGCTCAAAATGATCAGCCTGAAGGCGAACCACAAGCGCCCCTAGTGGAGGATCTCCCTGTCCCTGCTGCTGAAGGTGACGACGAGCCCAACGATCCCCAAGCTCAACAGCAAGAGCCTGAGGGCCCAGTTCATGGCCCAGTTCTGGTGATCGTTGATGAAGACATCGCCCCAGCTGCCTAAGATTCTTCCTTTATTTTCCTGTTATGTAATTTCCCGCTTTTCTGTCTTCTTTTAGAGCAATGTTTATGGGCCTTTGAGCCCCCTTCCTTGTAATATTTTTTCTTGTAATGAATAAATACCCCATTTTTCTTGACTTTGTCGTTCTTTTTGTTCATTTATGAATCATATGATAAGACTGTGTAGCATACTCTGTGGATGTTTTACTTCTGTAATGCAATGAAAATTTGTCTAAGTCTTGAGCGATCGCGGGGGTCTTATTGCGAGATTGCCCCCCACTCAAGACTTGTATAAATTTTGTTTTTGCTTTTGGAAATTTGTCTAAGTCTTGAGCGGTCGTGGGGGTCTTATTGTGAGATTGCCCCCCACTCAAGACTTGTATAAATTTCTGCTTCTGGAAATTTGTCTAAGTCTTGAGCGGTCGTGGGGGTCTTATTGCGAGATTGCCCCCCACTCAAGACTTGTATAAATTTCTGCTTTTGTCATATTTGGCTAAGTCTTGAGTGTGTGCGAGGGTCTTACTGTGAGATTGCCCTCGTTCAAGACTTGTGACATTCCTTCCGCCCTTGGGGGATTTTGCCGAGTTTTGAGTGTGTGCGAGGGTCTTACTGTGAGATTGCCCTCGTTCAAGACTTGTGCAATTCCTTCTTGGTTCTGAAGCTATTATTCGAGCGCTCTGGCTCTTGTCGTATTTCTGGTTCTGCAGGAAATCCCGTTTTCGAGCGCAAGGCGTTATAAGAAACGGCCAAGGCCTACTAGGATTTGCTCTTGTACGATATCCCTTTTTCGAGCGCAAGGCGTCGTAAGAAACGGCCATGGCCTACTAGGATTTGCTCTTGTAGGAGATCCCATTTTCGAGCGCAAGGCATTGTAAGAAACAGCCAAGGCCTACTAGGATTTTCTCTGTAGGAGATCCCGTTTTCGAGCGCAAGGCGTTGTAAGAAACAGCCAAGGCCTACTAGGATTTTCTCCATAATCTTCTTCCAATTCACCTGCTTGGTTGTGAGCGTAACCAGTCTATCCTTATGAGGGCGTCCCCCCATCCGGAGTAGAGTGCTGGCCAGCGTAACCCATACGAGATAACAGCATACATATTGGAATGAGTTGCCAACCACGCTCGCAAAGACGAGGGACGTGGGACTTATTCATTCAAGCAAACAAAGAAACAGGAATATTAAAGAAATTAAAAAGATCATGTTATCGCTTACTTGTATTTGGAAGTACATTGAACCCGTCAAAGAGGGTTGTTACATCAGGGTTTGCAAAGAGCTTTTAAACATAAAACCGCCGGAGGTTACATGCGTTCCAAGGGCGAGGCAAGCGCTCACCTTGAAGTGTCTCCAGGGTGTAAGTGTTGTTAGCTCTGAGTTGTACGACTTTGAATGGGCCTTCCCAATTGGGGTCCAATTTGCCCACGTGCCTGGATACTTCCACTTTCTTTAAGACCAAATCTCCCAACTGGAAAGTTCTTTCCCTCACACGCTTGTTGTATTGTTGGGCCACAGAGGCTTTATAATGGTGAATCTTAGCCCAGGCCTTGTCTCTCCTTTCATCCAGCAAATCCAACTCCAAGCTCCTGTTGCCATCGTTGAGCTGAGGCTCGAAATAGCCTACACGAGCGGATTCATTTAATATCTCCGCTGGTATCATTGCTTCTGATCCATAAACGAGCGCGTAAGGAGTTTCTCCAGTGGCCGCTCGTGGGGTGGTGCGATAAGCCCAAAGCGCTCCTTGTAGCTCTTCAGCCCATTCACTTTTCTTGCTCTCAAGCATGGTTTTTAGATGCTGCAAGATGATTCTATTGGTAACTTCCGCTTGCCCATTGGATTGTGGATGTCCTACAGAGGTGAATCGCTGCTCGATCCCCAACTCAGAACACCATTCTCGTGTGTCAGCAGCTATGAACTGGGATCCGTTGTCAGAAATGAGCACCCTCGGTATACCGTACCTGCAAATGATGTTCTTCCAAATGAAGTCCCTCACAACCTTGAAGGTGATTTTCGCAACGGCCTCGGCCTCAGCCCACTTGGTGAAGTAGTCGACGGCTAAAATGACAAACTTCTTTTGTCCTGCAGCCATGGGCAAGGGGCCCACGATGTCAATTCCCCACTGGTCAAAAGGCCAAGAGACGTCTATGGGGATCATCTGTGCTGCTAGCAATTGAGGGAGATTTGAATGGAATTGGCATTTGGGGCACTTCCTTGAAAATTCGATGGCATCCTGGAGAACTGTAGGCCAATAAAACCCACTTCTCAGAACCTTCTTTGCCAAAATACGCCCTCCAGAATGATTTCCACAGCTTCCATTATGAATGTGTTCGAGCGTCTCCTTTGCTTGTGAGGGCCTCAGGCATCTCATTGGGGGCCCTTGAAATGATTTTTTGAACAACCTCCCCTCGGTATCCAAAGCGAAACGAGGGGCTTTACTCCGGACTTTCCTAGCTTCCACCTTATCCGTGGGAAGAATTCCATCCTTAAGGAAAATGATGACGTCATCAAGCCAGCAGGGCTCGTTTGGATCAATCATAGCGATTATCTTGGTGGCGACCCTTTCTTTGATCAAAGGTTCCTCAGTCCTAAGGAACGTAACAGAACGTTCAGAAGTACCCTCTAAAGCTGATGCAAACTTTGACAGAGCGTCCGCACGCTCGTTTTCTCCTCTGGGCACTTGAAGTAGATGAAATTCCTTGAATTTCCCAATGATTTCTCTGGCTTTAGTTAAGTACTGTACCATGGTGGTTTCTCGAGCCTCATAAGTTCCTTCAATCTGGCTTGCTATTAATTGTGAATCCACATAAGCGGTGATTCTGGAAGCTCCATTCTGAAAAGCAATATTCAATCCTTGCACGAGGGCTTCATACTCTGCTTCATTATTAGTGACTTGGAAATCCAGCTTAATTGCAAAGTCCAGCTCAATCCCATCGGGGTTTCTGAGGGCCACTCCTACTCCTCCCCCTTGTGAGGTTGAGGAACCATCTGTGTGCAGTACCCATAACCCCTCATTTTCCGCAATAGTGGGCTCGAAACCAAAGCGTTCAACCAACAAATCTGCTACAACCTGAGCCTGTATCGCCGTCCTAGGCTCGAAGCATAGGTCAAACTGGCTCAATTCGATGGCCCATTTGATTAATCTACCAGATACGTCCGGCTTGGACAACACTTGCTTCAAGGGTTGGTCGGTGAGAACCGTTATGGAGTGCGCTTGAAAGTAAGGCCTTAGCCTTCTTGAGGCGTTGATAAGAGCGAACGCGAATTTTTCAATCTCCAAATACTTCTTTTCAGCTCCTTGCAATGTTTTGCTCAGATAATAGACAGGCAAATGTTTCCGCTCTCGTACAGCGACCAGAACAGCGCTCGTGGCTTCGTGAGAAACGGAAAGATACATAAATAATCTCTCACCTTCGACGGGCTTAGTCAGCAGTGGTGCGCTCGACAAGTAAGCCTTCATAACCTGCAACGCCCTTTCGCATTCTTCTGTCCAAGCAAAGTTACGAGCGTTCCTCAAAATTTTGAAGAAGGGAAGGTTCCTGTCCGCCGAGCGCGAAATAAACCTGTTCAACGAAATGATTTTTCCCACCAGGACCTGCACTTCCCGCAAATTTCGAGGGGAAGGGATCTCCAAAATAGCCTTGATCTTCTCCGGATTGGCCTCAATTCCCCTCTGACTGACCATGTACCCTAGGAATTTTCCCCCTTGTACTCCAAAGGTGCACTTTGAAGGGTTCAACTTCATCCCATACTGGCGCAAGATTGAAAAAGTGCACTTGAGATCTTCCAAGTGGGAATCCTGGCGCTCGCTCTTGACAATCATATCATCCACGTAAACCTCCATGGACTTACCAATTTCCTTTTCAAACATCTTGTTAACGAGCCGCTGATACGTGGCTCCGGCGTTCTTCAGTCCGAAAGGCATGACTAAGAAGCAATATACTCCCAGATGGACAACGAACGAGGTTTTGGGGCGATCTTCCGGGGCCATAAAGATCTGATAATATCCCTGGAAAGCGTCCATCATGCTCATGAGCTCGCAGCCAGCGGTCGAATCCACCAATTGATCAATCCGGGGCAGCGGGTAAGGATCTTTAGGGCAGGCTTTATTGAGATCAGTGAAATCGTTGCACATGCGCCACTTATTCGCGCTCTTGGGTACCAAGACGACGTTGCACAGCCACTCCGGATACAAGATGGGCTCGATATATTGAGCCTCCAGGAGTTTATTAACTTCCTCTTCAATGACCTTTTTCCGAAAGCCATATACATCCCGCTTTTTCTGCTTGATGGGTTTGAAAGAGGGATCCACATTAAGCCTGTGGACAATGACGCTCGGGTCAATCCCTGTGAGATCAGAGGCTTTCCACACAAATACATCCTTGTTTTCCCTTAGAAAATCAATCATCATGATCTGAGAAGGCCCTGAGAGGTTTGAACCTATCTGTGTAGTCTTCTCCTTGTTTCCGGGCTCCAGCTCAATGGTGAGGAACTTCTCCGAGGGTTCGATCCTTACCTCAGGGCGAGGAAGTTCGAGCGCCCTCTTCTTTCCTGTCAACCGGTCACCGGATGCTGGTTCACCCTCTTCCGGCTCGTCTCCTTCTGAGGACGATCCCCCAACAGTTCCTGGTGGTGCACCTTCGAGGGGATTCTCCTTGTTGCTTCCCCTCTTCTTTTTGTTCTTCTTCTTGTTCAATTTCGCCCTCTTCCGGGCTGGGCTGTCCTCATCAAGGTTGGGGAAGTCCACTGACTTTTTGGTGGAACCAATCTGGAAGGTTTTCTCCGCTTTAGGCTTTCTGAGAGACAGCATGTAACACTCCCAAGCCTCTCGCACATTGCACAGTACTTCTCCTACACCCTCGGAAGTAGGGAATTTAATCTTCTGGTGGTAGGTGGAGATGATGGCTTTGAAATCCACGAGGGCAGGGCGCCCAATTATGATGTTATATGGAATGTCAATCTCCACCACCGCATATGTCACCAAGAGTGTCTTGCGCTGAGGGGCTCGGCCGAACGAAGTAGCTAGGCGTATTTGCCCTCGTGGGACAACTTCCGAGCCTCCAAAGCCAATGAGGGCCGTTTTGAGAGGCTCGAGCGGAAGATCAACCTTCATCTTTAAGAATGTAGAATAAGGCAAAACATTAACGGAGCTTCCACTATCCACCAATACCCTTTTTACAACATGGTTATGAACATCTAAGCTAACCACCATGGGGCAATCTGAGGTTATACCCTCCCCATGGGGCGTTACAATATGTTCTAAATCCCTATCATCAAAGCCTATTACATCACTTTCTCGAGACCTTTGGGCGCTTGATCTCTGGATGGCATAGATAGGTTTGGGCACTGCTGGGCGTTGGTTGTAGCTCCGTACGTACCTCCGTCGGGAGGCGTTTGAATCCCCCCCTGAGGAGCCTCCTGCAATCATATTTATAACTGCGAAGGGCTCGTTTTCTTGTTCAGGGGCTTTTCCTTTATTGCCTCGGCGGCTGCTGCTTTCAGGGGGTCCCCTACCCCTTGGGCTCTTTGACCGGGAAGGACTCCTCCTTCTTCTTCCGGAGCGCTCATTGCATTGATCATCGTAGCGCTCGAGCACCCGGACGAATTCCTTTAGGTGGCCTCCTGCAACGAGCCTTTGGATTTCAGCTTCTAACTGCCGGCACTCATCCGTGTCGTGCCCTCTCTGCTTGTGGAAGGCGCAGTATTTGTTCGAGCGCCTGAGTGAGTCTGTTTCTCTCATTTTGATGGGTCTTTTGAAGAGCTTCTTATCAGAGAGATTATAGACTTCTGAATTTGGCCTGGTGAGCGGAATTCGCTCGAATCGACGAGGGGGTGGTGGCGACCTCCTGCGCTCTTGAGGGCGCTCCTTCTTGACGGCCACATCCCGCCCCCGCTCGTGATGAGGTCGCTCGTTCCTGGCCGGGCTGTGATGTCGGGGACCATTCGTCCCATACATATCTTCGAGCGCGAAGAACGGCTCGGCTATTTCTCTTAGGCCCATGAGGGTCCCAGGCCTTCTCTCCACGATGGCATTAGCAAATTTTTTGCTCACATATTGTTTGTGATCCACAGCCTGAAAGAGCACTGGGATCAAGAAATCCATTGAAGGCCTTTCCACCTGTAGGATCTCCTTGTTGAAGCGGGCGAAGAACGAGCGTAAAGATTCGCTCCTGCCTTGCACCACGTTGTACAGGGCAGTGGGTGCGGTGACCGGCGCCTTCAAAGAATTGAAGTGGTTGAGGAAGGCATTGGCCAGTTCTTCATAGGAGTGGATCGAGCGCGGCGGCAGTCGCTTGTACCACTCTTGAGCCATTCCTACCAAGGAAGTGACAAACACTTTTGCCCAGTAATTGCTGGAATGCTCGTAGAGGTGCATAAGATGCACAAAGTGATCCAAGTGTTCAGCTGGATCAGTCGTCCCGTCGTAACGGTTGATGGAAGTGGGGACTTTGGCCATGCCTGCTTGGGCCATCAGAACTTCTTCTACGAGGGGTGAACCCCTCGCCAGTGGGTGATATTCATACGTGCCGAAGTTTTCCTCCGGCTCCTTGCGGCGGGGGACCTTTGGTGGAGGGTCCCTGGTGCGGGTGCTTCTGGCGTCAACCCGTTCATCCCGACTAGGGGAGATCTGAGCTGAGCGCCCTCGTGAGAGCTGTCCCACAATATCCTTGAGACCCTGCAGCTGGTCTTGCACAGCCGCGAGGATGTCAGGATTTACGTCTACCTGCTTGTCTCCGTGCCTGTGGGCTCGTGAGCCCCTCCTGGAGACATGAGAGTCTCCTTCATTTTCGTTCACTCGCTCCGTGGGCTCTTTATTCCTGCCCATGGAGGGACGCTCGTTGCCCTCCTGTTGGGGCACTTCTCTTGCTGGTGGTGGTGGTGGTTGTGCCCTCAGGACAGCCTGGGCTTCTCTGAGGGGAAAGTTTTGTTGTCCTCCTAAAGGGGCTGCAACTTGAGTGGCCTGCCCAGGGGGAAAGTACATGGAATGGAACCTTTCCCATGCCCCCTGAGCCGCCTGAACCTCACACTGGGCGTAGAGAGCCCTCAGCTGTTGGGTGGTCAGTGGAGGTAACTCCACTCCTTCAATCTCCCTGGGGACCACCACTGGGAGCTGAAGTTGTCCGGCATGATATGGCTGGACCGGCGGCATCATAACAGACGGAGTGAGGGTGTATCCCGGTGGGGGCATCATGTAGCCCTGTAATCCGAGATTCATCTGGGGATGGACCCAGGGGTTCTGTGCAAGCTGCGGAGGAGCAGAGAGAGAGGCTCCTCCAGCGGCGGTGGGAACCTGCAGTGCCGGCGGTGCAGGTGGTGGTACAGAAGACTCTGCTTGTGGAGTCACTCCTGCGGCGGGAGGTGCTCCACCAGCGGCGACGGAAGGTGGCGGGGCTCCACCAGTATTGGTGGAGGGAATAATGATGTTTGCACCCTGGGAGGCGTTATCTCCTCCTCCCACAACTCCAGATCTCGTAGCAACCATGACTATTGAAGGTAAAGGTGTGCTTGCTTTTCTACCAACAAAAAGAAAGGAAGAGGATGGAAGACTGGTTTCCCACAGACGGTGCCAAAAATGATGGGTTCAGAAATGGGTGGATCCGAATCCGATCACTTTACGATTTGTATTTTGTGGAGGAAACCACCGGAGCTTCGCCGGAAATGGAAAGGGGGTTCTACCTGTTGGGACAAGCACAAGAAAAGTCAGAAGGCCAAGCTGGGGGAACTGGGGGTGATACCCAGTTTGGCTCTCCGACGCTCAAGTCAGTTCAAGGTATGAAGAAATGTAAGTTCAGTCACAGTTGCAGTGATGAAGAATGCTTAAGAATGCTTACCAGTGTAGAAGATGACTTTGGCTATTTATAGTTGAGGGTCAAGGGCCCTTTGGTCATTTGCCTCAAGTGGTCCTGGCCGAATGTTGCCCTAACACGTGGCGCTGTGAGAGAGAAACCTAGGAGGAATCTTCTGCAAAAGCGGCCAAAAGTTAGTGCTGGCAACAGTGGCAGGTGCGCGGGCATGTACGTTGTGTCAGAGAGCCATTTGGGTGGTTGGTGACGAGGGCTTAAGAGCGCGCTCGTGACAACCTGGAGTATTGGAGGCCAAGATATCCGCTGAGGGGGATGAAGGCTCCAGTTCAAGTGACGAGCCAAAGAGGAGGCTACTCTGAGGGAGTGTGACGCTCGAAGAGGGCTCCTTTGGCAGGTGGACGTACCCATCATTTAGCATGTAGGACGCTCGTGGGAGTGACAGCGCTCGTTGGGCTTAACTCCTGAAGAAGGAAGGCGCTCGTTGGGTTTAGCGCTCGTGTATTGGTGGTGAAGCCTTGGGGAGACAGATGTCATCATCTCGGCGATGCCACGTGTCTTACGTGGAACGATCGTATTTTGACCCCATCAACATTGTGTGAAGAGTGAAATTTATTTTTATTTAATAAGCATCATTAATCACGCATCCAAACCAAAATAAAAAAGATTTAAAATAGGGAAAATTACAAAATTGGGATAGTAACATACCCTATTTTGTATTTTTGGACTTTAATTTGGTCTTTCTGATTTTAGGAACACTTATTCTCAATGCATGCGTAAATAAAAATAAATTATTATTGAAATATTTTTAAATTGATTTTTATATTAATATATATACTTTATAGTTACTTTTAATATTATTATTAAGTTATAATAAATAAATACATAATTAGAATAAAATATGGAAAGCACCACCTAGAGAATCCCTCCACTTTTTGGTAACCGCCTTACGTCTCCCGGAGTCCACGCGTCCACGCGCCCACGTCGTCACTCCGCATTTAATGCAGACAGAGTTCCCATTATTACGTGTCAGAGCTTGTCCGTTACAGAAGGTAAAGGGTCACTTCTGGAGCAGAAGCTTGACCTCGTATGTTAAAAAATCAAGGCTCGCCTCTATAAATTCTACAGTACGCTCAAGCGCAACTACAGAATTTGGTGGGCAAAATGATGGGGCCAAATTACGCTCAAATCAACACCGTACACGTGTCAACATCTGAAACGTCTAGAGCTTTGACGCTCGCCTTATTGGGCTCGCGAAATAATCCAGCCCACTCGCCTATTGTCTCATTCACTTAGGCCCAGAGCTTGGACGCTCGCGTTGACGGGCCCACGGAATAATCCGACCCACGCGCATGGATCCATTCCTCGAGCGGAAAGAGCTCAGAACCCTTCCTGACGCTCGCATAATGGGGCCAGTAAGCCTCTAACATCACTCCCTCACCGGGACATACCTCGAGGGTACTCTCTGACCCCTGCTTGCATACTTGACGCTCGTTGACCATCTGCCAGAGGAACCCCGCTCGTGCCTCCTTCGAGCGTCAAACCAACAGTCGTGTAGGGTCATCACGGAACCCCTCTCCTACGCCCGCTCACCCACGTGACGGAATCAGAGCCTCCCAGCGCTCAAGTTGGTGCCTTGTAATTACCTCTGACATCAGGTAGTGCGCACCCCTCGACACGCTCCCAAACTTTTGGGGATGTCACTTTCACATCACCATAGGCTGCCACGCGTCTAGGGCAACACTATTTTCGGCACCACTTGGTACAGTTACCAAAGTGCCCTTGCCCTCAATGTATAAATAGAAGGATCATACTCCTTCTTCCCCAAGAAATCTTCATCTCTGAAACTCACAGCTGGGCGTTCCTCCATTGCTGCAAAACCTTCTTCTCCAAGCTCATTGCATTTCACCTCCCTTTGCATCCACACTGTATCTCTGGTGTTATCCTAACTGGAAGAATACACGCTCACTTGGAAACCCAATTCCTGAGGCTTCCACGCCTATGATGTCTTTCCCTTTTAAATAAATCTCGAAAGTGTTGGTTGCATTTTTAGGAATCCGTTTCCTGCACCATCAGAAAGAAAAAAAGTAAAGAATTATATATAAAAAAATTGGAATAAAATAAGAGAAAAGAAAATTTAAGAAGATGTTTTGGAATGATAAAAAGAATAAATAAAAAAAATTAAAAGAACAAAATAGATGAAAAAATAAATAAATATAAAAAGAGTGCAAGAGCCATGCGATTACCATTTTTTTGCGTCGCTTAATATAATAATAATAATTTAGACATATATAAATACCAAATATATTATGTACATGACTTTAAACTATTTTCTAAAACTGGGACCGGACGTCGAACCGGGGAGCTTACTGTTTATTGGTTTTATTGGTTCGACCGGTTAAACCACTGGTCGAATCGGTGTGACGTCATAATTACGTAATAATTATATTTTATTATATATTTGTATATAATATTAAAAATATTAATTACAAACTAAGTATATCTATATATACGTTTCAAAAAAAAAAAAAAAAAAACAATCTACATGTATCTTATGGGCTTTTGCCTAGGCCCAATTATTTGCCCTAATTAAATTAAAATACATTAGCACTTAGCAGCACTACAAACTGATGCAGTCTTCCCCTCAAAAACCTTCAAAAAAGTAAAAAAAACGAAGTATATCTATATATACGTTTCAAAAAAAAAATAAATAAAAAAAATAACAATCTACATGTATCTTATGGGCTTTTGCCTAGGCCCAATTATTTGCCCTAATTAAATTAAAATACATTAGCACTTAGCAGCACTACAAACTGATGCAGTCTTCAAAAAAGTAAAAAAATGAAACATCTCCTTCACACATAGGCATCGATATATTTTCTGTGCGCCACCACCTTCAGGAGTTGTCTGCCGCCGGCAGCTTCTCACCACATCCGGAAGCTGTGCGTCTCTCAATCGCCTATGGAAGCTCTTCACCACCTCCCAAAACTCTCCGTCTCTCAATGGTTGCCTATGACGACACGCCACAACTGAGTATAAGAGTATTTCTTATAATTTTTTGGTAGGAAATCAATTAATTGTTCTGGATTATTGCTGGTTCAAGTTCTTCAACCCCAAAAAATGGCTGATTTTTTCAATTTTTTCCATTTTTTAAAAATAATAACCGGTCCAAACGGTCCGCTAATTGGTCCGTTTCGGTTAGTTTATCGGTTTTTGACCGGTCTCTGCCGGTCCGACCAAGTATTGGTTTTAGGAGGTAGTTCAGACCGGATAGACGGTCGGTTACCGGTTAACCGGTCCGTCCCGGGTCTTTAAATAAAACTCAAATTTCAAAACGTAGACTAAACAGTTACAAACCGAAGCCTTCCCTCGTCATTCGTATCTTCTCCAAGCGTACCGCCAATTCTCCAATCTCCACCACCGGAACATCGCGCCTCCTTCACGCCGCCGCCACCATTACTCTTTCTGCTACCATAAAAAATTTAGTAACGAGTGAATCCTAGGGATTACCAGTTAACAGAGATGAGTCCATACAATTATGTCGTCTCGGCTAATAAGCCGACCAGTGTTACTCACTCGTGCGCCGGAAATTTCACCGGTGCTGGGGATTCCAATCTTATTGTTGCGTAAGTCTCTTCACTACTGCTAGTGATTTATCCAGGTTTTCTATATTATATGAAGTTGCTCTGTTTCTCAGTCGATTATGCTGTTGCGTAATTGATAGGTTTTTCATTTTATGTATTGAGTGTGCTATTCGGTATTTGATGTTTAAGTTTGAATCACTCAGTGATCGCATTCGGTTTGCAGGAAATGCACCCGAATTGAGATCCATTTACTGTCGCCTCAAGGTTTACAGGTAGGTAACTATTCATAGTGTATCATAGTATGCTAGGGTGTATTTTCTAGTCATTGTGCGTAAATGTGTTTAGGACGAATCGCGATGCTGATGTATTTAGTATTTGCAGCTCATGTTGGATGTGCCGGTCTATGGGCGAATTGTGGCACTTGAACTTTTTCGCCCACGTGTGAGTGATTCATTGAAGTAGTTTGATTACACTGTTCTCATCTAATTAACCCATAGAAGGTAAACCAAATATTTACTTTCTTATTATTGACTCACAGGGAGAAACTCAGGATCTCCTTTTCATGTTTGTGGAGAGACAAAAATTCAGTGTTCTGCAATGGAATGCTGAAACTGCTGAGCTTATTACAAGGTGTGACAGTTAAGACTAGAATCTCTGATAATTGGGTGCTGTTATGTATAGGTTTTGTATTTTCTGTATTTCCTCTTAACTTTTAAGTCAGGTTTAGGACTAGTCTGTATGTCCAGGTTCTCTTACCGTATTATTGTTGGTGTTGGTCTGTCCCTCTATTCTATTTTACTGCCAAAACTAATTTACTTCTCTTTCTTTTGGTGGCTTAGGGCAAGTGAGAATGTTTTTAAGGGTCCAACTCTGCCATCGCTAGATCGCATTGTATGTAGCAATCTTGGTATTGTTATTTAAGAAACTTAGCGAGTTCATCACTTATTTTTGCTACTTTGTTCACAGATTGGCATAATAGATCCAGACTGCAGGCTGATCGGAGTTCATTCACGTGAAGGATTATTCAAGGTATTGATAATTGATTGTGTTCCCCCTCCAATCTCAGTAATTTCTCTATTACTCTCCCATTTTCGTTTGTTGCTTTGGAGTCTTTAAATTGATATTTTCATTTGTTTTATCATGAGCATTTTCTGTTTTTTACAGGTCATCCCACTTGATATCAAATGCCAGCCGAAACGCTCATATAGTACTAGGTAACTTCTTTTCCATGACACCAGTACTTAGTGATGCTCGAAATGAAGTGGAGCCATCTTATTCCTTAAAAAGGTATCTGTGGTTTGGATGTCTTTTTTTTGCTGTTTTAGCTTTGTTATGCTCGTCATTCTTGTTTCTGGTGTTAATTTCAAAACCTGCCTCGTGCTAGTTTATGCTGCACCTCTGATCACAGATGTCGTCTTTATGTTTGTTATGAAGATGGAGTTCCTGTGTCTATGTGCTCAAAGTGAAAGCTGTATTGGTTAATTGCCTGATTCATTGTTTCTTTTTGTTGATTTGAAGTTTTCCTGTATTGCTGTGTAATCAGATTTGGATTTTGTTGCATCCTGTTTGTCAAGTCATCCAAGAGTAACTTCCACTTGCTTACATTAATAATAGTAGACTGTAGACACAACAGTTTCCTTTGATACTTCTTATCTTATCGTTTCTTGGAGGATGTTTCTTTTGTTTGCAAAATCAACTGGAAATGTCTAATTGTCCATGTTTCTAAGCTGAATTTGACAGATCAAGTATATTTTTGTAATCTTTGGAGTCCTAAATATAGTTCAAGTTTTTACCTTTAAAGATTATGAGAATTATATATCTTTTACATGTGATTATTAAATGGACTGGGCTTATTATGTCCTCTCTATCTGGCATAGTTTTACATTTGTGGCTTCTCCAGGTTTGATGAGCGCAAAGTTCGCGACATGAAGTTTTTGTATGGTTGCCCCAATCCAACCGTTGTTATACTTTACCAGGTTTTTGCTTTAGTATACTTTACCAGGTTTTTACTTTAGCACCTTTACCTATACTTATGTCTTGGTTATCTTTTTTTCCCATCTATCCAAGATTTGATTTCTGTAATCTATATAAGTTGTGCATCAAGCCTGTGATTTTTATTTATTTATTTATTTCTTGTAAGGCTGTGATTTTTATTTTTGCACGTGCAATCCAAGTCATGGAGATATACAATTTTCTAGTCGAATTATGATGCCTCTGACAAGAATCCTTGAGCTGTTTAAATTTACACGTTGACAATAGTAATATGCAGAAACTTCTATTATTAAACTTTGTTTGTTTGTTCTTTGTCGCACTGTTAACCTTACTCACGGAATACTTGTCATATTTCATTGCCTTGATTGGCAGAATAAGAAGAATCATTGTAACGTGAAAACGTACGAGGTTTCTCTAAGAGGTGGAAATTTCGTTAAGGGTCCATGGTCTTATAGCCGTCTTCGTAATGGGCCAGAGTTGCTAGTCCCAGTGCCACCCCCCCTTTGTGGTGTTCTAGTAATTGGTCGAGGAATTGCATATTGCAGTGCCTCAGCTTTCATACAACTCCAGACCCAATATGTAGGTTGCATGTTCCCCCATGCGAGCTCTATGTGAGCTCTTTTTTTTTTATTATTTTTTTTTTTACCATGACACCCTGATCCTTGTTCATTTGTATCTGTGAAGCATCACATAAAAACTTGTGCGAGAATTGGTGCTGTTGGTTATCAGTATTTACTTGGGGATTGTAATGGAGATCTGCACAGACTTGACCTAACCCATACAGAGACGATGTATGTTTGCTGCCTTGTATTCCTTATATTTCATTTTGGTTTTCATGCCTAAATGTTTTTTCAATTTGTAAAGTGCTAGGGTGGTACCTAGCCTCGAAACTAAGCTGTTGGGGAAAACATCAATTGCGTCGTCGATTTCATATATCGATGATTCTGTCATTTTCGTTGGCTCCAAAACTGGAGATTCACAGGTTTGTGATTAAATTTCCCTGTTTGCTTGGTTTAGTGTTCACTTCTTAGCATTTTGATACATAATCATGTCCTATAATCCAGCTCATAAAGCTAAGATGTCGAAGGGATGTGGAAAGTTCATGTGTGGAAGTTCTCAAAAGTTATGTGAACATGGGTCCAATTTCGGACTTCTTGGAGCATGAACCAGGCCAAGGCAAAGTTATAACATGCTCTGGAGCCTATAAGGATGGCTCTTTACGCATTGTGCAATATGGAATTGTAATAAATGAACAGGTTTGACATTATTTTTTTTTTTCAGTTTTAGTAGAAGTTTTCATATAAATTATTTCCAGCCTAATACATTTCTAATGTCATTGATAGGGATCTGTACAAATTCAAGGAATCACAGGAATGTGGTCTCTACGTTCGGCTACGAACGATCCACATGATACTTTCTTGGTTGTTAGCTTTATTGGCGAGACACGTTGTTGGGCGATGAACCCTCAGGACAAACTGGAGGAAACTGAAATAGAAGGTTTTGATTCAAATGTCCAGACATTATTTTGTCATGATGCGTTGCATGATCAACTTGTACAGGTACGATTGTTGCAGTGTGTGAAATCCTTCTATTTTCCTCCTACATTTTGCAACCTAAATTTAACAACATTACATTGCCTAAGGTTTGTTATCTATTTGTGTATTATTTTCTGACAAAAACTTAGCCACATATTTACATAACAACAACAACAACCCCACCTCCCCCCTCCCCCCCCACCACCCCACCCCAAAAAAAAAAAAGAAAAAAAGAAAAAAAGAAAAAAAAAAAAGAAAACCACTTCATTTCTTTGTTTAGATTCTTCTGAATGCATGTTTTCTTATGCTTTAGTAAAATCCCTCCAAATTACATGCTGGGCTATATATCGTATATGTTTCCACTTGGTAAAATGCCTCAGGGAATTCGTGACATGCTTCTCCGGTGTCTCTTGCTACACTAGACAAGCCATATTTGTTATTTTTTTATTTCCAATTTTCTGTAAAGATTTTCTTTTTGCTGGTAATGATGCCATTATGCTATCTACAACTTTTCTAGGACAGCCAGAGGGACTTCACTAGCTCATCTACTTTCCTAATGATAGCTGTAACCGATTTTCATTAGCAAATGAATTTTGCAGGTTACATCAGACAAAGTGAGACTGGTCAGTTCAACCACCAAAAAGCTTCGCGATGAATGGTCTGCCCCTGCAGGACATTCAGTTAACGTTGCCACAGCCAATGCCTCTCAGGTATCTTTCCAACTATTAGTTATAGGATCAGATTACAAAGAATTTGATAGAGATCATAAGCATCAAAGTTAGTCCGTAGATGGATTTGTAAATCTTATGTAGTTTGTATGTCTCCTGGTGACTTGGTCATCATGCTTTGCACAGGTATGGCCCTGGATGGTGACCTAACCCTCTAATCCTATGGACCCTGGGTCCCTTTATTATGTGGTGTTCGTTGTTTATAATCTAATCTGATCAATCCAAGACCTATAGCATTCACTCTTTGATGTGATATAATAGAATCTTGAATAATGCTCTTTGTATGGGGTCTGGTGCTTGTTGAGCTTTCTCTATATGCTAGATATTGCACTTATGTTATTTTAATCTCCAATAGAGGGTGAACTTCCAGTCTCGCTTTTGTCGGTTTACTACTAATATTCATGTGGTAATCCAAAATCAAGTATTGAGCTTCGTACAGCTTGTTACTCTCGTTTACAACATTTACCATTATGGTATTTACTGGTTCAATTTGTTTGAGTTAATTTCAGCTTCCGCTGGGTGTAAACTATTTATCTTGGCAGGTTCTATTGGCTAGCACTGGTCGCCATTTGTTCTGTCTACAAATTGGTGACTGTGTTCTGAGAGAAGTAAACCGTGTCGAACTGGAGTATGAAATTTCATGCATCGATGTTACTCCAGTTGGTGATGATCCATATTTTAGCCAAATAGCAGCCGTGGGAATGTGGACTGATAACAGTGTTGGGATATTCACACTTCCTGACTTGAATCTTGTAACAAAGGAGCATTTGGGTGGGGAGATAGTTCCTCGATCTGTACTTTTTTGTTCTTTTGACGGGGTAAGTTCCATTAACTATGCTCATTTCGCATATATTTCTAGATTTATCATCTGCTTCATGCATGATTTTTCCTTTTGGGTAAGCTGGTCGACATTTACTGCTCTTGATACTCTTTTCTTGAAAAGTTTTTCCCTTGAGAACATGTTAATTTGAAGTATCATGAGCTCTTTAGGTAACATCGCTGACTGCCGTTCGATTTCAGATATGTTATCTGTTATGTGCTCTTGGGGACGGACATCTCATCACCTTTGCATTGAATGCAAGTAATGGTGAACTGACAGACAGGAAGAAAGTGTGTTTAGGAACCCAACCTGTCACACTTCGAACATTTTCATGGACAAAGGCCACATATGTTTTTGCTGCTTCTGAACGATCAACTGTCATTTACAGCGGCAACAAGAAGTTACTTTACACTAATATAGCTGTCAAACAAGTCACGCAAATGTGCTCCTTCAATTCTAGTGCTTTGCCTGAGAGGTGAAATTTCATTGCATTTTCGTAGTACAGTTGGTATTACTTGGTTGAGCACATCAAGTTACTAAATTATATTACTCAACAACTTGTTTGTACATTAATTTTTTTTTTTTCTACAGCCTTGCGATTGCTCATGAAGATGAGCTAATAATTGGAATCATAGATGACATGAAAAAGCAGCTTTGTATAAGGTCTATCCCAATTGGCGAGCAGCCTCAACGGATATCTCATCAACAACAATCACGGAGTTTTGCCATATGTAGTTTCGTTTGCAAAGACGATACTGAATCTCACTTTGTCCGTCTGCTAGACGATCAGACTTTTGTGGTGAGGTCGACTTATCCACTTCGCCGGTTTGAGAAGGGTAGCTCCCTTCTAAGCTGCTCCTTCGCAGATGATAAAAAAGTGTACTGTATCGTTGGGACTGCGCATGTTGTGCCCGGAGCCACTAGACCTGTCAAGGTTAATTGCTGACTCTCTCTTCTTTTTCTATCTATCCTAACATGAATTTCTGAATGTATGTAGTGATGCCTGCCCATTTTCCATCATTTTTGTAATTTTCATTCCTCGTTTGCGTTCCAGTACTCTTCCCTTGCCCAAAATCTTCTCCTAAGTGGAGATAATCTCTTCTTTTGTCCTAACAAAAGGTTATTTTTGGTTCTTATGAGTTAACATCAGGGTCGGATATTAGTTTTCGATGTAGAAAAGGGAGAACTCCAGCTAATTGCTGAAAGGGAAACTGAAGGAGCAGTCTATTCTCTCGATTCCTTTAACGGAAAACTTCTTGCTGCCAAACACGATAAGATTCAGTTATACAAATGGATGCTTAACGACGATCACACGGGCGAGTTGCAAGCTGAATGTAGTTATGAAGGATTTGCACATGCACTTTCTCTACAGACGAGAGGAAATGTCATTGTTGTCGGTGACCGCGCACCCTCAGTAACTCTATTGATTTACCAGGTCAAAGGCAATTACTTTAAAATGAAATTCTATTCTGATTCGATAACTCTTACTGCAAACCTCCTTCCATCTGTTTACGAGAATAATTAACAAGCTGGAAGTTGAAGCGAACATCAAGTCCTTGGTGATCTAGCTTCTAGCATATTTTTGCTTGAAATGATTATAATATGATTTTCTAAACGCTCCCAAAGTACTAACAAAAAATAAAGGGAAAAGCAAAAAACACTTTTGAGAGTTTGCAGTAGACTACCAACATGTGCTAAAGTTATTCCTTGTTTTTGTTAAATGCAGAGTGAGGGTACTATCGAGTTGATAGCCCGTAGTCGCTTTGATTTTTTTATGACAGCTGTTGAGATCCTGGATTTTGGCATTCAACTCAGTGCCGATTTGGAATATAATCTCGTAACATTCCGCGCAACTGAGGAGGAAAGCGGTTCTCTTAGGGTGGTTGGTGAATACCACCTCGGTCAGTTTATCAATCGCTTCAGAAAAGGCTCCCCTGTGATGAGATTATCCGATTCTAATCTCAGCCCCATTCCGACTGTCCTTTTTGGCACTGACGATGGAGTTATTGGTGTCATAGCATCTCTCCCTCATGAGGAGTATGAGTTTTTGGAGAAGCTGCAAAAGAATCTGAGGAAAGCGATAAAAGGCGTTGGGGGTCTTGGCAACTGGGGATGGAGGTCTTACTACAATTCCAAGGATCATATAGTACGTGGTACTCTAAACTTCTTGGATGGTGATTTGATAGAGTCGTTCCTTGATTTGAGCCGGAATAAGGCCGAAGAGATTTCAGAGGCGATGAATGTTCCGATTGAGGAACTGACTGAGAGAGTGAAGGACCTTATTACATTGAAGTTTTGGTGTTTTACCTCTACTTTTCAATATTTCAAATAGTGTAGTAAGAATTTCTGGAAGTTATGTTCTATGAGGTTGCTGCTAATGTACCTTTGAATATCTGAATCGTGATGGATTGTAGTTATTGGTGGATGAGGGAAAATTCATGCATAATTACTGTGTTTTTTTTTTTTTTTTCCCCTCCATATATTGAGTTTCAGTTTACTTTACCTTTGTTAAGGATAAAAGATTTGCCCTATTATCCATCTCTTAGTAGTAGTCTGGAAATCAAGTCCATATAAACGGTCCACCCTTAAGCCATAAGCCAAGCAAAAATTCCTGTGAAGAATTGAAGACGGAGGTGCCATTTCTACTCGGTTAATCTGCTCATGAAGTTGTTTTGGCCGGATAATTCCTCAAAAATCCCCAAGTGTAAACTGAATTTTCTTTTCACTCCCCAATTTTGAAAAAGTTTCTGTTCACTCCCCAATTGAAAAACAAAATTCTTTTTCACTCCCCAAGGTTGTATAATAATTCAGGAATTGCGTACATTTTTTAGGGAATTGCGTATCAAAATCCCGGAATCTCGTATATACGACATTTTGAGATTTTTATACGCAATTCCTTCAAAAATGTACGCAATTCCTAAAGACAATGTACGAACATGTACTATTTGTGGGGACCTAAAAGGAATTTTGTTTTTCAATTGGGGATTGAATGAGAACTTTTTTAAAACTTGGGACCTAAAAGGAATTTTTTCAATTTTTTGGTACTATTCAAAGATTTTCCCTTTCTTCGCATCCTCGTTTCATATATGAAGGTAAAAATTCAGCGTGAAATAGTGAATACATGTTGCAGAACATTTTTCCTTTGATATGCTTCGTTTTTTAACTCCTTTTCCATTAGGATGCAAGATTATCATCCCTTTTTTGTTGAAATCAAGTGCGGTGTGTTCGAGTGATGGTTATCATCGGAGTTTTTTGCGAGAATTATCATAAATTTCTTCTTTACTTTCAATGGTTGATGATTTATAAAATGTCTCGCACGCTAATCTAGTGACTAGTGACACTATCGAGAATACAGATCCAATTAAGAATATTTAAAAGTATCTAATATGTTTCTCCTTTAATTTTATTAAATAAAAGTGATAAATAATTACCATATTAAATATGACAAAGTAATTGATAAATTAAATTATTAATTTTTAGGTTTGAACGGTGAAAACAATTAATTAAATCAATTCGTTTTTATTATAGAATCTAAAATATAAATTTATATAAAAAAAACCAATAAACTTTTTTCTAATTGATAAAAATAATTTAAATTTTTAAGGAAGACGAAGGTAAGGAGGCAGAGGTGTTGAAGGATAGGCTCAAAGTGCTGAAAGAAGGTACCATTACTTCGGAGTCTCTCTTAGTCGAGGGAGGTTCGTTCTAAGTTGGATGATATTCAGCTTAGGGAGGAGATAGCTTGGAAGCAAAGATTGAAAGCTGAATGGCTTCGAGAAGGTGACCGGAATACTAAATTTCTTCATTTGAAAGAGAGCATAAAAATCATATTGAAACTCTTCGTGATGATAGAGGGGTATCCCACTCCTCAGAAGAGGGAATTAAGGGTGTGATTGAAAATTATTTTGGAAATTTATTTGCTTCTAATGGTTGTTTGTTGGAAGATATTGAGGAAGGGATTAATGGTATCTCGAGGAAGGTTACAGGTGACATGTGCCGGCAGTTGCTTTCCTCGTTTCGGACTGGCGAGGTAATTCTTGCCCTAAAAAGTATGTATCCCCTCGTATTCCCCGGCCCGGACGGCCTTCCTCCTTACTTTTTTCAACATTACTGGAACATTGTGGATCGTAATGTGATAGCTTGTTTGTTGGATTTTCTGAACTATGGGCACTTTGATAGAAAACTTAATTACACTCACGTCATCCCCAAATGCAAATCTCCCAATCTCATCACACAGTTCCATCCCATTAGTCTGTGTAGTGTGATTTACAAAATAGCCTCTAAAGTGTTAGGTAATCGATTAAACCCCTTATGGACACTATTAGCTCCCCGATCCAATCTGCCTTCATTCTGAATTGTTTTATCTGTGATAATGTGCTTGTTGCTTTTGACATTAATCATTTAATTAAGCGTAAAAGTTCTGGAAAGGAAGGTTATTTTAGGCTGAAGCTCGATATGAGCAAAGCATATGACCGTGTCGAATGGAGGCTCCTCGAACGGGTTATGGCCAGGTTAGGATTCCCTTCTTTGTTTGTTGAGCGTATCATGACTTGTATCTCTACGGTCTTTTATTCCTTTCTTTTAGATGGTGGCGAATTTGGGTACTTGGTCCCGGAGAGAGGAATCTGTCAAGGAGATCCTCTCTCCCCTTATCTGTTTATTTTCTGTGCAGAAGTCCTCTCTTCACTCTTGCAGGATTTGGAAAGACGCAATATCCTTTCGGGTGTGGCTGTGTGTCGTTCAGCCCCTAAGATTTCACACCTCTTGTTCGCAGATGACACCTTAATTTGTGGAAAAACTACTAGTACAGCGATGTTGGGTATTAAAGGGGTGTTGGGTGTCTATGATAGGATCTCGGGGCAAGTGATAAATTAACAGATGTGTTTTGTGGTTTTCAACAAAAATTGTGATTGAGTTGAAGCATGATCTTGCAGAAATGCTGGGTGTTAGGCAAGCGGAGCATCTTGATTGTTATCTTGGGCTCCTGTCGGTGGTTCATCGATCTTGTAAGGAGTTATTCTCAAACGTCATCTCTAAGAGTAAAGCTCGTGTTCGGAGATTTTCTGAGAAATTTTTATCTAAGGTGGCAAATGAAGTATTGATCAAGGCGGTTCTCCAGGCTATCGTGTCGTACTCTATGAATTGCTTTATAATGCTGGATAATATTGTACGTGAGATTGATTCCATCACCTCTCGATTCTAGTGTAATGGGGATAATCGGAAAATTTATTGACTAGCTTGGGATGAGATATACCGTAGCAAAGGGTCGGGTGGTTTAGGCTTCATATCCATAAAATCTTTCAATTTGGCCATGCTTGCAAAACAACTTTGGCGCCTCTGCAAACATCCGGAGAGTCTCATTTGTCGTATCCTCAAAGCAAGATACTTTCCGAATAATGATTAGAGATCTTTGGCGGGACATCCTTGGAGCCCAGTTAGCTTGCTTTGTGGGATGCCCCGCTGGGTCGTAATCCTTCTTTCACTTCGTGAAGTCTCTACGAGGTGAGATTCCTCTTGGCTGCCGGGATAAGATGGCGGATTGGTGATGGTTCAAGGGTGCATATATGGCGTGATAGGTGGCAGGACTTCAGTCCGCAATTCAAATCAAATACTTTGGTCACTCCAGAATGGGTTCATGAACTGTTGAAGCCGGGGCTTATGTGTTGGGATGACGAATTGATCTCGAATGTGTTTCACGAGAGGGATAGCTGGACCGTTCTTAGCATTCCGCTAGGCGCCTACCGAAGAGATGATTTGTTTATTTGGCACTATAATAAGAACTGTAGGTTTTCTGTAAGAAGTGCTTATCACCTAGCATTAAATCTGAGCAATCGTGACCGGAGCTCTTCTTATTCTCCGGAGAACCACGCTATCTGGAAGAAAATCTGGAGTTTGAATGCTCAGCCGAAGGTTCGGTCGTTTTTGTGGTGCTGTTGCAGAGATATTTTGCCGACTGGAGTTAATCTCGTTCACCGCCACAGTGGGGATGAAGCTGCGTATGGGATCTGTGGGCCGCCTGATGAGGATACTGCCCACGCTTTATTTCGTTACTTTATCGTGAGGCAAGTCTGGGCTTTATCCTGCCTTCCTATGAGGGTGGTTGACAGCGTTACAGGTAATTTATGTGAAGGGCTGTTGCGTGCTTTTCAGTTGCTTGATGGGAATGATTGTACCAAACTTGGCCTTATCATGTGGGCTCTTTGGGGACACCGTAACTGATACAGAGCAGAAGGAGTCCTTTATCAGCTGCATTAGGTCCTGGAGTTGGTCGCAAACAACACTTTCCCTCAACAATCTATGGAAGATGCAGTGGTTGATCAGTTCAAAGTGCAAGAGGCGGTGCGATGGTCCAGGCCGACCAAGGATTGATAAAGGTTAACTTTGATGGTACCATCTTTAAGGAAACTAACGAGTTTGGCATTGGAGTGGTTGCTAGAAATGAATTCGGGCAGTGTATTGGTTGGGAATGCGATCGCAGAAAGTTCAACACTGATCCTTCCATGGCGGAAGCCTACGCGGCTTTCTCGGCTATTCGCTTGGCTCGGGATTTCGGCTGGCGGAAGGTTATAGTAGAAGGGGATTGCCTTGATATTATAAACAGCCTCAGGAAAGTTGAAGAAGATCTTTCGCCCATTGGTAACATTCTCTTGAATGTACAAATGCTTTGCTCGGGATTTAAAGATGTTCATTTCTTTTTTATTCGGCGTGGGACCAATTTTATGGCCCACACTATTGCTAAAAATGCGGTTTCGCTTTGCATTGAGTATTCTAATATTCCTTTTGTTACTTCTAGTTTCGTTTTGTCGGACCTAAATTAGTTTGGCCTTTAACCCATGGGTGTAAAAAAAAAAAAAAAAAAAAAAATTAAAGCAATTCGTTTTTGTTATAGAATCTAAAATATAAATTTATATAAAAAAAACCAATAAATTTTTTTCTAATTAATAAAAATAATTTAAATTTTAAAAAATTCAGTCAAAATTTTGAATAGTATAGATAATAGAAATAGAAGAATGGACCAAAATTAGGAATAAAAGCCCATTCGGAATAGAAGATTGAAATCTATAAATAAATAGGAAACAGCGCGGCGGCGATAGGCAGGCCAAAGGAAGAAAAACTCAATCTTGACGGCGGCAGCGAAGAAAAATTTAATGTCGACTGTGGATTGGGAGGGACTTCAGGATGATCTGCTTGCTCTAATCCTTACGAAGATAAAACTAATAGAAGATTTTGTTGCTTTTGGGATGGTCTGCAAATCATGGCATAAGGGTTTTACCCTCTATAAGAAGGGGTCTGTACGCCGCCCCCAAATTCCATGGCTGATGCTTCCGGAGAACAAAGCAGATGATGATCATCGAAGAATTTTCACTCTTTCAAAGCAAAATATATTAAGGAATAATTTGTACATCCCAGAGATGTCCGATAAAAGATGCATCGGATTGAATTATGGATGGGTCCTGACAATAAAGTCGGGTGTAAAAGGGGAAATGAGTTTGGTGCATCCTCTTTCCAGATCTCAGATCGAGCTTCCTCCTCAGAACTGGATCGCAGAGTACAAATTCTACAAATATTGTCAAGCTTACAACTTCATGAAACGTGCAGCGTTGTCGGCAGACCCATTAGAATCGCCATCGGATTCCATTTTGATGATTTTACACAGTGGTGCCGGTGGTCGTTACTTGGGTTATTGGAAACCAGGTGACAGAGAGTGGACTAGAGTCGAGTGGACTAGAGTTGATCAATTGGATGACTTGAGCGATCTTACGTATTACCATGATCAGTTCTATGCCATTAACTATCGTGGTGGCGTTTGGAGTTACAAGGTGTCATCTCATGATCATGATCAACCCCCTCGCCCTCGTCAGATAATCAAAATAGAATATTCTACCTTGGTTGGTGACAATTGGCCCTATATTGTGGGTGTAGGGAAGACAGGGACATTATTAGTTCTCCTTCGACAAGAAGAATGGGGCGATCGCCCTTGGGGAGAAAGTGGGAATTATTGGGTGGCTGATTTTCAAGTTTATGAATTGGATTTAATCAATCAGAGTTACAAACAGATTAAAAATATTGGTGATAGAGCTATTTTTGTTGGAGAGAACACTTCGATATGCTTGGATCATGTCTCTCAATTTCCGGGAGTCGACCCTAATCATATTTACTACACAGATGATCACTATGCAGCATTCACCATTACACATGAAGGAGGTGGAGAAGACATGGGTTCTTATGATTTAGAAAACGGGCACACTATGCCAATCCAAATTGAAGAATCATTAAGTTCCATTAATCCTCCATTTTGGTTCATGCCCTCTCTGTGAGCCGCCTTTAATTTGGATTTTTTTGTTAATATTTCAACTTTAATTTCTGGATATCACAGGTCTATAAGGACGTCTTTGACAGCTGCATCTTCGTCTCGATCGTTGGCAACAGAACAGGGTTAGGGTTTGTGTGGAATATTGTTATTGTGCTTATTTATTTAGGCTTCTGCTTTGGTTAATGAAAATAGTGTTTTCTTATATTGTTCACTACTTTTCACCTACAGCAGAACTGTAGATTATCGTATCTTATTATAATTTAATTCTTCTTATCTTTCGCGAATACATTTTTTCAGTTTTTATAATTTAGATCTCTTTATCAAAATGGTTATGATTTGGTTTTGGTTATTATAAGTGATCTACATAATACATGGATTACCTTGGAATTCTTTTCTATAGTAACCATCAGTCTTATAAGACATTTAGAGAATGATTTTGGTTCTACATTTCGCTTGAGTTTGTACATTATGGACCATATTCTGCTAAACCTTGGTGAAAACATGTTGTTTTATTGTTTGCATCTAAAAAATGTCCCTTCTCTGGACTGTTGGACCCTTAACCTCTGGTGCCTGCTTTCTTGTTTTCCTGGCAAGGTTTGCTTAATTTTGTTGTACTTTTTTCATCTGATGTTTTTCTCGTAGTGCTTTGTCTAGGAACACATTCAATTATGAATTATCTCCATGTGAACCTACCTTCAACTTCTACGAAGAAGTCTAATTACATATGCACACAATATGACGTGTTTTTATCATCTTCAGGTTCTATTTGCTGCTCTTGTGGTTGTGAATTTCGGTGTAATTTCTTCTATTTGTTTATTCATGTCATCATGATTCATTATCTTTGCTCTGGGAAATATGCAGGAATATATTTGCTGACCCACCTCTTGAGTATGAAGCAAGGGATAAGCTTGAAATGCCTAGTACAAGTCCAGATGGAGATGCGACAAAAGTATGTAAGACATTGTTTTATTGATATTTTTTGTGCGTTTCGTTGAAAATGAAGATAATTACAGACAAATTTGCCCTTATTCTGAATGTCAATCTTTGTCCTTAACACGTTAATGTGTTTAATCTTTTACATGTATATTTGATGACGGTTAGTAATCTGATACTACTGACATGCAGTGCTGAAGGCAATTATACATTTAGAAAGCTGTATCCGCATCTTTCTAGGAGATAGGATGATGATCTTGGCAAAGCATTGCTTGCTTTGTTTATATTATACATTTCATCATATATCCACTTAATGAACTGAAAGGCCTCCTGTCCAAATTAGCAGAGTTGTACAGGTTTTAAGTCTTTCTGTTTACAGTGCTTTTTTTATCAGGAATATAACCAAAAAATATGAGTTTAGAATGGGATATACTTGGTTATACTTCCCATGTAGCAGTATAGCTACATGGTGGATATTTATTACCATCAACATTCTTTGTGATGTGTTACTATAGCTCAACTCTGATCTTTGCAGCATTTCTCTATAGGGCAATATTTTGCAAAAATAAAATTGCAGATAACTAAGATCCAGCTTTCATGAGAGTGAAAGAGCAAAGTTAAATAACTAATAAGCATGGATTTATATGTCCTTTTTATTTTTATTGAGTTTTTTATGCATGAGCCTGGTAAGGGGCAAGTGATAATTTCCTTTTGATCCTATTGTTTATTTCATTTCCTTAAGCGGTTTAATGTAACTTGAGCTAAATTTTGCTTTGCATGTACTTCCATTACTTTACTTTCTGCACTATGTGGATTTAAGTTTATATTAAGTTGAAGTCATGATTTTCTAATGACATTGTAGTTTGATATAATTTTGCTTTGGCCTATGTGTCCCTGATCATAGTTTCCTGATGTTTGATGGTTATATTTACTGGGGAGCAAGTTTTATTTTCAGTTCTTTTGAATGAAATCAATCTCCTTCTAAAATCATCTGAGTCTTGATTATATCTTGTGATACAGCAGAAGTCCCATTATTTTTAAAAAATTATAATTCTGGTCTCATCCATCAAATAATCGATGGAAAATGTATTCTTTTGCCTTTTAAATATAATTTGGGGAAAAAGTTATTGTTCATTAAGTTGTTTTTTGTGGGAGTTTACTTATTAATAACACATTTTAGCATCACATCACCTTAATGAGAGTGATTCAGAGTAATGTTTTAAAGTTAATTTAGGATGCTAAAATGGGATATTGATAAACAAACCCCACAAAAAACAACCTAATGAACATTGACTTTCCCCTCTAAATTGCACATAACGGAAAAATTGCATTTTCCATCAATTATTTGACGGATGGAACCAAAATTGTAATTTTTTGAAAATAATTGGACTAAATATGTCTAATTTCAAAGCAATTGGATTAAAATTGTAAAAGGCCTAATCCTATGGGAACAAAAATGTAATTTACTCTACTTATTATTAAGTTTCTTCCCGACACTAAGATAAATTTGAGTTTCAAGGAATAATATAGACACTAAAATTAGGGTTGTTAATTCGGTAAGTACCAATGCCGGTCGAACCAAAATTTCAGTGTGTTGAAAACAACGTACTGAATATTGAACTGTAATATTTGTTTCAGTTCAGGTTTTGCCGAATTTAGTTCGGTGCAAAACAGAATTATCATAATTGATTTAATTATATAGATGATATATATTGATATAATATATTAACCATTAAACGTGTAATAGGATTTAGGAAATTAGTGATTAAATTAAAATTATACAAGTAATATTACATAATACAAATATATATTAAAACTAAAATAAATAAAAGTTCGGCATTTTGGTGGGTTTGATTAACCACACCTAACTATTGATACCGAATCTAAAAACAAAAATCTAAAAAGATCCCTATCGAATATTGAACTGCTACAAAAATTTGTTTTGGTTGGTTCCTTTAGTGAAATCAAATTCTGCATACCCCTACTATGACATATTTCGACCGAATAGGTATAAAGTTATTGAAAGATTAACTTAAACAAATTAGTAATATTAGGTATTTTTTTGAAATTTAAAAACTAAAGTGACAAAAATTCGAAATTTTAGGGACCAATTTGATATTTGCTCGTGATCTAATTAGAAAATATATTTATTACTTTCTATTAGAAAATTATTACTTTTCACTAATCATACATCTTATATTTCAATATAATATAGACCTTAAAGAAATTTCGACCCTAATAATGATTTCTGTCTTTTTCTTTCTTTTTTTTTTTTTTCTCTGAATTAATATAATCACGGAATACAGAGCAAATATTTAAAGCCTATAAAAGGGAAAGTGCAAACACAAACGTACAGAAACAGAAAAGTAACGCGACACTTTCCATTAACGAGGATTCTTAAATTAGCGACACCGCAAAGCATACTTAAGCCAAAATCTTTGCCTAATAATAGTAACCTTAAACACCTTTAAGCCACACTTATTGCAAAAGCTTAGCTAAAATGCATCCTAACACTATTTTCATTAACCAAAGCAGAACTATCATCTTCTGCCAAAATAAATGAGTACAAGAATTACATTAATCTTCCACACAATCCCTGTTGCTAACGATCGAGACGAAGATGCAGCTGTCAAAGACCTTATAGACCTGTAATATCGAGAAATAAAAGTTGAAATTATACA
This sequence comes from Lantana camara, assembly GCA_037501455.1. Taxonomy (NCBI): domain Eukaryota; kingdom Viridiplantae; phylum Streptophyta; class Magnoliopsida; order Lamiales; family Verbenaceae; genus Lantana; species Lantana camara. The sequence continues at coordinate 3,720,406 of CM074856.1, read as the reverse complement.
AAAGTATTGAAATATTAACATAAGATTTATAAATGATATGATATGAACTTAATATGTCAACATTTGGCAGTGTGGAAGTGAACTCACTCGGAAGTGGAATATACACATTTCGCATAACCTGCAAGAACAACGGACCAAGAACATTACGAGGATCTGATAGTCAATGAACATCAATAATCCTTAATTTTAAGTAATTACTCAGTTGAGACTTACTAGGATTATTCTGAGTTAGCCCAGCAGTCCTTCCGAAATAGCAAGCGATGTCAGAGTTGCCGTTCTTTTGGTAATAATCGTTGAAAGCATAAGATGCATGGGAGAGCAGAGAATTGGGCTCAAAACATTGCCCGCCCGGTTGGATCGGGCTACAATCCGCTCGACCGGAACCGCATGCCCAATCCAATGCAATTTGCAGATAGACCGGGGATGAGCCGGGCCGGGCCACGCACCACGTCGTGCCCCCGAGGAATGTGGTGTTGCCTTCTGGAGGAGATAGAGCTGTTACCGGAATAGCTGTTTCGGCCTTCTCCTCCTGTACCGTAGCGTTTGTGGCAAAAACTGCAAACATTCCCATTAATTAGAAAACCATGAGAGAGAGAGAAAGAGAGAGAGAGAGAGGTTGGGAATTAAGTGATCACATACCTAGAAAACATGGGAAAGCCATAAGGTTCAGAAAAAGACATAGGGCAATTTTCATGGTGATTTGAGAGAGATGATGAATGATGATCGTCCCAGTTGAAGACAGTGAAGTATTAAGATTAGTCTGTTTTGTTTGAGAAGGAAGTTTAGTGATGAGACCATATTTAATGTACAAATACATGAAGAAGAATCAAGTGTTTCTTCATGCAAAATTTTCTTGCTTTTTCACTAGTAGCTTTCCAGTAGTGTCACAGAGGTCGTGGAGTGAACCAGTGGACCTAGCCAAGTACTCGTTAGGTTTAAAATACCAATTTTTTTCTTTTCACTTTGCTTTTTGAAACTGGCAAACTGTCCCTTGCTTCTTTTTTTTTTTTTTCTTTAAATCGTGTACTTATTTTTACGGATATTTATTTTTTTCTGACATCATTTTTATGATTAGCCCAAAAGATTATGATAGAGATAGAATACAAACGTTTGATTGGCCCAATTAATACGGGCTTATTTGCACATGAGCCCAATTCCCAATTTTGGAACAAGGTAGTGCTGAAGCCCAGACAGAATGACATTTTGAATTTTGGGATTTAGATTCCCAAAAAACGTAACCAATCCATCACTGCACGAGGGGGATCGGTTCATTCCACCCGACTCAAATTTAAGTATGGTGGAATGGATCGATATCCCTCATAATTGGATGAATTTGCTTGAAATTGACTTATAGTTTTCTTTTTTTTTGAGATCCCTTTTGACTAAAAAAAAAAAAAAAAAGAAATCAATTAACTACTTAGACCACCGTTGCCAAAACGAAAATCACACTTGAAGTATGAATATCTTTTTATTAGTTTTCATTGTGGAATAACTCCTACTCCTTGAAATACTTGGCCAATATTAAATTAAGCTTTTCAGTCAGTACATATATTTCGAAAATATAAAAAATATATATTTTCATGAAAATTAAAAAAATATGACGTTTGAAGGGACAGTTGACTTGTGGGGTGCCAGTTTGCCATCACAAAAAACAGAGAAGGAAATAGTCTGGCAAATCTTGTCAAGGGAATCAATACATTGAAAAACATAAACAAAATGAGACATCACTGCACAAATGGTTTGTACCAAAATCTAAGAATAAGATAGAACGACTTATTTATTGTTGGTGACTCCGCTCCAAGCAGACACAGAACAAACCTAACAGCTTCCAAAATAATATTCTTTCTTCTTACCAAGAATCTCCAGAAAATTTTTACATGCCCAGTTGTATTTTATTTCCAAACATAAAAGTAACATTAATTTAATTTTTTTGGAAGTATTGAATATGTATTTTGGAAGTATTCTTAATCATTTGATTTGTCCCATACTTTCTTGACACCCTATTGTTGCGCAATTAATGGTCTTGGAAATTAAAAATATGAGTTCAACAAATTATTCAACAATTTTTTTTTTTTAACTCCCTTCAAAAGGGTTAGAGAGATTTTAATTCAAAATCACTATCTCAGATAAAGTACTTTTAATTACTTTGGTCATCGGCTATTCGACAATTATTGTTGTCCATATGTATCTCTCATTACAATTATTTCATCAAAGAAATACTATAAATCTGATGAAAATCCAAATATGATTTGGCACTTCGAACCCTATGATTTAAAATGTCTTAAAACGAACCTTATTATTGTATTAAATTAGCACTAAATTAACATTCAAAATCCTACGGTCATGACAACAACTACGGCTGTAGGGTTTTGAGCGCTAATTTAATATAATTATATGGTTCACTTTGAGATATTCTAAATCAAATGATTTAAAGTACTAATTAGGTATATTACAAAATTTTTGGTGTAATAAACTCGTTATTTCAGTTCAAAAAATTGGTTATTAAAAATACAGAAATATCAGAGAGAATGCGAGGGATAGAATGGTGATTTCAAGTTAGTGATTTTCATTATTATTATTTAAAAACTATGCTTATGAGCACCAGTGAGTAGGATTTGTCGATGTGACAACATATTTTGTCCGTTTGTCTCCCTATCAAAACACCGAGAATATTGCTTCTGTGTTTTCCCTCCAAAAATTAATAAGTTGGTGAATTTCTTAAGTATATTAGTAGCTTCCATGTGTGGGAGCTGGATCAATATATTATTATGAAGATTGCTTACTTAATTTGTCCCAGATCTTACTTCAATACTATTATTTTATTCACATTTTTCTTCAAATTCACATTACTTGCACCAAACATATACATTATGTATTTATTGCGGTACTCTTCAATAGAAAGTAACAATCAAGATATATAAAATTTTCCACATATTAATGCCAATTATATATACATATATATAATTTATTTATTTATTTTTACGACCAATGTCAATTGTATATCTTAAACACGAGCATAAAACTTCTAATCAAAATAAAACAATATTGAACCATTCAATTTCGCAACCCAATTAATTATGGAACAAATTTAATGTGGTTAAATCAATATAATGAGAGAAGGAATATTTTATATTTATCATTACAATTATTTAAGTACGAATCAAATCATGTTTGAATTACATTTTTCACTAATGATGCATTGATCGTCTCCCCAATCTTAGGTTATAGGCTAAAGATTTAGGTACATAATTGCGGTTGATTACTTCCAAAATGATCTTTAGAATAATTAAGAGATGCCAAATCCATAAAAGAGGTGACGGATTCCACAAAATCTCCCTACTGGGATCACCTTATTGTAGCAACTTTACTAATCTAATCGCTAATTAATATATACATATGTCATACGTACAAAACTATCAATTATTGATAACAACCGTTAATTAACCTTGTTAGCTAAATTAACATTCATAATCTTTAATTACTTTATTTTTATAAAATAAGTGTAAATTAGAGTCAGACATATTCTGATTTCTGATATGAATGGATTCAATCAAGATATTAATAAATATCAATGTAGTGACCAATATAGCAGAGCTACCTTTTCAGAATGCATATCATTGTCACACTTTTCACATTATGTATCAATTCCTTGTATAGTTTGGAGGTACATTTATATCAATATCTTTATTTCTCCAAATAGTTTTTTATTGCAAACTTTTTAGGGTTTTAACTTTTAAGTGTTGTGTTTTCAAATGTCCCACACCAATAAAATTCATATTGTTTTGTCCCATCACCATATATAAATCATTATATGCATGATTATCAGATACTTTTTCTCTTAATTAGGCACCGATACATTGTTGATGGTGCAGAAAAGTGGGTTTCCTAAAATACAACAACACTTTGAGATTTGTTTAAAGAAGGGAAGACCATCACAGGCGTAAGAGCCTCAGGAACTGGGTTTCCTTTTGTGCGTGGGTTCTTCCAGCTAGGATAACACCAAGAGATCGTGCAGCAAGGGTGCAGAAAATGGTGGGATGTATGAAGCTTCGGAGAAGATGAAGATGCAGAGGAAAATGATGCCCAGTTCAGTTACGTGGTATTTTCTGTGAAGAAGATGACTTGGGGGAGAGAGCAGGTGTTCTCCCCTATTTATATGTTAGGGATGGGGGTAAATGGGTAAATTGACCATGTGGTCCCAAACCTGTGTTGCCCTAACACGCGGCAGCCTTTGGTGGGGTGAGAATGACATTCCAGAAAAGGAGACGGCGTGTCAGGTGCACGGTGCACAGTACCTTTGTGTCAGAGGTTGTTGACGAGGGTGACGCGGGGGATGGGCCTAAGATTCTCTCTGCCGAGGATCAGATACAACGCAGCGGAGCATGGTCATGCACGAGCATTGGTGACGCTCGAAGAGGGTATGGATGGCCTCCCCACGATAGATGACCCTTGAGCGGCAAGATCCCGAGCGTCAACATGGGGCCCCCATGTAGGTGCTTCCCTGTGAAGGGTAACCCTGAGGGCCGAGACGCGAGCGTCAGACTCGTCGACTCTGGACTTTTACCCAAATAGTCGTCCGAGGCTTGACGGTCTATTCTAGCTTGCAAATGAGTGGGCTGGGAAGGCCCACGAGCCCTTCAAGGCGAGCGTCTGGGATTTAGTCAGCGGCATGCTGACACGTGGACGGCTCTGATTCGAGAGTGATTTTAGGACTCATCAATTGTAGTATTAATTTTATTACTAAATTATATGCATTTCAAAAGATGTAACAATATTATAACAACAAATTTAAAACAATTTCACATATATAAAGCATTAAATTTTTTTAAGTTCATACCCCAAAAATAAACAAATCATATTTTCACTACAAGAAAACACAATGCTTTCACACATTCTGTCGGGGTTTATTTTATATAAAACTTGTGATAATTCATTACTAAATGTACATGCATATACGTACATGGGGAAATTCTACCCAAATCAATTTAGTCAAACTCAACTAAATAAAAAGATAAGTATATTATATTTACTATTTAATTAGTCATTCTTTCTAAAAATTTTACCAACCACATAATAACTATAAAATATTCGTTTTCCCATTATACCAATTTAATCGAATCAGGTTCAATTTAAAATTACCCCGTAAATGGGTGTGGTTTTTATGGCCTCCCTTTCATAAGGGAGTTTTTGGAGTACAAAATATGAATCTCCTTTTATAATTTTAGCCGTCTTTTCCGATACTTGATTCAATTACCATAATTAGGATCTGTTGGAAACATCATTACCTTGTATCATGTATGATAACACAATGCCATAAATTTCTGCTCTAATGACTCCATAACAAGATTTGAAGATTTTCTCTTATTTTTGCCAATGGGCCTACACCTACTATACTTTATATCATGAGATGAGATGGACCAGCCCCTTTTTATTTACCAAAAAATTCAAAGAAGTTATGCTTTTGCTTCAAATATTTGATGGTATAAGTCGCGCATGCCAGAAGTTGTTTTGGCCATAATGTCTTTTCGCATCTACTTTCATACATATACTTGAACCCGTAATGATTTTAAAATAAAAAAGTACTCTTTATTGCTAGAAATAAAAGTTAATTGGTACTAATGAATCATTGAGCATATGATATAATTAATTAATCAATATTTTTGCAGTTAATTTAAATTTAAAAGTCATTCTTGCCTATTTTTTATTGATCTATAAGTATAACCAAAATTCTTAAACCAATTGTTCGAAATAAAAATAAAAGCAATAAATTTGAAATATATAAACTCAAAACTCAAAAATATACTTAGGTATTAGTATGGTGTATGAATACAAATATTGAGGTATACATATCGATGAGTATGCGGTGATTCGAATTTTTTTTCTTTCTTTTCTCTCATTGTGGTAATCTGCCTTAATCCCTTTTGTTCTCTTTTATTTATAGATACTCAAGGTCTTGTCATTATAGTCTCGCAATTCATTAGGTCTTTACATTTAATCTAAATTTATTCTTATCTTGACTTTGTTTATTATTGATTGGACATCCTACAAGACTTCTCAGCATTTCACACTTTCCTTTACTTGTCTCCCCACTCTCATTAGGCAAACAAATATTGTTTCTTTACTCAGAGCAGACCTCAAGATTTGAGCGGCCGTTAGGTATGTCCCCAACATATATGACACGACATGAATATTACGAGGGACATGAAAAAAAAAAATTCATAGCCAAAGATAAATTGTATGGTTTCTCATGCATAATAGATCACCTAACACAAATGTTTGCCTTTTCAAATTGAATGAAATTGCCTAAAAATGTAAATATTAGTAAAGGAAAAAAGCGATAGGAATAATTAAGTAAATGAGAGTGAGTTGAACGGAATATTTCACGAAGAAGTGACCAAATTGTAAATATCATTGCATCTGCAATCCCTGCCCCAAACTTTTGCTGCCTCTGCGGATATGGCCCTTACTTTGAGGTCCTTTTCTCCTCTTTCACAATTACAAAAAAGCCCTCGCCAATTCAATCCACTTTAATTCCAAACACGTAAACGTTCAAAGGGTACTGTCGACATTTCCCACCAAAAGGTTACTTTCAAAACCCCTAGTCCAAATCACGCGTACTGTACATTCTGTCTGAACGAGGCGATGAGTAAAAATAAACAAGCAACACTCTTCTCCCTTGACACGTGCCGTCTACTCAGACATCTTCGCGCACGTGCCGGGTCTGACGTCAGCGCTAGCGAAATCAAGCATCTCTGAACAAGCCCACGCACGTGTGGCACAGAACCCTCACGTGCCAAACTAATACCGTCAAAACTGCAATATAATCTCATAATTTTACATTTAGAATTATTTATTTTAATTTGATTAATGTTTATTTAGTAATATATATGTGAAATAAAGACAACCCAAAGTAAAATTTATAATAGAATTCATATTCTAGTTCTCTAATTGAAACCTAATTTATATTCTGAAACTTCATGGTTATGCATTAGCTGTCATATCAACCAAACTTATTATAACAAATTAATTACAATATTATATTATTAAGTAAATTAAAATTAAATCACTGCCCAATCCGTACCACATTGCTTAAATACCCCCCAACGACCAATTTTTCAACCCAGCCCCTAGTCCCCTACCTCTTAATTCACATAGACATACACATAAATATATATATACACACATAGAGAGCTCGAAGTAGAAGCTAACCCTATCGTTGCTAGCTATCTTCTGTGTTCTTCTAGGAGTGTACGGAAACCCTAATATCGCCATTAATATACACAGATAAAGCCTGCAAGCTTCTACTTATTTCAACCAATTTTTTTCACTTTCTGAGACCTCCATTTAATCCTTCTTTCTTGGCCCGAGTCTCTGTCTCCCTCTTTTTAAGTGGGGATTTTTGACTTATAGCTGATTCTTGTAATCTTTTCCACTTTTTTCTTCATTGATCGCTGAGAAACATAAAACCCATTTCCCATTCTTCGTATCTGATTCTTCCGCGGCAGGACAAGGAAGAAAAGATTGTATACATTGTTCCTAGAATTTCAGCCCATCGTGTATGAGATCTTCACGAAAATGATAGACGATTCTCGTAGGAATTCGGAGGAGTTGGTCTGTGAAGGAGTGTATTCAAGCAAAAGCTCAATGAGCAGTGAAACGACGACGTTGAGCCACTGCACCAGCTTCAGCCGGCTGTCGTTCGAGATGCCGATGAGTTCGCCGGAGCAGGCGGCGGCGCTGAGGCCGCACCGGTCGTCGGATTCCTCTTTCCTGGCTATCCGCTTGAAGACGAACCTCAGTTTCCGCGATTTCAGCCTTGTGAGGCAGATCGGGAGCGGAGATATCGGGAGAGTTTACCTCTGCGGCCTCCGCGGCGCGGCGGAGGAGCGGCGGCTCTACGCCATGAAGGTGGTGGACAACGACGTGTTGGCGATGAAGAAGAAGACGCAGAGGGCGGAGACGGAGAGGAAAATCATGCGAATGTTGGACCATCCGTTTTTGCCTACACTATATGCGGAATTCGAGGCTTCGAATTTCTCCTGCGTTGTGATGGAGTATTGCTCCGGCGGCGATTTGCATTCCCTGAGACACAAACAGCCGCAGAAACGCTTCTCTCTCAGCTCCGCTAGGTAATTTTATCACCTCTCCCGTAATTTCTGAAAAAGATTGAATTTTTTTTGGAGGGATTATCGAACTGAGACTCCTCATTGCAATGGTTTTGTTTGCTTATGACAAAAGGAAAATTCTAGCCCAGACCCGGCTTGGCCGAGCCCAAACCAATTAAAAAGCAAGTGTATTACACTTGCCATTTGATTGGTCACTTTCCCTGAATTTTCCACCAACCACACGGCAAGTGTAAAACACTCGCCCCCTCGTTATACCGGTTTGGCCGAGCCAGGCTCGGGCAAGAATTACCCATGACAAAAAGGACCTCTCGAAAGATGAAATTTCGCAGCTTTAATATTCCAAATATATATTTCTTCAAGAAAATAAATGAGCTAAAGTAATTTCATCTTTTTAAGGAAAAGTAAATCGATTTTAGCCGCAATTTTCTATTAATGCAAGTAATCTTTATCTGGGTTAGTAAATAGTAGTTGCTGTTTATCTTCTCAAACACGCAATCAGATATTTCTGAACTTATTCCTGATGATTGTTCGTTCGACATTTTCCAGGTTCTATGCCGCCGAGGTTCTCGTAGCACTAGAGTATCTCCACATGCTGGGAATCATATACAGAGATTTGAAACCCGAAAACGTCTTGGTTAGATCGGACGGCCACATTATGCTCACGGACTTCGATCTCTCCCTCTGCTCCGACGCCGTCCCCGCCGTCGAATCACCGGAATTCTCGCCGGAGTCGCCATCTTCGCCTAGAATGGCGACGGGCTCACGTTCCCTCACTCCTTTCTCCTGCATCTCCAACCGCATATTTCGGTCCAAGAAAATCCAAACACTCGCCGCGAACCGGCTCTTCGTGGCCGAACCGGTGTCGGCCCGGTCGTGCTCCTTCGTCGGGACCCACGAGTACGTGGCGCCTGAGGTGGCGACTGGAGGGTCCCACGGCAACGCCGTGGATTGGTGGGCCATGGGGATTTTTATCTACGAGATGATCTATGGAACGACGCCGTTTGTTGGCGCAAACAATGAATCCACGCTGCGTAGCATAGCGAAAAAGCCCCTGACATTCCCATCATACGCGGCGCGTGATTCCACGGAGGCGGACGCGCGTGACTTGATTTCGCGGTTGCTGAATAAGGACCCGAATAGGAGGCTCGGGGCGAAGCGTGGGGCGGCGGAGGTTAAGACCCACCCGTTTTTCAAGGGGTTGAACTTTGCGCTTATTCGGTCGGTGACGCCGCCAGCTGTGGCGGGGATTCGGAGTCAGAAAACGGCACCGTCACGTCAGCAGTCGGCGTTCGGTGTGTTCTAACGGTGATTAGCGGCCGGATGACTGACACGTGGCGGTTACCCTTACCGGCAGATTTTGGTTTAGGTGGTGGTTAACATTAGTTTATTTAGGATGGAAGAAATGGAGACGAAAAATGTATAGTTTAATTAGTACTTTAGTTGACGTAAATTATGCGACGATAATACAAGGGTGTTTCTATCCATGGTCATCTTCATAGCTTAATTACTATGATGGTTATATTTTATGAGTCGAAATGATACAATGATTAGTGTACTATATTTATTTGCTTGCATTCCATTATTTATATATATATATATATTTTTTTTTGGACCAAATTATATATATATAAATTTATCGATCATGTTATTATTATGATTTGATCGAATTATAGTCGTTAATAAGATAAAGTTGTGATGATTATGAGAGAAAAAGAATAATGAAACAATATCATCCAACAAACTAAAACTTGTGTAATCCACATTGGTTAGAAATGAAAATAAAAGCCTCAAGGATCAATTATAACATTAATTTGTGCTATATATTTTGCAGAAGTAAATAAATAAATAAAAGAAATTCTCCCAAAATTAGGGTTGTTTGACTCTGCTAAGATGCGCCATAGGGGGACAGTGGGAATCGGCACCATGTGGGACGTTTAGATGATGTCCTCAAACAACCGGAAAGCATACCCTGACGTCAAACTGCACATATTTTGTTGTTTATGCACCATTATTAATTATTATTATTATTATTATCATCATCGTTCCTCACTGGGATTTTTCTCTATTCTTGAGTTGACCTTTAAAATATTATAAATTTAAATATAAGTGCTGACAGATATTTTCTTTGTTTTCTTTCTTGTTTTTTTTTTTTTTTTTTTTTTTTTTTTGGTCAATTAGTAAATCTTCGTTAATACCAATAAGATGAATAAAAAACTCGTGTTTGTAAACTCTTAATTCGCCTTGATTTACCTAAAAAAAAGTAAGATGAATGAAAAAATAATGACTTGCTAGTTATGAAATAAATTAAATAACATGTGTATTATGCCTAATATTAGAGGTATGTTGATTCATTTATAGATATGCATAGGTAAATTGATCAAATTAGACATAATGCAAATTTAAAATATGGAAATTAGGTGACTTGCCAATATTTAAAAGTTATAAAAGAAAATGAGAATGAAATACTAAGTCACTTCAGAAAGACTTAGAATTTCAAATGTCCGTGCAGCTTATGGGATAAATACTAAATTTTTCACTAGAAGTTAAAGTTCAAACTCAATTTGTTCGAATAAAATAATTAAGTTAAAAGGAAAATTTGTACTCAATCTAACCCATCTGTAAAATTAGCTGATGAGGTGAGGGTTGTCTTATATTCATTAACTAGTACATAATTTGTTCGTTTTCCAATAGGGATGTTAGCACACCACCGCACGCCCAGACCCGACCAATCGAGAGTCTATCCTGAAACGTGGAACCCAATTCAATTCATTCCTTGCAAGCCCAGACCCGTACAATTGAGGGTTTATCCCGGAGCGTGAAATACAATTCAATTTAAAAGGATGCAACCTGCTCTGATATCATGTGGAATTTTATGTTCGGTTTAACTCAGCTCAAAAGTTAATTAATAAAGTGAGAATTAACTTATTTATTAATTAGAATATTATTTGATCTTTTTGCAACTTGTGATGGTAGCAGAATTAGTCATTTGCATTATCCGAGCTTAGAGAAAAATGGAGAAACAAAGAAAGTAAATGGTGATGGAACATAGTATTGTATTGTATGGGGGTTAACTGATGTTAATTGACAACACATGACATGAGAGATGGGTTATATTATGTTATGTTATGTCCACGTGACCCACCCACCACCCATCCGTAACCCACTGTTCCCTTCTTGTCCCAAACACTGTGGCCCATGGGGACCCAATTACTCTTTGACACGTGGCACATTACGACAACTGGCCACCAAGTTGTGGGCATAATATTATAGAAAACTATTATATATCATGCTAAAATAATTGAATGAAATTAATTCTCTATAAAGTTGTGTCTTCTAAGAGTTGTAATTATGCTTTTTTTCTTTCCAGAAATATTGTTTTCACAAATGACAAATCAGTGGTGGGCAATGCCATGAAATTCTACTGTGGATTTGAGAAAAATTGTATTTAATTTTAATACTTTTTCTATAACAGAATATTTGTTATATACTTCGAAATATAGGGACAAAATTGAAAAATATGGGCGGCAGTGGGAGGAAGCTTCATTTACCATAAGAGAATAATTGCACCATTAACGTAGATAGAGATTTAATCAAATTTCGGGAAAAAAATTATATACTTTATTATTTAATCTAATAATATGAATTTAAAATTAAATATTAATCATTTAATGTTAAAGATAAATATAATATTTTCCAAAAAAATTATTTGAATGGAGCGTCGTCTTAAATTCTAGAGGAAGAGTATGTAAATATGTAATGACTAAAGTATTTTTCTAGCAAAAGATAATATAAAAATATTAATGTTCCAGCCTTGACTTGAGTATATTTGAAGATAATATAAGCTAATAATAGGCTTCAATGAATGAAGGCAAAAGGTCGATATATGATAGCAATAATTATAAGGATTGAAGAAAAGAGTTGCCAATGATATCTATGGTGAGTAGCAATTCTATCTTTTGCTCATAAAATGCGAATAATTATATATATAAATATACCTGATTTTGTTGGGTCCAATATTTAATTTTATGGCCCACTAAATAGTTTTAAAATGATTCCAAATGGTTTTTCATCATACACATAAAATTATGAGTTGCAACTTAACATATGGACTTTCTTGCTATGTGATATAAGATGTCCAAATATTGATGGTTCTACCATTCAAGTTGTTAGTTTAATTATTATGTCGAACTAGAATTCAAAAGCAGATTATTATTTTATATTCCATTGATTTATGGTTTTAATTTTGGCTCGACTATTAATGCTTAAAAAGAATTTTATTGATAGTTTGCACTTATTATTTCTTATTGGACATTCTTCACTATCTTATTCCTACATCTTCCTCGATTCAATTCGTATGGTCAGTTTGGTGAACTGACTATGCCTGTGGACCAAGCTAACAACTCTTAGTCTTGAACCCTTATTGGGTCCGATGAGTATTATCCCCATCGTATATTAATGATAGTTCTATTTGGAAAAAATCGAATATAACATATTTAATTAAATTAACATGATGTTGAAATATTAAATTATGTTAATATACCATTCCAGGAGTAGGGTTTAGCACATCGATAATGAATTTTAATTTTTTATGGTGATGGGGCCATATTCGGTATCGATGACTTGTGAGCCATGTGTCTACCGGCTAGGCTCTCGGTCAGCCAGTTCAGCTCTTGCCATCGACCCAATCGCTTGATCGTTCACTCGACCCAACAATTAAAGCCTGATTCGCAAAGCCCTGTGCTGGCCACCTAGGCACTAGAATGCATCTCGACCTGCGTCCTCCTCGACTGAGGAGTCACTCGAGGAAGCCCAAGCATCGACCCAGAGTGCGCAGGATGCATTTAATACTCCTCATGTACACAACCATGTACGTAATGCTTTATGCAGACGGGAACACTGCTTTATTGGAAAGCACTGTGCACCGCAAGCGAAGTGGTCGGAAAAGGAGGCGGGATCCACACCTTTCGCAAGGTGTACCCACACACAGGGACTCCTCCTCCTATAAAAGCCATCTCCACCATCAACAAAGTAAGTTTTTCCTCATATACTCTCTGCATTCCACTCAATGGCGGAGCCACTGCCACTTGAATGGGTACAATTTACCCCCTCAAAATTATTATTATTATTATTATTATATAGATATCAAGATATACATATATATATATATATATATATATATATAATTTTATGAGATTTTTTATTATTGATATCCCTCACCAAAGTTAAAATTAATATTAGTGAGGGTCAATATAGTAAATTATTAATAATTGAGGTCACACACACACACACACACACACACACATATATATATATATATATAAGTCTAATATGATCTCTCCCAAAGTGAATTTATTAGGTTTCAATTTTAGTTGGGCTTTAATTTCCAACCCAAAACCCAACTCATTTCTCAATCAAATGTTGGAAAACAGGAATCAGAAAGCCGCGAAAATTTAAAAATTTTTCCAACAAAAGGATCTTGGACTCGCAATCGTGTATCCAAATTCGTAGAGATCAAGAAACTCACTTGGTAGTAGCTTTCTTGACACGTTTTGAGCCGCCCTCAAACGCGCTTCATGCGGTAATGGCAACCCGTTCCTCGAAAGTCTCTTTCTACTTCAGAATCCATTGTAGGGATAACAATCCACACCAACCTAGATTCAAATCATGTTAGGGAAGTTCTTAACAATATAACATAAAGAAAGAAACATGAAACGAGCATGATTGAAACTCCCTTCGAAAACCAGTTTTGCGAAAGTAGAAAACTGCCAGTCACAAAACCCTCGTGAAAAAATTCATCCTTCAGGATATGGACGAACGGTTTTTGCCATCTTCTTTGGTTCGATTTTTTCACTCGTTTCATGTTGGGTTCAGAATCGTTTCATCATCCCTTCTGATCGTTTTGCTTGATCCCCACTTTTTGGTAAAGCTCGAATCTTCAAAACTTCTAACTTGAAGCTCTCTAGAGATAGTCCATCAACTAGATCACAATCTAACTAGTAAGGATGCTAGTTCTCTAGTTAGTGTTTAGGCTTAACCTAGAGTTTATTTGATCTTGGAGAAAGGAAGGTGTTCAACACATGAACCAAAAGAATTGTCAATTAGCTCCATAAGGAGCTCGAGCTCTCCTATTTATAGAGAGGGGAGTGCCGAAATTCCTAGTCCTTTATGGGCTAGGATTTTGGTCTCTCTCTCTCTCCTATTACTTGATCATCAAGTAATTTGACTTTGACTTTGAATTCAAATTCAAATCAACTTTCAAGAGAGCTAAAAATATCAAAACTATTTTTGGATAATTTTATACTTTATTTATTTTAAATAAATAACTTATTTTATCTAATTAATTAATTCATAATTAATTTACTAGATTATTTTTCTCCAAAATAAGACTTTCTTTTTAATTCAAAATTAAACCAAAGTCTATTAAATAATTAACAAATTAATTATTTAATCTCCAAAATAATTATTCACGTGTGGCACACGTGTCATAATGACACGTGTTCAGTCACGTGACCCACACGTGTGATTTCACACCTGTGGAACCCTCTAGGCCCGAAAACTCATTTAATCATTTTCAAGCCTCAACTCATGTAACCAAGTTGTTGTGTGTGACCCTCTAGGTTCTCAATTCAATTAGCAGTGACCCCAATTAATTAATCAGTCCACAGATTAAACAATCTTAGTCTAGCAACAGGTGTTTAACCCCTAGCTGAATTGGAATGTTCGGATTCGACAGAACCTTTAAGTCATTGATTCATGTGAGATACAATCCTCCTACTTACTATCTCTCAACCAAGATCTAGGGCAAGGGAATAATCAGAACCCTAATAATCCGGTCTTAAAGCTAAGTGCATTTCATATCCATTTGATCTCAATCCAAGAAACCCTTTTCTTGATGTCTTGATCTACTGCCTTGGCCAAGGACTCCATATGGCATATGAATGACTTACACAATAAGAGATCACCTTGCAAATGCAAGTGTAGGTCCTTTCTTGATTCTCATTCACTTTCATGAATCACTTGTGCAGCCCCAGCATAAGCCTTGAATCAGTTGTCTAAGACGACACCCTTTAAAGCTTATACCTAAGACTACAGAGTTAACTCATAAAGTGACAAGGAACCTCAAGTCTTAAGGATCAATTAATCACATCAATGACTCGTGAGATATTTCTTAATCTGGAAGTTTCCATTTCCTGAAATAGAAACTTCCTTTCCCATTTAGGAATGTTCTCACACGGGGCACTTCAGTGAACTTACTTATTAAAGTAAGCACCCTCATGTATCACGCACGTATCAACTATACACTTTGCACCTCCATGAAACAAGGCGGTCCTTCTTAAGGGCGTGATCCCACAAGCAAGCCTTAGAGGAGTCAGGTTGACACTCCCACTGTCGGTAGGACTCATCGGCTTGGAGCATTTTACTAATCATGACTTATGTGATATAGGGCTCGTTTCATGAACCATTTCACCTAAATGGTAGAGTCCTAAAGTCATCAGGATTAGGGGAGTTCTCATACATGCACAGCTAAAGTAAACGCATACCAAACAAGAGCATATAAAGAAGTGTTTGCCTATGATATCAATCGTATATTATTCAAAGATTGTCTGTGATACCAGGAAAGTCCCAAAACGGATTATGACTAATCGGCTTTCTAGGGCACTATTCCTAACAATCTCCCACTTGCCCGTAAAAGCCATTTAGGTACTCTAAGTCCCATCTTCTCAAGATGCACTTTGAGAGCCTATTGACTTTGGGCGTTTCCAAAGTGGATCTGCTATATTCTCTGCTGCTGTGACCCTCTTGTTTACACATCTCTTAGGAAACACCTTTTCCTTATAAAGTGATTCGTAATCACGTGTTCAGTCTCTTGGTGAGGTCTTGGTTCTCTTACTTGAGCAACCATCCTTTATTATCGTACAATATGATAAAGGAGTTGTTTCATGCTAAGAAGTTCATCTAACTAGTTAGATGGAGTTTCATACCCAAACACTTAACTTAGCGTTATATAATACGACTAACCCTGTACCAATCAATCAAAGGAACAAGACGACGATGCGGAAGCAATAACAACAATAAGGCAACAATAACAATGATAATCCATTTATCAATCCACATGCAACCTAACCACATGTTCAACTAAGCATGCGACCTATCCCGATTCAATTCGATTAAATCCAGTAAATAAATCAATACAATACAATAAGCAATATAATATGCAATGAGTGTACTAGTGCAAAACTCGAATAAAGTCACGACAACTCCAACTCCGCCTAGCACCTAACACCTGCAAAAGAAGTTGGAGGAAAGGGAAAGAGGGGTCTGTCTCTAGAAGACTGAATGAGCAAGATGTTAGGAATAGTGCCCTAAAAGCCGATTGTATATCCGCTTTGTGCTTTTCCTTATTGTAATCACAGACAATCTTTGAATGAAATAACGAATTGAGGCAACACTTCTTTATATGCTCTTGTTTGGTATGCGTTTACTTTAGCTGTGCATGTATGAGAACTCCCCTAAACCTGATGACTTTAGGACTCTACCATTTAGGTGAAATGGTTCATGAAACGAGCCCTATATCACATAAGTCATGATTAGTAAAATACTCCAAGCCGATGAGTCCTACAGACAGTGGGAGTGTCAACCTGACTCCTCTAAGGCTTGCTTGTGGGATCACGCCCTTAAGAAGGACCACCTTGTTTCATGGAGGTGGAAAGTGTATAGTTGATACGTGCATGATACATGAGGGTGCTTGCTTTAATAAGTAAGTTCACTGAGGTGCCCCTTGTGAGAACATTCCTAAATGGGAAAGGAAGTTTCTATTTTAGGAAATGGAAACTTCCAGATTAGAAAATATCTCACGAGTCATTGATGTGATTAATTGATCCTTAGACTTGAGGTTCCATGTTACTTTATGAGTTAACTCTGTAGTCTTTGGTATAAGCTTTAAAGGGTGTCGCCTTAGACAACTGATTCAAGGCTTATGCTGGGGCTGCACAAGTGATTCATGAAAGTGAATGAGAATCAAGAAAGGACCTACACTTGCATATGCAAGGTGATCTCTTATTGTGGAAGTCATTCATATGCCATATGGAGTCCTTGGCCAAGGCAGTAGATCAAGACATCAAGAAAAGGGTTTCTTGGATTGAGATCAAATGGATATGAAATGCACTTAGCTTTAAGACCGGATTATTAGGGTTCTGATTATTCCCTTGCCCTAGATCTTGGTTGAGAGATAGTAAGTAGGAGGATTGTATCTTACATGAATCAATGACTTAAAGGTTCTGTCGAATCCGAACATTCCAATTCAGCTAGGGGTTAAACACCTGTTGCTAGACTATGGTCGTTTAATCTGTGGACTGATTAATTAATTAGTGAATTAATTAATTAGGGTCACTGCTAATTAAATTGAGAACCTAGAGGGTCACACACAACAACTTGGTTACATGAGTTGAGACTTTAAAATGATTAAACGAGTTAATCGGGCCAAGAGGGTTCCACACGTGTGAAGTACACGTGTGGCTCACGTGAGTGACACGTGTCACACACGTGTGTATATATATATATTATATATATATATATATATCAAATAATTAATTAGTTAATTATTTAGTAGACTTTGGTTTAATTTTGAATTAAAAAGAAAGTCTAATTTTGGAGAAAATAATCTAGTTAATTAATTACGAATTAATTAATTAGATAAAAATAAGTTATTTATTTTATAATAAATAAAGTATAAAATTATCCAAAAATAGTTTGGATATTTTTAGCTCTCTTAAAAGTTGACTTGAATTAGAATTCAAAGTCAAAGTTAGAAAATACTTGATGATCAAGTAATAGGAGAGAGGGACCAAAATCCTAGCCCATAAAGGACTAGGAATTTCGGCACCCCCTCCCTATAAATAGGGGAGCTCGAGCTCCTTATGGAGCTAATGGACAATTCTTGGTTCATGTGTTGAACACCTTCCTTTCTCCAAGATTAAATTAAACCCTAGGTTAAGCCTAAACACTAACTAGAGAACTAGCATCCTTACTAGTTAGATTGTGATCAAGTTGGTGGACTTTCTCTAGAGACTTCAAGTTAGAAGTTTGAAGATTCGAGCTTTACCAAGGAGAGGGGATCAAGCCGCGAGAAGAGCGTTCTTGGGTGGCTTGAAACGCTTCAAGAAAGAATAAAAGAAAAGTAAGTTTTCTATCTTTACGAATTTGGTTACACGATTGCGAGTTCAAGGTCCTTTTGTTGGGAAAATTTTTTAAATTCCGCTGCTTTCTGATTCGTGTTTTCCAACAAGTGGTATCAGAGCCACCTCGTTAATCGTGTTTCTGATTCGTCTCAATTATTCTGAATTTGGTAGAAATTCTTAGGCTTAGATGCGAATTAGGTATTCATGAGTTCTTTTAGAAAGCCTGAAATACGAAACTGTAATCTTTTCTGAATTTCTGAAACTGTTTTCTTAAATTGTGATTTTGAAAACCGTTTTGATTGAAATATGTTTAAATCGATTTTTTTTTAATTTTGGATTGAACCGGGTTTTGGAGAAACCCAAAATACGAAATGGAACACGAAAAAGGACGAGCCTAGGCGTGCTAGCACGTCGCACGCCCAGGCCCGTCGCCGCCGCCCAGCCCTCCCGCAACCGCGCGGGAGGCCCTCCCGCCCGCGCCTAGGCGCGAGACCGCTCGCCTGTCCCGCAACCGCGCGGGACAGCCGCCCGCACCGTCCCGCAACAGAGCGGGACGCCCAGGCCGAGATCACCCGCCATCGGGCGGGCATTGCTGCGCGCGACAAGCGCACGAATCGCGCGCCCAGCGCGCGCACGTGGGCGGCACTTGCCGCACGCTGTGCTCGCAGCTTGCGCGCGCGCGCGCGCGCCTGATGCCGCGCGGCAGTGCCCTCCTTTGGGCGGATGCTTTCGGGCCTAATTTCGTGTTTTCGTGTTTCGTGTTTTCGGTCCAAAAAATCCCGATTTAATTTTATCTTAATTTTATCTTTTAAAATCAGTTTTGCTAAAATAAAATTATTTTAAAATTTTGAGTAAATTGGGATTTTTGAGAAATTAAAGCGATTTGGATTTTGGGAAAATTATGAATTTTATTTTCTGAAAATAATGAAAGAATAAAATTATTAATTTTGGAAATTAATTGGAATTTTATTGGTTTGTTGTTTTTCGGGTTTTTTGAAAAGGCTCTTGAACAAGAATTGCATCTAAGTCGTGTTTTAAGTCATTAGGACTTGAAACGAGAATTTTAATTTATTGGCTAAATTTAAATTCTCGCAAAAGCATGTTAGGTGATCATGGGTTTAGATCTATGTATGTTTTTAATTTATGCACATGGATGATTTAAATTGGGGTTGGAGCCCTATAGTTGCGTTTTTTAATTGAGGTTGGAGCCTCACTTATGTGCGTACTGTTATGTGATTTATTATGTGGCTTTCCATATTACTGTTTTTGAGGCCGGGGTATGCCCCGTGTAATTGTCTAAGGCCAATATGAAGATTGAGCCTTATTACTTTATGTCTTTTTCTTTTTATTGTAATTTGAGAGTAGAGATAGGTGGTGAAGTTTTATTTTCATTTTGGAGACAATGCACCCATGGAGTAAGATGGACCACATTCAAGTAACAAGGAGGCCATAAGTGAAGACCCCTCAAAATGTTAGGGAGGGGAATCTCAATTGTTAAATGTAATAGAGATAGGGCTCGTATTTTGTTACCGCTTTCCCTTATGTGATTTAAACTGTTTATGTGGCATGTATGTTAGAACTTGTGATTGTGGAGTGGCTCCCACATATCACGCATAAGATAGGTAGAACCCATGATCATTACATGTTAGTATCATGCTAGGACATGTTATCTGTTTATGTGCTTGTTTGATATGCATTTAAGTGTACTTGCATTAATCAAGACTAATAAAATTGGATAACATATATGTTGGTGAGGTCGAACCGGACAACTCTCCGGTTGATTCGAAAATTCCCATTAAATATTAAGCTAATTTCGAACAAATAGGTGTTTAATTCGAGATGCAAATTTTGAATTAAATTCCTAGCATTCCATCAATAGGTTTTAAGTTTAGTAAGTGAAGCTAGTTATTGTCCGCGAGTCGTGGGATAGCTAGTGGAGCTTATTAGTTCTTAGTTACCTAATTGATCATTTTAAATGGTCAATATTTCGTGGTCAATTTTAGCAAGGGCGATGTCCGCGAGTCGTGGGTCGTTCGAACTAAGTTTTGGTCATGATCTTATGATTGATGGGTCTAGCTTAACGCCTAAGTAAATATGGATGTCGCACGAGTCGTGGGTCCATATTGAAAGATAGGTGATGCAAAAACAATTACTAAGAATTCTAAAGGTGTTAGAATTGGTAAGTTGTACCTACCTAGGGTTCTTACTTAGAATGTCCGCGAGTCGTGGGTTCGAGGTAAAATGCCTAGGATCTTAGTACCCATTGGGAAACGTGTTCCTCTTAGATCTTTGGGAATTCTAGATCTTTGAAAAACAGTGGGAGCTACATTAGATTAAAGACCTTATCTTTTGTATATCGTTATAATTCAGGGTGTACTCTTTAGATTAATCCACATAACCCTACCTTTAGTAATAGGTTTGCTGATGCTTCTTAATTTTTTGCCACGTACTAACAGTCTAATTTTTAAATACTAAATAATATGCTTATCGCCACTTCTATATGGTAAATATTTGGAATCATTCCTATCTATTTCTTTTTATAGAATAATGATAATAATAAAATTTATCTACTAGTTGGTCAATTTAAGTTTTAAATTTTCAGTACATACTATTTCATATTGTAGCTAAAGCAAATAGCACATATTATTTCAAAATATTATATTTATTAGTTACGTGATATATATTCTATTCTATTTCACGTTAAAAATTTTGGGGTATTATATACAGGCTATCAGTGGCTCGGCGAGTGAGCGTGCACAATCTCCAACCAAACTCCGATAGTGTACAATGATTAGGTTTCAGTTTTAAAGGCGATCATGCAATTCAATCGATACAATACAGTGCAATCAGTGCAATAGTGTAATCAATCAGTGCAATCAAGACACTAATGTTAGGAATAGTGCCCTAGAAAGCCGATTGTATATCCGCTTTGTATTTTTCCTTATTGTAATCACAGACAATCTTTGAATAAAATAACGAATTGAGGCAACACTTCTTTATATGCTCTTGTTTGGTATGCGTTTACTTTAGCTGTGCATGTATGAGAACTCCCCTAATCCTGATGACTTTAGGACTCTACCATTTAGGTGAAATGGTTCATGAAACGAGCCCTATATCACATAAGTCATGATTAGTAAAATACTCCAAGCCGATGAGTCCTACAGACAGTGGGAGTGTCAACCTGACTCCTCTAAGGCTTGCTTGTGGGATCACGCCCTTAAGAAGGACCACCTTGTTTCATGGAAGTGGAAAGTGTATGGTTGATACGTGCGTGATACATGAGGGTGCTTGCTTTAATAAGTAAGTTCACTGAGGTGCCCCGTGTGAGAACATTCCTAAATGGGAAAGGAAGTTTCTATTTCAGGAAATGGAAACTTCCAGATTAGGAAATATCTCACGAGTCATTGATGTGATTAATTGATCCTTAGACTTGAGGTTCCTTCTCACTTTATGAGTTAACTCTGTAGTCTTAGGTATAAGCTTTAAAGGGTGTCGCCTTAGACAACTGATTCAAGGCTTATGCTGGGGCTGCACAAGTGATTCATGAAAGTGAATGAGAATCAAGAAAGGACCTACACTTGCATTTGCAAGGTGATCTCTTATTGTGTAAGTCATTCATATGCCATATGGAGTCCTTGGCCAAGGCAGTAGATCAAGACATCAAGAAAAGGGTTTCTTGGATTGAGATCAAATGGATATGAAATGCACTTAGCTTTAAGACCAGATTATTAGGGTTCTAATTATTCCCTTACCCTAGATCTTGGTTGAGAGATAGTAAGTAGGAGGATTGTATCTCACATGAATCAATGACTTAAAGGTTCTGTCGAATCCGAACATTCCAATTCAGCTAGGGGTTAAACACCTGTTGCTAGACTATGGTCGTTTAATCTGTGGACTGATTAATTAATTAGTGAATTAATTAATTAGGGTCACTGCTAATTGAATTGAGAACGTAGAGGGTCACACACAACAACTTGGTTACATGAGTTGAGGCTTG
Organism: Lantana camara; assembly: GCA_037501455.1. NCBI lineage: Eukaryota > Viridiplantae > Streptophyta > Magnoliopsida > Lamiales > Verbenaceae > Lantana > Lantana camara. The sequence continues at coordinate 3,698,105 of CM074856.1, read as the reverse complement.
AAAATGATTAAACGAGTTAATCGAGCCTAGAGGGTTCCACACGTGTGAAGCCACACGTGTGGGTCACGTGAGTGACACGTGTCCTTGTGACACGTGTCACACACGTGAATTTATATATATTAAATGATTAATTTAGTTAATTATTTAATAGACTTTGGTTTAATTTTGAATTAAAAAGAAAGTCTAATTTTGGAGAAAATAATCTAGTTAATTAATTATGAATTAATTAATTAGATAAAATAAGTTATTTATTTTTATAATAAATAAAGTATAAAATTATCCAAAAATAATTTGGATATTTTTAGCTCTCTTAAAAGTTGACTTGAAATAGAATTCAAAGTCAAAGTTGGAAAATACTTGATGATCAAGTAATAGGAGAGAGGGACCAAAATCCTAGCCCATAAAGGACTAGGAATTTCGGCAACCCCCTCCCTATAAATAGGGGAGCTCGAGCTCCTTATGGAGCTAATTGACAATTCTTGGTTCATGTGTTGAACACCTTCCTTTCTCCAAGATTAAATTAAACCCTAGGTTAAGCCTAAATACTAACTAGAGAACTAGCATCCTTACTAGTTAGATTGTGATCAAGTTGGTGGACTTTCTCTAGAGACTTCAAGTTAGAAGTTTGAAGATTCGAGCTTTACCAAGGAGAGGGGATCAAGCCGCGAGAAGAGCGTTCTTGGGTGGCTTGAAACGCTTCAATAAAGAATAAAAGAAAAGTAAGTTTTCTATCTTTACGAATTTGGTTACACGATTGCGAGTTCAAGGTCCTTTTGTTGGGAAAATTTTTTAAATTCTGCTGCTTTCTGATTCGTGTTTTCCAACAAGTGGTATCAGAGCCACCTCGTTAATCGTGTTTCTGATTCGTCTCAATTATACTGAATTTGGTAGAAATTCTTAGGCTTGATGCGATTGAGTATTTGTAATTGTTTTAGAAAGCCTGAATTACGAAAATGTATTTTTTCCTGAAAGTTTCTGAAAATTGGTTTTTATAAAATTTAATTTTGAAAAACAATTTTAGATTTGAAACTGTATAAACTGTTTTTGGATTTCTTGGATTGGTTTTGCTTTTGAACGAAAACACGAAACGAAAGCCCGGATCGCGATGAACACGCGAAACCCCGCACGCGAAGGAGTCGCGCGCCCGGGCTTCGCGCGCCACCCTCTCGCAACCGCACGGGAGGCCCTCCCGGGAGCGCCTAGGCGCGCCCGCCCGTCATCGCCCAGGCCTGGCCGGGACAGACCGGCCAGCCGCCCAGCTCCTCCCGCACGCCTGTACGGGAGCCTCCCGGGCGCGCCCGAGACTGGCCGCCCACCGCCCGGCAGGGCGCGCGCGAGCCAGGCGCGCGGCATGCGCGCGCAATGCGCGCACTCGCCTGGCCTTGGCCGGGCGCTGTGCGCGCCTGCCGTGCGCGTCCGCGCGCACTTGCAACGCTGCCCCCCGTTTCGCGTGGGCCCCGTTTTCCTGATCCGATTTTCGTATTTCGTGCAATCCAGTCCCAATTTTATTTTAATTTTAAAAATTTTATTTTTGAATATTTATTTTTAATTTTGAATAAAACTTAAAATTGGGATTTTTTGAGAAATTGAAGCGGTTTATATTTTGGGAAAATACATCTTGATAAAATTATTAATTTCCAGAAATTAATTGGAATTTTATTTGTTTTGGTAATTTGGGATTTATTGAAAACTTTTATAAATAAGACTCGCATCAAGTCGTGTTTTAAGCTATTAGAGCTTAAAGCAAGAATTTTAATTTATTGGTTAAATTTAAATTCTTGCAAAAGCATGTTAGGTGATCATGGGTTTAGATCTATGTATGGTTTTAATTTATGCACATGGATGGTTTAAATTGGGGTTGGAGCCCTATAGTTGCGTTTTTCAATTGAGGTTGGAGCCTCACTTATGTGCGTACTGTTATGTGATTTATTATGTGGCTTTCCATATTACTGTTTTTGAGGCCGGGGTATGCCCCGTGTAATTGTCTAAGGCCAATATGAAGATTGAGCCTTATTACTTTATGTCTTTTTCTTTTTATTGTAATTTGAGAGTAGAGATAGGTGGTGAGGTTTTATTTTCATTTTGGAGACAATGCACCCATGGAGTAAGATGGACCACATTCAAGTAACAAGGAGGCCATAAGTGAAGACCCCTCAAAATGTTAGGGAGGGGAATCTCAATTGTTAAATGTAATAGAGATAGGGCTCGTATTTTGTTACCGCTTTCCCTTATGTGATTTGAACTGTTTATGTGGCATGTATGTTAGAACTTGTGATTGTGGAGTGGCTCCCACATATCACGCATAAGATAGGTAGAACCCATGATCATTACATGTTAGTATCATGCTAGGACATGTTATCTGTTTATGTGCTTGTTTGAAATGCATTTAAGTGTACTTGCATTAATCAAGACTAATAAAATTGGATAACGTATATGTTGGTGAGGTCGAACCGGACAACTCTCCGGTTGATTCGAAAATTCCCATTAAATATTAAGCTAATTTCGAACAAATAGGTGTTTAATTCGAGATGCAAATTTTGAATTAAATTCCTAGTATTCCATCAATAGGTTTTAAGTTTAGTAAGTAAAGCTAGTTATTGTCCGCGAGTCGTGGGATAGCTAGTGGAGCTTATTAGTTCTTAGTTACCTAATTAATCATTTTAAATGATCAATATTTCGTGGTCAATTTTAGCAAGGGCGATGTCCGCGAGTCGTGGGTCGTTCAAACTAAGTTTTGGTCATGATCTTATGATTGATGGGTCTAGCTTAACGCCTAAGTAAATATGGATGTCGCACGAGTCGTGGGTCCATATTGAAAGATAGGTGATGCAAAAACAATTACTAAGAATTCTAAAGGTGTTAGAATTGGTAAGTTGTACCTACCTAGGGTTCTTACTTAGAATGTCCGCGAGTCGTGGGTTCGAGGTAAAATGCCTAGGATCTTAGTACCCATTGGGAAACGCGTTCCTCTTAGATCTTTGGGAATTCTAGATCTTTGAAAAATAGTGGGAGCTACATTAGATTAAAGACCTTATCTTTTGTATATCGTTATAATTCAGCATGCTCACTAGTTCTCTATTTTACCATTTAGGTCGTAGATTCTGTGATTCTCTACGTGTTTTGAAATGGCAACCAAAAACCCTCTTGTATCGATCCTCGAGTCAAACAAGTTGACTGGTCCCAACTATTCTGATTGGCTGAGGAATCTAAAAATCATTTTAGATTCTGAGAAGAGAACTTATGTTCTCTTCGAAGGGGAGCCTAGTCCCGAAGGGGAGGCTCCCACTCGGGCCGAGCGGGATGCGATTCAGAAGTGGAAAGATGATAATCTCCAAGCCCGTTGCCTTATGTTGGCTAACATGTCTCCGGACTTGCAAAGGCAACATGAGGCCATGGAATTTGCTTGGGAGATTTACGACCACTTAGAGCAACTTTACCGCCCTCATGAACGTGTTACAAGGTATAACACTTCAAAGGAATTGTTCCACTTGAGAATGAGGGAAGGTTCAAGTGTCCATGAATATGGACTCAAGTTTCTTGCCCTTACTGAGAAACTTGCTTCCATGGACATGCCACTGAAAGATGAGCTTTCAGTGGATTTGTTGCTAGCTTCGCTCCCACCATCATTCAACCCATTTGTCCTTAACTTCAACATGAATCATGCTGGTGCTACCGTAGCTGAGCTGATTAGTCAGCTTATGACTGCTGAAAGCACGATCAAGAAGGACAATAAGGTTTTGATGGTGAATGCTCCATCTTCCTCTTCTGGGCCTTCTAAAGGTAAGGGCAAGAAAGCCCAAAAGAAGAAGAAGAAACCCCTTAGGCCCACTGGTGGCATTTCGAAGGGGAAGGCCCAAAAGAAGAAGCGTGATCAGAAAGAGGATGTTTGCTTCCATTGTGGCAAAGCGGGACATTGGAGGAGAAACTGCCCAGAGTACAAGGCTACTCTAAAGAAAGGTATCTTTCTCGTTGAAGTAAATCTTTCTATTAATTCTAGTTCTTGGGTACTTGATACCGGTTGTGGAACTCATATCTGTAATGATGTACAGATGCTAAGTGATGTTCAACAACTAAAAGAAGGAGAATGTGTCTTGAAGATCGGCGATGGCTCAAACGTTGAAGCTCGAGCTTTAGGCACAATTAGATTAGATTTAGGTAGTTTTGAGTTAGTATTAAATAAAGTCCTTTATGTACCGAGCATTATTCGTAATATAATTTCAGTTCCAATATTAGATTGTGAAGGTTATGAAACTTATATTAAGAATGGTAAATATTTTATCAAACGGAACAACTCTTCCGTTCACATCGGTACTATAAGTAATGGGCTTTATCTAACTCAGAATATCAATATTATGAATATACAACGAGAAACAAAGCGTAAGAGAGATGACAAAGTTTCAGCTCCCTTATGGCACGCTAGATTAGGACACATTTCCAAGAACAAAATTAGCAAGATAAACACTTTAGGATCATTCTCTGAAAATGATCTCAAAGAGTTAACTTCTTGCGAATCCTGTCTCAAAGGAAAAATGTCCAAAGTCCCTTTTAAAGGAACTGTGGAACGTGCCACTAAGGTTTTGGATTTGATCCATACTGATGTTTGTGGACCGCTTAGTGTAAGCACTAGAAACAATCATCAGTACTTCATAACCTTTACTGATGACTTTAGTCGGTATGGTTATGTATACTTAATGAAGTATAAATCTGAAGCTTTTGAGAAATTCTTAGAATTTCAAAAGGAGGTTGAGAACCAAACAGGTCACAAGATCAAAGCACTTCGATCTGATCGAGGAGGCTAATATCTTAGTGAAGAATTCCTTAATCATCTCAAGGATAATGGAATTATCTCTCAGTGGACTCCTCCGGGAACTCCTCAGCTTAATGGAGTTTCTGAGAGAAGGAATCGAACCCTACTTGATATGGTTCGTTCCATGATGAGTTTCACTGACTTACCACCTTCTTTCTGGGGTTATGCCCTAGAAAGTGCAGCAAAGATTTTGAATCTTGTTCCCTCTAAGTCAGTCCCTAAGACGCCCTATGAAATGTGGCATGGTAAAATCCCTAGTTATTCTTACTTAAGAATTTGGGGTTGTCCTGCTTACGTGAAGAGGACAGTGGGAGATAAGTTAGAATCTCGTTCTAACTTATGCTACTTTGTAGGTTATCCTAAGGAATCCATAGGATACTACTTCTATGATCAATCTGAGCAAAAGGTGTTTGTTTCCAGAAATGCTACTTTTCTGGAGGAACCGTTCCTTAAAGAAAAGCAAGGCAAGATCATAGAATTAGAAGAAGTACAAAGTAACCCCATACCACCCACTGAAGAAACGTCCCACTCTGATCAACCACAACCAATCACGAATTTCGATACACATGAAAATCCTCCTCTAAGGCGTTCTGAACGCAATCCTAGACAGCCGGAGAGATGGTATGGATTCTTCCATGAAATCTCTCAAAAGGATAATGATCCTTCAACATATGAGGAGGCACTTTCAGATTCTGAGTCTGAACAGTGGATAGAAGCCATGAAATCCGAAATGGATTCCATGAACTCCAACCAAGTTTGGACCTTGGTAGATTTGCCTGATGGGGTCAGGCCCATAGGTTGCAAATGGATCTTTAAGAGAAAGCTTGGAGTTGATGGAAGCATTGCAGCCTACAAAGCAAGACTGGTTGCAAAAGGATTCACTCAGAGACCCGGCGTGGACTTTGACGAAACCTTTTCACCAGTTGCAATGCAAAAGTCTATTCGGATCATGCTTGCCATTGCTGCATATTATGACTATGAGATATGGCAAATGGATGTGAAAACTGCCTTTCTCAATGGTGACATTGACAAAGACATTTATATGGAGCAACCCATAGGTTTCACATTCAGTGGGAGTGAGCAAAAGGTTTGCAAACTCCAAAGATCAATCTATGGATTGAAACAGGCTTCTAGGAATTGGAACATTCGATTTGATGAATCAGTCAAAGCGTTTGGCTTCATCCAAATTTCGAATGAATCATGTGTGTATAGAAAGGAATTGGAGACCTCAATGCAATTCTTAGTACTTTATGTTGATGACATCCTTCTTATTGGGAATTCGAAGGATGACATGAAAGTGACTAAGTTATGGTTATCGAACCAATTCGAGATGAAAGATCTTGGTGATGCGTCCTATATCCTTGGAATTAAAATCTATAGAGATAGATCTAGAAGGTTAATAGGACTATCACAGTCGATGTACATTGACAAAGTATTGAAGAGATTAAATATGGAGTCAGCAAAGGTTAAGAACCTTCCTATGAGTGTAGGAACATGTCTTTCAAAGAAGATGTGTCCTAAGACTAACCTTGAGAAGGAGAGAATGACTCATACACCTTATGCATCAGCAATAGGTAGCATAATGTATGCAATGTTATGTACTCGACCGGATGTGGCTTATGCACTTAGTGTAACGAGTCGTTTCCAATCTGACCCTGGAGATGGTCACTGGGCTGCCGTGAAGAATATTCTTAAGTACTTGAAAAGTACTAAAGATTTATTCTTAGTTTACGGAGGTCAGAAAGATCTTACTGTCGAAGGATACTGCGATGCAAGCTTTGCATCTGACTTAGATGATTTTAAGTCAATGTCAGGATACATTTTCTGCCTAAACGGCGGGGCAGTGAGTTGGAAGAGTTCCAAGCAGACTACCACTGCAGATTCGACCACTGAGGCCGAATACTTAGCTGCAAATGATGCAGCTAAGGAAGGTGTTTGGATTAGAAACTTCATTCAAGAATTAAATGTTGTTCCTAGCATGAAAGACCCCATTACTGTGTTTTGTGACAACACTGGGGCGGTTGCTCAAGCAAGAGAACCAAGATCTCACCAACGGACCAAGCACATTATGAGAAAGTATCACCTAATCCGTGATATTATCAAAAGAGGAGATGTGCAAATTGAGAGGGTCACATCAGCAGAGAACGTGGCAGATCCACTTACTAAACCCCTTAGTCGAGAAGCTTTCCAAGGTCATCTTCAGAATATGGGGCTTAGAGTAGCTTTAGAATGGCTTTGACGGGCAAGTGGGAGATTGTTAGGAATAGTGCCCTAGAAAGCCGATTGTATATCCGCTTTGTACTTTTCCTTATTGTAATCACAGACAATCTTTGAATAAAATAACGAATTGAGGCAACACTTCTTTATATGCTCTTGTTTGGTATGCGTTTACTTTAGCTGTGCATGTATGAGAACTCCCCTAATCCTGATGACTTTAGGACTCTACCATTTAGGTGAAATGGTTCATGAAACGAGCCCTATATCACATAAGTCATGATTAGTAAAATACTCCAAGCCGATGAGTCCTACAGACAGTGGGAGTGTCAACCTGACTCCTCTAAGGCTTGCTTGTGGGATCACGCCCTTAAGAAGGACCACCTTGTTTCATGGAAGTGGAAAGTGTATGGTTGATACGTGCGTGATACATGAGGGTGCTTGCTTTAATAAGTAAGTTCACTGAGGTGCCCCGTGTGAGAACATTCCTAAATGGGAAAGGAAGTTTCTATTTCAGGAAATGGAAACTTCCAGATTAGGAAATATCTCACGAGCCATTGATGTGATTAATTGATCCTTAGACTTGAGGTTCCTTCTCACTTTATGAGTTAACTCTGTAGTCTTAGGTATAAGCTTTAAAGGGTGTCGCCTTAGACAACTGATTCAAGGCTTATGCTGGGGCTGCACAAGTGATTCATGAAAGTGAATGAGAATCAAGAAAGGACCTACACTTGCATTTGCAAGGTGATCTCTTATTGTGTAAGTCATTCATATGCCATATGGAGTCCTTGGCCAAGGCAGTAGATCAAGACATCAAGAAAAGGGTTTCTTGGATTGAGATCAAATGGATATGAAATGCACTTAGCTTTAAGACCAGATTATTAGGGTTCTAATTATTCCCTTACCCTAGATCTTGGTTGAAAGATAGTAAGTAGGAGGATTGTATCTCACATGAATCAATGACTTAAAGGTTCTGTCGAATCCGAACATTCCAATTCAGCTAGGGGTTAAACACCTGTTGCTAGACTATGGTCGTTTAATCTGTGGACTGATTAATTAATTAGTGAATTAATTAATTAGGGTCACTGCTAATTGAATTGAGAACGTAGAGGGTCACACACAACAACTTGGTTACATGAGTTGAGGCTTGAAAATGATTAAACGAGTTAATCGAGCCTAGAGGGTTCCACACGTGTGAAGCCACACGTGTGGGTCACGTGAGTGACACGTGTCCTTGTGACACGTGTCACACACGTGAATTTATATATATATTAAATGATTAATTTAGTTAATTATTTAATAGACTTTGGTTTAATTTTGAATTAAAAAGAAAGTCTAATTTTGGAGAAAATAATCTAGTTAATTAATTATGAATTAATTAATTAGATAAAATAAGTTATTTATTTTTATAATAAATAAAGTATAAAATTATCCAAAAATAGTTTGGATATTTTTAGCTCTCTTAAAAGTTGACTTGAAATAGAATTCAAAGTCAAAGTTGGAAAATACTTGATGATCAAGTAATAGGAGAGAGGGACCAAAATCCTAGCCCATAAAGGACTAGGAATTTCGGCAACCCCCTCCCTATAAATAGGGGAGCTCGAGCTCCTTATGGAGCTAATTGACAATTCTTGGTTCATGTGTTGAACACCTTCCTTTCTCCAAGATTAAATTAAACCCTAGGTTAAGCCTAAACACTAACTAGAGAACTAGCATCCTTACTAGTTAGATTGTGATCAAGTTGGTGGACTTTCTCTAGAGACTTCAAGTTAGAAGTCTGAAGATTCGAGCTTTACCAAGGAGAGGGGATCAAGCCGCGAGAAGAGCGTTCTTGGGTGGCTTGAAACGCTTCAAGAAAGAATAAAAGAAAAGTAAGTTTTCCATCTTTACGAATTTGGTTACACGATTGCGAGTTCAAGGTCCTTTTGTTGGGAAAATTTTTTAAATTCCGCTGCTTTCTGATTCGTGTTTTCCAACAACTAATCCATTGGGCAATCCGTGGTGCTGGCCTTCTCGGACGATCTCCTTTTTCCTCCGGATGATGGTTAGGTTAGCTAGCCCTCAGCCATCCAGTCTCGATGAGCATCAGGGACATGACTCTTATGCCTGGGATTCCTTCCTCAACCAATCCTCCTAGTGGATTCAGGGGTCATCCCAATAATGTGAGACTGTGCAAGAGATCAACGTCGGTCCAATACCTCCCCGGCTCGCTCAATACACATGTCCCAGGGCCTACAATCAATGTGTAGTACAATATCTCGCCAAAACCGGAAGGGTTGGTGCATATCAATAACAATGGATTCAATTTAAATAAAGGTTTACTCGATATCATTCTTGAAAACGATATAAATATAAATATGGTTTTTGTCCAAAACTTATTCACGCTGGTTTTAGGGTTTAATACATAACTAGAACGAAAACTGATGGGATGCGGGCCCACAACAGTAGCAGTCGGGGACCACATTTTAAAATTTTATTATAATACAAGTATTAAAATATTTCTAAAACATTTTAATACAAAGCGGAAGACTTAGCCGGATCTACTCAAGTATATACATGCAATTGATAATAAATTTTAAATCACTTAAGCAGATAAATATCTAACATGCAATTAACACTTAAGAGCACATAATTTATCATGCTTAAAATAAAATAACTGTAAAATATTACCGTACTGCAAACGTGGCTATCTAACGGCATTTTTCCAGCTCCTTGCCCTTTCGTGAGACCGGCAGAGCTTCCCTGCAATATCCCCAGGGACACCCTCGGAGTGTGGGCTCCGAAAGTATTTCTCTAAATACTTAGAGAAAATAAACTTTAAACTAGGAACCCTTTTCAGGGTTTATTCTCCCGAAATTAGGCGTTTTATACAAACACCTAATTAAAATTAATTCCAAAATAAATCGGAATTAACTAGGAGAAAAATGGGATTTGATTTCAAAGCCAAAGTTTGGCCAAAACCATCCCAAAACTGAATGAGAGAAATGGGGTGGGTATCAGCCTATTTATAGGCAAATATATGAGGGTAAAACGGCCATTTTGGATACAAAAGCAAGGGTATAATGGTCATTTCACCTCTCCACTTGCGTGTACAACTTGGACACGAAAACCAAGGATACTACGTTGAAGGTCTCATCACCACGAGTTCAACGCCGCCGAGAACGCGCCCATCGGAGCACGCACGCGCCCACACGCGCCGCCCAAAGGCGGCGCGTGTCAACCACTCGCGGCTAGGGTTTGAGGCTGACGTGGCCTCTTCTGAAGCGGCCACGTGTCCGGGTCGGTCCCGCCCGAAACCGGACCCGGTCCGACCCTATCCGAAAACCGACCCGTTGACCCGATACCCTGACCCGTTGACCGGCCCGGTCCAGATAAATCTGGACCGTTGCTTTGCGACGACGTGTCTCAATCTCGGACGCACACGTGGCGGCCATGCGGCCGCCCAATCAGCGCCACTTGGGCCCACCCTGCTGACGTGGTGTGACACGTCAGTGCCACGTCACCTGCCACGTCAGCATTTTTTTTTTTTTTTTTTAAAAAAATTAAAATTTTATTTTCCCCAATATAAAATTCCGGGCATTTCCAACTCTTTGGAACTTGATTTATTTTCTTAAAATAAATCCTTTGGCTTATTTTCAAACACTTTGAAAAAATTCATTTCTCTTTCTCCTTTTAATATTTTCTCTTTGGGTTTTCAATTGGGGCTTGCAGGGGGACCTGCAGGACTAATTAATTTTAGCTCCAAACGGGTTAATATATTATCATCTCATGATAGTAATTAATTACCGTTTAACAATATTTAATTCCACTAAATAAATATTGTTGCACTCTAAAATTAATTAAATTATTCACGAATTTCTCGATCTAGAATAATTTCGCATTTTACTCCTCCGTGTAGATATCCATGAAAAATAAATTGCAACTACTATCATTTATTTTTCATCTCTAATTTGAAATTTATTGATTTGCCTTAAGTTCAAATTCTCTGTATGTGAAACACATTCATCATACAACTTCGGTGACGTATCACTCGAAGTGCTTTGGCCAAAGTCTTAATTCGAACTTTTGCAAATCTATTTCAAGGATATCTCTTACCTTCCAGCAAGGCCACAGATTCCTCGATCAATATAACTCTTTAGCACATTTCATGTTGTCACCGAATCATACAAAGTATTTTGGCCACCTGTTACCGAGACCTCACTTCAAGTATGTTACAGTGACTAACACTACATGCCTAAAGCCGAAATATTGTCAGGATTAAGAGTACAATGCTTCCTGAGATTTTATTCATTTTAGATAGCAGTATAAAATGAATAATCTCAGTGGTCCAGTTCGATGTTTCCAATCCTATTGAAAATCATCAACGTGTTATAATTGGAATCACCATTCCCTATGACGAAAGACTAATCATCTTATATAACCACGTTATAGTCTTGATAAGAACATATTCTTATCTTACCAACTAGAACTTTAATGACACGTGATTTCGGTATTCAAAGTCTTTTCCTATGAAAGACATTTCATATGAGAATACCACCACACGTCATTAATTATTAATATGTGAAATACTCATAACTTGCTGTAAATTCAGTTTAATTAATTCAGCAAATTGAATTTTCAGGGCACCATTCCCAACAAAAACACCCTTACCTGACAAGCAACGGGATAAGACAAGTGTGCAAGATAGTGCCTACTCGATAGATGATCTCCACCCTGGAGAAGAACTGGACAAGAAAGGAAACGATGTGTACTCGTGAGAGGAGACTCAATAATGATACCAAATATGACACACGGCGTAGTCATGAAATGATATGACGTGAATTGACAATTATGTAATGTCATGGACATATTCATGCATGAAATTAACATGTAATAACATGTATTGATCATATAAAGGCGTAAGAATGAAATTAAATCACATAAGGATGAGTAGGAAAAACACAGAACTCTCTGGACAATGGGAACGGCCGTTCCGGGTTAAAGAGTAAAATGGGAACGGTCGTCCCCAGCTCCCCGAAAAATCCCGCGCGTCTGTAAAGAAATTTCATTTTGTTCATACCATGGGAATGGCCGTTCCGGCCAAAGGCCAAAACTGGGAAGGGTCATTCCCAGTCTCGCGCCAGAATACTCAAGGTGATGGGAACGGTCGTTCCGGAAAGTAACTAGGGACAGGAAGGACCGTTCCCGCAATGCAGGAGGCTCAAAAATAGAGCAGAACAGGGGTGGTCTTGGATCAAAAACTTCATCACCAAAACACCATCAAAACATCCCAAATGCATTAAAACATGAAATAAACATACTTAGGCACTTAAAATACAATCAAAACCAATATAAACACTCATATCATGCTTTGATCATCAAGAATTCCAATATGAAACCCAAATATCAACTTATCATCCAACTTCCATAAAGCTCTAATTAACAACTAATACACAAGTTATCCAATCCAAAATCATAAACCCTAGCTTCAATCATCAATTCAAGAATTCACATATATCTTTCTCTACCTTAAAAGAAAAGGAGAAGGAAGAAATGAAGGTAGGAAGATGATTGGAGCTTCAAAGATTTTGATTTGCCGGAAAATAGCTTGAATTGGAAGATCTCCCTTTCTTCTTCCCCTCCTTCTTGTTCAAGAGAGAGCAAGGAAGAAAATGGTGTGGATGTGTTGTGTATGTAATGAATTACGTGATTCATCTCTTATAAGAGATGATATGCCACAAATTGCAATTAAGTTCTCAAGTTGGTAAGTTCATGCAATTAGGTGCCAACTTATGAAAAATGATCAATTTAGTCCAATTCATTTCCATGCAATTAGGTACTTAAATTATGAAAATGATCAATTAAGGCCATGTAAACAAGTAAGTCATGTTCGACAATTAATTCACGTGTCAATTAGATACAATTTATGCAATAATTCTCAAGTTGATAATAATTTCACATAATCATTTAGTAATAAAATTTGCAAATTATCATGAAATGTACAACTTAAGAAATAAACGAATTGAATAAATCCTATCTCTCGAAAACTCACACGCGTGGCGCGCGTACCTGAACGACTGGAAAACTGGGGCGTTACACAAGTGATCTAGGATTGAGAATAAAATATTCGAATATGATTCAAATCAACAAGATGAAATTAGAAGAGCTTCTCTCCAAAGAGGATCTTATCAACTACGCAAGCATAAATTTCCACAAAAAAATATTAATATTATACATCACTTTAATCCTGAATGGTTTAATATTTATGGTAGTTGGTCAGAGTATAACATAAAAGAGGATGCCACATATTGCATGTTTTGTTATTTGTTCAAACAAGATGTCAGAAAATAAGTTGGGGGTGAATCATTTGTTGGTATTGGCTTTAAAGAGAAATGATGTATATTCACTTGTGTACTTTCTTCTAAAGATAGCTTTAATTCTAACAGTTGCAATAGTTACAGTGGAAATAACATTTTCTGCAATGAAATACATCAAAAATTGATTGAGGAATAGGATGGACAACAAATGGTTGAATGATTGATTGTTTACTTATATTGAAAATGATATATTTGACAGTGTTTCTATTGATTTGATTATGCATCATTTTCAGAATATGGGTAACCGATATATACATTTGTGAGTTACAAACTCGTAAGTACTTAAAAAATAAAATAAAATTGAATTTTACTTGTTGTTTTTTTTTTAGTATTAAGGTTTGGTCGACCCTCCTGAATGAAATTTCTGGTTCCGCCACTAGTTCCACTCTTAACACCTTAAGCTCAGTTCATCATCTAACTTGAGTGTTAGAGTGCTAAAACGGGTTCAAACCCAAAATTCCCTCCGCTTTAGCCTTGAGCTCACGTTTGCTTTTCTGTAACAGCCAAGGAATTCTCAGAGTCCTTCCACGTATACAAATTCTTGGGTGATTGGAGTCCTGATGAGTCGTACAGCACATAACCAGATTTTGACATTATCAAATGACTTACATTATTTTCATTGATTTGAGGGAAAAGAAAGAGGTGAAATCACTACAAGAAATTCGCCGAAATCCGACGGAAAACTCCGAGGGAAACAGGCCGTCGGAATTCCCTCGGAATTCCCGAGGGAATTCCGACGGGATTCCGACGGAATTTGTTTTTTTTTTTTTTAAAATAAAAATTAAATAAATCCGACGGAAATTCCGTCGGAATTCCATCGGATTTTTTTAAAAATAAAATTTAAAAATAATATTAAATAATTCCGACGGAATTCCGATGGGATTCCCGTCGGTTTTTTTAAATATAAATTATAAAAATAGAAATTAAATAATTCCGACGGGCATTCCGTCGGAATTCCGTCGGATTTTTTAAAAATAAAAATTAAAAATAATATTAAATAATTCCGACGGAACTTTCCGTCTGAATTCCGTCGGATTTTTTAAAAATAAAAATTAAAAATAATATTAAATAATTCCGACGGAACTTTCCGTCGGATTTTTTAAAAATAAAAATTAAAAATAATATTAAATAATTCCGACGGGATTTCCGTCGGAATTCCGTCGGTTTTATCTATGCTTAAATTGAATTCTTATGAAGTATTATAATATTTGTAGTTATAATTAATATTTTCTTAGAACTCAATTTTAAATATAGTCTACAAAATTTATGATTTTATTATTTCAAATGATATATAAATATTTGTATCAAACTAAACCAATGAATTGATCTAGCTCAACTGGTTTACCTTGGTTTCCATAAGGTCTTACTACCACAACGTCGGGTGTTCGAATCCCCAGGGGCGCATTAAGTTTTTATTTTTCCAGTAAATTCCGACGGAATTCCGAGGGAAATTCCGTCGGAAATAATTAATTAATTTTTTTTTTCCAGTAAATTCCGACGGAATTCCGAGGGAAATTCCGTCGGAAATAATTAATTAAAATTTTTTTTTAAAGCAAATTCCGACGGAATTTCCCTCGGAATTCCGTCGGAATTTTTTAAATTTAATTTTTTTTTTATGATTTTTGTCCCTCGGAATTCCGTCGGTTTTCCGTCGGTTTTGAATTCCGAGGGAGGGTTTTCCTACGGCATGTGTCCCGTCGGAATTCCCTCGGAATTCCGTCGGAATTTACTATTTCCGTCGGAATTCCCTCGGAATTTTCCGTCGGAATTTGCAGGATTTCTTGTAGTGAATGATGCAAGTAAATCTCTAAGTGCTTTTAAGATTACATTTAAATTAATTGATAAACTTAAAATACAACAATTTCATTTGAAGTTTTAGTTAATTTACAAAGCTAAATATCCTTATAATCTTATGTTTAGATGCTAGTTTGCTTGAATTAATTTGTTATGCATTCTACAACACGTGGTGCACTAGTTAGCAGTCAAATTTGTATTTTATTATTGGGAAAGCACGATTAATTAAGATCAAGGACCTCCGGTTCCAGCTTAATTAATTAAGAGAAAGGAAGTTTCTTGTTGACATAGTGAAACAATAATTAACCTAGGAATATGCAAGAGACAAAAGAAAGATTATGGGCAGATCGTTAGATAGGATTTTGACTTTGGCCTATTAAGTATGAAGAAGTATTATTTCCAAACAATTTTGTGGGAACTTGAAATACGAGTAAATCGATAACGTGGTCGACTCATGCTCATGCTACCACGTTCACACTGTATTATTTCGAAAAAACAACCACGCCAAATAACTTCATCCCTACACAACATACGACTAAATAGTCTTCGTTTTTGTATTTCCAAAGACTTTAGAGTTTTCTTTATATATTAATATTAAAATACACCGGTATTGGAAGATGGAACACTAGTTAACTCGTGAACATAAAAAATATTATTTTACGGTATGAGTTAATCTTTCTTTGTATGCCAACCTTTGGGGCTTGTTGCACTTTAGTACCCAACCTTTAAAATTTGACGAATTAGTACCCAACCTTTAAAATTTGACGAATTATAGTACCCAGATCAAGATTCCGGTATACTTTTTCGGCCAAGACTCCACACATGCCAAGCATGTGAGATTTTTAAGGGTAAATTTGTCATTTTAATTCTTTATATATTATAAAATTAAAAAACAAAAAAAAAAATCCAACAAAATCCATTCTAACCTCAAAAAATCGGACACCAAACCCAGAATATATACCAAAATTCCAGCTTACACATTGAAGAGATGACGTATATGAACAAGAAAACACAAATAAATCAAAATTTTCTTTCTTTTACCAGAAATTGTATCCAAGAACAAGTACGAATCACCACCTCAATATCCTCTCTAAAAATGGCCGAAAACCAAAACCCCAAAAAGACTTCAAATTCTCAAACAAGAAATAAGACTTCAAATTCTCAAAACATGAACAATTATTACAATTAACATTAAAATTCCAAAAAAAAAAAGGACTTCAAATTCAGATCTGGATGAAGAAAGGGGAAGAGAGAATGAAGGGATTGCTGGGGATCGGCCGGGTTGTTGTCGGATCTGAACTCCGACAAGGGCGGTGGTTGGTGTCGGAGAAGTTGGTCGGGCTCCGCTTGAGCTATGGTCGTCCGATGGCGGCGCGGCGGTGAAGGATTCTCTGTGTGTGTGTCCGAGAGAGAGAGAGGAGGGAGGATGGTTGGTGGCCGGTGAGGAACTATCGGCGATGGGGTTGTTCATCGGAAAAAGGGGCGGAGCGGCGGTAAGCTTGGTGTTTTCACCTGTAAGGACTTCATGGCGCGGATCACGGGGACCACGGCGGGGGAAGGCCGCGGTGCGGCGGTGGGTTTGGAGAGGTGGGTGGCGGCATGGAGGAATGTGGAGGAGAGGTTTAGGGATTTGAATTGGAGAGAGGGGAGATGGAGATGTGAGATGGGTTAGTTTTTAGTTTTTTTATTTTTTTTTTATTTTATAATATATAAAGAATTAAAATGACGAATTTATCCTTAAAAATCTCACATGCTTGGCATGTGTGGAGTCTTGGCCGGAAAAGTATACCGGAATCTTGACCTGGGTACTACAATTTAACAATTTTAAAGGTTGGGTACTAATTCGTCAAAATTTAAAGGTTGGGTACTAAAGTGCAACAAGCCCCAAAGGTTGGGGTGCAAAGAAAGATTAACCCTTACGGTATTATATTATAATACTCCTATTATAGAGTAAATTACACTCATTATCCCGTGTTATGACAAACTATCATAAAAAATAACGTATTTAAAAAATTGCTATAAAAAATCTTGTATTTTCTAAAATATACACCAGAAATCTTGAACGTGCTGAGTGATGCACACATCCCAAAATTTCCTTCTTTAAACAAAAACTTAGCACAAAAAACCCTATGTTTATAAAAATTTGCATAAATAACTTTGACGACTTAAATAAGTTTATATATACCAAATAAATGAGTTTAACACATAAAATGCAAAAATTTGTAGAAATATAAAAAAAAGACATAATATAACATACCAAATAGTATATGCTTAATATGAATAAAAGATATAAAAAGTTTCTTTTAAGATATTTAGAAAAAATAGAAAGTAAAATATTTAAGGAAGAAAAATTATCAAAGAAATTACAAAAATTGAAGAAATTCCGATTTTTCACTAGAAAAGATTTAATTCCAATATAAAAAATAATTAAAATTTTATAAGAAATGAAAAATATATGCCTACAAATAATATGGTTATAATGAATAAAATACAAAAACAACTTATAAAATATAAAAAAAAATTTTAAAAAGGAAGAAAAAGATTTAAAAATATTCAAATATATTATGAAAATTAAATTTCATTACTATAAATAATATTTAAAAAAAATATAAAAAATACATAAAAAGTTTACATCAATTATTAATATATTTAGCATTCTAAGATCTTTTTGGAAAATTTTATAAATTTTGGGGTCAAAATTGAAAATGTAGAAACTAAAAGAACATTTATAAAAAGACAAAAATAAAAATTTTCAACAAAAAATCACACAATCCGCGCGTAAGGCACAATCGCCAGGCAGAAAATTTTTCATGCATATTTTTAAAAACATAGGATCTTTTATGACAGTTTTTAAATCACAAGATTTTTCTTGATATTTAGACATAACACAAGATTTTATATGTTATTATATTTTCTATTATATATTTATCCTTGAGTAATTTAAAAAATATTAATATTGTTGTATTTATATCTTATTGAATACCTGTTGTATTTGTTTTTTCCTGCACCCTAAAATATAAAAAGTTGGAGTTAACGTGAGAGAGTTTAACTTCATATTTGATTTTATATTATTTTCTTAACTATTTGTGATTGTGCATAAAATACTTTCATATTTGAATTAAAAAAGAATTGTTGTTGAGAAATCATGTCAAAAGTCAAAATTTGACAGAATCAGGTGATGGTACAACCACTGAGGTACAATAGCGTAATGGGGGGAAAAGGTCCACCTGTCAAAAGCTGCCCTTCTCTGCGTCCCAGTCAATCTCCACCTCTCATACGGCGTCGTATCCTTAGCATAGGGCTCAATACCCTTGTCTTCGAGTTTAACGGAGAAATTACAAATAAAATAAGAGAAAATGAATGTTTTTCAGCTTTTTAGTAACAGGCGCAGTGCTGTGTGGTACTGCGTGCATTGTAACTTGTGCCTAGCTAGGCCGGGGGATGGGAACACTAGTCTTACGTGGTCTATTATCTGATGCTAATGGGCCTTTGGGCTATGTTATACTGAAGCGTATTATTTCCCAAGCCCAATTTTGTTCTTACTTATTACATTTGCAATTTGGAATTGGACCAAATAGTAAAATGGTATAGATTAAATTCTGAAAATACACTTAATATTGACAGTAAGAATTTTATATCAGGAAGTGCGCCTAAATGAACAGACTGTCTCGAATGAAAGAAATGAGATATAAAAAGAAAAACATAATAATAATTCCGTAGATACGAAAATATCAAATAAGTAGAGAAATTTAGATTTATACTAAATTGACATGGATTGTTATTCTTTGTAATATTCATCATCAATTAACTGGACATTTCCAGCTATCACAACAATGCTTTCATAACAATACTTGTTTAATTCACTCCATTTTAAAACAGTGATTTGATCTTTTAGCATATTATAGAAAAATTATCTACAAATAACAAACAGATGAAACCTGAAAATCACAACGGGTTGATTACATTTCACAAGAGCAACAATGTTTGATTTAAAATAAAATTTAATCTACAAGATTAAATATTCAAAATTAAAAGGTCCAATAAATCAGAATATTTAGTACAAGTACGAGGCCCGAAACGGATACATACATCCTGGTAGTTTGGCAGTAGATAAAAATTATTCTGCACATATACTTTTTAATGGATGAATATTCACTGATAGCAAAAGGCAGTGTTGATATTTGAACTCTGCATCAGATATATTCAAAGCAAACGACTAAGATAGATCAAAGCTACTAATTACTGAATAGTCACAAGTTGAAAGATGTATGGTAACCAGAAGGAGCCTCAGAGTATGTAATCAAAGACGCTCAAGCCAAAACAGTAAAAATTAGCCAAAAGGGTCGCTGTACAAAAGCCCTTAAAGTCGCCAATCAAACTAGAAATG
Organism: Lantana camara; assembly: GCA_037501455.1. NCBI lineage: Eukaryota > Viridiplantae > Streptophyta > Magnoliopsida > Lamiales > Verbenaceae > Lantana > Lantana camara. The sequence goes on along the minus strand of CM074856.1, from coordinate 3,678,547 downwards.
AGAGAATAAGAGACATCTCACACAAAAAGAAGCTCCAACTGTGCAAAAATCATTCCAGATTTAACTCAAGACCTACAAAGAAAACCGGAGAATGTTATATCCATATCTTAAGCAATGAAAGAAAGAAAATCAAAGAAAAGAAATTAGAAATTTTACCAAACAGGCAAACAATATAAAGCTCCGAGCTCAGAAATAGTCATGGCCGAAGATCCAAGCGTCATCATCCGGAAAATATTCTCTGTTGAATGGGTCAGTGTAATCATCGTAATCTAGATAATAATCTTCATAAAAATCAGAATACCCAGATGAATAGTCATGTTCATCGTCATAAATATCAGCGTCCCACTCATAATCCAGAGTTGAGTCTTGGACCCCTCTGAGATTTTTAATCTGCTGAGAACATCTTTTGCCTATTTCTTCTCTCAGATCAACATTAAAGCACTGCCTAAGGTCAAGTGACTCAAGAGTTGGACAATTATCAAGAATTGCTAGGAGTCCCTCATTGCTCAACCTGTTTCCAAAAAGTCGAAGGTGGCGCAAGCTAGGCATGTTATTGGCAATAGCCATAGCGTACCCATCATTGATTTCCACGAAGGGAAACCTATATCCACGGTCATTGAATGTAAATGACTTTAGCATAGGGCAAGAGATGGCAATATTTTCAATATCTTCAGCATGGATGGATGGCATAAAAATGAGGTGCAACTCTTCCAACTGTGGAAAACTTTTAACTGCTTCTCTCAAGCCGTTGCCGGTTATATCAGGGGAAGATGCAATTGTAAGACGTCTGAGATCATTTGATCTGTTGAAACAGTGTACATTACAATAGATTCTTAGAGAAGAGTAAAATGTATTAAAATATATACTCCACATTTGTCAAAAAAAAAATATATATATATATATATATACTCGACAGCATACATTTAACCTCCGCATGCAGAAAGTTGTACCAAAAGCAAGAATGCAAATCAAATTACATTAAAATGAAGATATGTTAGACTCTTGAGTAATTCAACAAAGCAAAGTTTGCTAAGTCACCTACAAAGATACTTATCGAACACAATTTGCAAGGAAGTCTCATCGATTCTTCATGCCAGCATTTAAAACACGTGATTCTTAAAGATTCAATAATACACTCTGCTCAAATGGTTAACCCCTAAAGAATTTTACTTAAAAGTGTAATGCATCTTTTGACAGCTATGAATACAATTGCAATAGAACTTCTCAAAAGCAATTGAGTTTACTCTAATTTTCAACCCAAAATTTCCACATTATGAGAGAAATTAACATATGATTAGTTTTCTCCTAACTGAAGATAATCGCCTTTCAGAGTTGATGTACTGTTTTAAACTCTCGCAGGAACAACAAAACATTTATCTCAAAGAGGCTAAACAAATTCAGCCTCACTGGCTAACCGCATAAACAGTATCACGCACAAAAATCACCTCAAACAGAACTAGGTTTATCAATACAAATTACAAAAACGCCCAAAACAACAAACATTGGCAAACGTACCTGCTGGAAATGAATCCAAGCAGTCCATCAGTGCCGAAAAACTCAATATTGATGTCGATTAACTGTCCCTCACTACGCTCCACCGCCTGCCGGCACATGGAATTGAGCCTGTAGAGCATGTGATTCTCACCGGGATTTTCCATGTCGATGACGCGCCACATGGCCGGTTCCTGGCACACGCGCCGCCATGTACTACAAACTTTCTGTGCACTTTCCATGATCTCTATCGCACCCAGCCTTTGCAGGATATTCGCCGTGACATCTGTAGGCAGTTCGATCCACGGCGGCGACACCGATGAATCATCCGCGGCCGAAATTTTCTTTTTGCCTTTTGGCCGTCTGATTTGGAGCTTCTTTCTCCTTCCCACCATTTTAGAGCGTGAAACGGAGAGAGAGGCAACAATAAGAACTTGTGATAATGGAGTGGAGTATTTGGTTTCAGTAAAATTTATTTAAACCGATAAGAATTTCTCTGCTGTACTTTTTAACCTAATTCCTCGCGCAATATCTGTAATCGATCTTTTGGAAATAGGGCTCCAAAGTGGAATAATTAAACAATTTAGGGCCACTTATGTTAATTTAATTACATATTTGGTGCTTGATTTCTGAAAATGCACCTAAAATGGGTAAAAAGGATTTTATATATATTTGAAAGTGCAAATAAAAATTGTAGAAAATATTTTATATCAAATTAATCAGGCCAGATAAAATCAAAATAAATGAAATGTTAAACAAAAAAAGAAATAATAATTTGGTACGAAAACATTAAATAATTAGCAAAATGGAAGAAACTTTTTTTTTTTTTTTGGGGGGGGGGGGGGTGGGGGGGGGGGGGGGTCTAGGAGAAACTAATTTGATATTGATTGTTATTCTTTTTGTAATATTTATCACCATCACTATACTATCAATTAAATGAAAATTTACTGTTGTCACAACACCACATTCATAATAATCCTTGTCAAGTTCACTCCATTTTAATTTATTGATACTAATAATTTTTGCACACTGTGTGTAAATTTTTTTTTTTTTTTTTTTTTTATATTTAATTAGTTTTTATATTAAACCTGAAAACCACAACGAGTTCATTACATTTTACATATGCAATAGCGGTTGATCGAAAATAAAATTTAATCTACAAGATAAAATATTTAAAATTAAAAGGTCAGATAATCATAATATTTGGTGCAAGTATGTATGGGAATTGAGATCCAAACCCTATTACATACATAGTAGAAGTTTGACAGCACGTAAAAATTATTCTGCACATATACTTTTTAATAGATGAATATCCATCAACAGCAAAGGGGAGGGTTGTATAAAGTGCCCGTTATTTAGAAATGAAAACTGATGATTAAACTTTGCATTTCAATAGTCTTGTTCAGCAAGATGATTGCTGACACTGGATGCACCTAATCAGCTGTCTTTCTAATAAACACAAATTAGTTCAGTTGATATACATAGATAAACTGCACATATAAGCAAATTTAACAAAAGTACATTGCACATGACAAAGTAAGATTAAATCTACTAATTATTGAATAGTCACAAATAGAAAAATTTATGGTAACCAGAAGGAGTCTCAAGAGAGTTTCCAAAAAAAAAAAAAGGAGTCAGTCTCAAGAGTATGTAATCAAGGCGATTAAGCCATAACTGTTAAAGTTAGCCAAAAGGGTCACTATACAAAAGCCCATAGAGTTACAAAACAAACTATCTATGAGAAAATAAGAGGTATCTCGCAAAATGAATTTCCAACATTGCGCAAAAACCATTTCAAATTTAAGTAGAGACCTACAAAGAAATCAGGAGAACTGTTATAGAATTTTGTTAAAAGGGAATCATTTTTTGACAGCTACTGCCAAAATTACACCAATTCAACCCCTTCAATTTATACATATATACATGTATATATATGAAGTATATATTACATCAATATCACAGGCGACATTGCTGATAATTATTCACAAGAATTACAAGAAAATGTTACAAATAACCATTAATCTCCTCATTACCAAACCTCATTCCAGCTCACAAGTAGTCATGGTCATAGAACCACTCTTCATCATCAGAAAAGTATGCTATGTAATCCATACAAAAAGGGTTGCTGTAGTCGTCATAATACCCGTAAGCATCAACATCACAATAATCAGGTGAGTAATTTTCCCCTCTGCACGATGCACAGCAATCCCAGTTACAATCACTACAGGAGTCATAAGGGCTTCTCACATGCTTTATTTGCTGAGAACATCTTTTGCCGAAACCGCCTCTTAGATCAACGCCAAAGCACTGACGGATATCAAGTGATTCGAGATGAGGACAATTATCAAGAATCGCTTCCAATCCCTCATTTTTCATATCATTTGCAAAGAGTATAAGGTGGCGCAAGTTAGGCATGCCTTTTGCAACTGCCATTGCGTATGCATTATGGTCTATTTGAGCGTTCATGAATTCATCAGATCCTATCATATGTGTATGCCTGCATCCAAGTTCAACTAATGTAAAGGACTGCAACATAGGGCAAGAAATGCCGATTGCTTCTATGTCTTTAGGGAGGATGCATGGCATCATAATGAGGTGCAATTCTTCCAACTGGGGAAATTTTTGAGCTGTTTCTCTGAGACAATTGCCAGATATATTGTTGCAATGCTCAAGCGTGAGACTCCTGAGATTACTTGCACTGTTGAAGAAAATAAATGCTAGACTAGATAAGTGATTCTGGAAATTTCAGAAAGGCAAGAACAACTTCAGTGGTTTAGTCGAAGAATGATGAAGGCGTACAAGGGCAAGAAAGCACATAAAACCATACGAAAGCAGGCAATACTAAAAGCAGAAATTTTAAATGCATAAAGATTCATTCTTCAGCACAGGAGTTACAAATTAAAATAAAATAATTTGGACTGGAAGTTTGATAAGCCTCTGTAATATTACACAATCACTCATGTATCCAAAATACGATGAAAGTCTCACACATAAAAAGATGATCAATCAAGGATATACTCTCTTCATTTGGATGCTTTACTCAGTAAAAGCCCCACTGTTTGATCCATATACCAAACGAGCCAGAAAAGTGAAAAGATTCATTACTTCATGACATAAAAATGGATACAGAGAGAAGAACCATAAAGTCTTAGCCCCTCTCCACATTTGAGAAAGGGAATTCAAACGCAATTCTACATCACCGTACAATTAATCTTGCAGAAGCTTTGCTAAACACAGAGTGGTTCATGGAGCCAACTAAGAGCAATAAAATTGGCAACGTCAAAAACAAACAATTACACTGCCTGCCTGACTATACAAACTCTCATACACCATATAGGCAAAGCATCATCCACAATTCCACATATATTCAAAAGACCTAGTTCTACAAAACACGCCCAAATTTAGGGAAAAGAACAGCATTGACGCAAAATCACAAGTAACTATACTCTTTTTCCCAAAAATGGAAATCGAAAAGGAAATTAATTACCGTTGGGCAATGTAGCGCATCAATCCATCGTCGCCGAAACAAGCAAGACGAATGTCGGTTACTTGTCCCTGGCTACGATCAACTGCGAGACGGCACATGGTATTCAGATCATACTGTTTGTCGATGCGATTCGAGTTGTCGAATTCAACAATCCGCCATAAGGCTGGGTCCTGGGAAACTCTCCGCCATGTCGTACACACTTTTTGTGCACTTAGGAGTATCTCGATTGCGCTCAACCGCCGCAGGATATTCGCCGTTACATCATCGGGAAGCTCGATCCACGGCGGCTCTGAGGAGGGACTCCCCGGCGGAGGATTCATGCCCTTGTCATCTGACATTTTGAGTTTGGATTTCTCTCCGTCCATGCCGGAAAGTTCTTAGGGCAATGTTCCCCAATACGTGCATCTTTTCATATGAATGTATTCAGTTTCGCCATTTCCAGTTTTTTATTTTAAAAAAGAGAATTTGATAATTATGAATAACCCCTAAAATTACTTCTAATTACAAAAAACACCTCAAGCCGTAAATAATTACAAATTTGTTTGAATTCAAGATTTCCATAGTTACCACATTTTTCGCAGACACTAGTCGTAACATGTAAGCCCATTTGAATGGCGGACAAGCAAATAAGCTAAATCGTCAATAAAATTGGTCCAAGTGATTAAGGGTTCTTTTTTCAAGACAATGACTCGGGATTCAAATTTACTTGTATACGTATGTATTAAAAAAAAAAAATAGGTAACTCAGACAATATGTGAGGAATGGCCGACAAGAAGGCTACCCTCAACAAAGTGACGCTAAGTGGTACACTTTTACATTAAGTGACAACATGACACTAGAAGCAGTTACATTGTAGGTTAGTAAACATCATTTCTACCTTAAATCTAGACGTTGTTACTATTAACATTCACAAGAGTTGGCCAGTTGAGGATAGATTCAACAAGAGGACAACATATACAGTCAAAACGACACTACAAATACGAGTGCACCACGCCTGCTGCCAAAATAACCATACAAGAAGCTGCAAGCACCACTGTGACACGATCGGTAATAACCGGTCAACAAGCACCTCTGCACCACTCGGGCCAATTATGATAGTCTTGAGGGGATGGACAAAATCCAATCAACCAGCCAACATCTTCAATGCGGTCAGAAGGGAGTCTCAGACGTTTTATCTGCTTAGAACATCTTTTGCCTAAAGCGCCTTTAAGATCAACGCCGAAGCACTTTCTGATATCAAGCGATTGAAGACGACAACAACCATCGAGAATGGCTTGCAACCCCTCATTTTTCATGTTGTTTGCAACAAGTGCAAGGTGGTGCAGATTAGGCATGCCTTTTACAACTGCCAGTGCATGTGCATCACCGTCGGCGCCATCAGCAGCAACTGCCGGTGCATCTTCATCGAAGTCTGCGCCATCAGCAGCAACTGCCGGTGCATGTGCATCGCCGTCTGCTTCATATATGAATTCCTCTGTCCATTGATGTCTGCTTGCACTTTCAACTAATGTAAATGACTTCAACAGAGGGCACGATTTCCCAATAGTCTCGATATCTTTGGGAAGGACATTTTTCATGAAAATGAGAGATAACTCTTCCAGCTTGGGAAATCGCTTAACTACTTCACCCAGACATGCTCCAGATATATCATGGGAATGTACAAGTGTAAGACGTCTAAGACGACTTGACCTGTTGAAACAAGGCGGTGATAAACCAGATAAGTGATTTCTAAAAAAGAATACATTTGAATGCAGAGACAACGACACGGAGTAGGTTTCTGAAAGGCAAGAACAAATGCATTTACTAGCCGGTGAATTGATTTAAGGCATACAAAGGGCAAGCACCTCATAACAAATTGAAAATTCCATATTGATCAGGAACATGCATGAAAAATGTAGAATATAACCGAATTCAGCATGTTCTTGTATATATATATAAACAAGACAACCGCTTACCAATTACCAAATTAAGAGAGACAAGAACTGATTATGCCAGGCAATCGTGCTGGTGACCAGCGAGGAATCAGAAGCAAGAAATGGCAAGAAAGTTTAATAATTACAAGGTTTTTGTATTCAAAGGTACTTCTGCTTCATAAAGCTCTTCAATAGTACACAAATGCAAAATGTTTACAAGTAAACCAGATCATACACTCATTTAACCCAAATATAAAGCTAGCATTATGAATACGAAGATGCTTAATCAAAGCAAAAACTTGGCGTCAGGCAGCAAAACCACCTAAAAACAATCAATCTCCAATCATACAAAAGTAAAGGCATAAATTTAGGTGAAATACCGGTGGGAAATGTAGTCCATCAACCGATTGGTGCCGAAGTACTCAATGTTAATGTCGATTAACTGTCCCTGGCTACGATCCACTGCGTGACGGCAAAGGGTTTCGAGGCAATACGGCATCTCGTGCAGGTTACCCGGGTTCTCCATGTCGATAACTCCCCACATGGACGGATCCTTGCAAACTCTCCGCCAAGTAGTACACACTTTCTGTGCAGTTTCGATGATCTCTATTGGCCCCAGCCTGAGGAGGATATTAACCGTCAAATCTGTGGGGAGTTCGATCCATGGCGGAGCTGGATTCCTTCCCCCGCCCACCATCTTAGTCCTCGGAGTTTTTTTCCTCCATTTTGTATCGGCTGTGGGATCCTTGTTCAGAAGCCTCCAAGTCCAACGCAAAATGAGAATAGAAGAAGAAGCAAAGAGAATCAGGAAAGTTGGAAACCCTAAATAAGATGTGGGATCCATTCTCTTTAAAGAACCCGTTTTCCCGTTGAAACTTGAAACAAATAAACTCGCTTAGTATCGTGCGGTGGAGGCAAGGCCGTGGGTGGATGGTGCCTGAACAGTGGTGGCGGGTTGGGCCTGGAAGGAGGTGGTGGTGGTGGTGGTGGCGGTAGAGAAAGAGCAGCGGCGGTCCGGCACCGGCGAACAGAGCAGGTCTGCGGAAGTGATGTCTGTTTCGACTTTCGAGTGTTTTGAATATCAGTGTACAAAATCAGAATAATAAAAAAAAATTCTTAAAACTACAGGTATATGGTGCTATGGACCAGAAGTGGACGAATAAGCCAATGGCCCAATAAAATCATCAAAGCAGGCTGAAGCTAAATTTTGGAAGGCCCATTTCTAAGGTACAATTAGGGCTGTCAATGGGTCGGATTTTAATCCGAATCCGCTCCGAGTCCGATCCGAATTTTAGCATATTCGTCCGATAAAAATGTCCGATGGATCATATCCGATTATAAATATTCGTTATCCGAAATAAATGGAACGAATATGGATTTAAAGAATCCGAATCCGATAATATATATAATATTTAATTAAATAAATAAATTACTAATAGATAATATTAAGTAAAATGATTAAAATTCAAATCTTCACATATTTATCACTTTAAATAATAATAAATTTTAATTTTTTTACTCTAAAAGTATATATTTTTTTTATTAATAAGTTTAAATTAACCTATTTTAAATAAATATAAACAAAAATATCAAATAATCCATTAAATAATAATTATTTATTAAATCTTATGTAATTGTATTTATTTTTTTATATCAAAATTGTTATTTAAAAAAATGAATTTTATTACTAATCGGGTCGGATCTTTTATCGGATCCGATCCGATCCGATTATGTTTGGATTCAAAAACAATGAATCTGAAACCTATAGGATTCGGATTCTCTTATCGGATTCGGATCCGGAATATCCTGATCCGATCCGAATCCGACCCGTTGACAGCCCTAGTACAATACAATTTTCTAAAATACATAATTCGCACAAAACTTTCAACTATTACGTAAAACTAAAACAAAACTAAAACCTTCGAGGCATCTTTCTTTTGGTAAAGTTCAAATTAATCTGATTCTGATTTTAAGTATTTGATAGCAATTTCGAGATATTGTCACTTGTATCCACCACCCTTAATTCAAGTTTGAAATAACATAATGAAAAAGTAATTTTTTTTTTAAAAAAAAAAAATAAAATCATAGTGGCATGGTGAATTATGTACATTGTCGAACGTACAGAGCATAGAAGATTTTCGGCTAAATTAACATAATCAAACAACATTCCTACCTTAATATGTAAGTTGCTAATAAGCATTCACAAAAGTTGACAAGTTCCAAGAAGCAGAGTATACAGACAGATTTAACAAAGGCACATGAAACACAGTCAATAGGCTCTACAAAATATTGGTCTAAAGACACAGAAATAGAAACAAGGCCAACTACAAATGAAGTTCCAACATGCAGCTTAAACGGAGCATGGAACAACAAGCACGACCATCGAGCTACCAAAAATTAACAAGAGAGTCGCCACAATCACTTTCTGGTGGATCAGCATCAGCACCAATCAACCAGCCAGTATTTGTAGTGGGTTCATTTGGGAGCCTCAGATGTTTTATCTGCTTAGAACGTCTTTCGCCTAAAGCCCCTTTTAGATCAATGCCAAAACATTGTCTGATATCGAGGGATTCAAGATGACAACAACCATCCAGAACCGCTTGCAACCCCTCATTTGTCATGTCGTTTGCTACAAGTGCAAGGTGGCGCAGATTAGGCATACCTTTTGCAACTCCTACTGCATATTCATTGTCGTCTATTTCGTCCATGAACTCATCATATAGTGAGTCTCCTGAGGGTTGATGCCTGCATGCACTTCCAATAGAGGTAAATGATTTCAACAGAGGGCAACATTTGCCAATAGTTTCTATATCTTCGGAACAGACATTTTCCATAAAAATGAGAGACAGCTCTTCCAGCTCTGGAAATCTTTTAAGTGCCCCACTTAGATGACCTCCACTTATGCTATAGGATTGCACAAGTGTAAGACGTCTGAGAAGACTCGAACTGTTCAAACAAGGTAATGTTAGACGAGATAAGTGCTTTCTAAGAAAGAATGCATCATGGCATGGTAGAGGCAACAAGAACACGGAGGAAGTTTTTGGAAAGGCGAGAACAAATGCATTTGTATAGCTAAGGCATATCAAGGGCAAGAACCAAAACACACTCATACACACACACACAGGCAACAAACAAATCAGGAAATTTAACTACATTAAGATTCTTCTGAATATAAAATTCCATGTAGATGCGAAACATGAAGAAAAATGTAAAAAGATAAACGGGATTATTGTTGTCATAGAACAAGACACAATCCCCTACAGAGTTAGATGGCAACAAGGAATCAGAAGCACGAAGCAAATATTACCCGGTTTTTGGCTTCGAAGCTTCATATATCTCTTCAATATTACACGAAATATACTTGACTCTTGAAAATCAAATCATACACCTAAACATTTACCTAAAGTATAAAGCAAGTCCTATGGTATTAAGATGCTCGATCAAATAAATACTTCTTCTCTTAATAATTCATCCCAAGACCTCAAACAATAACTAGATTCGTTAATTCGAATCATTTCAAAGAAAACAAAAAACATAAAGATGCAGATTTAGGTAGACATACTGGCAGGAAATGTAGTCCATCAATTCATCGGTGCCGAAGTGCTCTATGTTGATGTCGATTAACTGTCCCTGACTACGATCCACTGCGTGACGGCACATGATTTCGAGTGAATACGGCATGTCGTGGAGGTCACCCGGGTTTCTCATGTCGATAACTCGCCACATGGCGGGGTCCTGGCACACACTCCGCCAGGTGGTACACACTTTCTGTGCACTTTCGATGATCTCCACCGCGCCCAGACGGTGGAGGATATTCGCCGTCACATCTCCGGGAAGGTCGATCCACGGCGGAGCCGGAGCCTTCTTCTTTCTTCCTCTTCCCTTACTGAGTTTCAACTTCTTTCTGCCCACTTCCACCATTTTCGTCCTCCAAAAGGGTAAAACCGAAAGCGGGAAGTAAAAAAAACCACTGAAAAGTTGAAATAAAATGACGGAATTTCCTAATTTATCTTTTTAACCTAATTCCGTATTTTACTTTTTTGTTTTGTTTTTTTTTTTTTTTGATTGGCCTTATCTTAACGATAAATATACAGTACCAGTGGACTCGAAGCTAAATTTTGGAAGGCCCTGGCCCAATCCAAATATCCCGTTCACCGTTGGTTTGAAACAATTCTAATTAACTCATTTTAAAAATTCGAAAAAGATTCCACACTTCAAAAAATTATCATAATAATAGTCTCGTGGTCAATTAAGTAACGGAAAAAGCCAAAAAGGAATATGAAGACCACTTACGCTATTAGAAATTCGTGTAAGGTGTTTTCTAAAAATATTTTTTATTGGAAATTATTTTATTATAATAAAAAGGTAATTATATTCTCTATTTTACATATTTTACTTCAATTTTATTTTTTTATTATTATTTTTTTTTTGCGTAAAACATTAATAACACCGTTGGTTAAGTTATTAAGATATTAATAAGAGAAGAATGGGCCAAGAGAATCATAAAAGTTGGAAAACCTAAATAAGATGACGGATTTCATTTTCTATTTTAAAACCCAATTTACTCTTGAAAGAATCCCGCGTCGTATCATGTAGTGGTTGAGCTGTGTCGGGGCGGTGGTGAGCCTAGGCATCGAAGGAGGTGGTGGTGTTGCAGCGGCGGCACGGCACAAAGAACAAAATAGTGCACGCGGAGTGATGCAGGAAAATAATGTGGCTAAGAGTTTTTTAAAATTTAAATTTTTTTCACATAACCGTTTATTTATATATACGTAGCACGAATTTAAAACAAGAGATCCTAAGGCTTTAGGATGTACACATCCAACAGTTAAAAAAGAAAAATGTACACATCCACAACCAGAAGACATTTTTGAAAAAATATATATATATATAGTTTTTTTAAAAGAAAAGAAAAGCTAAAAATATATGATACTATGGGCCAGAATTGGTCTAGTAATCCTGCCCAATAGGGTTGTCAATGGGGTGGATTTTAATCCGAATCCGGTTCGAGTCCGATCCGAATTTTAGCATATTCGTCCGATAAAAATATTCGATGGATCATATCCGATTATAAATATTCGTTATCCGAAATAAATGGAGCGAATATGGATTTAAGGAATCCGATCCGTTAAGAATCCGAATCCGATATTATATATAATATTTAATTAAATAAATTATTACTAGTACATAATATTAAGTAAAATGATTAAAATTAAAATTTTCACATATTTATCATTTTAAACAATAATAAAATTTAAATTTTTTACTCTAAAAGTATATATTTTCTTTTATTAATAAGTTTAAATTAATTTATTTTAAATAAATATAAACAAAACTATCAAATAATTCATTAAATAATAATTATTTATTAAATATTATGTAATTATATTTATTTTTTATATCAATTTTGTTATTTAAAAAAATAAATTTTATTACTAATCGAGTCGGATCTTTTATCGGATTGGATCCGACCCGATTATATATGGATTCAAAAACAATGAATCCGAATCCTATAGGATTCGGATTCGGATCCGATATTCGGATTCTCTTATCGGATTCGGATCCGGAATCTCCTGATCCGGTCCGAATCCGACCCGTTGACAGCCCTAGCCACAATAAATCAATAATTACTAAAACTAGACAATGTTATGGGCCTTCAATGGACTCAAAATCCAATCCAGCACAATCAATGACGCCCACTAAAAGTAGGCCCAGTCAAAATAGTGAGCAAATTCCGGAATACATTTCTTCTGTCCTTCTTTTTGTACATTGTCCCAGAAAATTTCTAAGGTTTTACGGGCTTTACATCACACCTCGTGTCTTGTGTTCGACATATAACGCTGTCAATGGGGCAGATTTTAATCTGAATTCGATTCGAATTTGATCCGAATTTTATCATATATGTTCAATAAAAAAGTACAATGGATCATATCCGATTATAAATATTCGTTATTCGAAATAAATGGATCGGATATGGAATTAACGAATTCGATCCGTTAAAAATCTGAATCCGATATTTTTATAATATTTTATTAATAAAGAATATTGAATAGAATAATTAAAATTAAAAATTTCACATATGTTCACTATAAATAATAGTAAAACTTAAATTATTTATTCTAAAAAATATGTTTTTCTTTATTAAAAATCTTAAATTAACCTATTTTAAATGCATATACACAAAACCATTAAAGAATTCATCAAGTAATAATTATTTGTTAAATATTATATATTTATATTTATATTTATATTTATATTTATTTATTTCTTTATAAAAAATTTTAAATTTTATTGTTAATCGGGTCGGATATTTTATCGGATCTGATCCGACCCGTTAACATACGGACTTAGTATTAATGAATCTGAATCGGATCCGGTTATCGGATCTTCTTGTCGGATTCGGATCCGGAATTTCCTGATCCCGATCCGAATCCGACCCGTTGACAGCCCTATGTTCGAATATCTGAAAATACATTTACTATTGACAGGAAGAATTTAGAATTTTATACCTGGAAATGCACCAAAATGAACGGAGAAATGAGATATAAAAAGGAAAAAAAAAATTAAAATTAGGTACATACGAAAATATTAAATAATGAGAGAAATATAGATTTATACTAATTTGACATGGATTGTTATTCATTGTAATATTCCCATCACTACACCATCAATTAATTGGACATTTACAGCTATTACAACAATGCATTCATAACATTACTTGTTAAGTTCACTCCATTTTAATACAATGATTTGATCTTTTAGCATATTATAGGAAATACCTAAAATAACACACAGGTGAAACCTGAAAAACACAACGGGTTGATTACATTTCATATGTGCAACAACGTTTGATTTAAAATAAAATTTAATCTGCAAGATTAAATATTCAAAATTAAAAGGTCAAATAAATTAGAATATTTAGTACAAGTTCGAGGCCTAAAACAGATGCATAAATCATGGTAGTTTGATAGTAGATAAGAATTACTCTGCCCATATACTTTTTAATGGGTGAATATTAACTAATAGCAAAAGGGCAATGTTGATATTTGAACTTTGCATTTTCTGCATCACAAATATTCAAAGCAAATGACTAAGATAGATCAAAGCTACTAATTACAGAATGCTCACAAGTCACAAGTAGGGCTGTAAATGGATATCCGAAAATCTGATATCCGTCCGCATTCGAATTCGTTTACAGAGGATATTATCTGAATCCGTCTCAAGAGGATATTATCCGTATCCGATTATAGACATCCGAATTATAAACGGATAAGGATATGGTAATAAGACATCCGATCCGTTTAACATCCGATCCGTTTTATTATCCGTTAGATTTTCCGTTATCCGATTTATCCGTAATCCGTGTCAGATAAATAATATATTATATTAAAATATATACACACAACTGTGTATGTATGATAAATTATTAGTATTAAGAAAAAATTTTAGAGCATTTATTAAAGAAAAATCTTAGGTTTTAATAGTAACCATATGTTTACTTCAACATTTATATTGAGATAATATAAGTAACATATATTATGTAATTAATAAAAGTATTATATTTCAAATTAATTATATGATGAAATTTATAATTTCCAACATATTTATACATTCATTAAAAAATAAAATTAATATATATAGATATAGTTATTATTTCTCTCTTTGTCTAATATATCTATATATATATATATATATATATATATATATATATATATATATATATATTCAAAGTCATATAATTATTAAATAATTTATTTATAAATGAGTAGTTGATAATTTGATTAAAAATTCGAAGTTATATAGTTAAATAATTTATGTCAAAATAAATAGTTGAAAATCCGATTAAAATCCGAATCCGTCCGAATCCGCCTTGTATCCGTATAAAAAGAATATTATCCGAATTCGATTTAAAAGGATATTATCCGTATCCGTCCGAATCATAAAAGGATAAGGATATGGTAATCATACATCCGATCCGTTTAATATCCGTTTATACCCCTACTCACAAGTTTGAAAGATGAATGATAACCAGGAGGAGCCTCAGAGTACGTAATCAAAGGCAGTCAAGCGAAAACCATAAAATTTAGCCAAAAGGATCGCTGTACAAAAGCCCATAAAGTCGCAAATCAAATTAGATATAAAAAAATAAGAGACATCTCTCGCAAAAAGAAACTCCAACATTGTGCAAAGATCATTCCAAATTTAACTAAAGACCTACAAAGAAAACTAGAGAACGTTATCTCCATATTTTAAGCAATGAAAGAAAGAAAATCAAAGAAAAAAGATTAGAAATATTACCGAACAAGCGAACAATATAAAGCTCCAAGCTTAGAAATAGTCATGGCCGAAGATCCATCAGTCTCACCCTAATATAGAACATAATTTTCATAAAAATGAGAATACCAAGATAAATAGTCGTGTTCATTGTCATAAATATCAGCATCTCACTCATAATCCTCGGTCTTGTACCTTTCTGAGATTTTTAATCTGCTGAGAACATCTTTTGCCTATTTCTCTTCTCAGATCAACATTAAAGCACTGTCTAAGATCAAGTGACTCAAGAGTTGGACAATTATCAAGAATGGCTTGGAGTCCCTCATTGCTCAGCCTGTTTCCAAAAAATTGAAGGTGGCGCAAGTTAGGCATGTTATTGGCAACAACGATAGCGTACCCATCATTGTCCACGAGGGGAAACCTATATCCACGATTATTGAATGTAAATGACTTTAGCATAGGGCAAGAGATGGCAATATTTTCAATAGTCAAGAGTGTTTGATTGGTTAGATTGTACAATAGGGTTTAATTTTGTTTGGGCTTTTTAACTTAAATTAAGTTCGGTTACATGTTTTTAATTTTCTATTTGATTGATTCAATTGCCAAATAATCTTGAACCTACTTGAGTTAATATTATGTTTGTTACCACAGACTATACTTCCAAAATTCCTGAATTTACAAAAATACCCTCACTAAAACACTTAAAAAATCCCCCCATTTTTTATGGCAAAACCTCACTACGACAATTGCCATGTTAGGAAATGCCCAAACAGCAAATGAAGAATCGGGTACTTGGAATCCTTTTTAGTTCCTTTTTGTATCATATCTTCATCTCCAAATTTCTCAATTACTGATTCAAAGTCTTATGTAGTATGTGAGACCCAAATAATTTGGATTTCAATGGAGTAGATATGATTCTTGATTTTGTTCGTCAACTTGCTCTAAAATTTGATAGTATTCATGCCCAAATACTATTCTTAGGAAATGTGGTTCGTTTTGGAATTTTGATGCGTTTTATATGCGCTAAAGTTGACAATAATTAACGATAAATCCTACCTATCAAATAGAGATTAGAAAATAAAATATTTAGTAAAAATTGCATGATTCATACGCAGATCAAGTGAATTCTTGATTGAAGGAAAGATAGAAAGGTTAGAGCTGGGCACATCAAATTCAATTCAAGGCAACATATTTTGTGTATCACAAGTCAAAACAAACAACCACCAAGGAAATTATCCCAACTTTCCCCACTAATTGCGCAAATATCGAACAATGCTCCTCTCTTCCCTTCATCAAGCATATAAAACACATTTCTCCAAGAAGAGAGACAGAAACAAAGGATTGGTTTCCCAAAAGGCAACCTCTCTTCTTTGTTCTCTCGCAAAGAAGAAACCTTTTTCTTCTCTTTTTGTACATATGTTAATCTCCTCTCCCTCATCTCTCAATTCTTAAATATTAATGTAAATAAACATCCTCCTTGTGTTTTGCCTCTCCCATTAGACAATTTCCCCAAGTTTTCTAGGTTTTTTTCCCAGAAGAATTCATGGGTAGCTCTCGTGCACACTCATTCCCCGAATTGGGTCAGGCCTTCCCAACCCCAGAGCAACAGTACGACGATTCAGCATTAGAAGGTAGTAATAGAAATCGTGTTTCATTCTCGCGATTTTTCTTTCATATCAACGCCAAAAATACATGCATATGTTATAATAATACTGATCGATGTTTCGATTCTTGGTATCCAGGGGCGGCGGCCCCCGTAAAGCTGCTGCTAAAGCTGATCAACGACCACAAAGAGGCTTGCGGCAAAGAGAAGAACGATGGTCGTCGAATGCTGAGGGTGGCCACAATGATCACCATTCTAGACACCACGAGAAGCAGACTACAAAACTGCCAATCATTTAGGAGGAAAAAGGAAGAATCAGAAATGAAGCGATGCAGCAGCGACCTCAGGCCTCATAAGGAAAGGAGATTCAGCGGTGAGCTCGTAGTGAATGAGAAGGAAAAGCTTAGAAGAGAGCTGAGTGCGAGCATGGCGGCGCGTAAAAGCCTCGAGATAATGTGCTCAAGCTTGGGGAAAGAGAAGGAGATAATGGCGGCAGAGCTATCAAGAAAGGTGCAGGAGTTAAATGGGATGGAGGAGCTCTTACAAGACCTCAAGGCGCAGAACGATATGCTGCTTGAAAAGGTGCAGGAATGCGCGTTGGAGCATAGGGGGAAGAAACGTGGGGCTTTGCTGCTGGCGGAGACGCAGGGGAGTAAGGCGCTGAAAGAGCAGAATGAATTGCTTTCAGAACAGCTTCTGAGGTCGATAGATGGGTATAGGTCGGCGAAGAGGAAGCTGAAGGATGTGCAGGGAGAGAATGCAGTTATGCGGAGCAGAATGGATGAGATGGAGGCAAAGATTGGGACCGGTCTTGAGAGGGTGCAGGGGTTGAAGGATCGTGTGGTCTCATCACGGAACAATCTAACGCTTGATATTCAAGAGGAGATTTCGGGGTTGGAGAGAATGTTCCAATGCTTACAGATAACTGCTGCAAAACATGATCAGAGAAAAGGAGAGCGTGCTAAGAGGGGGAGCAATGCTCGTAATCGTTTGGTTATAGGAAGAGAAGAAAAGGTAATTTAAGTTGACCTGTAAACATTATATTTGAAGTTTTCTTCTGTATATATAATCAGGTGAAGTGATATATCTAAGAGGAGACTTCTTTGCTTAGTGGTATCCGTAAATATGACAACCTTTATGTAAATAATATGTGATACTGCACAGGTCAAGAAATTAATGTACTTATTTTTTTGGCTAATTTATATCAATAACGTTATGTATATTAGATTATTCAAAAATAACATTTCGTAAATAACAAAACCTTGAACAATCCGGTAGAAGAAGCAGGTGATTGCGAATTGAACCGATCATTGTCCAATATTTTGTAATCTGTAACCTGCAATGCAGTTGAGGATCCATGAATTGCTGGCTACAAGGGCTCCGGCAGAGGTGGCTAATGTCTCTGCTTGAGCACGTCGTTGGTTCAAAATTGAACTTCTTTCAGAAGGCCTGTGCTGATCAGGAAGCTCGAGGCTGTAAACGATGATGCTTGTTGCATGGTTACCTGGGATGGGCTTTCTGTTTAGAACTTTACCTCCAGCAGCAATCACTAGATCATGAAGATACCCTTTGTATGAAGGGGTGAAATCTCCCATGAAAAAGAATGTGTATCCCTCAAAAAGCTTTGGTTGCTGCAATCCACAGAAGAATGAATGATTAAAACATTAATCATGAACTTATTGGGCATTTAAGATATTGAATAGCTTAAAAATAACCTTGTTAAGAAGCCTTAATCTACCAAGCCTGGGTCCATCCGTGATCCCGTTGATATCACTGGAAATCTCATAATGTTGCTCATCAACTAGTTCTCCAGCTTCAATGCAAGCTTTAATCCCTGCATCAGCACAAACAAACAATAGATGTGAAAATAGCTTAATAAAGCTCAGCAAAAATCGAGTCAATTTGTAACTCAATTACAGATAGATGGAAGACTCACACTGCACACTCAAAATCCATTTTCCTTCCAATACACCCATTAAGAACTTGAGTGTTCGTCTGCATGCTCCATTCTCGTCCGTAGAAGCAATTACATGTGTTACACTTGACTCCCAGTTCTTCTGTATTGCTACTCCAGATAACCTTTCAAAATCTGTAACAATTGCCTGTATTTGCGCCATAAAAGAACTATTGTAAGGATATGGTTTTAATCTGATTATATACTGCAAAAATATAAATTGCTGGTTCGGTTACCTTCTCCATATTGGTTAGAGCGGAACAGCACAGAACCAAGCTCCGGAACCTCTTTTGAGATTTCCATGGCAAGGTGGAACCACTTATACGTTCCTCAGTGGTATTCATTTGAGGGGTACAAGGTTTTCTGTGAAATGAGACGTTAGATTAGTACAGCTGCATTATATTTATGATACGCACTGCCACAAAGCAACAAACCTTGCACCAGGAGATTTTCTTTTCTGTCTGGATTGAGATTGAGGCTTCTCATTTGGTAGCTGACAGGATGCATGAAGTGGACACAGCATGACAAAGTTTTCCTGTCAAACAAACCAATATTTTAGTTAGTTCATACATGCTTTCTTCAGACTCCAAATTCAGCTACATTGTTTTACACTTACACTATCCCATCGACATTCTGGAGTCAACCTAGCACAAGGAACATGAAAGCTCTTGCGACAACTTTTTTCATAACACCCGAGAGCAGCCCCTTTGATGCCACAGCAAGAGCATGTCATCCTTCGACTTCTAGACAATTCAGATTCTAGGTTGATAACATTATAATCTTCAAAATATACATTAGGGGCCCTGCAAGATATGACAAAAAGATTTCTGGTTTTCAGTAACAAAACAAACACCAGATTGTGCAGTTCTATCCCATCACTCATTCTCAGACCAATAGAAACACATTAGGTTGATCTATTCTGTATGAAAGGCTCTCCAACTACTTCAGTAATCAACACAACTAGTTATTTGCTAATGATTTTCCTCTTTTATGCATATTAGTTATTCCCAAATGTAGCTCAAATTACTTTAGTAATAACAAGTTATTTGCTAATGATTTTCCTTTATTATGCATATTAGTAATTCACAAATGTAGCTTAAACAAGTAAAAACAGCCTCAAGGCAGTAGTTAGATATTCTCATTAGTTTGCCAGAGCTCAGTAAAGTGGAAAGTATTCACATCACCATATTTTTAAAGAAAATACCAAAATATATATATATATATAAAAGAAGTTTCCAACACCATACCATTCTGCGCAATTCTTGTGCACATGTAGAGTTTTTGCACTTGCTTTCTGATTGTATGCCACCGGCTTCCCATCAAGGTAGTGAACCATGAACCCAGAAGCCTAAAAAAAATTGTTTTCAGTAAAAATGTGACAGCTTCCCTTTTTTTTTTTTTTTTTTTTTGGTTAATCAATCAAATTATAACAGGTTACAAGAAGATTAAATAAGGAAGAAGGAAATAAAGGCAATATTTGAAACAGAAGACAGGTGTACCTCAGACTCATCAGAAGATTGACAAAAGGCACAGCGGATTGTACTCGGAGATTTTTTGCACTTCAGCAAAACGCTGCCATTCAGTGAGGAAATTGTTGCATCCATTTTCGCTGGCACTCTCATTCCTAATTTATCTGCAGCTCGTTCAATTTCTTGAGATGTCTGGCCTTTCATGGCATACTCAGCATTGGTAGTCAGGGAAATACCATCACAGTCGTCCTTAGACATGTCCTCTAAAGAGAATTTCACCTTCCTCAGAGAATTTGGCATTTTTTTGCTGTTATCTTCATAACCTTTAATGATGTCCTTATTTGAAACTTGTTTTTCACTGCCTGATGGCAACCAAATAGCATGTAGCTGAGACATCAAAATCAAACCCTCATTGTTTTTCACTGTGGGTAACTGGTCTCCCCCTGTTGTAAATCTTCCAGTTTTCACTCTATCACCATATGCCTCAGTCTGGGCAAGTGTAATCTTGTTACATTTTCTTTCTCCACTTTTTTGTAAGTTATTTTCTACTTTTCTGCTCTTCCCAACATCTTTAGAAGCTGAATCATGAGCATCTGCATTTTTGTTGCTGTTTGCCAGAAGCTCTGTCCCATCAGATAGTGTCGGACCACTTTTATCCTTAATAATAGCTTCAGAGTGGATCTTTTTTATTTTTCGGGGTTTTCTCTTCAAACTGGATGGATTGCCAGTGTCCACCTCTTGCATAGCTACCACGTGTGGTTCAATAACAGTTGTGGTTGCTTCACGCATACTTTTCTTTGCTCTCTTGCTTTTTCTGGCCTCAGTTGCATTACTGCCTTTCCTCGTAGAAGTTCTAATTGGACCTTTATTCATAGACAACTTCTTTGCCCTCTTTTTCTTACCTAGGATTTTTCTGTTGCTGGAACTAATCTTCGAACATATGGTTGTTTCCATCGGGGCAGCCTCAGCCTTCTCTTGAGTTCCATCTTGCTCTTCAGTATCTTCAATCTGGATCATCATTGTTAGACAAAAGCCTGCTTAAGATTGGGAGGGAGTTGAAAAGGGTAATTTTTTATTCTTGCATTCACAACCAACATACCTGCATTGCCAGTGGGGCTGAACAGAGTTCCGGAGAACAAGGCCTTTGTGTCCAATCAAACATCTCACTATCAAAAATATCTAAATCATCTGGTATAATACCGTCGGCTCTCTGTATGAATACAAATGAAACAAATTATACATGTTACAATTTTACCCAGGGAACATCTCAAAGCCTCCCAAGATAAAACAACTTTCATCAGTATTATACGATGAACTTAGATAAGCAGGAGCAATGTGTTAAAGTTAGTAGTGAATAAATAGAGATCGATATGTGTTATAATCAATGAAATCAAAGACTTACTTTTGGACTTCGTTTACAAGAGACTTCATCATCCGAGTCCTTGATGTCACTGAAGCAAGGAACATCGGGAGGTGTACACATTAACAGATTGTCATCAGTCTGCTGAGTTGATTTCTCTAAATCCTCTTCATCTCTCAGCCAGAAAAATGGAGAAAAGAGTGATTCTCCCTTCTCGCATGCAACGGACATGTTTTTTTGACATTTTTCAAATTTCCGTCCATCAAATTCAACATTTCCACATTCTAGCTTTTCAGGCTCCATGCGGGTCCCTGAAGTTGGATATGGTGATACCTGAACCCTTTTCTTGGTAGGAAATGAGGGTTTCACAATGTTTGACTGAGATGATCTTTGATCAGTATTGGATGCAATTTTTGATTTTTTTCCTTGGCGTTGCTTCTGACAAGATCCTAAAGCCACATTATGGCCTTTTTCACTGTGCTGAGCTTCACGATTATCTACTCTAGTTTGATTATCTTCCCCTATAGATAATGGAAAAAATGAAATGGGAACCAAATTAGGAAGTTTAATGGGAACCCGATTAATTTTCACTTTTCTTCCTTTCAACATTTATCATTTGATAGAGGAACAGATTCCATCAGCCTTGTCTACGAGTATGATTTCATTCTGTTTTATCAATTTTATTTCTATGGAGGTAAGTGACTCTTGCCAGGAGAAACATTACTAGACAGGATTAGTAAATCGTTACCAAATATTTTGGTCGAAGCTGCATTCTGAGTGATGAAAATATTGACTCCTGATGTCACTTCCATGCTCCTGTATACACTAACTAAATTGTCCATATGAGGAGCAGGACGAATTTCTGCAGGGAGAAAAAAATTGGTGTTACATCTAAAATCAATCATATGACTTACACAAAATAACCGTTTAGAGAAAAATCCTAATTATCATTCCTTACTCTCGGAGAGCTCCAGCTAGTCATAGCATGTGTAATATATACAACCAATTTTATGAAAGAAAGAAACAAGCAACTTATAACGTATTCAGCAACACTTATCTTTCTGTTTGTCCAGCCAAATGCAATTTTACTCGATATCATGAATTTCTATAATATGATGCAATAAACAAGATAAAGTATAACTTGTTTGTTACCTGAAAGAAAACATTCAACTACAAATTTCTAAGCTCAATCTCTTGCGTAGATCAAGTATCTGTAGCGAGAATAATCTAAGTGATAAGTCTCCTTTAATTCGTTTGATAATAAAGATCATTATACATGAAGTCATGAACATTCATAAGTTTATAAGACATCTAATTTTATTAACCAACGGTAACTGTAAATCATTAATTCATCAAGCAATAATATTTGAAATGAATTGAAAACCTGTCACTTAACCTAGATAATACTATATGTAAGTTGATGGTCTAGAACATAGCTGGTTCTGAGTTCCATTACATTGTTTTAAAACAATGATACTGATACAGAAGTTAAAGATAAATACCTCTGCGCCTATATGGAACCTTACAAACAGGACAGTTTGATGCTGCTTTCATGGATTTCTCAATACATGAACTGCATCAATTCATAGAGAAAGAGATAGAGAGAGAGAGAAAGCACGTCAATTGACAACTAGATACACTGACAGAATTACGCACTCAAAAGGCAAAACAGAGTATCAGACAGCTTACTTGCAGAATACATGATTGCAAGTGAGTGAAACAGCCGAATTCAAGAGACTCAAGCTGTTGATAGAAATTTCAGAAAATAATTCAAGATGTAAAACTCCAAAATCAGATTAAGATCAAGAGAAGATTGTGAAACCATTACCATATAGGACACTTAAGCTCCCTTCCCATCCTTTCGAGATGCGATGCGTCTGCCATTTTCTGTTCACCACAACTCCTTTCCTGCAGTTAGTCAACTTATTTTGGCTTACATATATTATGAATAGGCCTCTTCTTTATGAAATAAAGGGCTTGGTCTCTTTTAGTATGTTTCTAGTGAATCTATATTGTAAACTCTTCTATGTTAATTATAAATTGAATTCCCCAATTCCTCCACATTGTATCGGGCATGGTTCCCTCGTGCCGCACCCACCTACCCATAATCGAAACCCTAACCCTAGCCCCGTGGCCCCCAACGCCTACCCATCCCTTCATCGGCGACACTATCTACTACTTCCCTCGCACCACCGACCGCCTTCACACTAGTAATTTGGATTTGTAGATAAACATACCAAATTACTCTCTGCTTAAAATAAACTAGAAGGTGCAGGGAGGTGCGTTTTTCAGATTCTAGATTCTTGTTTCAACTACTTAAAAATGATTTTTGCCATTCTTCTCCAAACGCTCGCTACTCTTACGACAATCTTCTATTTTAGCTTCTCTAAAAGCATAAGCTTTTGCCAAAAATAAATAAATAACAGATGTTTCTATACATTTATAGATCACGCAATGCATCAACCAACTAAACGACATAAATTTCAACACTATGATAAAGGAAATCATGAATTCATCCATCAAATGTAAAAACAAAAAACCAAAATCTCATAATAGAATTGCAGACTAAACAAACCCCTCACCTGAATAACTTCAACAATCGTGCGAGTCACAGCAACAGAGTCCCTCTCGGTATAATGTCCTCCACTAACGATCCTATCAAACAACTCACCTCTGGTATAAGCTTATCCTCCTCTCCGCGTCTGCGTGAGGGATTTCTGGAACAGAGTGAGATGTGACCGTGGTTGAGATTGAATGAGAGACTCCAGTGTCGAGAGAATTGTGTTTTGAAACTTTTTGCGTGGCCGCGCCATAATATTTCGGAGATTTCAAGTTTCCCTCCGCATCACCTACTGTTTGAAATATTTCAGCGGTAAGAACTAAAATTGTATGGCTGTAAATATTTCGGAGATTTAAAACTAAAGTCGCATGGGAATAAAAAGTTGCATGCAATTAATGCATCACGCGTTTTACTTTACCGTTGTGGTTTTGTTTCCAAAAATAATACCAAACTTCGCATTGGGCCTCAGCCCAAACCGCCACTATTGTAAGTTGTTTTCTTACAAAAAGGAAAAACATCACAGGTTCAGATTTGTTGACGGATCGGATCTTATTACCATAAATAAATATGTGGACTTTTTATTTATCGTCTCCTTAGAAAGTACGAGAAATTCCCGAAAAATCCCTAAATGGGAACTCAAATTTCTTTTTACTATTCATTTTTAAAAAAGTTCCTCTAAACTCCCTAGATGAAAATCAAACACAGATCTGGTGATTTAGTTACGTGATTCTTGAATTGTTATACAACATTTCAAAAAAATTGGGAGTAAACGAAACTTTTGATTTTCATTTGGGGAGTTCAGAGAAACTTTTTTTAAAATGGGGAGTAAAGAGGAATTTTTTCAACTCATGGGGAGTTTTCAAAGAAGACCCCTAGAAAGTATCAAATTTTTTATTTAGTCTGTATGTGTTGGTAATTTCTAATTTGCTCCCAAAATTTTAAAAATCGATGAATAATATCCAAATTTTATTAAACTATGTTTTGACCGATTGATTGAAGTTCAAACTATTTAAATTTACACTGATAATCACATTGAAGGCGGTTTGGATTTTACTATAGATTTCACGGAAGTATTTTGACAATAAATTTCAAACGACCTCATATTTAAAATAATTTTAGATTGGCTATAACAGTTTAATAAATAAGGGTGAATTTGTTATTATATAATTTAGAATTTTAGCTCCAAATACATTTATCCACGTATAAGGGTGAATGTTTTAATATATTTACTTCTCAAATACATCAATTAAATTTAAACTATTCTTTGAATTGTCACCTTTTAAAATTGTTCAATCATGTAAGCATCACGCACATGCTTCGCGGGAGTTTGAGGCCCCATTGTGCTGGAGAAGTCTCGTTGGGATCTTCTTCCCAATACAAGTGGTATGAAGTATATCTTCAAAAATTGGGGAGGCTGCCTCCCTGACACTCTGGAGTATGAGAAAGTGTCAGCTCAATCCCTCTCACAAATCAACCTGACTGTGGGAGTTGGTCAAAGCTCGACATCTCACGCAGACCATGACGTGTCGGCGTGGAGGTCCGTTGTCCTATCGAGAATTCGACCCCATCGGTCATCGAACTCTGGTGGTCATCATCAACTTTGTGACTAAGATGATTTGACTCATCCTGCCCCTTCAGGCGCTCCTAGTGGTTAGATAGAGGTTTGAGGCATGTTCTCGGTTTCTCCTGAAGTGATTGGCTGGACATGGATCTGCTGGAACTGACCCTGCCCATTCTAAGACTCGCATCCCTGGATCACCCGAGTTGGTTGCTCGTTGAGTGGCTGCAAGATGTATTGCACCGGTGGCCATAAGTCAAAATCAAAGTGATTGTGCTTAATTATCCATTTGCCTGTGGGATGCTTGACCTTGATTGGGCTTTGCATGCGATGAAGTTTTGGCCAATGAGGCTCTCAACCTTCGCTCGTTGCAGCCTGCAGGGTGATTTTCATCTTCCAGTGCTCCATGAAGTTGTCGAGCTCAACCTGTGTAATAGTGATTTTCGCCTACGCCTCAAGTTGAGGCGGCAATAGGTTAGCCCTTAATGTCATGTCATCCGCGTTGTGTGTTTGGTTAAGCGAAACGTGGTTGTTCCCTTCAGAAAATAAACGGTCGTGTCTCCATTTGGTAACATATTCCATATCGTGATTGTCAATCTAACATTGAGTGTGTTCCTCGTGTTCACCATTTTTTGACTCATCTACAAGCGTGTCACTTAATCTACCGTTAATATGTTATGTCAATTATCATACCAAGATTTCTCCATTGTTGTTATTATCAGGACAATTCAAATATATATATTTATAGTAGAGTAATTGCTATGGGATGATAAACAAAATAATAATATATATGAATGTGATTGGAATTTTAGCATTCTATTTTCTATATATATAAATTCACATTTCCATATGGGAAAAAGACAAAATCAGGATACCAACTGACTCTCACTAGCATTTTCGGGACACTAAATTTTCCGACGACAAAATAGTCCATTAACTCCCAAAGTGTTGCAAAAACGGGACAATGCTCGTTGGAGCTCTTTGACATGGCAAAAATTGCTGAGTTGGCAGTAATCGTTGACACATTGGCGCTGACATGTAAAATGACTCATGTATATTGAGTATTAAAATTCCTCATTATTACACCCAATTCCCAACGCACCGTGTGGAGGGAAATTTTCCCACCAAAATTAACAAAAGTCAATCAACTATTATGGTCAAAGCTTCCTCCCCCTTTTCTTTAAAAACCTAAAACCGCCATTGGAGCCATTCATTTCTCTTCCCCTCGTTTCTGAACAATCTGTTGCGTCTTCAAATTTAACACCCCACCGTAAATGGCTTCCACTACCTCATTCACTTCCGATTTCAGATTTTCGTTGCCCGACCGCCAGGTATGTTTTTGTGGAAAGCTTTGTGTCGTACGCACAACGTGGAAGGAGACTAATCCCCGGGAGACGCTTCCACTGCTGCCCCGATACGGCATGTCGTTTCTTTCGATGGGTTGATCCTGAGATGTGCGAGAGGAGTAGAGTCATTATTCCAGGGCTTTTGAGGAATATTAACAAGCTGGAGGCGGATCTGGAAATGGCGGAGAAAAAATTGAAAAGAAATTCTGCTAGGGTTTACATGTTCGTGGTGTTTGTGGTGGTACTTGTGGTTGCTGCTCTTGTTGGTATGATGAAAGCGTAGGTGGTCTGATGCGTATCACGCCTTGGAGAGAAATGTTTTTCATGTTCAATGTTGTTGTTAGTGTGTGTTAATGTACTTCAATGTTGTATGAAGTTTGTTCCTTGGTAATATTTTGTCAAGGTTAATGTTGCTGTTGTGCGGGCTAATAGACAGGTAAAAAATGAACAATGACCAGCTTGTGCAGTATCAAATCAAAATGCGTTAACCCTATGCTTCAATGACAAAATACAATGAAAACCATATCATCTGCTTGTCCCCAAATTGTTTGCAAAAGGCTCAACAAACCTAAGTGTAGCAGTCATAGTAGGTAAATATCCATCTACTTAACAGAAATGAACATACTACCATGAAGTTTTGAGCAACATTATATTCAAAAAAGATTATTGAGCACAGCTCGTTGTAGTATGACCAACACAGGTCAAATAACTAATTTTAATCCTTCCTTGGTGGACTGGACAAGGATAAAAATTTATTTCCTCCTTCGACAATGATATTATTCTCAAGCAAAGGGCTGCATTCACTTGATTGAGACATGACAAGCTCTGAATCGACCATGTTGGGGGGAATCCTCAGTTTGAGTCCTTGTTGATTCCTCTTGGTTTTAGCCTTTTTTCTTATCAGTCCGAGTACGCATTGCTTCTCTGATTTCCCTGACAGTTGTAAGATTTCTCTTTGTCGGCATGCCTTGACCTTTGTTCCCCATCTGAAGTTGCTCAAACATGGATGGACCTGCAGTGCTAGGCTAATCATTGTACTTATAAGTTAGAGCATCCACAACTTGAGACTCCTCTATGACTTCTGAGTGGGGTTGTGTCTGTTGAAATGGGGGTAAGATCTCAGGACTCTCCTGCATTGAAGAACTTAAAGTGTTAGTGGGCTTTTTAATTTTATGAGAATATTATTGAAACGTTAAAGTACCTCAGCAGTGTCATGGGCATCCGCAGCTTGCTCATCTTCCTCAGCTTCATCATCATCATTTGACTCTTCGTTATCCACATAAGATGGCACAGCTTGATCCTGTAATTACAAGTTCATATGTTAATAACATTTCACATAATAAAATAAGACAAGAATGAAAAAAAAAAAGACTTGTCTAGCATTGGCAAACAATCTGTCCCTTATCCTCACAGTTCTCTTTGGCAAATTTGGACAGTACAATGCATTATGTCCAGCACCTCCACAATGGCTGCAGTGAATTGTGGTCTGGAACCTCCTCAGTTTTAGTGTTTGACTGTCCTTCTTTTTCTTCTTGGAGGTTCCTTCATCTTCATCCTTGCCTCTCCTTCTCAATTTCTTAGGTCTTCCAGGCTTTCTCCCAAAGTTAGGAGACAATGGTGGAATAAACATTGTTGTGCCCTATACATCACTTCCAGAAATAGGGTATATTATCCCGGAATATATTTCCTTGTATGTGTCTACTCTATAGTGCATATCCACAAAATCCATTGCATTCATCTTCTCATAGTAGATAGCAAACAAGGCATGAGTACAAGGTATACCAGTTAGTTGCCAAACTCTGCATGAACAGACCCTGTCGTCCAAGTTCACTGCAAATTGTGATCCATCCATTGAGTGTTACCAGATTTCCCACAGGTCTGGCCAAAATTCACGCAGAGTGTGATTTTCCATGGAGACTAAGCACAGTGACCCGGTGATGAATTGAAGATGGTGACGCCTTCCCTTCTCCACATATAAGTTGTTTCGGATTTTCGTTTCATATTTGAAGGTGAGCATGTTAATGTTTCGTTAAAATTCAGCCTGGAATAGTGAATGCATGTTGTAGAACAGTTTTCCTTTGATATGACTCGTTAGTTTCTTCGTTTTCCAGTAAGCTGTAAGATTATCCTCCATTTTTCGATGAATTCAAGTGTGGTGTGTTTGAATGATGGTCACTGACAGATGTTGTCGTGAGAATTATCGTAAGTTTCTTTCTACTGAATATTGGAAAATTCTTTGTTTCCTTCAAAGGTTGACGCCTCTCTTCTCTTCATTCTCCTGTAGGAAACATATTTTAAGAAGTATTTACCGTGTTTTGATGAAATCAAGTGTGGTGTGTTTGAATGATGCACACCATCAAAGGTTTTGGTGAGAATTCTTTCCTTTTTCCTCTCAAAGGTTGACGCTGACTCTTTTCTTATATTCCGTCTCATCTGAGCTCTTAACTTTTTCCTTCATTAGAAAATTTCTCATTTCCCGAACTTACGAGTTTATGAAAGCATCGGAAGGCAGATATGGTTGTATAGCCACTGAGATTCATAAGGTTGTTTCGGGTTCTCTTTTCACATGTGAATCTGAGTATGCTAACGTTTCGTTGAAATTTCAGCATGAAATACCGATGCATGTCGTAGAACAGTTTTCATTTGTTATGATTCATTATTTTCTTCTTTTTCGTGCAAGTTGCAAGAGTACCCACCCTATTTTGATGAAATCAAGTTGCAAGAGTACCCACCCTGTTTTGACGCAGTTATTATTCTAAGTCAGGAATGATGTCTTGGTTAGATGTCGTAGTAAAACCATGAAATTATTCAGAAACTATTGGTTGTGTATGTGTTTTTACTAATCACGACATATTTAGCTTATACTTCTTGGAGCTAGTGTAGCACCCGAAGCGCAAAGATGCCACATCCCCGCACTATAGCTCAATTCACATATGAGATGGACCCATACATGAACTAAACTATAGCGAACGGAAGACAATAAAAAAAAAAGAACACTAGCTAGGCGGGCTAACCCTCAATTTTTACAACAATGCATAACAAACGGAAGGATAACAATGTACATTCACTTCATGATCCCATTTTCCGTTTCATACTAACATGTCCCAAAACAATATTTCCATTTATAGGCTCAAAGTCTCAAGTATAAATCATAATATATACATATGTACCAAAACAGTTCTTAAGAGCTATAATGTATTTATAATGTACATAAACATGAGAAAGACAATGCTAGACCCAAAAGAAGTAAAACTTGACTCAATCCCCCCTAGCACTCAACCTGCAATACCTGAAAATGTGAGGTGTCAGTCTATGAAAGACTGAGTGAGGGGGTTTATGAATAAATATTAGCGCAATCAACATGCAAGTTATAATCCCGGGTAAAGCTTTTACAAATGAAACAATATAGGTTTAATAAAGGAATAATCTTCGCCCGAGATTACAACTATTCAATTTAACAATACAATTAATTTCAATTCATTTCAATCAGTGGCCCGGCGAGTGAGGGCAATTCTCAAACCTTTCTCCGACTGTGTACAATAATTCAATTATTCAATGATTAGGTGACCAAGCAATCAATTATAGTGCACAATTATCAATTTCAATCACTCCTTCTTCCTCCGGTTGATGGGGGATTGTAAGGCCCCGCCATCCAGTCTCATTGAGTATAGGGTTCATGATTCCCTATACCCGAAACTCCTTCCTCCACTAATCTCCTAGTGGATTCAGGGGTCATCCCAAAATTGGTGAGGATAGTGCAAGAGTTACCCGTCAGCCCTTGCTTCCCCGGTTGGCTCAATACACTACCTTCGGGCACAAAAGTGAACATGCTTTACTTGCCAAAACACAATCAATTCAATCGGTACAAATCGGTACAGTCAATTCAGTTCAGTAACAATATCAGTAACAATAATTCAGTACAATAGCAGTAATTCAGTTGTAAACCATTTGAAGTTTATGGAAAACTATAGATATATTTATACATTTTGGCCGAAAGATCACATAAGGGTTATACGGGTTCTATACATATAACTAAAAATTAAACCTCACATGTGACGACCAAAACAAGGATATAACTATGGTGTGTGCTCCTCATCTCTGGGAATGTGATCTGTGTAACAAGGACAAGTGTACGTAAGACTCGACTCACATGAACCATTTAAGACGCACGACAATGTTCTAATCAATATATCATGCAATAACAATTAAGGATTGTCACTTAAGAGCATAATTATCACTAGACCAAGTTTATAACTCATATAAGTCACATACGGGAGCCAAAGAAGTGAAAAGAATGCAATATGAAAGGTTTTGGTGAAGTTTAGGAAAATTGACAATTTTTGGGAAATGCACACCTTGTAGAAAACCTAGAATAACTTGAGTTCTAAAAGTTAGAATTGAGTTTTGTTTATTGGATAAGAAACTAGACACATAGACCTTTCCAACGATATATGACACGTTTTCTAATTCAAACCGAGGTGAAAATGGTGTTGCTTCGAAGTTGGACAAAATGCAGTTTCTGGAGGGGTCGCGGGCGCGACCAAAATCCTTCACAAAATGGTCGCGGCTTATTTTTGGCCGAATTTTCCTCCAATTTTCAAAATCTCGAAACTTGGCTAAAATGGGGTCGCGAGCGCGACCAATTTTGGTCTATTTTTAGTCGCGATCGCGACCCGTTACGCAGCAGCAGCAAAACAGGGAAAAAACAGGGGATTTTCGTGCCAAAATTCCCCAAAACACCAACAAATGCATGATCACTCCAAAACAAATGTTAAAGTATGTCAAATATACACTATACTTCACTTATTCAACCATCCAACCAAGAATTACACATTAAAGCATCACAATTCATCATTAAAACCCCATATTTATATATATGCTTCCAACTTTCAAATAAACCAAAGTTTCCATGCAAATTCAATCCCTTTTTAATCCTAAGCATGCCTCTAGCTCCAAACATACAATAATTCACCATTTACTTCATAAACCCTACTCAACATGAATTCAAGAAATTCAACCAATCCTCATGTTATACCTTGAATGAAGAAATATGGGATGAAATGGAAAGATGGTGATGATGATCCAATTATGCAATTTCCTATCTTGAATCAAGCTTGAATTTAGATAAAATCCTTCCTTTCTCTTCTTTGGTGTAAGAACCGATTTCTAGTGTGTGAGTGTGTGTTTAACTCTCTTGGATAATATGGAATATGATGGAAGAAATGGAAAAATATATGATATATACAAAGTCTTGTAAGAGAATGGATGAATCATCACTTTTTGCAAATGAGTCCCTAAGCTATTTGAATTCATGCACACAAGTTCCTTCTCTAGACAATTAATCAAATAACTCCAATGTATATCATGCAATCAAGTCCATAAATTTATAAAATGATCAATTAGAGTCACATAATAGCAATTAAGCACGTTATCAATTAATTCACTTAAATTGCACGTTAATGATAATTCATATAAATACATAAGAATATATTACATATAATGTTATGAAATTTAATATAATGTAACATAATGTATAAATAAAAAATGGTGCGTTACAGCTAGTGGCACTTTCAGTATGATCAATCCTATTTGCTAAAACAGTAAAGGAGATTTCCTTAATGAACATCTACCGGTAAGCTCTGCGTTTTGTTGGTATGACATCAACTGCCGCGAAGGTAAGGACTCCTGATTTGTCATCCAGCTACTGTTTATTCTTGTTGGGATTGTAACATTCTCTTTTATGCACATATATGTTGAAAGATAATACCTTTAACAGTGGGGAGAGAGAGAGATGTCACGCTCCCACACCCACACTAGTGACTTAAACTAGTGCATGGTAACTCAGTCATGTAAATGTCTTCAACATCATATTCTCTTTTTTATGTCCCAAACCTACTACTTGGCCTGTGATTTTTTTTGCACCATTTAATAATTTCAATCCACCATTGGGATCCACATGTCTCTTGAACTATGGTGATCACTGATTTCCTTTAATTCATTGTTTGAAACCTTTGTAGTTTGAACATGAAACTTTATCACAATCATTGTTAGTTACCCTCGGAGGATTTCGTGAGAACTATTGTAAATTTATTTTTTTCTTTTAGAAGGTTGACACCACTTGTTTTTTCCTTCTACCTAAGGAAACATACTTTGAAGAATAACCACCCTGTTTTGATGAAATACTGAAATCAGGTCAGGTATGTCTGAATGATGGTCACTGTCCGAGGTCTTCGTGAGAATTATTGTAAATATTGTATTTCAGTTCAAAAGTTGATGCCTCTGTTTTTTTCTAATTCATCTCCATTGACTCTTATTTTTCCTTTTCGTGCAGTGGTTAGAAACTTTAGCATTTTGTGAACATGTGAGTGTATACAAGCATCGGAAGACAAATATAGCTGAGATGCCATTCGGACTCATAAGGTTGTTCCAGATGTCTCAGTTAATACATGAAGGTGAGTATGTTGATGTTTCGTTAAAATTTTAGCGTGAAAATAGTAAATGCATGGTATGGAACAGTTCATTTGATATGATCAATTATTTTCTTCTTTTTCCCGTAAGTTGTAAGAATATCCACCCAAGTGTTGTTTGTTTGGATGGTGGTCACCATCGGAGGTTTTCATGAAAATTATTGTAAATCACTTTTTCTCTTTGAAAGCTGAGCTCCCTGTTTTTTCCTTCTCCCTTCGTAAACATACTCTATTTCGACTCCTTTATACTGCATTGGTAGTTTATACTGTTGAACAATGTCCAAGTTGGATTATACTTTGCTTAATGATCCTGAACCGTTGAATGAGCTAGATTCAGTTCAATGTGTTTTGTGCTTGGCAGCTTGGGGAATGGAATTGTTATCTGAGTCAAGAATGATGCCTTAGATGTTGTGCTAAAACCATGAACTAAATCAGAAACTACTTGGTGCTAGAGGCACTTTCAGGATGCAACTTCGTAAGTAACACTCCCATTCTCAAACAATATATATTTATTTACCTTTGATGATCTGTCCTATTTGCTAAAGCAGGAAAGCAGATCACCTCAATGAACATCAATTGCGAAGGTAACGATTCCTGATTCTTGATACAGCTACTGCTTATTCTTGTCGGGATCACTGATTTCCTTTAATTCATTGTTTGAAACTTTTGTAGTTTGAACATGAAACTTTATCACAATCATTGTTAATAACCGTCGGAGGTTTTCGTGAGGACTATTGTAAAATTATTTTTTCCGTTCCAAAGGTTGACACCTTTGTTTTTTCCTTTCTCCCTTAGGAAATGTACTTTGAAGAGTATCCACCCTGTTTTGATGAAATATTTAAATTAAGTGTGGTGTGTTTGAATGATGGTCACTGTCCGAGGTCTTTGTGAGATTATTGTAAATATTGTATTTCAGTTCAAAAGTTGAGGCCTCTATTTTTTTCTAATTCGTTGCCATTGACTCTTATTTTTCCTTTCAGATTCATAAGGTTGTTCCGGATGTTTCTTTTCATATATGAAAGTGAGTATGTTAATGTTTCATTAAAATTTCAGTGTGAACATAGTGAATACATGTTGTGAAACAGTTCCTTTAATATGATCCATTATTTTCTTCTTTTTAAGAGTATTCACCCAGCTTTGATGAAGTCAAATGTTGTTTGTCTGAATGGTGGTGTCACCATTGGAGGTTTTCTTGAGAATTATCGTAAATTCCCTTTTGCTTTCAAAACTGACTCCCCCGTTTTTTTCCTTCTCCCTTAGGAAACATAGTTTATTTCGACTCTCTTATACTGCATTGGTAGTTTATACTGTTGAACAATGTCCAAAATTGGATTATACTCTACTTAATTATCCTGAACCGATGAATGAGCTAGATTCAGTTCAAGGTGCATTGTGCTTGGGGAATGCATTTGTTATTCTGAGTTAGGAATAATGTCTTGGTTAGATGTTGTGCTAAAACCATGGACTAAATGAAAAAACTACTGTTTGTGTATGTGTTTTTATTAATGATGACACCTTTAACATATACTTCTTGGAGCTTGAGGCACTTTCAGGATTTTACTTCGTAAGTAACTCTCCCATTCTCCAACGACATGTTTTTGTTTAACAATGTACATCAATTGTGAAGGTAACAATTCCTGATTTTTGATCTAGCTACTGCTTATTCCTGTCGTGATCACTGATTTCCTTTACTTCATTGTTTGAAATGTTTTTAGTTTGAACATGAATTTGGCATAGGAATCTTCTCAAAATACGTATCACAATCATTGTTAATAACTATTGGAGGTTTTCGTGGAACTATTGTAAATTTCTTTTTTTCTTTCAAAGATTGATGCCTGTGATCTTTTGCCTCTCCCTTACGAAATATACTTTGAAGAGTATCCACACTGTTTTGATGAAATATTGAAATCAAGTGTGTTGTGTCTGAATGATGGCCACTGTCCGAGGTCTTGGTAAGAATTTTTGTAAATTTCATATTTCCTTTCAAAAGTTGTTGCCTTTGTTTTTTTATAATCCATCTTCGCTGACTGTTATTTTTTCTCTTTCATTGCAGTGGTTAGAAACTTTTGCATTTCCTGAACATGTAAGTGTATATAAGCATCAGAAGACAGATGTGGCTGAGAATCCATTCAGATTCATAAGGTTGTTCCGGACGTCTCATTTCATATGTGAAGGTAAGTAAGGTGAGTATGTTAATGTTCCGTTAAAATTCCAGCGTGAAAATAGTGAATGCATGTTGTGGAACAGTTCCTTTTATACGATCCGTTGTTTTCTTTTTTTTCTCATAAGTTGTAAGTGTATCCACAACATGCATTCACTATTTTCACGCTGGAATTTTAACGGAACATTAACATACTCACCTTACTTACCTTCACATATGAAATGAGACGTCCGGAACAACCTTATGAATCTGAATGGATTCTCAGCCACATCAACCTTATGAATCTGAATGTATCCACAACATGCATTCACTGTTTTGATTAAATCAAGTGTTGTTCGTTTGAATAATGGTCACCGTCGGAGATTTTCTTGGGAATTCTTGTACATCACTTTTTTGCTTTCAAAGGTGACCCACTTGTTTCTTTTCCTTCTCCCTTAGGAAACATATTCTATTTTGACTCCCTTGTTAGGAATAGTGCCCTAAAAGCCGATTGTATATCCGCTTTGTGCTTTTCCTTATTGTAATCACAGACAATCTTTGAATAAAATAACGAATTGAGGCAACACTTCTTTATATGCTCTTGTTTGGTATGCGTTTACTTTAGCTGTGCATGTATGAGAACTCCCCTAATCCTGATGACTTTAGGACTCTACCATTTAGGTGAAATGGTTCATGAAACGAGCCCTATATCACATAAGTCATGATTAGTAAAATACTCCAAGCCGATGAGTCCTACAGACAGTGGGAGTGTCAACCTGACTCCTCTAAGGCTTGCTTGTGGGATCACGCTCTTAAGAAGGACCACCTTGTTTCATGGAGGTGCAAAGTGTATAGTTGATACGTGCGTGATACATGAGGGTGCTTACTTTAATAAGTAAGTTCACTGAGGTGCCCCGTGTGAGAACATTCCTAAATGGGAAAGGAAGTTTCTATTTCAGGAAATGGAAACTTCCAGATTAGGAAATATCTCACGAGTCATTGATGTGATTAATTGATCCTTAGACTTGAGGTTCCTTGTCACTTTATGAGTTAACTCTGTAGTCTTAGGTATAAGCTTTAAAGGGTGTCGCCTTAGACAACTGATTCAAGGCTTATGATGGGGCTGCACAAGTGATTCATGAAAGTGAATGAGAATCAAGAAATGACCTACACTTGCATTTGCAAGGTGATCTCTTATTGTGTAAGTCATTCATATGTCATATGGAGTCCTTGGCCAAGGCAGTAGATCAAGACATCAAGAAAAGGGTTTCTTGGATTGAGATCAAATGGATATGAAATGCACTTAACTTTAAGACCGGATTATTAGGGTTCTGATTATTCCCTTGCCCTAGATCTTGGTTGAGAGATAGTAAGTAGGAGGATTGTATCTCACATGAATCAATGACTTAAAGGTTCTGTCGAATCCGAACATTCCAATTCAGCAAGGGGTTAAACACCTGTTGCTAGACTATGGTCGTTTAATCTGTGGACTGATTAATTAATTAGTGAATTAATTGATTAGGGTCACTGCTAATTGAATTGAGAACCTAGAGGGTCACACACAACAACTTGGTTACATGAGTTGAGGCTTTAAAATGATTAAACGAGTTAATCGGGCCAAGAGGGTTCCACACGTGTGAAATCACACGTGTGGCTCACGTGAGTGACACGTGTCACTGTGACACGTGTCACACACGTGTGAATAGATATATATTATATATATATGTATTAAATAATTAAATGTGTTAATTATTTAATAGACTTTGGTTTAATTTTGAATTAAAAAGAAAGTCTTATTTTGGAGAAAACAATCTAGTTAATTAATTACGAATTAATTAATTAGATAAAAATAAGTTATTTATTTTATAATAAA
Source organism: Lantana camara (assembly GCA_037501455.1). NCBI lineage: Eukaryota > Viridiplantae > Streptophyta > Magnoliopsida > Lamiales > Verbenaceae > Lantana > Lantana camara. The sequence goes on along the minus strand of CM074856.1, from coordinate 3,641,052 downwards.
TAAAGTATAAAATTATCCAAAAATAGTTTGAATATTTTTAGCTCTCTTAAAAGTTGACTTGAATTAGAATTCAAAGTCAAAGTTGGAAAATACTTGATGATCAAGTAATAGGAGAGAGAGGAACCAAATCCTTGTCCAACAAGGAATAGGTTCGGCCGTCCCTCTCCCTTTCCTATATATAGGGGAGCTCATGCTCCCCTTTAGAGCTAATTGACAATTCTTTTGGTTCATGTGTTGAACACCTTCCTTTCTCAAAGATCAAATAAACCCTAGGTTAAGCCTAAATACTAACTGGAGAACTAGCATCCTTACTAGTTAGATTGTGATCAAGTTGGTGGACTTTCTCTAGAGATTTCAAGTTAGAAGTTTGAAGATTCGAGCTTTACCAAGGAGAGGGGATCAAGCCGCGAGAAGAGCGTTCTTGGGTGGCTTGAAACGCTTCAAGAAAGAACAAAAGAAAAGTAAGTTTTCTGTCTCTACGAATTTGGTTACACGATTGTGAGTCCAAGGTCCTTTTGTTGGGAAAATTTTTTTAAATTCCGCTGCTTTCTGATTTGTGTTTTCCAACATCCCTTACACTGCATTGGTAGTTTATACTATGTTGAACTGTGTCCAAATTGGATTATACTTTGGCTAATTATCCCGGACCGTTGAATGAACTAGATTCAGTTCAAGGTGCATTATGTTGTTATTCTGTGTCAGGAATGATGCCTTGGTTAGATTTTGTACTAAAACCATGGACTAAATCAGAAACTACTGTTTGTGTATGTGTTTTCATTAATCATGTCACCTCTAACATATACTTCTTAGAGTTGGAGGCACTTTCAGGATGCTACTTCATAAGTAACGCTTCCATTCTCCAACAATATGTGTTTATTTACCATTGATGATCAACCCTATTTGCTAAAGGATGATAAGAGATCACCTCAATGAACATCAACTGCGAAGGTAACCTTTCCTGATTTTTAATCCAGTTAGTTCTTATTATGGTAATGATTTGAGCATTCTCTTTTATTCACAGATCTCTTGAAGGATAACACATGGATATTGGAACTTAACAGTGGAGAGAGAGATGCCACGCTCCCACACTAGTGACTTAAACTAGCGCATGGTAACTGAGTCAAATACATGTCTACAACATAAAGTTCACTTGTTTATGTCCTGTGAATTTGATTGCTCCATCTAATAATTTCAATCCACCATTGGGGTTCACATGTCTCTTGACTATCGTGATCACTGATTTCCTTTACTTCATTGTTTGAAACTTTTGTAGTCTGAACATGAATCTGGCACACACTGGGTATTCACTTTATTTCTTTTATCTTATTCTCTGCACCATTTCAGTTTTCCATATCTTTTTCTCTAACAAATAAATTTCTTTTGTATAAATAACAAGAGATTTCATATTGCTATATATGCTTCCCTTGCTCCACTAAATGCGCTAGTTCCCTAGTTAGCCTCGAGGTGCAAGAAATTTTTGAAAATCCTCTTGTGGAGTTTTTGTCTTTCTGTTGTTCCCTTTAGAACTTGAGGTGTCATCTGGTATCTATTTGTAGATTTTTTATGGCAATTTAGTCAATCTATGTATATTTTTCCCAGTCTTAATACATGACCACATGAATGAAGAGATAAGTTATGCATTATGTAATTACTTTATCACCTATAGCCAACTATATATGGAAACATAACTCTGTTTCTTGTGGTTTTGATTTAGTTTTTCCCTGCAGAAACCTTCTTCATTCATAAGCTTTTCCCAGCCCAAGTTAACTTCAATGCTGCAGATGACATCAATCTAATGGAGGATAACCATTTTATGTTGATGAAGGTTATACCACCAGCACTTAATATTATGCTCCAAAAAAATGGTTGTACTCAATCATCTGTCTTCTGATTAGCTATTATGTCTGTTGATCATGTCCTTCCATTTGATGATATGCTGGTGTTGATGTTTATGACAAGAAGTATGCTTATAAGAGTTAATTTACTACTTTTTGCCAACTTGTGTTTTTAATGCATATGGGGAGAGCATGTTGGAAGCATTGATTTAGGATTATGTGCAGCGAGATGGGTGCTTACTTGCTATCTGTGCATCGAGAGTTACTTGAAATAATTATAGCTACATGGTGATAGGGTCATTTTTTGATTTGCATCGGTTACTCGACTTGACCTGATTACATGGTATTTAGCATAGTAATCTTCTCAAAATTGAATGAAATGTTTCTTTTTGTTGAAGATGGCTATTCCCAGCTACCTCAAAGTAATGCATTTCCTATTTGAAGATGCTAACCCCACTCACGAAATGGGAAATATTCTGTTACAATCATTATGAATAACTGATACACTTATCTAAATTTTGATTGCTTCTGTTTTTAATCACTGCCCATCAGTTATTCATAATGATGGGTGATTAATTGCTATTTGTGCATCTTGAAATAATTATAGGTAGATGGTGATAGGGTCATTTTTTTATTTGCATTGAGGACTCGACTTGACCTGATTAGTGTAGGAATCTTCTCAAATTGTATGAAATGTTTCTGTTTGTTGAAGATGTCTATTCCTAGCAACCTCAAAAACATGCATTTTCCTGTTTACTACACCACTCACCAAATAGGAAATATTTTGTCACAATCGTTATGAATAACTGATACACTTATCTGAATCTCGATTGCTTCTGTGTTTATTCATCGTCCATCACAGCTTCGCGGTGGTATGAATTCTCATGAGGTTTAAATTCAGTGATAAAGATGCTAGAGTCATGGAATGTGCAATTGATCTCAAAACGATTAGTTGAAGAATGTCTTATGTGGACACTGGGTCGGATATATTTGAAGGATGCACTATTTCCCATTGGTTATAAGAGGTAAGAGTATTGTCTATAACGCCATTATGGTTTTGATGAGATCCAAGTTCCTCTGCTGATCTCTATTTCAAGTTATCATGTTTCAGGTTTGTCCATTTTGAAGCCCTCCCCATTGGAGTGTTAATTTTGATTTAGGCCAGAGTTTGTTTGGGATTCGATAACAATGATTTCATGTTGATTGTATTCGGTTTTATCTTCGTTCACACACACATGCAGAATCACTCACTCACACAAGCAGAAATCACATACACAAGCATACCTATACATAAATAAACATATTTGCATTCAGAATACACATGCAGGAAAGCACTGGAATAGTACTTTGTGCTTTCTTCAGATTGACATTTGAAACTCTGATAGAAAAGTTGACACGGACGCTTTTTGTGTGCAGAATACAGGAATAACTCCATGGTAAACCTAAACTAGGAGTTCGCATGAAATAGAGTTGATGCAATTTGGTTCAATTAGTTGGCTGTGATAGAGTTGATTGTAGACAGAGGATACGTGTGGTCAACCTCAGATGATTATGGAGAAGGCTACAGTTGGCTCAATTTAGTTAAGCCCTTTACCAAAGGTTGAAGCTTTATGATACATTATTTTATCCTCTCGAAGTTAATCTCCATTTATTTTATCTTTTTTCGTCAAGAAGTTAATGCACTTTTAGTGCAATATATGTTTTTTAGATTGATATGTGCTTTTAATAATTGACTGGGTGATTCTATCTGTTTAACCATAACCTCTTTTCATCCATTGGCCCTTACCAATTGACAAACAGGTCTAATTCTGATAAACAACTTCAAAAGTGGATACACAATCATTGAGAAGGGAAATTCGCCTAGAACTTGGATGGTTCTTCAAGATAAAGGCTTAAAAGGCGAACATGTTGAGATTTCTACTAAGTTAGCCAGATTGAGGTATGAAACAACCCTTTTGCATCTCACATTATGTGTTGAAAGTTGATATAAATCTCTTACTGCTTCTTGAGTTCTAAAGCTAAATTGGCACTGATCTAATTTGGCTGTCTGTCTTAAGGTCTATGAGATGATGCCTTTTAGAGTGAATAGCATATTATGTGAAACCTTAGATCTGCTATTACTGTAGTTACGTGCTCTTTGAAGCCAATGTCAAATTGGGTGGGGATGAATCTAATTAAAGCTCTTGTTTACTTAGTTGTGATGCCGCATTGCATACCACCACATCAAAAAGCTTAATCCATTAGAAAAAATACATACAAGTCTTATATTTCGTAATTTTTAGTGTTCTTCTAATTGACCTAATGTGCAAAATTCCATCTGAAATTAATCTACAGAGTGCGTGCTTAGTGGCTGGAAATGTTTATTTTTGTTTTGACTGTTTTGACAGCTCATGTTGAGGATTGCAATCTATAATTTTTATGCATACTCTGGAATATGGTGTGGCTGAAACTAAATACGGAACTGAATAAGCAATTTTTGAGAAAGACTGAACCAGATATCGAACCAAATAGTTGTTCGGTAATCGATTTGTACATATAATTTGTGAACACCGTACCTCTACACATAGATGTCATGAATGATTTGGTTGCTTGTCTAAATGATGGAGCATGGTCCCATGCAAGTCTGGTTTGTCCCTTTTGGTTGGATTAGTGTTGCAAAGGGTAATTAGGTCATGATCTCATTGCATTAATGTCATGGGTTTTCTTTTCATGAGCTTTGTATATGTATAAATGATTAGTTATTGGAGATAAGTTCATATTTAATATGGTGGTTTTTTGTTGTGTGAATATGTGGGGGCCTAATTATTTAATCAAGTAAAAATGACCCAGAACAAATATTGGACGGGGTAGTAAAGAATAAACTAGTTGAGCCATCATTTGCAAATAATTGTTGTCTATTTTTAATGTACAAATTGTTGTGACGACATTTTCTTTTTCCTATTTCAATTCACATTTTTAGTTTGAGTTGGGCTTTCCATTTTGAAGGAAAATAAAATGGGCCATAGTTGGACAGGTAATGGTCCTATTAGATTTCGAAGCTTTTGCTATCTTCATGGTTTGTAAAGATAGCGTGATTTTTTAGTTAGTGGAAGACTGGAAGCTGTAGGGCTGAGAGAAATTGAGCATATGGTACACATTTTCCTATGATTATTTTCATGTTCAATTAGTAGCATATGGTACACATTTTTCCCTATGATTACTTTCATGTTCATTTAGTACAGATCTTTTGTAGTGAAGACTCGACCAATCCAATAAACTCAAATTAGCGTGAAATTATTGTGGTTGAAAAGAGAAAAATTGATTTAGATCGACTCTCCACGTTCCTTTTTAGGTTCTTTTCATTTTAACCGTATCAATCATTAGTAAGGTGCATGGCTATTCGTAAAAGGATTAAGTTAGATATTTTAGAAGAACGTTTTGAAATAAAAATCTGGAAGCTATATATTAAAAGATGACTTAGTTTTAGTTTGTTCCGGAACAGTGAAACCTCATAATTTTTAGTTTGAATATCTCCACGGATTAGGATTTAGATCTAGATTACCTTTCTCAATCCTAATGAGGGTATTTATTTTAGATATTTGCATGCATTGTGTGGAACTGGAACATATGAATTGAGAAATAAAACTGTGGGTAGGTGTTGACGAAGCCTGAAAAATTATTTGACACAGAACAAAAACGAGTAGGTAGCCAATAGCAATAGCAATAGCCAATAGCAATAGCAATATAAACATATCCAAATGTCCCACATCACATGACGTGCATTTGATGAAAAGCCTTTACAACGACACTGAATTCTTCTTCATACGCTTTTAGGATGACACACGTGTGGCTGTGTAGATGCATCTAACATTCAATTTTGACTAGTAGGTGAGGAGACCCTCTGGTGGAAATATCACATGACCCACATGCTCTTGTCCATCCAAACTTAAAACTTCGTCACATGCTTATGGTAATACTCTTTCTTTTTTAATAGAATATTTCAATCACAAATCATGAATTTGTGTGAAATTTTCTAAAATCACTATTATATGCATTGGGTGTTTAAAATTAAATGCATGGTAATGATTAAGCTAATATAACTCGGTGCATGCAGATGGTATAATCGCATAGATTGTCACCTTTTTGTGTTTGTGGGGTTTTTATTTAATACGTTATTGAGTTGGTAAAGGTAAATGTGTGGTTTGTTTTCTTGGCTGCACAGAAAGACAGTGGAGGAAATATAATTCTTTTATCTTCTACTTTCAGTGAAGTTGAAGTAACACGTTTCTTGGGGTGGAGAATATGGACTACTGTCCAAACACAAAACTTTATGTCCCTATTAATAATAATCTACCTTTGTTTTCTTGTATATATTATAATAATAAATCCCAAGTCCTATTCTTTTGACAAAAATAAATAAGTAATTAAGTAACATCGTAGGGTAGAAATTGAATAGTATGTCAAGACTTAAATAATACAAAGCATTTGGTTGAACTAATTAATCTTGACCAAGCTGGTGTAGAGAAATAAATAAATTGCGAAGAAGATGACCAAATCGGCAAGTCCTTATTTTTTATTGCATAAGTTTCTGATACACTATCGCTGTTCGATACATGCCTGTTAGTAGAATAAAGGAAATAATGTTTGACCATATATAATTTTTACATTGCAATTTCTTCTACGCTTTAGTACTGTTTTTAGCTGGAAAGTCATAGGTTTTGAATAATTCAATTTTGCTGTCAAAAAAAAAAAAAAAAGAATAATTCAATTTTAGGTGAGCGTTACAATACAAAGATGCTGGTATTTCTAACTTAGCTGCGACATAGGTCGTGCTCAGACTATCATTATTTTTTAAGTTCATATGAGGGTACTCAGAAATTAGTTTTGCTAACAAAACCAGATACGGCCTCATTAATTAGATAACTAAGAATAATGCTAATTTGGTCACCATATTTATTGGCCTGGCTGTATTATTTATATATGCTTATCCTAAGTGTATTAAATTGTGATTTAACACAAATGTGAGCATGGCCCCCGCCCCTCCTAAATTTTGATTTTTTTTTTTAATTTTTGTATGTATATTTTTTATATATTTATATTTTTATCCCTTAATTTTTTGATATTTTAACTTCCCCCCCCCCCCCCCCCCCCCCCCCCAAAGAAAATTTTCGCCCCTTTATTTTTTATATTTTAAAATTTTGCCCTCCACAATATTAAATCCTGGCTCCGTCCCTGAATGTGAGATGGCCTTTTCATAATGCATACATATTTAATAGATCATAATTCATTGGGATCAGGGACGGAGCCAGGAATTGCAACGAGGGGGGGGGGGGGGGGGGGGGGCGAAAAATTCGTAATATCAATAATATAAATAATATTTTTTCAAGAGTGGTGAAGTTATAATTTATTTTAAAATAAAAGGGATAAAATCTATAATTAGGGGGGCGAAAATCTAAAATAAGGGGGCAAAATTATAAAATTTTCTAAATTATATAAGTAGTAAACGATTTTTTTTTAAATTTAGGGGGCCCAAAAATAAAATTTTTCTAAAAAATATAGGTAATAAACAAAAATTTTCAAATTTTCAAGGGGGAAAAACGAAAATTTTCAAAATTTAGGGGGGGGGGGGGGGGGGGGTGGGGGGCAGGGGCAGGGGCCACCCCCAGCCCCCCTGTAGCTCCGTCTCTGATTGGGATAGTACCTAGTGAATGGACATGAAAATTAAAATTTGCATTATTGATATTGATTTTCAATGCTTGATGTTTTGTCACAGATATTTGACAGATATCATTCCCATGTCTAAATACTTGTATGTGCTTCTATAACATTGAAATAATTTAAACTCAAAACTAAAACAAGAAAGAAAAATTTTAAATCTAAGAATGTACAAAACTCGCGCTGTTACAAAACAGGGATTTGAATTTTAACCCTACAAACTGCTTTATACGTTCTTTTCTTTCCTTCCAGTGTTAATAAATTTAATTTATAGTATTTTCTTGTGGGTCTTGATGCATGTTTTCTGATGCTATTGTAGCAGTAGTAGTTCCTCAGCCACTCTTTGTTTGTAATTGGAGCAGCCTGTTAAGAAATAAAGAAAGCTTCAATCTTGACGTTTTAGCTGTTTAATTACTCGCATTGCATGAGTGGTGGTTGATTGTCCACTGCAGCTCTCTTCAACCTCATGAAACTTATGGCCTCTCTTATTTGTTGATAATTAATGAAAACTGGAACCTTTTGTGGCAGCTGCATGCAAATTATTATCTAATAAAATAAATATTATTTTATTAAAAAATAAAATATTATTTTATTCGATATATATAAATAAAACAAGTATAATTTAAAACAAGTATAACGTAAAATTTAACTTATTATTTCATCATTAAAGTCTCAAGAAAATAGGTGCATTATCATGAATTGTTGAAGTGTAAACTCTCAAGAAAATAGATGAATTATCATGAATTGTTAAAGTGTCATGGTGTATTGCTATTTTGAAGTAAAGCTCCAAATTCCTTTTACTCATAGTTCCTATATAAATTAAAAAAATCATGGACTCAATTTAACATGATTTAAAATAAAATAATAAGTCAAATAACAAAACAACGTAAATAAATGAAAAATCATTTATCTTTAACTATTCTGATAGTCATAAAGATAAAGATAACTTAACAAATTAATTATAAATGTTATCCATAATTAAAAAAATAATTAAAATTATTATTTAAGATACAAATTTTTAGCTAAATAATTTATCCATAATAAAAGAAAAACTAAAATTAACACGATTATCTTCTATATATCTTATAAAAACACGAATAGTTTCTTACAAAATACGGATCGCCTAAAATATCCTCACAACAATTACTTCAATAATTATTAGTCAAGGATAATGATGTAAATACATGTTATAGATTATTAGTTAATTATATTTAAAAAGCACATATTAACATAAAATAGGACTCTTTGTAGAAGTAAAATTTCTCCAACTTACCTAGAAAAGATATATAGTTCAACAAGGATTGTTTTAATATTACTATATTAATTAATTGTATTCAAATTTTATATTATAAGTTGTCTATTTTTTTAATTTTAAGGCCTATAATTTAAAATGTTATAATAAGATATATCTAATGAATTGAAAAACAACAAATTGATTCACTTTATTTTAATAAATTTTTGTAATTATGTAAAATAAAATATTATTTAGATAAGTTACATAAAATAATTTTCAATAAATCAAGCATAATGTAAGTCTAATTATATAAGTCCATAGTTCTATTTATCTAAATCAATAAACTTTCTTAAAATATAATCATATCATAATTCTATAAATTTATCTAATTAACAAAATAATATAATTTAATGATTTATATAAAATATTTTTCAATAAATTAATTAATCCTAATGTAATATTTTTAATTAACTAATACTAATATAATTTTAATTATTTAAATCTAATTAACCATATAATCTTCCTTTAGTTTATATGATAAAATATAAACTAAATACTTCAAAGCGCGAATAGCGTTTTTGGTTTCTTAATTCTATAATTTTAATTAATTGTATTCAAATTTTATAATATAAGTTGCCTGTTTTTTAATTTTGAGGCCTATAATTTAAAATGTTATAATAAGATATATCTAATGAATTGAAAAACAACAAATTGATTCACTTTATAAAATTTTGTAATTATGTAAAATAAAATATTATTTAAATAAGTTACGTACAATAACTTTCAATAAACCAATCATAATGTAAGTCTAATTATATAAGTTCATAGTTCTAATTATCTAAATCCATATCTTAAATTATAATCATATTATAATTCTATAAACTTATCTAATTAACAAAATAATATAATTTATGATTTACATAAAATATTTTTCAATAAATTAATTAATCCTAATGTAATAATTTTTATAACTAATACTAATATAATTTTAATTATCTAAATCCAACTAACCATATAATCTTCCTTTAGTTTATATGATAAAATATAAACTAAATACTTCAAAAGATGAATAGCGTTTTTGGTTTCTTAATTCTACAATTTAGAATTGTAGGTTCTCAGACCAAAGTTACTTTAAATTAAGAATACTAAGAAAACTCAATATGTGTGCATATAAAAATAAGATATAAACTAATTTTATACATAATTTTTACAATATTCGATTAAACATTTATATAAATATACTCTTTTAATTATTTCTACTATATATATAAAATCAATTATAAAAAAAATAAACATAAATCTGAAATAATACTCACTAGAAGATTACAAATAAAAATAGAATGCAAGATCAAATGACAAAGAGAATATAAAAAAGAGATAAATTAAATAAAAACGAAATAAAGAATAGTTGGTTTAAAAAAAAGAATTACATGATTTTAATGTATATGCACATGCATACCAAAATTAAGAACGACTTGAAATATCTTTACAAATATATGCGAGAATTAATATAGCGTAATGGTGACAAAATTTCGAAGATTAGATTAAAAATTTCAAGATGTTAGATTGGGTGTCAGTTCAAGAAAGATATGAAATTTTTTTTTTTAATTTAAACTAAATGAGATTGATCCAATAGTTATCAATTTATTTTTACATTCTCCAAAGTAGCAATATACAACTTATTGGCCGAATGATTAGATTAAAAATTTCAAGATATTAGATTGGGTGTCAGTTCAAGAAAGATATGGAATTTTTTTTAATTTAAACTAAATGAGATTGATCCAATAGTTATCAATTTATTTTTACATTCTCCAAAGTAGCAATATACAACTTATTGGCCGAATCTAAACTTGAAGGACATTTTGAATTGGGATCATTACTCAGAAATAATGGTTCTTGAACAGTTTTCAATGTGCTCGAAAAGCAAAAAAATAAAACAAAAATACAAAGAATTTCTAAAGCATTATGCATGAGACAAACAAGGTAAATATTCAAATGATTTGGAGGAAGAATTGAGGGCAGAATATAACAAACTATGGCAACAAAAAGAGATTATTTGGCTTTAAGAGTTGAGAATTAATTGGCTCAAATTTAGGGATAAACAAACAAGTTTCTTTTATCTGTCAGCCATAATGAGAAGAAGAAGGAATCAGATGAATGCTCTGAAAATAGACAATAAATAAGCAACCAACAAAGATTATCAGGTGTGTATTTGTCTAATTTCAAAAATTAACACTCTACAAAAAAAAAAAAAACGAGTTTTAGCCCATTATATTGTGCAAAATATTGCTCAAATTAATACTTACTAGAAGAATACAAATAAAAAAATAGAATGCAAGATCAAATGATAAAGAGAATATAAAAAAGAGATAAATTAAATAAAAAAGAGATAAAGAATAGTTGGTTAAAAAAAAGAATCACTTGATTTTAATGTATATGCACATGCATACCAAAATTAAGAACGACTGTGAAATATCTTTACAAATATATGTGAATAAAGCGTAATGGTAACAAAATTTTGAAGATTAGATTAAAAATTTCAAGATGTTAGATTTGGTGTGAGTTCAAGAAACGATATGCAAATTTTTTTAATTTAATCTAAATGAGATTGATCCAATAGTTATCAATATATTTTTACATTCTCCAAAGTAGCAATATACAACTTATTGACCGAATCAAAATTTGAAGGACATTTTGACTTGGGATCATTGCCCAGAAACAATGGTTCTTGAATAGTTTTCAATGTGCTCGAAAAGCAAAAAAAAAAAAAAATGAAAAAAAATACAAAGAATTTCTAAAGCATTATGCATGATACACACAAGGTAAATATTCAAATGATTTGGAGGAAGAATTGAGGGCAGAATATAATAAACTATTGCAACAAAAAGAGATTATTTGGTTTAAGAGTTGAGAATTAATTGGCTCAAATTTAGGGATAACCAAACAAGTTTCTTTCATCTGTCAGCCATAATGAGAAGAAGAAGGAATCAGATGAATGCTCTGAAAATAGACAATGAATGAGCAACCAACAAAGATTATTGGGTGTTTATTTGTCTAATTTCAAAAATTAATGCTCGACAAAAATAAACGAGTTTTAGCCAATTACGTTGTGCAGCATATTGTGCATATTGCTCAAAATAATCACCAAGATGATTATACTTCGTTCAAACCGTATATTAAAAAAATTGCGGGATCGAACTAGAATAGCTTCATTCCCGACCAAGGCACCTATTAGAATATTTTGATGCCTGAATAAGTGTTACGAATGCTACATCACTCCAACGATAAAAAAGGGGCATGGTGCTGAAATTGAATATTGAAACAGCGTACGAAAAAACCCAGTGGAATTTTTAAAAAGACTTTTAACTTTCTTCAAATTCTCGACGAAAATCATCAATATCATTATGAGCAGAATGTAGCGGATACAATCGGAGATTCTATAGAATGGTGAACCAACGGAGGTTGTACGGATGTGTGGCATTAGATAAGGTAATCACGTTCGTTTTATTTGTTTGTAATATGCATGGAACAACTTACATATATAATTGAAGAGACCATTTCGGCCTGACCTGGAAGCCAATTATGGTATATTAGAGAAGCTCTTACATGATCTCACACTTGCCTTTTGCGGACGACTTAATATTGGGAGTCAAACCTATCGTGGATGGAGCAAACTGCATTAAAAGTGTGGTTGAGACGTTTTGCAAGGAGTTGGGCCTCAAATTAAACTTATACAAATCACATGTGTTGTTTGCACCTTATATGACAAATGATTTAGAGCAGTAGGTTAGTAGAATTCTGGGCATGGAAAATACAGACAACTTAAGGAACTATTTGGGGGGTGCAAATGAACTTTAGTTGTAATTATAATGAGCATTTCCCGATTGTGATTAATAGAGTCTAAAAGCATCTCTTGGGATAGAAAGCCAAAATGACAAATATTTATTGACGAATGACACTTATTAAGTCCATCACGATCTCGATCTCCATCAGCCACATGCACACAAATTGGCTCCCTAATCAGATGTACGATAAACTTGATCCACTCAAGCACAACTTTCTTTAGGCGATTAATATAACAAGGAACGAACCCATCTTGTAGAGTGAAAGAAGGTGACTGCAAAGAAGTAAGAATGTGGATTGGGTTTTAGAGAAGCCCAAAAGAAAATATAGTGATGCTAACTAAAACGGGATGAAGAATGCTTAACAAGGAGATGGCGTTATACATCAAAAAAATATTTAAAAAGGGATAACATTCTTGATCGAATATAAGCCTCGACTTATGGGTTTCCCGAGCATGGAAGGGGATAGTTAAAAACACTTGGATGGTGGAACCATTTTAAAAATGGAGGATTGGGAACGGTGAAGGGACATCTTTATGGAATGATAGATGGTTATCACAAGGTAAGCTGACGGACATCTTTGGAGATAACATTCATGAGGAGGATAAAGATCTTATGGAATGTAATCTCATTGGAAAAGATAAAAATTGAAACCTAAATAAGTTGAAAACATCACCGTTCAAAGAGGTGGTGAATGAGGTACTTAGTGTCCTAACGCGCTGCATGATAATGGAGATAAGAGAGAATGAATTGTGTCAACTAAAGATAAATTCTCCTATAAAATGACTATACTCTACTCATGGCGTCGGATGAGACATGCAAGAAAAAACTTTAAATGAATTTGAAAATTACCTTACCCAAAAAATTCAAGATTTTCCTGTGGCTTTGCCAATATGATAGCTTGCTTACAAATGTATTGGAGTATGATAGAAAATTTAGGGAAAACTTGCGAGTGTCGGATGGGCTCAAAGAGAGCTTTAGTAGCAAAATACTGAATAATATGTTCCTAAAATATCCTGGGTGGTGATGGGGTTCAGAAAGGTGAAGGTCCGAATCCGATCACTTTACGATTTGTATTTTGTGGAGGAAACCACCGGAGCTTCGCCGGAAATGAGAAAGGGGTTCTACCTGTTGGGACAAGCACAAGAAAAGTCAGAAGGCCAAGCTGGGGGAACTGGGGGTGATACCCAGTTTGGCTCTCCGACGCTCAAGTCAGTTCAAGGTATGAAGAAATGTAAGTTCAGTCACAGTTGCAGTGATGAAGAATGCTTACCAGTGTAGAAGATGACTTTGGCTATTTATAGTTGAGGGTCAAGGGCCCTTTGGTCATTTGCCTCAAGTGGTCCTGGCCGAATGTTGCCCTAACACGTGGCGCTGTGAGAGAGAAACCTAGGAGGAATCTTCTGCAAAAGCGGCCAAAAGTTAGTGCTGGCAACAGTGGCAGGGCGCGGGCATGTACGTTGTGTCAGAGAGCCATTTGGGTGGTTGGTGACGAGGGCTTAAGAGCGCGCTCGTGACAACCTGGAGTACTGGAAGCCAAGATATCCGCTGAGGGGAATGAAGGCTTCAGTTCAAGTGACGAGCCAAAGGGGAGGCCACTCTGAGGGAGTGTGACGCTCGAAGAGGGCTCCCTTGGCACGTGGGCGTACCAATCGTGTAGGACGCTCGTGGGAGTGACAGCGCTCGTTGGGCTTAACTCCTGAAGAAGGAAGGCGCTCGTTGGGTTTAGCGCTCGTGTATTGATGGTGAAGCCTTGGGGAGACAGATGTCATCATCTCGGCGATGCCACGTGTCTTACGTGGGACGATCGTATTTTGACCCCATCATTTTGCCCCCCAATTCTGTAGTCCTTAGTGATAAGGACTGTAGAATTTTGACACGCTCTATCTCTTGCACAGAGCGCTCGTGTAAGGCTTGGCGTGTTGAGCAATTTTTCTTCTGGTTGCGCTATAAATGCGGTCTTTTCAACTGACCGCTCGTAACACTTCCGCATTAAATGTTGTACTATTCTGAAGCATTCGAAACGTCAGAGCATTAAATGCGGGTGCGCGTGGGGCGCGTGAGCATGGGGAAGCATGTGACGGTTCCATAAAGTGGGCGGTTTCCTAGGCGGGAAATGATTACCATTTTGAATTCATTGCCGAAAAGGGTACCAACTCCCATCCCTATAAATACGGGATTCTGAAATCTCCATACTCTTTACGCATTCAGAACTTTCAAGCATCCTTTGCAAAAAGAATTCTCTCGCACTCCAGTTCTTAGAGCATCTTCAACCTTTCTCCCAAACTTTCTCAGAAAACTTTCGAGGTAAACTTCCAGCGTGATTTTCTAACGTTGCTAACTTTAGATTCAGACTTTAGGATTTCATAACCCCTTAGATTTCTCTCCTTGAGGAAACCCTAATCTTTCTCCAAGAAAACCCCCAAATCCCAGTTTTTGCCATGGCCGACCAACAAGTTGAGGAATTTGCCCGTGAAATCCAAGAAATGGCCACTGAAAGTTCTTCTTCCCCCGATTCCCCTAGAGATGAGGAGTTGGGGGCGGCCGTGATGGCCATGGAGGATAGGAACCCTGGCGGAATGGATCTTCTCTTTGAGGAGATGGATCTGGTGATGGAGGCAGAGAGGCAAGGGGTCACTCTCCCCATAACTCAGAGTGCCACTCATCCCCACCGCCATACTGTGACGGTGGCCGTCGTAAACCCGCTTCCAGTGGCTGAAGCCATAACCGGGCCTTCAGAAAGAGCCCGTGATAAGGGAAAAAACAAGAGATCCCAAAAATCCAAAGGTCCCAACGAGGGTGAAGGGTCAGGCTACCAGGCTACCGAGCGCACACCTGATGAGACTCCCAGCACAGTCACCGTGGGAGATGTGAAAACGATGATGGCACCCATTTACTGGGACGAGCGGTATACATGGAGAATCCCACAAAGCCACGAGCGTGCGAATAATCCGCCTCCCGGGGAAATGGCTGTATATGTGGACACAGTGAGTTCAGGAGGCTTGAGGTTCCCCATCTCGGTCTCAATGGCTCATTTGTTGAATGACCTGGGCCTGTGTCCATCCCAAATTGTGCCCAACGGCTTGGCCCTCTTAACGTGCTTCATAATTCTGATGAGGAGTATGGGTTACGAGCCCTTCTTGCGGAACTTCAACGCCCTATTTCAAGTGGTTAGCTCCTCTCGTTCTTCTCCTGAGGCGGGTTTTTATTATGTCCAGGCGAAGGCGCATATGAAGCTGATCAACTCGCCCTCGAGCACTTATGGCCCTGATTGGAAGGAGAAGTTTATCTTTGTCAAAGCTCCAGCAGAAGAGGGCTTTGGGGTGCCCACGCAATGGGGCTCGTTTGCAAAGAGCCGCTTGCCACCAGCACTCCCCAAAGATTGGGCCAAGAGCCTGGCAGCAACCCTGAGGGACGAGGGCCACCTAATTCAAGCAAAAGACTGGATAGACGATGCGGAACTCATGTTCTTGTGTGGTCTTTCCAATGACCCTCATTACCTTGACAACCCTCCGGCTCGTGACATAGAGAGAGATGGTTAGATTCCTAGGGCACTAACTTTAGATAGGAATGAATACTAACTTCTCTTCTGTACTTGTAACTTGCATACTTAACAATTCTTGTCTAAGGATTTATAACCCTTGTACTTTCCATTTTGCAGGAGCCGCTATAATAGAGATGGCAGGAGGGATCCGACAAGCCGCTCGTTTCGCCCACGCTAACAGGAAACAAACCCCACAGGGGGACCAACAGCGTGAGCAACAGCGCCCTCGTAACCGTACCAACCGCGGGGACGGTCGTAGCGGCGCCAGTTCGAGCGCCAATCCTGAGGTCCAACCCCCTCGTGGCCGAGGGGAGCGTAGGTTGGTCCCGAGAGAGACCAGGGGGCGGTCAGAGAGAACGGGAGATGTTCAACCCCCTACTCCTGCAGAACAAACGAGGCCAGAAACCACCCTGGCGATAACGGAGGCTCCCCCAAGCGCAAGTAGGCCCTCCCGCAAAAGGAAGAGGATGCCCGATTCTGCTGCAATCAAGGGCAAGGGCAAACAAGTAGTTGAGGGCCCCAGGGGCGAGGGGGAAACTTCCTCTTCAGAGGAGGAACACGCGTGGGAGTTCCCCCGACGAGGGGACAGGGATTTTACAGGCGCCACCGACGGGGGGCCGGTTTTGCTGAGGCCTGGCACGGTCGCCCAGGCTGTCACCGAGAACCTTTACAACAAGGCCCAGTTCTCGGCGGACCACCGGCATCTCTACAATGAATCTGTGGAGAAAGTGGCCCTCGACGCGGCCCACGCTCTAATTTCCGTAAGTCCTCATTCCTGGCTCCCTTTGTTTATTTCTGTAAATTATCACTTTTTTGGCTAACACTTCCTTTTCTTCCCACTTATGCAGCAAGTTCTTCCCCGGCTCCGGAACGTACAAATGCGAGCCTCCACTTACGCCGAGCGCAAGGCCAAGTACAAGAAGATGGCCCGCTCGAATGACCCGGCTCTAATCCAATCGGAGCTAGATGCGGAAATTGCCAAGTATGAATCCCTCAAGGATTTGTACAACAAAACTGAGGAGGAGCTGGGAAAACTTAAGGAAGATTTTGTGGCGGTTGACGGCGCTCGAATCGGTTTGGGCAACCAGTTGGCCCAGGCTAACGAGCGGTGCCAAAAGGCTGAGGCGGAGCGGGAAAGTTGGAAAACGAGGGCTCTGGAGGCCGAGCGGAAATTCAACGACGCCGTCAGCGAGTGGCCTCGAAGCCTAGAGCGTGCGAATAAGGAGGCGCTCATCAAGTTCTGTCACTCAAAGGCCTTCAGCTTTGTGGCCTCTCTGCACTGCCTGGACGAGGCTCAAAAGGCCTTCAACCTTGCCGTATAGCAGGGTATCCACAAGGGGCTCACCAATCCGGCGATGAGGGAGGCGGAGGGCACAGGGCTCATGTTCAATGAGCGTTGTGAAGAGGATGACGAAGACCAAGAAGACCCTGCTAACACCATCGCTGAGGTGGAGTATGACTTTCTAGTCAAACTTCTCCAAGATGAGTACATGGACGCTCATCCGGCGGGTAATGCTGCTTCATCCACTCAAAACGATGACCCTGAGGATGAGCCACAAGCGCCCGTCATGGAGGATGCCCTGATCCCAGTTGATGAAGATGCCAACGCCCCTGCTCCAGGTGCCAATGAGCTCAACGATCCGCAAGCCCATCCGCAAGAGCCTGAGGGCCCAGTACATGGCCCCGTGGCCCAAAACATCTTGGTGATCGTTGATGAGGATATTGCCCCAGCCGCTTGAAGTTTTCCCTTATAATTTCCTTCTGTATTTTCCTGTTTTTCCGCCTTTCTGTCATTTTCTTCTTTTGGAACAATATTCAGTGGCCTTTGAGCCCTTATCTTGTAAGATTTCCCTTATCAATGAATATATATTCCATTTCATGACTTTGTTCTTCTGTTCATTTATGAATCATATAATAAGACTGTGTAGCATACTCCGTGAATGTTTTATTTCTGCGATGCAATGAAAATTTGTCTAAGTCTTGAGCGATCGTGGGGGTCTTATTGTGAGATTGCCCCCCACTCAAGACTTGTATAAATTTTGTTTTTGCTCTTGAAAATTTGTCTAAGTCTTGAGCGGTCGTGGGGGTCTTATTGTGAGATTGCCCCCCACTCAAGACTTGTATAAATTTTGTTTTTGCGCTTGAAAATTTGTCTAAGTCTTGAGCGGTCGTGAGGGTCTTATGGTGAGATTGCCCCCCCACTCAAGACTTGTATAAATTTCTGCCTTTGTAAATTTGGCTAAGTCTTGAGCGTGTGCGAGGGTCTTACTGTGGGATGGCCCTCGTTCAAGACTTGTGACATTCCCTCCGCCCTTGGGGGATTTTGCTAAGTCTTGAGTGTGTGCGAGGGTCTTACTGTGGGATTGCCCTCGTTCAAGACTTGTGCAATTCCTTCTTGATTCTGAAGCCATCGTTCGAGCGCTCTGGCTCTTGTCGTATTTCTGGCTCTGCAGGAAATCCCATTTTCGAGCGCAAGGCGTTTTAAGAAACGGCCAAGGCCTACTAGGACTTTCTCTGTAGGAGATCCCGTTTTCGAGCGCAAGGCGTTTTAAGAAACAGCCAAGGCCTACTAGGATTCGCTCTTGTAGGAGGTCCCGTTTTCGAGCGCAAGGCGTTTTAAGAAACAGCCAAGGCCTACTAGGATTTTCTTCATAATCTTCTTCCAACTTGCCTAATTGGTTGTGAGCGTAACCAGTCTATCCTTATGAGGGCGTCCCCCCATCCGGAGTAGAGTGCTGGCAAGCGTAACCCATACGAGATAACAGCATACATATTGGAATGAGTTGCCAACCACGCTCGCAAAGACGAGGGACGTGGGACTTATTCATTCAAGCAACCAAAGAAACAGGAATATTAAAGAAATTAAAAAGATTATGTTACCGCTTACTTGTGTTTGGAAGTACATAGAACCCGTCAAAGAGGGTTGTTACATCAGGGTTTGCAAAGAGCCTTTAAACATAAAACCGCCGGAGGTTACATGCGTTCCAAGGGCGAGGCAAACGCTCACCTTGAAGTGTCTCCAGGATGTAAGTGTTGTTAGCTCTGAGTTGTACGACCTTGAATGGGCCTTCCCAATTGGGGTCCAATTTGCCTAAGTGCCTGGATACTTCCACTTTCTTTAAGACCAAGTCTCCCAACTGGAAAGTTCTTTCCTTCACACGCTTGTTGTATTGTTGGGCTACAGAGGCTTTATAGTGGTGGATCTTGGCCCACGCTTTGTCTCTCCTTTCATCCAGCAAATCCAACTCCAAGCTTCTGTTGCCATCGTTGAGCTGAGGCTCGAAATAGCCGACACGAGCGGATTCATTTAATATCTCCGCGGGTATCATTGCTTCTGATCCATAAACGAGCGCGTAAGGAGTTTCTCCAGTGGCCGCTCGTGGGGTGGTGCGATAAGCCCAAAGCGCTCCTTGCAGCTCCTCAGCCCATTCACTTTTCTTGCTCTCAAGCATGGTTTTCAGATGTTGCAAGATGATCCTATTGGTAACTTCTGCTTGCCCATTGGCTTGAGGATGTCCTACAGAGGTAAATCGCTGCTCGATCCCCAACTCAGAACACCATTCTCGTGTGTCAGCAGCTATGAACTGGGATCCGTTGTCAGAAATGAGCACCCTCGGTATGCCGTACCTGCAAATGATGTTCTTCCAAATGAAGTCCCTCACAACCCTGAAAGTGATTTTTGCAACAGCTTCGGCCTCGGCCCACTTGGTGAAGTAGTCGACGGCTAAAATGACAAACTTCTTTTGTCCCGCAGCCATGGGCAAGGGGCCCATAATGTCTATTCCCCACTGATCAAAAGGCCACGAGACGTCTATTGGGATCATCTGTGCGGCTGGCAATTGGGGGAGATTTGAATGAAATTGGCATTTGGGGCACTTCCTCGAAAATTCAATGGCATCTTGGAGAACTGTAGGCCAATAAAACCCACTTCTCAGAACCTTCTTTGCCAGGATACGCCCTCCGGAATGATTCCCACAGCTTCCATTGTGGATGAGTTCGAGCGTCTCCTTCGCTTGTGAGGGCCTTAGGCATCTCATTGGGGGTCCTTGAAATGATTTCTTGAATAACCTCCCCTCGGGATCCAAAGCGAAACGAGGGGCCTTACTTCGGACTTTCCTAGCTTCCACCTTGTCAGTGGGAGTGATTCCATCCCTAAGGAAAATGACGACGTCGTCAAGCCAACAGGGCTCGTTTGGATCAATCATGGCGATCATCTTGGTGGCGACCTTTTCCTTGATCAAAGGTTCCTCAGTTCTAAGGAACGTAACAGAACGTTCGGAAGTGCCCTCTAAAGCTGAAGCAAACTTTGACAGAGCGTCCGCACGCTCGTTTTCTCCTCGCGGCACTTGAAGTAGATGAAATTCCTTGAACTTCCCAATGATTTCTCTGGCTTTACATAGGTACTGTACCATGGTGGTTTCTCGAGCCTCATAAGTTCCTTCAATCTGGCTCGCTATTAACTGTGAATCCACATAAGCGGTGATTCTGGAAGCTCCATTCTGAAAAGCAATATTCAATCCTTGCACGAGGGCTTCATATTCTGCTTCATTATTAGTGACTTGGAAATCCAGCTTGATTGCAAAGTCCAGCTCAATCCCATCGGGGTTTCTGAGGGCCACTCCTACTCCTCCCCCTTGAGAGGTTGAGGAACCATCTGTGTGCAGGACCCATAACCCCTCATTATCCGCAACGGTGGGCTCTAAACCATAGCGTTCAACCAAAAAATCCGCCACAACCTGAGCCTGTATCGCGGTCCTGGGCTCGAAGCATAGGTCAAACTGGCTCAATTCGATGGCCCACTTGATTAATCTCCCAGACACATCTGGTTTGG
Organism: Lantana camara; assembly: GCA_037501455.1. Lineage (NCBI taxonomy): Eukaryota > Viridiplantae > Streptophyta > Magnoliopsida > Lamiales > Verbenaceae > Lantana > Lantana camara. Next base: position 3,620,072 of record CM074856.1, on the reverse strand, counting down.
ACAATACTTGCCTCAAGGGTTGGTCGGTGAGAACCGTTATAGAGTGCGCTTGAAAGTAAGGCCTTAGCCTTCTTGAGGCGTTAATAAGAGCGAACGCGAATTTCTCAATTTCCAAGTACTTCTTCTCGGCTCCTTGCAAAGTTTTGCTCAGATAGTAGACAGGCAAATGTTTCCGCTCCCGTACAGCGACCAGAACAGCGCTTGTGGCTTCGGAAGAAACGGAAAGATACATAAATAACCTCTCGCCTTCGACAGGCTTAGTCAGCAGTGGTGCGCTCGATAAGTAAGCCTTCATATCCTGCAACGCCCTTTCGCATTCTTCTGTCCAAGCAAAGTTACGAGCGTTCCTCAAAATTTTGAAGAAGGGAAGGTTCCTGTCCGCCGAGCGCGAGATAAACCTGTTCAACGAAATGATTTTACCTACTAGGACTTGCACTTCCCGCAGATTTCGAGGGGAAGGGATCTCCAAAATAGCCTTGATCTTCTCCGGATTGGCCTCAATTCCCCTCTGACTGACCATGTACCCTAGGAACTTTCCCCCTTGTACCCCAAAGGTGCACTTTGAAGGGTTCAACTTCATCCCATACTGACGCAAGATTGAAAAAGTGCGCTTGAGATCTTCCAAGTGGGAATCCTGGCGCTCACTTTTGACAATCAAATCATCCACGTAAACCTCCATGGACTTACCAATTTCCTTTTCAAACATCTTGTTAACGAGCCGCTGATACGTAGCTCCGGCGTTCTTCAGTCCGAAAGGCATGACTAAGAAGCAATATACCCCCAGATGGACAACGAACGAGGTTTTGGGGCGATCTTCCGGGGCCATAAAGATCTGATAGTATCCCTGGAAAGCGTCCATCATGCTCATGAGCTCGCAGCCAGCGGTCGAATCCACCAATTGATCAATCCGGGGCAGCGGATAAGGATCTTTAGGGCAGGCTTTGTTGAGATCGGTGAAATTGTTGCACATGCGCCACTTATTCGCGCTCTTGGGCACCAAGACAACGTTGCACAGCCACTCCGGATACAAGATGGGCTCGAGATATTGAGCCTCCAGGAGTTTATTAACTTCCTCTTCAATGACCTTTTTCCGAAAGCCATGTACATCCCGTTTTTTCTGCTTGATGGGTTTGAAAGAGGGATCCACATTAAGCCTATGGACAATGACGCTCGGGTCAATCCCTGTGAGGTCAGAGGCTTTCCACGCAAATACATCCTTGTTTTCCCTTAGAAAATCAATCATCATGATCTGAGAAGGCCCTGAGAGGTTTGAACCTATCTGTGTAGTCTTATCCTTGTTTCCGGGTTCCAGCTCAATGGTAAGGAACTTTTCTGAGGGTTCGATCCTTACCTCAGGGCGAGGAAGTTCGAGCGCCCTCTTCTTTCCTGTCAAACGGTCACCGGGTGCTGGTTCACCCTCTCCCGGCTCGTCTCCTTCTGAGGACGATCCCCCAACGGTTCCTGGCGGTACACTTTCGAGGGGATTCTCCTCGTCGTTTCCCCTCTTCTTTTTGTTCTTCTTCTTGTTCAACTTCGCCCTCTTCCGTGCTGGGCTGTCCTCATCTAGGCTGGGGAAATCCACTGATTTTTTGGTGGAACCCATTTGGAAGGTTTTCTCCGCTTTTGGCTTTCTGAGGGACAGCATGTAACATTCCCAAGCCTCTCGCACATTGCACAGTACTTCTCCCACGCCCTCGGAAGTAGGGAATTTAATCTTCTGGTGGTAGGTGGAGATGATGGCTTTGAAATCCACGAGGGCAGGGCGCCCCATTATGATGTTATATGGAATGTCAATCTCCACCACTGCGTACGTTACCAAGAGTGTTTTGCGCTGAGGGGCTCGGCCGAACGAAGTAGCTAGGCGTATTTGTCCTCGCGGGAAAACTTCCGAGCCTCCAAAGCCAATGAGGGCTGTTTTGAGAGGCTCGAGCGGAAGATCAACCTTCATCTTTAAGAATGTAGAATAAGGCAAAACATTAACGGAGCTTCCACTATCCACCAATACCCTTTTTACAACATGATTATGAACATCTAAACTAACCACCATGGGGCAATCTGAGGTTATACCTTCCCCATGGGGCGTTACAATATGTTCTAAATCCCTATCATCAAAGCCTATTACATCATTTTCTCGTGACCTTTGAGCGCTTGATCTCTGGATGGCATAGATAGGTTCGGGCACTGCTGGGCGTTGGTTGTAGCTCCGGACGAACCTCCGTCGGGAGGCGTTTGAATCCCCCCCAGATGAGCCTCCTGCAATCATATTTATGACTGCGAAGGGCTCGTTTTCTAGCTCAGGGGCTTTTCCTTTATTGCCTCGGCGGCTGCTGCTTTCAGGGGGTCCCCTACCCCTTGGACTCTTTGAACGGGACGGACTTCTCCTTCTTCCCCCAGCACGCTCGTTGCAGCGTTCATCGTAACGCTCAAGCACCCGGACAAACTCCTTCAGGTGGCCCCCTGCGACGAGCCTCTGAATTTCAGCTTCCAACTGTCGGCACTCATCTGTGTCGTGCCCCCTCTGCTTGTGGAATGCGCAGTATTTGTTCGAGCGCCTGAGCGAGTCTGTTTCTCTCATTTTGATGGGTCTCTTAAAGAGCTTTTTATCTGAGAGGTTGTAGACTTCTGAATTTGGCCTGGTGAGCGGAATTCGCTCGAATCGACGAGGGGGTGGTGGCGACCTCCTACGCTCTTGAGGGCGCTCCTTCTTGATGGCCACGTCCCGTCCCCGCTCGTGATGAGGTCGCTCGTTCCTGGCCGGGCTGTGATGCCGGGGACCATTCGTCCCATACATGTCTTCGAGCGCGAAGAACGGCTCGGCTATTTCTCTTAAGGCCATGAGGGTCCCAGGCCTCCTTTCCACGATGGCATCAGCGAATTTTTTGCTCACATATTGCTTGTGATCCACAGCCTGAAAAAGCACTGGGATCAAGAAATCCATTGAAGGCCTTTCCACCTGTAGGATCTCCTTGTTGAAGCGGGCGAAGAACGAGCGCAGAGATTCGCTCTTGCCTTGCACCACGTTGTACAGGGCAGTGGGTGCGGTGACTGGCGCTTTCAAAGAATTGAAGTGGTTGAGGAAAGCATTAGCCAGTTCTTCATATGAGTGGATCGAGCGCGGCGGCAGTCGCTTGTACCACTCTTGAGCCATTCCTACCAAGGAAGTGACAAACACTTTTGCCCAGTAGTTGCTGGAATGCTCGTAGAGGTGCATAAGATGCACAAAGTGATCCAAGTGTTCAGCTGGATCAGTTGTCCCATCGTAACGGTTGATGGAAGTGGGGACTTTGGCCATGCCTGCTTGGGCCATCAGAACTTCTTCTACGAGGGGTGAACCCCTCGCCAATGGGTGGTATTCGTATGTGCCGAAGTTTTCCTCCGGCTCCTTGCGGCGGGGGACCTTTGGTAATGGGTCCTTGGTGCGGGTGCTTCTGGCGTCAACCCGTTCATCCCGACTAGGGGAGATCTGAGTTGAACGCCCTCGTGAGAGCTGTCCCACAATATCCTTGAGACCCTGCAGCTGGTCTTGCACAGCCGCGAGGATGTCAGGATTTACGTCTACTTGCTTGTCTCCGTGCCTGGGGGCTCGTGAGCCCCTTCTGGAGACATGAGAGTCCCCTTCATTATCATTTACCCGTTCTGTGGGCTCTTTGTTCCTGCCTACGGAGGGACGTTCGTTGCCCTCCTGCTGGGGCACTTCTCTGTCTGGTGGTGGTGGTGGTTGTGCCCTCAGGACAGCCTGGGCTTCTCTGAGGGGAAAGTTCTGTTGTCCCCCCCAAAGGGGCTGCGATTTGAGTGGCCTGCCCAGAGGGGAAGTACATGGAATGGAACCTTTCCCATGCCCCCTGAGCCGCCTGAACCTTACACTGGGCATAGAGAGCCCTCAACTGTTGGGTGGTCAGTGGAGGTAACTCCACTCCTTCGATCTCCCTGGGGACCACCACCGGGAGCTGGATCTGGCCTGCATGATACGGCTGGACCGGCGGCATCATAACAGACGGAGTGAGGGTGTATCCCGGTGGGGGCATCATGTAGCCCTGTATTCCGGGAATCACCTGGGGATGGACCCAGGGGTTCTGAGCATGTTGCGGAGGAGCAGAGAGAGAGACTCCTCCGGCGGCAGCAGGAGTCGGCAGTGCCGGCGGTGCAGGCGGAGGTACGGAAGACTCTGCTTGCGGAGTCACTCCTGCTGCGGGAGGTGCTCCACCAGCGGCGGCGGATGGAGGCGGGGCTCCACCAGTAGCGGTGGAGGGAATAATGATATTTGCATCCTGGGAGGCGTTATCTCCTCCTCCCACAGCTCCAGATCTCGTAGCAACCATGACTGTTGAAGGTAAGGGTGTGCTTGCTTTTCTACCAACAAAAAGAAAGGAAGAAGGTAGAGGACTGGTTTCCCACAGACGGCGCCAAAAATGATGGGGTTCAGAAAGGTGAAGGTCCGAATCCGATCACTTTACGATTTGTATTTTGTGGAGGAAACCACCGGAGCTTCGCCGGAAATGAGAAAGGGGTTCTACCTGTTGGGACAAGCACAAGAAAAGTCAGAAGGCCAAGCTGGGGGAACTGGGGGTGATACCCAGTTTGGCTCTCCGACGCTCAAGTCAGTTCAAGGTATGAAGAAATGTAAGTTCAGTCACAGTTGCAGTGATGAAGAATGCTTACCAGTGTAGAAGATGACTTTGGCTATTTATAGTTGAGGGTCAAGGGCCCTTTGGTCATTTGCCTCAAGTGGTCCTGGCCGAATGTTGCCCTAACACGTGGCGCTGTGAGAGAGAAACCTAGGAGGAATCTTCTGCAAAAGCGGCCAAAAGTTAGTGCTGGCAACAGTGGCAGGTGCGCGGGCATGTACGTTGTGTCAGAGAGCCATTTGGGTGGTTGGTGACGAGGGCTTAAGAGCGCGCTCGTGACAACCTGGAGTACTGGAAGCCAAGATATCCGCTGAGGGGAATGAAGGCTTCAGTTCAAGTGACGAGCCAAAGGGGAGGCCACTCTGAGGGAGTGTGACGATCGAAGAGGGCTCCCTTGGCACGTGGGCGTACCAATCATGTAGGACGCTCGTGGGAGTGACAGCGCTCGTTGGGCTTAACTCCTGAAGAAGGAAGGCGCTCGTTGGGTTTAGCGCTCGTGTATTGATGGTGAAGCCTTGGGGAGACAGATGTCATCATCTCGGTGATGCCACGTGTCTTACGTGGGACGATCGTATTTTGACCCCATCAGGTGGGTTGTGTTGATCTTGACGCTCTAAAATTTTTGGAAAACATGGAACCGATGGAGCTATCAAAATGTTATGAAGCTTAGAAATGTTGTTATTCGCCACATAAAAGAGTTATCTACGACCTTAGTAATAATCAATAAGGACACAACACAGGCAAAAGAAAATCTGCACTTAGTTGTCGTGAAATAAATTCGAGAAGTGATGGGTAAAACTAAAATCGGATTGAAGCTTTTATAACTACACCAAATGGGGCGTCATTCGAGATGGAAATTGGAGATGAATGCTAGGATATGTTATGAATCTTGGTATAGTTTCAATAATGTAGCAAAGTTATTGAACTTACCTAAAGGATTAAAACTAACTTTGGAGAGATACTTTTCAAAAATTAATGTGGAGATTGATTTGGAGACGGTCGTTAAATGAATAACAATGAAGGATACTAAAAAATAACTAATGAGAAATGTAATATTTGATTGGCGAAGGTTACTCCAAAGATTTTGAGGAACTTTGATTAAATAAATCTCGAGAGAAAGAAACATGATGATGGATAAATTGGCGAGGATAGGTCATAAGGTTCAAGATGGTTATTGCTGCTAGGATGTTCTCATTCTTGAACATAAGCTTCCACTTACGGCTTCCTGAGCATGCAAGGGGATAGTTAGAACCAGTTGAATGGACGTCTCTATGGAATGATAGATGGTTATCACAAGCAAACTAGCGGACATCTTTGGAGATAAGATTCACGAGAAGGATAAAGATCTGATGGTATGTAATCCATTGCACAAATAAAAACTGAAACTTACATAAGTTGAAAATGTTATTGCCTAAGGAGGTGGTGGATGAGATACTTAATGTCCTAATTGCATTGCATGATAACGGAGATAAGAGAGTTTTGATTGGGTCAACTAACGACAAATTGTCCTATCAATCGGTTATAGTCTACTTATGGTGTCGGATGAGACATGGGAGAAAAATTGGAAATGAATTTGAAAATTACTTTGTCCCCAAAAGTTTAAGATTTTCTTGTGGCTTGCTAACATGATAGCTTGCTCATGAATGTACTGAAATATGACAGAAAATTTAGAAAAAGTGATGTATGTACACGCTGTTATATAGGACATGAATATGTGGACCACATGCTCAGAAGTTGTCCATTCGCATTCCGGGTGTCAGACAAGATTATTGATGCACAAACTGAAAGAAATTTCCATGGCATGCGAGTGTCGAACGGTCTCAAAGAGAGCTTTTATAATAAAATTCAGAGTAATATGTTATCTGATTATCATGCGTGGATTGTCTTGATCTTGACGCTTTAAAATCTTTGAAAAATATGGAACCGATGGAGATATCAAAATGTTATGAAACTTAGAAGTTCCACTCTTCGCCACATAAAAGAGTTAATGAAACCTCAACACTAATCAGTGTGGACAAAAAATACAGATAAAAGAAAAATATGCACTAAGTTATCATGGAATAAACCCGAGAAAGGATTGGTGAAACTAAACTCTGAGGTGAGCTTTTATAACCAGGGGAATCATTGAGATGACAGGGGCGTCATTCTAGATGACAGCTGAATATGGGGGTGTTAGGATACGCTATGGATCTTAGTAGAGTTTAAATAATATAGTAGAGTTATTGAGCTTACGCGGAGTATTAACACTAACTTGGGAAAGACACTTTTCGATGACTAAAGTGGGTATTGACTCGAAGATGGTCATGAAATGGATAACAATGAAGGATATTGAAATGGAACAAATGAGAAATGTAATTTAATTGATAAAGTTTACTCCAAAGGCCATACGAAACTTGAATTAAATAAATCTCTAGAAAAAGAAACATGATGACCGATAAACTGATGAGAATAGGTCATAAGTTTCAAGATGATTACTACGTTTAGGATGCTCCACCGGCAAAATTGGGTGATCTTTTAGGTTTTGTTCTATAATTTTTACATGTCTTTTCATTTTATTAAATATATTTGAAAGTTATGAACTATTACTTATGCTTAAAAGCGAGAATTATTTGGCCAAATTACTATACACTATAATATATATATTTTTATATAATAACAAAATTTCAAATATTTTTATTGCTTATTTATTTTGGATGTTCTCTACTTCGAATTTCTACTTATCGTAGATGATTTGAAAGAGAAATTTCATATAAATATTTTTGTATGTGTATATTTATTTAATCAAAATAAATATTTTTAATCTCTTAATTTGTTCAATAAATATAATAACTAAATTTATTTAAAAAAATTAAATGATAAACGTGCAACGCACGTTCACCTCACTAGTCCTAATAAAAGTCAAATTAAAATTATTATTTAGATACAATCTTTAAACTAAATAATCTATCGATAATAAAAAATAAAATTAACACAATTATCTTAATAAAAAATAAAGAAATCTTAATATACATAAATCATATCAACACTAAATTATATAAAATTAAAGAGAGTGATGATGCAGGAATCTCAGTTTCCTAAAATGCAACAACACTTTACTATTTGTATGAAAAGGGAAAGACCATCACAGGCGTGAGAGCCTCAAGAACTGGGTTTCCTTCTTGAGCGTGGGTTCTTCCAGCTAGGATAACACCAAGAGTGTAAGATGCAAGGGTGATGTAACTGTGGTGAGAGTAATATGAAGCTTGGGAAGATGCAGAAGAATGGCGGAATGGACCCAGAACAATGAGTGCAGTCTGTATCGTGAAGATGACTTGGGGAAGAATGCAAGTGTTCTCCCTTATTTATATGTTAGGGGTGAGGGTAGATTAGGTAATCTGACCGTGTGGTCCCAAACCTGTGTTGCCCTAACACGTGGCTGCCTGTGGTGATATGAGAGTGATGGCTCTGAAAAGTAGGCGGCGTGTCAGGTACAAGGTGCGCACTACCTTTGTGTCAGAGGTAGTTGACGAGGGTCGCGCGGGTGGAAGGTCCCGGATCCGTTTTACGAGGGTTCAGATCCACCACGGCGGTGGGGGACCACCCGCGAGTGAATACGACGCTCGAGGAGTGCTCGGACGTGTTCCTCACGACTCATGATCTTTGAGCACCGAGGTCCCGAGCGGCAAGGATATGGCCCTCGTGCGGGTGATTCCGGAGAAAGGTAACCCCGAAGGCCGGGATGGGAGCACCGAGCCTACCGGTTCGGCCCCTTTTCTTGAATAGTTGGCCGAGGCTCAAGGGCCCATACTAATTGGCAAGTGAATGGGTTGGGTTGGCCCACGAGCCCATCAATGCGAGGGTATAGTCTTTCACGTCCGCAGATGGTGACACGTGGACGACTCTGATACAAGCGTGTTTTTGGGCCTCATCAGAGAGTATATATTATCTAAAATTAAACACATTTATCTTTATCCTATTCTCATAGATATTTAAATATAGAACTCTACCACTTATAAATTATCCTAAATTAAACACACACGTAGTTATCTATCGTTAACCTATACAATCTTTTCTCATGATTTATCATTAACAATTAATCATAAATTTGATCTAAATAATTTATTCATAATAAAACTATAAAAAATAAACTAAAATTAAATATAAGTTAATATTACGTGTGTGCCGGTTTTATTGGATAACTTGGATCACGATCAATTTTTTTTCCCCACAAATGTAGATTTTGATAATTAGAAAAATGAGAGTTTTAAGTTGAGCACAATAAAAAACGGAGAATAGAAAAATTAAAGAGGAAGAAGATGTAGATAAAAGATTAATTTAAGATTTTTTAATATGAAAAAGAAGATCAAAAGACTTAAGAGACATAAAAGATTAATTTAAGATTTTTTAATATGGAAAAGAAGATCAAAAGACTTTTTTTATTGGGAAACGAAGTAAAAAGTGCATTTGGATTGAGAAAAATAATCAAAATTAAAGTAAATTAATACTAAAAATAAATTTTAAATTGGTGAGGTGCTCTAATGCACGGACACTTCTAAAAATATCATTTTGTCGTGTCGGACACCGTGTCTGACATTTATCACGTGAAAAATTCACAAAAAAATTTGTATCGCCGTATCCGTGTCGTGTCGTGTCGTGTCCGTGTCGCCGAGTCCGTATCCGTGCAACATAGTTGAGGTGTAATTTTATTTGGAGGAGGGAGGGGAAATTTATAAATTTAGGGGGGGGCAAAATAATAAAAATTTTAAAATTTATATATAGTAAAAAAAAAAAAAAAAAAAAATCTTGGGGGGGGGGGGGGGGGGCGTGATGGGGCCGTCTCTGGTAGGGCTGCAAACGAGCCGAGTTTGGCATGAAATAACAGGCTTGAGCTTGAGTTTGATATTTTTTGCTCTGGCTCGAGCTCGGGATCGAGCTTGTCAAGCCTGGCATTTTAGGGCTTGAACTCGGCTCGCCTCTAGCTCGGGATTGGCTCGGTAAGGCTTGAATTTTTTTTCTTTCCTTTTATTTTTAATAAAATTAGTAATATATATATATTAATTGTATTAATTAAATTAAATTAATTAATCATATATATTAATATTATATTATTAAATAACATTTATTAAAATTTTATCACACAAAAATATATAATATATAAGAATATAAATGATTGTTTGGTCAATTATTAAACCCAAATATGATATAATATAATATGAATCTATTATAATATATAACATATTTTATACATTATCTTATTAGATAATATCGTCATATACATTAGTAAACTAAATATTATTAAGATTTAAGGTATAATGTATATTTATCATATACATTATATATGTTACTAAATAAGATACATTATTAGCTCATATATTATTAATACACATACATATTTTATTATAATATATGATATATAATTACATACTATCTCATTAAATCATAATAGTTAGTACCATACATGTTAGTAAATTATATATGTAATTAAGCATTTGACACACAAAGTTATCCATATAAAATACATGAAATATCAAAACACATGTATACATATATAATATTGATTTAACCTATTAAGATGTATAAGATATAAATAAATATTAGTTTAATTAATAAATCAAATACATTATTAGCTCATATATTATTAAGGGACACATATAATACATGATTGATATTAACTTGTTAAACTATATACATTGGTAAATCATATATTTTTAAGATTTTAAGATATATATAATATATACTATATGATATATAAATGTACATTTACATAATATAATATTGGAGTTTGGACCATATACGATTAATAAAAAGATTATTTATATGCATATATATTAAAAATTAAATATATATATATATATATAAAACATAAAATATATATTTACATATAATATAACCTAATATACATATATATATATTATATAAATAAAAAAAAAACATATATATGCCAGGCTCGTGAGCTGCGAGCCTAGGCACATCAGGATCGAGACCGAGCTCGTCCAACTACGATCTCAAGCTGAGTCAGTTTGAGCTCGGATCGTAGAGCTCGCAATCTGGCTCGGCTTGTTTGCACCCCTAGTCTCTGGGAAGAGGGGTCCCTGTTGAGCCTAGGGGATGTTCACGAACCGAGTCGGTTCGCGAGCTGATCGAGCCGAATTGGTAAAGGTTCGGATTCGAAGTTGAAGAGTTCGAGCTGAATCCGAACATTTTTATTCTTGTTTGCGGCTCGCGAGTCGATCTATTATATTTCAAAAAAATAATTTATATATGTATATAAAGTTTTATTTATTATTTTTTTAAAAATTTATATCTTAGGTTCGAATTTGAGACCAAGTCTCAAACCATTGATCGAGTCAAATTTTAAATAAAAAAAATAGGGTTCGTCGAACTCGAACACGAACTTCAACCGAGCAAAATAGGTTCGAGTTGAACCTCGAGCCAAGGGAAAAAAAAAAAGGTTTGGTTCGGTTCGGTTCGGGAGCCCCCCACCCCCTCTACTTGTGTAGTCCTTTTATTTAAAATCCCAATTTATCTTCTTTTCATTAGGACAATAAATGTTATTTCCCTTGTATGGTAAGTTTTGAATATAACTTTGTCACCAAAGTTAATGTTTCATAAAATATATGGCCTTCGCCAAGTTTGACTTGAAAAGTGGTGGTGTGGTTTGGGGTTGGCAGTTGTGGGTTGAATGCACCAGTTGGGCCGGGGTTGTAAGAGCACTTTTAATTTTACAAAAACTATTTCAATTATTGGCTGCAGGTGGCTTGATATTATTAGTCCCTTATATTGAAAAGTTGAGTACTTTCGTAGTTAATATCGAACTCATCCATTAGAGCACAACTTGTCAATGTTCGATCTTTATGAAATTAGTTGGGTAATTCTATCTCGATTTCAAATCATAAAACGTGGACGACTTCAGGGTATAAAGAATATTAATAGTTTGAAATAAATCAAGTTCTTTTTTTAAGAAAGGAAATAAATAAATAAAGCTAGTTGGGGTTTGAAATTTCGGACAATTCCTCAAAAATCCCCAAGTGTAAACTGAATTTCCTTTTCACTCCCACATTTTGAAAAAGTTCCTGTTCACTCCCCAATTGAAAAACAAAATTTCTTTTCACTCCCCAAGGTTGTATAATAATTCAGGAATTGCGTACAATTTTTAGGGAATTGCGTATATAAATCCCGGAATCTCGTATATACGAGATTCCGGGATTTTTATACGCAATTCCCTAAAAATTGTACGCAATTCCTAAAGACAATGTACGAACATGTACTATTTGTGGGGATCTAAAAGGAATTTTATTTTTCAATTGGGGATTGAATGGGAACTTTTTCAAAACTGGGGACCTAAAAGGAATTTTTTCAACTTTTTGGTACTATTCAAAGATTTTCTTTGAAATTTAGGAGTGTAGGTTCTATAATTCGTTATGGGTTCACAGTGTGAAAAGAGTCAAAGACTTGATATTTTTTTTACACTTGTAGATGTTTGACAATATCTGTTCCCATTAGGTGAGAGGCACGATATGTCGTGGAGTACATCCGTGTAAAGGGGAAATTTTCAGATTGATTTTAGAGAAAAAAACTATAGTATAAATATTAAATTTCTCACACTCGATTCTTGGTATGATAAATTTGTATGTATTTCTCGTTTTTAGATTGATTTAAAATTTTAGTTCTTCGTATTAGTGAATTTGCGCATGTTTTTCCCGACAACACGACTTAAGATTTTTTTAATTCACGTATTCAACGATATTAAGGTGAATTTTAATTTTGACTTAACATATGATCAACGTAAAATTATGGAATTAGATAATATCAATTGTTTTGTGTTAGTTCTTAAATTTATTTAAAACTATATATAAAATAAAGTTATATTATAAATATAATTATTTAAAATACTCTTTTATCATATGCTTTCATTCCCTCACTTGAACTATTTTAAAATTTTGCACACCGAAGCACTCGCACCCGTACTCTCTCTTGCATCCGAACTATGTGACCAAATCTCAAAATTTATAATTAATGAGATATAGAGATAAAAAGAAGGAATCTTTCTACTCTTGAATTGAGATAACTAAAATTATTTTGGTAAATTCATCTATATCGACGTCTTAATCCTCCTCTTTACAATCGTGTATAAATTATACAGCTTCTCTCACATCCAACAACAAAGTAGATCAAAAGCTTACAAGTTGACACAAGCATGATAGATTTGTATACCGGTTCTAAATATTAAATTCATCACAGTACAAAGCAAGAACACTCCTCCCTAATTAGTGAAAAATAAGGTGCTTCACCACTATAATCTCAAAGCCTTCTAATTATTGGGCACGCAATCTCTACCGAAACCCAAAAGGGAAAAAAAAAAATAAAATCAAGCGTCAAATGAAGTTTTCCAATACTTATAATTATATAATCAAGACTCAAGAGGACCATCAATTTCTGTCGGGCTCATTAGCTGGCAATATTGCAACTAAGACATTTTCTTCAAGGAAAAGCTGTACTCGTCCAGTTTTGAGTTGAGTTTAATCACTCAACAATTATTTGATATTATTTAATAAACATGATAAATCATCCTTTGCAAAAGGGGAATTTCCCCCAGTTTTGTACAGAAAATGAGTGGGTAGGTGGGCACAAGCCCCAAGGAATGGCCGTTGGCAGCTGTGGCCTTTTGAGGGTTTCATTATTGGATTTTTCTAATTTTGGTGTGTTTTTGTAGGTATATTATATTTTTGGTGTATTATAATTTTGGGGTTTTTTGATTTTTTAAAAAACGGAATCATTATAGTGAATAGTGATTCTTTTTTTTTTTTAAAAGCAGATTTAACAAAAAAATTTATGATTGCAACGTACATGCTCATAATTTTTTTTGTTAAAATCGCTTTTTAAAAAAATGGAAAACACCAGTTGCAATACACCTAAAAAAAATACACCAAAATAACAATATCCCTAAAAAAGTACACCAAAATTAAAAAAAAAAAAAAAAAAAAAACTTCATTATTACAGTATTATTTTTGTGATAGTTGATTTGATTACTGCATTTCGCGAGAATCCAAGGAATCATTACATCATAGAAACAAATGTATTATTTATACTTAAGTTATGATGCAGTTTGTAGATTCCAGCTACTCCACGTACGAATCGCAATTTTTTTATTGCTTTATTAATTAAAATTAAGGTGTATTTTATTATACACCCCATTGCGGAATATCCAGTAGTTAGACGTCAAAATGTATAAAAAAATTAATGCAACAATATTAGTTGTTCAATATAAATAAAATTAAATTTGAACATCCCGCATATTTATTCGATCACATACTTCAATGCTTCATTACTACGGCTTTCACAACGTCATAAATGGCCATCAAATGTATTAATTAATATGATTTTTAATTGAAACAATCAAAACTTTGTATTACACCTTATCATTTCTCGATACTTCTAAGATAACTTTTTTAATGATATGTGTGGTACGAGTAACTATTATGTGATGAAAGTGAGAAAAAAATTAATGTTAACGTATTCAGATCGTGTATTGTTTGTATAATCGTGTTCTTGTTTGTTCATCTATTTACAGTCTTTCTTAAAGTGTTACTTTGGGGTTTCTTCCAGCTTGTCTAACAAATTCATCAATATATATTGCCAAAACATAATAAATACGAGCGTATTTTTGACATTTGGCATCAAGAAACTTCGTTAGCAAGATTATTCTCTCTGCAGGGACATAATGAACTGTTGAATCCCAAGTTTAATATAAGTGGTAGTTGGACGTTGTAATCAAATATTAGGAGCATTCATTGTAGACTTAATCTAGTGGATTAAAGGCCACCTACTCACATATTTTACATGGAAAAATACGAGTAGTGGGCTTCGTTTCAGCCATCAATCTTATTCATGTAAATTGCCAATTAAAAATGGGATTAGAAAAGCAATCTGCTCTCAATTTCCTATATGGAAATTTGTAAAACAAGTTATCCCTTAAAACTTTCATGTTGCCCCCTATAATTTTAAGTATTTATAATTTTCAATTTTGGCAACACTCAATTTAAAAAAATATATTTAATTCGTATTTACAATATATTTTCATTATATGTATACATATTTTTTGTCAACATAAATCACCAAGTGAAATTTGAAGTTTGAACCAATATTAATGTCTTGAATAATGAATCTATTAATGGTTGACTATGTATATACACACTTGAAAATTGACCATTTGAACCAATTTCAGTTGATTATATATATGCATACTTGAAAATTAACCACTTGAACCGACCCCGTTGACTATTAACTATGTATATACATACTTGAAAATAAAGATTTATTGTATAGAGCATAAAATAGAAACAAATTCATGTAGATCATAAAATTGTCCTCTTTTGGGACAATTACTAGGTACACTTTGAAGAAACAAGATTTTCATTTCGTTGCCCGGTTGGAACAGAACATGACATTAAAGGTCACCTTTACACTACAAGGTACAAATCAAAGAAACATTACCATTAAGAGAATATATTTTCATTATTGGAATTTCACAAACTAAAAAGAACAGGCACAAATTTCGGTTTCGGCCCCCATGATTTGACAGCATTTCCCTTTAGTCCCCCAAAAAATAGAATCGATAAATTTGACCCCGGAAATTTATGAACTTGTCAAGAGAGCATTTGCATGCTCTTGCACAACTTTCCAGGCCAAGATAACGTGCCTGTTCTCTGTCAGACTGGCTCCAACGGCAAATCGCATCACGTAAACACCGCCGATCACCGCATGTGTCATGTAGATCTTCCCCGATTCGTTGATTGTTTCCAGCAATTTCGCGTTGAAATTGTTCGCCGCCTCCTCCTGCGACACGATCTGGAGGTTTCCGCCGCCGATTTCGATCGGCGAGATGCGGAAGCACACGGTGGCGAAGTTCCTCGGCACCACCACCTCGAAGCGCTTGTCCATTCCGATGAGTCCTTCGAAGTTCTTCGCCATTTTGATGTGGCTGCGGAGGAATTTTCTCAGATTCGCGACGCCGTAGCTGCGGAGGACGAGCCAGAGCTTCAGAGATCTGAAGCGGCGGCTGAGTGTGATTTGCCAATCTTTGTAATCGACGACTTGCTTTGTCTCTGATGCTTTGTTTCTGAGGTATTCGGGGTATGTTGATAGAGCTTTGACTAAAGCGCTGGGGTCTTTAACCCAGAGGCAGCAGCAATCGAGCGTTGTTAGGAACCATTTGTGTGCGTTGAAGCTGAACGAGTGCGCCTTTTCCACGCCGTCGATGAAATGGCGGTACTCTGGCAGAATGCAGGCGCTTCCGGCGTAGGCGGCGTCGACGTGGACCCACACGCCGTACTCCTCCGCCACCTCGCAGAGAGGCGGGAGCGGATCTACGGCGGTGGACGACGTCGTGCCGACGGTGGCGCAGAGGAACAGGGGAACTAATCCTGCTTCGACGTCGGCCTCGATTTGTGCGCGGAAGGAGTCTCCTGTGAGCCCGAACTCGGTGGCTCTGGTGGTGGCGATGGCGCGGAAGTTGTTCGGGTTGATTCCGGCGATTTGCGCCGCCTTCTGCAATGCGGAGTGGGTTTGATCGGATCCGTACACGACCAACTTATTGATGTTCTCCCTCCCTATCTTCTTCAGCATCTGATCTCTGGAGGCCACCAGAGTACACAGAATCCCCTCGCAGGTGGTTCCCTGCAGAACGCCGCCGCCGCCGCCTGAAAACAGGAACTCCGACGGGAGCTGAAGCATTTTACCGAGCCAATCCATGACGATGCTCTCCAGCTCGGTGGCTGCCGGCGACGACATCCAATTGAATCCAACAATGTTAAACCCAGTACTCAAAACTTCTCCAAGAAATCCAGCAGTGCTTCCACTGGACGGGAAATATGCATAATAATTGGGGCTCTGCCAGTGGGTTATCCCCGGAATAATATCCTTCTGCACATCTTTCAGAATATCTTCAATGGGTTCAGCGTCGTAAGGAGCAGAATCCGGCATCCTTTTCTTGAGATACCCTGGCTCTACCTGACTACGAACAGGATATTTCTCCACATTCTTGTAGTAATCTGCAAGAAAATCAATCACCATGTGACCCTGTCTTCTGAACTCTTCCGGGTCCATAGGTTTAATGGTTCCGGCGAAGCCATTTTCGGGTTTCTGATTCTGAAGGCTGCCCATGGATGGATTTTAATCTGTAAGTTTATTTCTTTTTGGGATACTGAATTGGAAGTTTGAGCAGATAGATTGGAGAAACTGGAAAAGTGTTGAAGTTAAGAGTTTTTCCGGGTTTAAGAAATTGGTAGGATTGAGGAGAATAATGGAGGCAGGAGAGATATATATATATATATAGAAAGAGAGGGTCTCTATATTGTCTATTGAGGTGGTAGATGGGCAAGTTGGGTTTGCGTGCAATAGAGTGGGTTGTTGGTGAACATTAGTCACGTTCTTCTTCTATTTTCTTATTAGTATATAAATTTCATTTTTTATCTCTCGTTTTTGTCACGTAAGTTGTTTTTCTTTTTATTTTCTCTATTCAACCTTTTTTATTCTATTATTTGATGTGTCGTATAAAATAAAATAGTGTGTGATTTGTATTTTGTCGTCTGTTCTATTTAATGATGTTTCATTTTTCGATCATTTTATAGTCAGATAGAGAAAATGCTCACAAAATAAAAGTCGTAACAATTTGATTTCATTTGAAGTCTCCCAATTATGCACAAACTAGAAGTATGGGGATATCAGGTGACACAATTGTAATACAAGAATGAAATATTTGAAAGTGTTTTTATGATAAAAAATATAATAAATATTTTTATGAAGTGTTTTGGGTTTGTTAGAGAAAATGTAATTGATATATTAATAATTAGTTTGGTAGTTTCATATGATTAATGTGTGATTTGAAAAATATATATATATGAGCATGCCAATCTAGTTAAGTGAGTTTGACATAGTTGAACGGTATTACTATTAGATGGTCTTCAGTCTTCACACGGTTTGATGGCTGCATATAATTTTGTCCAAAAAAGAAGTGGAAAGGGGTTAGTATTTAGTAACCAATTTCTTGGAAGGAGGCTGTGAGAGTTTGGGCCCAGACACATTAACCACCCAGAATCTTAGCCTCGGGGTCCCTGCAATCATCAGGTATTGCTCTTATTCATAAATCATAACTATATATAATTAATATATAATTAATAATGGGAAAATTAAATTGCTCCTTTAGAATATGAATTAAATAATTAATTGTGATTTAAAAGAAAGTATATGCCTACGCTCTACTCATATACTTCACGAAAAATTCAGGATGGTCGATCGGAAGCGACTTATTAATTTTTAACTAAATAATAAAGATTCGATTTTAAATATGAAGCAACTTTAAATCGTTTGATCAGTTGTCTCACTCTTTGAAATGTTTATATAATTCCGTGAGGGAACTACAATGTCAATTATTGTACCTGATTCAATGTCCTAATTTAATAACATATCATACGTATAAATTTAAAAAAAAAAAGGATATGGATCTAATAGTGTGAGGGTTTGAGGTAGATCTTGCGGATGGAAGAGCCCAAAAATATATATTTTGAAATTTGGTTTCTGTCTTTCAAGAACACGTTTTAATGAGCTAAAAAGAGACTGTTTAAAGAAAGGTAGGTCATTTACGTGAAGAAGATAGAATGGGGAATGGCTTCCACATGGTGTAGTGTGAATGTAGATTGTCCTTTAATTATTTTTCACCTTACATGTTTTGTTAAAATAATGCAAATCTAGTATCCATTGTCGTTATCACTCATTAGGCTATTTGTATTTCTGATTTAAAATGTTCAACTACACCCCATATATATATATATATATATATGTGTGAATAGTACTTAAGTGACGAGCGATCCCGTCCCCTAAATTTTGAATTTTTTTAATTTTTGTATGTATATTTTTGATATATTTATATTTTTGTCTTTTAATTTTTTTGATATTTTAATTTTTCGTACCCTAATTAAAGATTTTACCCCTATATTTTTTATATTCCCCCTATTAAACCCTGACTCCGTCCATGTAGTACTTAATAAAGAAAATGACGTCACAATGCATAATAAGTTAGAAACATATATATGTGGAGGCAACATTAAATTTCACGTACATATTGTATTTATTATTTTCAGAGGGTATATATCTGTCTTTTTTGGGGGGACCTTTAATCATGTTTAGACATTTTAGTTAGTGAAACAACGTATATTAATTCCATGTAAATATTTGCACTTGATATCAATATTTCAGAAGATGTACGTACGAACAAGGATTGTTGTATCGAGATCTAACCAATTGAAACCCTCCCACATCGAAAAAAATCTTCATGTAATCCAGATCTGATCAACCCAGCCTTTCACATATAAACAAATCCTCACTTCTCACCATGTGTTTGCTATTCCTAGCTTTACAAAATTAATAATTCAATAGTCACTAGTTCGATAAAAAAAATAATTCAATAGTCACATGATTGAGTAGCAAGTGCCAGATTCAGAGTTGGATGTGAATTTAATGTGCGAACTCCAAATGTACGATATAGTTTATTTTTGATGGGGTTTTATTCATTTAGGCTTAGAACAAACTTAATCTTTAGCTCAGTAAAATAGTGTATATTGGTCCAATTAAGAACGGCAAACAAGTAGATGACCGGTTCATGTGATATTAAGCGGAGAAGACCCATTCGAATTTTGTAAATTATGAGAACTCTAGGAGAATAGGGAATTAGAGGAAGTGACAATCAAGCACTAAGAGAAGAAAACATAAAAGAAAAGAAGGAATTTTGGGTGTTATGCGAAGGACGCATCAATTATTATTTATTTATTTTTTTTTTTTTTTGATTAACTGTTCTGATATTTATTAAGTAGAATTCGATATAATTCATTTTAAAAACTAACTAACGAGGCGGGAATCATTCAAATATTATTAGATAATAAGGAGTTTAGCGTTTAGTTGAGGGCTGAGAGAGAACGTGCATGAGATTAATTGGCTTTAGTAATGATTCTCAATCCCCATAATTTTGATTTTTGAATTAAATTTGTCTCCACAAAAGACATGTAAAGTATAAAGAAAGATAAATAAAAGTTTTTTTTTTTTTTGTTATGTCTTCGATGAAATGGGCTTGATAGAAATGTGAATCACATGGAGAGATGCATGAATTAGAACTTAGAAGTATACTTATTTTATTAGCATGAGGAAGGTGGCCGGCGGCCTTTAAGGGCGGCGCCGGTGGTGGAGCATCATGAATCCACTTGATATTATATATATGTATGAGAAATATATATTCTAGTCTCCTGTGGGAAAATATTATATTGCATAATGTAGATTTTTTATTTAAATATTACTTTTTTTAAAACATACGCACACCAAGTGAGATTCGAACTCGGGACATTTTCCTGAAAAATGAACTCATTAACTATTTGGATCAACCCCTATTAGTACTTAATACTTATTATGTGTTTGCATCAGATGAAGTCTCCTGATATTATTTTTTTGATAGATTTTAAATGTACTTGTTAAGATATGAAAATTAAGATATTGAGATAATTTAGTATAAATTCAAACCAACGAGGGACAAAATATATTAAGCTTAAGAAAAACGAACTTTGAATTTATTTTATTTTTTATGTATGAAATTGGAAATACAGATGGGTGAAGTGATGCCATTGGCTCCTCTTTATTATAGTGGGAGTGAGCTTTGGACCAAACAACTTGAAAAAATTAAACAAATTATTGCTGTTAAACAAATTAATTAACTCTTATGATTTTGTAGTTTCATACATGTCCAATGTATCATTGCTGTTAAATAAATTAAAAAAAGAAGAACTTGAAAAAATTAAATTATCCTTACATATTCTAAATTCGAATAATTGGAACAACACCAAATTCCAGTTGAGATTTTTGGCTCCATTTTGAACATGTTGTCGAATTTTTTTATTTTTTTTTAGAATTAAAATTAATTTGAGGGGCTCCCTTTATAGCCCAATTATAGCAAAAAGGCCCATTGAGAAGCCCAAATAAAAGGACTTTATCAAGAAATAAACTACCCATGAGATTTTCGATTTCATTTATGTGTTTTTATCCGTTGTTCTCCGTTTCCTAGATTATGATAAGAAAAAATCAAAAGATTCTATTACATAATCTCGACCATCTCTCAATATACTTGTTGTAAGTGGATAAGTAAAATAAAAGAAAAATACACAAAGCTAAAATAAGAGAACCAATCCACGAAAATCAAACAAGGAATTGGAAATTGGAGCAAAAATATAGTCGGATTTGAGATTGAACAAACATTTCTTGAGGAATTATCAAGCCAATGTGGCATTGCTACTTCATCTACTTACGTTCTTACATCCTTACAAAGAATTTGGAGCACAATTATCTCTCCAACAAACATAATCTAACTTCTACCATGCTCTTACAAGCTACAACATTATACAGATATTTACCCAAAAAATCAAAACATTTTGGTCTTTCATACACCAAACAAGTGACCCAGACCATAACTCTCCTGCATTTCAAGAGCATTTCTCTCCTGCAATTCGGCCGTGGGCGAAGGTACGTCTTCCGGATCCCTCGTCGGCTTCACCCACCTACCGTGATGGTTCTGCACCAATCCCTTATTAGCCAATTGATACCAATTGTGAGGAATTCTCAATTCATCCACGAGCATGTCACAATCTTTATTCACCAATGCCACATCCCTCTTAGCATCAGCACGAAAGCCCGAATCATTGCTGTGAAAACCATCCACCAAATGTAGATACGTCTCCAACATGTGAAATCCCACCAAATTTAACCCCTTTTTGAGATAGGGAGACGATCTCACGTCCAGTTTCAGCTCCACGCCAACGTGCGTGTAAACCCATTCTAAAGTACCCGTTATGTCGTCAAATCTTTGCAAACTCTCGTTGAATACAATACCGGGCATTCTTGGAACCACATCTTGTTTCAATGTGACTCTTAAAGTTTTAACACCCATGTGATAGAGTTCGTCTCTGAAAGCTATGTTTCCCACGCGTGGGGATGCAAACGACACGACACTGACAGGGAGATCCGGGAAATTTCTCTTGGCCTCGTAGGCGTTTAATAGGCCCAGGGCACCACCTAGGCTGTGGCCCGTTATGGTTAGGCTAACTTGTTCACCTTTCTTTTGGTAGAAATCTAACAGTTTTTGTATTTCTCTCATAACTTGTTCCGAAGCACTATTCTTGTTGTACCTAGTGGAGTCACTCTTAGAGGTGTATATGCTAAGGAAACCGTGTTCGACTTTTGAGTCGCCTTCGCCAATGGGCTCTAATTTCCTCTGCATATTGTCGTACCACTCCGAGGGCGCCACCGTGCCCCGCCACGCGACAACGATGTCCCGCCGCCCGATTCTCTTGGATTCTTCGTCATCGCTCACGGCCACGAATCCCATCCAGTTGGAATCCTTGCTCCACGTGTCGACAAGGCGGGATCTTTCGAGCCACTGGGGCAAATCGATGTGGGACATTGCGTATATGTATTTGGTCACTTTGTACCCGCTTTTTCTCAGGGACAATTTGTCGAACAGCTTGCGGGGGTTGTACCTGCAGCTGCCGCAGTACTCTGAGAAGGCGTCGAAATCGAAGGCGTCGTAGGTTGCCTGGGCGAACTCGCCGTACTTGATGATTTCCCGCCGCAGCCATGGGTGGAGGGGATCGAGAAGATCTTCCCAATCGCGGCAGCCGTGGATTTCGCGCCACTTCTCGGAGATATCCTCCTTCGGGGACATCGTCGGAGTGTTGTGCTTCTCCTCGAAGCTCAGAACGTTCAGGTTTTCGCGGTGGAGCTTCTTCTGTATCGTGGTCTCGATGTGTAGATTCAACATCTGTGATAGGGATTCCGCGATTTTGATGGCTCTGTTGGAGTGTCTCTGATGTGGGTTTTGGCCGATTGTGAAATCTTGGTAGGCTACAGTGGTTGCCGGAAGCCGGTTTTTGTGGGCGGCGACGGCGGGGCGGTGGTGGTGGAGTTGTAGTGCATTTTTGGCGGCCATTTTGAGAGTTTTTGTTTGAAAAGTGAAAACTAAAAAGGGGTCCGAACGTGTATATATAGGTGAAGTTGTGTGAGCGTGTTAGATTTGACGTAGACAAGATTTCAAAGTACTAAACAAATATTATATGACTAACTTAGATTTGACGTGGGAAATATTTCAAAGTATGTGACTAATATTACGCGGTGGTCTGGGATTAGGTACTCCTCGTACTTCCCGTGAAGCTTCTAGTATTGTTCCTTTTTTTCTTTCTTAAATTATATTTTAAAAAAATATGGATTAGTTACACTTAAACCATGAGTGTTTATTCTTTAAATAAAATTATAATAGATAATGTATTTGTTGTTTTAAGATTTCACATAGGGAACATAAATAATTAAGAAGACCTAACTGAAAATAAAATAACATTAAATGTGAATTCAAAATTAATTACAATTGAAAAAAGGAAATTTGACTAAATATTTCGTATATGAAAAGCGTTTATTTCATTGTAATTATTTCGTTTATGAAAAGTGTTTATTTCCTTGGGTTGGAAAATTAAGACCGAGATAAGGAGATATTGTGCTCAATTTTGGACTATAAACAGTGTGTCTAAAGAACAAATCAAGGGTGGTCTCCAATTAGGTAGCCCAATTTTGTAGCGTTGAATTCCTACATAAAGTGATAGTTACTATGTTGAAAAGTCAAAAAGAAATATTTTTCAAACATAAAACATTAATAATGTGAAGGAACACGCTTCTTTTATGTGTTTTACTTTTTTTTTTTTTTCTTGGTTAGAAAAATTTTAGGTTGAGAGAATTAACACTCCAATTCAAGGTAAAAAATACCTTCGAATTCAGTGAACATTTACATTGTAACTCACCTCATGGACTTACATTATCACTCACCCCATGAAAACAAGGGGGATTTAAATCTACGACTTCGACCTTATAAGAATCAAATTCTGTCATGCTCCACTTGACCAACCACTTATGATTTTTATGGGTTTTACCTTTCAGGACTTCAAAACTCATCATCATCAATTATAAAAAGCAACACTATATTAAAAGGACAGTTTCAAATGCACACAAAATCCTAAGACAAACAAGAACGCGCCCTAGTACACTTTCCTATGAACATATTGTTTCACAACATCATCAAGTTACAGCACCATTCTAAGTACAATAAATATTAACAAAACAATATAGTCCACAAAATGTACAACAAACATCGCCGTCGTCAAGCCATAGAACCTGATCTCGAAACGTGAGATAAAGCATCTTCGAACTGATCCTCATCGGAGCCCCCCTTCTCGGAACACAAGCAAGGGGGAATGAATGACCTGAAAATAACTTCCATGTTCGGAGTCTCTTTCAGGTCCCTACAAGCAACATCGAGGGCCGTGGTCTGGAAAAATCGATAGAATTTGTTTTGACAGACGAAGGCAAAGATTAAGGACAAGATGACTAGAAGAAGGAGAAGCGGGGAAAAGTAGAATCTCTTGGCCGAGAAGTAACCGAACATTGTTAGTTGATAGAGGATCAAAGCTGCCATGACGCGTTTGTACATGTGGGGCCACATCTTACCGTAGCTCTCGTATTTAGGAACATAAACTTTGAGTACCTGTAGATGAATCAAAGGAGTTAGTAACAGCAAAATTACAGAGAGAGCAACTATTTAAGGACAGTTATAGCTAGATGCCGGTTAAGCCCATTAGTCTAGATAGACTCCTTAGATATGACAAATTACATATAGAACCCATTAGGTATTTTAAATATTGCATATTAAGGTCATTATAAATATTTCATTTTACATTTAGGGCAAAACAGTCGGTTCACGAATTCGATTAGAACTTTTATGAGTACTAGATGGTTTGAGGGGGTGTAATTTCCAATACATGAGGGGGTTGCCTGTGCCAAACTATCGGTGTCAAAATGAAAATTCGAAAGAATAATGAAACATACAGTTTTCTTTTACAAATATAACTGTATTGCAAAAAAGGGGATAATAATAAGGAATTCTCACCTGATTCCTTAGGACGAGCCATCCCAACCCAAAGTAGATGACACCAAACGGAATAATTAGAGGAGCAATGACAGAATAGCAAAGAGTAATCGTAATAATGAGCATGTCTGCAGGAACTCTAGTTGCATATGAAAGATCTCCAGGAGCCCAAGCTTCTTTCACCTCAGCTTCAGTTTTACACAAATACTTCTTCTTCAAGTGGAAGATTATTAGAGGAACTATTCGCGACAACTCAAGCCCGTAACCAACAAAAAACCTGAAGGGTGCAAACTTAGAACTATTGTCAAACAAAGGATTGCAAAAAGGAAGGAATTTACGTTGCACTGAATTAAAGATGACAACTTTGGCTGTATTATTAATATTTTCTTGGAATATGTTGACAGGAAAGTAGAAGTATGCATAGAAAAAAAAGAGATAATTACACTAGCATATCCTGAGGTTTTGGCCTAATTGCAAAAACTTCCCCTGGCATACGAATGTTAATATAGTTCATACATTAAGGGTTTGGCCAAACAAATGTTGATATAGTCATAAACTTAAAATTAAATATAGAACAGTCAGTGACAAGGGCAAAATAAGATATTAATAGAAAATTAAAGATGGCATCATCAAAATTCATGGATGCCAATGTAATGTAAATTCTTTGACAAGGGAAGTCTCTTTGTAATTTTCCAAACCTGGGGGGAAGTTTTTGTAAGGTCAAACCTTAGCATATAACAGTGTAATTATCCCTAAAAAATGACATGAAGTCAAAGAAGAAATGATTACAAAACATTATAGGTGAAAGGGAAAATCTTACTTCAAGGCCACAAAAGTCAAGAAGAAAGTCGCGCTTCCAGGTAAACTTCTTGCCAGCAATTCAATAGCACTATTCGGTTTCTTTTCAATTTGCTTCAAAGCCGTAAAAAGTGTCGATCCTATCGTCACACCAATAAATACATTCAGCACTGAAAAATAGAAGTACTTTCCAGAAGTAGCCCTTTGTGCATGGCTCTCAGACGGGATTCCCTCAGCTTTTGAAAGAAACAACAAGAACGTAGGCAGCAAAGCCAAAAAAACTATAAGTGCAAGCTGAGGCAAGTATGCCTCCAACACTGTCTTAATTGCCGGTTCATCCACGACTGGTTTCAAGAAGGGAAGAAGCTTCTTCAAATTATCAAGAGTGGTCAATGCAGAAATGAACCCGATTGGAATTATGTAAAAGAAAATGGTCAAGAACACAACGAAATAGATAAAATATTGCCGAATCTGTCTTTCATAGAATTTTTTGGATAAATTTGTCCATATTATCTGCCGGGGCTCAGGAGCATCCATGACAGTCCATGCGTCGACCATCTTATCATGCAAACTTTGTGATGCAGCTGCTGCAGCTGACCTGTTGTTGAAAAATATGATGGCTGCACATTGCTGTCTGTCTTTAAGGGTGATCTTTTGCTCTGCTTCTAATTTTGGGGTTATTTCTTTTATCTTTCCATCGTAGTACTCTATTGCGTCGACCTTAGCACCACAAAGACCAAGAAACCCAGTTTTAGTGGTTGGTCTCGTTCCTTCGGGAGTAGCTGTTTGTTTGGATTGAGCATATATGGCTTCTGCACGCGTAAGCTTCTTTTTGTATCCTTCCAACTCTTCATAAATTTTGTTCACCTGATATGTAAAGAATATATGTGAAGTTACATTAGTTTCATTGCTTTCCCCATAATACGATCCTGGCATGTGGGTGTGTGCAAGTGAATTAAGAAACTAAGGTTGTAATAGTGAACTTCTGGCGTGTCTGGTGAAGTAAAGTACGAAGGGACTCAAAATTTAACTAATAAAAACGAGAACTTGAAGGCGGGAAAAAGCACCTCATATAGTGCGACGGCAAACACACACAAAGACAATGATGTAACAATACTTCACGGCAAAGACACAAGAAAGTAATACTGGTTAAACATACCTTCTTATTGTCAGTGACCACCATTGATCTATAAAAGGTATCTGGATAAATAGCCTTAAAATACGAATCGACCTGTTCCTTTCTCGTTTGACCCTGGGGAACTGGAGGTATGTCTCTAACAAGCACAGCGAACTGCTCAATCTTCACTTCGGGCGACATCAGTGCTTCAGCTCTCAAACCAGCAACATGTTTGTATGCCTTATACAAGAGGCAATAAGTAACAAAAGAAACCCAATACACAGCTATCAGAAACGGCCACAACCGGGGACTTCTGTCCTGTTATCAAAAATCCCGCGTCAAAACATGCATAATTGGATAATTTAATGATTAAAAATGTAAGAAATCAAACTGAGGGTGAACGCTGAAACTGACTGCAATATGCCCCATAGATATATTGTCAAGATCATCAAAACTCCCTTTGCTGGTGCTGTTAACCTCCTTCACTATAGTATGAGCAGTTGCAGAAACAGGCAGCAACACGGGTAGAAGGACAACGCCCGATAAAACGAGTATACCCAGAACTGCAAACAATGAGGTTAGAATTAACTGTGACGTTATTATGAGGTGGAATTAACACATGAAAGCCCTGCACATTGATGGAGATGAAATTTGATCCGTCGATCCAAAGAGGCGAAGATTCGACACACAACACTACGAACGAGAGCAACTCAGCAAAGATTCAGAAATAACAAATCTTTAAAAGCCTTGAAGTCAAGAATTACTAACAAGTCTTTCAATAATATATTTAAAAGTTAAAACATAACAAATTTTCTTCTCAACTGGTCTACAAGACTACAACAATATACAAATTTCAAAGTCATAAGCCTCAAATATCAGTTACTATTTCATAAAAATCACTACCACAGTTGCATTAAACTACTCACTCATAAGTCATAACTGTCAATGCCTCAATGGGCCATAATCTTTCAAATTTTCTCAAAAAAATGGAAAAGGAAAACATCAAACAATTCCCAAAAACCAACAAAAAAGATCAGAAATTTACAAATAAAAACAAACAAACGACCAGAAAGACAGAGAATCCATTGTAAAAGGAAGTACCAGTAGTGAGAAACACAAAGTAGACAGCAGTATCAACGCCGGAGACTCTGATAACGTCGGCTTCAGTGGTGACGAGGGCTTCTCGAATCCACGCAAACGGGTTTCGCGAAACCCGGAAACCCTCATAGGGATCCAAGCCTCTCAGGATCCGATTCGGGTAGTAAACAACGTGGTTACCGGGTTTCCTCTGCAGCCATGTGAAGAGAAACATCAAAACCAAAAATATCACAAACGACGTCCCTAAAGACGTCAAAAACGAACTAAAATCCATGTCTTCTTCTTCTTCTTAACAATATGTGAAGTTACAGAGGTGGGGTGGGTGGATTGTAATGGCAACTGAGTAGGGAGTTGGAAAGAACTGGAAAGAAGAACTAGTAGCCGTTAAGGGGCATTAATAGGAGGAAAATAACCGTTGGGAGAAGCTGAAAAGATAATGAGGAAACTACAACTGTTCATTACTGTTTCCGAATCAGAACAAGGAAAAGAGATATTTTTTCCTTTTCTTTTTGATTGATTGAAGGTGAAGAGTTGGCAGTCATTGAATGCTGTGGGCTGAACTGTAAATTATCTTGTCTTTTTCTTTTTCTTTATCTTTTCAGAGATCTTTGTTATAGTGTGGATAATGGATATGTGTCCTTTTCTTCACTTTGTCTTCCTATTTCTCTCTTCTTCCGATGCATCAGTGTGTGTGAGATCAGTGAAGCAAGGCGCATTGCCAGGAAATAGAGTTGAACGAGGCAATGACTTTTGCTGTTAAATTACGAAATTACCCCTACTATTGTTAGGTATTAGACATGCTGAAATTATGGTTTTTTGATCCATAAATTACGAGTGTAAATATGGTTTGGGAAGGGAAAATGGAATTTAACGATTAAGGGAAAGATTATAATTTCTTTTTAAATTAATAATGATTAATCTTTTCGTTTCCGAACAATTAATATTACATTTGTACTTTGACGTGGATTGATCCCGCTACGCCACGTATCACGCATACAGGGGTTGAGCTCTGACACCCCTTGACCTAAAGGTCTAGGTTGACACAAGTCCGATCAGGCTGAGTTACCGGAGACCCACTTGAACCCAAGTCGAGGTCTTCGACTAGAATTATACAAGTTGAGATTTGTTCAACTCAAGCTCTAGAATCGACCCAAGTCTCTAAGCTCTTGACACCAAATACGGATGTGGGACCCAAGAGCCGCTTACAGCATTGAATGCTAAACTATATTATAAATAGTATCTAGTTTGCACGTGGGAATTCGTATGATCGTATCTAAACATCATCATTAGCTCTAGGGTATAAATACTCCTTCATTAATAACATTTAAGTCGAATCGAATCCTTCTTCTTAGATCTATACCTGATTTGGGTGCCGGAGTGCCAACACTTAGTTAAGTCCTACCAATCCCAGATCGGCCTTCAACTCACATTTACCTTCCATCTCGCAACTCATACCAAGTCGAGAATCCTATATCAATATAAATTGTAAGTGGTTAGTCGACATCCACTCGAGTAACATGCAACCGAATTATTGACTCGATCAGTACTAGATTTGTAAAATTTTTAATTATGGGATGAAGATTTTATTAAAAAAGGTACCTTTGTTTACTTGAATTTAATCTTCTAAATATTTGATTTGGTATAAGATATATTGGATTACTTGTGTATGAAGCGTGTAGCACGTCGGCCAAGATTTGATAACAAAGATTGAAGATGCGGTGTTGGGTAAGGAAAATCAATTTGTTGGTGGTGCTCATAATTATTCAATGGGGTCACCAAGTTGCTTAGGTGTGCGATATTATTGATCATGATTGTTTGAATTTAGTATGTTCACTTTGTTTTGGTGTGTACAAATAATCAAAAATTAATTTGTTTTCGACTTTGATTGCGATGCGTGTAAATATATTTTAAATTTTGGAGGTATATATTTTCATTATTTTCAGAAGATAACAGGAATCTTGAAATAGTAAAATATATATATATATATTTTTTTAAACAGAAATACTAAAATGTCTTAATCTACATGTTGATATTTTCTATTTTTGAGAAAAAAATTCTTTATCATCGATACTTTGACCATTTTTGCAGTTTACCATCTCGGTCAACTTTCATTGCAAACCGTCATCTAAACTTTGCGTTTTTCACAAACAACCTTCTCCGATGAATTTTTAGTGGTTTCGGTGCCTGAAAACAACTCACGTGAAACTTTCGTTGCATTTTGATATCTCAATTTTGCGATTTTCACAAACAACCTTATCCGATGAGAATTTAGGCTTAATGCTTGATGATGCTGAAAATTGGTTCGCCGGAACTTGAAGGGATCGGCTCCAAACCTCCAGCAAATCAGCCAAAGAGTGGGTTCTTCGACCTGCTAAGATCAACGACAAACGTGAGAATACCAGGCGGGAGGTGTTTCCCGCTTTGGCACTCCGACGCTCAAGACAGTGAGATTGTCTCAGGTGGGAAAGAATTGACCGGAAGTTTGGGCAGAGGTTCGGTATGTAAAAGAGTGTGTACCTGATTCTGACGAGAAAAAGCTATTTATACTATCCGAATTAGGTTAAGGCGCGAGTTTCGCGGATCGTGGGTTGAGTAGTGGAGAAACGTGCGAACGTGGGTAACCGTCACGCACTCATGCTAAACGCATTCTGATTCGATCTTACGTAGTGCGAACGCGCATATGCGGACCCCACGAGGTGCGGACCTCGCATATGCAGACCTCGCGAGATGCGGATCTCACATTTGCGGACCTTGCAAGGTGCGGACCTCATATGCAGACCTCGCGAGATGCGGATCTCACATTTGCGGACCTCTTAGGTGCGGACTTCATAAGATGCGGACCTCCACACTTAGAAATATATTTTGGCACTATCAATGCTGAAACGTTTTCATACAATATAAATCTTAGGTTCTTTTGCCATATTAATTTCAATATTAATATTAACTTTACTAGGTAAATTTTAGGTTTTTCAATATATTAAGTTTTAAGTTTCTTCTATTTTAGGTAAATTTTAGGTTAATATTGAAATTTACCTAAAATTTCTAAAATTTACTAGAAATTTTAATATTAATTATAAGAAAATTACATATAAAATTTTAGAAATCTAGTAACTACAATGCCAACACAAATATATATTGCGATTTTCACAAACAATTTTCTCCAATATTAATTACGTATGAACAATTTTTATTATATTAAGAAAATAAAACTATAATAGATAATGAGATATGTTCCTTATATAAATATTTCACTGTCGATACACACACATACATACGTACATATATATCTATATTTTCCTGTTTCATGAAATTAAGGGTTGCTTTATATAAGTTCAACCCTTGGTTTTTAGATTAAAGTGTTCCTTATCTTTATTGTTTTTTTTGGAAAAAAATTGACTGACTTAGAAATAAAAAAGAAAAGAAAAGGAGGAGGAGACTAATTGTATCGGAAAACCCTAATTGTTTTAGGTGAAGAGAATGATTTTGAAAGACAAAGTTTCCTTTAATAAAGGCACGTAAATTGTTTTCAAACCACCGAAACCGCTAAATGTCCATTGGATAAGGTTGTTTGTAGAAATCTCAAAGTTGAGATGGCAAAATGCAACGAAAGTTTCACGTGATTTGTTTTCAAGCCACCGAAACCGCTTAAAATCCATCGGAGAAAGGTTATTTGTGAAAATCGCAAAATTGGGATGGCGGTATGTAATAAATCACGAAGTTTAGATGGTGATTTGCAATTAAAGTTGATCGAGATGATAAACTACAAAAATTGGCAAAATACGGATGACCAAAAAAAAATTTCTCTATTTTTTTTTTCTAAAACATGTACCCAAAGTGGTAACAAAAATAATAAAATTGATACCAATAGTCATTATTTAATTTTGAAACGTTCGTCATTTGGTTTGTTAAACAGGTAATAACACAGTTCACTTCGGGCTAGGGAACTTGATTTTTTTGCTTGTTACTATCTTGTGTTTTAGGCTTTCTGCTTAAATGAGTAAGAAAGTGTTTTGTAAGGTTGATTAGGGTATTACATATTTTAACACGTTATAATTTTGCGTTTAGTATGTGAGATTGAAGACTTCCGATTTGGGTGAGTTAATCTCTGACCCGCTCATAGCCCGATACCATTCATAAATTAGCTTGAGTTGTGAATCGTGCAGAAGGGATGAGACTAACTTCTCTTGGAATTTCTCTACCATGTTTAGAAATTTCTTTTCAAATCTGTCCCGCCTCATTAGGGTTTGTTCATATGAGCAAGAGGTAAATTTTTTTCTCTTTTGCTGAAACCACAATTGTTGGTCTATTTCATAAATTTTGTTGTGCCTGCCCCGCCCCCGCTCTCATTCGCTCATTTCTGCACAAATAATAAAAATAATAAGATAATTGACCAAAGATATAAAACTACTCCATATATATTAATCAAAATTTAAGATTACTCCTAAGTCCTATCTTAAAGTTCCAATCAAAAAGTTGAAAACTATATTATAGTCATTAAAGTCTAAAGAGCTCTTTCTTTTCATGGAGTGTATCTAAGACTTTCCTTTTTTCTTTTTCTTTTTTTTTTTTTTTTTTTTTGTTTTACTTTTTGTCGGTTGGAAAGTATTAATTTCTTGTGAGAGCATTAAATCTAAGCAGTTTAATACTATTGAATTGGAAACGTCTAATAATTTATGAGTAGCAACCACGAGTGATGCGTGGATCGTATTTGTCCACACATGTTCAATAATTTATTTAGGAATTTATCACAATTGTTTTTGAAACAAAAAATGTTTTATGAAAACTATTGGAAACGACCTACAAGTTGAGAGGTTACGTGGGCCCGCCTGAAATATAGTTAAATTATTGTTAATAGTAATTTTGGCACACTCATTGCGTGTGCAAATTATAAAATTCTTTTGTTTAAAATATATTTAAATTAATTTTTATATTAATATATATTTTATCAGTATTTTTAATATAATTATTGAACTAATAATATAAAAATAATATAAAAGCATAAAATATCAAACAACACTGATGGGCTCAGAATGTGAAGGTCCGAATCCGATCATTTTACGATTTGTAATTGTGGAGGAAACCACCGGAGCTTCGCCGGAAATGAGAAAGGGGGTTCTACCTGTTGGGACAAGCACAATAAAAGTCAGAAGGCCAAGCTGGGGGAACTGGGGGTGATACCCAGTTTGGCTCTCCGACGCTCAAGTCAGTTCAAGGTATAAAGGAGAAATGTAAGTTCAGTCACAGTTTCAGTGATGAAGAATGCTTACTTGTGTAGAAGATGACTTTAGCTATTTATAATTGAGGGTCAAGGGCCCTTTGGTCATTTGCCTCAAGTGGTCCAGGCCGAATGTTGCCCTAACACGTGACGCCATGAGAGAGAAACCTAGGAGGAATCTTCTGCAAAAGCGGCCAAAAGTTGGTGCTGGCAACAGTGGCAAGTGCGTGGGCATGTACGTTGTGTCAGAGAGCCATTTGGGTGGTTGGTAACGAGGGCTTAAGAGCGCGCTCGTGACAACCTGGAGTATTGGAAGCCAAGATATCCGTTGGGGGGAATGAAGGCTCCAGTTTAAGTGACGAGCCAAAGGGGAGGCCACTCTGAGGGAGTGTGACGCTCGAAGAGGTCTCCCTTGGCACGTGGGCGTGCCAATCATACAGTATGAAGGACGCTCGTGATAGTGACAGCGCTCGTTGGGCTTAACTCCTGAAGAAGGATTGCGCTTGTTGGGCTTAGCGCTCGTGCACCGATGGGTGCAACCTTGGGGAGACAGATGTCATCATCTCGGTGATGCCACGTGTCCTAACGTGGGACGATCGTATTTTGACCCCATCATTTTGCCCCCCAATTCTGTAGTCCTTAGTGATAAGGACTGTAGAATTTTGACACGTTCTATCTTTCGCATGTAACGCTCGTATAGGTCTTGGCGTGCTGAGCAATTTTTCCTCTGATTGTGCCATTAATGCGGTCTTTTCAACTGACCGCTCGTAATGCTTTTGCACTGAGCGTTGTACTGTTCTTGAGTATCCGAAACGTCAGAGCATTAAATGCGGGCGCGCGTGGGGCGCGTGAGCATTGGGAAGCATGTGACGGTTCCATAAAGTGGGCGGTTTCCTAGGCGGGAAATGATTACCATTTTGAATCCATTACCGAAAAAGGTACCAACTCCCATCCCTATAAGTACGGGATTCTGAAATCTTGCTACTCTTTACGCATTCAGAACTCCCAAGCATCCTTTGCAAAAAGAATTCTCTCGCACACCAGTTCTTAGAGCATCTTCAACCTCTCTCCCAGATTTTCTCAGAAACTCGCAAGGTAAACTTCCAGCGTAGTTTTCTAACTCTGCTAACTTTAGATTCGGACTTTTAGGACTTTGTAATCCCTTAGGTTTTACTCCTTTAGGGAATCCTAATTTCTTTCCAGAAAACTCCCATTCTCTAACCCAGATTAAATCTCTCCCAAATCTCAGCCTCTGCCATGGCTGACCAACATGTTGAAGAATTCGCCCGTGAAATTCAGGAAATGGCCACTGAGAGTTCCTCTTCCCCCGATTCCTCCAGAGATGAGGAGTTGGGGGCGGCGGTGATGGCCATGGAGGATAGGAATCCTGGCGGAGTGGATCCTCTCTTTGAGGAGATGAATCTGGTAATGGAGGCAGAGAGACAAGGGGTTACTCTCCCCATAACTCAGAGTGTCACTCATCCCCACCGTCATACCGTGACGGTGGTCGTCGCGAATCCGCTTCCAGTGGCTGAAGCCATAACCGGGCCTTCAGAAAGAGCCCGTGACAAAGGAAAAAGCAAGAAATCCCAGAAATCCAAAGGGCTTAACGAGGGTGAAGGATCAGGTTACCAGGCTACCGAGCGCACGCCCGATGAGACTCCCAGCACAGTTACCGTGGGAGAAGTGAAAACGATGATGGCGCCCATTTACTGGGACGAGCGCTATACATGGAGAATTCCAGAAAACCACGAGCGTGCTAATAATCCGCCTCCTGGGGAAATGGCGGTGTATGTGGCCACAGTGAGTTCAGGAGGCTTGAGATTCCCTATCTCGATCTCGTTGGCTCACTTGTTGAATGATCTAGGCCTCTGTCCCTCACAAATCGTGCCCAACGGCTTGGCTCTCTTAACCTGCTTTGTGATTCTTATGAGGAGCATGGGTTACGAGCCCTTCTCACGGAACTTCAACGCCCTCTTTCAAGTAGTCAGCTCATCTCGTTCATCTCCCGAGGCTGGTTTTTACTATGTTCAGGCGAAGGCCCATATGAAACTGATCAACTCGCCCTCGAGCACCTATGGCCCCAACTGGAAGGAGAAGTTTATCTTCGTTAAGGCCCCAACAGAAGAGGGCTTTGGGGTGCCCACGCAATGGGGCTCGTTTGCAAAGAGTCGGCTGCAACCCGCACTCCCTAAAGATTGGGCCAAGAGCCTAGCAGCAACCCTGAGGGACGAGGGCCATCTTATTCAAGTGAAAGATTGGATAGATGACGAGGAGCTCATGTTCCTGTGTGGCCTCTTTGACGATCCCTATTTCCTTGACAACCCTCCGGCTCGTGATATCGAGAGAGATGGTTAGATTCTTAGGGCACTAACTTTAGATAGGAATACTAACTGTATCTTTGTACTTGTAATTTGCACACTTAATAAATCTGTTTAAGGATTTATAACCCTTGTACTTTCCCTTTCTGCAGGAGCCGCTATATTAGAAATGGCAGGAGGAATCAGACAAGCCGCTCGCTTCGCTCATGCCAACAGGAATCAAGCCCAGCAAGGGGACCAACAGCGCGAGCAACAGCGCCCTCGCAATCGTAGCAATCGCGGGGACGCTCGTAGCGGTAGTCAGGGCGCCAGTTCGAGCGCCAATCCTGAGGTTCAACCCCCTCGTGCCCGGGGGGAGAATAGACTGGCCAACAGAGTACCCCGGGGGAGGTCAGAGAGAGC
This sequence comes from Lantana camara, assembly GCA_037501455.1. Taxonomy (NCBI): domain Eukaryota; kingdom Viridiplantae; phylum Streptophyta; class Magnoliopsida; order Lamiales; family Verbenaceae; genus Lantana; species Lantana camara. The sequence goes on along the minus strand of CM074856.1, from coordinate 3,584,518 downwards.
GGGAGACGTTCAACCCCCTCCGCCAGCAGAACAAACGAGGCCAATAACCACCCTGGCGATAACCGAGGCCCCACCGAGCGCTAGCAGGCCTTCCCACAAGAGGAAGAGGATGCCCGATTCAGTGGCAATAAAAGGTAAGGGCAAGCAGGTGGCCGAGGGCCCCAGGGGCGAGGGAGAAACTTCCTCCTCAGAGGAGGAACATATATGGGAGTTCCCCCGACGAGGGGATAGGGACTACACAGGTGCCCCCGACGGTGGGCCAGTTCTGCTGAGGCCTGGCACGCTGGCTCAAGCTGTCACCGAGAATCTCTACAACAAGGCCCAGTTCTCGGCGGACCACCGGCATCTCTTCAGCGAGCCTGTGGAGAAGGTGACCTATGATGCGGCCCACGCACTAATCTCCGTAAGTCTTAACTCCTTGCTTTCTTTGCTCATTTCTGTAAGTTAGTATTTTTTTGCTAACACTTCCCTTTCCTCCCACTTATGCAGCAAGTTCTTCCCCGGCTCCGAAATGTGCAAATGCGAGCCTCCATTTATGCCGAGCGCAAGGCCAAGTACAAGAAGATTGCCCGCTCGAATGACCCGGCTCAGATCCAATCGGAGCTGGACGCAGAAATTGCCAAGTATGAATCCCTCAAGGATTTGTACAATAAAACGGAGGATGAGCTGGGAAAACTGAGGGAAGATTTCCAGGTGGTGGAGAGCGCTCGAAGCGGCTTAAGCGACCAGTTAGCCCAAGCTAACGAGCGTTGCAAGAAGGCGGACACCGAGCGGGAGAGCTGGAAGACGAGGGCTCTAGAGGCTGAGAGGAAATTCAACGACGCCATGAACGAGTGGCCTCGGAGCCTTGAACGTGCCAACAAGGAGGCCCTTATCAGGTTTTGTCACTCAAAGGCCTTCAGCTTTGTGGCCTCTCTGCACTGCCTGGACGAGGCTCAAAAGGCCTTCAACCTTGCCGTCGAGCAGGGTATCCACAAGGGGCTCACCAATCCAGCGATGAGGGAGGCGGAGGGCACAGGGCTCATGTTCAATGAGCGTTGTGAGGAGGATGACGAAGACCAAGAAGACCCCGCTAACACCATCGCTGAGGTGGAGTATGACTTTCTAGTCAAACTTCTCCAAGATGAGTACATGGATGCTCATCCGGCGGGTAATGCTGCTTCATCCGCTCAAAATGATCCGCCTGAAGATGAACCGCAAGCGCCCCTCGTGGAGGATGTCCCTGTCCCAGCTAGGCAGCTACTGAGGGTGCTAACGCCCCCGTTCCTGGTGCCAACGAGCCCGACGATCCCCAAGCTCAACCGCAAGAGCCTGAGGGCCCAGTTCATGGTCCCGTGGCTCAGAACATTCTGGTGATCGTCGATGAAGACATTGCTCCAGCCGCCTGAAACTTTTCTCTGTATTTTCCTGTTTTAATGCCTTTTTTCCCTTCTTCCGAAACAGTGTTCAAAGGCCTTTGAGCCCTTATTTTGTAAGATTTCTCTTTTGCAATGAATATATATCCCATTTTTCATGATTTTGTTCTTTTGCTTACTTATGAATCAGAACTTATACTTAGAGTTTGCTGGAACAAATCTTGTAATAATAAGACTGTGTGTAGCGTACTCTGTGGATGTTTTATTTCTTTGATAAGCCTTTAGAACTTTGAGAAATTTTGCTAACTTCTGTAAATCTTTGAAAATTTGTCTAAGTCTTGAGCGATCGTGGGGGTCTTATTGTGAGATTGCCCCCCACTCAAGACTTGTATAAATTTTTGCCTTTGCCATAAGTCTTCTTGAAAATTTGTCTAAGTCTTGAGCGATCGTGGGGGTCTTATTGTGAGATTGCCCCCCACTCAAGACTTGTATAAATTTTTGCCTTTGCCATAAGTCTTCTTGAAAATTTGTCTAAGTCTTGAGCGATCGTGAGAGTCTTATTGTGAGATTGCCCCCCCACTCAAGACTTGTATAAATTTTTGTCTTTATCATAAGCCTTGAAAATTTGTCTAAGTCTTGAGCGATCGTGGGGGTCTTATTGTGAGATTGCCCCCCACTCAAGACTTGAATAAATTTTTGCCTTTGCCATAAGACTTCTTGAAAATTTGTCTAAGTCTTGAGCGATCGTGAGGGTCTTATTGTGAGATTGCCCCCCACTCAAGACTTGTATAAATTTTTGCTTTTGCTCTTAAAAATTTGGCTGAGTCTTGAGTATATACGAGGGTCTTATGGAGAGGCTGCCCTCGTTCAAGGCTCGTGCGATTTCTTCTTAACTTTGGGGAAATTTTGCTAAGTCTTGAGTATTTGCAAGGGTCTTACTGAGTGGTTGCCCTCGTTCATGACTTGTGACATTCCTTCCGCCCTTGGGGGATTTTGCTAAGTCTTGAGAGTGGCGAGGGTCTTACTGAGTGGTTGCCCTCGTTCATGACTTGTGACATTCCTTCCGCCCTTGGGGGATTTTGCTAAGTCTCGAGTGTGTGCGAGGGTCTTACTAAGTGGTTGCCCTCGTTCAAGACTTGTGCAATACTTTCTTGATTCTGAGGCCATCGTTCGAGCGCTCTAGCTCTTGTCGTATTTCTGGCTCTGCAGGAAATCCCGTTTTCGAGCACAAGGCGTTATAAGAAACGGCCAAGGCCTACTAGGATTTGCTCTTGTAGGAGATCCCGTTTTCGAGCGCAAGGCGTTGTAAGAAACAGCCAAGGCCTACTAGGATTTGCTCTATAGGAGATCCCGTTTTCGAGCGCAAGGCGTTGTAAGAAACAGCCAAGGCCTACTAGGATTTACTCTATAGGAGATCCCGTTTTCGAGCGCAAGGCGTTGTAAGAAACGGCCAAGGCCTACTAGGATTTTCTTCATAATCTTCTTCCAATTCGCCTAATTGGTTGTGAGCGTAACCAGTCTATCCTTATGAGGGCGTCCCCCCATGTGGAGTAGAGTGCTGGCAAGCGTAACCCATACGAGATAACAACATACATATTGGAATGGGTTGCCAACCACGCTCGCAAAGACGAGGGACGTGGGACTTATCCATTCCAGCAACCAAAGAAACAGGAGTATTAGAGAAATTAAAAAGATTATGTTACCGCTTACTTGTGATTGGAAGTACATAGAACCCGTCAAAGAGGGTTGTTACATCAGGGTTTGCAAAGAGCTTTTTATCGGAGAGGTTGTAGACTTCTGAATTCGGCCGGGTGAGCGGGATCCGCTCGAATCGACGAGGGGGTGGTGGCGACCTTTTGCGCTCTTGAGGGCGTTCCTTCTTGACTACCACCTCCCGTCCCCGCTCGTGATGGGGTCGCTCGTTCCGGGCTGGACTGTGATGCCGGGGACCATTCGTCCCATACATGTCTTCGAGCGCGAAGAACGGCTCGGCTACCTCTCTCAAGGCCATGAGGGTTCCTGGCCTCTTTTCTACAATGGCGTCGGCAAACTTCTTGCTCACATACTGCTTGTGATCCACAACCTGAAAGAGCACTGGGATCAAGAAATCCATAGAAGGCCTCTCCACCTGTAGGATTTCCTTGTTGAAGCGGGCGAAGAACTAGCGCAGAGACTCGCTCCTGCCTTGCACCACGTTGTAAAGGGCAGTAGGTGCGGTGACTGGCGCTTTCGAAGAATTAAAGTGGTTGAGGAAAGCATGAGCCAGCTCTTCATATGAGTGAATCGAGCGCGGCGGCAGTCGCTTGTACCACTCCTGAGCCATTCCCACTAAGGAAGTGACAAACACTTTGGCCCAGTAGTTGCTGGAATGCTCGTAGAGGTGCATTAGATGTAAAAAATGATCCAGATGTTCAGCCGGATCAGTCGTCCCGTCGTATCGGTTGATGGAAGTGGGGATTTTGGCCATGCCTGCTTGGGCCATCAAAACTTCTTCCACGAGGGACGAGCCCCTCGCCAACGGGTGGTACTCATACGTGCCGAAGTTTTCCTCCGGCTCCTTGCGGTGGGGGACCTTTGGCGGGGGGTCCTTGGTACGGGTGCTTCTGGCGTCAACCCGTTCATCCCGACTAGGGGAGATCTGAGTTGAGCGCCCTCGTGAGAGCTGTCCCACAATATCCTTTAAACCCTGCAGCTGGTCTTGCACAGCCGCGAGGATGTCAGGATTCACGTCTCCGTGTCTGTCCCCCTGTCTGGGGGCTCGTGACCCCCTTCTGGAGGCATGAGAGTCCCCTTCGTTCTCGTTCACTCGTTCTGTGGGCTCTTTATTCCTGCCCGTGGAGGGACGCTCGTTGCCCTCCTGCTGCGGTACTTCTCTGGCCGGTGGTGGTGGTGGTTGTGCCCTCAGGACAGCCTGGGCTTCTCTGAGGGGAAAGTTTTGTTGTCCGCCCAAAGGGGCTGCAACTTGAGTGGCCTGCCCAGAGGGAAAGTACATGGAATGGAATCTTTCCCATGCCCCCTGAGCCGCCTGAACCTCACACTGGGCATAGAGAGCCCTCAACTGTTGGGTGGTCAGCGGAGGTAACTCCACTCCTTTAATCTCCCTGGGGATCACCACCGGGAGCTGGATCTGACCAGCATGATAGGGCTGGACTGGCGGCACCATAACAGACGGGGTGAGGGTATAACCGGGTGGGGGCATCATGTAACCCTGCATTCCGGGAATCACCTGGGGATGGACCCACGGGTTCTGAGCAGGTTGGGGAGGAGCAGAGAGAGAGACTCCTCCAGCGGCGGCAGGAATCGGCAGTGCCGGCGGTGTAGGTGGAGGTATTGAAGACTCTGCTTGCGGAGTCACTCCAGCGGCGGGAGGAGCTCCACCGACGGTGACGGAAGGAGGCAGTGCTCCACCAGTAGCGGTGGAGGGAATAATGATATTGGTATCTTGGGAGGCGTTATCTCCTCCTCCCACGGCTCCAGACCTTGTGGCGACCATGACTGGAAAGGATAAGAGTGTGTTTGCTATTCTACCAACAAAAAGAAAGAAAGGGATAGAGAAACGGTTTCCCACAGACGGCGCCAAAAATGATGGGTTCAGAATGTGAAGGTCCGAATCCGATCACTTTACGATTTGTAATTGTGGAGGAAACCACCGGAGCTTCGCCGGAAATGAGAAAGGGGGTTCTACCTGTTGGGACAAGCACAATAAAAGTCAGAAGGCCAAGCTGGGGGAACTGGGGGTGATACCCAGTTTGGCTCTCCGACGCTCAAGTCAGTTCAAGGTATAAAGGAGAAATGTAAGTTCAGTCACAGTTTCAGTGATGAAGAATGCTTACTTGTGTAGAAGATGACTTTAGCTATTTATAGTTGAGGGTCAAGGGCCCTTTGGTCATTTGCCTCAAGTGGTCCTGGCCGAATGTTGCCCTAACACGTGGCGCCATGAGAGAGAAACCTAGGAGGAATCTTCTGCAAAAGCGGCCAAAAGTTGGTGCTGGCAACAGTGGCAGGTGCGCGGGCATGTACGTTGTGTCAGAGAGCCATTTGGGTGGTTGGTAACGAGGGCTTAAGAGCGCGCTCGTGACAACCTGGAGTATTGGAAGCCAAGATATCCGCTGGGGGGAATGAAGGCTCCAGTTTAAGTGACGAGCCAAAGGGGAGGCCACTCTGAGGGAGTGTGACGCTCGAAGAGGGCTCCCTTGGCACGTGGGCGTGCCAATCATACAGTATGAAGGACGCTCGTGATAGTGACAGCGCTCGTTGGGCTTAACTCCTGAAGAAGAATTGCGCTTGTTGGGCTTAGCGCTCGTGCACCGATGGGTGCAACCTTGGGGAGACAGATGTCATCATCTCGGTGATGCCACGTGTCCTAACGTGGGACGATCGTATTTTGACCCCATCAAACACTATCTTTAAAAAAAATACAAAAGAAAAAAAAATCGAAATAAGGTGAGAGAAAAAAAAAGATAAGATAAAAAAATGTAAGAGAAGAAAACACATAAAAATAAGTAAATAGAAAAGAAGAGAGATAAAAAAAATGTAAGAGAAGAAAATCGTAAGAGAAGAAAACTGACAGGATAAAAAATAAATAAATAGAAAAAAAGAAAAAGAGGACACCAAGAGACCACCTTTGCCTCTCGCGCTTAATAATATACTATTAATTTTGGCACACTCGTTGTGTGTGCAAATTATAAAATTATTTTGTTTAAAATATATTTAAAGTAATTTTTATATTAATATATATTTTATTAGTATTTTTAATATAATTATTGAACTAATATAAAAATAACATAAAAGCATAAAATATCAAACAACACTATCTTTAAAAAAAAAATACAAAAGAAAAAAAAAATTGAAATAAGGTGAGAGAAAAGAAAAGATAAGATAAAAAAATATAAGAGAAGAAAATGCATAAAAATAAATAAATAGAAAAGAAGAGAGAAAATCGTAAGAGAAGAAAATTGATAGGATAAAAAATAAATAAATAGAAAAAAAGAAAAAGAGGACACCAAGAGACCACCTTTGCCTCTCGCGCTTAATAATATACTAGTAATTTTGGCACACTCGTTGTGTGTGCAAATTATAAAATTCTTTTGTTTAAAATATATTTAAAGTAATTTTTATATTAATATATATTTTATTAGTATTTTTAATATAATTATTGAACTAATATAAAAATAACATAAAAGCATAAAATATCAAACAACACTATCTTTTAAAAAAAAATACAAAAGAAAAAAAAATTGAAATAAGGTGAGAGAAAAGAAAAGATAAGATAAAAAAATATAAGAGAAGAAAATGCATAAAAATAAATAAATAGAAAAAAAGAGAGAAAATCGTAAGAGAAGAAAACTGATAGGATAAAAAATAAATAAAAAAAAAAAAAAAAAAAAAAGGACACCAAGAGATCACCTTTGCCTCTCGCACTTAATAATATAGGATATAGATTTTATATAAATTGGATTTATCAAAATTAAATTCAAACAAAATCCCTGTCCCAATAGCTGATTTGTTATTCGTGTAATTTAGGGTATATGTTACGTGGAAGTTGGGGAATATTTCCAGATATTTAATTTAAAACGCTGCCGACATAGAAAGATAGGTGGGCTCCGACGTTCAAGAATTCAAGCTTAACTTCATAACTTGGCTTTAGCTGCTTCATAATTGATTTAATGATTTTTTTATTAAACACGCACGTCCAATTGAGATTCAAAATTCAAACTCCGAAATATTTTTTTTTTAAAATTAACTCATTGGACCAACCATGTTGGTTACTTTAAAATTAAAATTCAACATAGTGTTCTCTCAAGGCTTTTAAAATCAAATTTAATTACAAAAATCATCACAGATGCAGGATTACGAAAAATATTCTAAGCTTAAACCATAGCTGCGAAAGGAATTCTTAAAAATAACAAAAATTTCGAGCACTTCATTATTTATTTATAATTTTTCATTCCAAGAATTTTCTCAGGTTAAAGTTAAATATCAGTATTCTTTAATTCAGAAAATGTGCGCAGAAATTGGCCCCAATTAACCCTACCATCTGCCGACAGCACACCATCGTCCCCATCACAATGTTTGGACCATATTCAGATGTCGACCCTTCTATAAGGCAACACATGTAATGACCATATTACCTCTCAAATAGACCAAGAAAGCCACCAAGAAAGTTAGGAACTGAACTTCAATCATTCATCAAGAGTGAAAGGGACTATGGGGAAATGATGTTAATACCATTTCTCCAAAGTAATGAAATACACCTATCTTAGATGTAAATGTAGACATGGTTTCACAGTATTTGATTAAGAGTTAAAGACACACCAGTAGTGCAACACAGCAACAATTCTATACAAATTGTACAATCCAGTCAGCACATTAGAGCAATGAAAGCACCGGATCTATACATAAGGCCCGGAGATGATCATTGTTAGCATTTCAGGGCCTAGCCTTAATAGAAGCAGTATCTGGTCTAAAGTTTTCCCTAAATGGGCAAAATTTTTGACATTCTTGGATTTGCAAAGTTTGCTCAAAGATTACAGCATCGAGGCCGACCTTTCAGTAAGTTGTCCCATAAACAGAGCATTTGTCTTGGAGATTGGTAGTGTGCGGTGTGATAGTCTTCTGTGCAACCATATTGGCAATATTTCCAACTATGAGAATACTGAACCTGTCTCGTGCTGTTGAACTGCTCAACCCACATTCCCATGCTCACATCCTCCATTTTGAAAAGCTGCAAAGTTTGGGGGGAGGGGGAGGGGGATTTTCTCAGTAACAAAATAACCAAATGTTGTGATTTCCAGAATAATACAGAAGCAAAATAGGATATGTACGAACCCGTAAGCTATGATTTGAATGTTGAGATACAATATACTCAGCAATATCACTCGAGATAATGTATCCAGGCCCATTTGCATAAGGGGGATAAATTTCCTCAGGCCACTCCTACAGGCAAGATAAGTCATCTTTCAGATTAAGCTACCATATATAGGTCGGAACTGAATAGTTAAAAACCAATTTAGATCAGTTTTTCATTTTATACAAGGGAACATACGCACCTCATAAGAGACGGCCCATTTTCCTGTCCTGAGAGGTCTGTGCAAGAGGTTTAGATTGCCCAAATACAAAGATCTTCCAAGAGGCACACCTTCAATATCCTTCAGGATTGTTTCAACCCTAATAAACGTGTCATCATCACATTTCATAATGTAATCGGCCGATACATTACGAACCTACAGTGGAGATGGTAAATGCAGGTAAGGGAAAGAAACAAGCTGCCTCCAACTGAACTGTATTGATTAATGTAGAGAGACACAAAGCAATCAGAAGAGTGAGAAATAAAGTTATGGAAACGTACCCCAAACTCAGAAATGGCAACAGTTTTAAGAACTACTAGCTCGTAGCGGTCCATAAATGGCAAAATCTCTATATCACCAAAGTACGCTGCTTCCTTCTTCAAAATTGCGTTCACCTCATTCCTAGTGTTCTACAGAAAAGTTTCTTTAGATGGTTAATTCAGCCGCAGACTATGCATTTACTAGTAAAAATAAAGTGATGAAGAAATAGCCTTCAAGCAAGTCTGAGATCATAAAGAAAACACAGTTAAGAATCAGTTAGTTATCAGAAAACAGGACTTATCCGCTAGTACCATTCTTCTCACTTGATATGCAAACAATTCAAGGAAAAGATGAATCACATAAAATATATTCCAAGTTAAATTTCTCAAGTCAATAATGATTTGCTTAAGAGAATAGACCATCCACTTATATTTACAGGATCCCCTTTCAACAATTTTTGATCAGGGAAGGGTATGCAGTTGGCAGAAAAAGGTTGGCTTACCAGCGCAACAAAGAACCGAACAGCTACTTTAGAAGTTTTTACAGGTAATGATTGCATCCATGTTTTTCTTACTGCCATACGCTCTGCAAAGTGATTGGTAGCAGAAAGAACCCCAATAAAGATCTGAACACGACCTTCAGGTATGGGCCGAGATTTCCAGTTCTCAGAGAAATCTAATACTCTTTGTGGTGAAAAACTTGGATGCGAGGTTGGCAGAGAGGTGGCATATACTGAATGAACATCCAAATCACCTTTAACTGCCAAACCAGTAGCATCTTCCAGCGTAAACCCCTGAATAATTAAATCAGGAACAATAAGCTGTTTGATAGACTTTGAAAAGTTGAATCCAACATAAGATTAGAAAAGCATAGCTGCCAAATTGCTTTAAAGAAAATGTCGTCCAGGAATAAATAGGGGTTAGTATAGCCACAAGAATAACAACAAATAAAATTTTCTGCAAGAGTATCAATTCCTTAGTACCAGAATTTTGGCGTAACCACATAAAATATTCAAACTTAAAAACAATAGTAGAACCTAAATAAACTATCACATAATAGAACCATGAGACTGCAAGAATGTACCATTCGGTATGGAAAAGATGTGACATGACGACCACCAGCATTTATATGATATCCATCAACTCCAGCACGTATAGTCAGAACAAACATACGTCCTTCCTGAAAGGGAAATGGCCAGGTTACTTCTGGTTTTTTTGCACGTCCAATGAATCGGTCAAACCATGAAAATAGCTTTGACTCTTTTGTGTCCATGACATCACTACGCATCCATTTCTCGCATCTCTTGTATCCATCAACTGCAGAAATAACATATCAGACTTTTCATATGATCAACCATAGAAAACATGCATAATATATGTTTCCGGAGAGAATAACGCATTACAGAAGCAACTACATGTTTCCCATCATTTTAATAATGAAAATATCACATAACAAAAGTAGACATAACTCTTGTGGGACATCCGCATACTTCTGCATCATTTGAGAACAAGTCAAGTGTAGCAGAACATATATTCTGAAAGTTAGAAACTGTCACTACATCAGAATAAAGAAAATAAAGGGACCACACAATTAATGTTGAAATCGAGCTCAAGGGTCAGTGTTTCAAATCTCTAGGCAATAACAAAAATTTGGCACATAACTTGTCATAAAAGTCTTCCCATTTAAAGCCAAGAAAGAAGGTTTACTTCTCATCAGAGTTTTAACCATAAAAAGGGAAGGTATGATTTCAGGTTCCATGTTTTAGCTGCTCTTAGCTAAAATACCATTGAAATCCTGAAACTCCCTACCAATATGTTTGTATTACCATGTAGACAATTTAAGTCACCATCATGATACTAGATTACCTCATCCCATCAATATAGTTAAAAATAGGAAAATAAACAATACAAGAAGTCAAGAACATGAACAAAATCTTACCCAGCATATCATCATCGCTTCTGGATGGTAAACCATCACACCTCTGAGCAGTTCCCCACTGCATTCTGTAACATGTATTATGCTCAATCACTTGTTGATGGCTCCAGTCGCCTCTTAATCGAGGATTCAAATGCAAAATCTTTGGTGGGTCCTCCCCATGCACAGCCTTCAAACCTTGAAGTTCGACCATAAACTGTGAAACCAAAACCAGTCCCCCATCAGCCCTCATTCTAGCAAGCTGGGGTACATACTCCTGATGAGCATGGCGTGGAGTTCCAATCAACGTGATAGAAGAACCAGCAGCAAGACCACATGGAAGAAACATGACAAAATCCCCCTTGGCCAATTCTTCTCCATCCATTGAAACCCATGAAGGACATGACTCCGGCTTCCCTTCAAGTATGGTGCTCATGTCAATCTCCTTTTCGTTGTATTTATTTGCTTCTTCCCAAGCCTTTGATCCTAAAGCCCAAGCCTCATCTGCCATTTTTTCCATAACTGACAAGTTCTTGGTCCTATTCATTCGCCTCAATATTTCAGCAGTTATTCGACCATATTGCAGTGTTGAAGGCTTTGTTGGCAAACTGCGAGTACTCTTCTCTTGTAAAGCACCTTCAATGGGCTTTACAGGAGCATCTTGATTTTCATTATTTTGTAATATTCTGTGAAACCCATCAGAACTGACATGTGATTTTGTTATTTTAGTGTCCTCTTCGTACCCGAGAGCAAATCCATCATCACCACTCAAAACTGCCGCACTCTCAAGAAAGTCCGGGAACTTAAAGAAGATAAGGATCAAATATAAGGCAGCTGCACCAAACAGGAAGTATGATAATCTGAACCTCCTTACGCTTGGAGACTCGGCTTTTAACCTCTTCATCCTCAAAAGCCTAGTAAACAAGCAGGACTCCCAAGCAAAGGCCAAATCTCACTCCAAACCATGCCTCAGAAACTCAAAAAGAATCCAGCTAGAAAACGCATACATCTCTAGAAATCCTAACTTCCAGATTAAAACCCAACCACCTCGATGCAAAATCAATTCACCAGAAATATCTCAATCATAACTTCTTATAACCGGGCCTGAAACTCACAATATTATAAGAAAAACAGCAAAAACAAGATCAGCACAAGCCAATGCATAAACTTCAAGTTGATTAAAAATTAAGCATCAATGCATTGTGAAACCCCTTTATCCCCAGCCACTCAACAAATTCCATCCACATTTGTCACAAATACATGAATGCCAATAATACCAACTACTTTTTCCAATGAAAACTGCAAAACCAAACGTACCAACGGCAGAAAGCGGCAAAAATGTCTGGAGAAAACCCCCAAACGCTGCAGCAGATCGACGTTGAGGGAAATCTGGATGAGTTCCAACAAAAGAACCCTAACTTTTGCAGTAAGAAATTGAAAAGGGAAAACCCAAAACACTAAAATATTATACTATAATCCTCATTTGGCTTTAAGGGTTTGGGAATCTGGCGATGGAAGTGGTGGTGGCTGGGCCTGGAAATTATTATTTTCAATAAAAATAATGTAGCGCCAAAAGATGAAGATATTCTACTATAATTTTCACAATAAACAAAGAAAAAGATAAATTCGAGGCATTCTTCGTGAAAAATAAAGAACATTGGGGCCCCGCCAAAAGGTGAAAACTGCATACCGCCCCCTGATTTCTCTGCATTAGATTTTCTGCCCCGCGATTCTCTACGTTATGCTAAATGACGGGTTTTAGGATTTTGATTTTAGTTAAATATGATACACAACAAAAAGGAAGTGACATTATTGTGTAAAATAGATGGCACATATTTGTGTGGGAGGTACAAATGCATATGTGGAGAAAAATTAGGGATTATGTATGTTGTTCATATATGGATTTGCATGATTATTTGTTTTCTATCCATACATAATCTAATTTAGGAGCATACTATAATACAATTTCGAGATTTCCTATTCTTTAATTGAATATTATTTATAAATCCTCAAGTTAAATATAGTTTTCGGGAAATATTGAAGATACATGTGAAATAAAAGAAAAAGTGTCACCACAACTATATAATATCACAAAATAATTTAATATGAATGTATTAAATAATAACTACTATTTACAAATTTTATAATACTTACCTTTTTTTTTTGTTGTTGTAATTACATATTCAACATCAAATAAAAAGAAAAAAATAATTATATTTGCCCTAGAAAAAAATAATTACAACATTTGTCCTAAAAAAAATAAAATTACCTCTCCCCTAACAGAAAAGGTCACCAAAGAAGAGCGACCATTTGCCTAGAAAAAGATCATCAGAGAAGAGCAGAGCTAGAGCACGAGGGAGGGAAGAGCAAGATCACCTGAGAAGAAAGGAGCTAGACCACGAGATCTAAAGTATTTTCGCATTTTAATAATAAATCAAATTTAGATTTAAGGTATTTTCACATTTTAATAATCAATCATTTAGGTGAATTTTTTGCTAGGATTTTGATAGATTAGGCAATTTCTTTGATAGTATTTTGATAGATTTAGGCGATTTCTATGTTAGGATCAGATTTAGGCATAAAATTTTGATGTTAATAATCATATGTGTTAGGGTAAGTATTATAAAATCAGGGTTTAAATCTGATTTTATAATACTTATCCTGACACATATGAATGTAGATAAAAATTGTTAATTTATTTTTAAAATAAATTATAGAATGTTTCTAAAAAAAGTATATGGTTCCGTATTACTAAAAAACTAGAATAATTTTTTTAATAAATATCATATCTTGTAACTCCCCCAACAAGGAACATAATGAAAAAAGTTTGACATTAGTTGAGAAAATGACTCGTAACTCCCGGACTCCGACTCTTATTGGTCGTTGCTACATGGCTGACAAATTATGAATATCGTCACCAGGCATATCCCTTGAGGGAAACTACCTAGTCGAGGAAAATTATCACAACTTAAAGGTCATTTTCCCACAAGGCTCACCCAAAAGATGTTAAAACAACAATACTTAAAGTTCTCTACAACTCCTCATTCGCTATCCATAACCAGAACCGAAACCTCCCCTAGCAGGCTCGTTCCTCACGCCCTACCACCATACTCTTTCAGACAGGTGAAGCAGGACAATTCCCTCTTTTCTAATCACCTCCTATAGCTCACCATAGTTGGAACTCCCGGTTAAACCCCACTATTTTTAGTCCACAACAATAACCTCAGAGCAAATTATTTAAAGCGAGTGAGTACATCTTTTCCCAATTTTGGAGGAACAATTATACATAAGAGGGCCAAAACTTGGAGCTTATAAGCAAAATTTCTGCAAAAATGGTGCATTTGTTATATTCTAAATAGTTGGATGGGCCAAAAATAGCAAAAAAAGGATGAAAGGGGTACTATATGAATACTAGATAGCATAAGGGTCAAACTGCAATAAACAGCGGAAAATGGCGTGCCGCATATACTGGTGCAAAGTGTAATTAGAATTTAAAACCACACTAAAATAAATCCTCCATGATTTTTTAAAACAGTATCAATAGCTTACAGAAATATTCCCATTTTATCCCTGTTCTTTTCTAGATATTCCGCCTGTATTTTATTTACACTTCTCTTCTCTCTCTAAGCTGGGGCACACGCTGCGTTCGTCGTTTCTTCCTTCTAGAACTTTCTCATTGAAGAGGAGAAGAAAGAAAGAAGGAAAGAAACGAAATTAGGGATTCAATCCTGATAAGGAATGGGTGCGAGCAGTGATCCAAATCAAGATGGATCGGATGAGCAGCAACGCCGCTCCGAGATCTACACATACGAAGCTCCATGGCACATCTACGCCATGAATTGGAGTGTTCGCAAGGACAAGAAGTACAGGCTCGCCATAGCCAGTCTCCTCGAGCAGTTCCCCAACCGTGTGGAGATTGTTCAGCTCGATGATTCCACCGGAGAGATCCGTTCCGACCCGGCGCTGTCGTTCGACCACCCGTACCCGCCGACGAAACTCATTTTTATCCCCGATAAGGAATGTCAGCGCCCCGATTTGCTGGCGTCGTCGTCTGATTTCCTCCGGCTGTGGCAAATCTCCGATGCGGACAACGGGCGGCGCGTGGAGCTGAAGAGCTTGTTGAATAATAACCGTAACAGCGAGTTCTCGGGGCCGTTGACTTCGTTTGACTGGAACGAAGCTGAGCCGAGGAGGATTGGGACCTCCAGTATCGATACAACTTGCACGATTTGGGACATTGAGAAGGAGGTCGTGGATACGCAGCTAATTGCGCACGATAAGGAGGTTTACGACATTGCTTGGGGCGGTGTTGGGGTTTTCGCATCGGTTTCTGCTGATGGGTCGGTTAGGGTTTTTGACCTTCGAGATAAGGAGCATTCGACTATTATATACGAGAGTTCGGAGCCGGATACGCCCTTAGTGAGGCTTGGTTGGAATAAGCAGGATCCTCGATACATGGCTACTATTATAATGGACAGTAGCAAGGTTGTTGTGCTGGATATACGTTTCCCTACTTTGCCAGTGGTGGAGCTGCAGCGGCATCAGGCCAGTGTGAACGCCATTGCGTGGGCGCCTCACAGTTCTTGCCACATTTGCACAGCTGGGGATGATTCGCAGGCTTTAATATGGGATCTTTCTTCTATGGGGCAGCCCGTGGAAGGTGGGTTGGATCCAATTCTGGCATATACTGCTGGGGCGGAAATTGAGCAGCTGCAGTGGTCATCTTCACAGCCTGATTGGGTGGCGATTGCCTTTTCAAATAAGCTACAGATTCTGAGGGTATGAGTAGATGATTGCGTTTATGAATTTGTGGTACTTTACTGACCATCTACAGCTTGACCTTAGTTGTTGAAAGAGATTTGTGTTAATTCATACAAACTCGATGTTCAGTTTGTTTAAATGTTTGAGCTCTAGTTGCTGTTTTCTGCTAGGCTAATTTAGAAAAAGAGGGGAACTGCTTAATATATTGTTTCTCATTTATGACAATGATGATGATTTCCCTCTTGGCTTGTTTTGCCATTGGCAAGATAGATTGTCTGTTTTGTCTCAAATTTTTTATGTATTACTTGTACCGTGGTCAATTTTTTATATTGCGGTGCAAGTTTCTTGATTTTATGTTGTTTGGTAAAGAGGAACGAGTTCAATGCCAAGCGTATAACATTGAAACTGCACCTCCTTACACTTATTTGTTATGGTAGAAGGATTGTTAAGCCGCTGGGTAAACACAAAAAAGTACATAATGGATACTTAGGTGCTTCACTAGCTTTGAGTTTATTGATCTGGTCAAAAATATCAAATGATCAGATTCTTGAAACCAATTCTGAATCTCAAATGCACACCTTCAAGTTAGTATCTGCAAGGTTGTGCTGGGTTGGATCAGTTATGATTCCAGCAATGCCCCCAAAGCCAATACTTATCCACTTCTTGAAAATGCATTGTGGATGTCAAACTTTCCTTTTGCATTTCGTATTAATGATAAATGACTTAAATGTAGAAATTCATCACCACACTGAATTCTGAAAGTTACTTACAGAATCTCAATTCTGTAATTACATCAGTTCTTCCACCAGTCAAGCCCTCTTTGTGGGCCTGACAATGAGATAACAGACAATTTTTGTCAGGATGAATGATGATTTGCATCCAAGATCCAATCTCCTTGATGTTTGAGGTGGCCCAGCATGTTGAAGAAGGTGTGCTGTGGATTAATCCATTCAATAGTGCTCAGTGATTGGTCAACAGTGGGTGAAACATGGTTGTAAGTTACTTATTTGTCTTCCCTGTTTATTATGTGAAAATTAGTTAAGCCTTAATGCCTTTACACAGTAAGTATTTATAATGGTATCTCCAATAGGATTCTTACCAATTCTTATATGCTTAGAATTATTGTGAAAAAGGTTATCAGTGCTATTTACCTTAATAACTACTTCCGTTCTGAGTAAATCATGTCCGTCCTTGATTCATCCTGATCTTAAGGAATAAACAGCCTATCTGTGTTCAGTGTACTTTAAAAAACCAGTTTCCTTTGAACTGTAAAGTTGATGTCATTATAGGAGTATTATCTGAACCAAGTTACTGGTATCTGGATCAGAATGTCGGTCACAGAAAGAAGAAATTAAGCGCTAGCCCCTAGTTGTTCTGATGGTCTTGATGCTTTAAATAGAATGTGTTCACAATTTATGAGATGGAGACAGTTAATCAAGGGTATCAAATTGACATCCCATTGTTGAATTGTTATCTTGATTTTTGGTGTTTGCTTATCAAATTGTGTATACAATCATGTTCTGCTGTGAGATCCAATTGTATGTACTATTACACAATTTTCAAGTCTTTCACTTGGTTGGAAGATTTATGCGTTCATGCTATTAAATGTTAATGGACAGGAACCTGAGACCTTTCAGAGAAACGAGCATTCCAACTAGAGTATGGTAAGTGTTGGTATATGTAAGCCATCAACTGGAGTCTGGTAAGTGTTATACCTGGTATATGTAAGCCGTTGAGACCACCTTGGTAGGACTGTTAACCTCTGAGGAGAGAACCTGACTGAATTTCTGAAATGCTATTGCATAAATATAGAATATGGAGAAGAATGCATTATTATTATTATTATTATAATATATGTATATACTAGAAAGTCCAGGATGTAGTCGATTCCATGAAGATATCTGGTGGCGTCCTCTTATTTTGGTAGTGGATGAGGTTGGTTGTTGCTTTTGATTAGTTCTTGCAGGCAATGTGAAGGCCTTGACTATATTTTCTCTACATCTTTTGTTAAGACTGAAAAAAAGGGTTTTCTTGATATAACAAGAAATCATGAAATCTGGAATGAACTGCGGATGGCCTCTTCTCATACTGGCTTTGGCTACCATGTTTCAGTGGTGACCACCATCACTTTTATCCTGTAATTTCTGAAGATATATGAGTTGAAGTATTTTATTTTGTGTGTTTTGCCCCTTGTAGCAATAATGATGAATGTGTATGTGTGTTTGTCTTTGCCTTGTGAGTTGGATCTTCATTTCATTTTCTCTGGAGTGATGCTTACCTTTTCTGGCAATGATCGACTGTAATAGATAATAAGGCTTGTAAGATTTGTGTGCTGTCTATGCTAATAAGATGTATTTTGTGTGGATACAGGACCTGCAATTTTTCTAGGGCTATTTATTTGCATTGACGTGTATAGCCTACTGATATAAACATTTCTGTTATCTCCTTTCCAACTTATTTGTCACCTTATTATCAAGAAACGACGCTCAAAGAAAATAAAGAAAAGGAATTTTAACAACTGGGGAAAAGTTCAAAGGTTCTATAAGAGATTAAAATTGAGGAGAATTATTGGTTCTTACACGGTTGCTTTAAAAAAAAAGAATGAATCAAGTGTATCCCAACAATTTCCGCCTAAATTTGAATCTTGTAATTTATTTCGGAATCCGCAAAATCTTGATTATCTTATAAAAAATCAATAAAAGCAAAAAATTTCAATGTATGAGCTGAGTAAGTAAGGAAAAAAAACATAGTTAATCTCAACGGTAAAATCAACAAAAAGGAAAGAATCCGATATTGAATGATAGAAATCTCCAAACAGCAGAAATATTTAGAGTCGCTTATTTCTACGTTAACCACCACGTTTTCAGGTATGTACATACAATATTTAGATTTAATGAAAGTCGGGTATACATAGAAAATTTAGATTTAAAATCGCGTTCTTTAGAGAAACACGCTTTAGGTGGTAATATAAAGGCAATGACTCTATCCTTTTAAAATCATATTCTGCTAAAACCCAGCAATTTCCATAGGAGAAAACCCCCCAAGGATTCAGTATCTTCGTCTCTCCTCTCTTCCATCTGAAGGAAGATGGTTTCTCTCTCCCCTTCTTGGCATTTTCAAGGTAATGTCTCTATTCCCTTTACTATGTCTTTTCCTGCCTCTATTTTCGGAACTGCTTACTTTTTTGTTTTTACTATTTTCAGATGGAGGATTAAGGAGGATGGTTTCTATGGATAGGATTATTACCAAGAATTTGAAGGTTGGTTGTTTGTTGGCCACTCTTAGTGGATGTTTTCTACAGTGGGACTGTGGATGTGTTAGATAAATTGATCGTTTGGTTTGAATTCGAGTGTCACTCATTTGTTTTTCTTGTTAATTTTGTAGAACCAGTTTTTGATTTGTTATCGTCTTCTCTTTATTGATAATAGAAGAATCATCTGCCATTTTCTTCATCTGTGAGCATAATCTCGATTATGAATTTGTGGTTAGTTTATCATCAATCAATTCTTTCCTCATTTCAGTTTTCTCTTTGTCAGTCAAAACAAGTTGTATTGATTACAGTTCAGATTTTTTTAGGCCTTCAGATTCTTTAGATCAACTTTTGAGCTGAACAGTCATTGGCATGAAGTTTGTGGTGTGGTTCTAGGAAGTTTGCTGAGCAATAAGTCGATAGCAACTTGCAATTGTGGCCGGAGGATGAGAATTGAAATTAAAAAACTATGTTAATTTCTTTTATGAAACTTGTAAACCATGCTTTCTACGCAGATACCTTTTCCGAACCATATCTCTCCCTTGTTTCATATTTTTGATCTCAACCTTTTGGCTTGAATCTGTGCAGATACCTTTTTCTGCTCCTTTTCCCCTATCAACATCAAATTATACGTTTGGCACCAGCATTCCGCCAAAAAGGGTTCCTCTGCTTCCTCACATAAAGTGTGAGAAAAAAGACGATGAAAAACCATATAAAGAAATATCAGTTGAACGTCCCCCCTACCATAGCTACATGGACTCTACTTCAGGACGGCTTGAGCCCGCTTCTGGTGCACGTGCAAGTATTCCAGGGCAAGATTATTGGCCAGAAGGCACATCAAGTCGAGTAAGGGCTGCACGAGCTCCTGAACCGACTGGTGAGTCGACCGGAAAGCCATCTTTTGGTAAAAAACCTGGAAGTAGGAGGAAGAAGTACAATTCTGCAGCTTCTGCTTCTGATTCTTCTGAAACAAATGGGGTTGTGGATGATCATGTGGAAGATGAATCTCAATATGATTCATCTGATGAACGTAAAGAGCTTTCATCTTTTGAATATGTTGTTTACGAGACAAAAGATGAGGAGGGGGAGTTGGAAGGGTATGAACTGGACAAGAAAATTGGAAATCCACACCCCTTTATTGATCCAAAAGTGAAGAAGCCGATTGAAGGTACACTTACTAGTGAAGAACTGTGGTGGAACTGGAGAAAGCCTGAGAAGGAACAGTGGTCCAGATGGCAAAGGAGACGACCTGATGTTGAGACGGTATCTGCTTTTCTACTTTTCTAAATTATGGGTAACAACTAATAATATAATAATATTTTGAATTGTCATCTAAATGTGGTTTTATATGGTTTAACAAGAAAATATACTGAAATTTTTTGTTTCTTTTGAGCAGAGCAAATATGGAATGCATGCTTGTTTTGTTTGCCTTCTAGAAAAATGAGAACCTTTGAACTGTTGAAATTATGAAGAGTTAAAACCCAATGGTATGAGTTAAAGATTCATAAAAACGAATCTGGAGGTGTTTGTTTCAATTATGTCTTTTAGTGAGTATCATACATTTGGCTTAGTATTTGAAAGCACAGGATTTTCATTTCTTTTTTAGCATTTTCTCGTGATTTCATACTGTATTTTTCCTCAATATGACAATTTATTTGACATAATTTCTCCCAGGTGTTTCTGAAAGCTATGGCAGAAACTGGCCAAGTAAAGCTTTATGGTGAGGAGCCAACACTTACAGAGTGTGCACTTTATAGAGCTAGAAGACATCTTTATAAAGAAGAGAGGTCTAACATTATTTCTTCAACTAAACCTTACATGCACTTTATAGTTGTCTTTGGAGTTACAAAATTATGACATTACTCTTATTTTAATTTTTATAGGCTTCAAACAGAAAAGGATAAACTGCACGAAATTGGCCCTATCGCATACTATTCAGAATGGGTTTCAGCCTGGAAAAGAGACACTTCAAAGGGAGCCGTGCAGAAGCATTTTGAAGAGACTGGTGAAGATGAGAACACACAACTAATTGAAATGTTCATGCATCAAACTGACAGGGAATTCCGAATCATGATGGGAACTGATGTTCGTATTAAGCGAGACCCACTAGCAATGAGAATGAGAGAGGATCAAATAAAACAAAGTATACTCTTGTCTTTATGTGCATCTTCCCTTTTTCTTTTTACAGTTCTAGAATTTTACATACATTTTTTGTGTCTGATTTTGCAGTATGGGGTGGAGACCCTGTTTATCCAACTATAAACTATATTCAAGATCCAAATGAGGTGATTGATTATCGGGGTCCGGAATTTCATGAACCTACTCCAAACATGCTTGATTATCTTAAAGAGGTTTGGCAGAGTTAATTGCTTGATTATATTTTTACTTCATTTGTAGTTTTGTTAATAATAAATGTAAAAAATTACCAGCACGGAAAAATTGTAACGAGGGAGGAGCTGGACCAAATCCTGGGTAAGGAGAAGATAGAAGAAGTTGAGGTAAGGATAGTTATTTATCTTTTCTGCTGTAAATATAGTTATATGCATCATATCTGGACTGTTTAATGAATCCCATGATTTATTAGTTATTAATTGTTTTTTGGTTTTGGTTTCCAACACTTGTGAGCTATTGTTTGAAGTGTTTCTCTCTCTTTTGCAGCAAACTCCGGATATGGATGACGCCATGGCGCGAGCTGTTGACATAGGGGAAAATGATGTGAGATTCTTTTGTTAAGCTTGTTAATTTACTTTTAGGGCTCATTACCTACAACTAAGAAGTATGGAAATTACAGTTCATACCCCCGAGGTCGGCTAACTGTATGTTTGGAAGATAGAGGGGTATAAACTGTAATTTTCATATTCAGTTTTTGCATGTTATTAACCCTCATTGTGAATGATACCGGATACGTCTGTTTTACGAGTCACAATAAACAGGATGAAGGAGACGAAAGCGAAGTTGAAGGCGGTGGTGAAGAGGACCAGAAAGCTACAAGCAATTGGAGTCTTTTGAAAAGCAATCCAGTCGAAAAGCAAAAGGTAAATATATATATATATATATGTGTGTGTGTGTGATACAAGTTTCCTAGGATTAATTAATTTGATCATTTTATTTACTTATTATTTGCAGGCGAAGCCTAAAAAGGATAGCATGTCTCTGGGAGAAGCCATAGATGATTCGGAGAACTTAACAGACTTTCTTTTAGACTTCGATACCGAAGAGTGATGTTCAGGTGAAAGCTAAATAATGGTTAGGACCATAATGTAGTTAACTCTTCTCAAACACATGTAGGAATGTATAATAGAAAGCATCGAGAACACTAGTTGATCTCGTGAGGGGGGGCTGCCACCCCCGTTAATAGATTCGCATACCCTTTTCTCCTCTCGCGTACACTATCCACATGATGCCTTCGAAATCTCAGAAAGTGCGTCACAAGTGGTTTTCTATTATCTCACACTTTTCTCCTCTCCTCTGTTCTTCACCACCTACATGACCTCTAATGGTTCGACATAAATTACTACGAAAGACAGACCTAAAAACCTTGAGATAAAAACAACTGGTAGGGGTGATATCTTCTCGTTTGTGAATTGAGACAATTATAATTTGAGAATGTATGCTGTACTTTTGCTTTGTAATGAAGACGAACATTATGACAATATAAACCAAAAGTAAGAATCAGCAGCGTAGCTATTTATCAGATACTAGTAACCTGCTAAATGGGTACAACTTCAGTATTCAAACAGATAAAGAAGGATACACTTTCATGATGTTTTAAGTTGGAAATAACATAGTTTTCTTCCCTACGAGAGTTTAATGTGTTTCCATCATACAAACAGAATAATGAACTGGTAAAAGATAGGCTCAGAAATCAAGAGTCCCAACAGACTGTATGCTGGTGCCCGGTAGTCATATTTGCGGCCTCATGCTGGGCGACGTAGCCATCACAACTCCCATTTTGTTGGGGCAACCTCTGTAGAGGAACCGAATTCAGAAGTTCAAACCCTTGTTTTCCCATATCCTGAACCTCCTCAGGAGACAGTATCTTGATACACCACACACTGTTCACAAACTCCCTGCAGAAATATGAAAAAGCAGAATAAGTGTGCTTCATTTAAACATGGTTAATGTAACAGAAGGGGGGTGTAATGGGAATTTCTGAAACAAGGTGGGGGTTTACGTAATTAGAGCCAACCTCAGGGGGTGTAGTTGTAATTTGCCCTTACATAATGTTTGGGACATATAATCCCAAGATTCAGAACTCAAGGATTGGGCTGTTGTTTTTCTACTACAAACACAAAAATTATATGGAGAACTTACTCCCAAGGGTCATCACCGAGGAGAAGAACGTCATTTTCTCTGTCCACAAATAGAAGCTGCCAGCCTGATCTCATGGGGTCTTCAAGTTGACCTTCAAGGCCAAACATCTGAGCAATCTCACTACGAAGCTCGTTGTAGCTGCTAAACTTGGCCATATCTAGTGACCTTCCAAATGACCCTGACTTATAAACCTGTGGGATGTACGTATATACATCAAATACTGATTGTGACTGTTATATAAAATATCACAGAATAATAATTTAGGGAATTTTACCTTAACAAAGGTTTGGTTGGGTGGATTTGCATGTCCCCCGTTATCAGAAGACATTAGAAAACCTGAGTCATCCATACAACTACTTGAAGTCAGAGTAGGATTGAGCGAGTAATCAGCACTGGAGCTACTCATGTAGCTGGAATCTATATTGACCCCAAAGAGGAAGTGATTTTGTGGATCACAATGTCCTTCTTGCTCGATCAAGCATTCCCTACTGGGCAACGGAGGCAAAGAAACAGGGTTTGTGTTTGATGGTCCTAACTGAGGGTCATCCATATGGGTTGATATTGTCTGTTGTGACATACCACCAGAAAGAAGAGGGTCGAGAGCAACCCGTTTTGTGGGCCATCCATTAGAAGATAATAGGTTGCTGGATCTCGGCAAGTTAAGAAGGTTGGATGTGTTGTCTTGAGAGTTTGAGGACAACGGGGACAACATAGGATTAGACTGCTGCTGTGGCTGCAGCTGCGGCTGCTGGTGGATTTGTACATTATTGAAAGTGTTATGGTGGAGCATTTGCTGCGTCAGGAGATTAGTTTGTGGCTGCAGCTGGGACTGGTTTTGAAGAAAGGGTGTTGAAGAGTGAGAGTGTTGTACCATCTGAGGGAGGATGGGTTGGGAATGCTGGAACTGCATCATTGGCGAAATGATCTGTTTGGAGGAGTCGGCAGCTCGCATCTGGTCCTGCATGGCAGCAGCAGCTGCCATAGCTTGGTAAATGTCGTTTTGCATGCCCAGCATTGAGGGATCGAGCCTTGGCTGCATCATCCAGGGGGTGGCGACCCCCATTCCTTGGTTCGGCGATTGCATTCCATCTCCTCCACGCAGCCACATCAGGGGAGAATTTGAACCCATATTATCAGCCTTCATCCCTAAGTGCAATGACAGACACAGTTATGTGTATGAGTGAGAGGGCGTGCGCGTGTGTGTGGGCGTGCGCGTGTGTGTGTTTGGAGTCATACCAGTGTAGGATGGGAGTGTAGGTGGCCATGGTCGCTTGAGTCTTAGAGGAAAGAGAGAGGGATACATGGGGAATGTTGTTAAAGGCTCGATTTCCCAAAGAGACACTCTTGGCTGCCTTTCTCCAGCTGTTGATTCATCCCAACCAACCTGAAGGCAAATAATTAGAAACAAATAGACAGACTTTCATGTCGATGTAACTTAAAAAAGCAGTTACAAAGAACAACAATTACTGGAAAAATACCTTTACCGACCGCCAGTGTGAATTAGGCCATCTAACGGGATCCAAGTCACCTATACTAGTTATCGTGCCCATATATCTGCAAACAAACACATTCTCCAAGGCTTAGATAAATAAATGATATATAATTACATCTCTTAATTTATATAAAAAAAGAAACAAAATATAACAGGAAAAGAGAAACAAGCATTAATATTCTAAAGACGGGATGAAAAAGGAATTTCCCTTTGAAGCATCAAACTTACCGACGAACACTAGATTCTTCTGTTTCAAACAGCATCCTGAAGCGCATGCCAACAGATATTCGAGTGTGATATACTGCTTTAATGTATTTGGCCAGAGATATGATGAACTCTGAGGGGCTAGTCCTGAAATAAGATATTATGTCAGCGGGGATAAGGAGATATTGAATTTGCAGACATTACTGAGGAATCATCATACCTGGGATTATAAAAAATAGTGAAACGACTGTTTGTTGAAGCTGCATGAGCAGCAGCAGCTAGCAGGCCAATATGCATACTGTCGCTCGATAAAACTGATGATGGCATCACGGTTTGTGGCCTGTTAGCACGCCGTATGCCAAGAAGCATTTGGTTCTTCTCATTCCTAATTAATGCGGAAAAACAAAGGAGAAGGGGGAGAGGGGGTTAATAGATGTCTAACAATTCTTACAAATGTTGAAAGGGATGCCACAATATTATAGAGAAATTTAATTGCCTACCATATGAAAAGGACTGAATCACCAGCAACAAGTCTTTTTGCACTCACAAAAACACTCCATCCTGTTGTAAGAAGATGCCTCTTTGGCTGACCTGATACAAGGATAAAAATTTGAAATTATTAAGAACGATAAAATAGTTCTGTCTTTGCCCAAGCAATATCAATAAATAAACATATATATTTAAAAACCTCACCTTTTCATCAAAGAAAGAGCTAGGTTTAATAACATCCAGAAATGTATTTAACAGTAAGGCGATGTTTCCTTCCGCAAACATTAATTATTGGAAATATAGGAAATATAGGCCCGTGGATTTTCCTTCACCCACTTAATTTTTCAAAATAAAAAACTCACCCCGAAAAATATGCCTGAATTTCCATTCGTTGTTATGAAGATCTCTGGCAATCAACTCTTGACATGGAGGTTGCTGGGAAAAGTCCTGTAAGTTTACCACACATGAACGCACACTCAGGCAACTACATATGTATGTATAATTGGACAGTTTTCAATTCAAAACAACAAAAGATAAATTTACCAGTGGTGGAAACACTTTCTCAGCTGCACGGCGAGGAACTGAAAATCCACCATGAGTACTGGTGTCACTAGCGGTCAAAGTCTTGCAGAAGTAATTTGTTGGCTGTTTGCTGGCACCACCCAAATCTACTGGAAGGAAAGATACCTCCTTCTGCTCTTGCTGCAAAAGCGCAATATGGTTGAAAAAATATTTAAAAATTTCTTAAAAAAAAAAAAAAGAAGTAAAAGATACACAACACTGAAATAAATTTTGGAAGAGCAAAGACATACAGGGCTCAGTGGCTGCAAGGTCATCTTAGCATACACCTCATCGGTCTCTATGTCGGCCTAATTAAACAAAATATGAGGTTCTTGCCACAATCACCTGAGATTAATATGAAAAGAAATTTAGAAGTAAAGATAATTACATGCATTGTCATATTATGAAGCTGGCAAATGAGCTGAGGAGGTAAGCTCGGGTAATTTGGTATCTGAGCATCAACTTCCTTGTTTGTAGATACAGCAACCTGTCAAATATGCATTGAAAAACCATCAGCTTTAAGTGAAATCTATGTAGGCCATAAGGTATTTAAAAAAATTTCAGCTTCATTGTAAGTTTGTAAAGGGTAGAAGGTAAACCTGCTCGCTGTGGCCCTGTGGGAAATACACGACATGACTTCCAATTGAAGGTAGAGAAACAAGAGGACCGGCGCAGGCATGCCAAAGTTCAGAATTTAAGCAGTTCTTATCTCCTGATCATTAAATTCATTAGTTTTCATTATTCATACAGTATTGAAGATTCAAGAAATAACCAAAATTCCCTCTTTTTTATCTTCTTTATTTCCTTTTCGGGAGAAATAGAGGAGCCCCGGCAGAAAACGACTTCTTCATAAATTTATTTTACACATGAAATTGGGAAGGAGAAAAGGCCAAAAAACAAAAAAGACGTAATGAAATTTGAAGGGAACCCAAAATCTTCTTTTGCAGATTTGCAGCCTTGGAAAGAAAATAATCTTTTAAAGAAATAAACTGAAAAGGCCATCTCAATTTTCTGGAAAACGTCAAACTCAGAGCTGTGCATCCCAAGAAAATCAGGAAATGGAACAAAGAGAAAGATATCTGCTTTACCTTCAGGAGACTGCTGATTTAAGGCAGACGGGGAGAGATTCATTTTGCAGATTCAAACAATTTTGAGGTTGGAGCAGCTAGGAAACAGCAAATAACTACAAAAAAGACATCCACATCCAAGTGAAATCCCAAAACCCTGCCACCATGTTATTCCCCACCCCCGGACACGAAGAAGATAAAGAATTGCAGCTTCATACCTCCTGCAGCTTATGCTCTGAATAATTCACCAAAATTTCAATGCATGATGATGAAGTGATCTTACTTGCTACCCTCCGATACACCACCAGTATGAGAAACTTTGAGAAAATCAAGGAAAACTAAAGGCTTCAAATGAAGATAAGGAGGCGAGAACAGGCACAACTCCACCCAAAATGTTCAACCAGAGCCTATCTCACTGTAAAGCGCGAAATTTTCAGCACCATCAACTGTTCATCTTCGTCGCGGAACAACCCAAAATTCTGAAAATTGCGATTAAGAAACTAGCGAGCTTTCAACAAACACCCACCACGTTCGAGCTCCAACTTAATTGAAAAGGAAGAAAAAGAAGAAAGCTTTCAAACCCAGGAAAATTGAGTTCAGGAAATTGAAATTCGGCAGAAGAAGGAAAGAAAACTCAATAGCCCACGAACTCTCCCACCTCCTTCAGATCTCAGCATACCAAGAACGAACCAGCATTCGCCACAAAGGTAAACTCAAAATCCAAAGCTAAGAGCACCAAGATTCTTCTCCCCAATACTTCCCAACCAAATTCAACTGCTTTCTCTCAGAATTAAGCACCAGTTTCCCCTCAAGTCTTCCACTCCACGCCTAGATTTTCACAGGACAAAGCTGTAAAAACCAACTACACCGATGCATGCGCGTGCGGCAAACCAGTTAACAACAGGCAAAAACCCCATTCACTTTTACAGCAAACTGTAAAAAAGACTCGATAGGAAGTGCAAGCAGTGGAAATGATGAAACTTGATTGACACAGCTCTCCCTCTTCCTCTCATTTCATAGCCCAGAAAAATTCTCTCTCTCCCCTCTCTCTCTCTCTGCAAATATATATACAGTGCACACACACCACTATGCCAGGAGTATTGTGGTGGAATTGGCAGCAGTAGCAGACTATGTTCCTCACGACCTCAACCTCTCTCTATATATGTCAGTTTCCTCTCTCAATATTCAATAATCAATACAACCTTTTCTCAGATGTCGTTGTTAATCGAAGGCAGCCATTGTAGAGAGAGAAAGAAAGTGTGTCAGATTTTCTGCTTTTTCCTCTTTCTTGCAAGGAGAGAGAGTGCGGTGGGAGAAGTGTACCATGCAATAATTAGACCTCTCGGAGGACGAAATTACTATTGTGCCCTTTCCCTTTCCTCCATGAATTGATTCTTGCGAAGTGGGCCTTAGGAGATTAAATTACAATTAAATAAATGCCAAAGCGATGTGGGCCTCATGAGGTTAAGATTAGTTGTTGGGTTCTTTTGTAATTTTCATGAATGAAAAAGACCTCTCATTTGTGGCCCATTGTCAGACCAACTACGAATTCTTTTTTATTAATTAATAATGCCATTTTATTCTTTTTTTTTTTTTTTTTTTTTTGGAAATTAATGAAATATATTTTTTTATAAGATTACAGATGGATCTAACTTAAAAATTAGTCTTGCGTCATTGTTTATTGTGTTGATTTGAAAGAATTGATGGTTCATAAGGTACACAATTTGTCTCTTTCCAAATTCTATTATTCTTTAAATATGAACCTGAGATAAAATAACTTTAAAAGTACTTTTGATTTTATTTTATTCATGAAGACAAGTGGTTAACTTGGGCATTTAGTTTATATTACGTAATACAGTTTTATTTTTCCTTTAAATAAAATCTCGAATACATTCTCTTATATAAAGACCTTTATTCCACCCCTGCAATCAGGTTTTTTAATTTTTATTTTGGCAAGTTAAATTTTATAATTTAAATAGGTGCAAGTGCAGCTATATAAAAAAAATATATCTTGTAACAATTAGGGGCAAAAATAATGGGCATGGAATAATTCCTACCGTATCATGTCACTATAAATGAGACACATGCACTGTTTGTACAAAGGAGGTCCATCAAGTACGTTCATCTATACGGCTATTAGGTATACATATACATATTTATATAAATGAGAGTATTTCTGATTTATTGTTTCCAAAAATAAGGAATAATTTGGATTTATAAATACTAATGCCATTAAATTATCCAACCCTACCAATTTGTGATGAGCTGTGATGCACCTAACACTTATATAATATAATGTTGCTTTTGTTGTATTATGTTCAGGTAAGATATTGTATTTGACGTAAGTCGTGTGGTAAATTTAAAAAAATTAATGAGTGTTTGTATATTATTTTGAAATAGTTAATCAATATTTGTATATTATTTAACTTTTTGTATTTGTACTTCCGTATTAAAGAAGAGCTTAGTGTGTTTAGCCATTGGTATCTATAGTGTGCTTAAGGCCCTAGATTAAGTCGAATATACTAAGAGCACGTGTAGAAGATCATATATTATGTATGGGGATTGGGGATCAAAGTCTATGATCTTATTTAGGGTTGTCCAAAATATAAAATCGAATTGATCGAGCTTGGTTCGATTTTTGTTTTGGCATGTTTCGGAATTGGATTCTTTGTTTTTCTTTTATTTGGTTGGACTGTTAAATAGAATTGAAAATCAATAAGTTACAGTTTCGATTCGATTAACTGACATAAAACCGAACCATTTTACTTTGCTAATATTTTTTTTCTATTTATAAATTATAATTGACTTATTAAATTTAGAGTCAGACATTCTGTCCACACAGCTTATTAATTTGTAAAATTTGCTGATTTTGCTCATTGTCCAACAGCTTAGCCTCCGAGTTTTCCTTTAAAAAATATATATATTTATGAGTTCGGTCATTTGCCTCAAAACATAAATCGAACCGAAAGAGGTTCAGTTCATTTCGATTTTGATTTTCCAAAATCGAACCGAAACTTCAGTTCAGCCGAAAAAACCCGGCATATGGACACCTTTAAACTTATCAACAAATGGTGTAACTAAGTTACGTGTCATAACTTATTTATTTGAGTTCGAATTGAATCGAAATACTTGAATATAAAGATCTCCTTATCAACGGTGATACATTTTTAAAAACTCAAACACAAGACATTTAGTTAAATTAACATAACTTCAAATTATTAAGTTAAACGACAATTTGGTCAAATTATATTTGGAGACGGTTGGCCTAAGTAGGATATGACAGGCCCAAATCTTGTATGTGCACGTGTAACATATTTCCTATTTGGCTTTTTAGTTTAAACAGAGAAGCCCATTGCTTGTTGGCAGACCTGAATGATCAAGGCCCAAGTTTGTGTATATTATTGCAAATGCAAATGACAGATGTAAAATGTATGATTGATGATGCCATAACTATACAGTTACCACAATAATAATAAAAGTTTCTCAAAACAGTATTAAAGATGCAATTTAGACTTGTTAATCACAATTATGAGTTAACAAACATTCTTGAATGAGTATTGACTATTGAGTGGACATATGGAATGTATAAATAATTTAGGCATGCCATGCAGCAAGTTGAGGCCTTAATGACTCTCTGACCATGTTTAATTATGTTGCTTTGAGGTTGATCAGGACACTAATTAATCTCCTGAAGGTGGGGCCCAGACCCCTCTTTTCATATCTTAGGCTCCCATTAAAACGTTATCCCTTACACTTTTTCCCTCTGGCCTACACTATCTACATGATGCCTTTGAAAATCTTACATAGTGCTCAAAAAACAAAAAGTGATTTTTCTTACCAATATATACATATATATATACACACACGTTTTTTTTTTGTTTTTTTTATAGTCAATTTTTATGAATCGAGTCAGAAACGAATCACTTATGGTGTAAAGTTCTTCTTACCAATAATAGTTTCGTTCCAAATTACTCGAATTTGAAATATCTAATTAAACTAGTATAGTGTCGAACAACTAAATCGAAAAGTATTAAGATGATGAAGTTCTCATTTATACATGTTAAGCCCCACCATATGCTTCACATTGGATGTGTTTGGGGATATGGTCCCATCCATGGTATGGTTGTTGATTCTTACTTTCAGCTCAATAATTTCTCATGCATCATTAAATGTTTATTTGAAATCTATGTACATCCCTAACCAGATATCCTCTTCTTTTAAAACGCACTTTTCCACTATATATGTGTCTCAATTTTAAATTTCAGTCAAAGAAAAAGGATAAATTATCCTAAAGATAAAGCAACGAGTGTCTCTCTTTAATAGCAATTGAGATTAAACAACAAGGATATTTATTATAATAGTTATCTCATATTACATTTTTTTTTTTTTTTTAAATAGCACGGAACAGAAGTTTGACGCTACGTAAAAGTGTTCGACTATAATTTATTTTTTATCTTCATTTTTAATTGATACTTATATGAAAGGGAAGAGAAATTAAATATCTTTTTTGGATTAATTAATGAAGATGTAAGGACTATTTGATTCATCACTAATTGGAGAAATGATATATAAATGATTAGAGAGGTCGGTTTTAAGACAACACAATTAATTCATATGTAGTTTTTGTGGTTTATCTTTTTCTTGTATATGTGTTGGACTTGGATCTTTTATGTCACCAAAAACATGGTCAATAAAAGGAGCAAATGAACTGTCTTCTTGTTTCCTCGCCTTGTTTAATCATTATGATTACATAAAACTTAATTGCTCAACTCCTAATTAACAAACTTGAGTGGGGACACAGTCACACTAATGACCATCATTATATTCAAATAATTTGTCCTCAAATTTATTCGACATTTTATACCAAAAATTATGGGAAAAAAAACATAATTTATCTCATCCCACTAGTGTTTTACGGTTCTCATAGTATCAAAATAGTTGATTTACATTCTTATTTGGAGCATAATGGGTACGCGTTCGTTTTGTATTAAAGTTCGAGTTTTATAAGTAAGAGGGTCACTTCGTAAGATCACAAATGATAGAATATTTTTGAATATTTGCCCACAAAATTAACTACATATATAAGGTAAAATTTTAAATCGATATATAATTATCAACACCTCTAACTTATACGTGATTCTATTATTGATGCGTAAATTTTAAGGGTTAAAATACTATATCTATATAGGTAACCGAGCATAATGAAATACCTTTATTCTTTAGTGGTTATTAACGTTCTTTCTGCTTAATACCATCATTTGTCAAAAAGTGTATCATTTTCTTGATACACATGAACATGAATAAACCACCCCGGGGTTTGGGGCTCCACTAATCACAATAGAATTGTTCCATAATCTCAATTTATAGTTAGTTAACTTTGGGGATATGCTAATCCACAATTGACTTGAGTAATTAAAAAATTAATTAGGTATTTATTTATTCGAGCTCTCGTATCATTCCAAAGATTTGTTCAACTTTAAAAGATTTCTAATTGTACGAACTGTAATCCAAAGAAAAAAAAAACGTGTATATATTAATCCTCGTACTCCTTAATCATTTGTTAAACCAATCTGCACTAATAGATAGTTAGATACACAAATTTGATGTAATTATGGGTGTATGTATATGTATTATTAACCTCAATTATTAAAATATTTTATTTAGTTAAAGATTAGTATAAGATTTAATTTAGGATAATTAAATTAATGAAAGGGCAAAAAGTCCCAAATATTCTGGTACTTTCCACTTTCTCGACCAGACCACTAGAATGGGGCCGGGATTGTAGGGCTCAGCCTGTCCAATCTAAGTCATTCTACAGCCCACTATGGCGGGCCCGTACGACGTCGGATCACACGAATAACAAAAAGATTCGGCAAGAAACCATTTGCGCAGAAATTAAGGACCACTGTATTAAATTAATGGATTTTTATTATTAAATTCTAAAATGATGGATTTGAATTGGATTTTTCTTGATGTTATAATAATGCATCCTACATTCAAAATAAAATAAATAATTTTTAGATTTTAATATACAGAAGTCGGAAAAGATTGAAGTTTGTACAATCAAAAATTGTAATTTAATATATCATGCAACTATTTTTAATGAGAATCGCCAACAAGGCTTAAATTTATGACTTATCTGTTCAAATGTATAGAACTTTACAATTAAGTTATTTTCTTGTATCATTTATGCCCGAATGTCTGGGCGCCTCTGGAAGAGGTTTTTGCTGCACTATAAGCAAAAAATGCACGAAAATATAGTGTTTAATTGTCGGGGTTTGATCCATTTGCTACATGTTGTTTACTTGTTTTGTTAGCACCCCTGTTTGAATAGTTTGTTCAATATTTGGATTATAAACGATTGTATATTTACTTGGCTTTGACTGGTTATAAATGAGTTGGAGGCCTCTTCAAAACCCCGCAGCTCCCTGTCGATTTGAATTTAAAAATATATATATTTTTTTTTATGTCAACATTTTATGCTACTTTTTTTTTTTTTTTACACACATCCCAATTTATTAAAGAAATTCGAACTAGAATCATTGTCTTTAAAAAAAGAACACTTAAACTACCTGACAAACCCCGTTGGCAACATTTTATGCTACTTAAAAATGTGTACGCCCCCAATTTCAAATAGAAAAGGGTAGGAAATGTACTAAAATGGAAAAATGGGGGACCAAATTTGTAATAAAAGGAAGATTAGGGGTAATAAAAAGGGCGGCTTGGAGGAAAGTGTGAAAGGTTTGACGGCACCATGGTCATCGTTCAAATATGTGGGGCCCATAGGCGAGGAATTCTAGATTTAGCAGAATTTAAGGTGGGACCCAGAAATCTGAGAGGTGAGCTGTTCCAATAGCTTTTCTTTATGTCTCGCTTTTCCACCGTCCGCCACTCCCTACACATTCTTCACTGCTTCTCCATTTTTATTCAAATCACTATTTTTAAAATAAAACAATATGAATAATATTTATTTTCTTTCAAGTTTTAACTGTTGCTCTTTTTCTTTGTAAAAGACATTATATTTTATTCCAAAAATATATAAAATTTTATAAATATATTGATTTTCACATAGTCATGAATTTTATTTTAATCTCAGTATAAAATTAAAATTTATAGTTATAATAAAAAATTTCATCTTTCATCTTGCAATTATGATATTTTTTTACGTAGTTTCGTTTCATTTTAGATGTGTTGAAATATGACATGTTTGGAAAATAATATAAGTAAGAGAAACGTTAAATATATTTGAACTATTGATTCTGCTGCTAAGAAATGTAAACAAGTTATCTCGACCTTGCGTGAAAACCGGAAAGAAATGACAAATACTTTACGGCTTTACTTGGGAAATTATAAAGTTAGTTAAATCATACCCAGAAATTCATCTTACATCTAGTAGTCTAGTACCAAAACAAAGAAATTCATCTTTCATCAGTTAACAGGGTTCCTCACTACATATCTGGTCATTATTAGTTAGTAATATTTTATATAAAGACCTCAAGGAGGAGGCAGAAATTCCTCTAATAGAGGAAGAGGAGGAAGAATTATTGCTCAATTTGATAACCAGAAGCTAATAGCTGAGAATATTGCAAATATCTCATCATCGTCCTCAAGTAATACACCAAACGAGGATCCTTTATACAAGGAATTTTTGGAGTTTAAAGCCAAGCTGGAGAGTAATACTCAAAGTGCTCCATCCTATGCTAACATAGTAGGGGATGAAGAAATTGAGTCAGTTAATTTGCTTTATGAGCAAAATCCCCATAAAGAGTTAATACTGCTCTTAGAAGATAAAGATCTGAGATGGAAAGATAATATCTGGCATCTCATGCAAAGGTATTTAGATACCACATCTTTTACTGATGGTTCATATAAACAGCGAACTCATTTTGAGAATATACTCAAAGTGACAGGATCCTGCGAATTTGATCACTTCTTTGCAGGAAGACAAACTAAAGTTTATAGCTTTAGTAAAGTTATTATTAAGCAAATTATATCTGCTGAAGAATGGGGAATAAGTACCCTAAAAAAAAGAGAATATAGTCTCCAGAATTCCCAAGTAAAAATAAAGTTTAATTATTGGGATTATATTGAAGCCTTTAATAAAGCTTTTCTTTTATCAAAATGAGTTTCATAAGCATTCATGGTTTTTTAAAATCTGTCCGAATGTTTATAATAAGGACATTCCAAATTGGCTATACCAATGGTGGCTCAGTTTTGGTCCTTCGGCAAAAATTTTGTCAAGTATTTTTCAGGAATTATATTCTCAATGGGTGGATATTTCGCCAACCATTATCGAAGGACAGAATAATGGAAAATAGATAGAAGGAATGACTTCTTTACATTTTTTCACAGAATTTGGAATTCCATAGATCTGGAAATGGGAACCAGAGTTTGGGGAAACTCAACAAAAGGTACCATGTATCTATAGGACTTTTTATACAAAGTTCTGGAGAAAAATGATGCAAATTAATAAAGAAGGAAGTATTGAAGGACAAGAGACTATTGATAATATCAAAAAGAAGATTGATGAATATACAAGTCTGGAAGAACAGAATAAATCTCCAAGTCCCTTTGAATATATTTCAAATAAATTATATTTCCAGAAAGGACAAGTGTCTGATGAAGAAAAGGTAGCTTCTTATCTAAAGGAAGTAAAGAAAGATTTAATGAAAAATCTCAATCAAGATTCACAATCGAGTGTTTCAATGGATACATTATCCAATGAAAATTATTGCCCAGCTGGGGAAGCACAAAATCCTTATGAAGGAATATTTGAAGATATTGATCAAGTTATTCAAAAATATTTGAATAAAGAAGGAAAAGCCAAGATGGGGTCCTAAAAGGATAATACCGCCAACTACTCTATTAAATGTTCATATTTACTTTGGTTAGGAATCTTGTACTTTTATAAAAAGTACCCATGGGTTTGGCCGCTGTTTTCATAAAACTGTATAAGTACTCATCAATAATAGAGCAAATAGGTTAGATTAGATTTCAATTCCGGATTTCAAATCCGTTTTTTGTCTATTTATTTGTTTGCTCAGCCTTGTATTCAGTAGAGCGAAAAAATACTAAGCTTGTATTTTATATTTTCAGTTTGTAAACACTTTTCATATTGAGAAAAATTTTGCAAGTCTGCAAGCCTGGTGTCCAACAAATAAGTAAGTTGTTTTATTTTCCAGTTTTATATTCTTCATATTCTATATGTATGTAATTTTGCCGACTAATATGGTCGGCTAAATTTCATTGTGTTGAATAATATCATGTTACTGAAATCAATGGTCATGACGGGTTTTCCCTAAAAAATTAAAAAAATAAAAAATAATATTTTGAGTACCGTATTAAAAAATTTTATTTATGGGATGGTTAGAGTTAAAATAAGCAGGGATTATGTTTAATACCGAAGTCTGGATTCGCCCATTCTGTTGCCATGATACAGGCGTTTATAGGGCTTGCCTCCATAACTGGTTAAAACTAAATCTCTAGCCTGTTTTAATTTTCTGAAATAACCCATGTACAGTATAAAAGTATTTGATTTGGTCCCAATTGAGAATGTGTAATTAATAAATTCTCCAAATCATGTTCAAATTAGAATTACCTCTGGCGAAATATTTAAAAATCATTTTAATGTGAATCGATTCCGTTATTCCACGTGTCGTCCTCTTTTAAGTAGGAGTGTGCACAATTTGATAAAGCTGACCGAAACCGAAATCTCGATCGGTATCGATTACCGAACCGTACCGAATACTGAAGTTATATAATATATTTTAAAAAATTATATATAATATATAAATATATATAAATATATATAATATTATTAATATATGTTATATTTATGCATAATAAAGTCAGATTATTATTAATATATTATATATATATATAATATAATATATATGATATAATATATATATTTTTGGGTTTTTTTCCTTTTTTTTTTATTTTTAATATGATTTCAGTAAAACGGTTTTTTACCGAACCAAACCGAAATAATTTCGGTTTTTACCGAACCGAACCGTGAAATTCGGTTCGGTATTAGGTTCTTCAAAATGATGTACCGAAATTTCGGTTCGGTTTTACGGAATGAACACCCCTACTTTTAAGTCAAACTGTGTCACCTTTCAACCTGTGGGTCGATGTCAGAATGGATTAAAAGACAGAGCTGTTAAAAACCCACTTAGACCTAAGTTGTGACGCCCCATTTCTTCGGCAATCCCAGGTACGGCGTCACGAGAGAGTTTAATTCAGTATTTTCGTGAATTATGTGATTTTCATGCATACCTATCAACGTGAATTTTATTTACGTGTGCCTTAGAATTTAATTAATTGTACTTAGACTCAATTGTCCAATATTTGCTATTTAGGGACCTAATTGAAATTAGGATGTTTGAGCTTCGTGGCTAACTAAGCTCGAGAATTTGAATTTGAATTCCGACCCTATCATTGAGTTCGTTTCGATGATTCGAATTCAATGGATTAACCATTTAATTACTAAAGCCATTTGATCGCCCTACGCTTTTAAAATCCGATCCGAATCGGATACCGTTTGACCCTGCCCGTTTCAACCAACCCGTTTGCCTAGCCTTAAAAAGGGACAAGCATCTTCCTTCCTTCCTCACATTCACTGTAGCACCCACACGTAGGGCCACATCCCCCGCACCATAATCCGAACCCGAATACGAAATGGAATGTCCGCACCCGAATCCGAATCATAGCGAACGGTAGACCAAACACACACTCTAGGCTAGGCGGAGCTAAACCAAACGGAAACAGAGTGCGCGGAAGCGAATAAATAAAAGCAGCAAACAAAACATCGCATATATATACGTATAGGTACCAACACTTAATTATCCATACAGTATTTACATATAGGTACCATCACATAAACCTGTACAAAAGCCATCCCGGCTCGAACAAAATAGAGTATAAGTATATATACAATCAGAACTATACAACTCCAAAATAATAAAGTGCAGGTATGTAAATGCACCTAACGAGACCTAGACTGACAAGTGCAACAGAAGACACACTTCTCCGCCTAGCTCACGCTCCAAAACCTGCAGCTAAAAGAGTAAACGAGGAGTCAGTCAACTGACTGAGTGAGGGGGCTAACGCACACCCACACCCTACATATATATAGAGCAGAGCACGAAGCAAAGGCGAAACTATGAACCGGAATAGGTTTTACAAACTAAAACTTTACAAATCAAATACATACTTTAACGCATTTCATAAACACTATCCCGATTCATATTTCTCATACATACATAACAAACATAATGCTCGGCGAGAACGAGCTTCCAACCTTTACTCCTCAGATCAAACAAAACAGAAATCATACACTCTCCTCTACACCAATGATGGAAGAGCCACCGGCGGCCCTAACCATCCATACATATACAGACTCACGAGGGGTAGCGAACCCACATCGTGCCCTCCCCGGTTTTTAAGCCGAAGGCATCGAAATATCACACCTTCCCAAACTCCCAGGGGTCGCGTGTGATATATCGGATGGAGACTACGCACAGGCCGAACCTCGACGGCCCGAACCGTCCCGAGGGTTCCTTACCCGTAGCTCCTTGGATCCACACATACAAATCATATCATATCATATGCCAAATCTTTCATGGCGATCTCGCTAACAGAATTGTAAAGCCTTTTCCAAAAACATAGCTTACATAAGCTTATTTAATATCTTTTCCCAAAACAAAGTTGTTCACAAGATCATAAACATATTCTAATCAACACGTACATATCTATATATATAATATATAGTCACATGCACGGCTTGAAAACATCACATAAGGTTTTAGGTCGCTTAGCTAATAAAACTCCTAAACCTCACCTTGTGCTTGACAAAAAAGCGAGCAGACGTGCACAACCTACGCCTCGGGCTCGTCAACTGGAACCTCCTCTGAAAAGAAAACACAAAAGCCCAAGACTTAGACTCTATATGAACCAAAGAAGACGCTCGGCAAATGCATGATTCATGCTCATAGACAAAATATTACAATTAGGTCATATAATTTACAAATCATATACATAACATATTTATATACAATCCAATATGCAAAACAATCAATTATAACGATTAAAATGCAAAAGAAAAGCATTTAAAATCATACAAATGCATAAACAAGGCAAAGAGAAAAGATGGCAAAATCCACCCCCATGGATTTTTCTAAAGGGGAAAATCCACCCCCATGGATTTTTCTTGAGCTACTGCCTCAAATCCACCCTCGCGGATTTTTCCAAAGGGAAAAATCCACCCTCGCGGATTTGACCCAGTAGAAGGGTTCCGGCAATGGGAACGGCCGTTCCCGTTCCCAGTACAAGCTGGGAACGGTCGTTCCCATTCTCGGTCGTGAACAGTATGGCCTGGGAACGGTCGTTCCCAGTTTAAAACTGGGCGGGAACGGCCGTTCCGGCCTGGTTCGAAAGCTGGAACAGAAATTTTTACAGAAAACAGGGGAAGCTCGTTTTTGAGCCAAAAATGGCCAAAAACCAACCCTAGAATTTGCCACAACTTCTCAAAATGCACACACAATACATATAAATCATGCTCGACATATATACACTCAAATAACTCAAGAAAACGGAATTAAAAGCCATGATCAAAGGATTGCAATATTCAAGCAAAATTTATGATCATCATAATTACTCCACCAACCATGGAAACTAGGCAATAAATGTAACATATACAACCTATATCACTCATATAAGAAGCTAGGAATCAATCACCTCAAGCAAAGAGCAAGAAATCACCAATTTAGCTAAACCCTTACTATTCACGTAGGGAAGCCAAGACATGCAAAACTCACTCCAAACTCAGAAATTAAACCATATAAACGACGAGCACGACGAGGGGATTCCGAAACCTACCTAAGTTCGAGAAGAGACGAAGAAACGAGAGAGATATTAGCTTGGGAAGTTGGATGATCAACTTGAGGGTTTGGCTTCTAGCTTGGACAAGAGCTGCTGTTGTTTCACGTGAAATGAAGGAGAGAAGAGAATGGTTCAGCCTTTAAGGGCTGGACCGGTCGGTTCACGGGTTCGGTTCAAGGTTCCCGGTTCAAGTTGGTTTGGTTCAACAGATACAGGTTCAAATAAGGCCAACTCAAAAATAAAACGATTAAAGTACATGCAACATTAATTTAAATGAATTCATATAAGTTCAAATAGTTCATATAAGTCATATACAATTAATCCAAAACGCAAATATTGATAAATCACATAATTTACCTGTACCGACTGTGAGTCGGGGTGTTACAACCTCTCCCCCTTCGGAGAACCTGGTCCCCAGGTTAACTGTCTGACCTGAGAACAACTCTGGGTACAACTGTCTCATCTTCTCCTCAGTCTCCCAAGTAGATTCTTCGGATTTCTGATCTCTCCAAAGAACTCGGACCAAAGGAATCTGCTTATTCCTTAACACTTGTATCTTCCGGTCTTGAATCTCAACCGGGTGTCTTACTATCGTCAAATCCGTCTCAAGTTGTACCTCTTCAACAGGGAGAATAGTTGATTCCTCGGGATAAAATTTCCTGAGCTGCGAGACATGAAACACATTATGTATCCCGGTCAGTCTCGGCGGTAGGTCCAACCTATACGCCACTTCTCCAACTCTCTCAAGGATTTCAAAAGGTCCAAGGTATCTCGGGTTAAGCTTCCCACCTCGACCTATTCGAGAAAATCCCTTCCTCGGAGATGCTTTCAAGAACACCTTATCTCCGACTTCAAACTCAAGGGGCCTTCTCCTCTTATCTGCATGGCTCTTCTGACGGTCCTGAGCTGCCTTCATTCTCTGCCGAATCAACTTAACCTTAGCAGTGGTCTTATCCAAACTCTCTCGAGGTGTTGCTCTTTCAAGCTTATTTTCCTCTGTCCACCGCCAATCTTCCATATCCCAAAATAGAGGCGATCTACACTTCCTTCCATATAGTGCCTCATAGGGAGCCATACCAATAGAACTCTGAAAACTGTTGTTATAGGCAAACTCAACCAGAGCTAAATGCTTATCCCACTTTTCCTGGAAATCCAAAGCACACGCCCTCAACAAATCCTCTAAATACTTAATCAGTCTCTCTGATTGTCCATCTGTCTGAGGATGAAAAGCGGTGCTGAAATTAAGCCTCGTACCCAACCTACTCTGAAGATCCTGCCAAAACTTAGCTGTGAACCTCGGATCACGATCGGAAACAATGCTAGCAGGCGCCCCATGAAGTCTCACAATCTCGTTACAATACAATTCGGCCAACTTCGGAGTCTTGTAAGACATCTTCACCTTGAGAAAATGAGCAGACTTGGTCAATCGGTCGACTATCACCCAAATTCCATCATAACCTCCTCTCGATCTTGGCAAGCCGGACACGAAGTCCATAGTCACTTGCTCCCACTTCCATTCAGGAATCGGAAGTGGTTGGAGAGTTCCTCCCGGTTTCTGGTGTTCTGCCTTCACCACTTGACATGTGAGACACCGCTTCACAAAGTTCGCGACATCTCTCTTCATGCCATTCCACCAGAAGTATTCCTTCAAATCTCGGTACATCTTCGTACCACCGGGGTGAATGGAATATCCCGAACGGTGTCCTTCCTCAAGTATTAACCTCTTGAGGTCTTCTGGGACACAAACCCTGGTCTTGAACCTGAACAAACCGGAATCATCAAACCCAAACTTCGTCTCGGGGTCTATCTTAGACCGAACCACTAATCTCTGAATCTCTGTATCCGAAGCCTGAGAATCCAACAACCTCTGTTTCAAATCCGGCTGAACTGAGATGTTAGCTAACCGAGCCACTGAAACCAAAACTGTCGAATCCTGTCCTGAAGACCCTGTACTCAATCCTGAAACACTTGCTTTTCTGCTCAAAGCATCTGCTACGACATTGGCCTTGCCCGGATGATACTGAATCGTGCAGTCATAATCCTCTAAGAATTCCATCCAACGCCTCTGTCTATTATTCAGCTCCTTCTGAGTGAAAAGGTACTTGAGGCTCTTATGATCCGTGAATATCTCAAAAGTCGTCCCATAGAGGTAATGACGCCACTTCCTCAAAGCAAATACAACCGCTGCAAGCTCAAGATCATGAGTGGGGTAGTTCTTCTCGTGTTCCTTCAACTTCCTAGAAGCATAGGCCACCACTCGGCCATTTTGCATCAATACACATCCGAGTCCTTCCTTAGAAGCATCTGCAAAAACTGAATAGCCCTCGGATCCCTCGGGTAGGGTAAGAACTGGTGCCGAAGTTAATCTTTCCTTCAAAGCTTGGAAACTTCTCTCGCACCCATCATCCCACTCATACTTCACCTCCTTTTTAGTTAATCGAGTCAACGGGCAAGCAATCTTGGAGAAGTCCTTCACAAATCTCCTATAGTAACCCGCTAACCCGAGAAAACTTCTTATCTCGGAGGCATTCTTCGGTCTTTCCCACTGCACCACGGTCTCAATCTTGGAAGGATCAACTTCAATCCCTTCACCTGAAATTATATGACCCAGAAAAGACACTCTGTCGAGCCAGAACTCGCACTTGCTAAATTTAGCATAAAGCTTGTGCTCTCTGAGGGTCTCCAACACAATCCTGAGATGCGTTGCGTGCTCCTCTGCAGACTTAGAATACACCAAGATGTCGTCTATGAAAATCACCACGAACTTGTCAAGATACTGTCTAAACACTCGGTGCATCATATCCATGAACACGGCTGGAGCATTAGTTAATCCAAACGGCATCACTACAAACTCGAAGTGTCCATAACGGGTATTGAACGCAGTCTTAGAAATATCCTCTTCCCGGATACGAAGTTGGTAATACCCTTGCCTCAAATCTAACTTAGAGTACACCTGCGACCCTTGCAAGATGTCAAACAACTCTTCGATATGAGGTAAAGGATACTTATTCTTCACTGTCATCCGGTTCAACTCGCGGTAATCTATACACATCCTCAAAGTCCCATCCTTCTTCTTCACAAATAACACGGGAGCACCCCACGGGGATGTACTCGGACGGATGTAACCACAAGTCAAAAGCTCATCCAGCTGAGTTTTCAACTCCTTCAACTCAGCAGGAGCCATCCGATACGGTGTCTTAGAGAAAGGCTCAGCTCCGGGATAAAGGTCGACTACAAACTCGATGTCCCTATCAGGTGGCAAAGAACCCAAATTCTCAGGGAAAACATCGGGAAACTCACTCACGACCTCTGTCTCCTCAAGTTTGGCCTGATCCTTCGGTTTATTCAAAAGGTAGGCCACAAAACCTGTCGCGCCGTCCCGGAGGAGCTTACTTGCTTCCATAAAAGACACAAACGGGCTGGACTTCAACCTCTCACCCGTAAAGACCACTGACCCCAACACAACCTTCTTCTCATGACAGTCCAACTGAGCTCGGTATCTGAAGAGAAAATCCATACCAAGAATAACCTCATACTTCTTCAACGGAAGAACTATCAAGTCTGCAGGAAAAACTCGGCCCTCAAACCCTACTGGACACTCCCTGAACACCCTGTCAGCTTCCACAGATCCTCCCAAAGGAGTATTCACCACATACACATGCGCAGATAATTCATCAAGTAAAGGCAAAGAAGCAACAATATCCCGGGAAATAAATGAATGCGTAGCCCCGGGATCAAACAATGCATGTAGTGATATGCCATGAATGTTTATTGTACCTTCTATCACGGCATTCGGGTCGACATCAGCAGCTTCCTCCTCTCCGTCTAGAGCATATACACGTGCCTGCACAACCGGCCTCTTATTCGGGCA
This sequence comes from Lantana camara, assembly GCA_037501455.1. Lineage (NCBI taxonomy): Eukaryota > Viridiplantae > Streptophyta > Magnoliopsida > Lamiales > Verbenaceae > Lantana > Lantana camara. Next base: position 3,541,030 of record CM074856.1, on the reverse strand, counting down.
AGCATTCACCAAGTGATCAGAGGACCCGCACACAAAGCATTTGCCCTGAAGCTTCCAACACCTCTCCACCGGATGTCTCCCCTGACAATAAGAGCAAACAGGTGGTCCCTGAGCTGGAGCCGGTCGAACAGGAGCAACAGGAGGTGCCACGGGACCGGTAATACGGGGCTTTTTGATCCCTAAACCCTGGGGACGAAAAGCCGGTGGAACAGGAGCTCGTGGAGCATAAGAAATGGGCCTCTTACCCAATCCAGAACCGGATCCCGATCCTCGAGTAGAAGAGAAAGGCGGAGGCTTCAGTCGAGCCATTTGGGCCTCAACTTGAATTGCCCTCTTTGTAACCTTGGCCCAAGTACTCACATTAGTAGCTTGTAAAGCTTCTTGAATATCCCGGCGAAGTCCATGAAGAAACGTTCGGGCCTTATGATCATCATGGTCGGTAATGTGAGTGGCATAAGGAGCTAGCCTCTCAAACTCCAAAATATAATCCTCCACCGTCCGGTTGCCTTGCCTCAAATTGGTAAACTCTTGGAGGCGACGTTCTTGTGCACTATGAGGGATGTATTTCTCATGGAATTCCTGCACAAACGTCTCCCAGTTGAATTCCATTCCCGTTCTTTCAAGCTTGGATCTCACACTCCTAAGCCAAATAGCTGCTGGCCCTTGAATAATACGCCCGGTGCAAATAGCCTTGTCCTGAGAAGTCCCCGGACATATCTCCCAAATGCCCCGAATCTCAGATAACCACTCTTCCGCTTTGATATCATCACCTCCATACCACTTTGGAGGGTTGTTGTTCCGGAAGTCCCGATATACTGCTGAAATATCTTGTCCTTCACCCAGATTGGCATTACCCCTTTGATTTTGTTGGAGTTGATTGAGTAGGGCTTGAACAACATTTTCTGCGTTCATAGGTGGTGGCGGAGGTGCGTTATGTAGAGCCGGTTCATTCAAATCAGGGGTTTGTTCCCGGTTGTTATGTCTTCTTGGAGGCATCCTGAAATTCACAAATTCAAGCAATATAGATGCATGTATATTAGAGTATGAATATGTATACCATTTAAAGAAATAATCAAGTAATCAAGTAATCACACATTCAAATCATAGATGCACATAAGCACACAATCACGTTGCCCTAAGCCGTACGACTTAAACAGACCCACACGACACTAGAGCCCGGTTTTGCAACCGCGCTCTGATACCACTTCAAGATGTAGCACCCACACGTAGGGCCACATCCCCCGCACCATAATCCGAACCCGAATACGAAATGGAATGTCCGCACCCGAATCCGAATCATAGCGAACGGTAGACCAAACACACACTCTAGGCTAGGCGGAGCTAAACCAAACGGAAACAGAGTGCGCGGAAGCGAATAAATAAAAGCAGCAAACAAAACATCGCATATATATACGTATAGGTACCAACACTTAATTATCCATACAGTATTTACATATAGGTACCATCACATAAACCTGTACAAAAGCCATCCCGGCTCGAACAAAATAGAGTATAAGTATATATACAATCAGAACTATACAACTCCAAAATAATAAAGTGCAGGTATGTAAATGCACCTAACGAGACCTAGACTGACAAGTGCAACAGAAGACACACTTCTCCGCCTAGCTCACGCTCCAAAACCTGCAGCTAAAAGAGTAAACGAGGAGTCAGTCAACTGACTGAGTGAGGGGGCTAACGCACACCCACACCCTACATATATATAGAGCAGAGCACGAAGCAAAGGCGAAACTATGAACCGGAATAGGTTTTACAAACTAAAACTTTACAAATCAAATACATACTTTAACGCATTTCATAAACACTATCCCGATTCATATTTCTCATACATACATAACAAACATAATGCTCGGCGAGAACGAGCTTCCAACCTTTACTCCTCAGATCAAACAAAACAGAAATCATACACTCTCCTCTACACCAATGAAGGAAGAGCCACCGGCGGCCCTAACCATCCATACATATACAGACTCACGAGGGGTAGCGAACCCACATCGTGCCCTCCCCGGTTTTTAAGCCGAAGGCATCGAAATATCACACCTTCCCAAACTCCCAGGGGTCGCGTGTGATATATCGGATGGAGACTACGCACAGGCCGAACCTCGACGGCCCGAACCGTCCCGAGGGTTCCTTACCCGTAGCTCCTTGGATCCACACATACAAATCATATCATATCATATGCCAAATCTTTCATGGCGATCTCGCTAACAGAATTGTAAAGCCTTTTCCAAAAACATAGCTTACATAAGCTTATTTAATATCTTTTCCCAAAACAAAGTTGTTCACAAGATCATAAACATATTCTAATCAACACGTACATATCTATATATATAATATATAGTCACATGCACGGCTTGAAAACATCACATAAGGTTTTAGGTCGCTTAGCTAATAAAACTCCTAAACCTCACCTTGTGCTTGACAAAAAAGCGAGCAGACGTGCACAACCTACGCCTCGGGCTCGTCAACTGGAACCTCCTCTGAAAAGAAAACACAAAAGCCCAAGACTTAGACTCTATATGAACCAAAGAAGACGCTCGGCAAATGCATGATTCATGCTCATAGACAAAATATTACAATTAGGTCATATAATTTACAAATCATATACATAACATATTTATATACAATCCAATATGCAAAACAATCAATTATAACGATTAAAATGCAAAAGAAAAGCATTTAAAATCATACAAATGCATAAACAAGGCAAAGAGAAAAGATGGCAAAATCCACCCCCATGGATTTTTCTAAAGGGGAAAATCCACCCCCATGGATTTTTCTTGAGCTACTGCCTCAAATCCACCCTCGCGGATTTTTCCAAAGGGAAAAATCCACCCTCGCGGATTTGACCCAGTAGAAGGGTTCCGGCAATGGGAACGGCCGTTCCCGTTCCCAGTACAAGCTGGGAACGGTCGTTCCCATTCTCGGTCGTGAACAGTATGGCCTGGGAACGGTCGTTCCCAGTTTAAAACTGGGCGGGAACGGCCGTTCCGGCCTGGTTCGAAAGCTGGAACAGAAATTTTTACAGAAAACAGGGGAAGCTCGTTTTTGAGCCAAAAATGGCCAAAAACCAACCCTAGAATTTGCCACAACTTCTCAAAATGCACACACAATACATATAAATCATGCTCGACATATATACACTCAAATAACTCAAGAAAACGGAATTAAAAGCCATGATCAAAGGATTGCAATATTCAAGCAAAATTTATGATCATCATAATTACTCCACCAACCATGGAAACTAGGCAATAAATGTAACATATACAACCTATATCACTCATATAAGAAGCTAGGAATCAATCACCTCAAGCAAAGAGCAAGAAATCACCAATTTAGCTAAACCCTTACTATTCACGTAGGGAAGCCAAGACATGCAAAACTCACTCCAAACTCAGAAATTAAACCATATAAACGACGAGCACGACGAGGGGATTCCGAAACCTACCTAAGTTCGAGAAGAGACGAAGAAACGAGAGAGATATTAGCTTGGGAAGTTGGATGATCAACTTGAGGGTTTGGCTTCTAGCTTGGACAAGAGCTGCTGTTGTTTCACGTGAAATGAAGGAGAGAAGAGAATGGTTCAGCCTTTAAGGGCTGGACCGGTCGGTTCACGGGTTCGGTTCAAGGTTCCCGGTTCAAGTTGGTTTGGTTCAACAGATACAGGTTCAAATAAGGCCAACTCAAAAATAAAACGATTAAAGTACATGCAACATTAATTTAAATGAATTCATATAAGTTCAAATAGTTCATATAAGTCATATACAATTAATCCAAAACGCAAATATTGATAAATCACATAATTTACCTGTACCGACTGTGAGTCGGGGTGTTACATTCACGATCAACAAGCAAGAGAGAGAGAAGGAGAAGAAATATCCTCCTTTTTGGCCTTCAAGCTTCCGAGCTCGAGCAAGCAAGATTCGACCGTCCGATCAACGACCTAAGGTAAGATTTGTGACCCTTTCATTACGTGCTTCAATTTAATACCTCTTTCGAACCTTGGATATGTGTTATTTGGCTAATTGGGGAAGAGGGTGAATAGTGCCGGGTTCGGGATTTATGTGTTTGGGCTAGGGATGCAAACGAGCCCAGTCGGCTCGCGAGCCAAGCCCGAACTCAAGCCCTTTGAGTCTTGGCTCGTGGCTTGTCGAAACCCTCGCCTTCTCCAAACGCAAACCATAAAATTGATGCTGCTAAAGTCTTTTGGTAAGAGGCTAATTTGGGGATGGATTTTTGGGGCGTAAAGAGTGCGCCGTATATTTGAGTTAATCGCACCCCCACCCCTGAGATCTATTTCAAGACTTAATCGGGGTTCCGTACAGGGCTTTGGCCGGGCCGTATATTAACTTAAATGGGCCCAAAAACTTAATCTTTTGTATCATACATTAAATTAACTGCAATTAAGTAGTGAAAAAACTGCTAATCTTACATATCAAACACTTTCATATAATAGTATATATATATTTATTAAATTTTATACAAAATGAATAAAAAAGTAATATATTTATTATATATATTCATTTAATATATATTATTATATATAAAAATATATTAAATTGTTAAAAAAACTAATTTTTTTATCAAAAATAACATAATATGGACGAGCCTCGGGCCGAGGCGAGTCGAGCTCGAGAAAAGAAAAAAAGAAAAAAAAAAAAAAAGACACCACGGCTCGTCTCGTTTGTATCCCTAGTTTGGGCTCATTTCGCGAGCTCTAATGTACAAATATGTGATCTATGTATTATATATGCTTCGTAGTATGAATTTTGTGCGTTTCGGTGTTGTGTGTGTCTGTGTGGGTGAGTTTTGTTGTTGTTGTTCCGCCATTGCTGCTTCTGCTCTTTTTTTTCGAGCAGACAGGGCCGTTTGCGTGTTCAACACGCCCTTACAACAAGGGCCGGAACGGCCGTTTCCAGTTCTGGCCTGTGGCCTGAACGGCCGTTCCGAGGTGTTCGCCTAGGGACAGAAGGTCCCCAAACAGCCGTTTCCACTTTCAGTTGTGGGTCCGAATGGTTGTTTGGAGGGTGACTGACCTCCAACCGTTTTTGGGAACGACCATTTTCATCCGGGAAGAGTCCGTTCTCATCCGTGCTTGCTTGTATGTGTTGTGTTTGACTTCTTTTATGCATTTAATTAATTTATTATACCTTTTGATGCTTTATACCTCGTTTAACTTATATGTTTTGACATGAATCGCATTGCAGGCTATAATATGTGCATGAAACGTGATTTAATGTCAACGCATGATTGTTTTAGGCATGTCTTGTTATGAATTTGTATGATTGCCTATTTGTGAGAACATTAATTGTGCACATGAACACGATCACATCAATTCATAACGTTTTATAATCTATTGCATATTGAATCATTCCATGACACGTTACACCACTTCATAAGCATACGCCGTGCGTCTATTTGGTTCATTCGTGTGTCTAAGCTTTGTTCTTGTGTTCAGTTTGTTCAGGTGCACCCGGGGTGGTGTTTTGTTGGCCGTGTTGATTCCGGGGTGGATCAAACGACGTGTCTTTGGCTTCGTCGGTGTAAGGTGAGGTTAGGATATAGTTAAACCTTAATGTGACGTGCTCGGTTTTGATTGCATGTGGTTCAATAAGCCTTATATGTATGTAAATAAGTGTGAAATACGTATTTGTTCGGATATGCAACGAGTTTGCAAGTATGTTAAGTAATGTACAGGCCTATGTATGCCTCTTTGGTTTGATTTGATATGTTTTGCCCGTTGAGCTATGTTTTTAACCGTATGTCTCTCACGAGCCAAGTTTGGTAAGGAATGGGATAGTTATGAATGACACTGAAAGGGGTATGTATAAGTATGTATATATGCATAAGATATGCCTGTCTGTCTATCTATTTGTTGTAGCGGGTTAAGTGAATCTTCTGTTATGTGAAAGTTGGGCCCGGAGACTGTGGGTTAGGAATCCCGGGACGGCATCGGGCTCAGCCTGGGCATAGTCTCCATATGATAAGGATCAACCCGGAACCCACCAGGAGGTTTGGTTAGGGGATGGAATCCTCTGGCGTAAGAATCATGCACTCACGACCCACATATACATGAATGGATGGTTAGGGCAAATACACCCTCCCATCACCCGGAGTTGAGGTTGGTTTGATATGTTATGTGTGTAAGTTTTTCTGTTTTACTTCTGTTATAATATGTTCTGAGGAGTTTGGAGGAGTCTGAGCTCGTACCCCCTGAGTTCTCTATTAAGTGAATGTTCAGTTAAGATTCGTGAAACAGGGATAGATTCTAAATTAAGTTAAAAGTTGAATGTTTTATAAGTCAAGCTAAGTTATGAAATATGTTAGGAATTGATAAGTTTGCTCGGTTAACTAAGTTGGTTTGTTTGCTTTTGCTAAGTAAGCCCTATATGTATATATCATGGGAAAACAATTTAGCGTGCAAAAACTATCCCTGTATCCCTGCGTTCATGAACATTATGATTCTGTACATGCTTTGCTCTCTTATATATATATATATATAGTGTGTATGGGTCAACCCTCACTCAGTCGAGTTAAGACTGACCCCTCCCCTCTTTATGTTTTTAGTTTGCAGGTTCAGCTTGGAGTTCGTGCTAGGCGGAGTGAGTCAGTTTTGAAGTTTGTTTCGAGTCAAGTCTTTTGTTAAGTAGGTTGTCTTGCATTTGCATTTTGTAATTACGAGTTTGGTATAAGTTTTGTATGAATGTTAAAGTTTGGAATTATGCTATATATTGATATGAATATGTCAGGACAGGCTTCTAGGGCTAGTTGAACCCGTTACCTGTTTTATATGTTTAGAAGTTTGTATGGCTTACTTCCGCTTCCGCATTCTTGTTTTGGCTTGGAATTTTTTGTTCAGGTTCTATGTTCAGCCTAGCTTAGGTGTGAGTCCGTCGGGTCTCCCGTTCGCCACTGCTTGGTTCATGTACGGACTTCCCATTTCGTATGTGGATTGAGCTTTGGTGCGGGGGATGTGGTGACCCACCGTACGGGGTGCTACATAAGTCATGATTTTCGATTTACCTCTTTAGGTCGAGACGGGTTTAGCTTGAGTCTTGGGGATTGACCAAGGCTTTCTACTCTTAACATCAAGTATGAGGGCGGTTCCACAAGCCACCTTCAGCCTTAAATGTTTGATTGTACTATCAACAAAAATATACCCACTAATGACATTTGGTAAGCCTATTTATTACGCTTTAGTCGAGCAGAATATCTCTACTTAGATCGATATCTGACTTGAGTATCGGAGTACCGATTATGGCCAAACCTCACCAGTCTCAGGTAGACCTTCAGCTCACATTTACCTTTATTCTCGCAGTTCTCACACTAGGTCGAGGATCTCCTTTCAATACAAATTTTAAGTGGTTAGTCGAAACCCGCTCGAGTACCAGACAGTCAGATGATCGACTCGATCACACTTCATAAATGAAATTGTGCGAGACATACAAATTCCCTATTAAATAATCAATGATAACATGAGTAATTATTTACGGGCATTTTCTTAATTGGAAGAAAGAGGAAAAAGGAGAAAAAAAACTTAGCCTTTATCTAACTCGATCGAACTTAAATCATATGAATAAATGTATTATAACTACTATTTAACTTTAAATTTTATATCAATCATACGATATATCCATCGATATTGTCGGGCGGTTATGCTAATTTAGTTGAATTAGGTTGGACTAAAATTGTTGGTAAAGAAAGATATATATCCAAAGTAGTTGGTGCTTGATAGAATGATTGTGAGGTGAGATTGAGAAACAAGTGGCTCATAGTTTGCATGCAGCAATCAATGATCCATATATATCCAGGCTTTCATTTCATCTCATTTCATGCATAGGTGATAGGACAGTCGCCTCTGCATAATTATGAGTACACACACTCACACTCAGGTGTGTGTAAATGCATGTGTCCATATTTAATGTGAATTATTGAACTATGAAATGCGACCTTAGACCAACCTAAATTATCACTACATATCTACGAAATGGACACATACCCATTATATGCATATATATTTATTACTTTGGCCCTTTCTGCACTTCCAATCAACACATCAAAGCTTTGAGAGGTGGTTCCACCCTCGACGTGTGTCATCTCCACACCATTTCCTTTTTCTACAAACACTTTTCTTTACCATCTATTTTTCCTTATCTCAAATTTGGAATAAATGAACGTAAAGTCCAAATTAATCATGTGATATCACCATATAGAAAAACTCAAGAATATTGAAAAAATTATAAATATCTAAGTTAATTACAATATCGAGTTTGAGACGACAAAGTGGAATGACTAATTACATGTCAAGTGTCCTGCACCAAATGATCAAAGATATGGAGTTCAATATATAATGGTTAGACATCGGTAGTTAGTTTTTGGGGATAAATAAGGTCAAATCCATTATTCGCCATGGTATCAGAACAAATTTTATTTTAGGTCTGTCTCTCTACCTCATCAGATGTTCTGATTGTTGTAATGTTCACCATTTTGTCAACGGGTTTGGCGGGGTTTGTCAAGTGTCTCATATCAAATGGTCAAAGATATGGAATTCAATATATAATAACTTAAGAATCCTTCACTCAATAACTAATTTTTGGAGTGAGTAAAATATGATATATTATTCGTATTATATAAAACGTGTATAAGTTGAGAAGCAAAATAATTATAACGGCGTTTAGTTATAGGACAGGTAGCCGAGGCGTCCCAGTATGCAGGGGAAAAGATAAGGCACCGTAAAGAACAAACAGCATTAGTGGTCCAAATCGCCAGCAAGTACGGAAACCGTACCACAAATTCCGTATCCCGTTTTCAATTTGTTTTCCATGCATGCTACCAAAACTGTGTAAAATCCTTGCCATCACACTACTGAAACTGAAACAGCCCACTACAAACACAAATTTGCATGATTGGTTTGGGACTCATATTTTCAGTATTATATTTTTATTAAAGAATCAAGTCAATTTGTGTACAATATATGCGAGTGTGCTCGATTTAATATGTAAGTTAGGAATACTGGTGATAACTAACTTTAAAATTGACCCTGTATGTATAATATTAGTAGCAGAAATTAACCATGGAGTATTCATAACTTGAATCCTCGAATCTGGGATCCTGATGCTTGTGTATATACGCGTTACGTGTGTGTATAAATACGCATGTGTGTATATATGCAATAGATCCTTGGGTTTCTGGTTTGTGTCTTGTTCTATTGTTTGGTGACAAGTTACTAGTTAGCTTTCAATAGCCAACTTTCGGCCCCATGCAATAAAAGCGTGTAAAGGAAGGTTTGCAACCTCTCGCACTACATGCATGTATTTTAGATTTCCTTTTTTACTTTGGAAGACGAAGTTAACATTAATGGTATTACGTTAGGGACCATGTAAGTATTTATGATCAAATTTGTGTAATTTTTTTAAGTAATTACTTTACTTTTTAATCTTGATAATTAAATAAAGAAAGAAAAGGAGGACGAAAATGAAGGTGGGAAAGGGAATTTGAATTGGTCTATTTATGGATGGAAGGGAACTCAATTTTCAACTAAGTCGTGATAGAGGCAAGTTGTGCACGTGTTGTGTCAATTTGTATCAATAAATTGGTAATGTAAGGCTTTTTCCTTTGTGGTTCCTACTTTCCCTTTTTCCAATTCTTGTCACTTATTCGTAAGTTTAGAATTATTCTTGAATAATATAAGTTATTATTATTATTTGAAATTCGTCGTACATAACAGTCCAAAATCCAAATTATAAAAGAGAATTTGTTGAATTTTATCCATATCTCATTGTCTGTAACGTATATAGATAAATAAAATGGGAGATGAAATACAAAACTGAAACAAGAAATCCAAACGAGAATAATAAAACTAGGGAGTATGCATGAATTTAAACTTTACAATTTGCGTATACCCTAGAATGATCTTCAATTAGAACTTAACCGACAACATTAATTTATTAAATAAAGATATTCTTTTTAGTTATTTATATGTATATGCATAGGTCGTACGTGATGGACCTATATATACCAAAATAATTTTCTCCCAACAGTGCATGTGTCTCATTTATAAAGAGATGACCAAGTAGGAAAAGTACCATTCCCATCATAATGCGCCTCTTTTAATAACATAAAGTCCAACTTAGGTTATAAGTAACTGATAATTACAACTTTATAAAAACCATAGGGACAGACGCCTTTAAATAAAATTGAAACAAAATATTTTAATTAACATTTCGGGAAGTAAAAAGATTAATTTAGAAAAATTACTTTACAGAATATTTTTTCATATTATAAGAATGATAAATACGAAATATTTAACTGCCAAAAATAAAAAGGGATGGAATTATAAATATTCTTATTTGGGCTGGCAATGGGCCATAAAGCTAGGAGTCCAGCAAGATCTTTTGAATAAATAAAAAATAGTAATCCTAATCTGGTAAGGCCCACTTGAGTTTGGCATTTATGTATCGAGTGGCCCACGAGAGAAAAAACCAATCAATTAAGAGTGAAAAGGGTATAACGGTAATTGAGCCCTTGGAGAGGTCAGAGGTCTAATTATTGCATGGTCCACTGCTCCCACCACTCTCTCTGTAGGAAGAAAAGGAAAAGCAGAAAATCTGACACACTTTCTCTCTCTCTCTCTAAGAGACCTTGGCTGCAATTAAAAACGATATCTCAGAAAATGGAAAAAGGTTGTATTGAATATTGACTGATTGGAGCAGAGAGAGAGAGAGAGAGAGAGGATGAGGAACACTGATATACTGCTGTTTCTAACAGTATAATACTCCTATACATAGGGTAGATATTATATATTTGCAGAGAGAGGAAGGGAGGAGGGGAGATAATCTTTGTTTCCAGGCTATGAAATGAGGGGTGGAGGGAAAAGTGTATGAATCCAGTTTCATCATTTCCACTTGCAGCAATTCTTGTAAAAGCCTTTTTTTTTTTTTCTTGTTTACTATAAAAGTGAATACGTTTGTGCCTGTGGCTCAGTGGTTTCGTGCACGCGCATGCATCAGTGGAGTTGATTTTTTACGGTCTTGTGTGTGGAACTCTGTGTTGGAGTAGAAGACCCTTTGCGCTGGTTGAAGCGGAAACCGGGTGTATCATTTGGTTATTTCAGGGAAAAAAGCTGGTGAAGTTGGTTGAGAAGCATTCGGGCTTCGCGGAGAATCTTAGTGCTGGTGGCGTTGGATTATAAGTTTATAGCTGTGTCTTTCACGGGATACTGAGATCTGAAGTGGGTGGGAGAGTGAGTCGCGTTTTGATTTTTCTCGTTGAGCCCAATTTTGCTGGGTTTGAAAGCATTTCTTTACCTTTTTCTGTTTATTTTGTTGGAGCTGAAATGTGGTGGGTGTTAGTTGAAAGCTTGTGGGTTTCTTAGTTGCATTTCTCTGAAACTGGGGGGTGTTTGGCTACGAGGATCAACAACTTGATGACGCTGAAGTTTTGCGTAGTTTATAGTGGAATAGGTTTTGGATGAACAGTTCTGGGTGGTGTTGTGCCTAATTTGCATGCAAGGGTTTTAATTTTGTGTAATTTCTCGAAACTCTGCATACACTGGTGGAGAGAAGAGGGTAGCAAGTGAAGTCACTTCATGCATTGAAATTTTGGTGCATTATTCAGAGAATAAACTGCAGGAGGTACATGAAGCAGCAGCTCTTTATCTTTTCCTTGTGGGGTGGGCTGGGAATTACATGTTGGCAGGATTTTAATGATTCATTTAGATGTGTTTTTTGTAGTTATTGGCTGCTCAAAACATATACTGATTGAATCTGCAAAATGAAACTCTCACCTTCTGGCTTAAACCAGCAGTCTCCTGAAGGTAAAACATGCTTTCTTTCTTTTTGTGTTTTTTCACCTTTGTTATTTTCTTTCCAAGGCCTGCAAATCCGCAAAAGAAGAATTTGGATTCACTTAGTCAATTTTCATTCATCTTTTTCTTTTGGCCTTCCCTTTCTTATTTTCTTTTGTTTTGAGGTGCTTTTATCTTTTTATAAAAATTTCAAGTTTAAAACTGTAAAGTCATTTTCTTGCCAGGGTATCTTTCTACATGATCATCACTTTATTTATGGTTTTGGATTCCAAGCCCTTCTCTGAGTTCTTTTTATTTAATATACTTGGAGATTTGTATATATATATGGAACTGAGTTCAGCCAAAAACAAAAAGAAAAGGAAGTTTGGTCAATTGTTGAGTACTGTTTGAAACTGATAATCTTTCTGGAACTTAATTACCAGGAGATAAGAACTGCTTAAATTCTGAACTTTGGCATGCCTGTGCTGGTCCTCTTGTTTCTCTACCTTCAATTGGAAGTCATGTGGTTTATTTTCCTCAGGGCCACAGCGAGCAGGTTTAGTTCTTCTACCTTTTACAAACTAAGCTTTTATTAGCAGATCAACTTTATTTATCTATTCTTTACAATGAAGTTGAACAAGAGATCACAATAATTACCTTTTTCCAATGCCTGTTTGACAGGTTGCTGTATCTACAAACAAGGAAGTTGATGCTCAGATACCTAATTACCCAAACTTACCTCCTCAACTCATTTGCCAGCTTCATAATGTGACAATGCATGTAAGTTTATTCATTTATAATTAATTAATTATTATTATGTTTGTATTAATTTCACGGGTTGTAGCAAGAGGTTTATATATATGTTTTTTAATCAGGCCGACATAGAAACGGATGAGGTGTATGCCCAAATGACCTTGCAACCACTGAACCCTGTATGCCAGTCTACCTTGATCTGATTTTGTTTTTCACATCTTTCACTTTCTTTTTTTTTTTTTTTTTCCTCATTTGGCTCATTCTTTTTAAATTGGTTTCAACCTTTTGCAGCAAGAGCAGAAGGAGGTTTCTTTCCTTCCAGCAGATTTGGGGTGTGGCAGCAAACAGCCAACAAATTACTTCTGCAAGACTTTGACTGCAAGTGACACCAGTACTCATGGTGGATTTTCAGTTCCTCGCCGCGCAGCTGAGAAAGTGTTTCCACCTCTGGTAAATTTATCGTTTGTTGTTATGAATTGAAACTGTCCTGATATCTGTATATATGTATGTGTTTTTTTTGGTTGTCTGATTGTGTGTTCGTGTATGGTAAATTTGCAGGACTTCTCCCAGCAACCTCCATGTCAAGAGTTGATTGCTAGGGATCTTCATAACAATGAGTGGAAATTCAGACATATATTTCGAGGTGAGTTCTTGATTTTGGAATTAATAAGTGGCTGGAGAAATATTCAGATGTATATTTAATCATTCTGATTCATATTTAATCATGAATTTGCTTTTTCAGGCTGAACCACTATATAATTCTTATGCTTTTGTATTTTTTATCCTTATATCAGGTCAGCCGAAGAGGCATCTTCTTACGACAGGGTGGAGTGTGTTCGTGAGTGCAAAGAGGCTTGTTGCTGGGGATTCAGTCCTTTTCATATGGTAGGCAATTATTTCTCACAATATTCTGAAATCTCACTCCAAATTTCTGTTTCTAAGACATGTTAAATGTTACACATCAATCAATGCAGCTTATCTCTTTTGTTTTTGAAATTAATCAGGAATGATAAGAACCAATTGCTTCTGGGCATACGGCGTGCAAACAGGCCACAAACCGTGATGCCATCATCAGTTTTATCAAGTGACAGTATGCATATTGGCCTGTTAGCAGCTGCTGCACATGCATCTTCAACAAACAGCCGTTTCACAATCTTTTATAATCCCAGGTATGATTCTTCCTCAATGATCAACGCCTGCAAATTCAACATTTCTTGAATCCACTAACATAATGTCTTAATTCAGGGCTAGCCCCTCTGAATTTATCATACCTCTAGCCAAATACATCAAAGCAGTATATCACACTCGAGTATCTGTTGGCATGCGGTTTCGGATGCTTTTTGAAACAGAAGAATCTAGTGTTCGCCGGTAAGTTCCGCATTTAAAAAGGATTTTCCATTTTCATCCTGTTTTTCTAATATATGGCTGCAAAATCTAAAATTGATACTTGTTTATATCAAGACTCAAATGGTACAATTATTACCTATTTTTCTTAGGCTCGTGAAATGTGTGTGTTTCCAGATATATGGGCACGATAACTGGCATAAGTGACTTGGATCCTGTTAGATGGCCTAATTCACACTGGCGTTCAGTGAAGGTATGTTTACAACATCATCAAAGGGGTGCCTCTATTTATTTCTATAATTTGCATGAAATAAAAAAATTTCGGTGTTTGATGCAGGTTGGTTGGGATGAATCAACAGCTGGAGAAAGGCAGCCAAGAGTGTCTCTTTGGGAAATAGAACCTTTAACAACTTTCCCCATGTATCCATCACCCTTTCCTTTAAGACTCAAGCGACCATGGCCACCAGGTCTCCCATCCTACACCAGGTCTGACGACATGGGATTTAATTCTCCCCTGATGTGGCTGCGTGGAGATGGAATGCAATCTATGAACCAAGGAATGGGAGTCGCCACCCCTTGGATGATGCAGCCAAGGCTCGACCCTTCAATGCTCGGCATGCAAAACGACATGTACCAAGCTATGGCAACTGCTGCTGCCATGCAGGACCAGATGCGAGCTGTCGACCCCTCCAAACAGATCCTATCATCAATGATGCAGTTCCAGCAACCCCCAGGCATTGGCAGCAGACCTCCTCAAATGCTACAGCAGTCGCACTCTTCAACACAGTTTTTCCAGAACCAATCTGAGTCACCCCAACAACCCAACACTAATCTTCTTCAGCAGCAAATGCTCCACCAAAACTCATTCAGTAATGCACAAATCCAGCAGCAGCATGAACAGTCTACTCCAATGCAACATCATGTTGTTGATCCTCAGACCCCTCCCCTTCAGTCAAATGCGAAACCCGTTGTTAGCAATGTTAGTTCCCCTCTACACAGTTTATTAGGTTCAGTCTCTCAAGAAGACACATCCAATCTTCTTAACACGCCAAGATCCAGCAACTTATTGTCTTCTAATGGGTGGCCCACGAAACGGGTTGCACTCGACCCTCTTCTTTCTGGGGGTATGTCACAACAGACTATATCACCCCACATGAATCATCAGTTAGGACCTTCAAACACAAATCATGTTTCCTTGCCCCCTTTCCCCGGTAGAGAATGCTTGATTGAGCAAGGAGGAGGCAGTGATCCACAAAACCACTTCCTCTTTGGGGTGAATATAGATTCATCCTCCCTTCTGATGCAGAACGGTATGCCGAACCTTAAAGGGGTGGTTGGTAGTGATAGTGATAATGGTAATATGACCTTTGCTTCTTCCAGCTACATGAGTAGCTCTTGCGCTGATTACTCGATCAATCCTTCTGTAACTTCAAGTAGTTGTATGGACGAGTCTGTCTTTCTTATGTCTTCTGATAATGGAGGAAATGCAAATCCACCAAACAGAACTTTTGTTAAGGTAAATACAGTAAATACCAATTCTTGGTATATATAACAGTCAAAATCAGTATTAAAACATATGTTATTGCTATCCTTGACAGGTTTATAAGTCAGGGTCGTTTGGGAGGTCACTTGATATGACCAAGTTTAGCAGCTACAATGAACTGCGTAGTGAGCTTGCTCATATGTTTGGCCTCGAAGGCCAATTGGAAGACCCCGTGAGATCAGGCTGGCAGCTTGTATTTGTGGATAGAGAGAATGACGTTCTTCTCCTTGGAGATGACCCCTGGCAGTAAGTCCTCTTTGAAACTTTGTTCATAATAGAATGACAGCACCCTTCTTCTTGAGTTTTTGAAACGTGGATATGCCACAAATTATATGGGAGTGTTTGCAAATGCCAAAAAAGAAAAAAGAACTTGTGTACTTTTTGCTTTTTTAAGCACTTTGGGATTATTTGGAAAACCAACTTGTGCTTATTTTAAGCAAATAAGTTAAAAGCATCTAATAGCCAACTTTTAGTTTTAATTTCAAGGTTCTAGGTTATTTTCGTTAATAAATGAAAATTTGTGTAGTCTAATAAAAGTACTCCTCAAACTTTTTATCCCCACTAAAACTCACCACTTCCACTGCAACGTTTTTGAACTTTAGCTTCTACTTCTACTTCTACAAAAGCAGAAGTTTTTGCCGACACCCCCTTATATGAGTGAGAATTATAGTTATATCCCTCGATTTTATTACACATTATTATTACATCCCCTTTCTTCTTACCATGTTCTAATGAAGCATTATATTTACTATGTCTCCCATAATCTTTCAGAGAGTTTGTGAACAGCGTTTGGTGCATCAAGATTCTGTCTCCTCAAGAGGTTCAGGAGATGGGGAAACGAGGGTTGGAGCTTTTGAACTCGGTTCCTATACAGAGGCTGCCCCAACAAAATGGGAGTTGTGATGGCTATGGGAACAGGCAGGAAGCCAGGAATATGGGTGCCGGCATACCGTCTGTTGGGACTCTTGATTTCTGAACCTATTTTTTACTTGTTAATGTCTCTGTTTGTAATATTAGCAATATGTTAAGACTCTAGTAGGAAAGAAATTCTGTTTTTCTAACTGTAAGCATTATATAGAATCTATGTTTAATGTAATTATGGTAGTGTATCCTCTATTGATGTGCTTTAATGCAAGAGTACTACCCTATGGTAGGGTACTAGAATCTGTGAAATGGCAACTCTTGCTCTTATTTATATGCAATATATTTGAAACTGTTGAAATTTTGAGTATTGGACACTGTTGTAACTTGTAATGTTCATTTCTATCACAAAACAATGCCATTGCTACTAAGATTTGGGTAACTTAGGTGTTGAATGAATTTTTTAAGAAAAGAAAATTCAAATTTCACACAGGAGACCCCTTCTTTTGGAAATTTACCAGTGCACCCAATAGTTATGATTTATTCCATTTTAGGTGCAGTAAAGAAAACGTCGAATACATTGCGCCCGTCGGTGATTCGACACTGTTGCATAGAATAAAAGCTAGAAAATGAGCTTGCTTACTCAACCTTTTTGAATATCACCAGGAACATGACAGTTGACAGTTCAAAATACTGACCAGATATATGACAAAAAAGTGCAGTCACTACACCTGACTATACAGGGGTGTAAATGAAGGCATGTATAATTGCACAATTCTGCAAAGGCTTCACATTCTTTATAGTCAATAGATACATATATCAACCAAATCATAGCCTTACTTGAAAAGATACAACAGTAATTTCAATTATGACCAACCACAGCAGACAAAAGGAGATGATGATGGAATTCGACCGGTTTGCCTAATATACTCGGCCTGTGCAGCAGTTTTCTCGGCCTGCCTGTTTTTTCTAGCTTCAGCTGTTGCCCGTTTTTCCTCTGATTTTTGCCTTGCCATCGCAATCTTCTTTACCATCTTTGCTTGTGCATGTGCTCTCATTTGCTCAATTTGAGCCTGAAACAAGACAATTTCCACTTAAGAATTTCTTCTATTTTATATGCAGAAGATGGATGTTAAGCAAATTCTTTGACAGGGGAAGTTTTTGTAATTTCCCAAAAGTCATGAGAAGTTTGTGTAATTAAGTCAAAACTAAGGATATGTCCGTGACATTATCCTTGTTTACAGTGTTATATCTATATGTTGAATTAATATATATACCTCTATTTTCCTCATTTCAGCTTCCAGCTTTGCTTTTTGCTGGCTCTCCCAAGCTTGTATGCGTATCTCTTCTCGTTTAAACCTGAAAACCGTATTCGAATTTGTCAGAATATGCATTTAAACTTGGAAGCATTAAATAGTAATAAAATTCCAATTGAAATTAACCTAGCAGAATGCTTAGACTTCTCAGCTTCTTCCCATGCAGCAGCACGTTTCTGATGCTCAATCTGCTCAAGCTCGTCTCCATCCACATTTTCATTTCCAGAAGCACTTTTTTCTTTCTCATCTTTACTTGCCCAAGCAGCAATGTTCATCTTACCAAGCTGGACACCAAGGGCTACAATCTCCCTTCTAGTTTTGAGTTTCAGTTCTTGCTCAGACAAATCCTTTTTCCCGTTTTCAGACACATTTAGGGCTGAACTGCCGACAGGTTGATCTGTTGGTGTGGGGGCCGGTTCCCCTCTTCGAGGAGTAGAAGGTATGGAAGACATCGGGCTACGGAGTGGAGTTGTTGAACTTACTGGAGTAGCACTTCTAGAAGGTTCTTGGCTTGGAATTGGAGTCATTTCTGTTCCCATGTCTCTCATGGACACCGATCTTATGGCAGGCACCCCTGCATTAATTCCAACAAAGTGAAAATTGTATCTTTCTTTCTTGTAGGGCAACATGCAAATTTAAGCTGTGGTGGTTGTCGAATCCATCAAAATTAAAGCTATTTTCACGAAACAGTACAAGTGATTAAATTGGTAAAAGGGGTTCATCAAGAATGTAATCAAGTATCACCTGAGGACGACTCTTCTTCGACACTCTTACTGCAATCTTCTACCTCTTCCAAATCCTTACTTTCAGGACACAAGTCAATTAGATCATTCGATCCATGTGAAGCAAAAGCAAACTTTGCGGGGCCTGTGGGCTGACAAAAGTCAACCCTTTTCACCGACGGCTTATTTTCAGATTCCGGCGCAACTCGGACCATGTTTAACGGTCGGTTTGCTTGGTTTTGCAGATTGGTTTTCTTTGAAAAACTGGATTGCACATTCTGCCTGTTCATAATCCACTTCTCAGCATCGTTCCACTTTGAAGACATAGGCCTTGAGAAGGATCTTGCTACAGAATGGGGCAGTGATCGCTCCCCTTTATGGAACTCGAAGCTTGATGTGCTATCGTAATCAAGGTTTTCATCTTCATTTGTTCTAATGGGGTGCACAGAACTAGAATTACCACTACTACTATCACCTTTCGAAACTAGCTGCATTCTAAATCGCGCCCCGTCCTTCGACTGCAATGAATTTGCATCACTTTGGCTAGCATCTGGTGCAGCACTATCAGATTTAATTGGAAGAGCTTCTAAGCTTGAAGCTGCAGAAAAGGAATAATCAAAAGTAAAAAATCACAGGCCTATGATTAATAAACCAAGATTTGAAGAATTCTTGATTATTATTAAGACCAAATTAGTCTCACGAACAGAAGTGATGTCCCCTAATTGGTGGTAATTATTGTTGTTGAGAATAAAGGCACATGTTTTACAAATTCTTTCATAAACTATTAGGAACTAATTCTGGGCCAATAAAAACATTTCAGAGCATGTTAGAAGAACAAAACTGGTCTACTCTGGTTCTACTAAAATATTAACAGATGATATCAGCCATTAATATTGAGATTTGAAGCAATAAATGGGAAAGGGGACAGAAACCACCAAACCTTCCTCGCCAAAATCTCCACTTGAGCCTGCCAACAAGCTGTTCTTGACAAACTCAGAATCCTCCAGCCTAGCAGGAGATGTTCTTGAAGAATTACAGTTTGATCCATCTTTTTTCTTCTGATTGTTTGGCCCCATAAGCTTCATCCTCAACTTACTTGGAGATATGATTCCAGTCTAAATTAAGCAAATTCAACCAAAGAAAAAAACCCGGAAAAGTTAGATGAATAAATCTAGAACGGCCCACCAAAGAAAATCTCAAAAAGATTCAACACTCCACTCTCTCTCATCAATAAAAGACCCATCTAAGTAATCATACTCAAATTTCAAGTCCCATTTTCAAATTTTTCCATGGAAACACCAATGCTCAAAGAAACCCATGAACAAGCAATTGGAGTGGTCGGATCAGAGAAGGCAGATTCCAGGAAAGAATAAAGCAGTTCAGCTAGACCCATTTGAGATAAACATACCAAAAACAACAAGAAGGGCTCTGAGTCTGAGCAAAGGCAAAGACAAATGCATGTATATAAGTGAAACAACAAAGCTACAAGAATCATAAAAAGAAAACAAAACCTGAACTTTGTGTATCCTCTCGTACTCCATTAGAATCTCTCCCCACTCTAATCTCTCACGCACAGTCCCGCACTCGCACAACAAAATCTTGAACAGAACTCCAGAGAGAGAAGAACACAGCTCTGCTAATCTGATGTCTGAAAATGAGAGAGAGTGGCAATGGCAACATAAGTTGGTGATAAAAAAGGATTTTGCCGATTTGTTGACCGATTATTTCGTTTTTTTAACGATTTTATCACGCTTTTCCTTCTTTGACCTCGATAAATTTTGTTTTGTCAATCAAGTCCTTTCGTTAGCATGAGTAAAAAAATGCTAAAATGAAATAAAAATTGCAACAATTTCAAATAACTTCCCATCATTTTAAAAATTTTTACTTTACTCCCAGAAAATTTATACTACATTATACGATATAAATATTGCATTGGAATATTTTAGTACTATATTATGTAAAAATTATATAATATATTTTGAGAGTAGTGAAAATTTATAGAACATAATAGGATATAAATACTACATGTGGGGAGTAAAATAAAAATTTGATGCCCAATTAGGGAGTTAAGTAAAAATATGATGCCCAACTGGATATTTATTCGACATTACCCAATAATAATTCTCTTTCTTTATTGTTTTATTAAAATTATTTTTTTATGTTGATCTTGTAATTGATGCTATAAATAAATTTGTGTTGTGGATTTAAAAAATTACGTTGGAAGAAGTCCCCGCAATAAGTACCTTCAGCTACTTCGGGAGATTAGTCTTTCACTCAATTGGATGGGGGAAACTCTGAAAGATCAATAAATAAATAAATTTGTGTTACCGTAGTCCATATGACCTATATAAAGGGTGTTTATAAACATTTCTACTTTTGACTAGTAGAAATAAAATTAGAAAAAATAAGCAAAAAAATTTTCAAAATGATTTTGGTTCGGACTTCAGAGTTACCCCCCACCCGGCCACCCCCATCAGATAAAAAAGAAAAAAGAAAAAGAAATTAATGAGGTATAATGAGGGAATCTAAGAGTACTTTTGAACTATGTTATTAGTTATTACCATACGGCACTGGTAAGAATAGACCATTTATAATAATGGCGAAACTTCAAATTAACTCGCTGTCCATTCAATCAATCGCAACATTAATTCTCAATATTCACAATATTAATTCTTTTTCCCTTTAAGCTCTGTCTTTCTCTTTCGCAATTACTATCACAGTTCACAGCTAAGACGTAATCAGTAGACAGTAATTATGACTTTAATGTTTCACCAGTAAATACTTTTGATAAATAATAATTGAGTATTTATAAATGGTTAGATACGTAGATATTTAATTAAACCGATTTCAACCCAGAAAACAATTATATCATTTTGAATTATTGTATTACATCCTTTTTGAAAGGGGTCTCACTCAATTATCCAATGTTTTAGAGCTTTTTGGTACATGGGTCCAAAATACTTTTCTTCACCTTCTACCATCAATGGTTTAAAAAGGTGCGGAAATTTGTAGACCCTATTTCAAACCGAGATTGGTGGGATTTGTAGAAATTGGGGTTCCCCTACTCACAAAACACATTTGAAAAGTATTCAAAAAAACATAATTTTGATCCAAGTAGACCAACTTTTCTATGTTGAAAAGGACCAGAAAATATGCTGCCTTTTCAGCACTAATAAGTAGCAACTAATGCTGTCCATTTTAGGCTAATTATATTTTTTAATTGTACTAATATATATATATATATATATATATATATATATATATATATATATATATATATATGTTTTTGTAATTTTTATTTGACTGTAAAACATGATTATATAATATATAATCATGGACACTCCGAATTTTTGTCCCGTGCAGTGTCGGACACGTGTCGGACACGGACATGGCTCCGACACGGCACCGACACGTGTCCGACACGGCAAAATGTGTCCAAAAATTAAAAAAAAATTCCGACACGCCGGGGACACGGCTCGGACACGGCTCAAGACCTATCCGACACGGCTCGGACACGGCTCAAGACGTGTCCGACACGGCTCGGACACTCCAACACGAAAAATTCAAAAAAAAATAATTTTTATTTTATTTTTCCTCAAAATTTGAGGATATAATTTATTTTTTAAAAAACAATTATATAAATTTGTTAAAAGATGTATAGTATTAATTTAAATTCAATATAATATTTATTTATTTTCATATATTATTATATAAAAATATATTAATGTTATTTGTAATTACTGTAAATATTGAATTGAAAAACGATGTATGTTATTTAAATTTGTAATATTGAATATTTTTATCAATATTTTATTTTATATATATATATATAATTTATTAATATATAATATAGCCGTGTCGAAGCCGTGTCGTGTCCTAAATTTTTTAAAAAATCCGTGTCGCCGTGTTCGTGTCGTGTAGTGTCTGTGTCGCCGTGTCCGTGTCTGTACATCATTGTTATATATAGTTCAAAAATGGAAGGGAAGAGGGAGAGTTGTTATGGTTTCTGAGATTTCAGAAAATTACTTTATTTGCATGGGAAGGGAGCAGTTGGGCTATATAATTGTATTTATGTCATACATATTATCTGATCCCTTTTACTTATTTCAGAAGTTACCTAATATATTGTACAATTTCATACAAAAGATTTGCAGGCCTGAAAAATGGAACAAGACAACGCTATTTTCTTTTCTTTTCTTTTCTTTTTTTAAATATGAATTTTGGCTCAAGAAAAGTGCGATATTTATTTGGACAAAAGTGCCCCTCACAAAATATATTTTCCTAACCTGTAAAATAACATAAAACTTAAATTCAGTAATTTTTTATGCTTTTTTTAACCTGTTTTGATGTAAAAAATATGAAGTTTTTTGGAATTTTCTTTTCAAATAACTTTTATATCAATAATTATTAACGAAAATTTGTTTTTCTACTATATAAATACTTGCAATATTCAGAAATTATATATTTTGTACGTAAATAAATAAATATAAAATCCCGCCACGATTGTTGGTTGATTCAGGATAAAGCATTTAATGTTGCTGGTGAATTTGTCGAATATTTGGGCACCTCAAATTCCTCGCAGGTTTTCACGAGTCACGACTAATTTCCACAAAATTGACACTAATGACTAATGTTAGATTGTTAGTCAATTCTTGAGTACTTTATGCATAAAATAAGTAAATATAATTAAAAGGAAAAAAAAAAATCAGTCAAAGAAAGTCCAATCTACATTGCACTGCCACCGCTATGAATAAATGAAGAATAGGTTGCTGAAATCTATAAGGTAATTGGGTGTGAGTTGTAATTTTCCAAAACTATACATTTGGTGGAGTGTATTTAAGGAGGCACTGCACAAAGTCCTATGATATAAGTTAATAACTTATAACTACTCTTATTAGATTTGGTCAATACCTCATTCCACTATGATACAACTCCCTAAATCACTCTCCTCTTTCCATATGTTGCTTTAACTCAACAAATTTAGAAATAATTATATTAATTATCTTATATTTAGATTTAATTAAGGTGTAATTAAATTAAGAGCAAATTATATTTTTGGTCCCATAGGATTGAGCGATTTGCAATTTTGGTCCTATTTTTTCAGAATTTGACAATTTTGGTCCCGTAGGTTTCAATTTGTGACAATTTTAGTCTCAACCGTCAATTTTTGGATGGAAACCGTTAAATGCATTTGTGGGGCGAAAGTCAAATAAGATCTTTGACAAAAAAAAAAATTGTCAGAAATTTTAACGGTTTTCGTCCAAAAATTGACGGTTGGGACTAAAATTGTCACAAATTGAAACCTACGGGACCAAAATTGTCAAATTCTGAAAGAATGGGACCAAAATTGCAAATCGTCCAATCCTATGGGACCAAAAATGTAATTTGCTCTTTATTTAAATTGAAAAGTTATGTTTTAGTTCTTAATTTGTGGGAATCGTTTGTGGTCTCTGACGTCCATTAGGGTTTCGTTACATTATTTCAAAAATACCCTCAATTTTTTTTAAATTTGATTTGTATATTCAGAAATTATGTTGTTAAATTCATAATTTTCAAAAATAGTTTTGTTTATATTTCTAAACTTTAGTGATGGTTTTGTAATTTCTAACATATAACACTCATACGAACCGTTAGGGGTATAAGTGTACTTTTATAAATTTCTCTAGGGAGCTTAGACCAAACAAAATTTATAGGGACTAAAATATAATTTTTTAATTTAAATGAACTGTATTATAATTAAATCAAAATACAGAATAATCAGATGTAAATCAAAATGTAATTTTTTAATTTAAATGAACTATATTATTATTATTTATTAACTCTTGTCTAAATTAGTTTACATTAGGATGTAAAATGAGTCAATTCGGCTTTTGGTGATGACTACATTAATAATCAAGGAAATTTAATATGAAAGACTAATCCGTAACTTTATTTTCCCGCAAGGGATTTAAATATAACTATTTTTTTATTTATATAAAGGCATAGAACTAGAAATAAATATTTGGAATTAAATAAAGAATCTAAATTTATGTGCTCAATCATTCCTAGAGTTGTACAACCTACAAATAGATGGCAATCTGGCCAACACTGTAAAGTGTACATCCCTTCCTTGGCTTTAATTAATTAGCTCCATTTTTATACAATTAAAAAAGAAAAAAAAAAAGAAATGGTAGTCTAGTCTTTTGGTATTAAATAGCTTTCTTTTATGCTTTTTATGCTATGATATTAACATAAAAGTTATGCCCATGTGATTACGCTAATCGAGACAATAATTACCCTACCTTAATTGCAATTTTTGATTTGAATGAGACAGATTATATATGATTAGATGACGACTGCACGTGCGAGGTCACGTGATACTAGGAACTCGTCTCCCAATTCCTCGAATTATTTAGGTTACGGTTAATTAAAAAAATACACTTACTTTGATGCATGGATCCTATCCATCTCGTTGAATACTTGAATATCTTTCGCATATTGATTTTTTTTAAAAATATATATATATCATGTATATATTGTGTGGTATTTTGACTATATATGTATCTATACATAATATATACCAATCAATAATTATTAAGTTTTATTAAATAATTATCTTATTTAGAAATTAAAATTTTAGAAACTGAAATTATTAATTTTTTATAGGCGTTAGTGGCAATACATAGCTATGATTCTATGAAACATTTATGATAATGCTAAACATTATTTATACGAATTTTATCCCTTGATATTAGCTAAGAAATCATTCAACTGAAAAGAAATTAAATATCCTATTAATCTAATTTGATATTAATTAATCTTTTAGGCACAAAACCCTAGACTGTGCTCCCATACTTTCACCATCACCCTACAAATTAACAGTAATATCCTTCAATTAAGTTAATTATATTTATTCTCACAAATCAGGCTCGAAGCCCTAGACTAATAAAGGGCACCACCTCCCCATTATTATTATTATTATTATCCCCT
Source organism: Lantana camara (assembly GCA_037501455.1). NCBI lineage: Eukaryota > Viridiplantae > Streptophyta > Magnoliopsida > Lamiales > Verbenaceae > Lantana > Lantana camara. Next base: position 3,515,716 of record CM074856.1, on the reverse strand, counting down.
TTTTCCTTTCGGGTAATATAGGATAAATCCCCAATTGGGCATCATATTTTTATTTAATTTCTTATTTTAGAAAAATATCGTATGATTTTCACATAATGTAATACTTAAAATACCTCACAAAATACGTTGTATAATTTTCACAAAATGTAATACTAAAACGTTCTAATGCTGTATTTATATCCTATTATATAGTATAATTTTATGGGTAGGTAAATAAAAATATTTTAAATTAATGGGGAGTTTTCCTTTTCATGTAGTCTACTGAAAATACATTTTTGATAAATAAATTGGAAAGATTGATAATATTTAGGGGGTTGAAGGAATGAGTCCAAAACATTCTTTTCAAGGTTAGGGTTTGGAACTGCATTCACATGGAGTGTTCCTTCTTGGCCGCATGCCTACATTCACATTACTCTAATCTTTGACCAATATATATTACATCACTTTTTTCTCTTACTTATTTATGATGATATTATTAAGATTTAAGAGGGTCGACTTTGGATATTCTAATCAATCTCCATCTTTGACCATTGCCTTCACATTTGTCGACCAAACGTCACGTTTCTACGATTTCAATTTTTATTGTACATAATCTTCTATAAATGTCGGTTGGTTCTTAATTTTTTTTTACAGGGGTGTAATAATCTTTTTATTTAATTTTTTTTTCTATATTGTATCAGGAATGAAAATTAGATGATAGTTATGTAACTGTGAGTTGTAACGGGTCTAACCCGAACATTATGCATATATACATAGTATAAATTATAATTATCAAGAAAAGATTATCTAATTCCATGATTCTGTTCCACCACTAGCTAAACAAGATCCAAGATAGAATACAATGTCTAGTATACTAGTAACATGAATTTTCATTTTTCTTTTGATGATTTGAGGTGATTAATACGAAAATAAATGTATCATCAAGCGGTGTAACTTAGCGGTTCGACATTATACTAACTTAATTAGAGGTCTCGAGTTTGATTCTTTAGAAATACAACTATCATTGATAGAGAGAATTTTATATCCTAAGCGTTCCGTCCATGAAAATTATGAAGTATGTGTAAGAGTAAGACCGTAAGTGACCAAAAAAAGAGTGGGTCGGTGTGTATAAGAGGGAAGTACTGCACACAAGTCACCCAATGAAGTACAAAAGGCAGCTAAATATACAAGTAGTCACCTATTCTCCCCTACCGTACACAAACAACACACAAATTCAATTGCAATTTGCAAGAAACTTCATTTATTGGGAATCTGTATCCACAAGTCCATGCAGTACTACCCTTATCTTGCTGGTAAATTAATAAATTTATTCACATACATATAGTTAATTGAGTCCATGTCTATATTTTAATTGGTGCGTCACATGCATATATACCAATATATATATATATATATATATGTAATTGGGATAAGGGTAGAAGGCTAACAGGGATGGGATGGTTGTATCCATTCATGTCCCTCAAAATATATTAAAATCTTGTATATTTTAAAATTTTAAATATTGTATTTGGTATTAGAAATTCTAGCTTTCTATTCCACCTACTTGAAGAATTGGCCAAACTTAAGTTTGAACATTTGAAAAAAAGGTGTACAATTTTGTTATCATAGTTCACATGGTTTGACTGAGAAGTGAGATGTATAGCATGGGGCCTCCCTAATTTATAACATCTTTTACCAACTATTTCAAACTTTTTTGGCAAAACATCCTACTTTCCTTTCCTCCATCCCCATCATGAGAGATTGAGAATATATCCATTCGCATAATTGGGCACATAACAGAAAGCCCAATCCACATCTTAGCTTAACGGACTCGACGCTGGATTGCGTCGAGAATTTGGATTGGGCTTTAATTTTTTTTTCAATCATCGGAGTGGTATAGTTTATTGATTCAATGCTGTGTTATCTCAACGAAATCCTCGTGTTAGAATATATATGAATGCACTTGTTATTACTTGGGAGAATTTTAACATAAGTGGTCCGACCAACTCGAATTTCAAATAATTCTATATGATATAGAAAGATATTTATATATATTTCACAAGGCAAAATTGATGCAAAAATTATCAAGATTCAAGAACCTTTACTCTTCATCTCTCCATAATATCCTGCACAAAAGAGCATGTTCCAGTGTTCTTGTCCACTTCAGTCTCCAACATGGTGTGGCCATGAGGGTGCAGCACCACACCGGCGGCGCCGCTCACAAACACCACTCTGAAAACATCGTACTTGATGTCCAGCACAAAGCCTTCGAGGTAAGGAAGAACAGTTTTTCGGTAATCCGAGGTTAGTAGGCAGGTGTAGCAACATTGGAGGGATTTCCACACGAACATGTTTACTATTTGCGGCATGCTTTGAGATCGCAGGCACACTCCGGCGGTGGCGCCGCCCATCTTGCGGAACCGATCCCTCAGTATGGCCAAACACGCGTAGCAAACGCTGTTCTCCTTTGAGTGGTCGACGGCGGAGAGGGTGGCGGAATTCAGGGAAACTATGTCGCCTGTGAAAAACTTCGCCGCCGGCGAGCCGTCTCGCGATTCTCCGGTGTACGCGTCGAAGAAGCTGTGGTCCATTAAGATGGCCATGTTCGCGACGTGGGCTAACACGGAGAGCTGGTGAAAGGAGGAGAGACAAACATTAATATGCAGAATTTGAAAATTGGTGGCCAACTTATGTAAATATATAGTATAATTTGGCATCTGTATGTAAATTTTAATGAGTTATGAGTGCAATAAAGGGTGTAATAGGGTTGATCTTCTTTTTTTTTTTTAAACACGCACCCAAATGGCCAAAAGATTCGAACATGAGAAAAGAACCCTTTAATGACTTGAATCAACATTACGTTCAACTTACTTTAATTCTTGGATTTTGATTCTGATTAATTCATAATGAGAGATTATATATATTACAGAACGGGATAGTGTTGATCGAATCTAATCAATCATAAAATTTATTAATATTAATTCGACAAAAGATAACTCAAAATTATAACATTTACGAGATTAAAGCGTATATCGCAATGCTTATGCAAAGTTCACTCAATCCCTAAATTTATATATAATCAAATTGATACATACATAAAATCAAAATTTGTAGCTTTTCCTTCAAATGAGTTCTTATGTAAGCCAAATAATCTATTTCATCTCCAAAACAAAGAATTATAGCTTTATGATGAAGACATAAATAGGGCATAAGTACCACTTACAAGGGCATCACTCAACACTTGCTTGTTCTCACTAGTCCTCTTCATCCAAGCCCCATACCATATAATCTACACAAAAAGAACCAAAATTGTTTGATTGCCCATACTGAAGAAACATTAAAATTACAAAGAAACTTAAACATATCAAATGAATTGATCTGATCTTACCATGTTGCCATGAATGCTTCTGAAGATGGAGCTTTGAACACAACCAAGAGTTTCAGTGTACAAGGAGAACTGTTTTAGAGCATCTATGAGATCTTCAACATGAACCACTGTGGGTCTGAAGATGAAGAAGCTTATATCTAAGTTCCTGTTGTTAAAAGGAACATAACAGGCCATATTCTTTCTTCTCTACTTTCCTAGCTATGTTTCCTTCTACTTTCCTGCTTTTATTCATCTTCCCAATTTTTTTTAAAAAAAAAGTCTTCTTTTTTTAATACTATGGAATTTTCAACATGTTTGAATTTCAAGATATTTGGTCACGGCAGAGATGTTTGTTGGTCTTGGATGAATAAGTTGAACAAATCATCTATAGCGACTGCCAAGTTGACTAGAATGAACCCCAATAAAATAAACGAGTTTATTGCACTCAGAACCCTGTTACTTGAAAATTCTCAAAACGAATCCTATGATTGTAATAAATTAGCACTTAATTAGAATTTCAAACCCTACAACCGTGGTTGTAGGGTTTTGAGTGCTAATTTTAATACAATCACAGAGTTTTCAGTGATAATTTATATAATCATAGGGTTATCTTTGAAAATTTTCAAATCACAGGAATCGAAGTGCTAATTAGGCATAAAGGGGTATCCAAACAAAAAACTCTAAAATAAATAGAATAACGACAAATATAATACACTTAATATATAATTGATTGAGCGTAATGGAATAACGAAAAATAATACGTTTACTAGGTTAATTGTTGTATTTGGTCATATTTTGTCTGCCGAGTCAAGTATGATCACCGAGGGGATCCCCGGTGGGACCCACATGTAACTATATAATTCGTCATCCCTCTATAATATTTACATTTGGATGCACAAAATTCATTGAAGTAGCAATCAAACTACAGTTTCATTGAATAAATTTGAACTTATTAACGTCTTTTTAGACGTTAACTAACCAAACCGCCATAGACATACGTGATGGCCATTCAAAGATTTGACTGGTGGATTGCGACTTTAGAGTATATTTTACTATAAGAAACATAAAAAAGATCAACCTCATTTATCTTAGTTTAGGCAAAGATTATTCAGCTAATCACTGAAAACACGATTTTTGGATGTTTCTTGAACGAGTAGAGTACAGGTTTGCTACAAAAATTGAAGAGAATAATCTCATGAGTAAGATAACAGATTCGAAAGGTATATTTCACACAAATTGATCCTATGGGGGGATTTGGAATCCAACACATACTATATCGATACCCCGCTTAATCCTGCGAATCCGGGTCTGCTTTAGTGTGTACTAATCCTGAGACGGTTAACAAAAATAATATTCGAATGCCTGTGTATTATGCCCCTTTCGATAAGATACACGGGGAAGAGATAACGGATACCAACTGTAGGGAAAGCATCTCCTATGTTCAACCTGCAAAGACCAGGCAAATAACACCATTTTGTTTCTTTCAAAACCAAGGTGAAAAGTAATGTAAACCAAGTGACACCTAAATCCATCAGCTAAGCAGAGCCTAGCTCTTGCAACCAAAGAAATGCAATTTGACCGACAGGGCAAGATAAGTATAATAATGTCAAGACAATCCTTTGAGTTCCTTGAAAATAAGGCAAGTCATATTTCTTGGTGGATGCTTCCTACCTTAGCACTCCAACCTTACGAGTCTTTTATGATATAATCCTCATGATGTTGAGCAACTCCAACCTTACGAGTCTTTTATGATATAATCCTCATGATGTTGAGCAACTAAGACCCTAGGGGATACAGTACATAGCATCAAACGTGTATTCCAAAATCCCACCGTCATCATACTACTCATTGGAAGAAATACACGCAAAACATACAGTATACAAAGTTCATTTGTTGAATTTTGAAATATGACTATACCCAGACTTTCTTTCTCCTCATAGCCCTTTTCCCTTCATTGAATTAGCAGTAAACTAAAACGATTATTCATAATCCAATAGGCAAAAAAAGGAGGAGGTAATTTTTTTCACAAAGCAAGATTAGTAATCCATAAATTGAAACCATGCCTGCTCAAAGGTCTACAGGGACTCGCTGTCCATCACGTGCCAGCTGAACTGGTATTCCTTCTCTGGAAACAAATGAAAAATAAGTAGCATTATTGTTTGAGTCAGTAATGGAGTTGCACAAATGTCCTCAATATAATATTTCCTTCACCCTGTCTGTCAAGGTTTCAGAAAATTTTCTATGAGGAGATGCAAACAGCAGTACCTATCAGACCAGTCCTTGAGAAATTCATTGTCTTTGTGGTGATCAAACTCATGTGTCATTCCAATAAGCAAAGCTCTCTTGGGGCGTATCCTCTTTATGGCATCAAGGGTCTGGGGATTACAAACTTGATATTTTTAACGGAATAGCAAAGCAAAATCATACAAGAAATAAATGATATAAGGGAAACCTGAGGGCAGCAGAAGTGGGTGTTGTGGGAGTGTTTCTGCAAATACAGGCAAATCGATCAACGAGGATCATAAGAGATCAAAAAACCCATATTATTATGAAAGGGATGAGGTAAGAGAGAAAATGGGGTTAAATCCATCTTGTAATGCCACTTGTATTATTACTATAGGGAAATGCAGAATGGCATTGATTGGAAAAAAAAAAAAAAAAAAGGAAAAAGAAAAAAGACACACATTTCTCAAATAAGCAAGAAATACATCATGTCATAACCAAACTAGTGGAAAGGGAGGGTTTCATTCTAAACTTAAGTGCTTTCCGCGTGTATAAATGTGGAAGTAATGATCTTAAGGGCGTAAAAGTAGCTAACCTTATACAGTGTGTCCAAAATTAGGAGATCCAACTGTTGATCACCATCTTTTGTAATATCTACAAAATCAGGGGATCTTTAGAAAAGGCTCCAGAGTTATATCATATACAAAAAGTTAATGTTAGTTCTATAATCCCCCTTCCCAGTCTTTAGGCTCGTTTAATGTCCTCTTTTACAGTTTATGTCATCCTACTGCAGAATGTACATCATAACCGATATTCACTGTTTACCCAATTGCTATAGGTTTCTTATACCTTGAACTTCTCATCATGATTCTGCCTTTGATAATTTTTTCCTTCACATAATTAGATTATGACAACTCATATCATGATAAAATTATTTCAATTATTCAACAAGTTTAAGATAGCAACCCATGGAACTTACTAAACAAAATATTTCGTAATAATCATGGAGATGTAAGACAATAGCATATGTTGTTGAGCATATGAGCTTGTCATGCCAAAGATTAAAGTGTTGTTGAGCATATGAGCTTGTCAGGCCAAAGATTAAAGACAACTAAGGACTTACATTGTTCAGTGGGTGGAAGAAAACGAGAAATGTCGGATAGATATGCTACTTTATATCTTTCACCAAAGAGAAAACCCAAGCACACATAATCTTCACCATGCATCACCTTGTAAGAACAGAAGAACAAGGAGAAAATGCTTTAGAAATATATATGACCCAGGTATAAAATAATACACATAAGGCCTAGATGTTTCTACAGAAACAAAATTAATAGCACACTACAAAACTAACCGGCAAAGGAACAAATCGCAGTCCAGATGCCACAAATGGTTTTGTACAATCACTCTCTATAATTTTCCAGTCAAGCTGTGCTACACGCCTAACTTCCTGGCCAGGCTTGAGTTTTTTCTGAACCAAGTACGGAAATTTCACAGCAATGCTGTTCGAAGGAATTCAACAACTGATAATAAATATGATGAACTGCAACTGTAACCGTTGTACATTTGAAGGCTTTTTGCTAGTACGTAACATCAGTCGCTAATGCCAAAGATATCCACGTTAAGGTTGTATTAACCAAATTCTATGCACACAATAGGCCCAGATTTACCCAGGAGACAGGTTCACAGGTTTAGGGACATTAACATATTTTATACCACACACTATTTCCTATTCAGTAATGACAATCTAATATTAAGACACTACCTGCAGAACAAAAAAAGATTAAGAACAAGTGCAATAGAATCAATGGGCCTTCTATATAAGATGTTATTGCAGCATCCTCTTCTAAGAAATGACTGAAGTTGAGAAATCCTTAATGTAAAACAAAGGAAAACAAAATCATAACACTTAAAGGGCTTCTCATGACCGAAGGTAACACAAATAGAGAAACAACAACAGTGAAGTAGCATGCTGTTTAAATAAAAATTATTCTTCAAATCAGTACTGTGACCGGTGAAAACATAACCATTTTATTTTGCCCACTAGTAACAGATTGGCCAAAGAAAAAACTTTAAGAGTTATAAAAGCAAAGTACCTGTCCATTGAATGTTGGCTGAGAAAGATGGGTGTTGGTTCAATGTCATTTGTTCGACTATAAGGTTGCACAGCGCGTATATCATCCAGACCAAGAACAGCATCAGCATGCTCATGAGTTAGGATAATCTGCAGTAAGATTCAAAATCAGCAGACTAGATCTACTTCTCAATAACACATCCATCAATGAAAATTAAAATGGTACGCAGAAGCAGGGTAAAAAGCTAGGCTGCTGGATTGTCATCAAGACAATTAATAACCTTTTCCCTTTGGCTTGATTAACTGCATAGCACAAACGATCTGCTCAAGATTTAAAAAATCAAAAGGATAACTTTGCACAGAAGGAACACAAGTTACAGATAAATTGTTCATGTATCAAAGAATTCGAATATTTGAGTACGTAACAATAACAACAAGAGAGCGATCCAGATATGCAGTTTATTGGTTTAAAGCAATATCAAACACACACATAGCTTTAAATTTTATTCGAAGAAAATAGAATACGTTGTATGAGAGAATGTGCAGAGAAAGTATTAGAGATAGAGGAGATAGGAAACTCACAGAGTCCACTTGGGGAATCTTATGAGAAGTAAACCATCGGAGTACTTGCTCTCTAAAGGTTTTCCCAACATCTATCAAAATGTATTTATGTTTGCCCTCATTGCCACAGTAATCAATCAGGAGGGATGTATTGCACCTACAATACCATTATCAACCATCAGACAAACAAATAGTAACACCTACCATGCAAGAAAACTTCTGCTGTCAATCCAAGAAGAACAATGCCCCAACTTTCTATTCAGTCATACGAAAGTCATAGAGGATGCAATGAGTTGTACGCACACCAGGAAACAAAGAAACAGTATCCCATGGCAAGATTTAGTCACTCAATAAGAACAAAGATCGCATGCAACACGCTAAATCTCGGTTACCAATCAAGAATGACTAATTATTTTGCAACATTCAGTCATTGAATAGCAGTAAGCTGTGCAGGATGTAAGAAAACTTGTGCTCCAGAACCAATAAAACCACTCAAGATTCGATAATCGGAGAACAACCTAAGTTAACAGACACGCGAGAGAACCTGTGAGAGGCGCCATGTAATCAACAGAGATTCAACATTACTACTATCAATTGACTCCAAGATGATCGTAACAGTGCTTGATAAAAAAAATTACTAAATGAAGTGCAAGGAACGGGTCAATTGCAAAACCTGTAATTAGGGTTTTTCTCCGGCGGGAGGGATAAAGATTGGGAGCAAACGGGGCAAGGAGGATCCGAGGGCTGGATCAAGCATATCGCATTTGGCAGCGCGCTCGAACAACCGGTCCCGAGAAATATCAGAGCCGATCTCGAAGACTCCACATTGCCGTTCTCAGCCACTTCTCCGGCGGTGGCTGCCATATCCCCGGGTGAAGAATGCGCGTGTAGAACGTGCTCCAGTGTGTGCAAGCGTCTTGGTGAAGGAGAATTTCTGCAGATACCATCAAACATATATATATATATATATATACAACTCTGTTGGGCCCGCGTAAGAGAAATAGCTGTTGCTAATTGTGTAATTAAAGGGGTAATATTCTCCTTTATTAAGCCGCCCACCATAAGTCATCATACACGACAATCTTAACACAAGAACCACGCAACATTTAATGTCATGCCTAAATGCACAGTAATTTTTGCAGCGTCTATAAATAATAGTGTAATTCAATGTATTTTGTATGATGAATTCGATTAAGTATAAGTAATATATATTACTATAAATAGTAATAATTTTATCTCTATCTCTTGTCTTATTCGTATATTTATTATTCAAGTTTCATCACATGTTATCAGCACGATCGTTGCGAATCAACCAGAAGACAAGAGTAATATTTCCTAACCATTTATTTACATCCCTATACTATCTTTTTTTTTTTTTTCCCCTCTCATTATAGTATTGTTACGAATGGGTAAACCTTTTCTTAATACATATTTATATATATATATAATGAATGACTAAAGTCTTCTGATATTACTTAATTATATTTAATGGAGGACTAAACCCCCAAATAATATTTACTTTTATAATAGAGTGCTAAACCCCCTTATTATTTTTATTTACCTGTAAATGGAAGGTCGTACCTCCTACTTATTTATTTGTGCAACGTATAATCATGTTCAATTAATTTTAAACTAACTGTTAATATTTATATTTATATGTTTATTGCTTTACATGAATTTTTATCAACTTTGAGCATGTATAAATTACTATCATTAATTCTTGCATTTATATTTATTCATGCTCTAAATAAAAAAAATTATATATATGTAACGGCTAGTTAACAATATTTTGCTACGAATAGATGATTTTGGGTAAATATATTTCACTCACTTCTACATCTTATTTCTTAATCCCAAAATTTTATAAAGTTTCACATATCAAGATGTTGTCAACCTCATTAATTTTCTTAATAGTGATAGTAATTATTCTCATTTTATTTTTCTTAGTTTAATTAGATATCCCATGGAGTGGAACAGAATCTAGTTACCTTCATTGTATTTTTTATGATCTCTTTGTTGCTCATGGCTATAGGATTTGAACTTGTCGTTTAAATTATTTTATGTGTTATTTGATTGAATAAATGTACTATTATTTTCTTTATCTTATATTAGTTACAAGTATGTCGAATCTTACGAAGCTTGAGTTCGTAATTCTAGATCTCACTGGAAAAAATTATTTGTCATGGGTTCTTGATGAAAGAAAATGATGCATCAAGCCAAGATAAGGCTAAGTCCATGATTTTTATCCGTCGTCACCTTGATGAAGGATTGAAAACAGAATATCTAACTATAGAGGATCCACTTGAATTGTGGGACAACTTAAGGGAGTGGTATGATCATCGAAAAACTGTTATCCTCCCTAAGGCTAATTATGAGTGGATTCATTTGAGGCTACAAGATTTTAAAACTGTATCTAAGTATAACTCATGGTTTTCAAAATCAGTTCTAAGTTGAAATTGTGTGGTGAACCTCTCACGGATAATGGTATACTTGAGAAAACCTACTCTACTTTTCACCCCTCAAATTTGCTCCTGCAGCTGCAATATCGTGAGAAGGGTTTTACAAAATATTCTCAGTTAATCTCATGTCTCTTGGTAGCCGAAATGAATAATGAACTTTTGTTGAAAAATCATGAAAGTCGCCCCACTGGATCTGCTCCATTGCCAGGAGCAAATGCAGCAGTGAACAACTACCCCAGAAGAGGTGGTTGTGGTCATGGACGATGTCGTGGCCGTGGACGAGGCCATAGAAACTACAGTTATAATCATCCTGGTGGTCCCTCTGGAAATAAAAATAATAATGACGAAAGCAAACAAAGTAAAGGCAAATTTGTCGAAAATGATCATCAGAAGGGTTCAGAAAACCCATGCTTTCGGTGTGGTTTAAAGGGTCACTGTACACGTACCTGTCGTACGCCTGACCACTTTGTTAAGCTATATCAAGTTTCAATCAAAGGAAAGGGAAAGAATGTTGAAGCAAATTTTGCATATAATGATGATATCCCTGATTTCGATAATCCAAATTATGAGATTGAAGCAAATATGGCTCTCAAGGATGATGAATTTGATAGCCTTGTTGGTATCACGTATCTTGATACGGCTGATTTTCTCATGACAAACGAATTATAGCTTTATAGCTGATTATTAGTCGTATGTTATGTGAATTCCCTGTTTATCATATGTACCCTATTTGCTATTAGTATTATTATCACACATGTTATTTTTATTCTCTTATTCTGAATTTATTTGATTTATGAAGATATGGCTAAATCACTGCAATCATATGAGACCGACTCAAATAAAGGTGATATATGTATTTTATCTCATTTGATAAAAAGTGAAGCAAATGTCAATACTATATTAGGGAATGCAAAGTTAATTGAAGACTCCGGAAGAGCTACAATATTACTACCCCATGGGACAAAGTTTATTATTAATGATGCTTTGTTTTGCTCTAAATCCCAAAGAAATTTGTTAAGCTTCAAAGATATCCGTCTTAATGGATATCACATTGAAACTGGAAATGAGAGAAATACTGAATACTTGTATATAATAAGTATTGAATCTAACAAAAGACGTGTTTTGGAAAAACTACCTGCTTTCTCATCAGGTTCATACTATACACGTATAACGACATAAGTGCAATTGAAGCACATGTCATCACAAACCGAAGTTTGTAAATATACAAAACTTTATTATTTAGCATGATCGATTGGGTCATCCCCGGTTTAACAATGATGCGAAGGATCATTGAAAGTACGCAAAGGCATCCATTAAGGAACCAGAAGATTCCTCAAATAAGAAATAGTACTGTTCCGGGACTGTACTTTTAAAATTTTTCCCTAATATATAGGTATCAAAATATTTCTAAAATATTTAAATACAAACAGCGGAAGACTAGCTGGAACTACTCAAGTATATACATGCAATTGATAATAAATTTTAAATCACAAAGCAGATAAATAAAGCATGCAGTTAACACTTAAGATCACCTAATTTATCATGCTTAAACAAAATATAATATAAAAATACCTTTCACCGAATATGGCTACTGCGCCCCGAATTCAACTCCCGAGAATCCGATACACGATTTCCTCGTGAAATCGGCAGAGCTTCCCTGCAATATCCCCAAAGAAACCCTCTGAGTGTGGGCTCCGAAAGTATTTCTCTAAATACTTAGAGAAAATAAAACTTTAAACTAGAAAACCCTTTTCAGGGTTTATTCTCCCGAAATTAAGTGTCTTATGTATTAAATATATAAACACCTAATTAAAATTAATTCCAAAATAATTAGGAATTAACTAGGAGAAAAGGGATATGGTTTCAAAGCAAAAAATTCAGCCAAAACCTCTCCCAAAATTGGATGATAAAAATGAAGTGCCAAGGCCCCTATTTATAGGGGAAAAACCGAGGGTAAAATAGTAATTTCATATCCCACTTGTGTAGCCAACTTGGATGCGAATTCCGAGGTGACCACGTCGTAATTCTCAGCACCACGAGTCCAACACCGCCGGCCGCTCGCCGATCGAAGCTTCCATGTGCCCTCACACGGGGCCAGAAGGTGGCGTGTATGCTGGCGCTGAGTCAGCGCCACCTCACCCTCAGGCGCTGACGTGGCCTGACAAATTAGCTGGCACGTCAGCCACTTGCCACGTCAGCATTTTTTCTTTTTAAATGATAAATTTCCATTTTCTCCAAAATGAAATTTCAGGCATTTCCAACTATTTGGAACTTGATTTATTTTCTTAAAACAAATCCCTTGGCTATTTTCAAACACTTTGAAAATTTATTTCTCTATTTCCTTTTAATGTTTTATCTTCGGGTTTTCGATTGGGGCTTGCAGGTGGACCTGCATGACTAATTAATTTGAGCTCCAAACGGGTTAATATATTATCATCTCATGGTAATAATTAATTACCGTTTAACAATATTTAATTCCACTAAATAAATATTGTTGCACTCTAAAATTAATTAAATTATTCACGAATTTCTCGATCTAGAATAATTTTGCATTTTACTCCTCCGTGTAGATATCCATGAAAAATAAATTAATATTACTATCATTTATTTTTCACTTCTAATCTGAAATCTCCTTATTTGCCTTAAGTTCAAATTTCTTGTATGTGAAACACATTCAACATACAACTTCAATGACGCGTCACACGAAGTTCTTTGGCCAAAGTTTTAATTCGAACTTTGCAAATCCATTTCAGGAATATCTTTTAACTTTCCAGCAAATCCACAGATTCCTCGATCAATATTTCTCTTCAGCACATTTCATGTAATCACTGAACGTACAAAGGTCTCGGTCATTCGATATCTAGACCTCACTTATGAGCAAGTTACAATGATTAACACTACATGCCTAAAGTCGAAATATTACCAGGATTAAGAGTTCAATGCTCCATAAGATTTGTTCATTTTAGATAGTAGTTTAAAATGAACTATCTTAGTGGCACAGTTCGATGTTTCCAAATCTATTGAAAATTATCAATGTGTTATAACTGGAAACTCCATTTCCCTATGACGAAAGACTAATCATCTTATACAACACATTATAGTCTCGATAAGAACTTATTCTTATCTTACCGACTAGAACTTTAATAACACATGATTTCGATATCCAAAGTCCTTTCCTATGAAATACATTTCATATAAGAATATCACCACACGTTATCAATTATGTTAATATACTCATAACTTGTAATAATTTCAGTTTTATTAATCCAACAAAATACGAAGTATTTACAAAGAAATTGGATTTTCGAGGCACTAATCCCAACAAGACCATCACCAATTAAAATAAAAGATGAATCACCTACTTTTCTTAAACGTATTCAAGGTGATATATGTGGACCAGTTCATCCACCTTGTGGACCATTTCGATATTTTATGGTATTGATCAATGTATCCACCAGATGGTCACATGTTTGTTTGTTATCAACTCATAATATGGCATTTGCAAGATTGCTTGCTTAAATTATTAAACTACAAACACAATCAAGAAAGTTCGATTGGATAATACTGGTGAATTCACATCCCAAACATTTAACGATTATTGTATGGCAACTGGAATACTATTGAGCATCTTGTTACTCATGTGCATACACGGAATGGTTTAGCTGAATCATTGATTAAACGTCTCCAACTTATTGCTAGACCGTTGATGATGAGAACAAAGCTTCCAATTTCAGTATAGGGACATGCGATTTTACATGCAGAGACATTGATTCGCGTTAGACCAAGTGCTTATCATAAATACTCCCCGTTTCAACTTACATGTGGTCAAGAACCAAATGTTTCCCATCCATGAATTTTTGGTTGTGCAGTATATATGCCTATAGCACCACCACAACGTACTAAAATGGGATCTCAAAGAAGGTTGAGAATTTATGTTGGTTATGAAAGCTCATCCATTATCAGATATCTTAAACCTCAAACGAGTGATATGTTTAGAACACGTTTTGCTGACTGTCATTTTGATGAAAATATTTTCCCAACATTAAGGGGAGAAAACAAACTGTTGGAAAAGGAAATTACATAGTATGAACCATCATTATTGCATCTTGATCCACGCACAAAGCAGTGCGAAATGGAAGTTCAAAAGATTGTACACTTGCAAAGTATTGCAAATCAATTACCAGATGCTTTTAAAGATACAAAACGAGTGACTAAATCACATACACCAGCTGTTAATGCTCCTGCTCGAATTGAGATTCCAAAAGGTCAATCTGAGAAAAACGTTACTCATTAATTTACGGCAAGCCTGAAGCGTGGTAGACCATCTGGATCGAAGGATAAGAATCCTTGTAAAAGAGCTAATATGAATGATGAACTCGGTATAGAAAATAGTGTCCCAGAAGAGACATCAAATGAGAAAGACGTCACAAAAGAAAATTTGAATAACGAAAGTGTCCCAGAAGAGACACAAAACGAGGAAAGTGCTCCAGAAGAGACACAAAGTGAGATCAATGAAGAAATCTCAATTAATTACTTGTATTCAAGAAAGCTATGGAATCGAAGTGATATCAACATTGATAAAATGTTTTCTTATGTCGTAGATATCATTCATGAAAATGAAGATCTTGAACCAAGATCTATCATTGAATGTCATAATAGGCATGATTGGAATAAATGGAAAAACACTATTCAGACTGAATTAAATAAAAGAAATGTGTTTGGACATGTTGTCCTAACACCTGAATATGTAAAGTGTGTAGGATACAAATGGGTTTTTATGCGAAAATGAAACGAGAAAAATGAGATCACAAGATATAAAGCAAGACTTGTTGCCCAAGGGTTTTCTCAAAGACCCGGAATTGATTATGAGGAAACATATTCTCCTGTTATGGATGCAATTACGTTTAGATATTTAATCAGCCTTACAGTCTCTCATGAATTGTGAATGCGTTTAATGGATGTTGATACTGTAGCACCCCGAGCGATGGGCTCCACAACCCCCGCACTAGAGCCCCGACACGTGTAACTAAATGTAGATTCCGCACACGTGCCAAAAAATAGCGAACGGGAGACAAACTGAAACTCTCGTAAGTTAGGCGGTCTAGACCCTCAATCAAAGTGCGCAACAAAACAATTAAGTGCGGAAGTGATTAAGATCAAGTCATGTATCACGAGAACATCATATATAAACATAAATAAATAATTCAAATGCGCAAGTAGCACAGTCGTGACGTCATACCTGTACGACCGAACGGACGAGGCGTCACAGTTATAGTCTATTTGTATGGATCACTTGATAGTGATATTTATATGAAAGTTCCTGAAGGATTTAAAATGCCTGCAACATTAGAATCAAAACCTAAAGATAAATGTTCAATCAAGTTACAAAGATCTCTTTAAGGGTTAAAGCAGTCAGGACGCATGTGGTACAATCGCTTGAGCAAATTCCTATCAAAGAATGGTTATGTAATTAATCCAATTTGTTCATGTGTATATATTAAGAAAATAACATTCGGATATGTTATTATTGTTGTCTATGTTGATGATTTGAACATTTTCGGAACTGCCAAAGAAATCCATGAAACGACAATATATTAAAGAATGAGTTTGAAATGAAAGATCTTGGGGAAACTAAATTTTGTCTTGATTTGCAGATCGAGCATAAACAAAATGGGATTTTTGTGCATCAATCAACTTATATAGAAAATATGTTGAAACGCTTTAAAATGGAAAAGGCAAACCCTTTAAGCACTACAATGATTGGGAGATCGCTAAGTGCAGAAATAGATCCATTTCGCCCTCGCGAAGAAAATGAAGAAGTTCTTGAATCTGAAACACCATACCTCAGTGCAATTGGGGCTCTTATGTATCTTGCTAATTGTACTAGACCTGACATATCTTTTACAGTTAATTTACTAGCAAGATTCAGCTCATCTCCAACTAAAAGGCATTGGAATGGGATTAAACACCTATTTCGATATCTTCGAGGTACGGTTGATTTGAGATTATTTTATTCAAAAAAGGCAAAACATGTTTTGGTCGGTTATATGTATGCAGGATATTTATCAGACCCACATAAAACTAGATCCCAAACGGGTTATGTATTTACACTTGGAGGTACTGCGATCTCTTGGCGATGATAGAAACAGACCCTTGTTGCTACTTCTTCCAACCATGCTGAAATTATTGCACTTCATGAAACGAGTCGAGAATGTGTTTGATTAAGATTTATAACACAGCACATCTTGATCTCTTGCGGTGTATCAGCTGATAAAGGCCCAACGACAATTTATGAAGATAACGCTGCATGTATTGCTCAAATGAAGGAAGGTTATATCAAAAGTGATAGAACCAAACACATCCCGCCGAAGTTCTTCCAGTATACACAAGATCTTGAGAAGAATGAAGAGATCAATATTCAATATGTTCAATCATGTAACAATTCGGCAGATCGCTTCACGAAGTCACTTCTCACTACAACTTTTAGAAATCATGTCCTTGACATTGGAATGCTCTATCTCTGAGATCTATGAAAAGATCTCAGTCTCACTAATGTCAACATCAAGGGGAGAATACGTAATTGCACTCTTTTTCTTCTTTAGGTTTTTATCCCACTGAGTTTTTTCTAATAAGGTTTTGAATGAAGCAGCGCCGAAAGCTCAGGTAAAGAAATAATTGCATGGGCATTCCAAGAGGGAGTGTTGAGAAATATCAACAAATGTGGGTGGTTTGCCCATGCATTCGCCCACCATAAGTCATCATACTTGGCAATTTTAACACAACCATGCAGCATTTAATATCACGCGTAAATGTACAATAACTTTTACTGTGTGAGATGTAAATTTTTACTTATAAATAGTAGTGTAATTCAATTCATTTTGAATGCTGAATTCGATTAAGTATTAGTGACATATATTACTACATATAACAATAATTTTTTCTCTATCTCTTATCTCATTTCGTATATTATTATTCAAGTTTCAGCACAGCTTTATATTTGTTAATTATTACATTAATTGTCGAGATTATAATTTAATTCGAATTTATTTCCTAAGCTACATATATACATATTTTCTTCCCTTATTTAACGGGAAACACAACCCTTCAAAAAAAAAAAAAAAAAGGGAAACACACTCAGAGAATCCAACTCTATCAGATCGATTTCCTAATTTCCAAACCCTTCATTGTCAATTCAAGGGACCCCTGTTTTCTATCTAAATGCGCCGGAAATGGAGTTGAATTCGAAGATTTTAGCTTCTGCTCGCCGGTTTTCTGAAACTACTGTGTTGCATTCATATTTTTGTGCTAATAATACTGTGTTTAACTACTTGGATAAGCGGCTAATTAATCAATTTGCAGCAATTCCATGTTTTTTCTCGTCGTGGTCATCTGATGACAGCCGTCCTGCTTCCCATTCGGCGTGCGAAAAGCGTGGGCAATGTGTGGGAAGAGACGATTTTGATGATATAAGACATAAATCTGATTGTAAGGAATCGAGATTCCTGAGTTCGGGCAATGAGTTTGGTGGGTCGGAAGAAGTGGAAGGGGGAGAGAGTGAGGAAGATAATGATGATGAATTTAGGGTTTTGGATTCGTTCAGCAGGAACAGAGTGAGAACTGAAGTTTCGAGAAGAATTGAGGTGGACGTTGATGAATCGAGGCACCCTTTAGTGAGAGAGATTTGTAGGTTGCTGGAGTTTAGGGCATCGTGGACTCCCAAGCTTGAATCGGACTTAAAGCGCTTGTTGCGTAGTTTGAAACCCAATCAAGTTTGTTCTGTACTCAGAGCTCAATCTGACGAAAGAATTGCTTTAGAATTCTTTTATTGGGCTGATAGACAATGGAGGTATAGGCATGATCCAATAGTATATCATGCAATGCTTAAAGTACTCAGTAAAACTAAATTGTGTCAGGGAGCTAGGCGTATTCTTAGGCTTATGATGCGTAGGCAGATTGAGATTTGGCCAGAAGATTTTGGTTGTGTGATGGTGTCTTTCAGTAGAGCAGGACATTTGAAGAAAGCAATGCAGGTTTTGACTCTCATGCAGAGAGCTGGAATCGAGCTTGATATCTCAGTATGCAACACTGCAATTAATGTTCTGGTGGAAGGGGAAGAACTGGAGAAGGCATTAACATTTGTGGAGAGAATGCAGGTGGTTGGGATTGAACCTAATATCAAAACATACAATTGTTTGATCAAAGGTTATTGTGAAACGAACCGGATTGAAGATGCTCTGAAACTGATCGATGAAATGCCCCAAAGAAGTTGTTCTCCAGATAAAGTTAGTTACTACACTGTAATGGGACATTTATGCAAGGAGGGAAGGATTGATGAATTGAGAGGGATTCTAGAGAAGATGTTGAAAGAAAATAAATTGTTGCCCGATCAAGTCACTTATAATACTCTTATCCACATGCTTTCCAAGCATGGTCATGGAGAAGTGGCGCTAGGATTTCTGCAGGAAGCAGAAGAAAAAGGGTTCAATATTGACAAAGTGGGCCGTACTGCAATAGTGAGTTGCTTTTGTCAGGAAGGGAAACTAGATAGAGCTAAAGATATTGTTGATGAAATGCTGTCAAAGGGAAGCAGACCTGATGTTGTAACGTATACTGCTGTTTTGAATGGATTCTGTCGTGTCGGAGAAGTTGATCAAGCTAAAAAATTGCTGCAGCAGATGTATAAACATGGTTGTAAGCCAAATTGTGTTACTTATACAGCCTTGCTAAACGGGCTTTGTCTGAAAGGGAATTCTGTGGAAGCAAGAGAGATGATGAATATGAGTGAAGGATGGTGGACCCCAAATGCTGTGACTTATAGTGTAATGATGAACGGGTTTCGTCAGGAAAGAAAGTTATCTGAGGCCTGTGATATAGTAAGTGAAATGATCAAAAAAGGATTTTATCCTTCTCCTGTTGAAATCAACCTCTTGCTGCAGGCTCTTTGTCAGGAGGGCAGAAATGATCAAGCAAGAAAATTAATGGAGGAGTGCTTGAAAAAGGGCTGTGCTGTCAATGTTGTGAATTTTACTACTGTAATACATGGGTTTTGTAAAAAGGATGATTTGGATGCTGCTCTATCTGTCCTTGATGATATGTATTTGAATAATAAACACCCCGATGAAGTGACGTATACAACTATTATTGATGCATTAGGAAGGAAAGGTAGAATAAACGAGGCTGTTGAAATGACCGAGAAACTACTCCATAGTGGTTTGCTTCCCACTCAGGTGACTTATCGGTCACTCATCCACCATTTTTGCCAGCAGGGTAAGGTGGATGAGTTGTTGAAACTGATAGAGAAGATGCTGAGAAGGCAAAGCTGCAAAACTGCTTATAATCAAGTAATTGAAAAGCTTTGCTTTTTTGGACATGTTGATGAAGCTTTTAAGCTATTGGGGAAAATTTTAAGAACAGCTTCTAGTGTTGATGCAAATACTTGCCACATTCTCATGAAAAGTTTTCTGAAGCATGAGAATACTCTTGGATCATATAGAGTTGCATGTAGAATGTTTAACCGGAATCTAATTCCTGACCTAAAGCTGTGTGGAGAAGTGAGTAAAAAATTGATTTTAGAGAAGAAATTGGAAGAGGCAGATAAACTTATGCTAAGGTTTGTGGAGCGTGGTCATGTTCCAGCCACAGGTGTACAGGCTGCATGATAGTAAATTGTTCTCCATGATAAGAAAACAAGCAAAAACTGATATTGCAGGAACCGATAAGATCGATCACAAACTCAAAGTTCGTTTATGATAATTATTTCCTCAAGAGTCCCGACTTCCATCATCAGATGTCAGAGGTATGAAACTGAAGGTAGATTCTTTTCTTTCTTACCCATTTTCATTGCTTTTTAGCTCAACACGCAGACTGCTACGTGCTGTACTTTTATTGCTGTTACGGTGTTGCATACGCTAGCAGCAAACTCTGACTAATATAATCCAGTTGCCTGTTTAAGTCAATGTGTAAGGCGAATGGTGATCAACAGATTATTAATTAGCTAGATTACTTTCCACCTGAAATTTATGTTCAGTGAATCACCGATAAATACATACATATAAGCATGTAAAGTGAAGCTAGTATACTTGGGGTGCATCGCATGTTATTTTCTGATTTGTATTGTAAAGATCTTCATCCCAATTCCTCCATAACAAAATGCCTGGGTTTTATTGGTGTTTGTGCAGGGATTGGTTTCTCAATTTAACCAAACTCTTATCTAACAAAATCAGACATTAGCTTACAGTTATCTATTAGTTGACTTGGGAATATATTTGAGAATTGAGATAAGCTCAGAGTAAAACTAAAGAGGAGAAATGGAACAAAGTATTTATTAGCTGTTAGGCTTCTGTCTCTGACTTTAACCTAATTTTCAGATGATGCATAGCTTGTATTGGACCCTGGCTGATTAGATGCACTTAGGCTTTGGACATCTATTTTTTCAGTTGTGGCATCACACCAATATTAATTGCTCGGGTAATTAATTGAAATGCTTTTCCTTCTTTGTTCTCCTGTGTGAACTTTCTGCATTATATCTGTGTCTTTTGGACACACCCACACAAACTCAATCAAAACCATGAACTGTGTTTATTATTTTTTTATTTTTTTTTATATATTTGGTAGAAGAACTGTGTTTGTTCCATAAGTAAATTATTACTTAATTTTTGCATAATGCCTGCAGCAGCTCATGTTCCTGACAGAGATGCCTTAAGAGATGACTCCATTTGTCGAGAAATTTTCCAAAATCGTACTCCTTTTCTTTGCAAAGATTCGTTCTGTAATGTCTTTTATCCAAGGAAATCATTTATTGAATTGTTCCCTCATGAATAAATGTATTAGGCTATTAGCTGTTTATTAGAATAGGGACTTCACTACGAAGCATTGCCTTTTCTTAATAACGTGGGAGCACTGCATGTATGTGGCTTTTATAATTGATTTGAAATTCAAATTGACCTCTAAAAGCATTGGGATCTGGCTTTTACTGAGATTTCATTTGTTGTTTTCCTAAATTTTCTTATGCCTTTTCAAATAATTTTCTGTTCTGTGGAGGATATGCGTCATTATTATTGAATACGATAGGAATGACACAACGCCATGGAAAGGGATTCATAAGGTCAGGAAGGTAATAAGGTGATACTTCCTCAAGTTTGAGCATTTTTATTGTCATGATTATACATGTTTCTTAAACTCTAGGAGAGATGAAAAACATCCCATTTCTGGAGAGCAGACCATGATAAAAGATGGACTGCTTTACTTATATCTGCTTTAAACTGATTGAGTAAATATCTAAACATGCGTGTATAACACATATGTAGCATTTGAACGAGCATCCTGGGATATAAAGAAGTGTTCTTGTTTTCACGATGCATGTTCACGCCGACAAATGTACAGTTACAGTAGACATCCTACGATTGCTTTATAAGCCATAGCGCTCCATCCTTTGGATTCATTTGCATTAGTTTCAAGTCAGGACTGTCTTCTTATGGTTAGCAAGTTAGTTGTGGGGTAGCTTGGTTCTCTTGATCTTCATACTGGGAAAACAACGTGTTTTTCCAACTTTTCTGATGCAATTGGCAAAAGTTTGTTGGATTTATTGTGTGGAAAGCAGCAAATATCTGGAATGCAAGAGTTTTTTTCCCCCCTTTTTCTTAATCTGGATTCGTTGAGTTGTTTGTGCATGATTTTCATAAAAGTGTAATTGCTACTTAGCTTTTCCCTGTTCAAAATAGGCACAGGCCAGGTGAATTATTTTACTCATCCCATCAGAAATAGGCACAGGCCAGGTGAATTATTTACTCATCCCATCAGAAATAGGCACAGCTGAATTATTTTACTCATCCCATCAGAAATAGGCACAGGCCAGGTGAATTATTTACTCATCCCATCAGAGAACCTTACAAATTTGGGATAAATCCAGAGTTTGCAACAGGGGCCAATCATCTCATCATCCCTTTTGGGACTTGAAAACAGGTGTGTTTCAAGAACTTTCAATTTATAATATTCATTTGAATTGTACAATACATATCATCTGATTTGAGCTACAATAATGAGTTCTTTATTTGAATCGTACCTTTCAGAAATCCCACCACACACACACACTCCCCACCATGGATAGTGAGGTTAAACACTTTTGGACCCAATGGAGAGAAGAAGGGGTATGCCTCTTTATCTTTTATTGAATAATTCTTTGCTTTTTGAGAAATTTATGGCTATGAATTATGATTGCTTTTCATTATGCAATACTCGTATTTTAGTAAAATGAGCATACGAGACATTTGACATGGGATTATCTCGAGCTGTTGAGCTGACTGCCACGTGACAACTCGTAATAAGTCTAGCTCGACATTCATTCCATGTCAGATACTCTTAACGTAGGGTCCTTCTCCCTCTCGAGCCAGCATTTGTACCAATAGTTTGGAATGTTTTATCTTCATCATTTGTTTGGTCTCACCTTTCTCGAGCCTGATGGTCTATCAATCCTCGAATGGGCAGTGGAATCGACCCAGAATGAACTGTATATGGCGCATTAAATGTAGCACATATTTTTCTGTGAGAGTATTAAATATAGTACATCCCTTTCTGCGAGAGTATTAAATGCAGTCCATGCTCTGTACACCTATTGCAATTACTCTGACATGGCAAGTACGAGAAATCATACTGTGAATGACCTGCACCGTACTTGTAATATTTGCAATCATTACACTGTTAACCGCGTGTACTACTCAAACAATAAATTCCAAACTATAAATGTACCCTCATTTATGATTTAGGTATATTATTATTTCACATTCAATACACTCCTACCTATTCTCTCATATCGGTTGTTCTTGACCAATTTGACTGGCTTAAGTGTCAGTGCCAAAGCAGGTTCAATTCTCTTTTTTTTTTTTTTTTAAGCTTTTGAGCTCATGTTTGCGCATATTTACAACATTGAAGGTTTAAATTTTCCTTACAAATATAAATTCTTTGATGATTTGAGAGTTCCACATCTGCGGTCCACGATTCAACCGGGTTTGGACACCATTAACAACAACTATTATTATTATTTTTAAAAATATTTCTAGCTCATTTGTCTACGCAGAAATGATATCTATAAACTAAAACTCTTTACCAAATAGGTAAGTAAATTTAATCAACACACTGATCACATTTATTCTTTTGAAAATAAGGAAGTTACGAACCCACGAACAATGGAAGAATAATTATATTACATACTCTTGAGGTTTGAAATAAATATACAAACTTCTAATGAAGTTTTAGAAGTTACAAAAAGTTCCGCTCAGATATTTTAAGGTTTGATTCAACACATATTATTGATCTGGTGAATTTAAAAGTCAAATATTCATTAAATTCTATGGGCAAAATAGCGCATGGTAAAAAGTTAAAAATAAATTTTTTTTTTATCAGTGTAATGTCTTAAACTTAGAAGTTTGTAATTATGCTAAACCTTAGGGTACTTTTAACATCAATATTCTAAGTACGTAAAATTATAATTTGCAAATATGAGACATCAAGAACGTGGGATATTATGCGTAGGACCCCCCCCCCCCCCCCCCCAAAAAAAAAAAAAAAAAAAAAAAAATGAAAGTGGGATATTTTGTGCAGATATTTTTGTAAGAATAGCTAAATTTTGTCTTCTACTTATTAAGTTCATTTCCTTCTCTTTTTCGATCAAACAACGGAAATTATTCACGTTTGATGTATGTGGTCATTTATTTGGGGACAATATTAACAGATTCTTCACACTTTATTTGTATATAATATATATATTATTTTCCGAATCCTTTTCTCTTCCGATATTTGTTTCTTAATTATTATGGGGTCCCCAATGTCTCTTTAATTATTATTATTATTATTATTGGGTTGTGAATGGAAAGAGAAAATAGAAAAAAGGTATATTTTCCCATGTGCCCCTCCATTGGCTCATGTCTCCCCCTAAAATATATTTTACAGAAATTAGCTTATTAATATAAGTTTATTTTTTATAAAAGGAAAACCTCATCACCATAAATTATTAAATTGCCAACATGTTTTTAGATGATATTTTATACTTGGTTAAGATTTTAAAGTATTGAACTATTATTTTAGTGAAGTTTGGAGGGTAACTGCATAATCCAAATATTGGAACATAAAACTTTGACTAAATTAAATTAAGGGTTAATCTTTCTTTGCACCCCAACCTTTGGGGTGCGTTGCACTTTGGTACCCAACCTTTGATTTTTAACAAGTCAGTACCCAACCTTTGTATTTTGGTCAATTTCAGTACCTAGGTCAACATTCCGGCATAATTCTCCGGTCAAGGCATTGCGCGTGCGTTTCACGCGATTTCTTAAGGATAATTTAGTCCTTTCATTTTTTGACTAATTAAGAAATTGAAAAACACAAAAAAAATCAAAAAAAAAAAAAAAAAAGAAAAGAAAAATCATAGCTTCAACCAAATCTGCAGATCAATTTTCCCCGTCGCTCTCTCGTTTGTGGCTTCGGGTGCGGGGAGTGGAGGCGAAGGTGGATGATTCTGAGGGTTTGGTGATGAAATTGTAACGCCCCAGCTTTCGGCCATTCAGGTATGAACGACACGTGTGCGTTTGAGGGATATATTTAATTATTAATTGTTCATTTCTCTAATTTTCCATAGCATAACATAATTTTATAAAATTGTATTCTTGACATTTTATTGAAAATTCATATCATATCATATTTTTCAAAATTATCGAATGTGATTGCAACGTGAATTATTTTCCCGAATATGATTTATTTCCTTTATGTCCTTAATTGATCATTTTCATACATATGGGAGCTAATCGAAATGGACCTAATTGATCATGAAAAATGGAATTTGGACTCAATTGCATAACTTATTAAACGAAAGGATTTAATAGCAAATTGGACATCTTTTTCTCCTTCTTGATTAGCATTCACGTACCATTGCTTCATTCTACATACAAACATTTCTTTCTTGCTTCATTTGCTTCCCTTGATCAACCGAACCAAACCCTTCTTGGCTAAGTGAAGGTTTCATCTTGCAAGCATCAATTTGTGTGGGATTTATGATCTTTGGAGCATCATCAACATTATTTCATCATCTCTTCTTCCATTTCTTTCTCTTGAGGTAAATATGGAGATTGGATGATTTTATTGAAAATATGGTTTGTCTAGGGTTTTGTTATATATTGAATGAGTGGTGTATTGGTTGTTGGAAAATTAATTGTGGTCATTAAGCATGAGGTTGATGCATATATCTTGAGTTTTATGAGCTTGAAACATGTTGGAGAAAATGGGTTTCAAATGATTGAAAATTTATGATCTAACATGGAGTTAAGTGTTTTTATGAATTGTTATTGATCAAAATGCATGCTAGCATATTTATTGTGTTTAATATTTGCATTGTAACTTGGTTTGAATCCTTTTTTGGGTGATTGTTGTTGTGGTTGCCATTGATACTCTGTTTCTGCTCTGCATATTTTGCTCACGTATTCTGGGAACGGCCATTCCCAGCCCCAGTTCAAAACTGGAACAGCCGTTCCCATGATACTGAGACTCAGGCCAGCGAGACTGGGAACGGCCGTTCCCACTTTGGCCTGTGAGCCGGAACGGCCCTTCCCAGCCAAACCGCATTTCCCTTTTTAAAAACGCTGGCGCGTTTTCTTCAGGCTTGGGAACGGCCCTTCCCATTTTCAAGGGAAGGCCGGAACGGCCGTTCCCACTGCGATTGTAGAGCAAAAGCTACTGCATAAAATTAAATTTTCATCACCCTTCTCCAATCCATTAATTGATCCCTAATTGATATTATATGATTAATTACATGTTGAAACGCGATAATTTTAAGGTGCATTGTATTTTTCCCGTCGTTTCGTCGCATTTTGCCGTTCGTCCTATTTGGTACATTTTGAGTCGTGTTTCACGGACAATTGTCTTTCTTGCACAGACCAGCTTCCTGGTGACGAGGAGCAGGCCCCGTGAGCTGTTTCCTTGGATTATTTTGGGTCGGCAGGTGAGGTTTAATTTTAGCTACCTAGAACCCGTACAACCCTATGTGCTATTTAAGCCAAAATCTATATTTATATGTATAGTTTTTAAATGAGATTGGTTTTCAAATGTTTTCTCGAAATATTGAAAAGAATTGATTGATTGATTGATTGATTTGGCGAGAATTGTACTGCACTGTGGGCCCGAGGGTAGTGACTCGAGCCAACCGGGAAAGCACGGGCTGACGGGTAACTCGAGAGCTATCCTCACCATATTGGGATGACCCCTGAACCCTCTAGGAGATTAGAGGAGGAAGGAGTTCCGGGCTTAGGGATTCATGTACCCTCTGCCCAGACTGATTGGATAGTGGGGCCTTGCAATCCCACTATCACCCGGAGGAAGAAGGCGTTATTGAAACTGCTAATTGTGCACCTTAATGAATTGCTTGATCACATAAATCACCTAATAATTGATTGATTGATTGTACACGGTCGGTGTAAGGTTGGAGAATTGCCCACTCGCCGGGCCACTATTGATTGAATTGAATTGATTGAATTGGAAATTGGAATAGTTGTAATCTCGGGCGATAGTTTCTTTTAACCTATTAAATTGTATTAATTTCCAAAAGTATTACCCGAGGCTATAACTTGCATGTCTTTGCGCTTATATTTATTTATACCCCTCGCTCAGTCCGAGTTGGACTGACACCTCAACTTTTCAGTGTTTTGCAGGGCGTGCTAGGCGGGAATTTAGAGTCAGTTGGTCTTTAAATTTGGGTCTAGCACACTTCATTCCCACATTTTGATTGTATAGATGTTTGGGATATTTTGTATCGCCCTATTATCTATTTTGTTGACGGATGATATTGTATTGATCGTGTAAATGATGGTACCTATAAGTAAATAAATAAATATGGTACCTATACGTATCTATTGAATACTATTGCTTCCGCTTTTATCTACTCTGTATTGCATATTGGTTGGTTTTAAATTGAGGGTACCCGCCTAGCCTTGAGTCATTTTATTGTCTCCCGTTCGCTGTAGCTTTGATTCATGTATGGATTGTCCGTTTCATATATGGATTGGGGCTATAGTGCGGGGGATGTGGTGCCTGGCGTTCCGGGTGCTACATCCTACGGTGGTATCAGAGCCCGGTTGCAAAACCGGGTCTCTAGTGTCGTGTCTTGTGAGTCTAGGTCGCACGGCATAGGAACTAATTGTCAATTTGAGAGTCTTGCATTGGTATTTGATACTTGAACCTACTTGACTTATGTGAATTTGAGGTGAATTGTTAAATTTCTGAATTTATGTACAATTTATGAATTATTTGCACACATTGGCATTGACTAATCGAACATGCATAATAGTGACTTGATTTCAGGATGGCTCGCGATAGATATCACCGTGATCGATCTCCTAGACATCGACATCATCGACATCATCGCAGGGAGAGATCACCACCTCCTCCTCCACCTCCTCAGGCTCAGCCACAGGACTTTATGAACGCAGTGGTGGGTCTTATTGATCAGAGAGTTCGGGATCATGTTCCTCCAGCACCACCAGTTCCACCACCACAGCCAGGGGCACAGATTTCAGCTGTCTTTAGGGAGTTCCAGAACCAGCATCCTCCCAAGTTTTATAAGGGTAACGATATTCAGGCCGAGCAGTGGCTCAGGGAGATCGAGAGGGTTTGGGAGTTCATCCCGTGTGAGTCCAGGGAGAAGGCCCGTTGTACCATTTCTTTGATTCAGGGTGAGGCCTACTCTTGGTGGGAGAGTGCCCGGATAGTGTTAGATGCTGCAGGCGAGGAAGTGAATTGGGAAGTGTTTGTTAGAGAGTTTCAGAACAAGTTCATTCCTCCATCTTCTCGCACTAGAAGATTGAAGGAATTTACAGAGCTCAAGCAGGGAAGCCGGTCAGTTTCAGAGTATATCGCTGAGTATGAGAGATTATCCCGCTATGCTCCTAATATAGCGAGTGATGACTTTCATAAGGCGATGCAGTTTGTTCAGGGCCTTAGACCGGATATTCAGGCAGCGATTGAGGCGGTCAACACGAGCACGTGGGCAAAGGCTACCAAGAAGGCTCTATTGGTTGAGGATTCTGTGAATGCGAGGCGGTCTACCTACCGTTCAGGCTCAGGTTCAGGCTCAGGTTCAGGATCGGGATTCAGAGGTTCTGGATCAGGGTTCAGAGGTGCCGGATCAGGGTATAAGGGTTCTGGCTCGGGTTCTGCTTCAGGCAAGAGGCCGATGGTATATCCTTCTCCACCACCAGCTCCACAGGGCCCAGGGAAGAAGCCCCGACCAGCAGGACCAGTGATGAGAGCTCCAGTTGCTCCAGTTGCTCCAGCTTTGCCACCACCACCTGAGAGACCTTATTGCACCTTCTGTGGACAGAGGACACACATTTATGATAACTGCAGGAGGCGTCTGGGTTTATGTCTGATTTGTGGGAGTGATGAGCATTTGGTAGATGGCTGTCCGGATCGCAAGATGCCACCACCGGGAGCACCGAGACCACTGATTAGGGCTCGGGCTTATGCTTTGGACGGAGAGCAGCCGGATGCTGACGTGGATCCAGCCGCGGTAGTTGAAGGTACCATTTGCATACATGGCACAAACATTCATACCTTGTTTGACCCGGGAGCTACTCACTCCTTTCTTTCGAGTGCTATATCTGTTTCTTTGCCTTTGCCTGTTTCTCGTTCTTCTGCATGTTATGTGGTTAGCACTCCTTTTGGTGGTAGTATAGAATCTGATCGGGTGTTCAGTGAGGTTCCGGTGAGCATCGAGGGTCGGGTTTTCTTGTCAGATTTCATTGAGCTGCCGATGACTTGCTATGGATCTATTCTGGGTATGGATTGGTTGTACAGACATTCTGCTACAGTTGATTGTAGAGCGAAGAAGGTTCAGTTGGGATCAGATTTGGTAGTAGGTTGGAGTTCCAAGACTGTACCGTTACTTTCGTTTTCTGAAGCTCATAAGTTGGTTCGAGAGGGAGCCACGGGTTTCATTGCTTATATCCTTAACAAACCCAAGGATCAGAGTAAACTGGAAGAGACGGAAGTAGTGAAGGATTTTCCCGAGGTCTTTCCTGAGGAATTGGATTCTTTACCTCCAGAACGGGAAATTGAGTTTGTGATCGACTTGTACCCTAACGCAGAGCCGTACTCCAAGACTCCGTATCGTATGGCTCCAGCCGAGTTGAAAGAGTTGAAGACTCAACTTGATGCGCTGTTGGAGATTGGGTATATCAGACCGAGTTCTTCTCCTTGGGGTGCACCGGTTTTGTTTGTAAAGAAGAAGGACGGGACCTTGAGAATGTGCATAGATTATAGGGAGTTGAACCGGATGACGATCAAGAACAAGTATCCTCTTCCACACATCGAGGAGTTGTTTGACATACTTCAGGGTTCGAAAGTTTATTCGAAGTTGGATTTGAGACAAGGTTATTACCAGCTGCGTATCCGATCAGGGGATATTCCTAAGACAGGATTTAACACTCGGTATGGGCATTATGAGTTTGTGGTGATGCCGTTTGGTTTGACTAATGCCCCAGCAGCTTTTATGGATATGATGCACAGGATTTTCAGGCCTTTTCTGGATAAGTTCGTGGTTATTTTTATTGATGATATCCTGGTTTTCTCGAAGTCTGCCGAGGAGCATGCAAGACACCTTCAGTTGGTATTGAGGACTTTGAAGGAGCATCAGTTGTTTGCCAAATTCAGCAAGTGTGAGTTCTGGATTGACAGGGTGTCATTCTTGGGTCACGTGATTTCGGGCAACGGTTTGGAAGTCGATCCTTCCAAGATTGAGTCAGTGTTGAAGTGGGAGAAACCTAAGAATGCCTCTGAGATTAGGAGTTTCTTGGGATTGGCAGGTTATTACCGGAGGTTTGTGAAAGATTTCTCCAAGTTAGCAACTCCTTTAACCCGGTTGACGAAGAAGAATGTGAAATTTGATTGGAATGAAGATTGTGAGAAGAGTTTCACTTTCTTGAAGGAAAAGTTAGTATCTGCTCCAGTGTTAGCCCTTCCGGAAGGTTCTGAAGGATATGCTGTTTATACAGATGCTTCTAAGGAAGGCTTGGGATGTGTGTTGACTCAGAAGGGTAAAGTGATTGCTTATGCGTCACGGAAGTTGAAAGAGCATGAGAAGAATTATCCGACACATGATCTTGAGCTTGCTGCTGTAGTCTTTGCACTTGGAAAGTGGAGACATTATTTGTACGGGGTGTCCTTCGAGATTTTCACCGACCACAAAAGCCTCCAGTATTTATTCACTCAGAAGGATTTGAATATGAGGCAACGGCGTTGGATGGAAAGGTTGGAAGATTATGATTGCACGATCAAGTACCATCCCGGCAAAGCCAACGTGGTCGCCGATGCACTTAGTAGGAAGGCTAGTGTGTCGAGCTTGGAAGTAGGTGAAAGTAGTGGAATCGAGCCAATTGTTCTAAAGGCTCGAGTTTCTAATATTTCGGTCCAGCCAGAGTTGAAGCACAGGTTGTTTGAGGCTCAGAGTACAGATTTGGAAGTTCAGAAATTGGTAGCTAAGGCAAGAGCTGATCCAGAGTGTCCATTCGGGTTCGATGAAACCGGTCTTCTTCGTTTCAAGAACCGAGTGGTTGTACCCGAAGAGTTGAAACGAGTATTGCTCGAGGAAGCTCACAGATCGGCTTATTCTATCCACCCCGGAGGAAACAAGATGTATAAGGACTTAAGGCAATATTATTGGTGGCGTGGATTGAAGAAAGATGTGGCCGAGTTTGTGAAGCATTGTCTCACTTGTCAGAAGGTGAAAGCCGAGCATCAGAAACCGGGAGGTCTACTTCAGCCGTTACCTATTCCTGAGTGGAAGTGGGAACAGGTGACGATGGATTTCGTGTCCGGATTACCTAAGGTGAAAGGTGGATTCGATGGGATTTGGGTGATTGTGGACCGTTTGACGAAGTCTGCACATTTTCTGCCGGTTCGGATGTCGTATAAGATTCACAAACTAGCCGAGCTTTATAACCGGGAGATTGTTAGACTTCACGGGATTCCGGTCAGTATCGTTTCAGACAGAGATCCACGGTTCACTTCAAGGTTGTGGCGTGAATTGCAAGAGGTTTTGGGTACGAAGCTCCAGTTTAGTACAGCTTTTCATCCTCAGACGGATGGTCAGTCCGAGAGATTAATAAGGTATCTCGAGGATTTACTTCGAGCTTGTTCTTTGGATTTTCAGTCTTCTTGGCATGATCAGCTACCTTTGATTGAGTTCGCGTACAACAACAGTTTTCAGGCTTCGATTGGAATGGCACCGTATGAGCTACTTTATGGACGGAAGTGTCGTTCTCCGCTGTTCTTTGACTTGGAAGAGTGGAAATGGACTAAGCAGGAAGGTGTTAAGAAAGGTGAAAAATTGGAGAGACCTTCCAAGGCAGTTGAAGCTATGATTGAGAAAGTCCAACTAATAAAACAACGGATGAAATCAGCTCAGGACAGACAGAAGAGCTATGCCGATCGTCGCAGAAGGGATCTCGAGTTTGAGGTTGGAGACCGGGTATTCTTGAAGGCGTCTCCACGTAAAGGATTTGCTCGGATTGGGAAAGGAGGTAAACTTAAACCTCGTTATTTAGGTCCTTATGAGATTTTGGAAAGAATTGGAGAAGTTGCTTACCGATTGGACCTACCACCGAGCCTCACGGGGATTCATAACGTATTTCACGTGTCTCAGCTGAGGAAATACTACCCCGATGAAACCGAGATCATTCCTGTTGAAGAAGTGGAATTGGAACCGAGTCTTACCTTTGTTCAGAAACCGGTTAAGATATTGGATAAGAAGTTTCAGGAATTAAGAAACCGGAGGATTCCCATGGTTAAGGTTCTTTGGAGAAGTGATAAGACCGAAGAAGCCACGTGGGAGACCGAAGACAAAATGAGACGGTTCCATCCGGAGTTGTTCCCTTCCGATCAGTGAATCTGGGGACCAGATTCTTATAAGGAGGGAGGATTGTAACGCCCCAGCTTTCGGCCATTCAGGTATGAACGACACGTGTGCGTTTGAGGGATATATTTAATTATTAATTGTTCATTTCTCTAATTTTCCATAGCATAACATAATTTTATAAAATTGTATTCTTGACATTTTATTGAAAATTCATATCATATCATATTTTTCAAAATTATCGAATGTGATTGCAACGTGAATTATTTTCCCGAATATGATTTATTTCCTTTATGTCCTTAATTGATCATTTTCATACATATGGGAGCTAATCGAAATGGACCTAATTGATCATGAAAAATGGAATTTGGACTCAATTGCATAACTTATTAAACGAAAGGATTTAATAGCAAATTGGACATCTTTTTCTCCTTCTTGATTAGCATTCACGTACCATTGCTTCATTCTACATACAAACATTTCTTTCTTGCTTCATTTGCTTCCCTTGATCAACCGAACCAAACCCTTCTTGGCTAAGTGAAGGTTTCATCTTGCAAGCATCAATTTGTGTGGGATTTATGATCTTTGGAGCATCATCAACATTATTTCATCATCTCTTCTTCCATTTCTTTCTCTTGAGGTAAATATGGAGATTGGATGATTTTATTGAAAATATGGTTTGTCTAGGGTTTTGTTATATATTGAATGAGTGGTGTATTGGTTGTTGGAAAATTAATTGTGGTCATTAAGCATGAGGTTGATGCATATATCTTGAGTTTTATGAGCTTGAAACATGTTGGAGAAAATGGGTTTCAAATGATTGAAAATTTATGATCTAACATGGAGTTAAGTGTTTTTATGAATTGTTATTGATCAAAATGCATGCTAGCATATTTATTGTGTTTAATATTTGCATTGTAACTTGGTTTGAATCCTTTTTTGGGTGATTGTTGTTGTGGTTGCCATTGATACTCTGTTTCTGCTCTGCATATTTTGCTCACGTATTCTGGGAACGGCCATTCCCAGCCCCAGTTCAAAACTGGAACAGCCGTTCCCATGATACTGAGACTCAGGCCAGCGAGACTGGGAACGGCCGTTCCCACTTTGGCCTGTGAGCCGGAACGGCCCTTCCTAGCCAAACCGCATTTCCCTTTTTAAAAACGCTGGCGCGTTTTCTTCAGGCTTGGGAACGGCCCTTCCCATTTTCAAGGGAAGGCCGGAACGGCCGTTCCCACTGCGATTGTAGAGCAAAAGCTACTGCATAAAATTAAATTTTCATCACCCTTCTCCAATCCATTAATTGATCCCTAATTGATATTATATGATTAATTACATGTTGAAACGCGATAATTTTAAGGTGCATTGTATTTTTCCCGTCGTTTCGTCGCATTTTGCCGTTCGTCCTATTTGGTACATTTTGAGTCGTGTTTCACGGACAATTGTCTTTCTTGCACAGACCAGCTTCCTGGTGACGAGGAGCAGGCCCCGTGAGCTGTTTCCTTGGATTATTTTGGGTCGGCAGGTGAGGTTTAATTTTAGCTACCTAGAACCCGTACAACCCTATGTGCTATTTAAGCCAAAATCTATATTTATATGTATAGTTTTTAAATGAGATTGGTTTTCAAATGTTTTCTCGAAATATTGAAAAGAATTGATTGATTGATTGATTGATTTGGCGAGAATTGTACTGCACTGTGGGCCCGAGGGTAGTGACTCGAGCCAACCGGGAAAGCACGGGCTGACGGGTAACTCGAGAGCTATCCTCACCATATTGGGATGACCCCTGAACCCTCTAGGAGATTAGAGGAGGAAGGAGTTCCGGGCTTAGGGATTCATGTACCCTCTGCCCAGACTGATTGGATAGTGGGGCCTTGCAATCCCACTATCACCCGGAGGAAGAAGGCGTTATTGAAACTGCTAATTGTGCACCTTAATGAATTGCTTGATCACATAAATCACCTAATAATTGATTGATTGATTGTACACGGTCGGTGTAAGGTTGGAGAATTGCCCACTCGCCGGGCCACTATTGATTGAATTGAATTGATTGAATTGGAAATTGGAATAGTTGTAATCTCGGGCGATAGTTTCTTTTAACCTATTAAATTGTATTAATTTCCAAAAGTATTACCCGAGGCTATAACTTGCATGTCTTTGCGCTTATATTTATTTATACCCCTCGCTCAGTCCGAGTTGGACTGACACCTCAACTTTTCAGTGTTTTGCAGGGCGTGCTAGGCGGGAATTTAGAGTCAGTTGGTCTTTAAATTTGGGTCTAGCACACTTCATTCCCACATTTTGATTGTATAGATGTTTGGGATATTTTGTATCGCCCTATTATCTATTTTGTTGACGGATGATATTGTATTGATCGTGTAAATGATGGTACCTATAAGTAAATAAATAAATATGGTACCTATACGTATCTATTGAATACTATTGCTTCCGCTTTTATCTACTCTGTATTGCATATTGGTTGGTTTTAAATTGAGGGTACCCGCCTAGCCTTGAGTCATTTTATTGTCTCCCGTTCGCTGTAGCTTTGATTCATGTATGGATTGTCCGTTTCATATATGGATTGGGGCTATAGTGCGGGGGATGTGGTGCCTGGCGTTCCGGGTGCTACAGAAATTGAGGGGTTTTTGTCATAGGATGGCGGCGAAGAAGTTCTGGATCTTTGTTACTTCGAGGAAGACGGAGCTGGAGTTGTTCAATAGACCCAACAAACAATTGGAAAGATGCAAGAAACCATGGATATGGGAAAATCTTAAGAGCCTTCTTGTTGTAGTTTGAGGTTCTTGCTGGGTTTTGTGGCTTCTTCTTCGATAACTCCACCATCTGGGTTGGATTGCCATGAAGTTGCCCTGAGTTTTTGAGATGAACTTTCAACCCGATTGGAGTCACCCCAGTTGCCAGAAGCAATGGATTTGAAGGAGCTGCTGGCAATTTTTGGACCTGGGATCGCCGGTGGAGTTTTCGGCACCGGATGGTGGTTTTGGGTGGACGCCGTCGTTTGCAGCTCCGTCAAAATCCCCTTCGTCCACTACCTCCTAGGTACTCGTGTTTTGATTCTGTGAAAGTATTGGTCTTTGTTGCCCTTTTTTTTGGGGAATTCATATTTGTTGGGTTTTAGGATTTTTGCTTCTTTGTCTGCTTTGATGTTCAACTGCGTGAGGAAAGAGGATATTGACTACTCGCTCTATGATGATGGTGAATGGAGGTTAAATGCATATTTTGAATTTCTTGCAAGTTATGCCTGATCAAGTCTGTGTATGTTGTGTGCCTGATTTCCCCAAGTTTAGCATGAGTTTTGGAGACAATTAGGACCCAAGGGACGCCCAAGACTTATTTTAGGGATATAACCCTCAATTTCTTTTCCCTTTTTTTTATTCTCTATTATCTGACGTGGCTAATAATCACGTCATATCTTTCAAATTCAGATCTCCCACTCAAATCAAACCCTAATTTCTTTTCTTCTTCGCCGTTTCTTCTTCTCTCATTCGACGATGAAAAACAGAGACGGTCTTCTCGCCTGCACCTCTCTTGCTCACATTCTCTCATCGCGATTCGTCGTCTCACCTTCTCTCGTCGCCGACGTCTTCTGCAATCGCCTCCATAGATGTCTTCTCGTCGTGGATTCATCTTCTGCAATGGCCTCCGTCGAATTCGTGTTTTGCATCGCCATATCTTTATCTTCTGCAACTATTTATGACTGCATTCTGCAATTGAAGATCCAGAAATATTATCGTCTTCTTCTTCTACTCTTCTGCATTTTTTTTTTCCAGATTTCTTCAAGAAATCAAGTACGTGATTTCTATAATCGTGCGATTTCATGAATCAAGCGTGTGATTTCAGAAATCGCGTGTGCGATTATGGAAATCGCTCGCGCGATTTCTTGAGTTATGCGATCGCGCACGCGATTTCTGCAATCGAGTGCGCGATGGCAGAAATCGCGTACGCGATTTCTTGTGGAAAAATGAATAAACAAAATCTGTATCTTAAAAAAATAAAAGAAAATAAATAAATAAAAAAAATGATAAATGAAAATAAAGAAAAAATTGAAAAATAGATTTAAAGAAATCATGATGAATAAAAATAATTAAAGAAAATAAAAGAAAAAAATCGAGTGTGCGATTCTAAGATCGCTTACTCGATTTCCCACGTGGAAAATAATTATATTTAATATTTATTTTATTAGACAAAATTGAGAAAAGGGTTATGTACTCAATTCTTTTGAAACTAGGGGTTAACTTAATAAAAAAACACTTGGGTGTCCCTTTTAACCGAATGCCCCTGAGTTTTGTGGTCTTTCTTGCTCCTTTGCGTGTTCCCTGCTGCTGTGTTTTCTTGTTACTGTTGCTGCTACGAAGAACAGGGGAAAAAGGATATATGTTCATGATCAAGAACACATGGTATAAATTGAGCATTTGAACTCCATTTCTTGCCGGTTATCTGCACGAGCTTGAGGGACTGATTTGCAGTTGTTTTTGTGTTGCTTTGTGCCTTAATTCCTTGCCTTTGCTCGCCTTGTTTGCTGCTTTTATTCCTTGCATCTCCCCTGTACGAAGATCTGCATCTACATCTTCATCTTCTCCCCCATATGGGTTCTTCCATCTTCATTGCAGATTTGGTTGAAGCTATGATTTTTCTTTTTTTCTTTTTTTTTTTTTTTGTGTTTTTCAATTTCTTAATTAGTAAAAAAATGAAAGGACTAAATTACCCTTAAGAAATCGCGTGAAATGCACGCGCAATGCCTTGGCCGGAGAATTATGCCGGAATGTTGACCTAGGTACTGAAATTGACCAAAATACAAAGGTTGGGTACCGACTTGTCAAAAATCAAAGGTTTGGTACCAAAGTGCAACGCACCCCAAAGGTTGGGGTGCAAAGAAAGATTAACCCTTAAATTAATATAACGTTTGTTTTAAATAATGTAACTCAGAATTTGAAGTTTTGGTAGGGTGACAAGTGGCAACCCAAAAAAAGAAAAAGGATAAAGCTAATTAATAATCCTAGTTCGACCAAAGATTTGGAAATGAAAGATTCTAAGTTCATATTAATTATATATAGTTATTCTGATCATATAATAATATTTTTTTTGATCATATAATAATATATTTATGATACAAAAGTGCATAGTGTGGTGGGGTAAATGGACATAAAGCGACTTGCCAGATCATAAAGTAGGGATGATGGATATATCAGTACACTATATTGCATTTGAATGTGTTTATATATATATAACTGCATTTGCTTGTAGGGCAGTAGGGGTGGGCAACGGGATCGGGGAATTCGGGACCCGTCCCGACCCGAGCGGGTATTTCCCGATCTGGACGGGAAAATCGGGCTTTGGAATTTTCGGGACAGGATCCCGATCCCGACTCAAAAATGCGGGATTGGGATCGGGATCTAATTTACTACCCGATCGGGGAAGAATTCCCCGACATATTAATTTTTTTTTAATATATATATATATAGTTAATATAATAAGTAATAATTTATATATATATAATTAAAGTTATATTAATATTTAATACTCAAGTCATTAAATTAATACCCGAATCTGGATTACTTTAATTTTTGTTGTTTTTGTTTGTTAATGGAACTGGACTACTTTAATGAGTTAATCTTTATTAGCTACTTAGCTTGATATTTTAAGTTTTATTTTTATCTTCTAATTTATATATTTTTAAATTGCAAAAATTGTAAGAAAAATTTAGTTAGAGGATAAAATTAAAAATAAATATCGAAAAGAGTTGAAGTTTAAAAATTTACAAGATAATTTTTATGATCATAGAACGAGATGATCATTAATTCTCCACGAGTGTCATTCATACTATCACATACTGATATCATCAAACCATTTTTTTTAAACAAGATTCTGTCATCCACTTTAAAAAAAAAAATTGACGGGGACTATTTTAAGCTTGGTATTAATATTTATATAGCTTGAAATTAAAAAAAAAAAAATTAAAAAAATGATGGGCCCCCCCGATCCCGAATTCCCCGTCCCGATCCCACCCCTATTTGCTTGTGTTGAGAATTTGAGAATTATCTAAATTTGTGAAAAGAAGATTTTCTTTTCTTTTTAACTATAAGTCTATAATAGGCAATATTTTATATACAAGTACATGGACTGCGACGCATCGAATGAGCCTTTGAAGTTTGAAGCCTAACACTCTAAACATGAAATGAACATATACATTTTTTAAAATATCATTTTATTATTTCATGTTGTATCCGATATTTCTCATGTGAAAAAAAAAAAATTCGTATCACCATATTCGTGTCTATATCTGTGCATCAATCATAGGTATAACATGTACTATTGACATGGAAGAGTTCATAAAATGTATTTTTTAAATTTGTATCAAAATTGTCGTAAATAAATGGGTTAAATTACAGTCTATATAAATATTATAAATTATATGTATACGTATACGAATTTATATACAACCAAATATTTATTCATTTTTGAAATAAGAATGAAAGAAAACAATAATAAAAGATAAATTAAGGTTAGAAGAAAACAAGGAAGATGCACTTTATAAAACTATATAAGGGAGGGAATTCTACACATACTTTGGCGCAACTCATCAATACTTAGCATTCAGTAATCATTAATCCTTCCGGCCACCCTACAACATCTCCGCCATTCCGCCAATGGACAGGCCTTGGAGAATGAGGATGGGAATGCCTCCGCCAGTTTCCGATGACCCGGAGGACTTTAGCGACGTTTTTGGTGGCCCCCCTCGGACTGTTCTTTCCCGCCACTCCACTGCTTTCTATTATGATGAGATTCTCCGGCCATCTCTGCGTCTTCCGAGGACGTTGCCGGAGTTCAGAATCCCGTGCGATCATTATCACCAGAAACGTGATGAGGATGGTTTCTATCGAGATGTTTTTGGGTGGGATAAGTCCAGATCAAGGTCAAAGACATGTTCTTCATCAATTCTGAGCACGGAGGAGCTCAGCCCTCTCCGTCGGGCAGCCTCCCTCGATTTCGCCGATGATGATTTTCCTTCTTTCGCCTCAAACAGGTGGGTGCCTGCGCATGCTTTGATTTTTATATCCCAACCCATCAGAAAAAAAGTCAAAAGTTTGGATTTTTAACACGAAATTCTGGTTAAAATTTTCCTAAATTAAATTTGAAATTTCTCTTATAACGGCTATATTCTGTACTTGTTTCCACTGTATACTGAAATTTGGATTCGTTTTCATTGTTCAGGCCAATAAATATGAGTTGTACGTGGGATTCGACGACTATGAAGCCACCATTTTCAGGCAATCAGTCCTTTTATGATACTAAAAGTGAAAAAAATGCATCCCTCGAGACCATCAGTCTAGAGCCAATATCAAACAGCAGTTTCGGAGTGTCTGCAGATGATTCCGACCTCAATTTGCCGCCTTCGGAATTTTGTCACCTGTCAGACCGAGAAAAGATGACCCGCGAAATGGAGGACAAGGTTTTGAAGCAGGACAATGTGGAACCCGAATCAGAATCGGATGATGATGCCATGAGCTCCTATGTGATTGAGATCAACCCTGATTACAGGGATGTCACGTCTGAATCTAACGGTATTGATGAAGCGATTGCATGGGCGAAAGAGAAGTTCCAACAAGAATGTAAGACAGAGAAACGGGTGGAAGGTTTGTCAACGAACTTTTACCTTTGTTATGTGATTGAAAATTCACGTTTATTACCGTGGTAATGATTTTGCAGTACCTTTTTGCAGAAATATTGTCGAATGGGCATCAGGTTTCTGAAGGGAATACGGACAGTCTCGGATCATCGGTGTGTGTATTGTTCATGAACTAAAGATTCAGGATTATTCTAGAGCATATAAATAGTTTTTGATTGAACTTGTGATATATCAAACAAAATTACGAGCATAGAAGCATTTTCTTTTAGAGTTTGCAGACACTCATGCAGTACTGACATTTGGTCACTCATTTCGTAGGATGAACAAGAAACACAAGAAGAACTAACAGAACTGGAAATATTGGACGAAAAGATACGTTTATGGTCGACCGGGAAGGAAGCAGACATCCGGTTGCTATTATCATCCTTGCATTATGTGAGTGTCATGTCAATTACAAAATACGCTTACTTAACCTCATAACTTCAGAAACTAACAATAGCCCTTTTACCGTTTCAGATCCTATGGCCTAATAGTGGATGGTTAGCCATATCTCTGGCGAACATAATGGAAATCTCCAAAGTGAAGAAAGCTTATCAGAAAGCACGGTTATGCCTTCACCCCGACAAACTGCAGCAAAGAGGCGCGACCCTCCGGCAAAAGTATATCGCTGAGAAAGCTTTTTCTCTTCTTCAGGTTAGTTCATGTCTTCATAGTTTTCATTGGTTAAATATCTGGTTTGGTTCAGAAGATAAGTTGTTTGAATATTGCGATGTTCGTGCAGGATGCTTGGAATGTATTCATCTCCAGGACTGAGAATTTTGTGGTGGTTTGATGGGTAATATCAAGGACTCCATGAAAGCATATCATCAAGCAGAGTGGATGTGTAGAGTAATTTATTGTGCACTTATTTAATGTTGTTAAGACAAATAACGTTGTATCACTGAGAGTAGTGTGCCCTATTAGTACATGCAAATTAAATTACATCCTTCTTTGAGTGTATTTAGAGTTATATTACATGTGTGTTTCTATTAAAATTTAAAATTTTGTTTTATTTCCGTAATATAACAAAATTTCACCTCCAATAATGTGCAAGTATTCTTTAATCCCACAAATTAAAAGGAAAAAGAAAAGGGATAATTACGAACGTCCCCCTAAGGTTTGGCGAAATTACAGATACTCCCTAAGTTTTGAGAAATTAAGAATTCCCACCTAACACGTTATCTCCTCCTTTAAATTTAATAGAATTTGTGAATTTACCATTTTACCCCTCAAATCCTAAAACTAAGGGGGTATATGTAATAAAAATCCAAAAGCAAGGAGGTTAATGTAAGAATTGAAATTCTTGGGGGTTTTGATGTAAGTACTTGAATTTTGTGTTTACCTAGGATTTATTTTTATTTTTTTTATTTTTTGTTTAGTAAAGAATGTTACTTAATGATATTTTCACATTTTAATAATGAACTAATTTCATTCCTAAATTTTATGGATACCAAATATTTTCCTAAAAAAAAAAAAATTGCGCATGCATGTTTATGTTGGAATGTTATTCGTATTTAAAATACATGCATTAGAAATCACTAGCGTTCGAAATATTTGTTTAAATAATTTTGATGGATATTCATGAATTTAACGTGTTTGTTATGATTTTCTATTTTATTAAAAAAAAAATATTATTCTAAAGGAACAAAATTTAAATAAACTTATGCAAAATATGCATAAAACTAACTAACTAAGATATAAACATAAAGTGAAATATGTAATTTTTTATCATACTTTTATTGGAATAAATATGCATGAAATATTTATTCCCATTCATACTTATAAATAAAATATAAACGCTAGTTAAATTATAAATTAAAAATTGAAAATTACAAATTTAACCAACATTACAAATATATCATTACACTTTCAATATTATTACAATATACCTCCTAAGGGTATGATTGAAAATTTTAAAAATAATATTG
Organism: Lantana camara; assembly: GCA_037501455.1. Taxonomy (NCBI): domain Eukaryota; kingdom Viridiplantae; phylum Streptophyta; class Magnoliopsida; order Lamiales; family Verbenaceae; genus Lantana; species Lantana camara. The sequence continues at coordinate 3,473,558 of CM074856.1, read as the reverse complement.
CTCACGCAAAACTTAACACGTTAGATGAAGAGATGTTCGTAATTTTTCAAACCTTAGATGTATTTTCGCCAAATCTAGGGGGCGTTCGTAATTATCTCAAAAAGAAAAAAAAAATGAGGGCAGTAATCAGTATTACTCTTTCCAGCAGATGGGGCCGAAATAATTCGAAATGTTGTAATATTTCCTTAATATAGTATATGCCACTTTTAACATCCAATATTCATTAGGTAAAAGAACTTCCAACAAATGGGACAGATTATCTGTTTTAAGCAACTAAATATGCTTTTAAGGTTCCGAATCTATGACGATTTGACACAATAAGATTTTCAATCAATGTAAGGAAGGGGAATTTATTAAATTAGCCATGAAAAAACAAAAAACAAAAACACTGTAGGAACGGTTACAAGATTAAATAGCACATTACACACACATAACCAAGAAAAGAAGGGGAAAAAACCATCAAAATAGGTAGAAGGGTCTCTATGGATTGATAAATTGAATTTTAGCAGAACGATTAGCAAAATCTGTAGGCAAAAATGCAATAGTACAAACTTTACATTGGATCTTGTACCCTGTTGCAGGTATCTCTTTTTTATTCTAACCATATGACTGTGAAATGCCAAAGGAATAATGGTCAATCAAATAAACAAAATGTCTGTGGCAACTGGCAACACAAAAACTTTCCTACACCTGTCTTGTGTCTGTGTCTGTCTTACTTGGTTCTGGTGGTAACTATATGTGTTAGTTCTACAAGCGCCCTCCTCGATCTTTGCACATCTTCATCATCGTTCTCAGGGAACGAGTCGATTGCAGCTGATGCAAGATTAGCATGCATTGCTGCGAGCTCACGAGTTCTCTGAATCCCACGACTCTTTCCAAGATATTCAAGTGCCTGTGAAAATTCCAACTTTTGTCAAATTATGTGTGTGCGTGCGTGTGTGCCTGTGTTTATGTGTGTGTGTGTGTATGTGTGTGTGAGAGAGAGAGAGAGACTGCTTACATGGTCGACATTGGTGGAATTGTCAAATCCTCGATCAACAACAGCGCGCAGCTCTGGGAACTCCTCCATAGCAAACAATATAGGAGCAGTAACAATGCCCTGTAAAATTTCAAGCATTATGAGGGCATTATTACAAGCTAACATATGTGTATATACATAACCAAGTGAGGTAAAAATGGGCAGAGTGGTTACATGGCGAATGTCAGACAAAGAGCCCTTCCCAAGGGAAGTTGATGTACCGGTGAAATCAAGAACGTCATCAATTAATTGAAAAGCCAACCCCTGAAAACATGCATGAGCACAGGATCTTAATCTAAGAATGGCTTGAAATTAGGAACCCATGGTAAAACTGAAGATTGAACAAAGGTAACTAAAAATTGTAACACTAACCAAATTTTTGCCATACTCGTAAGCCAACATTGAAACTTCTGCTGTCTGCCCAGCAAGAAGGGCAATAGCTTTACAGCTATTTGAAATCAGTGATGCAGTTTTGTAGTATGTCTTCTGCATATAGTACTCCATGCTGCAACCGTCGTATGATTTTAGCAAGAGTAGCCAAAATAGAGATCCTAAAGAAGGCAAATGATGAACCAGCAATTAAGAACCTACCTGCAACGTTGGTCAGATGTAGTAGTCATTTGCATGGTTTCGCCAGTAACCAGATGCTCCACAACTTTTGCCAATAGGGATACAACCTGTAAATACAAAGCAACATCAAAAAATGGGAGAATAATTGAGGACGTGAAATAATTTAGTCTTAAAACATTATAGCCCTACAACCAACTTTCAATTACAAGGGCGGTTTGGTGATTTGGTCTTTTCAGCGCCCATTTCCCCCAGCTAGGCGCACACATTATCAGTGAGTAGCAGAAATGTAAATGGATAAAATGTACCTCGGTGTTTTTTAAAGATGCAAGTGCCACACATGCTCTAGAAAGCAGGAAATCTCCAGCCAGTACAGCTAACTGCAATTTAACAAAAGAAAACAATAATCGGCATTCAAACAATTGAACATGAGGAACAGCTACTGGCACGAATTTGGTTGAAGTGTACAAGCTGGGCGCGAACCAAGCTATTCAATAATGTAAGTCAATGGCTCCTGTTCAATCATTTGATAACCGAAGCCAATATGATAAATGATAGTATGAAAATTTTGTATTCTCATTAAGTCAGAAATTTGAACAAAGAAATCCCTATGTCATTGTTCATCACCACCATTTTTCAAGTGAGTTCCATAAAGATTATTATCTTTCAGGATGAGGGACAAAGAAATGATATGGAATTTCACTTAGATAGAAAAATCTTGCTTTGCCATTCAAAAGTATAGGCGAGGTTTGTTAACCAACACCATGTCATGTACAAAGCAACTGTATATGTAACGTCAAATCATTAAATGCATGATCCATGTGAAAATCTCTTTGCCTCTCTTTTCAGCATTTATCGGGTTGATAGGGTGGTCAAGGTTCAAAGAGACAAATATTGATGTACCTTATTCCCCATGACCAAATTCAATGAACCAATGCCCCGCCTTGTATCAGCATCATCCAACACGTCATCATGGAGGAGGCTAGCAACCTGTTGTAATTGATGGGATTACAAATCGAAGGGGCAGGGCAATTATTAAAGCACATACAAAATGGTACTGCACAAATATAGAAGCATAACTCTGGAAACTAGCTTCGTTTCCCCCATGAGATACAATGGAGATATGAAGACATCCATGCACCCCCCAAAGCACTAAAATCTTATTACAACCCAGTTGAACACCTGCTTTAAACAAATTATTCAGAAACTCTTACAGTTCAGTCACTAGAATTCCAGTTAAAGAAGATCGAGGTCAAAACGTTTTTGCCAACTCTTATTTTACAGCACAAAATCTTACTCCAACAATAACAAAACATAACGAATACTAACATAAATCATAAGAAAGGAGAAGATACAAATAACTATAGAATCAGTAAGATGCAGTAGAAGATAAATAATAAATGGGATATTATATAAACTACTAAAACAACTTCCATTTTCAAAAAGCAGAAACCTAGAATCAAGCCCGATGGTCCTCAAGTTACACACATGCACAAAAATACCATATCCAGTTTCATAGTTAGCTATCTTGACCTCCAAGTGAACCATAAGAAGTCCACTTGCAAACATTTTTTTTTTCACTTGCCAAACATGGTTATTAGGTAAAAGTCATTTTAAAAAAAAATGCATACTTCCAACACACATTTGGCACCTAAAAAATAGATGTGTAAACTCAGGCTACATATTCCAGGCAGAAAGAAGCAAAATCAACTAACATGGATCATCTCTGTGATCTCAGCAATACACTGTTGTCTTGAACGCAACTCCTCAGACAAGGTACCAATGGCAGCACCAGCCGGCTCCCTGGGTATTGGTGCATTTAAAGCCGTGGCCATCAACAACAGAACCTGCATATACCAATCATAGTGGTAAAGAAATCTGGAGAAGACAGTATGTAGTAACATAATAATGTCAGACTTCATATAAACTTTATGGACACTCAATATCAAAACAAGTACTATTCAGTCAGCATTTTGCCCATATGTTGTGCACCTGTGCTGAAAATGACTGGAAAGGAAAAATCAAGGATACAACCATTGAGGAGGAAATGGAACGCTATGGCGGAAATGAAAATCTTACTGTAGGTCGAAATCTTTTTCCTTCAACGCCCATTTTGAAAAAATACTCCGCTGCAGAAGCAAGCTTGGGAACCTATAAGAGATGAACCGAGTGCAACACTTCACCATTGCCATATATCATCATTCAATTTGTAGGAAACCGGAATTTGAGCATAATCAAAATACCTCAGCAACCACCATGGACCTTAAGCGATTAGCTAGAATCGATAATTCATCAGCAACAAGAGAAAATGGATCTAGTTGTTCCTGACAAAGAAGTCGGAAGATTGAGGTAATGTCAAGTTTTCTGATTCTATGCTTGTGACCCACTAACTACAGAGCCTACTGAAAGTCTAAAGTAGCTGCAATTACATCAGAAAGATAAGACAATAGAACAAGTTTATTACATCATCCTCATTCACTATCTAAAGCAAGTGGGAGACTCAGAAGGTGTCAAAAAGTAAGAAAGTAGGCAGCGAAATTGCACTCACCTCAACTGCAGAGCTGCTCTGAAATTGAGCCTGTTGTGTAATACTACTCACGGCATTTGAAACCCATGAATAAATAACTCTGGAACCCAAAACCTACTAATCACACAAAACAACAGACCAAAAAATCAAAAGATATTCATGAAAAACAAATATATCACCAACCCATACATCAAGAAAATGCTCCAAGATATAGCATAAACTACTGAACTGAAATATATGTTAACTGTAAATGCTTGACATTGCAACAGTAACAAAGTGACAGATGGAGTAATTATCGACAGCAAGAAGCCTCAGTTGGATGGCTAAAACTGAATATGTATGAGAATGTCGTTAAATAGTCCTACATTCCCATCTTTCCATGAGAAGGGATAAACAGCATTAGTCATCATTACAACGGCACTAGTTCTCAATAAGTGAAGATCGTATATCTCGGAAAATACTGTATCTCCCAAATGTTTGCAAGCATCATAATAAAATGAGAGAAAATCAGCAAAAGAAGAAAAAAGTAAAAACTAGACTACTTTACTTTCCTACAACACATGATATAAACCCTATTGGTGGCAAATGATTACCCCTCACTTGACAATAAAGCTTGTTTCACCATTGGCTATCCACTTAACAAGCAATCAATCAAATTACCCACATAAACAAAACTAAACAACAGGCAGCACTAATTCAACATCGAAAGCTAAGACAACAACTCCAGCTATGAAAAAAATCGCAATAACAATGGAATTGCGGCATAGTTCACCTCTCGAGAACACTGCAAGGGAGAGCGATAGTGAGTGGAGTGCTCAAGCAATGTCGAGTTGCTACTACTACTGCCCAACGAAGAGTAGACCCATCGACAGCGGGCGTAACCCGACCTCGACAACCGGGCCAGTCCCCTTACAGACAACATCTCCTGATATGCCCAAGCCTCCTCACTTCGCTTTGCAAATCGTGAAGACAAATCGCGCCGGCAAAAACTCGTTGCTGTCTCCCTGGATTGAAGTCAAAGGACAAACACGAAACGGAAGTCTGGGCTCCAAGAAAGAGGAAAGAGAAGAGAGATTAGTTAGCGGTGATGTCGAATTGAATAGCCGACATTGATGTGTTTACAAAAAAAGCTTCACTCTGTAAATGACGACGCCTCGCTCCGAACCCATGACCCATTTTTGTGACTTGCGGTGAACAACACGAGAAACCATGTGGTTTGGCTTCGGCCATGTATAAAGTAGACTAGGGTGGGTCACATGCTCACGGGCTTTCTTCTGGCCCAATAAGGATTAAGGCCCAATGGGTTGATCGATTCCTCTTTTACGGCGATGATGCTACACTGCCATGTCCTATGATGCATGGATACACACACGGCGATACGGATATGACACAATACGAGTACGACGATAAAAATCTTTTTCTTGAATATCCTATATAATTTTTTTTTACGTTAGATACAGGAGTCAAATATAAATATGTGTTACCAAGTGGCCGGCCAGGATCGCGCTGCATTAGCGCTTATCAACGGTCCAGATTGGATCTGGACAAGGCCGGTCAGCAGAATGGTCAAACCGGTTTGTTCCGGTTGGAACCGGGTTCAGGAAGCTGAACCGGACAGGTCGGACCGAACCACGTGGCAAGTGCTCGTGTGTTCCACACGCACCAGCACACAGCCAAGCTGCCTGAATGGGGTCTAGATGTAATTTATCGTAAATGAAGAACAAGTTCTCCTTTGGTAAACGGTGAAATTGACATGTCTAATGTAGATAGTTACAACTTACAAAACAGGGAAGTAGAATAAAAGAAGTGAGGCTAGTTCCTGCAACTAAGCATGTTGCTCTTGCCTTATCAACAATCCCATGAACTCTTCATCAGTAGTCTTGAGCATCAATGGCAGTGCAACGTCCACGCCGCTCTTCACAACCTCCATATGCCGAGGCTTTATCCTGTTCTCCAAACTAAACGCAAAATACTGAGGAAATTCCTTGATTTGTTCCAAACCACCCCCCATTTCCTCTCTAAAGTACTCGAATTTCGGCTTGAAATTGTTCTCGATGCTGAAGGTGAACAGCCCCGGGCATCGAAGAACCATCCCCACCGCGTCAGCTTTCGAGAAACCCAAGCTCACGAGGTAATCAAGCTTCGGGATCAGCGTGTTCTCCACGCTCGAGACGAGCAAAATTGGATCTTGATAGGCCAAGGAGTGCAGATTCCGGAAACCTAATCTGTGGAGGTAGAACAGAGCGGGCTTCAGTTGGTCCCTCACGCTGGAAATCAGGAACCTAGGGCATTTCTTGATCACCTTCCTGAAATCGTGATCGGGGACCTTGAGATCGCACGAGAGGAAATTGAAGACTGGACAAAGATCGGATTTGATGTCTGAGGTGAGAACCGTGGGGCACATGCCAAAAATTCTGCCCAGATCTTTGAGGTGGATGCCTTTGGATTGCAGGAATGTGACAATGGCGTGGATGGAATGGAGGGAAGCGGCGTGGAGGGATGGGTTCTGCGACAGGGCTCGGCCCGAATCCACGCCCATGATTTCGAGGCAGAGGATTTTCTCTTTGAATTGGAGGGATATGTTCTTGTGGGTTGTTTGATAGAGTGGGTGGTTTTGGAGGAGGGTTTTCGGTTTGGCTGTGGAGAGACTGCTCTGTTGTTCTGAAGTTGCTGATGGCTTTGGTGAGGAGAAGCACATGGAGGAGTTGAATGCCGCCGCCGCCATTGTGGTGGTGGTGGCTCCGCCGTGGAGTGTAGTGAAAAGTCGGGTGGAGAAGTGTGGGTGTGTTCTGGTTTTGTCGTTGCACAAGGACCATGCAAATTTCCCTTTTATCTGTTGTTGCCTCTGACACGTGGCAATTTGGTCTGCTATTATTGGCTGGAAATGGATTTCAATAGATTGGATGAGATGTATTTTCTGCTGACCATTTCAGACAAAAATAATAACGATAATCTCTTACAGAGACCTCCCCTGTGTTTCATACTATGTTGATTATTCTAAGTCAAACAAACTAATCTACGAGACCTGTCTAAATTCACAATAAAATATAATTTGATGCATAAGTTGCAAGCAAAGGATGTATTGCCATTGTTATATCACATAAAATAACACAAGCTGGACCCCAACTCAACAATGGCCAAACTTATAAACAACGAGGGTCATACGAAAGTATTCTGTATGCTAACACACGTCCAACAATGGATAATATAAAGAAACACCGAGTAGATGGATAACATAATCACAAACCTATCTTGATACATAACATAATCACAAACCTATAGATAAACACTGAAATGAAAATGACTGCAGTTCGATCTTCAAGATGGCTGATCCACTGCACCTGCGAGAAAGATTGGCGAAAAATTCCGACTTAATAAGTCAAAGCTCATGCATGGAAATTCATATAGATGTGAATTCACATCAACTTAATTACCATTATTAACTTCGTCTTTCACTTCATCCCCCGTTTTCCACACGATGTCTTTCAACCCAGTTGACAGGTTTTTGTAGAACTGCAGAAGATGAGAGAGAAACAAAATCAGACAAAGATAAACATAGCATTGCATAACCTAGTATAACATTACGGAATGCAGTAAATACCTTGTGAAATTCTAATGTATCTCCTCCGGCCTTGCGAAGCTCAACCATGTGGAGCGACGGAGCAACTTCAAAAATCTGCAATGGTATTTACCAGAGCAACCATTCAAGAATCTCTCCCACAAACAATCTACCTTATAGGTCAAAATATTGATCAAGGTTCAAGGGTTTCAGAAGTACTTCAGGTATAACATACCTCTGTTGTAATTGAGAGAGGACCCTTGCGCCCGGATTTCTCCCCATGAAGTTTCATCTGAAAAAATTCAATACCAAAATGGGGTTTAACATATTCTAAATTTTAAATCAACAAACATTTTGTAATATTATTCTTTTTTTCTAAAATTTAAAAGTGTGGATAACCTTGTAGTTGTTTTTCTTCACATCAAATCCCATAGGTGCAGCCGCTTGCTCAATTTTTGAAATTATTTCATCTGCTGAAGATTTAGATGTAAACCTTGTTTCTCGCTTGACAAGTCCCTAGTCGAAGAAAAATATCAGGAAGGTTATTTAAGATTCTCAAGATTGTGATTCCATCAATGAACAGATCATTATGAGACAAATGTACCATTTGCTTTTCAAAGAGGGAACCAAGATTGAGACCCTGTGAGGTTGAGATAAGCTCGAAAGCATTCATGGTCACTGGTGCAGTCGGGGGCCTTTCCTCCCGCCTCTCCACAACAAGCATTGGAGACTCCTGAATGCAAATTATACAGACATTTTTTTAAAATGAATAATAAATAAGTTTGAATAATAAAAATAAAGTGACATCAAAAATACCAACCGTTGATTCACTAAAAATAGAATTAACATCATCCAGATTGACTTCCTCTTGTTCGAAAATCGGTGGTTTGTATCCTTTTTTGAACCACTCATTCTCGAGAACCTCAGAAATTGTGATGCGCTGTTTCAACATAGCAAAATATTGTGTTATTTATTAATAATTTGATTTACAAAAATTATGAGCATACAGAACTGCACAGTTTCTGAAAGAAGTGTCATACTGTAGATGGATTGGGATCCAGAATTCTTTTGATTAGTTTCTTTGCACTGGTGGAAAACCACGGAGGGCATGTAAAATCCGCCTTAAATATCTGTAATCGAGTAAAATAAAGATTAGCATGGGTTAGCATTTAAGGGGACAAGACTAACAACATTTTAGCATTTAAAGGAACAACACTAACAATATTTGATTCATCTTGTTAGAAATGTAAGGAATATGATGAATATAATGATAATCAATATTTTTTTTTTCTGAAAAAAAAAAGGGGAACCTTTTTGTACAATGCCATCAGATTTGATTCTTCGAAAGGCAAATAACCAGCCATAAGCACAAAAAGAATAACACCACAAGACCAAAGGTCTGCCTTGGCTCCATCATAACCCTTATTGTTGATCACCTGGGCATTAAAGAGGAGGAAACAGAATTTGTTCAGAAAAAAGCAAATCATTCAAAACAATAATTACCAAAAGCTGAGTTTATACCTCTGGAGCAACATAATTTGGTGTCCCACATGTTGTGTGAAGTAATCCATCTTCCTAATAACAGACGCCAGATAAAAATCAAAATGAAGTTTGGTAGTGAAAACAGAGAAAAAGATGAGATATTTCAAGAAAAACTGCCATACTGCTCTCATTAAATGGAAAAGAAAATCACACTACCCGAACTTGCTGGGGCAGGGCACTCAATCCGAAATCTGAGACCTTGAGAACTCCACTGGCATCAAGCAGCAAATTCTCCGGCTGTAAATAAGGAAAAAAATGAAATAAATAAGTATTATTTTTCCGGTCTTTTGGAGAAATTAAGGTAGGAACAATTATTGTTTTCTTCTTTGGAAAATGAAAAATGTCAGACTGGCCTTAAGGTCCCTATGGTAAACACCCCTGCTGTGGCAATAATCAACAGCATTGATGAGCTGCTGAAAATATTTCCTTGCTTCATCTTCTTTAAGCCTCCCTCTTGCAGCCTGATCAGAAGAAAACACCAGGATTGTTCACTCTATGTTTCTATCTATAAAACATGCAATCAAAGTGTAATAGTTTTTTATTTTCAGAGTGGAGGATAGTGGAATGTACAATTTTGTCGAAGAGTTCACCGCCAGTGACAAATTCCATAACAATATATATTTTTGACTTGCTTGCCATAACCTACAGGAGGACAAGATCTTCAATCACTCAATACAAGATACACCGTTAAGTTAGCGTGGGATATTTTGCCCACTTAAAATATGCATTAATTTTAGGTTCTAACCTCATGCATGCGAATGACATTAGGGTGCCTTATCAATTTCATGGTTGAAATTTCACGCTTAATCTGCGAGAAGAAACGAGTTAGAAGGTGATATGAATATGCAAATATACTCGTTCAAACTTTTCAACTAAAAACAATTTCAGCCAAATTAAAATGAAATTAAACATTAAAATGATGTACGGGAAAATATTACTGATCAACAACAAGAAATCACAGAACCATATCGTGTGATAAATGAAACTAATTCCAAGAAGCAGATCAGCAGAGTGAGAATCATGATATTAAATCAGAATACTAGTTTTTTCAACTCAAGGTAAGATTAACCTTTGTGATTTCAACTGGTGAATTTTGAATGAGCAATAGATCAGTATTCAAATATCTTTATGACAGGAAACAACTCATAAGAACTCCAAAAGGGTCAGGAATGATGAGAAAATACTGCACCATCTTCACAATATATTGATCCATAACCAAAAAACACTCGCACCAAAAAGAAATCAGACAAACCAATACAGGAAAGCAGCAGATCTTGATTTTAATAAAACAAGGGATGAAACATAAACCATTGAATTGGAACTTGAAAGTCGAGCCAATTCTTTTGCATATAAAGATTCTGAAACACAAACAAGATCAGACCAAGTTCAAGTATTTTTAAAAAAATTACAAATTAAACCAAAACAGCACCTGGCCAATCATCTTGTGCTTAAGCACCTTCTCTTTGTCCAAAATCTTGATAGCCACATTCTCATCTGTCTCCAAATTCTTTGCAAACTTCACTTTGGCAAAAGTCCCTTCTCCCAAAGTCCTCCCCAATTCATATCTCCCCACACGTGTCCTCCCACTGCCACCGCTTCCCCCACCAACACTTGATCTCGATGCCATCACCATCTTCTCCCCTGTATCTGTATCTATATTTCTGTTTATATGAGCTGATTCTCAATCAAAATCCCCCCTTTTCAGATAATCCTCGGATTCCTTTCCACCTACCGTTATTCCCGAATACAAATCCCATCCATTTTATTTCCTTTTCTCAATCCCCCTTCCCCTCTTAGGCGCCTTTATTTGAATTTTCCCAAATCCTAAAACAATATACTATAACCTCTTCTTCTTGCAAGGTTGCCAAACCTGCGACTTCGCCACATTCATCTTCCCTTTCTTAATCTTTATCGCGAAAAAAAAAAATGGGCACGAAAATAACGGAAATCAGATCAAACCCCGGAAACCCTTCTGGAGACGGAAGCGGATGGAGGCATAGGCCATTAATGATCGCTGAATAAAAGCAAACATATATATATAGAGGCCAAATTCAATAGGACAAAGATTCTTGATTGATTGGATGTACCGGAGAAACAATATATTAATTGTTTTTCACATATTGTGTCGGAGGTATTAGGGTTTCGACGAGATCCGATTCAGGATTGTCCGTCAAAAAAACAAAGCTTGAAATCGGCTTAAGAATGATCGGGGGTCTGAAGAATCAATATCGTTTACTGGGTGATTTGGGTTAGAAATGGCGAAAATTAAACTGTGGAATTTTCGATATAATACGAGGTAGAGTGGTCAACTGAGGAAGGTGCTGCCCGCCCGGGTAGAAATCGTGTGGGGTAGGGTGCACCATAATTACTATAGGCCACAGTTAGAAACTCGTTTTGTCCGAAATTAGGGCTTGTTTGGCACAGCAAAAGAGGGGAAGTAAGTTCGTGATTGATGCCGCCTTTAAGGTATTTTTCCCTAAATGTAAGCTTTTTCTCTACTTTATTATCTATAATATTATTTAAAGGGCAAATTACACCTAGGTCTCCTGAGGTTTGGGGTAATTACAATTTACACCCTGTACTTCTGGAAATTATAAATTATTTCCTAAATCTAACGGACCGTTTGAGGTCCCTGGGTTCCGTTAGGATTCCGTCAAATTTCAGTTTGATCTTCCGAAAATGCCCTTAGGGACTATATTGTTGAATAACTTTTGTTAAGGGGTCGTTTTGTTAGAATACGAAAAGTTTAGGGACTATTTTCTAAAATTAAATATGATCTGAAATAATTTAATAAATACTAATATTCCTAATATTTATAAATATTTTCAATAATAATTAAATACAATTTATTTATTTTTTAAACAAAATTATTATTAATCTAATAAATACTAATATTGCTAATTATTATTATATAAATATTTTCAAGTTAATCATTAAATATTTAAAGAGATATTAAATATTAAAGACATTTAAAAAAATAAAAATAAAACAAAATATATACATATAATAAAATCAAAACATACTTTTTTATTTATTCAATTTTTTCTTCCCCACTTCTATAAAGTAAATTAGAAAGATAAAAAGGAAAATAGAATATTTCAATTAAAAATATTATAATTATTTATAAATTATATTTTTAAATTATATAGTAATATTTTAAAAATTCTTAAATTAATAAATTGATGTAACATTATTAATGATATTAAATTAATTGTTTAATTAAATAAATAAAAGGTCACAACTAAAGATATTTAAATTAAAAATGGAAAACAAAATCAAGAAATCGGTAAAAGAAGGTGGTGATGCAAAATAGTATGGATCTGGGTTTTAGATTCGGGCGATGGAGGTGCGATTTGTTGTGAGCGGTGGTGGTGGGGTGAAGAAGGTGACGATGGAGCGATCAATCTTTCCCCTCCCTTCCTTCTCTTCTCCCGATCTTCCTTTGTGTTCTCTTATATGTGTGTGTTCATGGTGTTGAAATTTTGATTGTGGTGAAATTGGTGGGCGACGATAGTGAAATGCGGTTGGACTGATATTAGTGGTGGACGACGGTGGTGAAATACGATTGGACTAGTGTTGGTGGTGGTGTGCAGTTTGAGGTGGTGCAAGTAAAATATTTTTATATTTTAAACTGTATATGTTATATTTAATGATTTAATATAATTTTTAAGGGCATTTTAATGAATAATCGAAAATTATATACATAAATATTAATATTAAAACAACTTTTAACATTAAATATTTATATATTGGTTAACAATATTATATTCATTAAATTAATAGTAATTTTGTTTAAAATAATTAATAAATAAATCATATTTAGTTATTATTAAAAATATTTATAATTATTATTAATATTCTTATTTATTAAATTATTGCAGATCATATTTAATTTAGAAAATAGTCCCTAAACTTTTCATGTTCTAACAAAATGACCCCTTAACAAAAGTTATTCAACATTATAGTCCCTGAGGGCATTTTCGGAAGATCAAACTGAAATTTGACGGAACCCTAACGGAACTCAGGGACCTCAAATGGTCCGTTAGAGTTAGGGACTAATTTGTAATTTCTAGAAGTGCAGGGTGTAAATTGTAATTACCCCAAACCTCAGGGGGTATGGGTGTAATTTGCCCTTATTTAAAAGATGATTTACTTCACTTCTTGTTTAATTTGGGTAATTTGTCGATATATAAAGATTTGTTGTTTAACCTACCCGTTATTTAACAAAATCGGGTAAGAAAATCATAACATAAGGTTTGTTTACTAAAATCCAAGTGAGCAAATCTCATGTTTGATCCTTAAAATTTTGAATTTGTGTCATTTTAGTTTCTAAAGTTTCAAAAATAACGGATAAACTAGGTTAGTCCCTCAGCAATTTTTTCGATAAGAATGTGATTAGAAAAAATTTCATGTGCTCTGATATATGATTAGTAAGAGTATTTTTGTCTTGTACCCTTAAGTTAACGCCCTTGAAAACCAATCACTTAATTTTTTTTTTGGCGACATCTTCATTGAAAAAATTGTTGAATGATTAAATTGAAACAGATTAGTAAAATTAGAGATTTACAGTTACTTTTTAAACTTTAAGGATTAGAGTGACTTAAACTCGAAATTTTAGGGGTTAAACATGACATTTATAAATAGGTAAAATTTGGTATAACTCTTGTATGAATTTATAAAATAATTTGCTAAATGAAAATTATCACCTTTGTTCCTAAATATATATATATATATATCACCTTTCTATCTTCATTGAAATCCAAACAGAATTGAAGCAAATCTCATTGAAATTTACTTGGATTGAATATTTAAGTAAATTTTAAAGGACTTTTTTCATTCGTTTGATTTCTTTTTGTTTGGTTAGAACTTAGATGTTTTATATTTCAATTTTTTGATTTTTTAATAATATAGTAAATTTTTATTTGAGTTGAAATTTAACGTTATGAACATGGTTCAATTACAGTAATTATGATTTCTCTCAACTAAGTATTGTCGAAAATTTTCATTTTATTATGTTGTCGATCCTTCTACTGTCTATCCCATTAGAAATTGTCAAAAAACTACCCCTCTATCTACTAACTACTGTCTATTGGACCAAAAAAATGGTGCCAATGAATGTAAAATAAAATTCCATAAAAACAGAGCTGATTTTAAATAATTTATTCAATCTTTGAAAAATAAAATTAAAAAATTGGACCTTGGCATAAATTTCAAATTGTGATATTTTATATTATCTATTTCAAGCATACTAGGGAACGTTTACTTGGACAAACATGATTGTGCATGTCATGATATGGTGGGTTGGTGATAGTTGTCCAACATGCATTTACTGCACATGTTGGGTCTTTTTCCTACTGTACAGCAGATTTATTTCTTTGTATTTACTTTGCATGCTATCTGAATGATTATGTGGGAATTTACTTCTATGTCCCTGACCTAAATTTGCAAAACCGTTGATCCCCTTTTCCAATTTTTTGACAGCAACTGCCGCATCACAGGTATAGTTTGAATTGGGAAAATCATTTTTGACCAAATTATTTTGTATTTTAAATAAATATCAAGTCTGAAAACTACTATATTCCAATACAGGATATTAATAAGTATCAAAACAAAGAAATAACAACATAAGAAAAAATTATATATGTTGGACCATCAAGGCAGTAGTGATACTTCACAAATGTCGTACCACCCATTGTCAAAAGAATCACGCAAACATCATTATAAAAAAAGTGTTTCTAATACACAAAAATTAAAAACTATGAAAAAACATCACAAAATAATGCTCCAAAGCCAAAATTGTACCATGAAAACAAATTATTATTTACAAGGAGCAACCATGCTTTGCTCTTTAATCAACCAAAGTACCAGATGAAGTGTTACTTCAACCACGAGATGCACCTCTTTGGGATTTTGTGGAGTTTGAATCTGATATGGAGGCAAAGTACTACTCTTGCTATAAATATGTAACAGGAACTTAGTAAACAGATTCTTCCGAACCTTGCAGGGCATTAAATCAGATCAGAACATTATCAAAAGACAAAAAATTGATTGAGATATTCTAATTAACACTTGAAGCAAATGAAAAGAACTAATTAACATGCCATTTTTACTTGTGTAGTGATATTTATGCCAGCAAATGAGAAGAACTCACCTTGCTTGCAAAGGATGCATCTCTCTTATAGCCTACATATCAAGAAACAAAGATATGTCTTGAAAATATATAGCCAAACGAAATGAAAATTTGTGAAAAATTCCTAAATAGGATAACTTACTAGAGCCCTAAATGAGATAACTTATAAGAGAAATATTTGTGAGAGGTCCCAATGAACAAAATCACCAATATGTGGTTATCCTCTCTGAATAAAGTTTGAACAACAATTTGATTATTTATTGTTAGAAGTAGGACATATAATTCAATTATTAGGAATTCAAAATCAATCATGATCTTTTATTTTTACCGCTAATGGTTGGTGATTGTCACTGACTGTCCTCAGCCACAAGAAAATTAGGAAATCCAGCATTCTCATAGACTCATACTATCCTTTTGCATTCAAATAGTAATAGATCATGAACATGACTCAAAACATAAGAAGAAATTAATGCAGCACATATACATACTAGCTCGAAAGGGAATTAGTTCAAGAAAACACATACCATTGTAGCGACATTACCACATATTGTAGTTATCCTAATACCCGAAGATCTGATGATTGACACGTCATTAATATTGTCATGCTATCATCTGCATATCAACAAAAAGACCCTCATTTCTATAATTTACATTACAAAGCATGTAAAATCTCAATAGTCCAACTGCAGTTCAAATTTTAGATAGAGAAACTATTCACTTCAGGTTTCACATTGGCTTCACCCCCATAAGTTCATCCCCATAAGTTCATCATTGGAATATTAGATAAAAACCCTATTGAATCTCATCCATGCAATTACAAATTCTAAAGTCTATTGTAGATTTGTAGTCAAGAAAGCTACCAGAAAATGGCAAAGTAACACATTTTCTATAGAATCTCAAAAGGTTGTGTAAAAGAAGATCAACAGAAAAGTCATAGAAAAAGTCCATATCATGATATTATCTAATTGTTACGCACATGATTGACCGTGATAACAACGGTTCTTTGTAAACCACATAACTTATTTTATTGTGAATTATGTTATAAAAGTTTAAATTAAGGTTATAATTCACTCACTAAAATCAACGATTAAACAGTAATTGTAATTGTTTTTAACAACCCGGACCAAAATAAAAAAATTGTTTTTAACAACTTATAGATAGTTTTTTTTAATAGTATATTTAACATATCAACGACAAATAATTCAGTTTGATTGAAGGACTAATAATTCAAAGGCGATTATATTTAATTATTAATTAATCCATTTGGCTTGATTATGCACAGTGGTCAACTTCCATGTAGTACGGATTTATTTGCATTACCTCTACATTCATCTTAAATTAATAATAATAAAAAAAATATACACTTGATCTTTCTTTTTGTGTTAATGAAATCTATTTAAAAAAAAAACACGAATTTCCTCACTACATTAATGCGTATATGTTAATATTAGGGTTAATTATACAGACCCCCCCGTCCTTTGGGCACTTGGGCGAAGTGCCCCCTATCATTTGAATCCGGGCGATTTGGCTCACTTGACCCTTTTGAAAAAACTTTAACAAAGCATAATGCTAATATCAAATGTGTTGATATGATATATCAAATTGAAGCTCTCGACGCAAGGAACACAACAATGGTCTCGAAATCATCAACGTGTTATAATTGGAAATTACTTCATTTCCCTATGACGAAAGACTAATCATCTTATATAACACATTATAGTCTCGATAAGAACATTTTCTTATCATACTGACTAGAACTTTAATGACACGTGACTTTTGGTATTTAAAGTCTTTTCCTATGAAACACATTTCATATAAAAATACCATCACACGTAATTAATTATTAAATTTGTAAAATACTTATAACTTGCTGTAATTTCAGTTTTATTAATCCAAAATATTTACAACATAATTAGATTTTCAGGGCATTAATCTCAACATTTTTTATATGAGTTTATTTTATTAATTCCGGACATTATTGATTGAGAAATAAATGTAATTTCATGCCCAAAAGTCAACGCCCCCACATTAATAGATTATATCTAGCCATAAATATTTGTAATAAAAAATATGTGGATTGACATTTATTATTATTATTATTATTTGTAATAAAAAATATGTGGATTGACATTTATTATTATTATTATTATTATTATTATTATTATTATTATTATTATTATTATTATATATGCAAATATACCACTAGATATGGCTAAAAATAAAGTGTCATGTGTGTATTAGTATATTTAATTTAAAGACATGCGATATTTTATGAACATTTTCTTTGCAAAAATTTAAATCAAGACGTTTCAAATGAGTACTACGAAAAACAAGACATAATTCTTTAAATGGTAAACTTTTAGGTCTGTGTTACAAATTTGTTGTCGTGTTTTATTTCTAATTTTCGTATTTCTACTGCAAATGGGTTCGAATTCTCTTATTAATTATTCAATTTTAAATTAATTTAAATAAGTAATAACAAATTCGAATTCTATATTCTCATTAATTCAAATCTGGAATTTTTTAAAGTTACACGACTCTAACCCGTTAACAAAATATTAGTTTACCATTCAACCGATTCGGTTTGAATGGTAAACTATTATGACGACTAATGATTGGTTGGAACAGTTGGTGCACATGAAGTACACTCATAATTTAGACGTTGATTGGCCATGGTGGATAGTTGTAATTTCCACCATTTGGAACATGTGGAGAGCCAGAAACTTGAGTCTCAGCAACTCAAGGAGCCCGGGATCTGACTTTCAATAATATTATTAAATTAGGCTCAGACATGGTGCAGATTATTGGTAGTCGAACTAGCAAGGTGAAGACTTTGAGGGAGAATCTGCGATATGAGTTGGCTCGGATATGGGGTGGGTGAAGTTGAATTCAGATGGGAGTTATTTTGAACATACAAAAACCGCAATTGCCGGAGGGGTAATTCGGAATGTCAATGGAGAGTGGATTGTTGGTTATGCAATGAAAGTAGGCGGGGTTTCAATCAATTTGGCGGAACTACTTGGTGTCCGAAAAGGGCTGCAAATTACTTGGGAGAGAAGGTTCCCCAGGATTGATGTCTTGATATCAAGACTGACTCCGAGATTGTGCTTAATTTGATCACAAGGGAAAATATTGAGGATCATCCGATGAGCAACATTATTATGGATTGCAGAAAATTTCTCCACATGCCTTGGGACATAAAGATTCATCACATTTATAGAGAGATGAATGAGAAGACCGATATGCTAACCAAGATGAGTCACTATATTGGCGTTGATTATGTTGTTGGGGACTCACCTCCGGAGGAGGCCCCTTGATTGTTTTTTGTTTGTTTTCGTTTCGGCCCCGGTCTGGGCCTCTGTCGGGGGAAGGGAAAAAAAAAAAAAAATCAACCGAAAAGGGATGTACATAAATTTGTATAATTCACCTAATCCGCTCGAATCTAATCGATTTGTTTGAAAATCGGCAGTCGAATTTTTTAAAAGATTAATCACGATTGAAAAATAATACAACCCACAATTTCTGAATCGGGTGGTGAGTCTGATAATTCAAAACCACTTAAAACGCAATTTTATTTATTTATTTTTAAACACATGCACACATAAGCGGAATTTGAATTCGAAACATTGTCCCCGAAGAATGAATCCATTAACCACTTGAACCAAACCTGTTAGCCAACCCACATCTATATGAATTTATATTTTATATATAAATGTAGTTACATATATAAATAATAGACAAATACAATTATTATATGTGCATGCATTGTACAAAGAATAATTACACACAAATATAATACATTCTTATGTTAGACTAATATGATATAATTAATCCACAAAATTATACCACATGAATTAAATTTATGAAATTATATTACACATTTAACAATATATATTATAATTTTTTTCGTTTACTTAGAAATTATTATGTATTTGTGTTATAATAGGTTACAAACTTGGATAAATTTGCTGTATGGGACCACATTTTAAAATTTCATATAATACAAGTGTTAAAATATTTCTAAACCATTTTAATATAATAGTGGAAAACTAGCCGGATCTACTCAAGTATATACATGCAATTGATAATAAATTTTAAATCACTTAAGCAGATAAATATCTAACATGCAATTAACAATTAAGAGCATATAATTTATCATGCTTAAAATAATATAACTGTAAAATATTATTTTACTCCAAATATGGCTATCTAACGGCATTTTTCCAACTCCTTTCCCTTTCGTGAGACCGGCAGAGCTTCCCCGCAATTTCCCCGGAGAAACTCTCGGAGTGTGGGCTCCGAAAGTATTTCTCTAAATACTAGAGAAAATAAAACTTTATACTAAAAAACCCTTTTTAGGGTTTAATCTCCCGAAATTAAGTGTTTTATATATTAAATATATAAACACCTAATTAAAATTAATTCCAAAATAATAAGGAATTAATTTGGAGAAAAGGGATATGGTTTCAAAGCTAAAATTCAGCCAAAACCTCTCCCAAAATTTGTGAGAAAAAATGAGGACCCAAGGCCCTATTTATAGGGAAAAACTTGAGGGTATTTTACTAATTTCACACCCCACTTGCACAACTTGCAAAATTAGCGGATTTTGAAGCCACCACGTTCAAGGTCTCGTCGCCATGGGTTCAGCGCCACCAACCACGCGCCGATCGGCCGCCGGACGCGCCCTCACGGGCCTCCTGAAGGTGGCGCGTGTGAAACACACGGGGCTCTAGGGCTTATGGACTTAGACCGGTCCGACCTAACCCGGTTTGGTCCGGTTCGACATGTGGCCAATCCTGGTCCTGCCGCGTGTCCGTTCTGACCCGACCCGCTGACCGTCCCGGTCCAGATCTAATCTGGACCGTCCGTGTGCGCTAATGAATATATTACAGTGACTAACACTACACGCCTAAAGCCGAAATATTGTTAGGATTAAGAGTATAATGCTGTTAGGTTTATTTTATACCTTTATTTGAGCATGTTTTATGTCATGATTTGACGGATTTTAGGCCTTATATTGTTATAATTGCTCTTATTTCAGGTATATTATGCTCGGAGATGGTTAATGCTGAAACGAGGCAAGAAACGAGAGTTTAGATGCCGAGAATGATCAATTCGTGTGAAGTTTCAAATTTCCCGCGCTGGAGGATGGGAACGGCCCTTCCAAGCCCTTAGTATTTTGGGAAGGGCCGTTCCGGAAAGTCAGCATTATTACCTTTGACCGAGGATGGGAACGGCCGTTCCCGTCCCAAGCCTTTCCTGGGAACGGCCGTTCCCAGCAGCGCTGGCACTTGTGGGCGAGGTCGTTCCGCAGGCCGTTCCGGGAGAGTTGTGTGGGCTATTTAAGGCAGTTTTCAGCATTTCTCTAGAGATACTCATCTAGGGTTAGTTTGATACTAATATCTCTAGTTTTGGAACTTGTTCATGTTTTTTAGAGTTTTGTTCTTGATATTTAATATTTGGTTTAATTCAATGAATATGCATATTTTCAGTATGATCTCTATTATTTTCTTGCTTTCTAGTGTTAATATGAGTGGCTAATTTCTTGGGCAAAAGGGGGTGATGAATTATGTAGGGTAAGTGTTTGATGAAATGCCTAGGTGGGACTACTTGATCTTATGCTTGTGAAATTGCTTTGTTTGCATGTTTAAGCTTGATCACCTTAGACGTGAACTTAGATTTGCATGCTAATCGAGAGATTGTATGTTAATTAGATGAAATTTCATAACACTTAAGTTTTAGGTATAAAGACTTTTAGCCTAATCTTGAGCAATCGAGCAATAGAGTAACTGGGCCAAGCCGCTAGTTATTTTGTTGCACTAGTCTTGTCTGTTTGATCTAATTAATGAGCTAATGACCACGAGAGTAGGCTTTAGACTTTGATTAGGTACACGCACTCAACTTCGAGAGGAGCTTGTGTATACTTTAGTGATTAGGATTGTGAGATCCTTGTCCCATTTAAGCACTAATTGAACACGAACCTTGCATGATCATTACTACCCCATTGCCACTTAGTTAACTTGGTTATTTGCTACTTTATTCGCTTTCTAGTTGTTTCTAGTTTGCTAATCTTAGTTAACTTTCATTTCCGTAAGTAGTTAATTCACTCTATCACTCGTTTTGGTCTATAGATTGGTGAAAACATTAGGTAATTGATTGATTTACTCCTCCCTTGGGATTCGACCCCTTTTGCTACATTGATTTATCGATGCTTGCACTTGGGCTTTATTGAAACGAAGTTTTTACACTCAACAAATGCTTCCCGAGATTTTATTCATTTTAGATAGCAGTACAAAATGAATAATCTCAATGGTTCAGTTCGATGTTTGCAATCCTATTGTAAATCATCAATGTGTTATAATCAGAATCACCATTCCCTATGACGAAAGACTAATCATCTTATAACCGACTAGAACTTTA
The DNA here is from genome assembly GCA_037501455.1 of Lantana camara. Classification (NCBI taxonomy): domain Eukaryota; kingdom Viridiplantae; phylum Streptophyta; class Magnoliopsida; order Lamiales; family Verbenaceae; genus Lantana; species Lantana camara. Next base: position 3,451,795 of record CM074856.1, on the reverse strand, counting down.
ATGACACGTGATTTCGTTATTTAAAGTCTTTTCCTATGAAACACATTTCATATAAGAATACCACCACACGCCATTAATTATCAATACATGAAATTCTCACAACTTGCTGTAAATTCAGTTTAATTAATCCAACAAACTGAATTTTCAGGAGACTAATCCTAGCAAAATTATCATATTTTTATTTTTTTTCTTTTTATAGCTTTATATATATATATATTTATAACTTTATATTTTTTTATTCAAAGGTTGAGTACTAAAACATAACATATCAAATGTTGGATACTAACGTGCAAAACACTTAACGATTGGGGTAAAAAAAAGTTTTACCCAAATTAAAAAAAAAAAAAAAAGAAGTTTCTAAAAATCGCCAAACTGCTAATTTATTTATGATATAATTGTACCCGTCCAACTCGAATTGTTTGGTCTATAAAAAATATTATGCATTTTCAATCAATATTTTTATAAATTCATATAGTTTGAGTCGGATGATATTTTACTTATAAAATCATTTATAAGTTATAACCAACCTTGTACGATACCACAAACCACAATAGTTGGTGAAATTCAAAATTATACATTTCTCTATATATTATAAAATAATAAGTTCATAAATTACTACAGTTGAAAACTCTAGGTCGATCAATTCTTCTAGTTGCGAGATTACAATTAATACGATGAAATATTGTTAATTCAATTGATTTATGTAATGTTTTTCATATTTTAATTTACAAATGCCCTAAAACCACAGTAAATATAACTATTTTAAACAATTTATCAAACGTACAACAAACAATTATCTCACACGTGTTTTTTTCCCCCCTAAATATTTTGTCTTTAGAAAATGTTAGGTAATGACTAATGAGGGTTGATTGAAGGTGGTTGATTCAAGGTGGATAAAGTTTTTTTTTTTTCCATTGTAATAATTAGTGTTCGAATTATTTTAACCAATCATGAAGATGTATAAAATTACACGTTATGTTTTCGAAAGCAAATTTACATTATTATATGTGATCGAGCCAAAATCTCTGCTCGATGACTGATCGAGAGATCCGACGCGGTCACTCTATTTGTTGATGGGGGAAACGGCCGTCTGACTGCTCGAATTCTGCAAAGGTCGACAAACGTGAGCTCCGAGGCCAACTCGGGGAAGGTGGGTGTGATACCCGGGTTGGCACTCCGACGCTCAAGTCAGGATCGGTGGAGACGATCGAAGAGATTGAGTGGTGAAAAGAGTTAGGTGGAAAAACTTACCGTGCAATAAATGAGGAGGGGGTATTTATATGGAGAGGACAGAGAAGTTACCGCATCGACGTGGCGGCGTGGGGAGCTGAGAGGTGCCCCATTAAGGCCCTGCATTAAATGCTCGGTCGGCCACTACGCTAGTGGAATGATGTGCTGGTCAGTCGGAGATGATCGGTCGATCTCGACATATGGGATTAGCCCGAGCATTTGGGTCGATACTCTTGTGAGGTAATTCTCGCGGGGTAAATGGGCCTCTGAGTAGGACGGTCGAAGTGTGATCCTCGAGCGAGACTTGACCTCCGATCGTCCACGTGGGGCAAGGTGATTGGCTTAGGTCGACAGCGGGTACGTGCCACGTCATAAGCCCCCCGAAACGTCATCTGCTAGGGCTGACGTGGCAGAGGCGTTTCAAATCCCAAGAGTGGGACCCGCTGTAATTATTACGCCGTTTCATCTTCTCGATTCCCGCTCATTTTTATCCTTATAAATAGTTCCCTCTGTAAATTCATTTGTTACTTTTGCGACAGAGAATTGAAGAGAGTTCCGAGCCATTTTCGATCCATAAAGAGTTCTTTGTGTGCTGAATCTCGAGGTCGTTTGCTTTACAAAAGGACCGTTCGGATCTTCAGAAAACAAAAGGTAACATTTCCGATCTTTTGCTCGATTTTCTTTCTCTGTGCCTTTTATTTTTCTTTTCGCTTGCCTCGAGGGAGAGGTGTACCACTTCCCTCTTCGAAGGCTTCCTCTCCCTCGATTTGTTTGTATCCGAGCCACACCATGAAAATGAGGTTTTTGCCCTGTAGGATGTCAACAAATCGAGTGGAGACTGGCCCCGGAGTGGAGGAAGTGGTGACCGCGAGTGATAGGTCGAGTTCGGACACATCAGGGTCGAGTTCGACGTCAGATTCCGGCGAGACCATGGAGACAAGGTCGACGAATCCTCAGGGGAGGGATGAGTTCGTCGAGGTTGTAGAGGTTTCAGAGCCTCTGTCCGAGGATGAGATAACAGTGGTGTCAGTACCTCGGGAGTCTGGGGAGGAGACGTCGACTTCAGGTCGACTAGAGGAGGAGGAAGATGAGGAGATGGAGAATTTAGAGCCAGAAGGTTGGCTACAAAACGACCCTCGAGCCATTACCTGCTCGATATCCGAGGACAAGCTTGGAGAGGTTCAGAATTGGTTGTTTGGGGGGGCCCCGGAGTATGGGGGTTATCGAGTGATTAGGCCCCAATCAGGAGATCGCTTGACCGACCCACCGCCCAACTGCATTGCGGTCAACTATTTGGCGGTCAAAAATGGGTTTAGGGTGCCCATTCCCGAGGAGATGGTCGGTTTCTTCAATACCCTTAGGATTAGCCCATTGCAGTTGATGCCCAACTCCTACGCCATGGTGAACGGATTGAGGGCTTTGTTGAGATGCTTGGGAATGAAGGTCAACATCTATTGCATTTCCGAGATCTTCCAAGCCGGCTTAACGACCGAGACCTCGAAGTCTGGCCCGGGATACATTCAGCTGCAATCGAAGAGTAATTATCGGATTGTTAGGTCGCCTACCTCATCGAATGGCAAGGGATGGAAGCAAAGATTTGTTTTCATCGAGAGTGAAAAGGGGTGGCCCGGTCTGAAATATCCGGGATGGAGCTGGGTTGCTCGATCAGACCTTCCGAGGGGGCATCCGGGTTGGCCCAACACCTTGATGGCGGCCTTGAGGAAGATGGGAAGTGTGGAGTCGGAGGACATGGTGGCTCCACAGTCATTAATCGAGCTGGGGCTCGCGCCAGGAGTTAGAAAACATTTCGACCCTGGTATTCCGAACGAATCCCTCGAGACAACTCGACCATTTATTTGTTGTTGCTTTCCTTTATGCTTGCTTTTGTTGTTGTTGTTTTGTTTTTTTAATCGAGTGTCTTTTTGTGCAGAGCAATACATTATGTCGGCTGCACTGAATGCCAGGAGGAAGGAGATGGCCGAGCTAAAGAAGGCGGCCGAGAAGAAGAAGATGCCCCCTCCTACTCAAGCCGAGACGTCTGCATCGACCGATGCAACGGTCGAGGCGCTCCCGGACGTTCTGGCGTTGAGGACCAAGGACGCTCCCGAGAAGAGAGGTCGGGGCTCTTCCACCGACAAGGACCATGGAGCCCCCCAATCCAAAAAGCAAAAAACAAAAGGCCAGGCCAAGTCTGGGGCCGGGGCCGATAAAAACACGGGTCGAGAGAAGAGCCCCCTGCTTCCGATGCCACCGGCGCTTGGGCCGATCGTTGAGGTCCAGGTAGGGGCCTATTCGACCCCTCCGAATCAAGGTCGAGGGGCAATAGTGCCTCGAAATGTGGCCAGCATCTTGGCTGGGGTGAGAAGGCCTGGCTCGGGGCCCTCGAGTGCGGTTCAATGGAAGTCGAGCGAAGAGGAGAAAAAGCTATTCTTCGACTATCCAATTCTCGAGGAACCCCATTTCCCTTGCGGCCTGGCGAGCGTTAACGAGAGAGGCGAGCCCCGACGGGTCGGGACAGCCCCCAAAGACTACCAGGCGCTCGGGGCCCTTTACAGCTCGATCCAGACGACGGTCGATCACAAGGAGAGGATGGCGCTCTCCGACGACGAGATCGAGGCGTCTTGGGTCCAGAAGTACTTTGCGGTAAGCGTCGATAGGAATTATATCTGTAGAAATTATTTCATGTGTTTGGTCGGAGTTTTTAATGGTCGATGATGTTTTGCAGATGGGCCAGGACTTCTTTCAGGTGGCTCGAAGGGGGTGGGTGCATCGGCAGTTGAGGGCGAAGGCTGAGCGGCAGGTGGAGATGATGAGGGTCGAGCTGGAGGAGAAAGATAAGAAGCTGGCCGAGGCCACCAAAGATAAGGAGAAACTCGACCGTGAGCTCTTGGACGCCATAACAAATCTCTCTCAGGTCGAGAAAAGGTTGAAGGTGGCCGAGGATCGGGTGGCTAGGTCGATCCAGGAGGAGGCTGAAGCGCGGAACCGCGGCCTGATCGAGGGGGAGAGGAAGGGTGCCAAGCTAGCTCTGGAGCGATGCAAGAGGGGCTTGGCTGAATCCGTGAACGACCTCGAGCGTCGAGGCGTCTATAGATTCATGAAGTCCAAGGCTTATGAGAAGGCCGTATCGATCGCAAGCTTCAAAGATGTCGAGGAGGGCTTCAACTTGTGCTTGGCTCAGGTGCAGGCGGCCAAGTATCTTCCACTCGATTATGATCAAGAGAAGGTCGGCCTGTTCCAAGATGACCCTCGTCCAGTTGATCCGGTCACCCGACCCCCTACTCCCGAGCCAAACTGGGACACTGATGAATTTGGCTTTGCTGTGAAGTTGGCTCGGTCGAGAGCGGCAGGGGAACCGGACAACATAGCCACGGAAGAGCTCGACCTTGACGCTTCCTTCGACCCCAAGGATATGTGCCCGGAGTATTTTGGGGAGAGCGCCATTATTCCCATTGAGGAAGGGACCGGACCATGAGCGGTCGAGGATTGAGTCGAAGAGAATGGACTAGCCCTATCTTCGTACTCGGAGGACTGGTAAAAGAGAACCCAATTTTTTGAAGTTCCGACTGTTGGGGTCGGACTTTAGTAGTTGTTGGCTCGGGATTCATGTGTAAATAGGTAGGAATCCGAGCGTTTGTTGCTCCCGTTGTAAAATCCAAATTTGCAAGGTCATGATCGAAGAGTTGTGATCGATGTAAACTTCCTTATTTTAAATATATTATGCAAGTTCTCTTCTTTTTTGTTTTATGTGTTCTCTCGAGCTTTTTGGCGTTTACCTTTTTCATGTTAATCGAAGTTATTGATCGAGAAGATGTTAAGGCAGGTCGCTTTTAGTCTTTCGAAGTATACAAGAAATTAGTACGAGCATCGTATAATTACAAGTATGTGATCGAATAACATGGTTGCTAAGAGACAAGAGAATGCTTTATCTATTAATCGACCATGGAGTTTACAAATGCTATTTAATTGACCGAAAGAAATTACAACGATTAATTATAAGTAATATTTCTTCAAGTTGTGAGCATTCCATGATCGAGGAAGCGGGAGTCCATCGAGGTCCTCGAGATGATACGCCCGATTTCTACCTATTTCGACGACACGGTAGGGTCCTTCCCAATTAGCATCGAGCTTTCCTACGTGTTTGGTAACTTCGACCCTTTTGAGGACCAGATCCCCGACTTGAAAGTGGAGAGGCCTCAGGTTTTTATTGTAGGCCCGAGCAGTCGTGGCTCGATACTGTTGCATCTTCATGTTTCCCTTTCTTCGAGTTTCATCTATGGTGTCAAGATCGAAAGCCCTTAGTTCATTATTCTGACCATGCTGGAAGTGAGCCACCCGGGGAGACTGATGCAGGACCTCAGCCGGAATCATGGCCTCCGAGCCATATACCATGGCGAAAGGTGTTTGCCCCGTGGGGATTCGAGGGGTGGTTCGATAGGCCCAAAGGACGCCTTCAAGTTCATCGACCCACTGGCTCTTCTTCGCTTCGAGTCGCGTACACAGATTCTGTATGATGGTCCGATTGGTAACCTCGACCTGACCGTTGGCTTGGGGATGTCCGACCGAGGTGAATCTTTGATCAATCTTAAAGTCGGAGCAATAGGCTCTAAATCTTGAACTCCGGAACTGTGGTCCGTTATCGCATATTATGATTCGAGGTACTCCAAATCTAGTGATGATGTGTTTCCAGAGGAAGTCTTGTAAGGAGTAGAAGGTAATCTTTGCTACTGCCAACGCCTCGACCCATTTTGAAAAGTAATCGATCGCCACGATGACGAACTGCCTTTGTCGGGTGGCTATCGGAAAAGGTCCAATTATGTCGATTCCCCATTGCTCAAAGGGCCAGCATGACTCGATCGGAATCATGCGTGAGGGGTGCTGATGGGTCAAATTGGCATGCCTCTGGCAACGATCGCACTTCCTCACAAAGTCGAGTGCATCCTTCCGTAGGTTAGGCCAAAAGAATCCAGATCGAGATACCTTTAGGGCTAGAGATCGCCCCCCAGTGTGATTTCCACAGGATCCCTCGTGGATTTCGGCTAGAACTTCTCGACCCTGTGATGGTCGAAGACACCGTTTAGTTGGACCGATGAATGAACGCTTGTATAGACGACCCTCCTGGTCCAGCATATAGCTCAACGAGAGTTGCTTGAGTCTCCTTGCTTCGGTCAAATCCTCGGGTAGGGTGCCATCTCGAAGATACAAGACGATGTTATCGAGCCAACACGGCTCGGTCTCATCGATAGAGTTGACTTCAGATGGAATGTGATCTATCGAACGAGTTGATGAGGTCATGAAGGTGATGGTCCGATCTTGGGTGCCGAGCGAACCACTGGCAAATCTAGAAAGGGCGTCGGCTCGACTGTTTTCCTCTCGAGGGATTTGGGAGATTTCGAACTCCTCAAACTCAGTGATTGCCTTTCTGGCCAAGGCGAGATATTTGATCATAGACTCCTCTCGAGCCTCGTATTCGCCCTTGACTTGGCTAGCAACCAATTGGGAATCGGTTAAAGCTCGAAGTTTTGTTATGTTCTGCATCTTTGCAATCTTCAGACCCGCTAAAAGAGCTTCGTACTCAGCCTCATTATTTGTTGCAGGATACTCGAGGGCGATGGCGTATTCGACCTGTTGACCGTTTGTACCAATGATGGATATCCCGGCACCCCCCCCAGAAGAGGTTGAGGAGCCGTCGACCGAAAGGGTCCAGACGGTTGGGTCACCCTTTACTGTGGAGTGCGAGCCTTTCTCAACCAAGAAATCGGCTAAGATCTGAGCCTGGTATGCCAGTCGGGGTCGATATGTAACCTCGAATTGTCCGAGCTCGATTGTCCACTTTGTGAGTCGCCCGGAAACTTCTGGTTTGTCCATAACGGTCCTTAATGGCTGATCGGTGAGGACTACGATCGGATGCGCCTGGAAGTACGGTCGGAGTTTACGGGAAGCATGAACTACGGCTAGAGCAAACTTTTCGATCTCGAGGTATCGTATCTCCGGTCCATGGAGGACCTTACTGACGTAATACACGGGGAGATGCTTGCGATCTCGAATGGTGACAAGTACCGAGCTGATGGTCTCGTTTGACACAGCTAGATACAGATATAAGGTCTCCCCGTCGATGGGCTTCGCAAGCAGAGGGGGGGAGGTGAGGTACTTTTTTAGGTCTTCAAGAGCTTGGTGGCACTCTGGAGTCCATTCGAAATTCTTGATGTCGCGCAAGATTTTGAAGAACGGCAAGTTCTTTTCCGACGATCGGGCTATGAAGCGGTTAAGGGATATTATCCGACCCACCAGTCTCTGTACGTCGCGGATCGAGTTGGGGGCTGGCAAAAATTGAATGGCATTTATCTTTGCGGGGTTGGCCTCGATCCCTCTTTGGCTGACCATGTATCCGAGGAATTTACCACCGTCGACCCCAAATGTGCATTTGGCAGGGTTAAGTTTCAAGTTGTACTTTCGAAGGAGGTTGAAAGCTCTCTTCAAGTGGTCCAGGTGGTCGTCGGCTTTTTCACTCTTGACCAGCATATCGTCGACGTATACTTCGATGGTATCCCCGATTTCAGACTCGAAAACTTTGTTCATCATCCTCTGGTACGTAGCACCCGCATTTTTGAGCCCGAACGGCATAACTTTGAAGCAGTAAATGCCATTGAATACTATGAAAGCGGTCTTGGGTTGATCCTCTAGGGCCATGAAGATTTGGTAGTATCCTTGGAAGGCGTCCATCATGCTCAATCGTTCGCATCCGGCCGTGGAGTCGACCAGTTGGTCGATTCGGGGTAACGGATAGGGATCCATCGGGGAAACGGCCGTCTGACTGCTCGAATTCTGCAAAGGTCGACAAACGTGAGCTCCGAGGCCAACTCGGGGAAGGTGGGTGTGATACCCGGGTTGGCACTCCGACGCTCAAGTCAGGATCGGTGGAGACGATCGAAGAGATTGAGTGGTGAAAAGAGTTAGGTGGAAAAACTTACCGTGCAATAAATGAGGAGGGGGTATTTATATGGAGAGGACAGAGAAGTTACCGCATCGACGTGGCGGCGTGGGGAGCTGACAGGTGCCCCATTAAGGCCCTGCATTAAATGCTCGGTCGGCCACTACGCTAGTGGAATGATGTGCTGGTCAGTCGGAGATGATCGGTCGATCTCGACATATGGGATTAGCTCGAGCATTTGGGTCGATACTCTTGTGAGGTAATTCTCGCGGGGTAAATGGGCCTCTGAGTAGGACGGTCGAAGTGTGATCCTCGAGCGAGACTTGACCTCCGATCGTCCACGTGGGGCAAGGTGATTGGCTTAGGTCGATAGCGGGTACGTGCCACGTCAATATGTGTTTAAATTAATATCATTAGCAATCCCGTTCACATTATTGATTTAAAATATTCATCCCAGGTTTAGTTGGCCGGCCAAAATGCCTTTTTTCCCTGAATATTCAATTGTATAAATTATATTTATGCCAAACTTCATTGGGATATGTTGAGGTTTTTTTTTTGTTATTTTTGTGCTTGTTTCTTTCTTAGGTGAACTTTTTAATTAGTTGAAGTATAAGAAACACCAACTGTCAGTTGATTCAAGTGGATAAGAGTTTTAGTTCACTTAAACAAGGTTTTGAGTTCGAACCTTGTGAATGTAAAAAATTACGTTGGGAGAGGTCCCCGTAATAAACGCCTTCAACTACCTCGGGAGATTAGTCATTCACTCAATTGGGTGATCAAAAACTCTGAGAGAATAAAAAAAAAAAAAAAAAAAAAGAAGTTTAAGAAACAAAATTAAAATATTTCAGCTTTTTAAGAAAAAACATCATCGTGATGTTTATTGTGCATGGGCTATGTTTTAAAACCCGGACCGGACCGGCCGGTCGGACCGGTTCGACCGGTGACCGGTTGGCCTTCCGGTCCGGGTGACCCCTTAAAACCACCCCCCTCATGAACCAGTCTGGCCCGGGGCGAACCGGTCAAAAACCGGTTAAAAACCCGGACCGGACTGGTTTTCGGACCAGTTGGGCCGGATTTTTCACTTTTTTTTTTTTTTTTGTTTTCCCCCTTCAAAATTGCAAAATTTTATTGTGGGGCTGGGGGAATTAAACCCAGGACCCCTGATGTAGAAGGAGGAAAGCGCCACCAGCTTGCCAACTTCACTTGTTGTTATATTTTATCAGCAAATAGTTTATAAGCTTACTAAACATCTAAATTATAATTAAAAATTGAGTTCTAAGAAAATATAATTATAATATATAGCATATATTATAATTATATTTTCTTAGCAATTAATTTTCAATTATAATCTATAATATATATTTGTAAAAACATAAAAGTATGTGTAATATTATTTTTTCTACAATAAAAAGTATGTTATTTGTTAAATTAATCTTTATTTCTATTGTTTAGATTTATAATTTGAAATTTTATTATAGCATATGTTATTAAAAAATCAATGAGTAGTTAAAATTTATTTATATATCCATTTTTTTCATATTATTTAACTAATTTAATTATTTTTAATTAATATTTATAATATTATATAAATATATATAATTATTATATAATTATGACGTCATACCGGTCCGATCGATGGTCCGACCGGTCGAACCAGTAAAACCAGTAACCAATAAGGACTCCGATTCGACCTCCGATCCGGGTTTTAAAACATAGTGCATGGGTGATCACTTTTTTTTATTTTGGGTAAAAAAATGGGTGATCACTAACCCACGCTTTATTAATTTAATAATAAATGAGACCACCCTTTTGGACTTCAATTGTATGCGAATAATTCAATAAACTATTATATTGAATAAACTATTACATTACGTAATCTAAATTATTATGTCTTACTAAGTGATTAACACACGTTGCCGTCTTACTATTTAAAAGACGTGGAAGCATTAAGTCCGTTGGATGGTCAGTTGACCGCCGTCAAGTGGAGCGCATATTATTGGGCCTAAATTGGAAGCCCAAGAAAAGAAGCCCACGTTGTAGCCCGTTAACAGAAATTGATTCACAATCCAACCCAATAGAATTGAAAGTATTGAACAATAGCGCCACCGCCGCCCACCACTTCGCCGCTGTCCACCCCCAACGTAGAACTACTCCTACTTCCTTGCATTATCGGAAGGAAGACTTTGCAGAGAGTAGTTGATTGTTCAACAATGGAGGATTCGGCAGCAGAGGAGAAGAAGATGAAGAAGAAAGGCATGCCGGTGATACCATGGATGAGAGACCCAATTGATATTAGCCTCTCCGATTCATGCCCACTCGATTCCCTCCCTTTTCTCGACCCCAGGTTCTTCAGATTTTTGTTTCTCGAATCTTCCTCTTTTTCTAATTCATGGTTTCTCTTCCTTCTTCAGCTCTACGAAGCTCATACACTTGTTCTCCTGGTAGGTTACAGACGGCTTTGCAGAACATGGGCATCACTTCTCTGTTTCCCGTTCAAGTTGCAGTTTGGCAGGAAACGATCGGGCCGGGTTCATTCGAGCGAGATCTTTGCATAAATTCACCAACGGGAAGTGGAAAGACTCTTGCCTATGCTTTACCCATTCTGCAAATGCTCTCAACTCGTACTGTTAAATATCTCCGAGCTCTAGTTGTGTTGCCCACTCGTGATTTAGCAGTGCAGGTTATATAATGTCTTCAATCATCTGTAATGTATTTGTTATTTTTTTTTTCTCGGAAAGAAACTTGGGAATTTTGCTTTTCAGGTCAAGGAAGTGTTTGCTGCTTTGGCTCCTGCAGTAGGGTTGTCAGTGGGTTTGGCTGTTGGTCAATCTTCCATAGCCGATGAGATTGCTGAGCTCATCAAGAAACCTAAATTAGATGGTGGAATCTGTTATGGGACTGAAGATTTTTCTCAGGAGCTAAGAAGTTCAGTTGATATACTTGTAGCAACACCTGGAAGGCTCATGGATCACATTAATAATACAAAGGGTTTCACACTCGAGCATCTTTGTTATCTTGTAAGGAAGAGATTGGTTGATTAAAGTGTAGTTTTTGGTATACTTGGTTATTGATACAGTAACTATTTGTAGGTGGTTGATGAAACAGATCGGTTGCTTAGGGAAGCTTATCAATCTTGGTTGCCTACTGTTCTTCAATCAGCTTACACGACGAATCAAAATCTGTTTCCTTCATTTGGTTCACTGAAGACCATCAGAAATATGTCAGTTTTGCTTGTTTCTCTCTGCTGTTTGTTTCCTTGTCATTTTCGGTTTTCTTTGTTTAATTTGAAGTTTAATCTGGATCATTTTGATTTTTCATTTGATTCAGTGGTGTGGAGAGGGGGTTTAAGGATAAACCTCATCCAAGACTTGCAAAAATGGTTCTATCAGCCACATTAACTCAGGACCCAAGTAAGCTCGCACAGCTTCATCTTCACCATCCTCTGTTCCTAACCACCGGAAAAACACGATATCAGCTTCCTGAACAGCTGAAATCCTTTAAATTGGTAGGAATATTATTAAAAATGTTGTTATTATGGTAGTATTTTCCAATGTAAGAATTTGATTTATCTTTGGCTGCACCCTCTTTGTAACTTATTGTAATTTTTTTCTTATATGTCTATACAGGTTTGTAAGTCAAAGCTTAAACCACTTTACCTTCTTGCGCTTCTGGAATCTTTGAAAGGGGAAAAATGTATAGTTTTCACATCATCAGTCGAGTCAACTCACAGGCTATACACCTTATTGAATTTCTTCGATGACCTACAAATCAAGATTAATGAATATTCACGTCTTCAACGACAGTCCGTAAGAAGGTAATCTATCCATACATGCTTATTTTGCTGCATGCATCTTTCTTGGTTTGTTTGCTGATGTGGGCCGACAACCCATCTTACAGCAAGGCATTGAGGGCGTTTCGGGCAGGAGAGGTCCAAGTGCTTATTTCATCTGATGCAATGACCCGTGGAATGGACGTTGAGGGGGTGCAAAATGTAATTAATTATGATATGCCTGGATTTATTAAGACATATATTCATAGAGCAGGCCGAACTGCAAGGGCAGGGCAGGGGGGTCGTTGCTTCACACTACTGCACAAAGACGAGGTACTTTGCTTGATGAGGATATTTCATAATTCAAGACAATTGCTTGTTAAGAATCTGTTCCTAGTTTGTATTTGGAGTTTCTTTGATATTGTTATTTCAGGTTAAACGATTCAAAAGGCTGTTACAGAAGGCTGACAATGAGTCTTGTCCACTGTACTCTGTTCCACCGGAGTCAATTGAGTCATTTCATTCCATGTACACAACAGGTAAACCGTCTTTGATATACACAGAGTGTAGGATGGATATATGCAGTGTTTTTAGCCTGAGACAGTGTAATTTGTTTTACTCAGCCTTGGAGAGATTAAAAGAGAGCGTTGAATCCGAGAAATACAGAAGAGGCAAGATTAATACCAAAAAACCTGTTGTTACAAGGAAAAAGGAGAAACCCGTCTGAAGGAGCACGACTTGTATATGATGATACCTTGGTGAGAGAGGGCGAACCATTCTGTTAATTATCGAAAATTGATTTGAGAAGAAGATTAATTCTGGATGATAATAATCTTTCCATTATTTGTTGGATCAGTGATGCTGGTGCTGGTGCCACATTCAGACAATGAGGTTCTCGGAATCCCAGCTCCCCGTAAGGAAGTTACTTATGAACAAGGATCACTCCATAAGAAATTCAGTAGTGGTCTAAAATTTTGAGTAGTTAGAAATCTGTTAAATGTTAGATTATTATTGTAAAATGAGAATGGCTGAGAATTTACTATGTATTTGACTTGGACCAGCCCGTCAAAGTTGTTTTTTTTCTTATATTCGCACTCACCATGTGAGATTCGAACCCGGATCAATGCACCCTGTCAAAACTTGTTTGTACTGAAATTTATCCAGATACGCCAATTCAAACTTATGTGATTGATTTCTTGTTTCCACATCCCATTTACATTGAGAACCGGACCCCTAAGATGCAAAAAAAAATTGTTCTTCCGAGATCGAGATCTCTAGTTAAGCTATAATTGTAACTTATGTATTAGCATAATATTATAGAGGCGTGATTTTGATGTGGGCGTAGAATTGTCCCCGACAGCAGCGCTGAATATTGACTGCAAGTAAGAGGATTCAACAAACTTGACGAACTCTGCTAATTTACTTGCTATAATTGCGGGAAAAGGAAACCTAACAATTAACCTCTTCGGTTAGTCTCCATTAGGGTTTCAACACGTCGCATGTTTTTGTGGCGTTAGTTTCTCTCATTCTCGTTCTTAAGTCTCAAGACTCGGTCTATATATAATGTAACGCTGCATGGGGGTTTGGATCGTAACCACATTCTTCAAAGCTTCTCTGTTTGATAATCAATAATCACCCCATTCTATCTCTTCGAGAAATCCCTCCCTTTTCTCTCTAAAAAGCTGATGAAAAAGGATATTAGCTGCATGCAGGCCTGGATTGAGGTTGCACCAGCTCCTCTGATTTCTCCCAGCAAAGCTTCCAACGCCCCCAAACTGGAGACCATCTTGGAAGAAGGTTCAGAGAAAATGGAGTTTGCTAAAAAGAAGGCCGTTTTCCTCCTCCCCGTCGTTCTCTTCTTCGCCTCCTACCTCTTGATAAACAGATTGTTCGTCATTTCGTGAAAGGGAACGAAGCCCTTTAGGCTTCAACTCCTCGTATTTTTCCTCGGAGATATAACCCGACACCTCTCCATAAACTCCCATCTCTGTCAATGCAGAAGCAGGGGAAATCAAGAGAGGGAGATCGGTGCAGAGATGAAATTTATGATTGATCAAGGGGTTATATTTCGAGAATACCGGGGTAAGAAAATCGCTAAGAATTAGGCATCGAGAACGGATATATCCTGCAAATTTTCCAGGAGAGGTGGGGCGAAAAACAAGCACGAAAGAGGATTCATTATCTGTCAGCGGAGGAGCTTTCAATAAGACATAGTCACATAGTTTTTTATGTCTTGTGTAAAGTTAGGTTGGTTTCTAATGTAAAACTGTGGAGTAATTAATATAAAACTAATTTCTTCCCTTTTCTGGATTTGGAAATATTCTTTATATCAACCGCAGTTCAGCCCCATATAAGTTGTGATTAATTCCATAAAATGTTTTTAATATATTCTATTAAGTAAATTAAAATGTTGAATAAAAACGAATTCTGGGTAGTTGGAACCAACAATTGAAAAACAACCTATGCATATAAACATCCAGGGCACAATAAGGCAAGATACTGATATGAAGGTATAGAGATGGGAAAGCTACATCGATATAAAGATATCCAAACTGGTAATTTTGATGCATATATAGCCTACTTGCAAAACTGATGTTGTTCGTAACAACCGTTTAAAGTGCTTTTATAAATTGACAAGGCCGAATAGAATAGATCCATAACTCGACATTCATCCAAAGAAAGTGGCCGGCAAAATGGAGGAAATACAATGAGGTGCGTAAATGTGGCAGATGTGACTTCAAGCAAACATCTTTAGCTCCAGACGAAATTTTATGATTCCACAGCTACAGCATCAGCATCTGGATTATCAGCTGCATTCAGCATTTCTAGTCGCGGTCTCTTCAAGGCTGAAATATACAAAAGGGGCATATTTTGACAATCAAACAAAATTTTAACTGGTCATGACTGCAAAACATTGAAGACAAAGGCATCCTACAACATGATAAGTTTATAGCACACATATATCAAAGTGAGTTTTTGCTTATTAACATCAGAGTCCAAAACTTCCAACACAAAATCCTTTTCTCGGGCACAAATAATTCATGCCTCTAGGATGACCAGGTCACGACTCACGACAGGCACTAGTTATTCATCACCTATGCTAAATGATGACCATCAATCTTTTTCGATTTTTACTCAAGTCTTCGAACATAGTACATCATTCCCAATATCAGTATAGTTTGCATTGTTAGGTGGGAGATCTTAAAAAATTATATACCAGACACCAAATCAAATTAACAACCTTGGTTCAGTGTATCAGAATGAGACTGCAGATACGAAACAAGCAAATACACACTGTAAAAATCAAGATTGAGGAACAACTTATAAACAAGAAGCAGACTCACATTTGACAGATGATCCAGCAAGGCAAGTTAGCCTGGATTTAGTATTGGCCTCGGTCAATGGAGTTGGCTTCTCCTTGTTCGTCATCCTCACATCCCAAACACGGATTACTCCATCAGATGATGCAGATGCCACCATAAAAGGATCCTCCTCACCTGAATCACCATTGTTCTTGGATAAGACAACGATTCCCTTTACACGCGCCGCATGAGCATCTTCAATAGAATATGCCACTTTCCCACTGGTTGTATCCCATGCTGTAACATTCCTATCCTCTCCACCTGTAAATAAGATCCCGTTCTGCCAAAAAGTATATCATCAACTAAAGAATCAGTTTGGTTCTGCCTATTTTATGATATAAACAAAATCAGATTAATACAGAAAGTGGAAGAAACCGCACCGATCCAGGGGTAGCACAAAGGACTCTCTTCTTATTATCCAGCTCAAAAATTAACTTGGCATCCTCGGATTCGTGAACACTGATTTTCTCATCGACTACCATGAAGAAATTTTCACCAGTTTCATCAAACTGAACAATCTCCGCCTCTTTACTTAACTTGCAGTAAAAACTCCGTCTTCCTCTCACCAAATTGACCATCGCCAAGCAATCATCGTGCCCCACCGTCAAGGCCAGCTTCCCGGAGGGATGCACGGAGAGCGAATTGACTGATTTTTTATGAACTTTGACAGTCTTAAGGTGCACGAAAGGATCCGCATCATAGATAGATAACGAACCCTCAGCGTCGGCGGCGAGTAGGTTGCGGGGGAAGGAACCGAGCGAGGGAGGGGAGAAGAAGGAGAGGGAGGTAATTGAGGAGGAGTGGTGGAGCGAGCCAATCTCCGCCGAGGAAGAAAGGTCGTAGATTTTGATGGTATCGTCGTTTCCGCCGGAGACGGCGGCGGAGCCTGCGACAGCGACGGTTTTGATGGTGGAGAGGTGGGAGGGGAAGGAGAAGAGCGGAGCAAGGGTGAGAGAGTGAGGGTGCTTACGGGATTTGAGCTTGTAGCCCCAGATGAAACGCTCGTATGATCCTGCAATCAGACTCATTTTCGGAAAATCAAAACCCTAGAATGTTGGCGGACAAGGGTTTAAAGAATCATTACTAAGGACTGTTTGGCGTTTGCTATTTCTTTTTTCGTTTTTTTGCTTAAAACCAATGTAATTCTTGTCTCTTGAAAAACAAAAAAAAAAAAGAAAGAAATATCAACTATTTAAAAAAAAATTGAAATATGAGAGTATATTTGGAACATTTTTTTTTTTTATTTTTAAAAAACTTAGCATACCCAAAAAACTGAACCATTAGTTATTTGGGTCGAATACGGGTATATTTGGAACAGCTTAAGAGAGCCTAATAATACATACTTCTACAAAATTATACAAAGCTTAAATATAATTTTTATAAAAAAAGTCTGTATTATGTTGTTAATAATGTGTGCAAATTTGCATATTGTTTTAAGCTAATTTGTGAATGTATTATTTTGTTTTATACAATTAAATCAGTATTTGTTTCTTCTAATGTAAAGGTTAGAAAAATTGAAACCAAATCTTCTTGTCCAAAATAACAGTGACTTCAATTTTATAAATCCAAAACCCAGGTTGATGTTTGCCGACGATTACCCTGAGGGAATTACTGCCCAAGGGACGCCCAAGACTTATTTTAGGGATATAACCCTCAATTTCTTCCTTCGCATACACAATTCCCAAATTCTGGAATTCCCTCTTGCAGCTACTGTTACTAATTGTTCTTCGCTACCAGCCGCCGCCGCCGACGAATGGGTGAGCTTCAAATCCAACACCCTTTCTCTCTTCCACCTCCGCCGCTGCCTCCGTTTCCGCCGCGCGAAGACGCCACGCCTCCGCCGTCCTCGTCACGGGACGACCCGCCGCCACCGCCTTTCGATCCCAGCCGAAGTAACCCTCTTTTTCTCTCTGTTTCTGTAATTCTTGTGTGGGATGTATGAAATTCCTTTTCTTTTTGCCTTTTTCCTTGTTTTTTATGATCTTGGTCCTGTATGGGCAATTGTGTTGAATATTATTGAAGAATTAGAAATTCAATTAACGTAGGCCGATTTGATATTTGTTTCTATTGTTTGGTTTTAGTATACCTTGCTGCTAATTCATGCTTTCTTGAAATTTAAAGTTGATTAAATGATTATGAACATTGTTTATAAGCTGATTATCACGGTTATCTGTATTGCACTGTCTAATTGGAAAAAAGGGATGGAGATTAGAGAATGCAATTTCTTGGGAGATTGATTTAGGGTAGGTAAGAGGTTGGGTTAGTTACATGCTGCTCGTAATTTGATTACAGTAAGATCTGATAATATTCGATCCAAACTTTTGGGAAATGTTCTAATATACTGATGCAATAAATTTCACCAAAATTGAACTATTTGCCCATAGTGTTTCTTATGTGTATTCTGTTTTTGTCTTTTGAAGTGATTGGTATAATCAGAAGGAAGGCCTTGATCAAAGACTTGGCGGCTGTGTACCACGCTGAGTGCCTCACATACTGCCAAGAACTTTTGGAACTTCAGAAAAAAATAGACGAGGCAAGTCTTATCTCCTCATTCTTATTTATCTCTGCCAAAAAAAGATGAAAATTCACGGCCTTTTCATGTTTTTGAGGCACTACATTCACCTGTAGTGTAATGGAATACCAATTTTTTTTTTGAGGGGGTGGGGTGGGGGTTGGTTGGATCCGGACAATTTGATCAGTCAACTTCTCCCACTCTGTCTCCTAATTTTAACTGAACCAATTAAACGATAGTCCGATGATATGTTTGCAGTTTAAAGTTACAAAAAGGTGTGTAAGATAAATTTCTCTCTTTAGTTCTAGGTTAACTTCGACTATGTTCTTGGTTGTGAAACTTGTTGTCATCTATTACATATCACATAGCGATTGACACATGGACGTGTGGTTTGGTCAGGCATATTTCCCTGATTTAAACTCATGCATGAAATGGATAGCTACAAGAAGAACCAGGATAAGTTGATCAATTGTTTTGAACTCAATAATTAACATTTTCTCTTATCCCAAAATTTGATATCAGCAGCTTGATTGAAAGTTGTCTTGATGTGTTTGTATAACGGACTGATTTCACTTTTTTGATGCTTTCTTCATAAAGTGCTTGTTCGTTTGTACACAATTGTCCCTGCCTGTCCCCTTTACTTCCTACCCCTTTTCATTGTCTTTCTAACTCTAATTATTGGTTACATTTCTCAGAACTTAATTTCCTTATTTCGTAAATGTCTTGACAATCCGATCCAGTAACTTGGTATTTGAGCGTCGATAACATGACACACAGCAGCCTAACTATAATCCGTTTTCGAATACGTGCAGCCATTTATAGATGTAAAAGCTCCAGAGGAGCCGAGGAAAGAAATGTCGAGACCCTCTAAACGCATGAAAAAGACCCGCTAGGTACCAATATCGATTTAACAGCACATTTTGATCCTCCATATGAACCCCCTCGCTGACAATCTTTCTGATTTCGTAATTCTTTGGCAGGTTACACAATGTTGATTCTTTGAGGAAAAGCTTATTTAGCCATCAGGCAAACTGGATGGCTCTCTGTACCCTATATAATTTATTTTACTTAGTATGATCAAACGAGTTATCTTCTACGAGGAAGCCATGTAAAAATAGATGAATTCTTTATAAAGTGTTAGTTAGCTTGATCTGATTCTGTGCAGTACGAATACTTCGATTTGTAACATGATTTGATTTGTATTATATTACTTTTACCACGATAAAGACATGTTATTTGAGGATTGGTGGGTCCCACCTTGGTATTCTGCATTGTTATGAGAAGGTTATAATGGGCCCAAACCAGTCAAACGCAGGTCAGAAAGCCCGAATCATGCCTGTGTTTTTCTGTTTGAATATGGACTATGATGAAATGAGAGCTGCATGATTGCTTGAAAGGGGCAATATTGATGGTCAAAACTGCATATGTCATCCTGATATGATGATGACAAACACATCTCAGAAATTACCACAGTGTCATGTCTTGGGATGATTTTTCATGATTCCTTCCCAATTCTTTCTTTTTTCTGGAGTTTTTTGCACTACATAAGTTTGAAATCATCATTTCTTTATTTTCGATTTATTTGGCATAAAAATTTTGGATGCATTATATATTTATATGTATGAATTATGTTTGAAAACTCATGACGACCCTTCTTCCCATGCATGCGATCATTATGATTGGAAGGGAGGGGAGAGAATTCTTGTGCATTTGACATGACTCATGCCCATGAAACAACACATCAAAATCAACACGGGAATTCAGAAATTAATTAATAATACAATCATTAATGACACACGAAAAAAAAGTTAATATCTATTGCATGATATTGGGAATAGGCAAACACCATATATGATACATGCACCATAGTCATTAATGTATGTATTATGACATTATGTGATGTATATATATATGTGTAGCTAGCCATGCATACTCCCATGTGAAAGGCTAATACCATGCATGCATACATCATGAGTTAGGGTTAATTAATCGAAGACACTAGACAGCATCACAGATCAAAGCCAGAGAGCTCCAGCGTCCTTGAGGAGAGGGATGAGGTTGCCGCTAATGTGGCTGGCCATGACAGTCTCAATGCCGCCCAAGAACTTCCCGCCGACAAACACCGCCGGAACCACCGGCTGTCGGCGGCCTCCGCCGCCGGAGAGTCGGAGGAGGAGGGCGTGGATGTCTTTCCCGGAAGGGTCGCGGTCGAGCTCGATGATGGTGGGGCCTACGCCGAGACCGAAAAGCAGCTGCTTGACGACGTGGCACATGCAGCAGCCGCTGATGGTGAAGACGACGACTGCATTGCCGGAGACGAGAGCGCCCACCTTCTCGCACACGGCCTCCATGTTCACCGCCACCGCTGCGGTCATTCTGACGGCGGGCGTTAAATCTTTTGCAACTTGCATGTTTTGTGTTAAATGTATGCAACTAAGAGATTATGATTATGGTGAAGCACGTTATATATATGCAAAAATTTATGGTGAGGAAAGAGGAAAGAAATGGAGAATTGTATTTAATTTGCAGAATAAGTGGAGGAGGAAAAAAGGTATAGAGAAGAATGATGAAAAACAAAAAGACTGTTGAGGCTCATAACATATATAAGCATCATCTTCCTTTGTGAGAGAGAGAGAGAGAGAGAGAGAGAGGGGCAGAGGCGTAGGTGTAGTGGTAACAGAAAGATGTCTGGCGGCCCTGATAGTATTTGTGAGACAAGCATCTCAAATTTGGGGATAATTAATTATGAAGAATGTGGGATTAATGAATGAAATATAGGTATGGAGTGGGGACATTAACATTTAACAATATATCGATCTCAACAGAATAGAAGTAGTACATATTTGTACATATATAGTTGCTTTTGCAGAAGGCGTGATTCAGGAGGTACGGTTGCAGAGATGAATTAATAGTATGACAGATTGTTAATTGTTTTACGGCCTTCCGACAACCCGACAATCCAACGCCCTACACGCCGTCACCCATATTCATTGCACCTGACACTAACGCCGTCTACTCTCTGGCCCAACAAGCCCAATTCTTCTCCATAAGGCCCAATTTAATTGTCTTTGTCTGCTTCTGGTTTTTAGACCACCAACCCTAATGCTGACCTAGGGACTGTAGGCCGTAGGGGTGGGTGCGGTTTTTTTTTCTTTTGGTTTGTTTTTTAAATTTCCAGATTTCATTCAAACGCTTCTATGTCAATGAGACAATGACGATATTATTTTTCTCTGCATCAATGACAATATTGCTTGAATTTTTCTATTTTTTGCATACAATATTGTTTTTGCTATTTAAGAGAATTATATTAATACTACAAAGTAGAGAATCTTCTTTTACCCACTTGTATAATACAACATTCTCTTTAAATGCAAATACCAAATGGTAAAGACTTCCAAGTTCCAACCATTATTATAATTCCAAAAAGACTTAAAAGAGACAAGGGCTTCAAACATTTTCTAAATTAAAACCTTCCAACATTCTACAAATCTTCAAAACAAGAAATAGGTTTACTGGAGTGGTTCATACTTGTTAAATATAGTTTTATTTTTATAATAAACATTAGAATATAAAATATATAATTCATTTTATTTTATTTTAGGTCGGGGAATTCGGGCCCTGATTGGGTAGCATATATATCAATACCCGATCCCGAATTTTTTAGTCGATAAGCATGGTGGGTTCCAAGTTGCAGGCCCAAGTTCATCCAAATGTGTCTTTTGTTCAAAAAGTCGCCTATTGGGTTCCAATTCGAAACTGATCTGAACTAAATAAGTTTGAGCCCAAAATTAAATTAGAAAAAAACAATAAAGTTGGGCAGGTTTGATTGTAAACATTCCCGTGGATATGAAGTAACGAAAATGAAAGAAAGGAAAAGGTAAAACTTAAAAGGAAGACTCAAGAGCTAGCCCAAACCTTTGACGACTGATTAGAAAAGCAACACTTTTCTAACTAGAACAATCTGGTAATTAGGAAAGGAACACAGTCATAAAGTAATTTTGCCTCGACGACTTTTTAATAAGCTAATAAACCATATATGTTGGGTAATGCACCCTATATTTTAGGGGGAACATAAAAGTATTACAATTTTTCTTTCTCTCTGGCCAATCACTATGTGTCTCTTATTATCTCTATTATCATAAGTGCACGTATATAACACATATATTTGCAGAATAGACGTTCCGATACTATTTTCTTTTATTCTACCTTGGCGTGTCCCATTCGTAATATTAATTAAGTGGATGTTACTAACCTAGCCACATCAATGTTTATCGATACTTATATAATTAAAAGAGTAACCAAACACATGATAAGTGTAACTCAATGGATTGAGATCAAAAGATTAAGACTTGAAAACAAAACCCAATCGAGACAAATTAAAAGTAATTTGAATGGATTCAACTCTTGTTTTAACAAGGATTCTACCAACATTATTTAATGTGTAAATCAACCTAGATAGAAACCAAAATCTTGACACAATTCTTTTCTTTCCTAATGTATGATGCAATATCGTCTTGCAATTTTAGTTTGTATGGGAATTTTCGTGTACCTAAAAAGATGGGGAGAAAGCAAACCAAAACTATAGACGATTTGACACATCTGAACATGGGAGAGACCCACAACAGAAATCGTATTTGTGGCAGAGAATATTCAACACATTTTAATGCTTTATTTTCTTTGCTCCATGCATTCACAACCTTCCACCTGTCCCATTCCTCTTCTAACCAAGATGCCTTCTCCTATAAAGTCTAAACCCTTTCTTTTTCTACATCTTACTTGAGCAAATTGAATTACTATCATTAGGTATGGATATATTCTCCTCTTAATTATTATTATTAAACACGTAGAAAAATCAAGAACAAATGTGTTTCTGATTTTATTTCCAATTATTATTTCATTTATATGCTCCATTTTGACTAGGAAAGATATCCCGCCTTTATTGGCCTGCACAACACATGTTTCCCGACCAATGTAAAATAAACAACTCTTACAAAAGGACAACATTTCATGTTGTCGAAATCAGTTCGAATTTGGTTCGATCAAATTAATATATAACGAGGGATGAATATTTAGGCCAATTAAATAGCAAGTGTAATATACTTACTATTATAATTGATTTGTTTTGATCGAATCAGGTTTGAGTAGAAATTTGCGTAAAATCAAAAGCACTTTGAAATGTAAAGTAAAGTTGGGCAGTAAATTATGTTTAATATTTGTGGAATCCTCAACTGTAGTCTGTATAACCCTAAGAGATTTGGGTAACATTAATATGCAGATGATGGAAGGTATACCGTATACTTGTGGTTAATTACTGGAGCATATTGGGGTGGTAAGAAAAAGACAACAAATAATGATGATTGCGGAGGTTTTGGTAATTTTACCAGTAAAATTTGGTAATAATGAAAAGAGTAATCCCAGAATGCCTATAAATGTCATCGCAATCTGCATCGTGGAAGTGTGTGGGTGCTATGCGTTTGTTTTAGAAAAGCAAAAATTAAGAGATAAGTCAAAGAAGAGGGTAAGTGAAAGATATATAACAGGATAAAGTCATTAGACTTACTGAGTCTCTCGACTTAGGCTTTCCTTTTGCCTTACATCTACATCCCCTCTTAATTTCATAAATTACACTTTTACCCCCTTATACTTGGATTATATACTCGCTGCGTTAAGCTCGGTTAGAAAAGGCTATCAATTTGGTATGAATTAGGCCTGTGGGATTTCATTACAACCTCTGTATTCTGCACTGCAGTTTACATGCACCAAGACCAAGGCATGAATATATCTATCTCCAAATAGTTGGTTATTTTTGAACTTTTTTGTTTGATCAGTACGAGAAGCGAACAAGTATTTGAGGAAGGAGATATAGGTGTAGGAATGGAAGGAGGTATACAGAGTGGTGGAGCCGATACGACCGCGTTCAGAGACTGCATATCGCTGGCTTGGACAAACCCTTTCATACTCCGTCTTGCTTTCTCAGCCGGCATTGGCGGCCTCCTCTTCGGCTACGACACCGGTCTCTCTCTCTCTCAAACACACACAGTTGCACAACAGGAGATCGAACAGCATATATATTGTTCTCATTGAAGTTTTACTAATCTATCTTCTCAAGTAGTAAAATAACTTAGTTTAAAACTCAAGTTGGCTTTCTGAAATGAAAACCGATAGCTTCATGCATTGTGTTTGGCATATCAATTATGGTTAATCACTTAATCTTATCCTTAAATTTGATTTGTGGTGTGTATTTTGCAGGGGTGATATCAGGTGCGCTTCTGTATATTAGAGATGACTTCCAGTCCGTCGACAGACAAACTATTTTGCAGGTCAGTTAAGTTAATAGGTCCACCCTTGGATTCATCGAAGACGATAACCAACTTTTAGGACGATCAGTCGTTTTTTATTACCCAAATATCGCCACGTTTATTGAGAGAGATTGAAAAAGAGAGTGACGGGTTTTTGTCCTTTTTTCACATGTTTTTGATTAGCATTGTTTAGTAAATAATCCATAATTTATTATACTACTTCGTGATCTTGAACTGATGGGGAGATGCTGGAGCTCTAAACGTAGTATTAATCAAACAGGAAAGCATAGTGAGCATGGCGGTCGCCGGAGCCATCATTGGCGCCGCCATCGGCGGCTGGTTGAATGACAGATTCGGGCGGCGCACCACCATCTTGATTGCGGATTTCCTGTTTTTCATCGGCGCAGTTCTGATGGCTGGCGCCCCAAATCCATCACTTCTGATCATCGGCAGAGTGTTCGTCGGTCTCGGTGTGGGAATGGCTTCCATGACTTCCCCATTATATATCTCTGAAGCATCTCCGGCTAAGGTCAGAGGTGCTCTTGTTAGCACTAATGGCTTTCTAATTACCGGTGGCCAGTTCCTTTCTTATCTCATCAACCTTGCTTTTACCAAGGTAATAACATCAACTCAGATCATAATACAGGGATTTCGATGCCATTAACTCGTGAGAAAGGTAATTACTAGTTAAGCTTTTCTTGTTTTCCTTTCTTTTTGGATAGGTACCAGGGACGTGGCGGTGGATGCTCGGGGTGGCCGGAGTGCCGGCTCTGCTACAGTTCATACTGATGCTGCTGCTCCCAGAATCGCCCCGTTGGCTTTACAGAAAGGTTTATATAACTAAAACCTGAGTTAAATCTCTTAAATCCATTTTAACTGTCAATAAACGTCCTTGTTGAAAACAGGGCAGGAAAGAGGAAGCTGAAGCAATCTTGAGAAAGATATACCCATCATCGGAAGTTGATGATGAAATACAAGCCCTTAAGGAATCAACTGAAAAAGAGATTCTTGAAAACGAATCCTCTGAGAAAATCAGCTTTCTGAAGCTTCTGCAAACCACAACAGTTCGAAGAGGACTCATTGCCGGCGTTGGGCTTCAGATCTTCCAGCAATTTGTGGGCATTAACACAGTAATGTACTACAGTCCCACAATATTTCAACTAGCTGGAATTGCATCAAACCAAACAGCCCTTCTCCTCTCTTTAGTCACAGCAGGGTTAAATGCTTTCGGCTCCATTGTTAGCATATACTTCATAGACAGAACAGGGCGAAAGAAGCTTCTGATTTTCAGCTTATGTGGAGTTGCAGTCTCACTCGGGCTTTTGTCTGCTGTTTTTCATGAAACCACCTCACATGCACCAGCAGTGAGTGCTGTTGAAACTTCCCACTTTGATGGCTTCGGTTGTCCTGATTATCGTTCAGGGGGGTCGCCACCCCCCGCTTGGGACTGCATGAGGTGTCTGAAAGCTTCGTCTCCAAGCTGTGGCTTCTGTTCATCATCCATAGACAAGGTACAACAATGTTTTGATTTACCATTACAAAAACTTTAAAAAAATACCAAATTTCACTCTCTTTTTTGGCAGCTTCTTCCTGGAGCGTGTTTGATTTCGAACAACACGGTTAAGGATGTTTGTCATGGCGGAACCAGGCAATGGTACACAAGGGGCTGTCCCAGTAGATTTGGATGGTTAGCACTAATCGGCTTATCACTTTATATTATCTTCTTCTCTCCTGGAATGGGGACAGTTCCTTGGATTGTGAACTCTGAAATATACCCTCTTCGGTTTCGCGGGGTTTGTGGAGGAATAGCTGCAACAGCTAACTGGATATCGAATCTGATTGTGGCGCAGTCGTTTCTATCTTTGACAGAAGCAATTGGGACTTCTTGGACATTTCTAGTATTTGGAGTGATTTCTGTTGTGGCTTTGGTTTTTGTTCTTGTTTGTGTTCCTGAAACAAAAGGGCTTCCCATTGAAGAAATTGAGAAGATGTTGGAGAGGAGAGCCCTGCATTTGAAGTTTTGGAACAAGAGGTCTGACGCAGTGAAGAAAAACCAGGATGTCTGAAGAGCAATTATGCTATTCTCAAAAAAGAAAAAAGAGCAATTGTGCTAATAATATCTACTCAGTAATGATATCATTGTCTGAAAATGCTTGGAACTCTGATGGTTATTGGAACTACAAACAACATTCATATGGATAATTGTTTCCTGACATGAAACTGATGATCTGTTATTTAACTAAAACATACAATGATGTGAAAAAACTCAGGCAATGTGCTCAGCAAGACTGAGGATCTTGAGATGCTTCTTTTTCCTTAGTTCATGTGGAACGGGGCCAAAAACCCTTGTTCCAATTGGCTCGTTTTGTTTACTGACAAGCACACAAGCGTTGTCATCGAACTTAATTTGGCTCCCATCAGAACGAGCGCGTTGCATTGCAGCACGAACTACAATAGCATAGACAACTTCACCTTTCTTGGTTTTTCCATTCATACTTGCTTCCTTGACTGATGCGACTATTTTGTCACCTAATCTTGCTCCTTTCTTTCCGGCTAATGCCTGTATGCACTTCACTCTTTTAGCACCGGAATTATCCACTACTTTCAGATTCGTCCCCATCTGTATGAATGTCCTTTGTTGCTGGTACATACACATCCAGTATCAAACAAAATTTATTTCTATGACACATAAGCCAATTATCTTTCAGCAAACTATAATAAGTAATGAATTAATTCTCTCTGCTCTATTATCAAACCAAAGTTATTTCTATGACACACTCAATAAATATTAAAGAATCATCCCTAAATTTTGTTAAATCAAGAGGAGGCAAAGCCAGTGCAGATAACATAATTAAAGGTACTCAACGTTTGTGTTAATTGAGCACCAGTCAATGCTAATACATCCTATCACCAATTACACGATCAACAATATGGTATTGTCTCAGGCGAGTCTTGAAGTTGGTATACTAATACGCACTATAGAAAGGGTGAACAATGCTATTCACCACAAAAGAAGCCTTGAAGTGAAGATCAATGTTCACAACAAAATATATCATGTTGAACAGTTGAAGAAAATCAGATAGTTGATAAGCGATAAAAGCTAACACTTGTCAAACAGGAATTTAATCTTAAAATCATTGCTTCGACTATGATTAAGGTCATACTCTTATAAAGATCCAAGATACCTGAGATAAGAAATCCAGATGCGTGAGCTGTGATGATGAAATGCTTGCTCCAGCAGCATTGTTGCTGAGCCCAGCTAGGATCGAACGACCAACTGATGTTTCGTCCCATGAAGATATGAGAACATTAGTTACATGTAGTAACTGGGTTACCTTTAATTAGAACAAACAATCACAAATAACATACTAAATTCAATCCCACAAATTTCCATGCTATCTATTCTGTTATCACAGCATTCCAATCGGTGTCATAGTGTCATTCCAAACCTCTTAACATCGAATTCCAAATCTTACTGAATAGCAACTGCAGCAATGCAGCTTTAACCCTCAGATACAAATTTTTCTAGAGAGGATTATAACATCAACACATGCCAAAATAGTTTAAAATATCAGAAAATAGGTACATCCGAAAATCCAAATACAATAGAAATGTGAAGATTTGTCGGGGAAACCTAGATTTCTCCATTTTGCGCAAAAATCGAGTAAGAATTTTAAAAAATGGACAGTCAATTGGACGTTGAAACACTCCTGCTTCCTTCAAGAAGTGTAAATATGAGCACAAAATCTCGAAGAAGAACAGGGAGACCATGAAAAATCAAGTTGGGGATCAAATTAAAATACATACCGCGAAACAGCTTAGAAGAGTTAGAGGCAGCCATTGCCTGGATTCCTCGATTAGAAGACGAAAACTTCCAGATATATTCCTGCTCATTTAAGAAAATAAAAAATATAGAAAAATCAGTCACCACCTATAATCGCTCGAAATATTTAAAAATTTTCAGATCAATCAACGTTAGGGACAGGTCAGACATACCGGCTATGTGCTTCTGACGGTGCCGGTGGCCGATTGAGGGCGGCGGCGGTGGCGGTGGCGGGGCAGCTGGGGTTTTGGGGAGAAAGTGCAAAAACCTGTGAAGCAAAATACTGGATTAAATTTGTATGGGCTGGATAAAATTTCCAATTTGGGCTAAGATGTTCAGTCACTGTATGGGCTTTAATATTACTGGACCTATTTTAACGTATCTAAGTTTCGAATATGGGCTTACAACTTCCTGATCACTACAACCTGGCCCAACCTACTTTTTTATTTCCAATAAATATGAAAAAGAATAAATAATATTTGTGTTGGACAAAAGTTAATTTGAGGTTGACCACATTTGATGGTCCAAGTCCAACCTATAATAACATGTTTGTTAATGATTGAACAAGAGAAGGGACCATCTCATATTTTAATTCAAGCAAACACAACATACTTTCCCCAGTTGCATTTCGATTTAGCTAGCGGGCACATTCGCCCTCAAAGTTTGGGACATATATAATTGCTACACAACTAACTTATTTATTCACAACCAATCACATCTACCAAATCCCTTGATATTATATTTTAATGTCCCGACTCGATCTAAATATAGAATAACCGATTAATTATAATTCTAACATCGAAATTGACATATCAAAATTTATTTGATGGAATCTGAGCATATATAGTATTTTTGAGAAATAATGAATCATCACTATAATGGTGATTATGATATGGTTGACTCGTAATAATAAGATGTTTGCTAATTATGGAATGAAACTTTACCTAACCAAAATCGAATTTGATGAAAGCATATCTGTAAGCTTAAGCTGTACGTGTCGTGATGTGTATTAGAGGCTTTTTGACTTGTTAATAGTGATGGTGGAAACTAAAGAGGACAAGAATGTTTGTACGTGGGCATATTATAGTGGGATTTTGACTGCAGAAGATAGAAGAGGAATAAGCACACCAAAAAAGATTTGTATAAATGAGTTCTAATACATGATGATCATCATTGTCTCGTGACTTCTGTCAATTCTTCACCTTTTTTTTTCCCTACGGTAGGTCTGATTAATCATGTTTTCGTAGTACTTGGCTTTCTTTTACTGTGTTTCAATTCAACTTAGCGCTGCCCATTTTGCCTCCTATTTTGTCCCGTTTGGGTATGTGTATAGCGACACTGAAAATGACTTAATGATTTAAATCAACAAGTCGTTGAATTATGAATAAACAATTAGCCTAAAAATTTAAAGTAATCTCATACTTTTAAAGTTAAAATTTGAATATTAGTATTTAATTAAAAATGTATGTATCATTTTTACTCGTTCATATTATCTTGATATGTAATTATTAAATCTGAATGCAAATTTTGGTGCGTAAAATATACAAAGTAGGTGGATTTTGAAAGATACAATACTTTTTCTTACAAAAGCAAAAGAGTGTAAAAAAATGAGGATGAGAAAACTGAAATTGATTTATTCAGAAATTTGGTAAATTGTGAAAGTTATCCCATTTTTATACACAAAATATGAATAAATAAATGAAAGTTTAGGGGTAAAAATGTAAAAACAAAAGAGTGATGATGGATCACGAAGACCGCGACACGTGCAGTGTATGTGTATGGTCATCGAGAAGAGAAGTCCAATACCTTGAATCTTGCTTACAGCTTATTCTATTGTCCTCTCAGACATGGACACGTGCCCATGCCTCCCTTTTCTCTATTTCCCACTTTTATTATTATTCTATTTTCTATTACCAATTTCTCACTATAACTCATTTACCCGAAAACAATTATCCTTATATTAACTTTGATAACAAATTACACCATTAATTAATTAAAATTTACAGGTTGGTTGACACAAATTTAATTATCCACTTCCTATAGCTTTGCTTAAATTTAAATATGAAATATCTACACTACAGGCGCCCTGTGGGGTTTTCTTTTGGCTGCCCTATTGAAAAGCTGTTTTCTCCGCACACCTTTACACAGCTTTTCCCCGCTTTTTTCTTATAATTATCTTTTCCACCCCGCCCCTTTTTTCTTCTTTCGTTTTCATGCCTCAAAATTCTTTCTTATTAATTTTCAAACTCTTAAATTAGGCTTATTTTTTTACCAAATCTCAAATATGATTTAACTAGATCAGTGTACGGTCCTGAAATTAAGCTATTTTTTCTTGTAATGTATGTGGTGGTACAAAAATGATAATTTAGAAATATGTGAAAAATTAGAGTTGGCTTCGTTTTAACCGGCAAGTGGAGTCGGCCTGGAATTACGAGAACAAACCTTAACTAAGTTGGTGCTAAATCTAGCTAGCACACCATTTTTAAATATTATCTTTTTAATATTTTAAATGGTATTCTGTTTTGGTATCTTGTGCTTGGGGGACACTAACATGATTTGGATAAGAATCATAGTACAAAGTACAAACCCCCACCCATTTCTTATTTTACCATTTCATCCTCACATTTCTACTCTATTCTATTACACACAAAATTAATGGAACCCTTTTCCAACCTTTAAATTGAAATAATCTCGACGGGTACGAATACTTTTAAAATTTTCATTCTGAAGTGCCGGTCACATATAGCTAACTATACTTTTAATGCGTGTGTATGTCGTCGTATATCATGATTGACTGGGAATGGATATTTAGGCGGGGGCAGAGACAAAAAGAGT
This sequence comes from Lantana camara, assembly GCA_037501455.1. NCBI lineage: Eukaryota > Viridiplantae > Streptophyta > Magnoliopsida > Lamiales > Verbenaceae > Lantana > Lantana camara. The sequence goes on along the minus strand of CM074856.1, from coordinate 3,421,034 downwards.
GGTCCAAAACGGAGTTGTAATTAAGGTGTGCAAGCAAAAGATGTGTGTGTAGCAGCTGAGCAGATTTTAATGTCTGATGCAAATTTATTCACCTCTCTTCCTCAGGTGGGGTGTGTCCACATTTATTCTGTTTATATAATTTTCCAGCTCACTCACTTAAAGTGTATTAATCACTAAATTTTAATGGTATTGGATGAAGAAAAATGAAATCTTATTTTTTGTTATATATAATGGAAAATGAAAAATAAGTTGAATAGTTTTGTTTTTTGTTTGGGAGCAGGAAGACATAGGAAGTGGGAGTGGGAGTTTTAATATTTGATTATAATTTGGGTACTTAAAATAATAATAATAAAAGTGAAAGAGAGACCAATAATGGTCTGGTTCGAGTTGGTGGTGGAAGTGGCCCATGATTTGTCATCACACATGAGTATATTTTAAAAATTGAGAGTGGTGAAAATGGGAAAGAAAGTGAGCCACATCATTACTCGTACGGACAACCTTAATTTTATTTCCCATCCTTAAAAAGCCCTTTTCCTTGGAGGGATTATCTTATTATTGTACTAATTACTAAATAATCCTTAATTATATCTAATCAACCTTTTTTTTATATCTAATTTGGCTTTCTGGGCTTTGGGGGAAATATCTGTGGGCAATTACATAACTTCTCAAATGGACATTTGGGTGGTCGAGAACACCCCTTTACTTTTTCACTTCCACTTATTATTTGGTGCTCATCACTTGCTTCTAACATCTTTTCTCTCTAAGTACTTTAATTTTTTTTATGCTTGCTAATGGATTTTATTTATTTTCTTTTTTCTTGATTTGTTATTGTATATATTTTGATTTTTCTAAACCAAAATTCGGCTGGAATATAGGTTAGCGGTGGAGGATTATATTTGAAAAGTAGATGACAATGAGAATAGACTCAATCAAGGAGTCGGCAAATTCAATAATAAAGAGTGGCAGAGATAAACAAATAATTTCATGTTAAAAATTTACATCAATGAATATATTAATTTGAGTTTCAATTGTATAGTTGAGAACCAACAATAATTATTTTAAAAGAAGCCCACAGAGGTTGGTTCAAGTGGTTAATGAGTTCATTCCCAAAAACAAGGTTCCGGATTCAAACCTCGCTTGGGTGTGCATGTGTTAAAAAAAAAAAATAATAATAAAATATATATATATATATATTAAAAGAAAGAAAAAAGAAAAGGAGAGCGACATTATATTAATCACTTATAAACTAAGTGAATTCTTTTGAAGTTAAATGCAAGAGCCAAAATATGAATTGCAAGGGTGGTGTAGCTTGTTATTTATGATACTGTATTCGTACGATGACTTATTTACATTTAGTCTCAGATAAGTTTTTAAATAACATAACACCCTCACATTCAGATATATTAATATTGGACATTCAAATGAATTTTAAAATTACAAATGACCCCTCTCCATTAAAAAAATTATTTAAAAATTATTGTATTCATTTGATATCTAGATGTAAAAACTCATTTTTGGGGATCTTCTGTGTTTTAAAATTTTATTTAGATTAAAATTTTGGACGAAAATATCATAAATCCTAACGAAAAAGGGATCTTTTATAATTTTAAATTTTATTTGCATGTCCCTTATTATTTAATCTAATTATAGTTCAAAATACTTGCTGAATAAGCTCAATAAATGTATTAAATAAAAGGAAAATTAAATAATAAATATTGAAAAGAGCTCAGGTCACTGCATTCATCACATCATGTGGATGATGTACATCGAAAAGGACTATAATAAATAGAGCTACAAGTACATGGATTGGGTTAGTCAAGAAGACGAGCTTCCAACTTTATTTTCAGTTTTTACAGTTCAATCTGACCTTAATAATTAACTTTTAACTCCTATCACTTGCTATTTATTACAAAAAGGGAAAATAGTAACTCCTACACTCTCACAAGAGTTCTGTCTCAGGATCACAAATGTAATTCTGGAAAATTTAGGGGAAAAACAGAAGAAATGAAAATAGTGCAACAATTGATAATTAATGTCACAATTTTGATGTATTTGTAGTGGACATATTTCATAGTTTCTCCTATCCAATTGAGTGAGAGACTAATCTCCTGAGGTACTGAAAACGATTTCACGGTGACCTTTCCCAACGTAATTTTTTACATCTACAAAGTTCGAACCCAAACTTTGATTATGTGAATTCAAACACAACTAACCGCTAATATTAATATTCTTCGAAAAAGTAACATTAATGGCAATTATTTTGTGGTATTATTTGAAAAAAATAAGGGTAGCTAGAAACCTATAGTTTGGCGAATTTCGAAAAAATAAAGGGTTTTCTAAAATAAATAAATAAATAAATGAAGGGCCAAAAAGAAAAATAGAATTATATCAAAAGACAGAGAGAACGGCGCTGTGTCTGTTCTTTCCCGTATTTCTCCATAAATTCCCGTAATAAAATTTTACCATTCTTGATAACCACAAAATTTCACGAAATGATATACAAAACCCTAATATTTATTATTTAACCTCTTGTATTTCCTCCTTCTTTCTTTTCCGCCCCAATAGTTAATTCACTCATCTAATTTAATCATTATGGGATTTAAAGTGGAGAAGAGAGTATGATATAATATTGAGAAGGGCTTCGGAGTTTGGAAAGTTGGGAGATAAGGAAGCAACTCCACTGCATTTCCGGGTAAACCCGTTTTACAAACTTCAAAGTCGGGTCATTTCCCTACATATACCTCTTCCTGTTCCTTTCTCCTTTTCCCACTTCCACCCCTCCATTTTTTGGTATTCATTTTTTTTGCCCATTCTTCATCAGGTAAATTTAGTGATGATTTTGTTTGGAAATATTGTTGGTATTTTGGATATGATTTGTTGAATTTGGAAGAGTCAAATTAAAGGAGTTGAGTTGCAGATCCAAGAGTAGTTCTGGATTTTGAGTTCCTTCATTTCATTACGTGAAGCACTGCAGATGTTGATTTGTATTTATTAGGAATAATGTTTGGTGTCTGGGAACGCCATTTTTGTGTGTGGCTGTTGGTGTTTTAAGCTGATGGCTATTATGAATGTCTGCAACTTTCTAGGGTCAGCTAAATTTTAATTACTCACAGCTCTAGTAGCACCTGTCTCTTTCCTGCTGTCTGAAAGGAACCACCCAAATCTTAACTAACAATTAATTAAGGCGAATGTTTAAGCTTGTTCAAGTTGCTAATACATGTGAGAAAACAATTTGGGAACGAAAAAGGAGTGAAAAGCAGCATTTCATGTTATTCTTTTTTTGTTTTTGTGCTTCCCTTTCTTAGCATCTGATGCTCTTCTTAATTTTTTGGGGGGATATGTGTGTGTGGTGGTTATAGTTTTGACTGTTTTGATTTATTTTTATGTTAAATTGTTGTTGCAGAGGTGAGGTCTGAGCAAGTACGCAGGCTTTGGTTTTTGCTTTTGAAGGCAGTACTGCAAAAGGCTTCAGAGGAAGAAAGCTCCTATTTCCCTCTCATCGTCTTTCTGACCTTTTCTCTGTTACATAGCGTGAAATACTCTCTCTCTATCTCTGTATCTATTTTGTATGTATATGTCACTACAAAAGCCAAAGTACTCTGTGTAATCGTCATCAATGCAAAAGAAGGTACAGTCTTCCCCACATCCACCACCCAACTGCACCGAGCACCCACTCTTTTCTCTCTCTTCCTCTCCCAAACCCTAATTTTGCAACTCCGGATTCCATTTGGAATTTTGTACCTTTTTCTCCTCCTTGCTCTCTCTCTATCTAATTAAGAAAGGGAAAAGAGGTGAAAGGTGTTTCGGGAAAGGCATGAAAGCGGGGGTATGGAGGTAGATGAGATTCAATGTAAGTTTCCGAGAATCAGCAATGGAAATGGAAGACTCGACTCAACTAAAATAGGCCACGGTCGGAATATGGAAGGCCAGTATCCGGACGAGGAAGAAGATGGAGAGAAGAAAAGAATTACCGCCACCAACGGAGGCTTTCGTGGCGGCGGCGGAGGTGTTGATCTCAGCGGCGGTGTTGGTAGGTTTTACGGTTGGCCTTCCTCGCGAATCGTTAGGGTTTCACGAGCTTCCGGTGGGAAAGACAGGCACAGCAAAGTTCTGACGTCCAAGGGGCTGAGAGACCGGCGCGTGAGGCTCTCGGTGAACACCGCTATTCAGTTCTACGATTTACAAGATCGTCTAGGGTACGATCAGCCGAGCAAGGCGGTGGAGTGGCTGCTGAAGGCGGCGGCCAGCTCAATCGCTGAGCTGCCGCCGATGAACTCTCCGTTTCCCGAGACCCCCCAGCAGCTGAGCGACGAGAAGAGGTCCAGCACCGCCGGGAGCGATCAACTCGGGTTCGACTCAGCTGAAGTGGATATGGACGGCGGCGGCGGTGGAGATCCCAATTACTCTCAGCAACAGGTAACAAAATCCTCCGCCTGTAGTAGCACGTCCGAAACCAGTAAAGGCTCCGGCCTTTCTCTATCCAGATCTGAGAGCAGGATTAAAGCCCGTGAAAGGGCCAAGGAAAGAGTAGCCGAAAAGGAAAAGGAAAAAGAGACTGAATCGTCTCATGTTGCTCCGATGAACACTATTTCTCACACCACATCTTTTACCGATCTTCTGATCAGTGGAGGGATTAACAATGTGAATAGCAGCCCTAGTTCAGGTCACCAAAATGCCAATACCAGTGGCGGTGCAACGAACGAGTCGAATTTCTTCCTAAAGTCTCCCCGGCAGTGGTCGTCTTCTCCGATGGATTACTTTCCCAGTGGGCTTTTAGGGCCGCCGGTGACCCGTTCGGGTCAAATGCAATTGGCAGCAAATCCGTTCGCACCAGTGGCCTCACCGCTGTTCAGTGTGGCGACGGAGCACCACTCGGAGATGCAGCATTTCTCGTTTGTTCCAGACCACTTAGTCCCAGTCGTGAATGCCGCCGCCGCAGCTGCTGCCGGAGGGAACAGCAGCAGCAGCAACAATAATAACGGAAGCAGCAGCAATGAGTACAATTTGAACTTCACTATATCTTCTTCCGCAAATTCATCAGGCCTTGCTGGCTTCAATAGGGGGACCCTTCAGTCCAATTCGTCTTCCCCGTCCCTGTTGCCTCATCTCCAGAGGTTTCACGACGGATCTACTCCCAGCTTCTTCATAGGCACCGCCGCCTCGCCCGTGGAGAACCACCACCACCAGATCCTATCTGGATACGATGCCGGGCGCCTGCAGCTCTACTACGGCGACGCTCATGCTAATAATGGCGGCGGCAGGCAGAAAGGAAAAGGAAAGAACTAAGTTCATCCCAGGTAACTAGTTTACTTTTACCTCAAATTAATTCCTATTTATTTTTCAAGATTATTATCTTGATAATTCCTTTTCAAATCATGGTTTTTATAAAATTTCATCGGTTTCAGAAAAAAGCGAAACATAGTATTAAATGAAGAAATAGGTAGGCATAGGTATGGATAGTTGCGAATGGGCGATCGGCTGGGGTTTGTCTCTTTGTTTTGTTCCCTTGTTTCTAACATGTCTACGGCGGAGCCAGGTGTTGCTCTGCCACTGCTGGTGATGGCCGCGCATTTTAGCATCTCAGCCCAACAGTTGTGGCGTAGGATAGACATGACTATTTAATTCTGTCTCCTTTTATAGTGGCTGCCCCACTCCCACCACCACCACCACCACTACTCTAAATTAACTCGACACTTGTCTGCAAAGGAGAATCCATTGTTGGAATTAACAAATTTTCTTTCTTAGGGTTTCTGTCTCTCAATCTGCATTAGATCTGGGTATTAGGTTTACAAATTAAAACGTTCTTTTTTATGAAAATATATTCCGGAAATTGCTCTTCGTACTCGATCAGTTAACCATTAGGAGTTGAAATTATAATTTTGTGGTATATGTATATATATATATATATATATGTTGTAAAGAAATGAGCGAGAAAGTTTAAATATGAGAGAGACTAGCTGAGGCCTGAGAGAGGTGATAGAAGAGATATCTAGCAAAACTTAAGGAAAAAAATTTTTGAATTTTTTATAATAATGTTTGTGTGCTGTGTATATATATTATATATTTCTATGGTAATCTGTGTAATGTAGTTTAGATGAGTGCATTTATATGACTGGTGCTATAATTTTTCATCTTCAATTAGAATAATACAGAGGAAATTAGAACATGATCCAATTCCAGTATGTATGTCTTATATTTTTAAAGTGTAATATTAATATATATATATATATATATATATATATATTTGGGGTTCAATTTCATTTTTCGTTCAATACAAACTAGTTAGGAAGGGGTTTGGATAAGCTTATTTTAAGGAGTTATAAGGTCTCGCATCTTATAAGATCAATGTTTGTGGAGTATATAACAGGTCGGATCTTATTTTAGGAATAAGTTGTCAATAAATGAACAAAAAAAATCAATAGCTTATATTAAGAGATTATTATGAAATTAATTTGGTTAATATTAGGAGTATGTATTAAGATGCGCTTAAATTAAATTGATATTATAGGCTCCTCGGCGTCTTCTTTTACATCTTAATAGACATATTGTCAAGTACACTGAATTAAGGTTATAAGGCAAACAGATAATTACTGATACATATTATCCGATTTTTGACCTTTCACTTTTCACCTTGAGTTAGTAGAACAAAATTTGCAGTTTTGCCTCCACCATCTTCACCACCTGCCATTCTATTTTCTAGGCAATCACAATGAATTTGGTTTGGTTTGGTTTGGTTCGGTGTTTCGATCTGAATTGAATCAGGTTAACTTGGTAGTATTTGTCTTATTTCTCATCTCTTGTGTGAAGATATTAGACAACTTTGTGTGTGTGTTTTCTAGTTCCATTCTAAAATGTGGATTGATGACTCATGTACTGTAACAACTAACAGTAAAATATAAAGTGGAACGTACTATTCCATCCAAAATGAAATGCCTGATTTGGATTCCTAGATGATTGGGCTTTGAGATTATAGATTGAAGTTGTAGTTGTGTTTAAATCAGGTTGAATTAAAGGCATTTAAATTGAGTAGAACATAAAACTTGTTGCTGCATGTATTTATGCAATTTCTGCAGGATTTCACTCCTAACTTGTGTTGGATGATGCAGGTAACCGACGGTGTGAAACTGCCGCGATTCCCGTTGCTTTGCCTGCAGCAGCCTTGGCGCGCCTTATCTGTTGTTGTTGTTGTGATTCTGAATTTTCTTCTTGTTATTATTATTATTTATTGGCATTATGATTTTGCTCATTTACGATCCCACGTTGTGGCCGTCGGTGTTGTGTGGCTGATTGAATAGTTTTGGAACCTGGAAAATCGTCTTCCTGAATCTGCACTAGACAAGACAATTGTTCATAAATATATTTGTGTCAAGAGATCCTGGGGGGTGTAAATGGATGCATGAAGATGAATGCCTTTCTTATGTCACAATCTCTCTCTTTTATCACATGACACAAAACTACCCCTGAGCTTTGCCCCTTGTGTTTCAGAAATTACACTCGAACTTTTCCTTATTTAACAACACATTTTACTGTTTTATCTCTACATTTTACTAATCAATACTTAATCTATTATGTTTTTGTGTTTACGTTGCTGGCCCCGTTTAATGCTTAGACCCATGGTTAGAGTAGAAAAGATTAGGTTAAATTTCATTCTTGTAAAATAGTCTATTAATTGACTTTTACCAAATTAACCTTTACTCCCCAAAAATGAATTTTGGATGAAAGAAATTAATTCCGGAACAAGGGCAGAAATTGAAAAGTTAACAATCTATATTTTTTTTTATGGGAAAAAAAAAAAAAAATCATTAGAAACTGAAGATGATTTTTAGCATTATAAATGTCGGTGCAGAGAACTGGTTAGGCGAATTGGGAAGACAACAAACACGTCTTTTTACCGGTGTCCCGTAGTGCATTAGTTTTGGTCCTTATCTGATCTTGGAGTCTTATTTCAGTTTGGGGTGGAAGTAGTGAATTGTGGTGCCGTGCCGATTGGTGTTGTCGACGTAGCGACTTGCAGTTTATTAATTTGATCCGTAAGCTATCTTCTTCGGAACAAGACTCTCTGGGATAGGACCAATACTTGATGATATTCGTGAAGACCTTGCTCATATTTCGAATGTGGCCTTTTCATTTGTGGGACAAGAATGAAATCGAGTTGCTCATTCTCTAGTTGCTAATTTTGGGGACATTGAGCTCCTAATACAAATTAATTAATCTAATCCAATTGGAAAGCAAACCAAAAATATAAACTACTCCATAGTCTCCGTACTAGTAGAAAATGGTGGTGAGTTGTCCCTAATCCCACCTCAAACACCATGTAACCTTACACACAAAACAAAAGAGATCTTATTCCCTTAAATCTCACAAAATATAAACCCCAGTAGCCTCTCTGGCAGGAAAATCAAAACCCACCATTTCATTGGATTGTGGATGCAGACCCATGCAAGTTATTAATGGCATTGAATGGAGCAACCACACACAGCAACTCTACCACTAAATTACAAGCATCTTTTCTGCAGGTGGGTCACCCCATTTACTCATTTCTTGGCTAATTTATGATAAAAAAAAATTCTCCCACCATCCACCATAAGTAGCAATGTTTTCAAAATCGGACCGGAGGTCGAATCGAAAAGCTTACTGGTTATTGGTTCAATCGGTTCGATCGGTTCAACCATCGGTCGAACTGGTATGACGTAATAAATAATTAATTATTATTTTACTAACTAAATATATAATATTTTGATTTTTTTTAAGTTGGGACAATTTTTTAGAACTGTCAATGGGTCGGATTTTAATCCGAATCCGCTCCGAGTCCGATCCGAATTTTAGCATATTCGTCCGATAAAAATGTCCGATGGATCATATCCGATTATAAATATTCGTTATCCGAAATAAATGGAGCGAATATGGATTCAAAGAATCCGAATCCGATAATATATATAATATTTAATTAAATAAATAAATTACTAATAGATAATATTAAGTAAAATGATTAAAATTCAAATCTTCACATATTTATCACTTTAAATAATAATAAATTTTAATTTTTTTACTCTAAAAATATATATTTTTTTTATTAATAAGTTTAAATTAACCTATTTTAAATAAATATAAACAAAAATATCAAATAATCCATTAAATAATAATTATTTATTAAATCTTATGTAATTGTATTTATTTTTTTATATCAAAATTGTTATTTAAAAAAATGAATTTTATTACTAATCGGGTCGGATCTTTTATCGGATCCGATCCGATCTGATTATGTTTGGATTCAAAAACAATGAATCCGAATCCTATAGGATTCGAATTCGGATTCGGTTGTCGGATTCTCTTATCGGATTCGGATCCGGAATATCCTGATCCGATCCGAATCCAACCCGTTGACAGCCCTAAATTTTGTAATTGTCACCTTCCTCCGCAGTTCTCTGCTTCTCAATCTCATCCAACAATTACGGTAAAAACTAAAATGTCAAACAACCATGGTGGTTTCTATGTTCTCGTACAGGAAAATATCAAATAGTCATTCTACTCTCTCTCTCTCTCTTCCCAGAAATGAAGGTAAAAGGTAAGCTATGCAGTTCCTAAAAAAAAAAAAAAAGTAAAGGTATGCAGTGAACCGGCGGTCCGGTCCGAGTTTCAGGGCCAAAACCGCCGGTTAACCGGCCGGTTTTTCCGGCCCTGAACTGGTCCGGATCACACCGGTTTTGAGGCACTGTCCGGACCGGACACGGTACCGGTCACCGGTCGAACCGGCCGGTCCGGTCCGGTTTTGAAAACACTGATAAGTAGTCACTGACAAGAAATACTTGCTACAATCGCACCCATACATAGTAATCAAACAGGAAATAATGACTACTGTGGTGCTCATGAACATGCATAGTAATCAACACCAAGAACACGATGAAGATAAAATGTAGCTCATTAATAGAAAGTTCAGACATTGGGACATTTATTATGGCAGCAAATCAGCTTAATATAAATATGCAGCTGAGTTCAACATACATTTCCGGGTGAATGTTTCCAAAGAAGACAGCAAACAAGAAACAGAATCTTCATACCTACAATATTCACAGATAGGAAACTGACATAGGCAGATGACTGGAAAATCGGAAGGATCGAAATTCTCACTACATATTCCAGTTGCATATTGTGTGCTCTTAGAAAAGCATATGTGCTTGAGTTCGAATCAAGGCAGCAGATGCCTATCATCATTAGTTTTGAGAGTAGAAAGTGGACATCTTAAGGCTCATAATCAACCAATGGCCGAAAATGCAGTGGTAAATCGAAGCAACATAAAACTTGGCCGGCCACTCACTTGTAGCAAACTGTGCTCAAGACAAAACTGTGCGCTTCTTAGATTAGTATACCCTACTTTCTTGAAAAACCAAAGGCTGCAGTATACCTGGAAGATACATCAAAGGAGATTTAGAACTACACTACAAATAAATCAGGAGAAAAAAATCAAAGGAAGAGATAAGTCTTCAAAGATATGCCAATACTGCAATAAAAGGAATGATAATAGCCACAGCATGCATGCTAATCTGTCCTACAAATTCCCGAGAAGCAATCAGAGGGAAAAGAAAATATCAGCACAGCAGCAGCTTCAAGGTGTACAACATAATCAACACATTTCCAAAATGAGAATAGTGTAGTCGAAAATAAAAGCAGGGCAGCAGCTTTGGCTGAAGGCAATTCATATCATAATAGTGTGTAATGTTCACAATCAGGAGTGTAGTTTGACACTAGCCTAGGTAGACAAAAGAGGTATCTGAGCAAAAATTATATCCCCACCGACAACCCCCTTAAAATCCCACAAATAAGAGATGATAAAGACGTGATATAACTAAGGCTACCAAATACACCAGAATAATTATGAGAAATTGAGATCTTTGTTGATTATGAACCAAAGATACCATTGACAGCGAAACTGAAAGCTTGACTAAGAAAGAAGACACATGGGTAATAAGAGCCCACAACTATGAACTCAATCAGTTCCCAATGTTTTCCTACACAAAACACAAACAAAATCATGAAATATATATGATCTGAGATGCATGAACAATTTTAAGGAGCAGAGAATTGACCAAGTATAATCACTCATGGTTTCCCATTTCCAACATACACATCAACCAAAAGAATTGCAAGCTTAGAGAACTAATTGCGAAATGATACTTAACAAACATACAAATGCATCAATCGCAAGCCACAAGAAACAAAAATTACAGATCATAATATGCTAGCTTACATACAACCATAGATCTCAAAATCAAACAGAAACTTCTCAATGGAATGGGGCAAAAAGAAGGCTACCTCAAACATTTTTCCATTCATCGTCCTCCTCCTTGGACAAAATCATCTCAAAAAGAATTCATCTCCAGGCAATAAGTCCTCCTCTTTATCAACATCCTCGCAGCAGTCCCATACGGCTCCTCAAAGGCGGATGCAACCCAGTTAACCTCTGAACCCACCACTTCCTTCTTCGGCTGCTCACTGGGCCTAATCGCCACCAGAGTAGCCCCTTTTAACACCATTCCATTTGGCAACTCCAGATGAGGAGCATACCACAACCGCATATTCAGGGCTGGGACGAGAGTCCTCTTTGAAGCTGATGATGCTGATAGAGGCTTCACTCTCAGCTCCTCCAACTGCTCTTTATTCATAGACAACACCCCCTGCCCATCTGAATCTGTCAGAACCAAGCTCTCGAGCGTTTTATGCTCTGCTATTATGGGCTGCAGCAGATAATGCCTCGCTGAGGCTGCAATAAGAGAGCTAATTGTCCACACAACTCGCAGCTTCAAGCCCCCATTTGTGTAAAACGACTCAGGTATGCTCCCATTATCGTTCTCTACCCCGTTAGAATTATTGTTGCTAGCGCCGTCGTTATTAGCACAAGTGCCCGAACAATCGTAGTTAGTATTCATGTTATGAACGACGCTGGAAGCACCAAGAATAACACAGTTATCAAGGGTGGAACCAAAGTCGGCCTTCCACTTGAGCAAAACACCCTCATCGATTCCCAGCTCTCCAGTGGGAAGTTCTATCCTGAGGAGCTTGATTTCATTAAAATTCTTCAAAACCTGAGTAGGCGAGTGGTGTGTGACTATGTTTTGATCAGTTTCACAGCCGAAATCTTCAGAGGAAAGAGGAAGGCGACGGGGTGAGGGAGTGATGAGCTGAGAGAGGGATTGCAAGGGTTTGAAGAGTCCAGAGAAAAAGATTCGAAAGAGGGACGAAATAGGGTGGCGAGACTTATCAGAGGCGGCGGAAGCCGCCCCACCCGAAGAAGATGTGGAGGAGGGATCGTCATCGGAGATGACGCAATCGACACGGACTATGACGTTGTCCACCTGAGGAACGAGAGAGTGGAATCGCCTCGAAACGACGCAGCACCGGCCCAAAGCTTTGACATCCCCGATTTGGTTGAAGATCAACAGGATAACCGAGTCCGGAAGGCGGTCGAAGTGGTCGATTGGTTCGGGATGGATTCTGCCGCCCAGATCTGCCCTAAAGGAACCCATCTCCACCAGCAATTCACAATAAATTCCCCCAACTCTCTCCTAACAAATACGCAACTTTAGATACGGAAACAACAAGCTGTGGGTTTCTGCAAGCAAGATCCAAGCGGAAAGAAACAGAGCTGAAGAAACAAGGGATCAAACAAGAAAAAGAGAAAATCAAAGCAGAGGGATTGTTAATCCTTGCTATATCCCCAGCTATGGCGCCTCTGTATATGGGTTTCCGGGGCCGCAGAGGGTGAGGTTGTTGAAGGAGAAGATGATGGAGGAAAATGGTGGTGGTGGAGGAGCTTCACACGGTTTGTCTGCGTTTTGTTTGTTTTTCTCCAAAAGCCAGTGCAAGAGGCGGAAGATATGCGACCACTGGAGATGCCAAAACGACATTGCATTGTGCCGTTTCCTACCCGATTTATTTTTATATTATTTTTCTCCATTTCTCTAGCAAGGTTGGACATTTATGGAAATAATTACAATTAATATTTTCTTAGTACATCCCTTTTGGTTTTATTATGGTTGGTTAATTACCAAACATATTACAACCTACAATTAACAATATGTTAATGTTACCCTAATAATTCTTTAGAATCTTTATTCTTTGTGAAAAATATTTTTATTTAATTATATACTATAGGTTTTTGGTGGGATTATATATATATATATATATATATATATATATATATTTTTTTTAAATCTTGGTGGGGTGATAATTGATAAAGAGATAAAAGGGTATGGAGAGAATGGTGGTCACAATCAAAGGATTGAAAGAGAGTGACCATATAATGATTTCAAATTCCATCTTATTGGTGAATATGGTGCAGGGGTATAGTGGTAATTTCACGTGGCTTCAATATTGTGGTTGAAAGTTGAAACTGAATAAATATATAATTATAAGTCAAATGAGAGAATATTTTTGACAGCCAAAGTAGGCAGACAAGTACAAGAGATCGATTCCCACACCTTGATTTTAAGTATTGCTTGGATTTTACTCCACTCTTTTAGTATTAACTAAGTAATCACAATTAGGAGTTTGATTTGGTTAATTTTGACTTCACTTTGAAGCTTTTGGTTGGAGATTAGATTCCAAGTTAAGACTAGTTCAAGAAATATTTTGAGTTCCAATCTCAACAAAGTCAAAATGCTAGTATTTTTTTTTCCAAAATTTTTACATTTATCAGATTTTAAGAATATGTCTTAACCCACGTCAGAATATTCAACGTTCCACTAAAATAAAATTTTTAGTAATGAATTATTAGTGTTATTGTTGTCATATATGGACACTTCACATGTCATGCATTTTTATCATTTTGATTTAATGGGATCTGATCAATGTGTGGGTCTTGAGTTGTCATTATATTTATGTACATATGAGATTTGGGCCAACTAAAAAATTGTAATTAAAAATCAAATAAAAGATCCACTAATAGGGGAAAGTGTATGAATCTAATTAAAATTTCGATATTTGTAATGTATGCATTGTCAATAGATTATTGTGTGTTCCTGCATAATTGATGAAGTACATAGGCTCCTATAATTGCACCATAACTCCATTATTATCTTGGTGGTGCATTTAGAGTTGTCATTTGTGGCTTTTTCCTGCAAACTAAATAAGATAATTAATCAATATTAAGTCTCACATAATTGCACGTATGCACACCAACTACATATATAGTTTATTAAATCAAACTATTTAATTTAAATTAAACTATAGATCTAATATCATATGTTAGTAAAATTGACAAAGTTGTAGTGACCGATGAGATCGATAACATTTACTGTCCGTTATAATTTCTAGTTCTCTTCACTGAATCGTGGATGTTATGATTATTTAAGGGTATTTGTAAATGCACAAAATTATTTTTTCTGATCTAAAAAATACAGATGTCAATATATAATGTGATTAGAAATATATATTTAGTGACTAATTAAGATATTTTTTCCTGAAAAAGAGGGAAATAGAGTGAATGATGGGATTAAAAACATGTGTGTAATTATAGCAATGTATCCTATTTAGGAATCAAAAGTCATGTGCAATTGTGCAAAGTGCAAACCTTAGATCTAGGATCATTTTTTTGTCTAATAAAGATACAACCCACCCACACGTTACGCCATGTCTTCATGTTTTATGTTTTTTTTTTTTTTTTATTTCTGATAACAATTATATTTACTACTTTTATCTTTTCAAGATTTTGTATTTTTAATACTTAGAAAGATCCAAAATTTTCACGGTTTTCTAGTAGAGATGATGGGGAATACGATGCCGTGCAATCCGTACTTAAAGATAGAATCAACATTGCATGGATATAATCGCCTATATCAATATATATAAATAAATAAATAAATATATATATATATATATTTATCCTCATTGATCAAACTAATGGGAGGGATAGAAAAACTATGAATTGTATCATTTATCACATTAAAATACTAGAATCTATTCAAGTATAATTGAAAGCTATAAATCAACAAAATACACCTATAAATGCATTATTACTAAAATAAACTAAGTTCATATAAGTTTGTTAAAGAATCTTGAATTCATGATTACCGGCGAAAGTAATACTTTGTTAACATTGAAACAATCGGTAGAACCGTAAGAGGAATTCGATAATATTTACATCGACAAAACTCGAGAAGATATTCGGAATTAATTTATTACAAATGGAAAAAATAATAATAATAGTTCTAATTTACAACCAACAAAGAGTAGATCTTATGAAATCTGTAAATATAGGTTCCTTGAAAGTTCTTGATCAAAGTGTGCAATTAAGTCCCATGTTATCCCTGATTTATAGAGCTAATTAATGTTAGTCAACCGTGTGCCTTATGTGATTTGATATTGATATTAATATAGCATGTGACCCAACCACTAATTAGACTGAATTACGTGAGCTAAACTTTCATGTGAATGTGATCCCCATGTACTTCAAACCTTCACACTTTATAATATTTCTACACAATCATTAAGAATAACCCCTCACGATTGTGATTTTTTTAAAATTACAAACTCAGATATCTGATTAGATTAGTATTAATAGTAAATTTATACAATTTAGTAGCGTTGGTAATCGATATTATATAATACAACCGTCTTCTTCATGAAGAGTTGCATTATTTCCATTTTGAATTTCCACTCTCTTTTAGGTAGGGATGATCATAGTTTGGTCCATATAGAGTCACTCCATTGATACTATCTTCCCCTTTAACTTTGCCATGGATTCCTCCTCATAAATCTTGAGAAAGACTTTTGGAATTCATTGCAAAAAGATGAGTGTATGCCCACAAATTCCCTCAAATGCCAATAAAAAGGGGACAATGTGTCCCTTTGAGACCCCCACATTGGCTTCAACTTGAATTTATTTTAATCCCCCAATATCACATAAAATAGCATTTTTTCATGCAAAGATAGGTGGGAATTTATATATTTCTTCTTTTGTGATCCAAAGTTTGACACTTAAATAGTGGATCCATCCACAAGAACACACACAACCAAAAGTCATTATCCAATTCCAATCAATGAAAGGAAAAAGCAAAATCTTGAAACGTGGGCTGAATTGAAAGGAAAACAAAAACAATGGACCTTATGTAAAAGGGATCCAATAATTCATAATTGGCTCAAAAACAAATTAAATTTATTACCCATGCTTATCTATTATTATTAATAATGGCCCCCATGCATAGGGACTATAAATGGTCATGCCACGTTCGTACTAAGACCACGATTATTTTGTTTAAATTTCTTAAAAAAAAGAATAAATCAAAAGATACTATATTTCTTACAATCTTGGAATATTTTACAAACGTATGTATAATCCAGTCAGCATACTAATCCTTATCCGGCCACCATTTTGAGGATGGGAAAGTGACATTGTTTTAATCTTTAGCTTATTATAAATTAAGCTTATAAATGCTAAAGCTACTTAAAAATAAATAAAATGGATAGACATGTTTAATGTCACTGTAAACATCAAGTTACTATCCTAAGTTAAGGACTGGACAATCATTTCCAATCATAAACTGATAGACCTCTAAGTTAACCACAGTTGATAGGGTGTAAATGTAATTTATGGAAACCACAGCCTTTTTCCTTCATTTTTCATATCACCAAAATACAACATATACCTCCCCCCACATATATGAAATAAAGAAATTACCCTTTCACGTCTTATAAAAATCGAACATAGCCGGGACCGGATACGATAAATACGAAAGACAGAGACAGAAATGCAGTAAAAAGAAGATCTGAATGCAGAAAAGAATGCGTTACGATGTTAAAATCATAGCATGAGTGAACATAGAAAGACCTAAATATGTACCCAAAATTTGGTGATGATAATTCATGTACCAGCTAGGGTCAATCAAGCTTTCCAATACAATTATGAAATCCAGCTAAGATCCTTAAATAACACCTAAACCAGGTCCCATTTCATTCTCCAAATATACTTTTCTGGAGCTATTATAGCCTACCATGGCCCCATCCAACTCTTAATATTAAGAAAATGAAGGATGCTACTCTTATATATCTATCAAGATCCCACCATTATTGTGTCTCCTCATTGTCTCCTTCAGCTTTTATGTATACTTAAAGAGTGCGTGTACACATCCAAACCATAAGTTCAGAGAAACTGTAAACATTCAATTGTTTGTCATAAAAAGGATGAATTTCGAATTCCACGAGGGCCCAGGTCATGATCATTCTACTTATTCTAAGAAAAATATAGACTTGATAATTATGCATCAAATATCTCATCAAAGAGTTATATCACCTAAAACAGCAGCTGCATAAAGTAGTAATGGAAGTGCATATAACTGAAGAATGTTAAAAGGAACCATACAAGTCGCGCCCGCAACGATCACACACATTGGAACCTGCATGAGAAGTGGTATTTGGCTTCTCGCTCTTCAATTTTGGTAAATCTTGTTCCAAGACTTGTTGCAGAGCTTTTGTACCTTCTTGAAGTTCATCCGGGCTGAGAAAATATTCACATTTTACTCCGACAATGTGTGATAACATATTTCATTTGATAGTTTTTATCTATTTTTCAAGGATATTTTGAACGTAAGTAGGGAACGTAATTTTCTAAATACGAGGGGGTTTATCAGTAATTACACCAGAATTCAGGGGAGGATGTTGCATTTATAAACCATACCTTATTGATAGGGGAGGAGTTAACCGAATGATAGTATCATGCGTAGGCTTTGCTAGAATTCCCCTCTCTTTCAGCTTCAAGCATATATCATATGCATTGACTGGGAACAGCTCTTTGCTGTTAAGCTCCACAGCATTGAACAAACCTTTACCTCTTACCTCCTTAATAAGATTAGGAAACTGCAGCTGAATCTTCTCAAGTTGTCGTCTGAGATCCTCTCCCATTTTTGCAGACCTATCAAGAAAATATATTCACAACAGTCTAAATTGTAAACATTCGATTTCCAAGATTTAGGAAATTAATATATTTTTATACCTTTCGGCCAGTTTCTCCTCTTTTATCACATTTAGTGATGCAATAGCAACTGCACTAGCTAAGGGGTTCCCTCCAAATGTGCTGTAAAAGACCTCAATACAAGGTTAGCAATATAAAATTACAATTTTTATTTGTTTTTTACGGAAATAAAATAAAAATGTACTAACCTTCCATGCTCTCCAGGCTGTATGCAGAGCATAATATCTTTGTCTGCAAGAATTGCACTAACTGGCACAACTCCACCACCCAATGCTTTTCCTAATATCTAAATTATTTAGAACAGTTTAGATGTTAGTAAGTCTATGGTTCATAAAATCATGTCATATAAATGAATCAAAACGAATATGTGCAACTTTGAAAATCCTTACTACAACATCGGGCCTAACATTCTCCCAATCGCAAGCTAGAATTCTTCCAGAACGTGCTAATCCACTTTGTATTTCATCAGCAATCATTAAAATGTTGTACTTAGAGCAAAGATCTCTTACAGCTTGTAAATAACCGTCTGGAGGAATAATAACCTACAAATATAACATAAGAATGCCATAAGGAAATGAATACACCAAATCATATCACATAAATTCTGAAAGATGCATACCCCTGCCTCTCCCTGAATAGGTTCAAACAGAAATCCAGCTATTCGATCCCCTTTCTCTGGTCAACATAAAAATAGCAACAATGACTTCGTTTATTGACCATATTATCATTCTCTACAGATATTCAATGCTAAAATATTGGCAAACCTTTAAATATTTTCTCAAGTGCAGCTTTGTCTCCAAAATCAACTTTGAGATGACCGGGCAATAAGGGCCAAAACCCCCGAGTTGCCTCATTGTCGCAGCTCATGGAAATAGCAGCTAATGTCCGACCGTGAAAGCAACCACAGCACGAAACAATTATAGCCTGCAATGACGTAATAAAACATAATATCAAAAGCTTAAGTTGAAGATGGAGACTAAAATTCCAGCCCACGATACAACCAAAAGCATCATACCTCATTTTTTGGAATCTTTTTCTTGAGATAGCCCCACTTTCTTGCCAACTTCAATGCAGTTTCTACACCCTCAGCTCCAGTATTCATAGGCAGAACCATGTCATATCCAAACATGGAGGTCAGATGTTCAGCAAATACTGGAAATTTGTCATTGTAGAAGGCTCTCGAACTCAGAGTTAGCTTTTCAGCTTGCTCTGTCAATGCCTTCATGATCTTGGGATGACAATGTCCCTGGATCATTATTATCAGAATATTTCATTCATGTTACAGCAACAACTACAGCCTATAGTATATGATCAACCTGACACAGAGTAACCAAAATATAACCAAAATCCAAATTTCTTGCTTGCAAGTTTTCTTTATCACCTGATTAACAGCAGAGTACGCTGAGAGGAAGTCCACATATTTTCTGCCTTCTGGATCCCAGATGGATGATCCTTTAGCTTGAGAAAACACAATAGGAATTGGATGGTAACTGCAACATAGCCAACAAATTAATCTCATGACAAAAGGAAATCATAAAATCCAAACAGAAAAGACAGTCTTGTCACTGACAAACACTTGCAAAAACACACAATCCCACGAATAGAGAAACACAGTACAGATGATAGAAACAAATTCAGGCCAACAAACACTGCGTAGGACAGAAATGGATCCCACTCACAACATACAACTACAAAATCAGCAAAATTTAAGAAAAAAATTAAAGAAGATGGAGAGTGTTGTGAATATACTTGTGGGCAGTGCACTGGTACTCCAAGTCGATGAGATTTTCGGAGGACCGAGAAGAAGCGCGGCTTTCTGGGACGGCGGCGAAGCTTCTGACATTTCTAGCCCTCCGAACTCCGGTGAAGAGACACTGGAGAGATTTTTTGGACGCCATCAAATGTATACGATTGTTTGATGAAGAGGACCCGGATATCGATCAATTAATGAGTGATGCTGATGCCAATCAAGAAAATCTTGGGAATTTTGGTACGTTTCCTCTCATAAGTTTATCTTCTATTAAGGAAAGAAAGTGGGCTGTAATCAATGACATAGGATAGGATCACACTTTCCTAAATTCCTGTATCCGATTATCATCTTCCAAAAACCAAACTATATATATGTCTATATCATCCATTTTTCTTACATTTCCTTATTTAATATTTGTTCTTTTTCCCCTATTGTCTTGTTACACTTACACGTCCTCCTATGACCCAATAACGGCCCAAAGAGTGTCCTGTTATCTCCTGGATAAGTCATAAGTCCGGTAGGCCCAATTGTGGGTACCTCCAATTTCCACAATGCTATTAGGGCTGTCAATGGGGCGGATTTTAATCCGAATCCGATCCGAGTCCTATCCGAATTTTAGCATATTCGTCCGATAACAATATTCGATGGATCATATCCGATTGTAAATATTCGTTATCCGAAATAAATGGAGCGAATATGGATTTGAGGAATCCGATCCGTTAAGAATCCGAATCCGATATTATATATAATATTTAATTAAATAAATTATTTACTAGTACATAATATTAAGTAAAATGATTAAAATTAAAATTTTCACATATTTATTATTTTAAACAATAATAAAATTTAAAGTTTTTACTCTAAAAGTATATATTTTCTTTTATTAATAAGTTTAAATTAATTTATTTTAAATAAATATAAACAAAACTATCAAATAATTCATTAAATAATTATTATTTATTAAATATTATGTGATTATATTTATTTTTTATATCAAATTTGTTATTTTAAAAAATAAATTTTATTATTAATCGGGTCGGATTTTTTATCGGATCGGATCCGACCCGATTATATATGGATTCAAAAACAATGAATCCGAATCCTATAGGATTCGGATTCGGATTCGGAATCGGATCCGATATTCGGATTCTCTTATCGGATTCGGATCCGGAATCTCCTGATCCGGTCCGAATCCGACCCGTTGACAGCCCTAAATGCTATCACGGATTTTATAGCATTATCCGAAATCTCAATGATAATCATATATATTAATGTGAAGTTTGAAATTATTTACATAAGTAAAAGATACTACTTAGTCCTGAATAATAATACATATTAGAAATAAAGTATAATTAAAAAAAATTAAATAAATGCTGATTTAATTATTAGCATATAACAATAAGGACGAATAACAACTATTTAATTTAATTAGATCTTTTAAAAGATCTAATTAATTAAGTAACAACTTTTTATAAGTGAGTTGAGCTGAGGCTCCAACTTGAGCTCTAAAGCTATTAAAAACAAGACCCAAGTGTAACTCGTAAGCTGGTGGATCATTTCGATAGGGTGAGAAGTGAACTAGTCAATCTTGGAAGGAGATAGAACAAAATAAGAGGATCGACAATCTTATTCTATTTTTTTCCCAAAGATGAATCCATGGGAGAAGGGAACTGATTTCATAAGTTATAAGATAGAATTAATTTATCGAGTTTATTGTACCAAAAATCTGTGATATACCTAATTAGCACTCTGGACCCTGTGATTTGAAAATTCTCAAAACGAACCCTATGACTGTAATAAATTAGCACTCAATTAACATTTTGAACCCTACAATCGTGATTGTAGGGTTTTGAGTGTTAACTTTAATACAATCACAGGGTTTTGAGTGTTAATTTATATAATCACAGGGTTCTCTTTGAGAATTTTCAAATCAAAATATTTGGAATGCTAATTAGGTATATCACAGGGGGGTGATCGTACAAAAAACTCTTAATTTATCTATCCAACATTTGATGCACAAAAGAGTGACATCATCAGTTCTAAAAGAATCTTTTATTCGAAAAAGACCTGCATTTACTTTTATCCTCAACACAAAACGTAATCACTAATCCATTCAGACAAGCGTACCTGAAGTTATGTATTGGCATGTATGTACTGTTATAGGGACTAAAGCTCGATATATCAACTGTTCTAGAGACTAATAATCCAACTTCCATAGGCATTTTCAAAAGATTTTTATGGACTAGATGGGAATTCACCAGAAGCCTAAGAACAAAATTCATCTCCACAAAAGAAATCTAGAGGAACAAGAGAGCGAAAAGCCCCACTCTTACACTAATTTCAACTTCAGACGAGTTTAAAATTTTAAGTGAACATAGTGAATGCCTGAATCAAGTTTTCAGCAGCACGCTTTTCATGAGATCATGTGCCAGATATTAAAGCAACACTATCACCTCGTGAGGATTTGGATTCTGAAATCTCAATCGCTGCCCCAGATATCTGGAAGAGAATGAAAAGCATTCAGAATGAAATATTATGCCAAGAATATACAAATTGCAAGTTTTCGTCACTTTGCATCAATTAACAAATACTTTTACCTTACGCATGTTATCAATATTTGTGCCACCTTTTCCAATGACTTCGCCGACTGTTTTAGAGTGGATGGTTGGGGAAATCTGTTTTAGAGACAAGATTGCAATCATACATGTACATTCACAATGCAAGGTATAAGTACTAATTTCAGGATGCGAGATACTAAACCTCGATATGACAATGATCGATGTGAGGTGATAGTGTGCATTATTCTCTAATAATCGTGTTTTTGTGGCTGAGTTTTTAGTGTTTTTATTGGATATAAATTGATGTCGTGATGTATTTTCGTATTATTAGTGCAGCTGGGCTGAATTTTATATTATTGGAGTTATTGGGCTAGAATTAAAATGAGTTTTATTACCTGGGCTAATCTTGTTGGTGTAGGCCGTGCGTGTGTTGTGTTATTGGAGAGAGAGTGTACTTACTTTGTTGATAATGATTCAAGAATATACAGTGGGGCTTAGTTGTTGTGGGCCAAAGAATTGAATAGGCCCAAATTGAAGATGCAAGAATTGGAATTAAATTGGTGCAGCAGGTTTCACGTGAAACAGGCCTTGTTGTGTTGGGCCGAGATTTTGAAGGGCTGGGCTTACAATGTTGGAGAGTTGGAAATTAAATTGGACAAGCCACTTTGGAGCTTTGTGCAGCGAGATGGACGAGAAGAATTGAAGTCCAATTTGGACTAGGATTTGTGAGGAGTTGGTTTAGAAGGCTATTTATATGCAACATTGAGAGCAGATTGGGATATCATTCATAATTCCTTTCACGCAGCAGCATAGGCAGCGGCTTGGAGACATCGGAGAGCGGCGAAAACCGTTCATCCAGAGTTGTTTTTTATGTTTTTCGTTTATTTTATGTTTTCGTATTTTAGGACTATGAGTAGCTAATATCTTTAGTACTTGCCTAGAAATTTATGATTTAGTTTTGACATCGTGAGACCTAATTTGTTTTTATAATTTAATTTAATTTCAAGTATTTATTAATTCTCCGAGTATTTGTTATTGTGATTTATTTGCTTAAGTGATTACGACCGGATCATCTAAGTAGGTTAGTTACATAAAGTCATTCTTGATTGCATGAAGTACACGTAATGCTTGACTGATAATTATGGTACATTAACGAGAAGGATTGGTTGCAATTCTCAACTTGTTAAGGGAATTAATAATCGGGTTTAAATCTTGCACGAATCGTGACTTGGTTAATTCGGATTAGTGTTTTCATGGTTTTCAATGCTATCGGTTCATTAAATCCTGTCGAGTGTCTCTAGGAGTTGTGAATTGATTAGGAAAAATAGTTGTCGAGTGTCTCTAGGCTATTCGAGAATTTAAGTGAAAACGAGACGGAGTCGAGTGTCTCTATCTGCTATAGCTAATCTAATTGAATAACTTGAATTTATTTTTGCATTCATGATCGATGTCATAACTAAATTGTGATTCATACCTAGGTATTGTCTTCCCATATAATTTATTATAAACCCTTTCAACATGATTTAGTGTTTTCCTCTAGTTTAATTGTTTGTTTAGTTAGTTTAGTTAGTTATTAAAACCCAAAACCCCCTTATACTTTTACTTGTAATTTTCGTGATTATTCCTGCGAATTTGATAGAATTAGTTTCTCCCAATCTTTGTGGTTCGATTCGTTTACACTATACTCTGTTTTTGTCGTAAACCTGATTTATATTTATTTTTTACGGATTCGACACTTGTCAAATTTTGGCGCCGTTGCCAGGGATTGGTACTAATTGAATTTAATTCTTTTTTATGATCAAGAGTATTCGTGGAGTAGACGAGCCAATATACGATCCAGAATCGAGCAAACTGCAAGATCGTTGAGGAAACAAACCAAAACGCGCAAGAACCTGGAGGAGAATCCCGATTTGATCAAATATGAAGGGTCAGGCACTGAGTCGAAACATTCAGAAGACGAAAAGACAGGTTTGACCTTAAGATTTGACCATACCTTAATGATGGCAGAAGACCCACCGGCTCGCGTGACTATATGCCAACAAGCACGCCCAGACACCACCCAGCAGCCCCTCTGCATCACTTTTCTAGAGGTTGCTGCCAATTTTGAGCTTAGAACAGGGTTGATACATTTGCTCCCCATCTTTCGCGGTAAGGAGAATGAAAATCCTCACCAACATCTTCCAGGACTTCCATACGTTATGTTGTTCCACCATGCCACCGGGAGTCACGGAAGATCAAATCAAGCTGCGGACATTCCCACACTCTTTGCAAGATGCAGCGAGAAAATGGCTTAACAGCCTCCCGCCTGGTTCCATCACAACTTGGGAACAGTGTGTTGAAAAGTTTTTGGATCGGTTCTTTCCAGCTTCGTGACAACTAGATCTCCTTCAGGAGATAATTACCATCAGGCAGAAGCCAACCGAAACCATGCATGAGTATTGGGAACGATACAACACTCTCCTAGCTATGTGCCCACTCATAATCTTACGGATAATTCCATTATTTTACCGAGGTTTGATGCCCTCCGAAAAGAATATGCTAGATGCTTCAAGTGGAGGGTGTATTTTGGAAAAGACAACCGGATAAATAAAGGAAATAATTGGCAAAATAAATGCGGATATCTCGCGGCAGGTTAACGAGGTCAACTCTTCACCTTCTGATGAACTAAAAAATATGATAAGTGCCTTGGTTGATAACCTTACTGCAGGTACACCTCAAGTGGCAATGGTTTGTCAATTGTGCTCGAGCACATTACACCCCACTGATGCATGTCCTTCCCTTCAAAATGGCATGTTGGAGAATGTTAATGCTGCAGGATTCCAACAACAAAATTTCAATCCCTACTCTAACATATACAATCCCGGATGGCAAAATTACCCCAGTCTAAGTTATGCCCCTCAACCACCAAACTTCCAAAACTTCGTACCTAGACCTCCACAGCCCCAACAACAAAACCCTCAACAAAACCCACCTCTCAACCCACAAGCAATCCGAATTAATAACTTGGAATCAACCGTTCAGAACATGGGATCCACGAAGCAGAATTTAGGTTCCTCAGTTAAGAATTTGGAAACCCAACCGGGTCAGATTATAGCTGCGTTGAGTAGGTTGGAGAATCAAGGGAAGTTGCCATCACAAACCGAGGATCCTAGGAAAAACGTCAGTGTCATCACGCTCATAAGTGGAAAGCAGCTTCCTTCACCACAGGAAAAGGAAATGGGACGAAAATCTGGGTCTGAAGACGATTAGGAAGAGGGTACGACCATAAGGTATGACCATACCTTAAACCCAAACTACGACAGCGAGTCGGAAACTGTTGTTCAGCCTAAACCCCTGGTGATTCTGCCTCCATTCCCTCAACTACTGGCAGAAACGAAGAAACAGATGGAAGAAAAAAGCATTCTTGATACGTTTCGCAAAGTTGAGGTGAACATACCCTTGTTGGATGCAATCCAGCAAATTCCCAGATATGTCAAATTCCTTAAGGAACTTTGCACCAACAAAAGGAAACTTAAAGGTAATGAAAAGGTTAGTGTAGGGGGAAATGTAATGTCTCCGCTTGTTGGTGCAAAGCTCCTTAAGGAATTTGGCATATCTGGGAATTTTTTGGATTGCATCCAACAAGGGTATGTTCACCTCAACTTTGCGAAACGTATCAAGAATGCTCTTTTCTTCATTCTATTTCTTCGTTTCTGCCAGTTGTTGAGGGAATGGAGGCAGAATCACCAGGGGTTTAGGCTGCACAACAGTTTCCGACTCGTTGTCGCGGTTTGGGTTTAAGGTATGGTACCTTAAGGTCGTATCCTATGCCTGATGGTCTTCAGACCCAGCTTTTCGTCCATTTTCCTTTTCCAGTGATAGAGGAAGCTCCTTTCCACTTCTGAGCGTGATGGCGCTGACGTTTTTCCTAGGATCCTCGGTTTGTGATGGCAACTTCCCTTGATTCTCCAACCTACTCAACGCAGCTGTAATCTGACCCAGTTGGGTTTCAAATTCTTAACTGTGGAACCTAAATTCTGCATCGTGGATCCCATATTCTGAACGGTTGATTCCAAGTTATTAATTCGGATTGCTTGTGGGTTGAGAGGTGAGTTTGGTTGAGGGTTTTGTTGTTGGGGCTGTGGAGGTCTAGGTACGAAGTTTTGGAAGTTTGGTGGTTGAGGGGCATAACTTAGACTGGGGTAATTTTGCCATCCGGGATTGTATATGTTAGAGTAGGGATTGAAATTTTGTTGTTGGAATCCTGCAGCATTAACATTCTCCAACGTGCCATTTTGAAGGGAAGGACATGCATCAGTGGGGTGTAATGTGCTCGAGCACAATTAACAAACCATTGCCACTTGAGGTGTACCTGCAGTAAGGTTAGCAGCCAAGGCACTTATCATATTTTTTAGTTCATCAAAAGGTGAAGAGTTGACCTCGTTAACCTACCGCGAGATATTCGCAGTTATTTTGCCAATCATGTCCTTTATTTATCTAGTTGTCTTGTCCAAAATACACCCTCCACTTGAAGCATCTAGCATCTTCTTTTCGGCGGGCATCAAACCTCGGTAAAATAACGGAATTATCCGTAAGGTTATGAGCGGACACATAGCTAGGGGAGTGTTGTATCGTTCCCGATACTCATGCATGGTTTCGGTTGGCTTCTGCCTGTTGGTAATTATCTCCTGAAGGAGATCTAGTTGTCGCGAAGCTGGAAAGAACCGATCCAAAAACTTTTCAACACACTGTTCCCAAGTTGTGATGGAACCAAGCGGGAGGTTGTTAAGCCATTTTCTCGCTGCATCTTGCAAAGAGTGTGGGAATACCCGCAGCTTGATTTGATCTTCCGTGACTCCCGGTAGCATAGTGGAACAACATAACGTATGGAAGTCTTGGAAGATGTTGGTGAGGATTTTCATTCTCCTTACCGCGAAAGATGGGGAGCAAGTGTATCAACCCTGTTCTAAGCTCGAAATTGGCAGCAACCTCTAGAAAAGTGATGCAGAGGGGCTGCTGGGTGGTGTCTGGGCGTGCTTGTTGGCGTATAGTCATGTGCCGTTAAGGTATGGTCAAATCTTAAGGTCAAACCTGTCTGTTCGTCTTCTGAATGTTCTGACTCAGTGCCTGATCCTTCAGATTTGATCAAATCGGGATTCTCCTCCAAGTTCTTGCGTGTTTTGGTTTGTTTCTTCAACGATCTTGCAGTTTTCTCGATCTCTGGATCGTATATTGACTCGTCTACTCCGCGAATACTCTTGTTCATAATAAAAGAATTAAATTCAATTAGTACCAACCCCCGGTAACGTGCCAAAATTTGACAAGTGTCGAATCCGTAAAAAATAAATATAAATCAGGTCTACGACAAAAACAGAGTATAGTGTAAACGAGTCGAACCACAAAGATTGAGAGAAACTAATTCTATCAAATTCGCAGGAATAATCACGAAAATTACAAGTAAAAGTATAAGGGGGGTTTTGGGTTTTAATAACTAACTAAACAAACTAAACAAGCAATTAAAACAATTAAACCAGAGGAAAACACTAAATCATGTTGAAAGGGTTTTTAATAAATTAGATGGGAAGACAATACCTAGGTAGGTATCACAATTTAGTTATGATATCGATCATGGATGCAAAAATAAATTCAAGTTATTCAATTAGATTAGCTATAGCAGATAGAGACACTCGACTCCGTCTCGTTTTCACTTAAATTCTCGAATAGCCTAGAGACACTCGACAACTATTTTTCCTAATCAATTCAAAACCCCTAGAGACACTCGACAGGATTTAATGAACCGACAGCATTAAAAACTATGAAAACACTAATCCGAATTAACCAAGTCACGACCCTTGCAAGATTTAAACCCGATTATTAATTCCCTTAACAAGTTGAGAATTGCAACCAATCATTCTCGTTAATGTACCACAATTATCAATCATGCATGACGTGTACTTCATGCAATCAAGAATGACATGCAACTAACCTACTTAGATGATCCGGTCGTAATCACTTAAGCAAATAAATCACAATAACACGACACTCGGAGAATTAATAAATACTTGAAATTAAATTGAATTATAAAAACAAATTAGGTCTCACGATGTCAAAACTAAATCATAAATTCCTAGCCAAGTACTAAAGAAATTAGCTACTCATAGTCCTAAAATACGAAAAACATAAAATAAACGAAAAGCATAAGAAAGAACCCTGGATGAACGGATGCCTCCAAGCCGCTGCCTATGCTGCTGCGTGAAAGGAATTATGAATGATATCCCAATCTGCTCTCAACGTTGCATATGAATAGCCTTCTAAACCAACTCCTCAAAAATCCTAGTCCAAATTGGACTTTAATTCTTCTCGTCCATCTTGCTGCACAAGGCTCCAAAGTGGCTTGTCCAATTTAATTTCCAACTCTCCAACATTGTAAGCCCAGCCCTTCAAAATGTCGGCCTGCTTCACGTGAAACCTGCTGCACCAATTTAATTCCCACACTAGCAGGAAGAATCATGGATACATCCATCTTCTCTATCTTTTAAGACATCACCACGAAGCCTCAAAACAATCTCTCAAATTACACTAATAACAAATTTCTCAAGAATAAGATATACAAAGGAGGAATTGGTCAAAAAACAACACCACAATCAAACAGCATCATTGTCATCGGCACACTTAGGCTTCTTTCATTTTGAAGATTCGTATATCAGCCTTAGCTCTTTACTGATTTCATTAATAATGGAACCTCTTTTGCCAATAATACAACCAAGAACACTAGAAGGAAAAAGGAGTCACATAGTTTCAGTGACATCATCTATTGTTTATCTTCCCCTGAGCCCTTTAGGAACAGTTCAAATAAAAAAACATTACATACAACACCAGTAAAAACATTTGATATAAACATGATACGCCAATAAACGCACAGAAGGAAGAAACAAAAAGAAAAGAGAATACTAAATTACCACATTCTTACTACCAATCAACCAAACATGGGTTACATAAAAAGCCCAAGCATACATTATTCATCAAAAAATCAACAAAGAATGCCGCAGTTGAGAAGAATGAAAACACTTTCGTATAAGCAATTCTAAAATGAGTACAATCACATACTTTCTCACACTCTGACATACACGAAGTCAAGAATAAAGCAGTGAACTAATCCAGGAAGTGATAAAACTGAAGAATACATATAGAAACAACAGCCAAAAGATTCACATATGAATGAAAAATGAGAGGATTATACGAATTACAATGACTAGAATCGAGCAGAAGATACACTATACGATGATTTCAGTACCCTGATGCAAAACTCTAAATCATGAACCTTACCTCCATGAGAAGTAGTATTTGGCTTCTCTCTCTCTTCAATTATGTAAATCGTGTTCCAAAACTTCGTGCAGTGGTTTTGAACCTTATTGAAGTTCATCCGGGCTGAGAAGATTTTCACATTTTAGTCCAGTAATGTATGATAGTTTGTCTTTATTTTTCATGATGAAAGTTTTCTTTATTTTTATCAAATATTTTAATGTAAGTTAAATGGCAGGGGACATAATTTTCTAAACTTGAAGGGGTCTATCCGGAATTAAACGTAGTTATAACATCACACTTTATTCATAGGGGAGGAGTTTACAGAACAATAGAATCATGTGTGGGCGTTGCTAGAATTCCTCTCTCTTTCAGCTTCAAGAGTATATCATATGCATCGACTAGGAACAGCTCTTTGCTATTAATCTCCGATCCGAGGCATTGACCAAACCTTTATCCTTACCTCCTTTATAAGGTTGGGATATTGCTGCTGAATCTTCACAAGTTGTCCAAGATCTTCTCTCAGTTTTGTAGACCTATCAAGAAAATATACCTACAAAGGTCTAAATTCAAGATATTCAGCTTCCAAGGTTTAGGAAATTAAAATATTTTGTACCATTATGCCAGTTTCTCCTCTTTTATCACATCTAGTGATGCAAAAGCAACTGCACTGGCTTAAGGGTTCCCTCAAATGTGCTGCAAAATGCCTCAATACCAAGTTAGTAATACAACAAATTAATTTTTTTTTTTTTTTTTTTTGTAATGGAAATAGGATAAATATGTATTAACCTTCCATGCTCTTTAGGCTGATGATGACAGAATAAACCAAAAAGGCAGATGATCGAAAGCTTAAGTTCACTAAGATGGAGACTAAAAGTTCAGTCCAGGAGACAAAGAAAAGGAGCATACCTCATTTTTCAGAATCTTTTTCTTTAGATAGGCTCACTTTCTTGCCAACTTCAATGCAGTTTCTACACCTTCAGCTCCGGTCTTCGTATGCAGAACCATTTCGTATCCTGACATGGAGGTCAGAAGTTCAGCAAATATTGGAATTTGTCTCTGTAGAAGGTTCTAGAACTCGGAGTAAGATTTTCAGCTTGTTCTGTCAATGCTTTCATGATCTTGGGATGACAGTGCCCCTGGACCAACATTCTCGGAATATTTCATTCATCTTACAGCAACAAATACAGCCTATATGATCAATCAAATACAGATAATTATAATATAAAAAAATCCAAATTTCTTGTTTGCATGTTTCTTCATTACCTGATTAACAGCACTCTATGCAGGGAGGAAGTCCACAAATTTTTTGCCTTCTGGGGTTGTGATTGATGATCCTTTAGCTTGAGAAAACACAATAGGAATTGGATGGTAACTGCAACGTAACCAAGAAAGATGCCATGACAAAAGGGAAATCATAAATTTAAAACAGAAAAGCAGTTTTATTACAGAAAATCACTTGTAACCAAAAATTCCACGAATAGTGAAACACACTACAGATGATGGAATCTAGCCTTTACCTCTTAAGTCTTACCTCCTTAATAAGATTAGGAAATTGCTGCTGAATCTTCACAAGTTGTTGTCTGAGATCCTCTCCCAGTTATGGAGACGTATCAAGAAAATATATCCACAACAGCCTAAATTCTAAATATTCCGTTTCCAAGATTTAGGATATTGAAAATTTGAAATATTTCATACCTTTCAGCCAGTTAGTTACTCCTCTTTTATCACATCTACCGATGCAATGGCAATGGCAATGGCTGGCTAAA
Source organism: Lantana camara (assembly GCA_037501455.1). Lineage (NCBI taxonomy): Eukaryota > Viridiplantae > Streptophyta > Magnoliopsida > Lamiales > Verbenaceae > Lantana > Lantana camara. The sequence continues at coordinate 3,389,714 of CM074856.1, read as the reverse complement.
GGGTTCCCTTCAAATGTGTCACAAAATGCCACAATACCAAGTTAATAATATAAAACTGCAATTTTTTTCAATGGAAATAAAATAAAAATATACTACCTTCCATGCTCTCCAGGCTTTATGCAGAGGCAAATATCTAACCGGCAAAACTCCACCACCCAATGCTTTTCCTAATATCTTAATTATTTAAAACAGTTAGGATGTTAGCAAGTCCTTTAAAAGACATTGTTCGTCGAAATCATTTAATATAAATAAAGCGAAAGGAAAATGTGCAATTTTGAGTTCATATAAGAGTCAAAAACCTTACTGCAACATCGCAAGCCAGAATTCTTCCAGAACATGCTAATCCAGTATTTTAAAGCCAAGAAACACACAAAAACGCAAGTACTGATCCCCAACATGCAACTACAAAATCAACAGAATTAAGGAAAAAACAGTAAAGAAGATGGAGAGTTTGTGAATATACTTCTGGGACGACGCTAGTCACTAAAGCTTCCGACATTTTTTCCCTCCCAACTCCTAAGAAATACTTGAGAAATTTTTCGAACGCCATAAAACTGATTAATCCAAGGATATATATAATATAATTAATGAATGGTGCGAGTATATCTCAAGAAAATCTGGGAGATTACCTTTCCTCGCACAAGTGGGGCTGTGATTACTTGTGGTATTTAATCTATAAGGACATTATTTTTGCGATTAATCTTATTTATTTAATGCGATTAATCTATAAGGAAAGAAAACTGTAATAATTCAAATTTATTTATTTATTTTTTCAGACGGATCATGATTTATTTATTGCGGATCCTAATTAATGACACAGGATCATACTGTCCAAACTCCAAAGAATCAGCAACGGTCACTAACTAGAAAAAAAAAAGGCAATTAACATGGGTTGTTTTTTGGTTAAGACTATGTTTGGTTTGCATGAAAAATGTTTTTGCAAGTCAAATTGAAGAGCTTATTACATCGTTTTTGCAAGTCAAATTGAAGAGCTTATTACATCGATTCTTTTGAACACATAAGATTTATGATGTACTTTTAGATTTAAAAAATCATTTGATCATATACGATAATCAGTTTTACAACCCCGTACGCATAATTTTAATAGCCGTGACAACGAAGTTGCAGACAGTACGATCATAGTGAATTTCTAAATTGAGTTTCGATTATACACTGAAACGAACAATGTTGCAGTGGGAATTAAGCTCAATCGGTCCTACCCTAAAAGAAATCGATCATAACTACCACATTAGATTATATCAATAGAGCAAGTAGGGATGGCAACGAGCCGAGCCGAGCCGAGCCTCCGTGTTTTTTTGAGGTTCGGGCTCGGGCTCGCCCTAAAATTTTAAGTTTCGAACCTGGTTCGCGAGCCATCAAACCTTAATTTTCTGGCTCGGGCTTGGCTCGGGCCTTGGCTCGAGCTGGCTCGGCTCGGCTCGCGAACCAGGATACATGCTGCCAGATTTCAGGGGAAAAAAAAAACCCATCTAAAATTCACCCAAACATCCATTTATCAATTCATCAACTAAACACATTCTTTTAATTAAAGTTTGCTCGTGGATGCTTGCAAAAAGAGTAGCAAAAATTTGGAATTTAGATACACATAAAACACAACTGAATATTAGATCCATAGAGTATAAGAAAATAAAAAATCAGAAAATCAAAAAAACCTTAAAATCAAGGACATTTCTTAAACTTAAAATCAGAAAATAAATAATTATGGATCCATTTGAGAATAAACTTAAAATCAGAAAAAAAAAAATAGAAAGAGAATAAGAAAATTGATTAGATTTGAATCAAATCTGACTTCAAGAAAGGAGGACCAAGATGGATGGAATGAGATCTAAAGAACCCTTCATATCACCGGTGGTGTAGCCTTCTGGGGATCGGCGCCGCGGTGGTGGCCGCGTCTTGAAGGTGAGAACGATGGTGGTGGTTGTCGTCAAAGGCGCTAGTAGTCGGTGGTGGTGGTTGTCTTCACGTTGGTAGTCGGTGGTGGTGGTGGTGGGTGCGGCGGCGACAAGTCAGGCGGTGGTCCAAGATTGAGGAGAAAGAGAATGTTTTGATTGAGAGAAAGGGATGAAGGAGAAGGATGAAGCGGCGTGCAGAAGAATTCCTTTTGCAAGGGTTGTGTTAGGGTTTTCTTTATAAATGTGTATAAATTAATTTATTAATTAAGTTATTTTAGTTAGAAATATATTTTATATTATATATATATACTGTATATATACGTATATATTAGCTGTCAAGAAAATATTCAGCATATACATATATATAATAATTTTTAAGAATAATAATAGTAGGGCTCGCGAGCTAGCTCGCGAGCCACGAGCTAGATAGGATGAGGTTCGGGCTTGGTTCGCGAGGCACACGAGCCGAGCCAAGGCTCGGCTTGGCTCGTGAAAGTCGAACCCAAGCCCGAACCTGTCTCGAGCTGGCTCGCATGGCTCGCGAGCCAGCTCGGCTCATTGCCATCCCTAAGAGCAAGCAACATGTACACAATCTACAACACCATGATCATCACGTCATAAAATTAGCCAAAATTCAGCAGCAATCATTTTGCAAGAACAATCGCAATCGTACAGTACAACCACAAATGCTACATTAGATCATATCTATAGAGCCATCCACATATATTCACAAAAAGAGAGAAAAAAAGTACGAATACAATTTAATCAAGAAAGTTCAAGAGACAACCCATATACATACACACACCTCTAAATCTGCCATCACAACTAAATCTCAGCAATTCCGAGTTTCGAAAAGGAGGTTTAAGAAAACTGCATCCATATCCACCAACTTAAAACCCTAGCTGCCATTGCTCAACACTGGATAGACTTAAGTTGTCCAAATAACGGGCATCAATGGCAACACGACTAACACTAGTTATCAGGATATGCAATCCAAAGGGGACTGAAGTCATCAGCTAGATTCAAAATCTGGAATCATTAGATATTCACACAATCTGTTCTAACAAGTAAACTCATCCTGAAATAAAGCCGTGTTGAAAAAGAATGTGCGTGGCTTTATCATTAAAAACCTGAAGCTAAATAGACACAAATCCCTTCTGGATAGAGCTATGCAGATAAACCAGGAAAAATAGCAGAACAGCTTTGTATTCAGAGTCAGCTGTTCTACCAATACTTACCACCAGGATGAATGGTTGAAAGTCGAGCAAACCACTTCCAGACAATATAGATAAGCAGAGGCAGGAGAAATGAGTTCAAGAATTTGCAAAACGCATTTGAAGCCCATTGAAAATCAGAACGTCGGACAATAGAAAAAGGTCGAGGTCGAAAACACCAGGGGAGATATTGTCACATTTGTGATGAATAACATCACTGTATCGTTCTGTTGCCTCTCTAAGCAAAAACTAATAGGGAGAAGTGGTTCTTGATGTTTAAATTCAATCTTGTATGGGGGTTTGAGAAGAGTCGAGTCAGCTATAGAGTCTAACAAGCTAGTCGAGAAAAAAGCTCAACTCAACCTTGAAAAGCCTATGACTGTGAACTCAAGCTCAAGCTAATCCACCCGACTCCTCTGATGAATCAACCTTGAGCTCAAAATAGTTAATTAAAAATTTAAAAAAAAAATGTTTTCATATTAGTTTAACTTTAATAATGATAAAAATTATTGCCATAGAATTATTTTAAATTTAGCATATAAGAAATTTCAATGATAATTATATATATTAATATGAAGTTTGAAATTATTTGCATAAGTAAATGATACTACTTACTAATAATACATATTTGAAGATATGTACAATATAAATAAAAAATTAAATTAAATGCTAATGTAATTAATAGCATATAACAATAACAACTATTTAAATTAATTAGATCTTTTAAAAGATCTAATTAATTTAAATAACAACTTTTTGTAAGAGGATTGAACTCAAACTCAAACTTGAGCTCTGAAGTTATCAAAAACATGACCCAAGTGCAACCCCATTAGCTAGTGGATCATGTCGATAGGGTGAAATGTGAACTAGTCAATCTTGGAAGAAGATAGAACAAAATAAGAGGATCGGCAATCTTATTCAATTTTTTTTTTCCAAAGATGAATTCATGGGTGAAGGGAACCTGATTTCATAAGTTATAAGATAGAATTAATTTATCTATCCACCATTTGATGCACGAACGAGTGGCACATCATCAGTTCTAAAAAAACGTTGAGCTGAAAAGGACCAGCGTTTACTTTTACCTCAAGGCCAAACATAATCAGTAATCCATTCAGCGAAGAGCAGGGTGGTGAGCATACCTGAAGTTATGTATTGGCAAATATGTACTGTTGTAGGGACTAAAGCTCCGATATATCAACTATTCTAGAGACTAATAGTCCAACTAAGTGACACTCCTGATAGAGTAAACTAATAGACTTACAATAGGAAACTGATGGTGGCAATTGGCCTTTATGTGTTCTAATTCCTAAAAGGCAGAACACGACGGATGTGAAAAGAATTTGAATAAGATTTCTGAAATGAAGTGAGATATATAAAATAAAAATTCAGATCAATTAGCTATACTAACAGGATAATTGAGCAAGCTATCCAACAAATGGGCATTTCAGAAATCAAAGTTCTCCAGCTAAGATTTTAACAGATTTAATGAGACAAGAACATTCAAATAAGAAGGAGGATATTGCTGGCAGAACATGCACTTTATTAGAAGAGAACTCGTTCTTGAACTTACATCTGCTCATATGAAGAGTGTGGAACGGGAGGAAGAGCATGGAATGGGAGGCGCATCGTAACACAGAAGAAGTAGCAGAAAACAAGAAGGAAAGAAAACATAGAGGATTCATGTATTATGATTTCGAAAATCAATTTAACATCAAATCATGAGCAAAGCAATGTTGGAAACAAGATTCGCAGAAGAGAATCTGATCAATATGAAAGGAAAGAAATGGTCCTATTCAGTTATGAATGATGCAGCACAACCAGGCTGAACAAGCTATCAGACTTCCAAAGGCATCTTCAAAAGATTTCTATGGACGAGATGGGAGTTCACCAGAAGCCTAAGAACTAAATTCATCTCTGCTGAGGAAACCTAGAGGAGCAAGAGAGAACGAAAAGCCCCAATCTTCGACTAATTTCAACTTCAGACGAGCTTAAAATTTTAAGTGGACATAATGAATGCCTGAATCAAGTTTTCAGCAGCACGCTTCTGATCAGATGTGCCAGATATTAAAGCAACACGATCACCTCGTGAGGATTTGGATTCTGAAATCTCAATTGCTGCCCCAGATATCTGGAAGAGAATGAAAAGCATCCAGAATGAAATATTATGCCAAAAAAAATACAAATTGCAAGTTTTCTTCAATTTGCATCAATCAAAAAATACTTTTACCTTACGCATGTTATCGATATTTGTGCCACCTTTTCCGATGACTTTGCCGACTGCATGTGCAGGGATTACCATCTCGAGAGTAGACGGTGGAGGCAATCTGATTTAGAGACAAGATTGCAATCATATATGTACATTCAAAATGCAAGGCATAAGCACTAATTTCAGGATGTGAGATACTAACCCTCCATATAACGATGATGGATGTGAGGACAATGATCCATAGCCACTATCTCCCACCTTTCCAATGAGAAAGACAAGGTTAGAGAAAAGGTTTGTGATAGAACATTATAATAAAGATGCAACAATTAGAAGCATACTGGCAAGGACCGATATCCATATCCACTGGATGAAAGCAATCCAGTATCAGCCCTTTGTTCATAACCCAATGCAGCACCAGAAGACACACTGCGCAGAACTGATGGCATCGGAAGAGATGCTCCACCAGGGTATAATGCATCAACACCAGCAGAAGAATTATGGATACGTCCATCTTCTCTATCTTTTAGGACATCATCACGAAGCCTCAAAACAATCTGAATAAGAGCATCTCTCAAATTACCAACTTCTCCGAAGATCTACACAAATAACAAATTTCACAGGAATAAGATATAGAAAGGAGGAATTGATCAAAACACAACAACACAATCAAACAGTAGGGACCTCAACGAGTTCATCATTGTCATCGGCACACTTAGGCTTGTCCCCTTTGGAAATTCGTATATCAGCTTTAGTTCTTTTTCTGATTTCATTAATAATAGAACCACTTTTGCCAATAATACAACCAATAACCCTTGAAGGAACAAGGAGTCGCATAGTTGCGGTGTCATCATCTTCATCATTTATCTTTCCTTGTAACAATAGCACCGCTTCAACTGCCATGGATTTCAAATCATCTGGTGACTGCCCAAAACATATATCAGACAAGGTATATATAATCAGAATATATATATATATATATATATATTTTTAACGATTAGGTAAGAAGCAACAGAATGATACACATTGAAAATGTAAAGAAGGTCTTCGAACCAAGGTTTGTTTTAATATAAAACAAAGGGCCTAGATCTGCAGTTGAAATGATTTGGAAAGTCCAAAACCGAAAAACGATGGTAGTTGTCACAACATGATAAAGAAAGCTAATGTAGCAAAGGGATTTTAGAGTGTAATGCATTATAAACTCTCTCAATCCTGAAAATAAGGTAAAAAATAAAAATTTTGTTGTTCAAGATCTTTATGAGTTCTTTGTCGAGCTTCTCCCCAACAAACAAATTGTTTACCAGATACCTAAACTTCTAATTCATATCTGTGAAATAATGCTTAGAATGGATAAATTCATGCTCACACGTCACATAGAAATAGAGAGACAAGGCATTATGATAACCAGGAAAAATAAAATATCATATACATAAATTTTCAGCTTATATAATCATATACGAAATTGAAAAAATACCTCTGTGGAGAGCACAGCAATGACACACTCACTATGATTGGACTTTCGGTCCTCAACCTCAACACGAGCACCAGTTTCTTGCCTTATGCCCTTAATGGAGATTCCACCTTTTCCAATAACACGTCCAATTTTGCTAGATGGGCACAGCACTTTTATCATTAACTCCTCAGATCGTGAAGCAGCACCATAACCAGAAACCACAGGAAGAGCAGATGAATACATTGGCCACGAGCTCCCAGGATCCCCATAACCCTGAATATCTGGTGTATGTGAAGGACCTAGAATGGAAGGCATGGATCTAGAAGGGTTAATAGGATCTACACTTGGATAAAGACCACTGGCAGGATATATGGGAACGTCTGATGGAATGATGATGCTTGGTGGTGGTGCTGCATGGATGGAAGTCTCAAGAGGAATGTTTTCCTTTGGTGTGAACTTGTACATAATCGCAGAAATGGCAAAGAGTGCTTTCTTGACTGCCTCTGACTCGCCAGATATCTATCAAAGATTAAGAAAACAAATAATGAAAAAGAATAAGAACTGAATTATTCTCCAAGATAGAATCTTTCTAATTTTTGGAATTGGAGACAACAATATTTCTTCTCAAGCAAAAAGAAACTAACCAGAACAAAATTGTCAAATTCAAGAGCACAAGAATGAGCTGGATCACTGGCATCCTTAGCAGTCACCTTGATATTTGTCCGTGTCTTACTTCGTAGTTTCTTAATGGTTGAACCAGATTTCCCAATAATATTAGCTGACTGGCTAGATGGAACCAGTATCTGGCATTCCTCCCTATCTCTATCTCTATCGCTCTTCTTTCTGTCAGATTCTCCAAGTGAAGAAACAGCATTAGCAATTGCTGCATGCACTTTCAACAGTGCATCTTGTGCAGGACAAAGAGGGTCTATGTCATTGAATTCCTCATCAATCTCAACATCTTCCTTTTCCTTAACATAGCAATAAATAGTGATAACTCTATCTTTAGCACCTGGAAATGGATCCACCACCTTTACCTTTGCTCTCGAGTCTTGTCGAATAGAATTAATCACTTTTCCATTCTTTCCAATCACACTCCCAATAACAAAATCAGGACACAGAATCCTGTAAACAATCAGATCATCATTTCCCTTTTCATCTCTGTCTCTCTCCCTATCAGTTCTCCTCTTCTGGTTCTTTTTGTCTGTATCATCCCGATAAGAACGTGAACGCTTCCCACTTTCACCCATTGTATGCTACGCAAGTCTCCCCCTGAAACCTTTAGAAACAGTACAAATCAAAACACATCAGAAACAACTCCAGTAAAACCATTCAACATGTACACGATACACCAACAAAACCACAAAAGGAAGAAACAAAAAGTAAAGAAAACACTAAATTACCACATTCCAACTACCATCCTACTACCAATCAACCAAACATGAGTTAAATAAAAATCCCAGTATATTGTTCACCAAAAACTAGGACAGAGAATACCAGAGAATACCACAATCAAGAGGAACGAAAACCCTTTCGTCCCAGCAATTAATAAAGATATATACAGAAGGAAATCGCATACATTCACACACTCGGACATACAAAAAGTCGAGAATTGCAAAAAACAAACAACAGCCAAAGATTCACATATGAAAGAAAAACGAATGAATTTCAAGAATTGGGAATCGAGCCGAAAGTACTCTAGAGGACGATATCAGTAGCCCGATGCAAAACCCTAAATCAGGAACCTTACCTGCCAGAACAGAAGTAAATCCCTATTTACAGCGTAGCGCTGAGATGAAGGGGATTAGGGAGAATATAATTGGCGGAGCGTCGAAAGCAACGTTGATGCTAACGTCTGCGGAAAACAGAACAAAGAAGACTCAATAAATCAAGAAAAGGTAAATTTGGTAATGAATTTTTTCCCATCATTAGAATAATAATAAATCTAGCAACTACATCAGATGATGTCCTGTATTTAGTTCGTACAAGTACAGATATTATATATTTTTTCAAATATTATTTTTGAATATCCAAAAACATTACACAATTTTTATTTTTTCCAGCAAATTTTGTATTTCTTTTTCAAAAAATAAAGCTAAAAAGAATGTCTTTTTTCTCCTTTTTTTTTTTCGGATAATTCCTCAAAAATCCCCAAGTGTAAATTGAATTTCCTTTTCACTCTCTAATTTTGAAAAAGTTCCTGTTCACTTCCCAATTGAAAAACAAAATTCCTTTTCACTCCCCAAGGTTGTATAATAATTCAGGAATTGCGTACATTTTTTAGGGAATTGCGTATAAAAATCCCGGAATCTCGTATATACGACATTTTGAGATTTTTATACGCAATTCCCTCAAAAATGTACGCAATTCCTAAAGATAATGTACGAACATGTACTGTTTGTGGGGACCTAAAAGGAATTTTGTTTTTCAATTGGGGATTGAATGAGAACTTTTTTAAAACTGGGGACCTAAAAGGAATTTTTTCAACTTTTTGGTACTATTTAAAGATTTTCCCTTTTTTTTTTCTTTTTAAAAATTATTATAGTGGGTAAATAAAGAAAGATTCGCTTTCAAAAGGGTGTAGATTTTCGTTCCAAAGACCTCTCTTCGCCTCCACGCCGCCGACTGTCTGGCCCTCCGCCACCCGCCTCCGCCGCCGCCAGCTTCCTCCTCTTGAAGGTAAGAATTGAACACTTTTCTTCTCCTTTTCCGTTCAATCAGAAAACAAGAGTAGATTTCCCCCTTTGGTTTTCGCCTCTGGAGGATACTGACTCTTTTCCTTGCTCGAAGTTCTTCCATAGGTCTGGTTAATTACAGTTGAAATTAATGCAATTACATTGTTTCTCTAGTTTCGATTTCTTTCAATTGCTGTTAATGTCTTCAACCGCTCAAGCTTCTCCGATTTGATTCGTTTTCTGAAAATACCTAATTCTCAAGAGTTACTTTACCTGCAACAAGCCACGAGATTTCTGCAATGGAGACTCTCAAAATCGTCTTTGTAGTAGGATTTTTCGTATGATTATTGAATGCGTGCATTGATTGGCCATTTTACTTCAAATTCGTGCTCCTTGATCTTCATCAGGATTCAGGATGGGGATTATCATTTCTTTAGAATCCATTTCTGCTTCTCTGTAAACTCAGTAGTCATTATTAGTGTTTTTGTTCATTGTTATGCTTAGCGTAGACTGCATAGTTTAAATTTTTTGTACTGCTTACACACATGACATCAAATTTGTTAGATCTTAATCAACAAGAGGGATGAGCGCAGAACAGCAAGCAGGAACATCCTTAGATGAGGTGGAAACCTCTGCAAAACCCGCAAACTATGTAGCCCATGCGAAGAAACTCATACATCACCGAATGCTCGTTGGAATTAAAGACGGTCGTTTCTTCGTGGGTTCGTTTTACTGCATTGATAAGCAAGGTAACATTATCCTTCAAGATGCGGTGGAGTATCGCAGCACCAGAAGATCATCTCCTTCTCCGATGGAACATAGAGGTGTCGGTCTCATACTTATCCCATCCTCATGTCGAGTTTCTTGCCATGTTGATTGCTCCATTGAGGAACAACTATCTCTTCTATCCCTTCAAGGGCAAAAATAATAACAACAGGAATGTTTTTTTGCCGTTTCTTATACATGTCGTCTTAAGCATGTAATTAGTGACCTTATTCCAGACATTTGTAGTTATGTAACTGACATGTAATGTAGACAAGAATGAAATTTGATCAAAAGAATCTGTCATCAACTTAATGCACAGGTTTCTGTTTATTACAGAATACTCTTAGTCCCCTCTAACTATGTACCTATCAGTATCTGTCTGCATATGGGGTTCCATATACAATAAGGTAAGGCACAATACGAACCGCCGTGTCGATCGGTATTGCAAAGTTCACTCCAGATGACATTCCACTGCCTGCATTAAGGTTCAAAGTCATATTTTTCTCAGTTCTTTTTTTAAATTTTTGGTACTTTCGTCGTATGAAATGATCTGTTACGTTTACCTCTGCGGGTGAATGTTGCTGTATTGACTCCAATGACATGACCATATGAATCAATTAACGGTCCACCTGAATTCCCTGCATTGATAGCAGCATCGGTTTGAATTGCTCCTTTAATGGCTCGACCATTTGGAGATGGTATTTCTCTGCCTAACCCGCTTATAACCTGCAAAAGGGTTTTCTATCATAAGTGTAATATCAATAAAAGATTTTCATCCATACACTATATCACTGAAAGTTACCCCTGTGGTTAGAGTGTTCTCATATCCGTATGGATTTCCGATGGCGAAGCAGCTCTGCCCCACCAGTAATTCACGAGATTTACCGATTGTCGCCGGCTTCAACTCACTTCCTGCCGCATCAACCTGCTATGCAAAATATGCCATTCATGTAAAGAAGTGATAGATTATGAATTATGAAATATTTTCCAGTGACAAAATGTATATCAGCACCTTGAGAACAGCAAGATCATAGTCTAGATCATAACCAACTATCTTCCCTTCTCTGGTAATGCTTTTTCCTCCAGAATCAACGAAATATACCTGCAAATATTGACAAGAAAATGTTAAATTCATTGGAATCCCTAAGGTGATAATGTAGTGCAATGAAAAATGCATAAACAGAACCTTACAACGTCGTAAGCCGCTTTGATCTGTCGCCAGTTTGGAAACAACATGGTAATTAGTTACCTGTTGAAGAAAATGATAAGAATTAAGAACCCAAAATTTGATCAAATATGCATATTCAAGTAAAATACTGTAATAACTTACAATGTGACCATATTTATCCCAAATAAAGCCAGAACCAGTTCCTTCCACTTTTGCATTCTCATCCTCATCTACAGCATTATCAGAACTGTTCCTGGGAATTTTAGTTAACTCAAGGTCCTTGATGAAGACAACTGATGAAGAACTCTCCTACCGGGTAAACAAAATTGAATAATTAATTATTGAAAATTATCTTAGGCCAAAATCAAGGGAAGAGCACGATAAAACCTGGAATATTTGAACTAATCGATTTTCTTCTTGATCGAGTTCATCCACAGCTTGGGCAATGGCGGATGGAAAAGTGGAAGGATCTGGATTTTGCTGGAAAAGCAAGTAAGAGGTCAGCAAAGACGAAGTAAATACTATAGATTTTCGCCTCGTTAAGAAAATGCTGTTGTTCGAATTCGGACGACAATAAGGAGTTCTATTGGTTGGAATTGGAGATGATGCACATATCAGAAAACCCAACTTCGCCATTGCTGCTAGTTTGAAGCTTTTTCGTTTAAATAATAAATTATGATTTTTCAGTTCAAATGAAGGGGATAAGAGCCTCGGCCTGTATTCTTTAGGCACGTGTCTTAATTATGATTGGGCCTCGACCCGGCTCTAATAACACTTGAAGCCCAGCTATTTGGGCTGGGTTTTATCTTATCTTCTTTGGGCTGCTAACCCCCGAATTATTTGACCTCAAAATTGTCATATTCCTTGGTGGCGGACATAAAAAAATGATTAGGAATCATATATTTCCAAAACAAAAAAGAAAAGGTAAAAACAAGTGAATTAAGAGAAATTCAAGATTAATTAATTATATTGTTTAAATCATATGCCCTGCCGTCCAATATCTAATCAGTTAAAACTTAGAAGAGACTAGCGTTTAGTACGTGCCACTCTTACGGATTCGGACCGCATCCACTATAAATCATATCAAAGATCTGATGCTAACTATGATGTTGTACATTTTTTAAAATATTACTTTATTATGTTATATTGTGTCTCATTCTCGTATTTGATATTTATTATGTAAAAAATTTAAGAAAAAAAATCGTATTACCATATTCGTGTCTGTGTTCCCATATCCGTATCCGTGCATCATAGAATGTGATCCGGCTCGAAAATGGTTTAGCTGAGTTGGAGGTCTAAATGGCAATCTCGGGTCGATCAGTCAAGAATTTGTAGACGTGGGCTCTTTAATCGATCTGAAAACACTCGAAACACACGTAAGCTCAAAGGCCAAATTGGGGACTTGGGGTTGGACCCAAGTTTGGCACTCCGACGCTCAAGTCAGTGGAAGGTCTTTAGAGAGAGAATTAAATGCTGAGAAGCGAAATAAATGCTCTTAAATTGCTTACCAACTACTGTTCAAGACTTGGTATTTATAGTCAGGAGCAATTAACACACTAGTGCGTGTACTGCGACTACGCATTAAATGCTCTGCAGTCGATCGGGTGGTTTGTCGGACGCTTGAACGGGTGCCTTCGGGTCGGGTGTACTTTGTTTCCCTTTTCGGCGTAGACATGTATCGGGTGCATTAAATGCACTGTAGCGCGTCTGGCCGCGGCGAACTGGGGAGTTACACGTGTCCCGACAAAGATGCTTTATGGCATCTTGTCGCCAGGGGACGTAGGAGTTCGACCCGAGAGGTCGAGATCAGGCGGGTCGTAATGAAGCATGTCCGTAACGGGGGACCCATTAGTGGGATCGAGTTCGACCCCAGCCCTTGTGCAGGACAAGGACGGACGGTTCGTTGGGGACCATGAGATCGGATCGATCCATTGAGGGCCAAGAGGGATCAAGATCGATCCGTTGTGATAAAAAGGGGGCGGGTCGTCCCCTAAGAGGGGAGAGGTCGGATCGACCACCAAGAGACCGGATCAAGATCGACTCGTGATGCAGAGGGGCCACGGGGATTGAGCATGATTCTTCCCAAGGCGAAGGGGATCGAATTCGATCCACCATGGCCAAGGGGATCAAGATCGATCCGCCCGTGGTCATGGGATCGAGATCGATCCGCACGTGGTCATGGGATCGAGATCGATCCGATAGTGGGGAAGGGATCGAAGTCGATCCGCTGGCGGCCACGGGATCGTAATCGATCCGTTCGTGGCGACCTCCTCGAAATCGATCCGTCAATTCCGCCAGGCATAGGGAACTGGGTCCGCTTGAGGTGGCGTGATGCCCACGTGGCTTCCTCTAGGGCGTGCCACGTGGCTCGGCCATTTTATGCAATATCAGAGGCCCCCCAAATTACCGGCGTGAATTTTCACGGGGGTAATTTTTATCGCTTCGGTGATAGCCTTCCGTCTTGGTAAGTCAAGTTCGGTCGGTGGGGCATTAAAGACACCATCGTTTCGCGCATCGAGGAAAAGCAACGCGGTCTCCCGTGGGCGATAATGGCATCGTTTTCCGATTCGAGAAAAGCAATGCGGTCCTCTAGGTGTGACAGCGGCCTCGTTTCGCGTATCGAGGGGAGAGGTGGCTCGGTCTCCTAGGCGCATTGATGGCCAAGGTGCGCACTTCGAGAGGTCACTCTTCTCCTCCTATAAATAAGAGGGCACCTCCAATCTCATTTCACACATTTCTTCTTACAAAAATCGATCCGCTTCTCTTTCTCTCTTGTCATCCGATCGAGAATTAGGCGAGGCAAAGGGAGTTCGTCTTCAAGCCCAACAAAGGTAATTTTCGGCGTCTATTTCCATCTTCTCCTCCTTTGCGGGAAACATGTCCAGAGCGCCTTATATGTGCGTAGTCTCCGATGAGAGCGAGGCGGAGGAGCCGTTCACCCCTTCCGCGGGTTGCTCCGGTTCGTCGGGTGGGGTACCGCCACTACCCAACACAGATTTCGGGTCATTTTTCGATTCTTCAGACGAGATACGGATCCGGGAATTCCGGGCAAGCCGCGGCCGGGCTTCGTCGTCGAGACCCCGACGCCGGATCGAGGAAGCAGAGGAAGGCGAGGGAGAGGAAGAGGAAGAGGGGCCGGAGGAAGGTACTTCCGGCCGTCCCCGGGGGCGATCCGGGCATGTCTACCGAACTCTGTCTGACGTTGCCACGAGAACGTCGACGTTGCCGGCCAAAGAGTTTCGGGAAGTTCGCAATTGGTGCAGCGGGATGCCCGATGGGGTTATGGCGCGGTTACCTTTAGAAGGGGAGACGGTAGGGGTTCCGCAATCCATGCACGCTTTCGGCCTGTACCATGCGACAATGAAGTACGGATTCCGATTTCCGACCCACCCGTTGGTGTCAACTTTCCTCGACCGGGTGAATCTGTGTCCGGCTCAGCTTGTGCCGAACTCCTACGCTTTGATGTATAGTGCGATCATCATTATAAAGTGTTTGGGGTTCGAGCCCCGATTTGAGGATCTTGGAGAGTTTTTTCTGCTTGTCAACTCTCCCAAGTCTGGGGTCGGTTACTATTACCTCCAGGCCAGGTCGGGTCGGAAACTTGTTGACATCCCGGTCACCTCTCACGGGCTTGGTTGGAAGGATAAATTTTTCTTCATCGAATGCTCCATGCCTCTTCCTTTCCGTTCGACCTGGACCACCACGGAACCTAAAAAGCTCCCGACAAGGAAAAGCGCTTGGCTTCACAAGAAGCGTGTTTTCGAGCTCCTGACCAACCTGGGTCCCCTCGATCCTGATTACTTGACGAGGACGGGACACTTGGTCGAGGCGGGTTTGGTCCCGGGGACGAGGTTGCGGAATTTCCACTTCGGTGAGCCTCCGCCTCAGGCCGGACCCGCCCGATCGGGTCACGTGCCAAACGTTCCGCCACGGGTCGAGTTCGATCCGTCCTACATGATCGATTTCGATCCGCCGGGGTCGGCTCGAATGGATTCGTTCGAACCGATCGGGGTCGGATCGAATGGGTCCGTTTGAGCCGGATCGTGTTTGAACTCTTGCTTTTACATATACTCATATTCGGCGCCCTTCTTTTTCAAGGTACTAATCGATCCCTTTCTGCAGGTCTGCATATCTTAGCCATGAGTCGCGCGGAAAGGGTGAGGAGGACGATGAAGCTGAAAGAGGGCGAGTCGATCCCACGGGATGAACGGGAAAGGATTGACCACGCTATAGCTGCGATCCACGGGGCTCTGCCGGAAGCTCAAGCCGCGGCCCAACAACCCCGTCGAAGGGTCCCCCCGAACCCTCAGTCCATGGAAGATGTCCAAGAGCCGGGGCAGGCCTCGGATGCGGTCGAACCCGATCCTGAGGACCCCGATCAAGTAATAAATTTGGACCACTTAGACCTTTATTTCGACTTCGACGAAAATCTTTATGACCTGACTCTTCCTCAGGAGGAACAGCTGGAGTCTAACAGGCGCCTGAGAAAGAGGAAGAAGAAGGTGACTGTGGAAGAGGTGCCGATCGAAATCGAGGGGGATTCCAGCGGATCGGACATTGAGAGTAAGTTGCTGAACTTCAAACAGACTCCACCTCCCCAATGGCCTAGTGAACTTGAGAGAGTCCGGGAGGATGGATCGGTTCGGAACCTTGGCGTCGGGCACCCTGATATCAGCTTGTTGTCCTCGCTTTTCAACACCGCTTGTGTAGTCGACGAACAACGGGTGATTCATAAGGAGCCGGTCGACCACCAGAGGTATAGGGTCAGCAAGGCTATCTTTGGCGTAAGTGCTTCCTCCTCATCTCTCTTCCACTTTATTTAGTTCGAAATCGATCCGACCCTAATGGGGTCGGTATCGATCCGACGCAGACGTCGGATCCAGTTGATCCATCACGTCGGGTCATTTATTCTTGAGTATTCTTATTTTTGGCTGAGCCTTGACAATTCTCGTATCTGTGAGCAGGATATCCTCCCAACTGTCATCAGTTTGTCCCAGAAGGCGGAGGTTTATCAAGAAGAGGTGGCCAAGTACAAGGAGAAGTACAGGGCTGCCAAGGCCATGCTGAGGTCAGCCAAGGCGGAGAAGGTTGCTGAGCTACAGGAACGGCTGGACGAGTTGATGAGCCTTAGGGAGGAAGAGGCCCAAACGCGTGCCGCGCGTGCCGCTGAGTTGCAAAGCGCCCTCGATCGGATGGAGGACTTGGAGAAAGTCCTGCAGGCTCGTGAAACCGAACTCAATGAGATCCGGGCTGAAACCAAGGAGAAGGTCCAACAGGCGGAAGCGGTGTCCCGAGCGGCCGCATTGGCGGAAGGACAGGCCAAGATCGACGCCTTGGTGGAGTCTTTTCGGAAGGCTAAGGGCCCGATCGAGCAGTACGCAGTTCGTGAGTTTATGGAAGGTCCGGCCTTCGACGAGGCGAACACGGTCATGGCCGCGATCGACATGGAGGCTGGCTTTAAGATTGCGCGTAATCAGCTCAAGGCTCAGGGCCTGATTCCGGTCTCCTTCGACGAGTCTTCCATCGGCCTAGACAAGCCCGATCCGTATCCCGACCCGTTGGACGAAGACGGCGAACCTCCTGTTGACATTGATTGGCGCCACCACAAGTACGGGTTTGCCATTGACATGGCCTACGCCAAGAGGGATAAGAGGGATCCCGTCTACGAGCTTCCTCCTCCGGTCGATATGGAGAGCTTCCTACCGCCGACCCGACGAAATCGAAAGAAGTCCTCGGGCCGTACGGGCGCCTCGGGTTCATCCCCTTCTTAGCCTTGGTTGTTTCATGTATTTTCATTTATTTTTAAGATCATTTTCATTTGACCCAGCGGTCGGGGATGTCGCCGCGTGAACATTTTGTCGCTTTATTCTCACGCGTTATTTTCCACTACAATTTTCTTCGGATTTCATGTATGGGGAGGTGGGTCGTGATCGACCCCTTTGCGTAATCGGATCAAGTTTGATCCCAGGTTACGTGTCGGATCGAGTTCGACCTCGTTTGTTGTTACGGATCGAGACCGATCCGTTCTTGATGGGGTCTGAGTTCGATCCCCTTGTCCTTGACGGATCGATTTTGATCCCTCTTGGTGGATCGATTTCGATCCGATCCTGAATGGAGGGGTCAATTTCGATCCCCACTTGTATGGGTTTCGAATTTGGGATTCCCCTGTCTCAAGGATTTTTTCCTTCGTTAGTCCCGTTCTCGTCGGGTCGTTGAACGACCTCGTTGGACTTGGGGATTTGTAAGTACGACAAAATAACCAAACAAATACATGATAGCATGATCGTGGATCGAATGCCAAATAAATATACATTATATAAAAACGACTGTTGACTTTCATCGAAAAGATCGGATTCGATCCATAGATGGGATCGGGACCGGGCTTTGAACGGGCTCCGGTCCGATCGACTATACAAGATAGGTGTTTTTATACAAAACTTCTTCAGGTTGTGCGCGTTCCAGGGTCTTGGCAGGGGCACTCCGGCCATATCTTCGAGCTGATACGCCATGTTCTTGCCTACTTTTGTAACCCGGTAGGGACCCTCCCAATTGGGTTCGAGTTTTCCTACATGCTGGAGGACCTCTACCTTCTTCAACACTAGATCTCCGATCTGGAATGTACGGGGTCTGACGTGTTTGTTGTACGATCGGGTCGCGGCCGCCTTGTATTGTTTAATCTTTTGGTATGCGCGCTCGCGCTTTTCTTCAATCAGATCCAAGTCAGCGGACCGATTTTCGTTGTTCCTGTCGAGCTGGTATTGGCTGACGCGGGCCGTTTCGTGTAGTAACTCCGATGGGATCACTGCCTCCGACCCGTATACCAGAGAATAGGGGGTTTGGCCCGTCGCCGTTCTGGGGGTCGTTCGATAGGCCCAAAGGACCCCGTCGAGTTCGTCCGCCCACGCCCCCAGCTTGGCATCGAGACGGGTCTTCAAATTTTGAATGATGATCCGGTTGGTGACTTCGGCCTGGCCGTTCGTTTGAGGGTGGCCGACGGTGGTGAACCTAAGGTCGATTCCGATATCCCGACAGTAGCTTTTGGTGTTCTCGCTTCGAAACTGGGGCCCATTGTCACAGATGAGAACCCTCGGGACTCCAAAGCGGCAGATTATACTCTTCCAGAGGAAATTTCTTATCACCGCGTCAGTTATCTTTGGGACTGCTTCGGCTTCTACCCATTTCGAGAAGTACTCGACGGCTACTATGGCGAAGCGTTTTTGCCGAGGGGCCAGGGGGAAAGGGCCAATAATATCGATCCCCCATTGATCGAAGGGCCATGAGACATCGATCGCGATCATGGTTGCGGGATGCGTGTGTATGAGGTTGCCGTGTTTTTGGCACTTGGGGCATTTCATTGAGTGCAGCTTTGCGTCTCGGATTAGGGTCGGCCAGAAATACCCGCTTCTTAAGATCTTTTTAGCTAGGGCTCGACCCCCTGAATGGTTCCCGCAGTTCCCTTCGTGGACTTCTTCTAACACGTCTTTGGCCTGACTTGGGCGAAGGCACCTTAACGGTGGACCTGTGAATGATTTCTTGAACAATCTCCCTTCGTGGTCCAGTAGGTACAGCAGCGAGCGGTATTTCATCCGCCTTGCCTCCAACCGACTTTGAGGTAGTGTCCCGTCCTTTAGGTAGGAGACCAAACTATCCATCCAACATGGCTCCTCCGGGTCAATCGCCGCGACATCGATCCGACCCGGGTCGATGACCCGACCGGGTGAGACGTGAAATGAGATGGTCCCGTCTCGGGTGCCCTGAAGGCCGTTCGCGAGTTTGGACAATGCGTCCGCTCGGGTGTTTTCTTCGCGGGGGACTTGCTCGATCCGAAATTCTTTGAACTTTGAGGCTAACTCTTTAACCATCTTGAGATAATCCGACATCGATTCTTCCCTTGCTTCATACGTGCCGTTGACCTGACCCGCGACGAGCTGGGAGTCGGTCACGACGGCCAATCGGTCGACCCGATGCTCTGCAGCGAACTTTAGTCCTGCGATGAGTGCCTCGTATTCTGCTTCGTTATTGGTGGCCTTGAAGTCTAGGCGGACGGCAAAATCGAACTGTGTACCATCCGAACTAATTAGTGATATCCCCACCCCTCCCCCCTTGGAGGTCGATGAGCCGTCAACGTACATTGTCCAACTCAAGGGATCGGGGGCGTTCTTTGGGGGCTTCGTGTTCTTTTCGACTAAAAAGTCAGCCAGAACCTGAGCTTGTTGGGCGAGGCGAGGTTGGAAAGTGATGTCATGCTCGCTTAGCTCCACCGCCCATTTCATCATTCGACCCGAGACATCGGGTTTGGACAAGACTTGTCTAAGGGGTTGGTCGGTCAGCACCACAATCGGGTGCGCCTGGAAATAGGGTCGTAATTTCCGAGCCGCGTGTGTCAACGCGAAGACAAACTTTTCGATCTCAAGATAGTTTCGCTCTGCCCCGTGTAGGATTTTACTCAGGTAATAGATGGGCAGGTGTTTTCGATCCCTAATCGCGACGAGGACCGAACTAAAAGTTTCGTTGGAAAGGGAGAGATAGAGGTACAAGGTCTCCCCTTCGTTGGGCTTGGCCAACAACGGTGGAGATGCCAGGTACTCTTTAAGTTGCTCAAAGGCTCTATCACACTCCTCATTCCATTCGAACTTTTTTAGGTTTCGTAATATTTTGAAGAAGGGTAGGTTCCGTTCGGATGATCGGGATATGAACCGATTTAGGGAAATGATCCGGCCGACCAAAGATTGGACTTGGCTTATGCAGTCGGGTCGAGGTATGACCTGGATTGCCTTGATTTTGGCCGGGTTCGCTTCGATCCCCCGCTGGCTAACCATGTAGCCGAGGAATTTTCCCCCTTCGACCCCAAATGTGCATTTGTCCGGGTTAAGTTTCATACCGTACCCCCTGAGGATCTCAAACACTCGACCCAAGTGGTCGAGATGATCACACGCCTGTTTGCTCTTCACGATCATATCATCCACGTAGACTTCCATCGTCTTCCCGATCTCTTCCTTAAACATCTTGTTCACCAACCTCTGGTAGGTCGCTCCGGCGTTTTTGAGCCCGAACGGCATTACCTTAAAACAATAAATGCCCTTGATGGTTATAAAAGCGGTGTGGGGTTGATCTTCGGGTGCCATGGAGATCTGATAGTATCCCTGGAAGGCGTCCATCATGCTCAGCATTTCACAACCAGCTGTTGAATCGACGAGCTGATCGATCCGTGGGAGCGGGTAAGGGTCCTTTGGGCACGCCTTATTTAGATCCGTGAAATCGTTACACATTCTCCACTTACCCCCCGTCTTTTGTACCAAAACAACATTACATAGCCAATCGACATATTGGGCCGGGGTCACATAACCCGCATCGAGCAACTTATTGACCTCGGCCTCGATGATCTCGTTTCTTTCTTTGCTTTGCGTTCTCAGCTTCTGTTTTATGGGTCTGTGAGTGGGATCGAGACCGAGGCGATGGCAGATCACCTTCGGGTCGATCCCCACAAGATCCTTCGCAGTCCACGCAAACACGTCCGCATTTTCTTGGAGGAACTCAATCATCATCATCTCGTGGTGGGGGTTCATGTTGGCCCCGATCTTCGTTGATTTGTTGCTGTCGTTCGGGTCGAGGGGTATGAGTTTCAAAGAGTCAGATGGCTCGATCCGACCCACTGCTTTCCTCTTTTGGGCTACGCGTGATCCTTCGGCGTCTAACTTGGGCGCAGCGAGATCGAGATCCGAGCTCGTGTAAGTCTGGAGATCAAGGCATTCGCTCGCGTCTTTTTCCTTGTCTTTTGGTTCCTTAAGGGTGATCGCATAACAAGCCCAGCTGTCCGGGACGTCACACTCCACTTCCCCGACCCCGTTAGGGGTTGGCATTTTCAGCTTCTGATGGTAGGTGGAGATTATGGCTCTGAATTGAATGAGGCCGGGTCGGCCAAAAATCATGTTGTAAGCGAGGGGCATGTTTACCACAACGTACTCGACCTCTTGGGTAACTCGCTGAGGCGATGTTCCCATCGAAGTGAGCAGTTTGATGCGCCCAAGCGGGACAACCTGGGATCCTCCGAAGCCGGATAGAGGCGTTCGGATCGGATCTAATTTCAAGTTATGCAATTTCATTTTTACAAGCGTAGAGTAAAGGATAATGTTCGTGCTACTTCCATTGTCAACAAGGCATTTGGTTACATTGTAATTAGCCACCCCCAAGGTCACCACCATCGGACAACTAGGCGTTTCACCCTCCCGATGTGGGCCCGAGTGGCTGTCATTTTCGCTAAAACTAACCTCTTGCCTCTCCCACTCTCTGCTTTGCTCGATCTGGAGGACCTCCTCACGCGGTCCGTTGTATTCTCGAGCCGCCCTTCGGATGTTCTTCTTCCTGGCCGCGTTGGAATCACCCCCTTCGTGCCCCCCGGCGATCATGTAGATCGTGCCGTTAGTCGGGGGGTTGTCCTCAGTCCTTTCGAGGGGCGGCTTTCCGGACCTTCTGGACGGGGATCGGGATCGAGATCGATCCCGAGGCTGATCTTGGCTCCGACCAGCCTTCTCAGTGTAGTGATCGATCTTACGAACAAAGTCCTTCAGGTGCCCTCCTCGGATGAGTCTCTCGATCTCGTCGCGGAGGGCGTTGCATTCCTCGGTGGTGTGACCCCATTGCTGATGGTATCCGCAATACTTCCCCGATTTCTGGGCTTTGGGGCCTTCCCGGATGGTCTTGGGCTTGTTCAAGAGTTTTTTGTCCATGACCGTGAAGATCTGTTGGACGGTCGTATTGAGGGGGATGTAGTTCCTCCGATCGATTTGGGCCGGCGGATCGATTTTTCCCTTCGATTTTTTCTGCTCGAACCCCTTTCGGGTCGGGGTTGAGATCGACCCATAGTGATGGCTTTCTGGGGTGGGCAATGGAGCGGGCCCGTGGGCTAACGCCATTTCCTCGACCCGCATGAAACCATGGGCGAGGTCTTGGATTTCAGTCAAGTTCTTGGGCCCGGCCCTGACTATCTCATCCGCCCAGAGACGGTTGCGCAGCGCTCGATGGACGACCGGAAGCAGGGTGTCCATCGTCGGGTCCTCGACCCGAACCACTTCCCTCGAGAATCGGGTGAAGAAATCTCGAAGGGATTCCCCCTTTTCTTGTCGGAGGTTGTTGAGGTAAGAAGGAGGCAGTTTTTCCCCTGCCATGGAGGAGAAGTGAGCAAGGAACCGATCAGTAAAATGATTGTAGGTTCGAATGCATCGCGGCGGCAGGCGGATGAACCAGTCCTGCGCCGGGCCCGTTAGAGTGGTAACAAATATTTTGGCCCAAATTTGTTGCGGGTGGGCGTGCAGCAACATTCTGTTTTCAAAAGCGGTAACGTGTTTCTCGGGATCGGTCGTCCCGTTGTAGAGCGGCAATCCCGTGGGGATTCGATCTCCATCGCAGGTTGTACGGAGAATGTCTTCAGAAAATGGGGAGGCTTCCTCCCTGTCGGATCGATAGTGGAGTGGTCGGCGGCCCAACCCCGCGCGCAGATCGACCTGCCTCTGGGAGACCACTGATCCTTGGTCTCCCAGGCGGTCTTGCACTCGCCTGCGGGGCGGATCGACACATCGATCCGGATCGTTCTCCTTACGGGCGGCGGCGATTCTAGCTGCCTGATCGCGGGCCGATCGAGTGGGTATCCGGGCCCGCAAATCGTCATACTCTTCATGGTCGTCATCGACCGCCCGTTTGCCGCGATTCGCGCGGCTAGGATGTTCCGAGTCCCCATGTCCCTCCGAAGGGACCTGTTTGCTCCCTCCCGCCGGTGGTGGAGGAGGTGCGAACCCTTGGACTGGTACCAGGCCTGCGCCCGTCTGGGGGGGAAGGCCCCAGATCACCTGAGCGGGTCCGCCGTTGAGCGGCTGGAGGTAGTAGGGGACAGCAGACCCGTAAGTCTGTGCCGCTGGTCCCAGCCCACTGGCTATTACTGGGCTGGGAATAGTAACAGGGCTCGCCCTCGGCAGCTCAGGGCGCCTCGGTTCCCGGCCCTCTACTTGGGCCAATTCGATCTCCACCCTCCATTGATCGAGGAAGGTGTCAAGGTCGGCCTGCGTAATGGCGACCCTCGGCGCGGCCTCGGGCTGAGGCATGATCACACTGGCGCTGGGACCAGCGATCCCGGCGGCGGGGGGAGCAGTGGGGAGATGACCAAGCGGCGCGTTGGTATCGTGCCTGTGACACCCCGCTCGTCTGACGTGTAAGGTACGCCACGTTTTAACCTTTTAATGTGTTTAATTGTGTGATTTTATTTTTCGTGGCCCTGTTTTGAACTCTTTTAGAGTTTAGGGGCCCCTTTGTAATTTTCTCTTTTTAGGGGTTTTTCGGTCACTTCGCGTTAGGTCGAGATTTTGACCTCTTTGACCCCTTCAACGCGTCCGGGGCGGCGAAACGAGTCCGTAGACTCTAAGTTTGCCCAATTCGGATGTCGTTAGCTCGTTCGTTTGATCGTTTTTGCGTACGAGGACCCGAGATATATACCCCGAATCCTCGTAATTCGTGCAAAAGATCAGACCTCAGCCCCAGCGTCGTCTTCTCCAGCGATCCGTCACTGTTCACACGCAGTGGAGGTGTGTTTACACACACATGCTCGTTCTCCCTCGTTTCTCGACGGAATTCGACGAATCAATAGTGGAAATTTATTAGCTCGACGAGCCCGTCACGATGGTACAAGAATCTCGGCCAACCGTTGAGCGACGGCGACGGAATCGGCGATTTTCAGTAGCGCAGGCGAAGGGTGGCGGAGCCGCCACTTTGGCGGCCATTCGCGGCGTTTTCCGGCGAGCACCGATCGACACGCGCCACCTACCCAGTCAGAAGTGGTCCCTGCGCATCGGATGACGTTAGCGGCGCGGCCAACGGCCACCGGACGGCGGCGCACGCGCCGCCTGAAGCTCACGCCGCCGCCGTGTGAACAGTGTCACGGCGGCGCTCCGGCGACCTTTTCCGACCAAGGTTAGTGTTTTCCAAGGTTTTCCGACCCCCTGAATCCATTTCCGGCATCGTTTTCACCCAATTTTGGCCGTAGGTGGTGGTTCCGGCGACGTGGTGGCGGCAGAAACTTCGGAGCTCAACGGGGGCCTTTTCCGGCCATCTTTTGGCCTCGGGCCCTTCACGAAAGTTGTTCGGAACGACGAGAACTAGTGAACCCCATTTGCTCGACTCCAGATTTTGCCGTTTGGCGGCGGCTGAACGGCGGCCGGTCACTATTCCGGCGGCTCCGGCAGCGGCGTTCCGGCGGGCTTCGGACAGCTCGTTCGCCTCGTTGTGGTGAGTCCATCACCACTTTCCGTTCGTCAATCGGACACTCGGTTTATTTTCTATGAATTTATTTGTGTATTTGGGACTTATTTGAATTAATTGTTTAAATGTAAATTAATTGCTATATGTTTGAGTTGTTGATCGAAATGAATTCCATTGTGTATGAAATCATGTATGATATGAAATGTGATAAGTATGGACTTGGTATTTTGTAAATTGAACCCCCGACTTGTTGATTTTGCTACTTGGTTAGTCTAGAGGGGGTGTTTGTGTAATTTTGAGTAAAGTAGGAATTTGTTTAATTTGAATTAATAGACCTTAATAATGAAATCTTAAATGTAATGTATGAATTGAATATGTAACGTATGAATTTAATGAACTTAGTTTGATTAGAATTTGACTTACATGAAATATGAAACAGGCTATTATGATTTATTTGATTTGTGAGCTACGTGAATTTGTATGAATTGTTTTGTGTGAGGAATGAAATAATATGAATGCACTGCGTGAATTTTGCATGAAATGAATTATATGAACCTTGAATGATTAAATAATTTGCTTTGAATTTGTATAAGACTTCGTGAGGTTTAAATAAATTAGAAGCTTGCTACAGTGATTTGCTTGACTTATTAATACTTGGAAATTTGTATGAAATGCGATATGAATTTGAATCCGGCTTATGTGAGTACATCATTTAAGTGCTGGAGCATTGCCGTGCGTATATGTGGTTCATTCATGTGTCTAAGTCTTGTTCCGGTGTTCAGTTTGTCCAGGTACACCCGGGGTGGTGTTTTGTCGGCCGTGTTGATTCCGGGGTGGATCAAGCGTCTTGTCTTCGGCCTCTTCGGTGTAAGGTGAGGTTAGGATATAGTTACACCTTATTTCAATGTGCTCGGTTTTGATTGCATGTGATTCAATAAGCCTTATATGTATATAACTAAATGTTGTAGTATGTATTTGTTGAATATGTCATGAGTTTGGAAGTATGTTAAGCAATGTACAGGCCTATGTATGCCTCTGTGAGCTGATTTGTTATGTTTTGTTATGTTTTGCCACGCGAAGCTATGCTTCTAACCGTATACTTCTCATGAGCCAAGTTTGGCAAGGACCGAGTTTGACTGAAACGGAAAGTGGTATGTATATATGTATAAGTTCGGTCTGTCTGTCTCTGTTGTAGCGGGTTATGATATGATTTGTATGTTGGGCCCCGGAGCTATGGGTAAGGAACCCTCGGGACGGTATAGGGCCGTCGAGGTTCGGCCTGTGCGTAGTCTCCATCCGATATATCACACGCGACCCCTGGGAGTTTGGGAAGGTGTGATATTTCGATGCCTTCGGCGTAAAAACCGGGGAGGGCACGATGTGGGTTCGCTACCCCGCGTGAGTCTGCTATGGATGGTTTGGGCGTATACACCCTTCCATCACTGGAGTTGAGGATGATATGTTATGATATGTATGTAAGTTTTCTGCTTTATTTCTGATATGATATGTCTGAGGAGTTTGGGAGTGTCTGAGCTCGTACCCGCCGAGTTCTCTATTATGTATATGTTCGATTAAAGTTCGTGAAACAGGGATAGATTCTAAATTAAGTTAAAAGTTGAGGGTTTATAAATTGCTGTGTTTTGATTAAAGTTATTCAATTATCCTATATGTATATACCACGGGAAAATGCTTTGGTATGAAAAACCTGTCCCTGAGTTCATGAACATTATGACTTTTGTATCTGCTTTGCTCTACTATATATATAGTGTGCGTGTGTTAACCCCCTCACACAGTCGAGTTAAGACTGACCCCTCCCCTCTTTTGTTTAGCTTGCAGGTTTTGCTCGGGTTTCGTGCTAGGCGGAGTATGTCAGTCAGTTGGAGTCTGTTTTCGAGTCTTTGTTTTGTTTTAGGTTGTCATACATCTGCATTTCAGTACTTATGATTTTTGTATAAATTACGTATATGTTGAATTTGAATTATGATACGGATTGATATGAATATTTCGGGACAGGTTAGGACAGGTTTGCTCTGTTTAGTTGAACCCGTTGGATTTATGATCATTGTTTGATTCGGGATTAGGTATTTATGCTAGTTGAACCCGTCAACTGCTTTTGAATGTTTGATTTTTGCATGGCTTACTTTCTTGCTTCCGCATGCTTGCAGCTTGGTTTTGTTTGTTCAGGGTAAGTTCCGCCTAGCTTAGGTGTGAGTCTGTCAGTCTCCCGTTCGCCACTGTTTGGCTCATGTACGGACCCTCCATTTCGTATGTGGATCGGACTGTGGTGCGGGGGATGTGGTGACCCACCGTGCGGGTGCTACATCCTTAAGTGGTATCAGAGCTACCAGGTTCAGAACCGGTGCTCTGGAGTCGTGTCGTGTCAGTTTAGGTCGGACGGCATAGGAATACTTGTGCATTGCATTCGCCTGATGTGAAATTTTGATTTCTCTGCATGAATTTGTCTGAGTTTATGTGATTGTGTGCACACTATGATTACGATTTTTGTAAAATTATTATTGTTACGATTAAATTTTATTAAATTACGTGTTGCATCTTCATTACTTAAGTGTTCTTAATTGCTTTCATTACTTGACATACCCATGTACTAACCCACATGCATAGATACTTGGTCCATTTGTGAATTACAGGGTGTTGGCTCGATAACAAAATTGAAGTTGATCGTGACAACACTCCCCACTTCTACAAAATTATGAAGGAGGATTTGAAACTCTCATCTTCTGACTACTTGGATGAAAAGCAAATGGACCTCTACAAGAATTTATAACAAGGAATGAATGCTACTGCTATAAAAACGGGTATTATGCATACATGGCACGTGCATCATACATTGGAGTAAATTTTAATTATTTTGGATATTGTTCTACGTGCTTGACTGCTTTCTTTGCTGGATATGAGTGCACTCCATTCACATCCCTAACCCCACATGCATTAGCTTCGTGGTTGTACTTTAGGTGTTCTCCTACCTGATCCACTACTTGCTGTCTTGGTCGAAGCAACGTTTGAATTCGAACAGGGTTTGACCAGAAAATATACAGTCGAGCCAATAGCTTCAAGATAGGGTGAATGCATGTAAGATAGAATGTTGGGTTGTGGTCAATCTTTCTACACGATGCGATGCTCATAGCCTCATAAATGATTTGATGAAAGTCGGGGTATTTCTAGATCCAAGCTGAATTGTCGTGATGTGGGATTACTTGAAAGACAGGAAATAACAAATGGGAATGATAAAGAAAAGTAAAGAAATTCTGGGTGGATTTCGGCCGATCATGTATAAACAATTGGATGAAAAACAAAAAGGGGAGTTCATTTAATTCTACGAACTCCTAAAGAGTGAACTAAGGAAGTTTGATTAAAGTGACAACCATGAAGAAGACTCGGGAAACAATCGGAGAGTAATTACTAAAGAAAATACAGAATGCTAATTCCATGAGCGTAGAAGACTTCAGGTTCAAGAAATCGTACTTCCAAGCCGTGGAAATGTCCAAGTGATGCTAGATAATTCTGAAGATAAGAAGACCGTGGGGAAAAACAAGAAATCTTTTAACTATTAAGTTGCTTTCAGGATATGTACTTACTACTTGGAGGTACTCGGGAGTAACATGGTTTATAAGAAAGTCAGCATTTCTAACTCTGGAAGGGGTAAGGTGACAATGAAGAGATCAAGACACTTGTATCATTCAGAGAATTCCAAGCAGGAAATTGGGTTACTATTATAAAGACACTCACCAGAGTAGTTACACTTACACAAAGAAAAAAAAAGGGGAAAATTGTGCAAGCAATGGAATTTTGTGCCGAGGTCATTGAAGATCAACTCCACCAAATATTGAGGGTAAGGTCATCTTTTACAACGACGGTGTACTAAGCAAGGCGGTGTAAAGAGTCTTCATTTATTTCTCCATGATTGTCCTGAGAGATTTCACATTTGAAAGAAATGGTAATTTCCGATTACCGAGGATCCTATTGGGATTTCAAGAGATTACACGGATTACTATACCCCGAGAATCAAGTGAGACGATCCAAGATCAGTTGAGTACCCGAGAATCTGTAGGAATACTAAAGAATGCAAGTTTGAACGGGAAGTTGGAACTATGGCCAGTTAAGGAGTTGATTAACCTTTCAAGTTAAAGAAATTGCCAACCTCGACTCCACTACTACGGTGAACGGTACATTGAGCATTCATGGCATTTGCACCCATGCATTTCATAAATAATTTTATTATATTTTATTTTGCTTGACATATGTGACAACGTGTAATGTTTGATGTTGCTCGATTGTAATAACGTGACTAACTGCTTTAAATTTCATAGCTTAAAATTTGTTGCTGTTGTGAATTTTTGTAAATTAAATGGATTACTTGCTTGTGTGAACTATCCGTACTTCAGTGCTTATGATTACTTTGGTTAATCACTAAACCTTCATGCACCTACAAGCATATTGTGATTTTACTTTACAGGGATTCCATCGCGATATCCCCCTTGAGTTGAGCATGGATGATGAGTTTATACTCTAGGGACACCGATATCAGTTGTGATAAGGTACACCAAACATGCATCACATGTTTTGCATCCAGTGCTACTTTAATGTGTGTATGTATGAATGTTGTATAAGTGAACTTGTGTGCTAGAGAGTTGTTGAGATATCTCTCTATTTGCGTGTTAGGGAGATGTGGGATTCTCCCTATTTATGTGATAGAAAGATGTTGGATTCTTTCTAATTATGTGAGCAAGAGATGTTGGATTCTCTTGGAGTTAGATGTTTGGGAGATGTTGGATTCTCTCGAATCTAGGGTTTGAGAAATGCTGGATTTTCTCAAACTAGAATGTTTGGAAGATGTGGAAGTCTGCCAGACCTAGGTTGAGAGACGGGGCTCTCTCGATTACGTGGTTGAGAGACGGGGTTCTCTCAATTCTGTGCCTGAGAGACGGGGTTCTCTCCTTTGATGTGCTGGGGAGACGGGGCTCTCTCTCTTGCGTGCTGAGAGATGGGATTCTCTCATGTTTGTCGCGGTTGAGCTTTGGGTGCAGTGGCCTAATGGGGGATCGAACGAGTCTGAAGCGACCAAGTCAAGTGTTTGAACAAACCTCTGTGACTACGGAACTCTACAGGGAGTTGATGCAATCAGTGGGAATAAACTTCACCGCCAGGGCTATGACTCTACACGATTTTAGGAGATGGATTGAAGTATTCCAGTTTGAAGCTTTACGACTCCGTAATAGGACCTGAGGACAGGTCCTTTTGAAGGAGGGGAGATTGTGACACCCCGCTCGTCTGACGTGTAAGGTACGCCACGTTTTAACCTTTTAATGTGTTTAATTGTGTGATTTTATTTTTCGTGGCCCTGTTTTGAACTCTTTTAGAGTTTAGGGGCCCCTTTGTAATTTTCTCTTTTTAGGGGTTTTTCGGTCACTTCGCGTTAGGTCGAGATTTTGACCTCTTTGACCCCTTCAACTCGTCCGGGGCGGCGAAACGAGTCCGTAGACTCTAAGTTTGCCCAATTCGGATGTCGTTAGCTCGTTCGTTTGATCGTTTTTGCGTACGAGGACCCGAGATATATACCCCGAATCCTCGTAATTCGTGCAAAAGATCAGACCTCAGCCCCAGCGTCGTCTTCTCCAGCGATCCGTCACTGTTCACACGCAGTGGAGGTGTGTTTACACACACATGCTCGTTCTCCCTCGTTTCTCGACGGAATTCGACGAATCAATAGTGGAAATTTATTAGCTCGACGAGCCCGTCACGATGGTACAAGAATCTCGGCCAACCGTTGAGCGACGGCGACGGAATCGGCGATTTTCAGTAGCGCAGGCGAAGGGTGGCGGAGCCGCCACTTTGGCGGCCATTCGCGGCGTTTTCCGGCGAGCACCGATCGACACGCGCCACCTACCCAGTCAGAAGTGGTCCCTGCGCATCGGATGACGTTAGCGGCGCGGCCAACGGCCACCGGACGGCGGCGCACGCGCCGCCTGAAGCTCACGCCGCCGCCGTGTGAACAGTGTCACGGCGGCGCTCCGGCGACCTTTTCCGACCAAGGTTAGTGTTTTCCAAGGTTTTCCGACCCCCTGAATCCATTTCCGGCATCGTTTTCACCCAATTTTGGCCGTAGGTGGTGGTTCCGGCGACGTGGTGGCGGCAGAAACTTCGGAGCTCAACGGGGGCCTTTTCCGGCCATCTTTTGGCCTCGGGCCCTTCACGAAAGTTGTTCGGAACGACGAGAACTAGTGAACCCCATTTGCTCGACTCCAGATTTTGCCGTTTGGCGGCGGCTGAACGGCGGCCGGTCACTATTCCGGCGGCTCCGGCAGCGGCGTTCCGGCGGGCTTCGGACAGCTCGTTCGCCTCGTTGTGGTGAGTCCATCACCACTTTCCGTTCGTCAATCGGACACTCGGTTTATTTTCTATGAATTTATTTGTGTATTTGGGACTTATTTGAATTAATTGTTTAAATGTAAATTAATTGCTATATGTTTGAGTTGTTGATCGAAATGAATTCCATTGTGTATGAAATCATGTATGATATGAAATGTGATAAGTATGGACTTGGTATTTTGTAAATTGAACCCCCGACTTGTTGATTTTGCTACTTGGTTAGTCTAGAGGGGGTGTTTGTGTAATTTTGAGTAAAGTAGGAATTTGTTTAATTTGAATTAATAGACCTTAATAATGAAATCTTAAATGTAATGTATGAATTGAATATGTAACGTATGAATTTAATGAACTTAGTTTGATTAGAATTTGACTTACATGAAATATGAAACAGGCTATTATGATTTATTTGATTTGTGAGCTACGTGAATTTGTATGAATTGTTTTGTGTGAGGAATGAAATAATATGAATGCACTGCGTGAATTTTGCATGAAATGAATTATATGAACCTTGAATGATTAAATAATTTGCTTTGAATTTGTATAAGACTTCGTGAGGTTTAAATAAATTAGAAGCTTGCTACAGTGATTTGCTTGACTTATTAATACTTGGAAATTTGTATGAAATGCGATATGAATTTGAATCCGGCTTATGTGAGTACATCATTTAAGTGCTGGAGCATTGCCGTGCGTATATGTGGTTCATTCATGTGTCTAAGTCTTGTTCCGGTGTTCAGTTTGTCCAGGTACACCCGGGGTGGTGTTTTGTCGGCCGTGTTGATTCCGGGGTGGATCAAGCGTCTTGTCTTCGGCCTCTTCGGTGTAAGGTGAGGTTAGGATATAGTTACACCTTATTTCAATGTGCTCGGTTTTGATTGCATGTGATTCAATAAGCCTTATATGTATATAACTAAATGTTGTAGTATGTATTTGTTGAATATGCCATGAGTTTGGAAGTATGTTAAGCAATGTACAGGCCTATGTATGCCTCTGTGAGCTGATTTGTTATGTTTTGTTATGTTTTGCCACGCGAAGCTATGCTTCTAACCGTATACTTCTCATGAGCCAAGTTTGGCAAGGACCGAGTTTGACTGAAACGGAAAGTGGTATGTATATATGTATAAGTTCGGTCTGTCTGTCTCTGTTGTAGCGGGTTATGATATGATTTGTATGTTGGGCCCCGGAGCTATGGGTAAGGAACCCTCGGGACGGTATAGGGCCGTCGAGGTTCGGCCTGTGCGTAGTCTCCATCCGATATATCACACGCGACCCCTGGGAGTTTGGGAAGGTGTGATATTTCGATGCCTTCGGCGTAAAAACCGGGGAGGGCACGATGTGGGTTCGCTACCCCGCGTGAGTCTGCTATGGATGGTTTGGGCGTATACACCCTTCCATCACTGGAGTTGAGGATGATATGTTATGATATGTATGTAAGTTTTCTGCTTTATTTCTGATATGATATGTCTGAGGAGTTTGGGAGTGTCTGAGCTCGTACCCGCCGAGTTCTCTATTATGTATATGTTCGATTAAAGTTCGTGAAACAGGGATAGATTCTAAATTAAGTTAAAAGTTGAGGGTTTATAAATTGCTGTGTTTTGATTAAAGTTATTCAATTATCCTATATGTATATATCACGGGAAAATGCTTTGGTATGAAAAACCCGTCCCTGAGTTCATGAACATTATGACTTTTGTATCTGCTTTGCTCTACTATATATATAGTGTGCGTGTGTTAACCCCCTCACACAGTCGAGTTAAGACTGACCCCTCCCCTCTTTTGTTTAGCTTGCAGGTTTTGCTCGGGTTTCGTGCTAGGCGGAGTATGTCAGTCAGTTGGAGTCTGTTTTCGAGTCTTTGTTTTGTTTTAGGTTGTCATACATCTGCATTTCAGTACTTATGATTTTTGTATAAATTACGTATATGTTGAATTTGAATTATGATACGGATTGATATGAATATTTCGGGACAGGTTAGGACAGGTTTGCTCTGTTTAGTTGAACCCGTTGGATTTATGATCATTGTTTGATTCGGGATTAGGTATTTATGCTAGTTGAACCCGTCAACTGCTTTTGAATGTTTGATTTTTGCATGGCTTACTTTCTTGCTTCCGCATGCTTGCAGCTTGGTTTTGTTTGTTCAGGGTAAGTTCCGCCTAGCTTAGGTGTGAGTCTGTCAGTCTCCCGTTCGCCACTGTTTGGCTCATGTACGGACCCTCCATTTCGTATGTGGATCGGACTGTGGTGCGGGGGATGTGGTGACCCACCGTGCGGGTGCTACAGTGCCTGCCTTTGGTGACCTCCTCCAAGTCCTCCTCCTGTCGGGTCTTCCTTGTGTTCACCATGGTTGCAAGAAAAAAGTGTGTTTTACTCAAGATCGAGATAGAGAGTAGTGTAGTTTCCCACAGACGGCGCCAAACTGATCCGGCTCGAAAATGGTTTAGCTGAGTTGGAGGTCTAAATGGCAATCTCGGGTCGATCAGTCAAGAATTTGTAGACGTGGGCTCTTTAATCGATCTGAAAACACTCGAAACACACGTAAGCTCAAAGGCCAAATTGGGGACTTGGGGTTGGACCCAAGTTTGGCACTCCGACGCTCAAGTCAGTGGAAGGTCTTTAGAGAGAGAATTAAATGCTGAGAAGCGAAATAAATGCTCTTAAATTGCTTACCAACTACTGTTCAAGACTTGGTATTTATAGTCAGGAGCAATTAACACACTAGTGCGTGTACTGCGACTACGCATTAAATGCTCTGCAGTCGATCGGGTGGTTTGTCGGACGCCTGAACGGGTGCCTTCGGGTCGGGTGTACTTTGTTTCCCTTTTCGGCGTAGACATGTATCGGGTGCATTAAATGCACTGTAGCGCGTCTGGCCGCGGCGAACTGGGGAGTTACACGTGTCCCGACAAAGATGCTTTATGGCATCTTGTCGCCAGGGGACGTAGGAGTTCGACCCGAGAGGTCGAGATCAGGCGGGTCGTAATGAAGCATGTCCGTAACGGGGGACCCATTAGTGGGATCGAGTTCGACCCCAGCCCTTGTGCAGGACAAGGACGGACGGTTCGTTGGGGACCATGAGATCGGATCGATCCATTGAGGGCCAAGAGGGATCAAGATCGATCTGTTGTGATAAAAAGGGGGCGGGTCGTCCCCTAAGAGGGGAGAGGTCGGATCGACCACCAAGAGACCGGATCAAGATCGACTCGTGATGCAGAGGGGCCACGAGGATTGAGCATGATTCTTCCCAAGGCGAAGGGGATCGAATTCGATCCACCATGGCCAAGGGGATCGAGATCGATCCGCCCGTGGTCATGGGATCGAGATCGATCCGCACGTGGTCATGGGATCGAGATCGATCCGATAGTGGGGAAGGGATCGAAGTCGATCCGCTGGCGGCCACGGGATCGTAATCGATCCGTTCGTGGCGACCTCCTCGAAATCGATCCGTCAATTCCGCCAGGCATAGGGAACTGGGTCCGCTTGAGGTGGCGTGATGCCCACGTGGCTTCCTCTAGGGCGTGCCACGTGGCTCGGCCATTTTATGCAATATCAGAATGATACATTTATTTATGGCTGATTTTATTAAATATTTGATATAGTTATCTATAGCTGAACACCAGAAGCCAATAATAAACCTTAGTTGCTTTCTTTATTTTTAAAATAACTTATAAATCGACGGGATTATATATTATATAATTAATTAAAGTGGATATGTTGGGGATGCAATCATACAATGATGTACATGTGTCATGTGGTATATTTCTTGATGTTTGATGCAATTAATTTTAACTTTGGAAAATCTAAAACCATAATTTATTATTATATTAGAATATTTTTGGAAAGAAAAATCTCATTTTCAATGTAACGCCCCGGTTTCCGGATGAACAGGTAAGCACGCCACGTGTGCGTTTTGAGCGTAGGTTATTTCATTTCTTTTAATTTCGTAATATATTACGTGGCATTTCATAATTTTATAAAATTCATGAAACATTATTTATATCAATTATTTGATTTCATATCATTGAAAAATTATTTCATGACACGGAAAATATCTTCTTGCATGAAATTATTACCGAGAGTGATAAAATTACCAAATTGTCCCTAGTTAAATATTTTCTAAAGTTCTAGGGACTTAATTGCCAATCCTTTAAGGACTTAATTGAGCATATTTTAAATTGTAGCATACCTAATTGTATAACTTATAGACTTCAAGGATTAATTGGCAATTTGGCAAATTTCACAAAAATCAAGATGATGAATTACGTATCATCTTTTCTCCCATCTTTCTTGATCATTTTCTATCCAAAATTGCCAAACATATTCATCTCTCTCTCGGTTTCATAGAAGAAAAGGGAAGAAGATAATTTTTCTATCAATCATCAAGATTTCAAGAAGTGTTCAAGGAATTAGGAGATCATCATCATCATCATCCACTTTCTTCATTTCTTTCCATTTCAAGGTTGGTTGCATGGAAAAGGATGATTTTTGATTGTGTTTGACATGCTAGGGTTTGGATGATACATGCTAGATGATTGAATTAGAATAGGAAGCATGATTAAATGATGATAACATGAATTCTTGCTTGATTTCTAGCTTGATTCCTTGAATATTTGGCTTGAATGAGCAAGTATGATCATGAACATGATACCTTGAAACTTTGAGGATATTGCATGTTTTATAGGTTTAAATGTTATATTATCATTTATGGAAGTTGTTTGCATCATATTTCCAGAAATTATAGTATTTGGGGTTCAAAAATAGATTTTAGTTGCTTTGTTGCTTTCTTCCCGAGAGCATGCTCTGTTTTGCTCTGTTTTTCCCAGTTGCAGAACTGGGAACGACCGTTCCCAGCCTCAAGGCTTTGTGGGAACGGGCGTTCCCTTCTTTTGAATCAAATGTGCGCGGCCGACTATGGGAACGGCCGTTCCCACTTTGGCCTTAGAGCCGGAAGGGCCGTTCCCGGCTAGGCGCGCTTTTAAAATTAAAAACGTTGCCGCGTTTTTCTGGGCAACGGGAACGACCGTTCCCAGTTTTAAAGGAAGCCTGGAACGGCCGTTCCCAAAGGGCTGACAGAACAAAATTCACTGCATAAAATTACGATTTTGACCCCTCGATCCCACGACTTCTTTGACCCCGAATTGCTATAATATGTGTTAATATGATGTGAAACGAAAAGTTATCATACCACATTGCATGTTCGAGGTCGTCTCGACACATTTTCGCCGTTCGTCATATTTTGGCCATTTTAGTCCATGTCTCATGTTCATATGTCGTATTTGCACAGGTCACGAGGGCGTGGACGAGGAGCAAGCTCCTTAGAACGCTACTTTATTTTATTTTGCAAGAAAGGTGAGGTTTTGTTTTGGTAAAACGAACCCTACAACCCCTATGTGCTAGTTTTCGGCCAAAACCTATTATACTTATAAACGTTTTCAAAGTGATAAATATTTCAAGCAAGAGTGTATCGATTGTCATGGTTTTCAAGCGTGTTTGGCGAGTACATGATTGCACGTGGGCCCGAGGTAATTCTTGAGCCAACCGGGAAAGCAAGGGCTGACGGGTAACTCCTGAATTATCCTCACATTGTTGGGATCACCCCCGAAGCCACTAGGAGATTAGTGGTGGAAGGAGTTCCGTGTCTAGAGGGTCATGTCCTCTACACACACCATGTCGTGGATAGTCGAGCCTTGCAAACTCGCTATCACCCGGAGGAAGAAGGAGACTGGGGATTAATCCGGAATGTCGGGTTATCCTCGGGTTATTGCATGTTTTCAAGTATGAAATTGTCTATGTGAGCACTAGGGTATATTGCATGATCACTCATTTATCAAGCAAGCAAGCATGATCACGTATTGTTCACGATTGGGAGTTCGGTTGGAGATTGCCCTTACTCGCCGGGGCCACATGTTCATGATATTGACAAGCATGATTAATTAAACGTGTTAAAATGGATAGTTGTAATCTCGGGCAAAGGGTGAGATTTCCTGAACTATATAATTATTGTTTTCTAAAAGTCCTTGCCCGAGGCTACAACTTGCATGTGATGTGTGTTATATATATTTATTGCCCCTCACTCAGTCTTCAGTAGACTGATACTTCACTTTTCAGGTACCTTTTGAGCGTGGTTGTGCTAGGCGGGAGTTGGTCGAGTCTTGCATTTCCACGGGTCTAGTTTCATACCTTTCATGTATGTATTTTGGCGGAAATCATGATATGTTCACGGTTGATATGATTTGGACACTATAATAGATTTCTATTTTGAAGAGATGATAATGTATTGATAGTTAAATGGTACCTATATGTATCTATGTAATAAATATGGTACCTATATATATGAATGACTGTACTGCTTCCGCTTTTCTATTCATGTTTGATTTACATTTATTGGGGAGAGTGTCCCGCCTAGAGCGTCGTTTTGTTGTCACCCGTTCGCTGTGGTCTTGGTTTATGTATGAACTGTCCATTTCATACGTGGATCGAGGCTACAGTGCGGGGGATGTGGCGCCTTGGGGTCTAGGGTGCTACATCTACAGGTGGTATCAGAGCCCGGTTGCAAAACCGAGGTTCTCGAGTCGTGTCGAGTCAGTCTAGGTCGCACGGCATAGGATTATGTGGTATTTGGGAGTCTGCATTGGGCTGATTTACTTGATTTACTCCCTTATTTGCATTAATTGCACTACTTGGTCTTCCTTGAATATGTGTTACTCGATATTATGGAAATTGTGTGCACACATTTGCATTTATTGATCAAGCCACGCATGTTTAGTGATCTAATTTCAGGATGGAGCCCGACAGACATTACAGTGACCGATCCTCGAGGCACAGGCATCATCACCGCCGACATCATCGCCGCGAGAGATCACCACCTCCTCCACCTGCCCAGGCACAGCCCCAGGATTTTATGAACGCAGTAGTGGGGCTAATTGATCGGAGGTTACAGGAAAGGGTACCTCCACCACCACCACCAGCGCAGGTAGTAACTCCGGAGAATCCCATTTCTGCTATCTTGCAAGAGTTCCAGAATCAGTGTCCCCCGAAGTTCTATAAGGGAGACGACATACAGGCAGAGATGTGGTTGAAGGAGATTGAGAGGATTTGGCAGCTTATCCCTTGTGACAGTCAGGAGAAGGCTCGTTGTACCCTTACTCTTATTCAGGACGAGGCCTACTCCTGGTGGGAGAGTACAGAGATTGTTCTGGCGGCAGCAGGGACAGAGATTACCTGGGAGATCTTTGTACGGGAGTTCAGAAACAAGTACATTCCTCCAGCTTCCCGTACCCGCAGATTGAGGGAGTTTACAGAGCTAAAGCAGGGAGGCAGGTCCGTGGGTCAGTACATCGTCGAGTTCGAGAGGCTTTCTCGCTATGCACCTAACATAGCGAACGATGAATTTCACAAGGCGATGCAGTTTGTTCAGGGGTTGAGGCCGGACATTCAGGATGCACTGAAAGCGACTAATACCAGCACCTGGGCAAAAGCTACAGCAAAGGCCCTAAAGGTTGAGGATTCTGATAGTGCTAGGAGGGCTACTCAGCGAGCAGGACAGGCTTCAGGCTCGAGATCAGGCCAGGGATCGAGCTCAGGAAAAAGGCCGATGGTTTACTCTGCACCTCCAGCACAGAGGGACTCTGGGAAGAAGTTTAAGACTGCAGGATCGTCACAGAAGGGTGCAGGGCCGTTACTGAGAGGTCCGAGAGCTCCAGCACCACCCCAGCCACCTCAGAGACCGAGATGTACATGGTGTGGACATCCTACACACACCTATGATAACTGCAGGCGCCGGTTAGGCCTATGTTTGATCTGTGGGAGTAACGAGCACTTGGTTGACGGTTGTCCGGATCGCCAGGATCCACCTCCTGCAGGACCGAGGCCACTTGTGAGGGCCCGAGCTTATGCACTCGTGGGAGAGGAGCAGGAGGCTGATATTGACCCCGCTGCAGTAGTTGAAGGTATTATTTGCATCCATGGCACGAACATCCATACATTATTTGATCCAGGAGCTACACACTCCTTTCTTGCGCATTCTATTGCTATTACCTTGTCTTTGCCTGCTATGTGTACTTCTGTGCGCTATATAGTCAATACTCCTTTCGGTAGTAGGCGAGAGACAGATCAGGTTTACAGGGATGTTCCAGTTGTGATTGAAGGCAGGGAGTTTCTGACAGACTTTATTGTGATGCCAATGGAGAGATACGGGGCTATTTTAGGGATGGAATGGTTATACAGGCATTGTGCTACTGTGGATTGTCGGGCTAAGAAGGTTCAGTTGGGCGCAGAAGTTGTTACGGGTTGTACTTCGAAGACAGTACCCTTACTTTCATTTTCAGAGGCTCAGAGACTAGTCAGAGACGGGGCCACAGGGTTCATTGCTTACATTCTGAACAAGCCCAAAGATCAGGTGAAGTTAGAGGACACAGAAGTAGTAAAGGAATTTCCTGAGGTATTCCCAGAGAAGTTGGATTCTTTGCCGCCTGAACGAGAGATTGAATTTGTGATTGATCTTTTCCCGAATGCCGAGCCGTATTCAAAGACTCCCTATCGGATGGCTCCAGCTGAGTTGAAGGAACTAAAAGTTCAGCTTGAGGCTTTATTGGAAGTTGGGTACA
Organism: Lantana camara; assembly: GCA_037501455.1. Classification (NCBI taxonomy): domain Eukaryota; kingdom Viridiplantae; phylum Streptophyta; class Magnoliopsida; order Lamiales; family Verbenaceae; genus Lantana; species Lantana camara. The sequence goes on along the minus strand of CM074856.1, from coordinate 3,350,093 downwards.
TTCGGCCAAGTTCTTCGCCGTGGGGAGCACCGGTTTTGTTTGTAAAGAAAAAGGACGGGACTTTAAGAATGTGCATCGATTACAGGGAGTTGAACAGGATGACTATCAAGAACAAGTATCCCCTTCCACATATCGAGGAGTTATTCGATATACTCCAGGGTTCCAAAGTGTATTCGAAATTGGATTTAAGACAGGGATACTATCAGCTGCGGATCCGAGCAGAGGACATTCCTAAGACAGGATTCAATACTCGGTACGGGCACTACGAGTTCGTGGTTATGCCGTTTGGATTAACTAACGCCCCTGCAGCTTTTATGGATATGATGCACCGAATATTCAGGCCTTTCCTCGACAAGTTTGTGGTGATATTTATTGATGACATTCTGGTTTTCTCGAAATCAGCCGAGGAGCACGCAAGACATCTCAGACTTGTTCTTCAGACACTAAAAGAGCATCAGTTATTTGCCAAGTTCAGCAAGTGTGAATTTTGGATAGATCGGGTCTCCTTCTTGGGGCACGTGATTTCAGGAAAAGGGTTGGAAGTCGATCCCTCGAAAATTGAGGCCGTGCTTAAGTGGGAGAAACCTAAAAATGCCTCGGAGATAAGGAGTTTCTTGGGATTGGCCGGTTATTACAGGAGATTCGTTCAGGATTTCTCCAAGATTGCCGCACCCTTAACCCGATTGACAAAGAAGGATGTTAAGTTTGTCTGGGACGAGAAGTGTGATCAAAGCTTTAATTTTCTGAAAGAAAAGTTAGTCTCAGCTCCGGTGTTAACTTTACCCGAGGGTTCAGAGGGATATGCAGTGTATACAGATGCTTCTAAGGAAGGCTTAGGTTGTGTTTTGACTCAGAAAGGAAAAGTGATTGCTTATGCTTCCCGTAAGCTAAAGGAATATGAAAGGAATTATCCGACACACGACCTGGAGCTAGCAGCCGTGATCTTCGCTCTCGGGAAATGGAGACATTATCTTTACGGGACTTCCTTTGAGATTTTTACCGACCATAAGAGCCTCCAGTATTTATTCACACAGAAGGATCTGAATATGAGGCAACGGCGTTGGATGGAAAAGTTGGAAGATTATGATTGTACAATTAAGTACCATCCCGGGAAAGCCAATGTGGTCGCCGATGCACTTAGCAGGAAGGCGAGTGTATCAAGTTTGGAAATAAAGGAAAGTAAGGAAGTTGCCCCGATTGTGTTAAAGGCTCGGGTTTCTAATATCACAATTCAGCCGGAATTGAAGAATCAGTTATTTGAGGCTCAGAATAGGGATCCGGAAGTACAGAAACTTGCAAGTAAAGCTAAGGATGACCCGGAGAGTCCGTTTGGGTTTGATGAGACCGGGTTGCTTCGGTTTAAAAATAGAGTAGTAGTACCTGAGGAATTGAGACGGGTCCTACTCGAGGAAGCTCACAAGTCAGCCTACTCGATCCACCCAGGAGGAAACAAGATGTATAAGGATTTGAAGCAATTTTATTGGTGGAACGGGTTGAAGAGAGACGTGGCAGAGTACGTGAAACATTGCCTGACTTGCCAGAAAGTGAAAGCTGAGCACCAAAAACCCGCAGGACTTCTACAACCGTTACCTATTCCCGAATGGAAGTGGGAACAAGTAACGATGGACTTTGTTTCCGGATTACCGAAGGTTAAAGGCGGGTTTGATGGAATTTGGGTAATTGTGGATAGACTTACGAAGTCTGCTCACTTTCTACCGGTCCGGATGTCTTATAAGATCCCGAAGTTGGCTGAAATCTATAACAGAGAGATCATTCGACTTCATGGTATTCCGGTGAGCATAGTATCGGATCGAGACCCGAGGTTTACTTCGAAGTTGTGGCAAGAATTACAGGCTGTTTTGGGAACGAAGCTTAAGTTCAGTACAGCATTTCACCCTCAAACAGACGGTCAGACTGAAAGGCTAATCAGGTATTTGGAAGATCTTCTTCGGGCTTGCGCGATGGATTTTCAGAACTCGTGGTCAGAACAGCTTCCCTTGATCGAGTTTGCTTATAATAACAGCTTTCAGGCTTCGATCGGGATGGCCCCTTACGAGTTACTTTATGGAAGAAAGTGCCGATCTCCGTTGTTTTTCGACTTGGAAGAATGGAAATGGGCGAAACAGGAAGGAGTAAAGAAAGGTGAAAGGTTCGAAAGACCTTCCAGAATCGTCCAAGCTATGATTGAAAAGGTTCAAATGATTCAACAACGGATGAAAGCCGCGCAAGATAGACAGAAGAGCTATGCAGATAAGCGCCGAAGAGATCTGGAATTTGAAGTTGGTGACCGGGTATTCTTGAAGGTGTCACCACGGAAAGGTTTCACCCGGATCGGGAGAGGAGGAAAGCTTAATCCTCGCTACTTAGGTCCGTTCGAGATTCTGGAAAGAATAGGCGAGGTAGCCTATCGACTGGACCTACCACCTAGTCTTACGGGGATTCACAACGTGTTTCATGTTTCACAACTAAGGAAATATTACCCCGATGAGACCACGATTCTCCCCGTGGAAGAAGTTGAGCTGGAACCGAATTTGACGTTTGTTCAGAGGCCGGTCAAGATTATGGATCGAAAATTTCAGGAATTAAGAAACCGGAGAATTCCCATGGTTAAAGTGTTGTGGAGAAGTGACAAAACCGAAGAAGCTACGTGGGAAACAGAGGATAAAATGAAACGGTTCCACCCGGAGTTGTTCGAGCAGGACTAGAGAATCTGGGGACCAGATTCTTCTAAGGGGGGGGAGAGTTGTAACGCCCCGGTTTCCGGATGAACAGGTAAGCACGCCACGTGTGCGTTTTGAGCGTAGGTTATTTCATTTCTTTTAATTTCGTAATATATTACGTGGCATTTCATAATTTTATAAAATTCATGAAACATTATTTATATCAATTATTTGATTTCATATCATTGAAAAATTATTTCATGACACGGAAAATATCTTCTTGCATGAAATTATTACCGAGAGTGATAAAATTACCAAATTGTCCCTAGTTAAATATTTTCTAAAGTTCTAGGGACTTAATTGCCAATCCTTTAAGGACTTAATTGAGCATATTTTAAATTGTAGCATACCTAATTGTATAACTTATAGACTTCAAGGATTAATTGGCAATTTGGCAAATTTCACAAAAATCAAGATGATGAATTACGTATCATCTTTTCTCCCATCTTTCTTGATCATTTTCTATCCAAAATTGCCAAACATATTCATCTCTCTCTCGGTTTCATAGAAGAAAAGGGAAGAAGATAATTTTTCTATCAATCATCAAGATTTCAAGAAGTGTTCAAGGAATTAGGAGATCATCATCATCATCATCCACTTTCTTCATTTCTTTCCATTTCAAGGTTGGTTGCATGGAAAAGGATGATTTTTGATTGTGTTTGACATGCTAGGGTTTGGATGATACATGCTAGATGATTGAATTAGAATAGGAAGCATGATTAAATGATGATAACATGAATTCTTGCTTGATTTCTAGCTTGATTCCTTGAATATTTGGCTTGAATGAGCAAGTATGATCATGAACATGATACCTTGAAACTTTGAGGATATTGCATGTTTTATAGGTTTAAATGTTATATTATCATTTATGGAAGTTGTTTGCATCATATTTCCAGAAATTATAGTATTTGAGGTTCAAAAATAGATTTTAGTTGCTTTGTTGCTTTCTTCCCGAGAGCATGCTCTGTTTTGCTCTGTTTTTCCCAGTTGCAGAACTGGGAACGACCGTTCCCAGCCTCAAGGCTTTGTGGGAACGGGCGTTCCCTTCTTTTGAATCAAATGTGCGCGGCCGACTATGGGTACGGCCGTTCCCACTTTGGCGTTAGAGCCGGAAGGGCCGTTCCCGGCTAGGCGCGCTTTTAAAATTAAAAACGTTGCCGCGTTTTTCTGGGCAACGGGAACGACCGTTCCCAGTTTTAAAGGAAGCCTGGAACGGCCGTTCCCAAAGGGCTGACAGAACAAAATTCACTGCATAAAATTACGATTTTGACCCCTCGATCCAACGACTTCTTTGACCCCGAATTGCTATAATATGTGTTAATATGATGTGAAACGAAAAGTTATCATACCACATTGCATGTTCGAGGTCGTCTCGACACATTTTCGCCGTTCGTCATATTTTGGCCATTTTAGTCCATGTCTCATGTTCATATGTCGTATTTGCACAGGTCACGAGGGCGTGGACGAGGAGCAAGCTCCTTAGAACGCTACTTTATTTTATTTTGCAAGAAAGGTGAGGTTTTGTTTTGGTAAAACGAACCCTACAACCCCTATGTGCTAGTTTTCGGCCAAAACCTATTATACTTATAAACGTTTTCAAAGTGATAAATATTTCAAGCAAGAGTGTATCGATTGTCATGGTTTTCAAGCGTGTTTGGCGAGTACATGATTGCACGTGGGCCCGAGGTAATTCTTGAGCCAACCGGGAAAGCAAGGGCTGACGGGTAACTCCTGAATTATCCTCACATTGTTGGGATCACCCCCGAAGCCACTAGGAGATTAGTGGTGGAAGGAGTTCCGTGTCTAGAGGGTCATGTCCTCTACACACACCATGTCGTGGATAGTCGAGCCTTGCAAACTCGCTATCACCCGGAGGAAGAAGGAGACTGGGGATTAATCCGGAATGTCGGGTTATCCTCGGGTTATTGCATGTTTTCAAGTATGAAATTGTCTATGTGAGCACTAGGGTATATTGCATGATCACTCATTTATCAAGCAAGCAAGCATGATCACGTATTGTTCACGATTGGGAGTTCGGTTGGAGATTGCCCTTACTCGCCGGGGCCACATGTTCATGATATTGACAAGCATGATTAATTAAACGTGTTAAAATGGATAGTTGTAATCTCGGGCAAAGGGTGAGATTTCCTGAACTATATAATTATTGTTTTCTAAAAGTCCTTGCCCGAGGCTACAACTTGCATGTGATGTGTGTTATATATATTTATTGCCCCTCACTCAGTCTTCAGTAGACTGATACTTCACTTTTCAGGTACCTTTTGAGCGTGGTTGTGCTAGGCGGGAGTTGGTCGAGTCTTGCATTTCCACGGGTCTAGTTTCATACCTTTCATGTATGTATTTTGGCGGAAATCATGTTATGTTCACGGTTGATATGATTTGGACACTATAATAGATTTCTATTTTGAAGAGATGATAATGTATTGATAGTTAAATGGTACCTATATGTATCTATGTAATAAATATGGTACCTATATATATGAATGACTGTACTGCTTCCGCTTTTCTATTCATGTTTGATTTACATTTATTGGGGAGAGTGTCCCGCCTAGAGCGTCGTTTTGTTGTCACCCGTTCGTTGTGGTCTTGGTTTATGTATGAACTGTCCATTTCATACGTGGATCGAGGCTACAGTGCGGGGGATGTGGCGCCTTGGGGTCTAGGGTGCTACATTCAATTTTAGTTACAGAGGTATACACTGAAAAAGGGAATGATTGTTTTGTTTTATAATTATATAAATTTATTTTGTGATTGGACTTTTGAAATCAAGATTCAATTCACCCGAATCACAATCCATGATGAATGTATATTTATTAGGGTATAATCTAATTTATTGTTAGAAAGCTAGCTAAATCTATACAAACACTTAATTAAGAGGCTTATTGATTGATTGCACAGAAATAGTACACTAATCAATCCTGAAAAAAACTCTGCAATGTCACATCCGGAAAATAACATTAATTCAGACAAGATCAAAACAAAATTAACGGCGACCGCCAACAACGTCGTTTCCTGTTAATCTTGTCGGCTCATGGCAGCTTGGAGCCTAATCTGCTTATTGAAACTGCGAATAAATTCCTCCACTCTCCTGTTCAGCTCCTCGTTCGACATCCTCGAAAACTCGTTTTCTTCCGGTACTTCCTCGCCGTGTCTCTCAGACAACGTCCGCCGTACTACCATCTTTTCCTCCTTAATGTTCGCCGCCGTCGAGATTGCCCTGTCGGAATTACTCCGGGCATATTTCACTTCCCTTGTCCTTAAAACACGTCGTCGTCGTTTCTTGATGGCTCTTTCCTCGCGATTCTCATTAGGGTTTCGTTTCATGAGATCATCATCATTTTTTTCACTCGTTGCGAAGAAATCACCATTTTCTTGTTCGAAGGTTTCTGGGTTCTTAGTATGATCGTCGTGAGCTGAGACTATGCTTATAATCTTTTCATGATCATGTTCAGCTTCTTCGTTCTGAGGTTCTGATGATACTGTAATTTCTTGACTTCCCACGTATTGAAACTCGAAACATGGGACACTGGTGCTATGATCTTTTGATGGTATTATTGTTACGTTGTTCTTGACGTCGTAAGGATAATCATGGTCTGTTGAGGAAGAGAATGAGCTGAAGTCGGTTGCTATGATGAGAATGAGAGTGTTGGACATAATAAACCAGAACTTGGTGCTGCATAAAAGAGTTGAAGGTGAAAGGTTGAAGAGATAGAACACGGAAATGTAAAGAAAGGCGGTTAACAGGAAGGCCCAAAAGGATTTCAGGTTGGATTTCTTGGGGTTCTTTTTGAATTTTTCGAAATTCAGGGGTGCTTCTGTGTAGTTTAAAAATGGGATGGTCATCTTGAACGAGGGTTGAGTCAAAAATGACTAATCTTGTTTAGCTGCTTGGATTAATTATGTGAGAAGGGTTAGTGGATTTGCATGTGGAGATTGAAGAGAGTATGTATTTATAGTAGAGACTAGAGATTAATGTTGTTTAGTTAATAATTGAGTAAATGAAATTACATTGTTACCCCTCATTGTTTCCATGTTTTTCTTTTTCTTTTTTTAAGATTGTTTTTATAGAATGGTTGAATAGAAATAGCCTAATATTGCTGACCAATAGGTTCAATTATGATCGTATTTTACTAATCAAGAAAGACTTTTTAGGCTCTACATATATATATTTCTCTTGATTATCTAATCATAAACTTTAAGTGTTACTTTATTAAAGGGATTATTTTCGAGTGAACATATAATAGATTGCAAAGTCCTATTAAATCTACTATGGTGTTGGGAAGCAAACTCATCCCACATCGGAAAAATTGGAGGAAATTTGTCCAATATATAAGTGTTCACCTAATTCCATTAGTATGAGTCCTTTTGGGATATGCCCAAAAACAAATCCGTGCACTTTTGTTCAAAGCGGACAATATCATACTAATGCGGAGTTGGGGACACGCACACCGAGGTCACAAGATACAAAATATTTTATTACCCACCGAGGTCACAAGATACAAAATATTTTATTATTATTTAATATGTCGCAGAATAAGTGTTGCACACTTAATAGAAAAGGATCATTGAATGATTCACAGTAATAGTGGTTAATCTTATGTAAAATTATTTCACGCTAGTGATTTGGTTTTCTCTTCTCCAATCATTTTGCAGCACACAACTTTATAATAGATCTTTTTTTGTTCCAATCTTAAGATCATTGAAAAATATTAACCAACCCCTGTTAATTACTTGTAAATTTACACTAGTCAAACTATTAGAATTAATTAATACCAAAGTTTTCTTCATGATTATGCAATGATTGGAAAACTTATAGCTCAATCTTTGTAAATTCCGATCAAGTGTAGTTTTCACGCTTGATACTGAAATCCAGTGTTTGTGGCTTACAAAATGACCCCATATATCTTCAAAAAGACTGCACAAACATCCTCATCTCATGCATATAATTGTGGGCAGCTTAATTATTCTAATTTTCTTGTCTTACAAGTGTACGCTTACAAATATATTTACCAACTGAAAATCAATGATTTTGCCGCCCAATCATACTGCACTAACCCCTTCCATGATTGCTTAAATTTTTGACATATATTTACCATATTTCATGTTCTAAAGAAAACAATTGTTAAATTTTTTTAGCTAAATAAAATAATATACTAAAATAAATAAGAATAATAATGTCGTTATAAATATATATCTTCTCTTTTGTATTGCAATCTGATCATTCAAGTCTCTTTGAGCTAATTTTGAAAATATAATTGTCTACTTCGAGTAGTTCGTCTCTACTCGAACGTGGGAATTAAACCGATTTAATACAACAAAAAATAAAATTCAATCAAATGTTTCACTAAAACCATATTCCATGAGTTTAAATGCATATAAATTTGGACTTTTTAGACTTTATAACAAGAAATAAAATTTCTTAAGCTCGTTGAACCCGAAAATGTTCTATCTGTATTTTCACCCCCTCAACCTAAATTAAAAATGTAAAGAAAAAACGCTTTTCTGAATCACCGGCAGACTTCTCGGCACTGAGCAATAGTGAGTGAACGTTGAACCCTCCTCATGATGGGAGAGACAATATAATATGTACCTAATTTAAAGTTGATAATTCTATGTTGTTTTGTATGTAGCGTAAATTCAAGATTCTTTGTCCAAATCCCATGGATTCACATATTTTATGGGGGACAAAACGAAATTCCAACTTGTGTATGTGGCATCTCTCGACTTGACAAATTATATGTCGTGCCCAAGTTAGATTAGGCGCTAATGATTTATTAATCTCCATATTTAACAATGTTTAAGCACCTCGTATAATTTGCAATTGTGCAACCGGATTAAAAGGTAATTTTTTTAGGATTAACAAACTGATCCTTTTAATTCAAGAAATTAAAAAACCCACCCCTATTTTTTACATGATTGCTTTGAACCGTCCAATATCACAATGCTTTCTCATAAAAAAAATTTGTCCCTTAACCCATTTTTATGGTTTGAGTCTGGACGGATCACTTAGATGTAAAATTCTTCCAATCAATAGTAGCTACGCTCCTTAGGAATCGAACTTAAAACCTCTATTTAATCTAATATAACACTGAACCGTTAGACTGCACCATTTATTGGTATTTTCTCATAAAGTAACATATCCTTCTTTATTATAATGGTCAAAGATGATAATTGTAATTGAACAAAGTCTTTTATGGTTGACAAGGGGTTGAAGTCGGATTCGGATTGGATTTGAAAATTTTGAATCTGAATCCAACTATAAAATGGGCAACCAAATCTGAGTCCGAATCCTATCCAGACTAGATTCGAATGTTATCATGTCAGATAATCCATTGTTAAAATCCGACCCGATAAAGATCCAGATTGAATTCAACTTGAAGGTCACTGGCCTTTTTGTTAATTCCTGGGCTTGGGCCTAGGCCCAACTCCCAAGATTAGTAAATGGATGGACCAATTAGGGAATGGGAAATAAATATACCAAGGAAAACCCACTTTCCCTGTTTCGCGTGCTCTTGGCATGGTAAGTTTTCAAATGACAACAATGCCCCAGCTAAGTTACACCCGTTGAACTTTCCAAACTTAGTACATATTTATATTGAAATCAATAATAATAATTATGAATAATGTATTTGACTTAATTTACTAAAAATTATATCTTTGAATTTTTAAAGTGGGACATTTAACAAATAATGATAAGTAAAATTCACCTGAGCTATGATTCTTCAAATTTAAAGAACTTATCAATACACTTTCTAATTCTTAGTTAACTCTTTATTAGTTTGTTCATTTCCTTTTCCTGTTGAATCATAAACGACAGTATTTTATTTTATTTCTCCTCAAATTCGAAATAAAGGACCCAATACATGAATACAAAATTAATGAGTTGTGTCATTTTTTTGTCTCCATGCAACGAGGGGGGCCCGGAAGAGATGTGGCAGCAGCGAGTAAAACTTGCTCATGGCCATGTCTGTGTCAAGAGATCTGCTGAAAGACCAGAGGCAAGTCCCATCATATTACAACACATTTTCTTTTTCAATAAAACACATTCAATAAATTTGACTGTTTTCTGACTATTCATTATCCCTTTCCAGCATTCTAAAGCTCTGTGTTCCCTCGAAGCATCTCATCCCATTTGCATGCTACACTCAGCCATCACACTCATACTTCCCAATATGGCAAACAAAAGCCTCCGTCTTAGGGTTTCCATAGCTCAATTCTCTTGCAGTTGCAGGCAGTCTGCAGCCTTAGTACTGACAAAAGCCTGCCTGTGTATGCCAAACCCATAATTTGTACTCATGTATGTATATATTATGGTGTGCGTTTCGTAAAGATCAGATTTTTATTACACGGTTTTATGAAGGAAGACATTGAGTGTTTTTGAGATGGCCTTTGTGTCTCTTCTTCTTGTGGGGTTTCTTGTTTTCTTGGCTGGCGATGGAGTACTGTGTAATTATGAAAATGGCGGTGGGGTTATGGAGGAGGAGGAGCTATTCGGGCTTTTTGAGGTGATGGGTTCGCTTCTGGAGGATCCCACTTGGGCACAAAATCATCCATTGCCTTGTACGGACACGCCATGGCCTGGTGTGGAGTGTGAGCTTCTTGAGGAAGACGAAGAAACAACAATCTTTCATGTTACCAAGATTCATGTCGGCCCAGAAATTGTCGCCCCAACTTGTAAGAACTCAGCTGATATCTCACTCTCTCTCCTCAAATTGCCTTACCTGAAAACCCTTTCTTTGATAAACTGCTTCACGGATAAACCTGTTTCCCTGAGCCAATCACTCTTCGGAACTCTGTCGTTTTTAGAACATTTGTCTCTTCACTCAAATCCCAGCCTTTCCGGACAAATTCCTCGTACAATATCAAATCTTGACAAACTCCAAGTACTGTGTTTATCGCAAAACAATCTGAGTGGTGGAATCCCAGAAGAAATCGGAAAGCTGGTTAATCTTCAACAGCTTGATCTCAGCCACAACAATTTATCCGGCCCAATTCCTGAAGAAATCGGAACCCTGGAAAATCTGGCCATTCTGGATATTAGCTGGAATCTTTTGCGTGGGATGGTCCCTGTTTCAGTGGGCCAGCTGCAGTTGATCGAAAAGATTGATTTGAGCTCAAACAAACTCCGAGGCAAACTGCCGCCGGATTTTGGAAGGTTAAAGAGGTTAGTTTTAATGGATTTGAGCCACAATTCTTTGTCCGGTCCAATCCCCGAAAACCTGTCGGGTTTACATCAATTACAGTACTTTATAATGGAGGATAACCCATTAAACTCTGGTCTTCCTTCATTCTTGAGCTCACTCACAAAACTCACAGTGCTGAGCTTTTCCGGCTGCGGCTTAACCGGCCCGATTCCAAACACATTCTCGTCTCTGACAAATTTAACAGCGTTGTCGCTGGATAACAACATCTTAAACGGCACAGTTCCTTCGGAGTTAGGGATGTTACCAAATATTGATACATTAAATTTGAGCAGAAACCAGCTTACTGGGGAGCTCCTATTTCGTCAAGATTTCATCAACAGGCTCGGGCCGAGGCTTGATATTCGGGAAAATAAAGGTTTATGTACCAAGATTCAAGAGGGACATGATAGCGGCACGAGTTCAAGGTTCTTACAGGACCCGACTTGTTCAGGCGCCATATTTTCTGCTGCAAGAAACAAAACCATGGCAGAAAAGAACCCGAACCCGGATCATGGTGAAAACGTGAAGCCCGAAATATGTTCGAAAGCTCAAGATTCGGACAAAAAGATCGTCCCTTTTTCTTCTGGGTTATTAACATTACTGTTGTTGTTGTCGTTTGCCTCGTGATCAATCGCAATTAGGGTTTTACTTTTTTCTCGGAAATGATATTTGGTTGTCCATTCATGGGTCAATTTATTCTTGTACAGAGTTGAGGGAAAAAGTGGAGGTAAAAAGTGTGTTGTAGCATATAGTTGTGTTAACAGAAGTGGGTGAAAGCTTTGGTAAAAGTCTCTCTTTTTTTACTGGTGATTTGTCATGGTTGTTGTGATTCTTCTGCTGAAATATGCATGGTTTTTATTTTTTAAGGCTGTGCGTTGAGTCCCATCAGAGATTGTTACTTTGTTGGGGCAGCTTTATATTCCAAGACTTGTGAAATCAATCAGAAGATGTCTTGTGTGTAGGTAAGGGCAGAGATCAGTGGCTTTTGACAAGAAAGAAGATGCCCAAATCATTATGCTTTTTCTTTTTTACTATTGATAGTAGGAAAATCATAGTTTTAATTGAATTAGATTTGAATCAAATTATTCGTAAATTATATATAACTTTCTAATTTGGCTAAATTTGATTCGAAAAAATTATGACATATATCTTCGTATTTTGGAAATAAATTAGCTCAGCTCACAAAGTAATCATGATTCTAAAATATAATGTCTTTTAGCAGCATAAAGTGAGTTAGATAGATTGAACAAAATATGCAAATTCACATATTGCTTGTAATGTTTTGCGATTGAGAAATTATTGCAAAAAATAGTTATAGTTTGTACTTCTTCAATGTCAGTTATAGGTGAATGATGCTAACAATGAGTAGTCTGTAGTAGTCATTAATTTAAAGAAATAGGACCCCAAAAAAATTAATTTAAAGAAATGAAACTATGTATGTTTTAGTAAATATGATTGGAAGATGGACCGGACTATTTGTCCATCCAGCCCAGGTTGTCTAAATCCATTAAACTTTGGGCTATACTTGGGTTTACTATATAATTGAATGGGCCATAAACCAACTGTTAGAATCGTGTGAAATTTAATGCTCCGTAATTTGGCAATATCCTTCTCGCCTTTCGAGGAAGTTTGGTAATGCGCACATCAATTTCACCCATTCTCCAATAAATGCTTCAATTTCCAATTTTCCACACAAGAATATTCTCATAATTATGTAAATCAATGACATATTACTGTTTTTTGCCTTTTGGCTCATAGTCTAAGTCAATTAATGAATTAATTGAGTGAACAGAAATTCTTGTGAAAATTATAATTTAAAGTTGCCTGACATACTTTTTTTTTTTTTTTTCCTTAAACAATTATCAAAGATAAGATTAAAAACTGTAGTAGATGATTAGATAATAATTAATCCGGCCTAATAAATTTTCTGCAAAGTTTTCAGGAGGACAACTATGGACCTTGTCACCCTATTTTGTCGTTACTTCGTTTGTCTAATGAGATCCCGTCACCTTTCGGACTTTTCAATACGTTCATTACTGTAACACGGATATTATGTTTATCTTAATTAAGATTTCCATATTTAATATATAATCTTTAACACTTAATTTGTCAGTTTATTAACTTCCTATCAGTATCATCCGTGCTCTTTCTCCCTGGATTCTTGATTCTTGAAGTGTTTTGTGATCGTTGAGCATAGGTTCGTCCTTCACACTCTCTTCGTGCTTCGTTCTCAGGTATTAATTTCGTGTTTCTTGTTTATTTGATGTTCTAAACTATCTGGGCCATTGTTCATCCTATTGAGCTGATACCATCCTATTCCTATGATATGTATGTGTATATATATGCTTGTCTTTAATGGGTTTTTGGCTTTCAAGAATTACGTGATTAATGATAAGTGGAGTGCCGTCATCTTTATCAGTGCTGTAGATGAATATGTATCTCTGAATAGAGACAGGTCATCAACTTTTTCATTATCTTTTTTCAGTTTCTTATTAAACTCTGCAAATTATGGTAATCCATTCACCAGAAAAGTGAAAATTTCGGCAAGGGCTTTAGAAATGAGAGTTTTGTACCATTCCTCTTGTAGGGTTGATTTTATTTTATTTTGTTTGCTGGGTTTTGGTGATCTCTGTATATCAGTGGGGGCATGGATTCTTCAAATTGGATTGGAATTCAATATATTCTGAAGGGATTCTGGATTTCAAATCCTTTATTAGCAAATACTTAAATCCTGATTTACTCATAATGTGTTTATTGATGAATTAATGAGTGTTTATAACAAGAATCCTATATTCTGAGTCTGTTATACACCATATCGATGTTCTAAAGTTTTATGATGGCATCCAGTTCTTTTCACTTGTATAAACTAGTGCCTTTGATCTGCCCTTATGATTGTATTGACTGGAAGGAGTTAATCTTGGAAATATGTCCTGTTTCCATAATTTTTCTGTCTTCAACTCAACTTAATTGTAATTGCTTTGTTTCTGAAGGATACTCACAGGCTATTTTGAAGCTATAAAATGTCTGCTTCAAAACTGGATAGCATCACCAATGTTATGGAGTATCAAATCATCGCAAAGGAGAAATTGCCAAAAATGGTTTATGACTATTATGCTTCGGGCGCAGAAGACCAATGGAGTCTCAAAGAGAATCGAGATGCATTTTCCAGGATACTGTAATGTTTCTCCATCATTTTATTATAGATTACACTGTGCACATCACATAACTGTGTTTCTTTTCATATTGAACAAAACTTATTCTTGAGACAGGTTTCGTCCTCGTGTCCTGATTGATGTTAGTGAGATTGACACGAGCACAACAGTTTTGGGTCACAAAATCTCAATGCCTATAATGGTTGCTCCAACCGCCATGCAGAAAATGGCACACCCCGATGGAGAGCTTGCCACGGCACGTGCCACATCAGCTGCTGGAACCATAATGGTTTTTGTTTCTTACTCCCCTTCATTTCATTTTTTTTATGATAAAATATTATGTTTTATAACCGTAGTGCTAAATTATGCTTTGTTGGTTGTAGACTTTATCTTCATGGGGAACATCCAGTATCGAAGAGGTTGCCTCGACTGGACCGGGCACTCGTTTATTTCAGCTATATGTCAGTTCTATTTTCACCTTTTCATGTCCAGTTATAATTTCACTTTGGATAATTACACTGCCATTACCGGAGTTTTGAAAAATTTACAAAGTTTTCCCCTGGCATGACAAGGCCTAAGACATGTTATTACAGTCATAAATTTAAAATCAAACATCAATCTGTGCCTGTCAAGAACGAAATGGGTATTGATAAGAAAGAAACAGAGAGGACGTCATCAAAGTTCATAGATTCATATGTGATTTAAAATGTGGGGAAGTTTGTGTAATTAGATCAAACCTCAGGGTGTATCAGTGTAAATTATCCCTTTCACTTTTTATAGCAAATTTACTCTGTTTCTCTTTCGTGTGCTTTTCTTATGTGATTATATAAGCTGCAGAATATCTGATTATAGATTGATTTGCTTTGAAATATAGGTTTTTAAGGATAGAAACATTGTTGAACAACTTGTGAAAAGAGCTGAAAAGGCTGGCTACAAGGCAATTGCCCTTACGGTGGATACTCCAAGACTCGGACGAAGGGAAGCTGATATCAAGAACAGGTAAGTTAGCTTTTCTTTTGTCTTTTTCATTGAACTGGTAATAAACAAATATCATATATGCTTCATCAAGTTCTTTTCTGCTGAATTAAGGCTTTATGCCTTTATATATGTGAAACAGATTCGTGTTGCCATCCCATTTGACTCTAAAGAATTTCGAGGCCCTGGATCTTGGCACCATTGACAGGGTAAATTTTACGCACATTACTTCACAAAAGTAGTATAATTAAATTGTGAAGTCGACCTGTTTAAGTTTCATGGACAATTTGGCATGATTTAGACAAACGACTCTGGACTCGCTACATATGTTGCTGATCAAATAGACCGGTCTCTCAACTGGAAGGTAAGAATCTTGTTCCTGGCAAAGTATATTCTTAACATGAAAATGTGTGATCAAATATATAATCTGAAAAAACAACTCCCCACACAGGATGTGAAGTGGCTTCAGACAATCACCAACTTGCCAATTCTAGTAAAGGGAGTCTTAACGGCTGAGGACAGTACGTCGCCTTATATCAGAAATGAAGTATTTCTTTGTTCTTATTTTATTACTATTTACTAGTGAGTTCCATTTTTGAACTATTTAGCAAGTATTGCTGTGCAAGCTGGAGTAGCAGGGATAATCGTGTCCAATCACGGAGCTCGCCAACTTGATTATGTTCCTGCAACCATATCTGCCTTAGAAGAGGTTCTTCCCTGCTCTTTTCAATTTTTATTATACAAGAATCCGACATATTAATTAACAATTTTCAAGTTGCAGGTTGTGAAAGCCGCGCAAGGTAAAGTCCCCGTTTTCCTGGATGGTGGGATTAGGCGTGGAACGGATGTCTTCAAAGCATTAGCACTCGGCGCATCAGGTGTATTTGTAAGTTTCTAAAACCCCTTATTGAAGGACTGACTTGTATTTCAAAATGAGCACAAAGCTGTAGCTTTCTTGATGAGCAACACTGAAATCACACACGACAAATGTAAACACAGTCGATATGATAGTGTTTCAGGCCAGAACTTCCACTATTCATTTCATTACACGTTCCATTTTTTATTGAATAATTACAGATCGGTCGACCGGTGGTTTTCGCTCTGGCGGCGGATGGAGAGGCGGGTGTGAGGAAAGTCCTCCAAATGCTGCACGACGAGTTTGAGCTAGCAATGGCGTTGGGTGGGTGTCGATCCATAAAGGAAATTACACGAGCACATATCGTGACGCCGTGGGACACACCGCGTGTTTCTCCCCGTTTGTAAATGGTCCCGTTTGGGACCAAACAACGCTGGTGGAAGAACTTAATATCTCTGCTCGGAAACTGCAAAGGAAGGATCATTTTACATCATGTGTTGTACATTGGGTTTGAATAGTTTGATGTGCATTTTGATGCTGAAATGTTTTGGAAATTTCGTGGTTATGTGTATTAAGTTGAATTGTCAACTATATATTTAATTTTCTTTGATTTTTTTTAAGTGATAAATAAAATGATATGATTATAATATGTGTGATTTGATAATTATAAATTAGTTAATGTATATCTATTGGAGATTCGTGGTCCATGCACCGACGAGCTTTCTGATAATAAAGGATCCCGGGGAATAATGCCCTAATCAAGCGAACACAAATTATGGTCCATTATATTTATCACGGTTCAATTAAGTAATTTATAGTTTTCGGGTAATATGGGATAAATCCCCAATTGGGTATCATATTTTCACTTAACTCCCCATTTTGGCAAAATGTCAATATAATTTTCACATAATGTAGTACTTAAAATACCTCTCAAAATATTTTGTTTATTTTTTATAAAATATAGTACTAAAACGTTCTAATGCAGTATTTATATCCTATTATGTTGTATAATATTATGGAGAGTAAAGTAAAAATATTCCAAACTGATGGGAAATTATTTCAAACTGCCCCTTTAGTTTTCAAAGAAAATAACCAAAATTACGAGGGGAAGGCCAGGTACCAGATCTTCTACTCCATTTTAGTGTTTCATCTCATACTCCACGTATTGGATGCTTGACACGTGTAAACTTTTGCCAGATTTTCTAACACATAGAATTGATACTAAATATATTTTATAATATTCAAACTTAAAAATATTTTATAATATCAAAGTAAAAATATTAAATTGATACTCAAAGTTGTTATATTTAATATTAAATATATTTTATAACATTCAAAGTTATACATTTAATATTAAACTTTAAAACTTTAATATTAATATTAAAGTTTTATTTTTAAGTTAAAAATATTAATATTAAATATATTTTATAATATTCAAACTTTTAAAAATTTTTATATCTTAAAAATAATTATTTAAAAAGGACGGCACTAAATTTAATATTTTTACTTTGAATATTATAAAATAATTCCAATGAAAAGTAGGACTTGTTTTTTAATTTATCGGATATATAAATTTTGTTTTTTTAATATTAGATATAGAAAGATTTTCTTTTCCTTTTATTAATAATACCATAATTCTATCCGTTAGAAAGTCTTGCAAAATTTTACACGTGTCAAGCATCCAATACATGGAGTATGAGATGGAGCACTAAAATGGAGTAGAAGATCCGGTGCCGGAAGGCCAGTCCTAAAGCTGCCGGAAATTAAGGGCCAAAACAAAACTTTATGTGCCAAACTAGGCGCCACTTCTAGTTTGGACTCGGTTCGATCATATCCAATTAATTAAAAATTAGGCGCCACTTTCGGTTTGGACTCGGTTGGATCATATCAATTAATAAAAAAGACGAGATTATTATATTTGTCATTTTTTCTAAATTTTTCACTAACTAAACAGCAAGGGTAAAACATTATCTATTTGATTTGTCACCCTCCCTAAATTTTTCACCAACTACTAAAATGCCCACTTTATCGTTATATACCGATTAACCCGAACCAAGTTAGAATATTTCCAAACTAGGTTCGAATTAGAAAATTTCCAAACTAGGCTTGCTGGAAAAATATTTCGACGGACTATATATGACAAATAGTTCAAATAAATATGACTTTGTTCTCGTACAATTTCAAATAATATTCCAAACCTTTAATCTCAATTCTCAACCCACATGTTTTCCATTCTTAGAGCTAAGCTAACTTAACAAGGAGTTTTGTATTTTGGCCCCAAAATACAGATAGTTAGGTCTTACAAGTAATTCAATCCAATACTCAAACCCCACAATAAATTTATTAAAAAAATTAAATAATTACATAACTAACAACAATCTTCGTAAATTCGTTAAGAAACAAAAAACCCAAACCTCTTTCCCGTCAAATATACTATCAAGAACGAACAAAAGCAGACAGATCAAATAAAATTGTACTTATACTCAAAATATTTACACCTCACTCAACTCAATCAACATATATGGTTGAAGAAATTAACAAACAAAATTAATAAAGCATCATCTCCTAATAAACTCGAACTACAAAGATGGCTTGTAATAAGGTGACACTGCTTGAGCCCTAGCCTTTCTCTTCTGCAAAAACCTCTGCAATGATCTCTTCATCGAAAGCCCGCTCGCCGGACTATAAACCGGCGACTCCAGACCAGGTTCCGCTGCAGGCGAGCCGCTCGGTTTCTGATCCCCCATTTCTCGGCGTGCAAGCAGTATGATCGCTCGAGCCTGTATCAGATTAATATCACAAAATATATATAAATAAGGGATAAATTAGAAAAGTTTAGGGTTTTTTTATGTTATATTTAGAATTTGTGAGCGAGAATACATACCTGAAGTTCAGTTACATCACAAGAGGCAACTTTTCCGTTGTAGAAGATCGTCAGCTGCTGCTTCTCCGGCGCCGGACTAATATCCAACCTTCACAATCATGAACCAAAACAATCAATCAAATGAACAAAACACTGAAAACCCAATACATATAGATAGATTAAGAGAGAGAGAGACTGACATGGAATAGTGGTGGTTTCCGGCATTGTTGTAATCGGAAGAATAGGAAGAGACGGAAGGCGTTAGGAGGCGGAGCTCCAAGTTGCAGTTTCTCTTCATGTTGTCTTTAATGGCGGAGGATGAATGAAATCTGATATTCAGGATTCTTGATTTGAAGGGAAAAGGAGCGGCCTTTATTTGGTATATATATATAATAGTGGTATAAATATAATAATCGGTTCAACCACGAAAAGCACACTTGTTGAAAATTAAACAGTCGATAATGACCGACACTCGGAATAAACAAATAATTTTAAAAAAAATGTGACTAAATGAAAATATGATCACGTGTAAAATGAGTTTTTGTGGGGGGACGATGCAAGTGCAACCGCCGCTATCAGAATTATATCAAACCTCTCTGTTCTGTGGCTGTCCTACATAATATTCCTCAATACCATATAATTAAATTTATTTCTCTCAGTCTGCCACGATTTTATTCAATTATGATTTTATTAATAATTAGTTTCTGGTAGGTGTAGACTGTTAACTGTGAAGAGTACACCTAAGAGAAGACATTAAATTATAACGTACAGTAACAACTAACAATGTCAATACAGTTGAAAAACTTGATGGCTCCAAGAATCCAGATTTTCTATAACATTTTTGCTGCTGTATTTCAATTAATTACGCCAACTTTCAACCTAGTAAAACAGGTGTACTTGATTTAACAGATACATTGTTTTGGGAGTTTTGATTACTTAAGTATACGAGTACAAGTTAAAATTGTAAAGATAGTAAATTTTGAAAAAAGAAAAAGTTAAAAAGCACCTATACGGCTATAAGTATTTGATTAAATAAAATTTCATTAATCTAGGAAAATAATTATCCTATAATACATACATAAATAAAAAGATATTCAGAATAAGAATATTAAAAAATATGGTGTTATGTTATACATTGACTGATTCGGCGTCAAGTTTATTGAAAATGAAACAGGGTAGTTCAAAGAGGTCCACTATATATTCTCGTGACTTATTTTAACAAAATATTAAATATTTTAATGTTTGATGTAATATGTGTCCATTGAGTCAATTTTATTGATTAGTAAGACCCTCGTGTTATTATTATTATTAGCAAGTATTGGCAACTAGGGTCATGACTCATGAGGAGAATAAATAACGTTACTTTCTTATGTTATATAATTATATTCGATTTCAACAATACTGTTTAAGCTAATTAATTAGTTGTTATTTGTTTTTTGTGAGGATATGATTAGATAAATATTACTTTTTTATTCTATTATCTTATTTAATTAGCAACGAAGCTTTCTCCCAGAAAACTTTTTTAATAAATAGATTTTGAGTTTTAACCTTTTAAAGAATTAAATAAAATTTATCACTTATGATTTAGTTGGTTACCACCAAATCATGACTCATTGGGTGATAAATATTACTTGTATCATGACTATATTAATAGAGTATGCAACTTATATTAATAAATTTGGCTCTTTACCCAATTCTTTTGCATGAAAATACTCATTTGTTCATATAATAAAAAAATAACTACTGACATTATACATCTGAATAGCTACACTTATTTACATGGGTTCATATCGATTATATGCTACACATTATGTATAAATATTTTTAAAAATATTATTTATCGTGTTAAATATTCAAATTTAAGAATTGCATTCATTCGATTTTTAAAAATCCCCAGATGAGATTCATATTTTTAGTTTGCTCCCTATTTTTTCGGCCACATACGTGTTATTGCGAAAAATATACGTGCATAAAAACCGAAAAATGTAGTACCTATATGGTGTTATGTCGTATATTTTTCGTAATATCACGTATGTGGCCGAAAAAATGGGGAGCAAACTAAAAATATGAGTCTCATCAGGGTAGTGAACAAAAATAATTTTAAAAATAGTGAGCAAACTAAAAAATTTTCAACTCATAGGGAGTTTTCAAATAAGACCCTTTGATTCGAATCATATTATAGTGTAATTTTTTGGGTTAATTACATATAGACCCCATGGGAGTATTAGAAACTACAACTTGTGACCCTCTTAGTCAAACAATTACACATACACCCATTGGTGAGTTTGAAAATTACACAAAACACCCAAGAATTAGGGTTTTGTTAAAATTTTAATGACATCATTAAACTTTTAACTTGATTTTCCTACTTTGCCCCTTCATTTAGTATGATAATTTTTATTTCAAGAATTATCTCTAATTATACTTGAATTGGTATTGAAAATTTAAATTTAATAAATTAATGGTATGATTTTATCATTTCAAATATTAAATTATACATAATAAATCTGAATTTAATGTTAAATGCAATATTTAGAAAATATAATATATATAAAGAGAGAGATTTATAATATTTAATTAATATATATAGTAAAGTAATATTTATATATATTATATTGATGGGATCAAAATACGATCGTCCCACGCTAGGACACGTGGCATCACCGAGATGATGACATCTGTCTCCCCAAGGTTGCACCCATCAGTGCACGAGCGCCAAGCCTAACAAGCGCAATCCTTCTTCAGGAGTTAAGCCCAACGAGCGCTGTCACTCTCACGAGCGTCCTTCATACTGTATGATTGGCACGCCCACGTGCCAAAAGAGCCCTCTTCGAGCGTCACACTCCCTCAGAGTGGTCTCCCCTTTGGCTCGTCACTTGAACTGGAGCCTTCGTTCCCTCCAGCGGATATCTTGGCTTCCAGTACTCCAGGTTGTCACGAGCGAGCTCTTAAGCCCTCGTCACCAACCACCCAAATGGCTCTCTGACACATCGTACATGCCCGCGCACCTGCTACTGTTGCCAGCACCAACTTTTGGCCGCTTTTGCAGAAGATCCCTCCTAGGTTTCTTTCTCATGGCGCCACGTGTTAGGGCAACATTCGGCCAGGACCACTTGAGGCAAATGACCAAAGGGCCCTTGACCCTCAACTATAAATAGCTAAAGTCATCTTCTACACTGGTAAGCATTCTTCATCACTGAAACTGTGACTGAACTTACGTATCTTCATACCTTGAACTGACTTGAGCGTCGGAGAGCCAAACTGGGTATCACCCCCAGTTCCCCCAGCTTGGCCTTCTGACTTTTGTTGTGCTTGTCCCAACAGGTAGAACCCCCTTTCTCATCTCCGGCGAATCTCCGGCGGTTTTCTCCACAATTACAAATCGTAAAGTGATCGGATTCGGACCCACATATTTCTGAACCCATCATTTTTGGCGCCGTCTGTGGGAAACCCCCATCTCTCTATCCCTTTCTTTCTTTTTGTTGGTAGAAGAGCAAGCACACTCTTACCCTTTCCAGTTATGGTCGCTACCAGGTCTGGAGCTGTGGGAGGAGGAGATAACGCCTCCCAGGACGCCAATATCGTTATTCCCTCCACCGCTACTGGTGGAGCCCCGCCTCCTTCCGTCACCGTTGGTGGAGCACCTCCCGCCGCTGGAGTGACTCCGCAAGCAGAGTCTTCAATACCTCCACCTACACCGCCGGCGCTGCCAGTTCCCGCCGTCGCTGGGGGAGTCTCTCTCTCTGCTCCTCCGCAGCCTGCTCAGAACCCATGGTTCCATCCCTAGGTGAATCCCGGATTGCAGGGTTACATGATGCCCCCACCCGGATATACCCTCACCCCGGCTGTTATGGTTCCGCCGGTCCAGCCGTATCATGCTGGTCAGATCCAGCTCCCGGTGGTGATCCCTAGGGAGATTGAAGGAGTGGAGTTACCTCCACTAACCACCCAGCAGTTGAGGGCTCTCTATGCCCAGTGTGAGGTTCAGGTGGCCCAGGGAGCATGGGAAAGGTTCCATTCCATGTACTTTCCCTCCGGGCAGGCCACTCAAGTTGCAGCCCCTTTGGGCGGACAGCAAAATTTTCCCCTCAGAGAAGCCCAGGCTGTCCTGAGGGCACAACCGCCCCCGCCACCAGCCAGAGAAGTGCCCCAGCAGGAGGGCAACGAGCGTCCCTCCATGGGCAGGAATAAAGAGCCCACGGAACGAGTGAACGAGAATGAAGGGGACTCTCATGTCTCCAGGAGGGGGTCACGAGCCCCCAGACACGGTGACAGACAAGGGGACGTGAATCCTGACATCCTCGCGGCTGTGCAAGACCAGCTGCAGGGTTTAAAGGATATTGTGGGACAGCTCTCACGAGGGCGATCAACTCAGATCTCCCCTAGTCGGGATGAACGGGTTGACGCCAGAAGCGCCCGCACCAAGGACCCCCCACCAAAGGTCCCCCACCGCAAGGAGCCGGAGGAAAACTTCGGCACGTATGAGTACTACCCGTTGGCGAGGGGCTCGCCCCTCGTGGAGGAAGTTTTGATGGCCCAAGCAGGCATGGCCAAAATCCCCACTTCCATCAACCGATACGACGGGACAACTGATCCAGCTGAACACTTGGATCACTTTTTACATCTAATGCACCTCTACGAGCATTCCAGCAACTACTGGGCCAAAGTGTTTGTCACTTCCTTAGTGGGAATGGCTCAGGAGTGGTACAAGCGACTGCCGCCGCGCTCGATTCACTCATATGAAGAGCTGGCTCATGCTTTCCTCAATCACTTTAATTACTTGAAAGCTCCAGTTACCGCACCTACAGCCCTGTACAACGTGGTGCAAGGCAAGAGCGAGTCTCTGCGCTCGTTCTTCGCCTGCTTCAACAAGGAAATCCTATAGGTGGAGAGGCCTTCTATGGATTTCTTGATCCCAGTACTTTTTCAGGCTGTGGATCACAAGCAGTATGTGAGCAAGAAGTTTGCCGATGCCATCGTAGAAAGGAGGCCAGGGACCCTCATGGCCTTAAGAGAGGTAGCCGAGCCGTTCTTCGCGCTCGAAGACATGTATGGGACGAATGGTCCCCGGCATCACAGTCCGGCCAGGAACGAGCGACCCCATCACGAGCGGGGACGTGACGTGGCCATCAAGAAGGAGCGCCCTCAGGAGCGCAGAAGGTCGCCACCACCCCCTCGTCGATTCGAGCGGATCCCGCTCACCAGGCCGAATTCAGAAGTCTACAACCTCTCCGATAAAAAGCTCTTTAAGAGACCCATCAAGATGAGAGAAACGGACTCGCTCAGACGCTCGAGCAAATACTGCGCATTCCATAAGCAGAAGGGGCACGACACGGATGAGTGCCGGCAGTTGGAAGCTGAGATTCAGAGGCTCGTCGCAGGGGGCCACCTGAAGGAATTCGTCCGGGTGCTCGAGCGTTACGATGAACGCTGCAACGAGCGCGCTGGAGGAAGAAGGAGGAGTTCGTCCCGATCGAAGAGCCCAAGGGGTAGGGGACCCCCTGAAAGCAGCAGCCGCCGGGGCAATAAAGGAAAAGCCCCTGAGCAAAAAAACGAACCTTTCGCAGTCATAAATATGATTGCAGGAGGCTCATCAGGAGGGGATTCCAACGCCTCCCGACGGAGGTATGTCCGGAGCTACAACCAACGCCCAGCAATGCCTAAACCCATCTATGCCATCCAGAGTTCCAGCGCTCAACGGTCAAGAGAGAATGATGTAATAGACTTCGATGATAGGGATTTAGAGCACATTGTAACACCCCGTGGGGAGGGGATAACCTCCGATTGCCCCATGGTGGTTAGTGTAGATGTTCATAATCACGTTGTAAAAAGGGTGTTGGTGGATAGTGGAAGCTCCGTTAATGTTTTGCCTTATTCTACGTTTTTAAAGATGAAGGCTGACCTTCCGCTCGAGCCTCTCAAAACGGCCCTCATTGGCTTTGGAGGCTCGGAAGTTGTCCCACGAGGGCAAATTCGCCTAGCTACTTCATTCGGCCGAGCCCCTCAGCGCAAAACACTATTGGTAACATACGCAGTGGTGGAGATTGACATCCCTTATAACATCATAATTGGGCGCCCAGCCCTCGTGGATTTCAAAGCCATCATCTCCACCTACCACCAGAAGATTAAATTCCCTACCTCCGAGGGCGTGGGAGAAGTACTGTGCAATGTGCGAGAGGCTTGGGAATGTTACATGCTGTCCCTTAGAAAGCCTAAAGCGGAGAGAACCTTCCAAATTGGTTCCACCAAGAAGTCAGTGGATTTCCCCAATCTAGATGAGGACAGCCCAACACGAAAAAGGGCGAAATTGAACAAGAAGAAGAACAAAAAGAAGAGGGGAGACAACGTGGAGAATCCCCTCGAAAGTGCACCACCAGGGACCGTTGGTGGATCGTCCTCAGAAGGAGACGAGCCAGGAGAGGGTGAACCAGCACCCGGTGACCGTTTGACAGGAAAGAAGAGGGCGCTCGAACTCCCTCGCCCCGAGATAAGGATCGAACCCTCGGAGAAGTTCCTTACCATTGAGCTGGAACCCGGAAACAAGGATAAGACTACTCAGATAGGATCTAACCTCTCGGGGCCTTTTCAGATTATGATGATTGAGTTTCTCAGGGAAAACAGTGATGTATTTGCGTGGAAAGCCTCCGACCTCACAGGGATCGACCCGAGCGTCATTGTCCATAGGCTTAATGTGGATCCCTCTTTCAAACCCAACAAGCAGAAAAAGCGGGATGTATATGGCTTTCGAAAGAAAGTCATTGAAGAGGAAGTTAATAAACTCCTGGAGGCTCAATATATCGAGCCCATCTTGTACCCGGAATGGTTGTGTAATGTCGTTTTGGTGCCCAAGAGCGCGAATAAGTGGCGCATGTGCAACGATTTCACTGATCTCAACAAGGCTTGCCCTAAAGATCATTACCCGCTGCCTCGGATAGACCAATTGGTGGATTCGACCGCTGGCTGCGAGCTCATGAGCATGATGGACGCTTTCCAGGGATACTATCAGATCTTTATGGCCCCGGAAGACCGTCCCAAAACCTCGTTCGTTGTCCATCTGGGGGTATATTGCTTTTTAGTCATGCCTTTTGGACTCAAGAACGCCGGAGCTACGTATCAACGGCTCGTCAACAAGATGTTTGAAAAAGAAATTGGAAGGCCCATGGAGGTTTACGTGGATGATATGATTGTCAAAAGCGAGCGCCAGGACTCCCACTTGGAAGATCTCAAGCGCACTTTTTCAATCTTGCGTCAGTATGGGATGAAGTTGAACCCTTCTAAGTGCACCTTTGGAGTACAAGGGGGAAAGTTCTTAGGGTACATGGTCAGTCAGAGGGGAATTGAGGCCAATCCGGAGAAGATCAAGGCCATATTGGAAATCCCCTCCCCTCGAAATTTGCGGGAAGTACAAGTCCTAGTAGGAAAAATCATCTCGCTGAACAGGTTTATTTCGCGCTCGGCGGACAGGAACCTTCCCTTCTTCAAAATTTTGAGGAACGCACGTAACTTTGCTTGGACAAAAGAATGCGAAAGGGCGCTGCAAGATATGAAGGTTTACCTATCGAGCGCACCACTGCTGACTAAGCCCGTCGAAGGTGAGAGATTATTTATGTATCTTTCCGTTTCTTCCGAAGCCACAAGCGCTGTTCTGATCGTTGTACGGGAGCGGAAACACTTACCTGTCTATTATCTGAGCAAAACATTGCAAGGAGCCGAAAAGAAGTATTTGGAGATTGAAAAATTCGCGTTCGCTCTTATTAACGCCTCAAGAAGACTAAGACCTTACTTTCAAGCGCACTCCATAACGGTTCTCACCGACCAACCCTTGAAGCAAGTGTTGTCCAAACCAGATGTGTCTGGAAGATTAATCAAATGGGCCATCGAATTGAGCCAGTTCGACTTATGTTTCGAGCCCAGGACCGCGGTACAGGCTCAGGTTGTAGCTGATTTATTGATCGAACGCTTTGGTTTAAAGCCCACCGTTGCGGAGAATGAGGAGTTATGGGTACTGCACACAGATGGTTCCTCAACCTCTCAAGGGGGAGGAGTAGGAGTGGCCCTCAGAAGCCCCGATGGGATTGAGTTGGACTTTGCAATCAAGCTGGATTTCCAAGTCACTAATAACGAAGCAGAATATGAAGCCCTCGTGCAAGGATTGAATATTGCTTTTCAGAATGGAGCCTCCAGAATCACCGCTTATGTGGATTCACAGTTAATTGCGAGTCAGATTGAAGGAACTTATGAGGCTCGAGAAACCACCATGGTACAGTACTTAAGTAAAGCCAGAGAAATCATTGGGAAATTCAAGGAATTTCATCTACTTCAAGTACCGCGAGGAGAAAACGAGCGTGCGGACGCTCTGTCAAAATTTGCGTCAGCTTTAGAAGGCACTTCTGAACGTTCTGTCACGTTCCTTAGAACTGAGGAACCTTTGATCAGGGAAAGGGTCGCCACTGGAATAATCACTATGATTGATCCAAACGAGCCCTGTTGGCTTGACGACATCGTCGTTTTCCTTAGGGATGGAATTCCCCCCATTGACAAGGTGGAAGCTAGGAAAGTCCGAAGTAAGGCCCCTCGTTTCGCTTTGGATCACGAGGGGAGGTTATTCAAGAAATCATTCCAAGGACCCCCAATGAGATGCCTGAGGCCCTCACAGGCGAAGGAGACGCTTGAACTCATCCACAATGGAAGCTGTGGGAATCATTCCGGAGGGCGTATCTTGGCAAAAAAGGTTCTGAGAAGTCGGTTTTATTGGCCTACAGTTCTCCAAGATGCCATTGAATTTTCGAGGAAGTGCCCTAAGTGCCAATTTCATTCAAATCTCCCTCAATTGCCAGCCACACAAATGATCCCAATAGACGTCTCTTGGCCTTTTGATCAGTGGGGAATAGACATCGTGGGCCCCTTGCCCATGGCTGCGGGACAAAAGAAGTTTGTCATTTTAGCCGTCGACTACTTCACCAAGTGGGCCGAGGCCGAAGCCGTTGCAAAAATCACTTTCAGAGTTGTGAGGGACTTCATTTGGAAAAACATCATTTGCAGGTACGGCATACCAAGGGTGCTCATCTCTGACAACGGATCCCAGTTCATAGCGGCTGACACACGAGAATGGTGTTCTGAGCTGGGGATCGAGCAGCGATTTACCTCTGTAGGACACCCTCAAGCCAATGGGCAAGCAGAAGTTACCAATAGAATCATCTTGCAACATCTGAAGACCATGCTTGAGAGCAAGAAAAGTGAATGGGCTGAAGAGCTGCAAGGAGCGCTTTGGGCTTATCGCACTACCCCACGAGCGGCCACTGGAGAAACACCTTACGCGCTCGTTTATGGATCAGAAGCAATGATACCAGCGGAGATAGTAAATGAATCCGCTCGTGTCGGCTATTTCGAGCCTCAGCTCAACGATGGCAACAGGAGCTTGGAGTTAGACTTGCTGGATGAAAGGAGAGACAAAGTCTGGGCTAAGATCCACCGTTATAAAGCCTCTGTGGCCCAACAGTACAACAAGCGTGTGAGGGAAAGAACTTTCCAGTTGGGAGACTTGGTTCTGAAGAAAGTGGAAGTGTCCAGGCACGTGGGGAAATTGGACCCCAATTGGGAAGGCCCATTCAAGGTCGTACAACTCAGAGCTAACAGCACTTACACCCTGGAGACACTTCAAGGTGAGCGTTTGCCTCGCCCTTGGAACGCATGTAACCTCCGGCGGTTTTATGTTTAAAAGCTCTTTGCGGAACATAATGTAACAACCCTCTTTGTTGGGTTCCTCTGTACTTCCAATTGTGAGTAAGTTCCCGTATAACTTTTTCTTAATTGTTCTAGCATTATGTTTCTTTAATCGCTTGATTGGATGAGACCCATGTCCCTCGTTTTCACGAGCGTGGTTGGTAATCCCCTAATATATGTATGTTGATGCTTCGCACGGGTTACGCTGGCCAGCACTCTACTCCGCTTGGGGGGACGCCCTCATAAGGATAGACTGGTTACGCTCATAACCAATTAAACAAGATGAGGAAAATCCTAGTAGGCCTTGGCCGTTTCTTACAACGCCTTGCGCTCGAAAGTGGGATCCCTTACAGACTGAACGTCACAGATAGGGAAAATCCTAGTAGGCCTTGGCCGTTTCTTACAACGCCTTGCGCTCGAAAGTGGGATCACTTGCAGACGAAACGTCGCAAGTCTTGAACGAGGGCAACCTCTAAGTAAGACCCTCGTAAATACTCAAGACTTAGCATAATTTCCGAGAATAAAGAAGAAGGTCCACAAGTCTTGAGTGGGGGGCAATCTCACAATAAGACCCTCACGATCGCTCAAGACTTAGACAAATTTTCAAGGCTTATGACAAAGGCTAAAATTTATACAAGTCTTGAGTAGGGGGGGCAATCTCACAATAAGACCCTCACGATCGCTCAAGACTTAGGCGAATTTTCAAGATTTACAGAAGTTAACAAAATTTCTCAAAGTTCTAAAGGCTTATCAGAGAAATAAAACATCCACAGAATATGCTACACACAGTCTTATTATTACAAGATTTGTTCCAGCAAGCTCTAAGTATAAGTTCTGATTCATAAGTAAGCAAAGGAACAAAGTCATGAAAAATGTGATGTATATTCACTGCAAGATTACAAAATAAGGGCTCAAAGGCCTCTGAACATTGTTTCGGAAGAAAGAAGAAAACAGTAAAGCAGGAAAGTACATAGAAAATTTGTAAGAGAAAAGTTTCAAGCGGCTGGAGCAATGTCTTCATCAACGATCACCAGTATATTCTGGGCCACGGGGCCATGAACTGGGCCCTCAGGCTCTTGCGGTGGGACTTGGGGATCGTCGGGCTCATTGGCAGCAGGAATGGGGACGTTAGCACCCTCGGCAGCTGGGACTGGGGCATCCTCCAAGATAGGCGCTTGGGGCTCATCTTCAGGATCATCATTTTTAGCGGATTGAGACGCACCCCCTTCCCGATGAGCGTCCGTGTACTCATCTTGGATCAGCTTAACCAAGAAGTCGTACTCCACCTCAGCAATGGCGTCCGCGGGGTCGTTTGAGTCCTCATCCACTTCCTCACAACGCTCATTGAACATGAGCCCCGTGCCCTCTGCTCCCTTCATGGCTGGGTCAGTCAGCCCCTTGTGGATGCCCTGCTCAACTGCCAAGTTGAAGACATTCTGGGCCTCATCCAGGCAGTGCAACGAGGCTGCGAAGTTAAAGGCCTTGGAGTGGCAGAATCTGATAAGGGCCTCCTTGTTCGCACGCTCCAGACTCCGAGCCCACTCGTTCATGGCGTCGTTGAATTTCCTCTCGGCCTCCAGAGCCCTCGTCTTCCAGTTTTCCCGCTCGGTCTCCGCCTTCTTGCAGCGCTCGTTAGCCTAAGCCAACTGGTTGCTCAAGCCGCTTCGAGCGCTCTCCACCACTTGAAAATCCTCCTTCAGTTTTCCCAGTTCCTCCTCCGTTTTATTGTACAAATCCTTGAGGGATTCATACTTTGCAATCTCAGCGTCCAGCTCCGCTTGAATCTGAGCCGGATCGTTGGAACGAGCCATCTTCTTATACTTGGCTTTGCGGTCAGCATAGATGGAGGCTCGCATTTGCACATTTCGGAGCCGGGGAAGGACTTGCTGCATAAGTTGGAGGAAAGGGAAGTGTTAGCCAAAAAATGCTAACTTACAGAAATTAGCAAAGGGGAGTGAAGACTTACGGAGATTAGTGCGTGGGCCGCATCATAGGTCACTTTCTCCACAGATTCACTGTAGAGATGCCGGTGGTCCGCCGAGAATTGGGCCTTGTTGTAGAGATTCTCGGTGACAGCCTGAGCGAGCGTGCCAGGCCTCAGCAGAACTGGCCCACCGTCGGGGGCACCTGTGTAGTCCTTGTCCCCTCATCGGGAGAACTCCCATAAATGTTCCTCCTCTGAAGAGGAAGTTTCTCCCTCGCCCCTGGGGCCCTCGGCCACCTGCTTGCCCTTGCCTTTTATTGCCACTGAATCGGGCATCCTCTTCCTTTTACGGGAAGGCCTACTGGCGCTCGATGGGGCCTCGGTTATTGCTAGGGTGGTTATTGGCCTCGTTTGTTCTGCAGTCATAGGGGGTTGAACGTCTCCCGCTCTCTCTGTATTCAACCGCCCCCTGGGTACTCTGTTGGCCAGTCTACTCTCCCCCCGGCCGCGAGGGGGTTGAACCTCTGGATTAGCGCTCGAACTGGCGCCCTGACTACCGCTACGAGCGTCTCCGCGATTGCTATGATTGCGAGGGCGCTGTTGCTCGCGTTGTTGGTCCCCTTGCTGGGCTTGGTTCCTGTTGGCATGAGCGAAGCGTGCGGCTTGTCTGATTCCTCCTGCCATCTCTAATATAGCGGCTCCTGCAAAAATGGAAAGTACAAGGGTTAAAAATCCTTGAACAGAATTATTAAGTGTGCAAATTACAAGTACAAAGATACAGTTAGTATTCCTATCTAAAGTTAGTGCCCTAAGAATCTAACCATCTCTCTAGATATCACGAGCCGGAGGGTTGTCAAGGTAATGAGGGTCGTCGGAAAGACCACACAGGAACATGAGCTCCGCATCGTCTATCCAGTCCTTCGCCTGTATAAGGTGACCCTCGTCCCTTAAGGCCTCAGCCAAAACCTTTGCCCAATCTTTAGGGAGGGCCGGCTCCAAACGGCTCTTCGCAACCGAGCCCCAATTTGCGGACACCCCAAAGCCCTCTTCGGTGGGGGCCTTAACAAAGATGAACTTCTCCTTCCAATTGGGGCCATATGTGCTTGTGGGAGAGTTGATTAGCTTTGTACGAGCCTTGGCTTGAATATAGTAGAAGCCCGCCTCAGGAGACGAGCGTGACGAGCTAACTACTTGGAAAAGTGCATGAAAGTTTCGCACAAAGGGCTCGTATCCAACACTCCTCATCAGAATCACGAAGCTTGTCAGCAGAGCCAAGCCGTTGGGCACTATTTGCGAAGGACAAAGGTTTAAGTCATTCAACAGGTGGGCCATTGGGATCGAAATGGGGAACCTCAAACCCCCTGAGCTAACCGAGGCCATGTACACCGCCATTTCCCCAGGAGGCGGATTATTAGCACGCTCGTGGTTTTCTGGGATTCTCCACGTATACCGCTCGTCCCAGTAAATGGGCGCCATCATCGTTTTCACTTCTCCCACGGTAACTGTGCTGGGAGTCTCATCGGGCGTGCGCTCGGTAGCCTGATCCTTCACCCTCGTTAGGCCCTTTGGATTTCTGGGATTTCTTGCTTTTTCCTTTATTACGGGCTCCTTCTGAAGGCCCTGTTATGGCTTCAGCCACTGGAAGCGGGGTCGAGACGGCCACCGTCACAGTACGGCGGTGAGGGTGAGTGGCACTCTGAGTTATGGGGAGAACAACCCCTTGCCTTTCTGCCTCCATTACCAGATTCATCTCCTCAAAGAGAGGATCCACTCCGCCAGGATTCCTATCCTCCATGGCCATCACTGCCGCCCCCAACTCCTCATCTCTGGGGGAATCGGGGGAAGAGGAACTCTCAGTGGCCATTTCATGGATTTCACGGGCGAATTCTTCAACATGTTGGTCAGCCATGGCAGAGGCTGAGAGTTGGGAGAGATTTAATCTGGGTTAGAGAATGGGAGTTTTCTGAAAAGAAATTAGGATTCCCTAAAGGAGTAAAACCTAAGAGATTACAAAGCCCTAAAGTCCGAATCTAAAGTTAGCAGAGTTAGAAAATTACGCTGGAAGTTTACCTCGAAAGTTTCTGAGAGAATCTGGGAGAAAGGTTGAAGATGCTCTAAGAACTGGTGTGCGAGAGAATTCTTTTTGCAGAGGATGCTTGGAAGTTTAGGATGCGTAAAGAGTAGTAAGATTTCAGAATCCCGTACTTATAGGGATGAGAGTTGGTACCTTTTTCGGCAATGAATTCAAAATGGTAATCATTTCCCGCCTAGGAAACTGCCCACTTTATGGAACCGTCACATGCTTCCCGATGCTCACGCGCCCCACGCGCGCCCGCATTTAATGCTCTGACGTTTCGGATACTCAAGAATAGTACAACGCTCAGTGCAGAAGCCTTACGAGCGGTCAGTTGAAAAGACCGCATTAATGGCATAATCAGAGGAAAAATTGCTCAGCACGCCAAGTCCTATACGAGCGTTACATGCGAAAGATAGAACGTGTCAAAATTCTACAGTCCTTATCACTAAGGACTACAGAATTGGGGGGCAAAATGATGGGGTCAAAATACGATCGTCCCACGCTAGGACATGTGGCATCACCGAGATGATGACATCTGTCTCCCCAAGGTTGCACCCATCAGTGCACGAGCGCCAAGCCTAACAAGCGCAATCCTTCTTCAGGAGTTAAGCCCAACGAGCGCTGTCACTCTCACGAGCGTCCTTCATACTGTATGATTGGCACGCCCACGTGCCAAAGGAGCCCTCTTCGAGCGTCACACTCCCTCAGAGTGGTCTCCCCTTTGGCTCGTCACTTGAACTGGAGCCTTCGTTCCCTCCAGCGGATATCTTGGCTTCCAGTACTCCATGTTGTCACGAGCGAGCTCTTAAGCCCTCGTCACCAACCACCCAAATGGCTCTCTGACATATTGTACATGCCCGCGCACCTGCCACTGTTGCCAGCACCAACTTTTGGCCGCTTTTGCAGAAGATCCCTCCTAGGTTTCTCTCTCATGGCGCCACGTGTTAGGGCAACATTCGGCCAGGACCACTTGAGGCAAATGACCAAAGGGCCCTTGACCCTCAACTATAAATAGCTAAAGTCATCTTCTACACTGGTAAGCATTCTTCATCACTGAAACTGTGACTGAACTTACGTTTCTTCATACCTTGAACTGACTTGAGCGTCGGAGAGCCAAACTGGGTATCACCCCCAGTTCCCCCAGCTTGGCCTTCTGACTTTTGTTGTGCTTGTCCCAACAGGTAGAACCCCCTTTCTCATTTTCGGCAAATCTCCGGCGGTTTCCTCCACAATTACAAATCGTAAAGTGATCGGATTCGGACCCACATATTTCTGAATCCATCATATATATCATATATATTACGTTATATATAATTATCATATATATTATATGTATCAGTACAATATATATATTACACTACCACCATACCCCTCCCCCATGGTGTCTTACGACTACCGCACCACCGCCGCACTCCGTCCGACCAACACAACAATGTCGTCGCTTGCGGATGTTGCCCCGACAAAGCACCACCACTGCACTCAGAGGTCAACTGACACAGCACCACCCCGCACAACACAACACAGATCTACGCTCAAATCTAAAATCGGGGTGATTTAATTTTGCGTTGAGATCGATGTTAATCTCGTATGTTCTCTCCAAACAAGTCGCTAGTAGAATTAACATACCTTTTTTCCTGTTCGTTTGTCTTCTGGGAGAAATGGTACCCGAAAGGTCATTTGGGAATTCCAGTCCCACCATTGATGAGCAAGCTAAGGTGGAATAAGGAGAAGAAAAGAGAATTGAACTTGAGTTAAAATTTGGGCTGCCAACATATATAAAATTAGAATTATTTCTCGCCATATATTTTGATTTTTTCCAAAATTTGTGGTGGTGCGGTTGGCGGCGGAGGGTGCGGTGGTGGTGATGCGTCGGTCGGCGTTGGAGTGCGGAGGTGATGCTTTATCGGGGGGGCATCGGCGAGCGGTGGCGGTGTTGCGGCGGCCGGACGGCGTGCGGCGGCTGTGCTACTCAGTCATAGGATGTCGTGGGGGAGTGGTCGTGGTGGTCCAGTAAGGGTGTATATACATACATATATATATATACATACATATATATTACTTTATTATATATATTATAACTCATATATATTACATTTTTTAAATATTATATTTAACACATTAAATTCAAATTTATTATATATAATTTAATATTTGAAAGGATAAAATCATACCATTTTATATCAGTTAATAATTTAATTTATTAAATTTAAATTTTCAATACCAATTCAAATATAATTAGAGATAATTCTTGGAATAAAAATTATCATACTAAATGAAGGGGCAAAGTAGGAAAATCAAGTTAAAAGTTTAATGATGTCATCAAAATTTTAACAAAACCCTAATTCTTGGGTGTTTTGTGTAATTTTCAAACTCACCGATGGGTGTATGTGTAATTATTTGACTAAGAGGGTCACAAGTTGTAGTTTCTAATACTCCCATGGGGTCTATATGTAATTAACCCTAATTTTTTTAAAAATTCAATTTTTATGTATTTATATCAATAAATTCGAATTCCTAATATACCCCAAGGGATATATACACCAAAAGGCAAAAGCTATATGAGTAATTTGGTGAAAAAATAATTTAGCAGGGAAAATCCGTACAACACAATAAATTAAATCGTGCAATATTTGGAGTCATTACTAGCTGCGGCTCAATTAATATGACTATGGAATTATTTAAGCGCTAAATGTACCATTTTTGTTTTATTGGTCCCAAATCACGACTAGTGTGATTATTATGTCTGCTATTTTTAGAGATCAAATTCAATATTTATTCTTCATCCTGTCAGATAATTAGGATTAATATAATGTATCAACGAAACACTTGATTAGATCCATATCTAATTAACTTCATCCATTTGATCCTGTAGTATTTTGTTTCATTTTCTTTATTGTCATGATTCGGGTTATCAAATTTTATAAAAAGGGAAAAAAATTACTACATTTTGAACCAATAATTGCGACACATTACACGCACGTCTTGTGGATTCGAACTTATGAGTTATCTACTCTTAATAAGACTCGAGTATGTGATTTCTAATTACCGTTAATGAAATTTGAATTTATGAATTATCTGTTCACAAATATAAATATTTACCGTTATGTTATTTACTTATGTCGAACCATGGATTAAATATTTGTGAATGGATAATAGTAACAGTAGGAAATAGGAGAGATTTAGATATAAATATATTGTGAGCAAGTGGAAGACGGAATTGCAGCCACTTGATCTCAACTTTTAGATGCCATTCTAATTTACGTTACATATTTCTTCACGTGCAACTTCAAATATTAAGAGTATGGATGTCAATTACTTATCTAGAAAAGGAAAATTTTTTGTGTGGGCGACATATATTAATTTTGGCGGTGATTTGAACCCAGTTGAAATGAACTTTCTTGGCGTTAATAACTCACCTAAATTTTAAATATTGCGTGTTCAAGATTTTGAATATATACCTATTATTATTATCAGAAAGAAGAATTTTATATTTTATTAAATCCCAACTCGAACTAATAAATAATAAATTAATAAAGAAAAGCCACTTAAATATTAAAAAAAAAATAAATGGAAGGAGGGCTTGTGAACAGAACTCCACGAGCCTACACTAGACGATGCGCAATAGTTTAAAAACTCGTGTTGCCCACTTTGTAATCTGATCCAGTAATGTTATGGCGTGGAACATACTTATTTAAATATAAAAAAATATGCAATGCTATGTTTCTCTCTCTATATATATACATATATTTATATTTGAATACACGTAGAGTGGTAATAGAAATTTGAATTCAAAATCATTATCATAAAAAAAAAAAAAATCTTTAACCAGTTTTTCGTGCAAAAACCCTTTTAATTATTTGAATAATCATGATTTGTTCCTACTAATTTAGTTTAGTGACAACGCTAATTAATTATTGGCTTGTGTTTGGTACATTTATTGTTAATTCGTTTTTAAAAGAGAATTACTAATTGTATGAATTACGTGTAATGAATTGATTTTGCATCCTCATGATGGCCTCCTCAAGTCTTTTCCTTGAATAATAATATAAAAGCCCCAAAAGTTTAAAGAAGTAGGTTTGGCGCTCCTAACTCTTGTTGAATATTTGACAATTTTAGGCAGGCGACTAGGCATCAGTTACATTTGTGTGCGATAAAAAATAAAAAGGCTTCTAGAATTTGTCACGTTTCTGCTGTTATCTTTGACGATAAGGATAATATCCATGTTAATTGCGGCTAAAAAGGGATTAAGTTAAAGACTAGAATGTTAATTAGATTGACACCTCGTTACATCCGATTTACTAAATCTCTCCTTTCCTTTTTCCATATAAACAAACCTATAAGGGCAAACAGCAAACTCTTTTCCATCTCTTATTTTATTAATTTATTGTTCATATAGTACAAAGTTTACTTAATTTCTACTGACAAGCCCATTAAGGTTGGGCTTATTTCGGGACTTGGCCCTAAGAGTCCAATAGGCCAAGTGTCCAATAGGCACAATGGAAAATTCATAGGGGCCGAGCCCAACTTGTACTATATAATTGGCTGTTCTATAAAAATATTTGGTATTTTCTCTCTTTCTATTGAGTTTTGTAACTGCAAAAACTAAACGAAGTAGTAGGCAAATTTGTGATACAATAAAGGGGTCTACTTTAAAATTTCACCTTTATCGGTAAAAATCCAATCATTCAGAAGTAAAACAATCAAAGAGTATCACAGACCTTTTTGAGGGCAGTGATTCATGGAGAGATTTACAGAAATACAACTTACAAGTGTAAATTCAGCACCAGGGCCACTTAGCATCCGTCCATTTGAAACAACGGTTCCCCGACATTTTGGCTGATGAATCACATGCTCCTCCTCTTTGGACTCTGTCTGCTTCATTACATCCAAATGATGGACAAAGTTGAATGCTTTCATTCCGTAGTAAGGCCTCTTCTCTGTATGCTGGATTTTGATATCTTGGGTGTTGAATAAAGGAAACATTTTTCCACCAAAGTTTCAGAGCCTAGAACAATAGATCATCAGAACCCAGAACGGGATTATACAAATAGCAGACGTATTTCCCATAAATTTTCTTGAAGGATTCAAGAGTACTTACATGCCAATATATCCATAGCGCGACCTTATGAGGCATCAACCAGAAAAACCCTGAATGATCCTCCGATGTTAAGGAGGTAACCTTTTTGGCTGTTAATGAGGCTGTGAAATAGTTACCAAGTTTCGGGTGCTGTACTGATATTACCACATGAAGATTATCAGAAGGGTCATTCGTTTTCAAGGTCCAGTTCCCCAGCATATCCTGTTGTTGTTATCACTTATAAGTCAAATGCATATGAAAACAAATTAATGAATCTGGAAGCTCAAAATCTGGGAGAGAAACTTGTCCTGATCTAATAACTGGCAGCTGCATAACTTACCTAATCAGGTCAGGTATTCGGGCGCCTAATTACAGCGAATGGTCTAAACAAAGCAGTAATAAACCTCACTTGAACGGATAAAGGAGCTAAATCGAATATAGCAAACCAGGGAAAGCCTGAAGACAAGTAGGCTATTATGCAACAATTCACGAAATCGACAGAAAATAGATGGTAACTAACCATGAAGGGGCTGACATGAAGAGGCTTTGCAACTAAATCAGAGTTCGGATTGAATAGGAAAGTCACTCTTTCGCCCCATGGGGTATTAGTAACCTGAAACAAGATGGCAATGGTGTCAGCACAGAGGGCATAATAAAGCGAAAAGATTGGCTGATAATTAGTGCAATCATAAACATAAGTTCAAAATCCTCAATCCATTCCCTAGAAGCTGGCAAATATGCATTGAATTGAAAAGGCTCACAAGTCACAACGCACCTCGGCGATGCATTTCCTCAGAGTTCGAGAAGAGCCTTCAACATCATAGCAATAGTACAAACTCAATGGATTTTGTTCATATCCGACACTAGGAGGTATTGTCAACAGAAAACTGGCAATTCAAAGCAAATCATCAGCATACTGGAACTGGAGCAGCTTGCGTAAACCAAATTTAATTTCAGTATTTCGAAACACTATAGTTACACGAGCATATTATCATCGTATTTGCATTTAGTTATATCACAGAACTGGCCAACAAAATCTGCAAATTCTACTGTAGTACAAGCTATCTAATGCAGTATGGTTTGATAAATGATGCTTACATGTCAAATGACAAAAAAAAAAAAAAAGCTCAAAACCAAACAAAAATAAGAAAAACCGAAACCAATTCGAAAACAGCAGCAGAATTAAAACCGCCAAAAATGCTGTAATTAGAACGAAATTAAGGGAGAGAAGAAAATTACACCGGTCCGTTGGTCTTGGCCACAGTACGGGCATCTTCAGCAGATAGGTGGTTGACCGGTGGGTGTGTGGCATTGTCAAGGTCAATCAGAGCATAGCGGACGGAGTAGCGGAAGGAGTGGTGCACGGGGCGACGGCGCTCGTGCCAGACCGTTCCTTCGTAGAGCGTGACAGAGTTTCCGAGGTCGCCTGCGGCGGAGACGCGGCGGAGAAGGTGGCGGAAGGGGAGGAGGAGAGAGAGGAGGAGGGAAGTGACGGTGGCAGAGAGGATGGAACAGATGAGATAGACTATCTCCATGTTCCTATGAATCGTGATTGAAGAGAAAACGTTTTTATATAATTTCTACATTTTTTTGTTCTTTTCCAGTGGATTTACTGACGTGGCCGTGCTGTTAGACAGAAAATTCATTTTCCTCTTGTACTATTTTAAATTCTTTAATTTAATAATTTGATTTAATATAAATACTTTTGGGCCTCATTGGACATTTAGCCCAATAAGAGGACCAAACAATAATTTTAGGCCCATAATCATAACATGCTCGACGAAGAAGAGAGAAGTGGTAGGTGGAATCGCCCACCTTAGGCGTCCCTCCTAAGTGACCCCACACCAATAGGAGAGGAGGTAAATCGTGATTGGAACAAAGAGAGAAGTGGTAGGGAAATGATTATTTTACCCTTATAGTTACACGTGTCTAATTTCAATAGGCTGAGATGACTTGCAGTCGCGATAGACCGCGTGTAGATGATTCAGCGACGTGATCGAATTCCACAAGTGTGGAGGACTGAAACTTGTGGTTCTGCTCTCACGCTATTCTTACTAGTTTTCCGGCTTTAAGCCAAACCGCCACCGCCGCCGCTCTTCCCCTCCTCCA
Source organism: Lantana camara (assembly GCA_037501455.1). NCBI lineage: Eukaryota > Viridiplantae > Streptophyta > Magnoliopsida > Lamiales > Verbenaceae > Lantana > Lantana camara. The sequence continues at coordinate 3,310,416 of CM074856.1, read as the reverse complement.
CCACCAGCATTTTTTGTGTCTTCCAATTGTGCGAAATTTTTGTGTTTCTGTTATCCTGTACTGCATTGTATTCGGTTGTTAAATTGACGAGGAGTTCTGAATCTCCCAGTTTCTTGGAAATCTGAGACGATTTTTGGATGGCGGCTGCTGTTACGCAAGGTGTTGGAGCTACAACGGCTCTTTCGTCGGTTAATTACAAGAACTCTGGCTTGGTTTCCCGCAGATCGGTCGCAGGTTTTGCATTTGTTCATTGGGATTTCTTTAAATTTGAGCTCAATGTGTTTTCTTATGAAATCAAGATGTTTTGCTACACTATATGCTTACAAATTGTTCCATATTACTGGTTGAATAACTGTCTTTCCATTTTTCCTTTCTTTGTTTTTGGATTCCGCAATTTTATTTTTTGTAATTATCTGTTTCTTTTCGTTATTACATTATTTGTTCTTGGTAGCTCTCCATCCAACATTTTTCTCTTTAATTGGAAGTCTAAGCGGAATTCGATAGAATGTGTTGTGCGCACAGACACACACAATATCTGACTTTTCATGTAATCTCCCCGGTTTCACTGTGCACCCTAGCTTGCAGTGTTTCAGAGTTCCTGATTTATGTATGTGGTTTGACTTTAATATTGCCCTGCATATTCTTGTACTCAACATCATCTTGTGAACTTATGACATAAAAGAAAAGCCATTTTAATCTGCCCTTTTGTAAATTTATCAGGGAGGAAGAAAAGCTTCTTTGTTATTCACTGTGATGAAAATTTGACCTCTGGCTTGAACCTTCAAAATAGGACTGCTCGATTGTCTACTAATGCAGTTGCAGTAAGTTTTCCCGTGTTTCTAAACGTGTTCTATCTTTCCATGTTCAGTGTGCATTCTCTTTCAGTTTACATCCATCTTTGACTAGCTATTTCCAGTTCTAATTCGTGTAATTCTTGTATGGTTGTAGACAAAGCAAGACAATGCAGCAGCTTCCACTACATCAAAGCCCGGGTATTTGTTATGATCTTCTCTATTACAAAACTCAACCACACTTTGAACATTGCATACCATCATTATTCCTGTTTCAATGTGCCACAAACTGAGAATTCAAAACAGTTATCATCAGTTTTGATTATTTTAGTTTCTTGGATGTTCATTAGTTCATTGATACGACATTATGAGATCAATTACTAAACTTGTTTCTCTCTCTCAGCCATGAGCTTCTACTCTTCGAAGCTCTCCGCGAAGGCCTAGAGGAGGAAATGGAAAGAGATCCACGTGTTTGTGTAATGGGTGAAGATGTGGGCCATTATGGCGGTTCATACAAGGTCACAAAGGGATTAGCCCCCAAGTATGGAGACCTCAGAGTTCTCGACACCCCCATTGCTGAAAACTCCTTCACGGGTATGGCCATTGGTGCCGCCATGACAGGCCTTAGGCCCATTGTTGAGGGAATGAATATGGGCTTTCTTCTTCTTGCCTTCAACCAGATCTCCAACAACTGTGGAATGCTCCACTACACATCCGGCGGTCAGTTCAAAATCCCGATTGTCATCCGTGGGCCTGGAGGGGTTGGACGCCAGCTCGGAGCTGAGCACTCTCAACGCCTCGAGTCGTACTTCCAGTCAATTCCCGGTATCCAAATGGTGGCTTGTTCGACTCCTTACAATGCTAAAGGCTTAATGAAGGCTGCTATCAGAAGCGACAATCCCGTTATTCTCTTTGAGCATGTTTTGCTCTATAATCTGAAGGAAAGGATTCCTGATGAAGAGTATGTCTTGAATCTTGAGGAAGCTGAGATGGTGAGACCGGGGAAGGACGTTACTATTCTGACTTATTCAAGAATGAGGTATCATGTTATGCAGGCTGCAAAGACTTTAGTCAACAAAGGTTATGATCCTGAAGTGATTGATATCAGGTCCTTGAAGCCATTCGATCTTTACACAGTCGGGAATTCTGTGAAGAAAACTCATCGTGTGGTGATCGTGGAGGAGTGCATGAGAACAGGTGGAATCGGTGCTAGTTTAACGGCTTCAATTAATGAGAATTTTCATGATTATTTGGATGCTCCCATTGTGTGTTTGTCTTCACAGGATGTGCCGACTCCTTATGCTGGGGTGTTGGAGGAATGGACGGTTGTTCAGCCTGCACAGATAGTGGCTGCTGTCGAGCAGCTTTGCCAGTAGGGTGAGATTTTTGTGAGTGTGGTCATGGATCTTGATTTCGAAGTTGCTATTGCCTAATTTTGTTAGAAATTTTAGGTTGTGGTTGTTAGTGTTGCGATTCTGTGTTATGTTGTTTCAGTTTCTGTAGCTGTAAGTGCCTGCTCTCCGTTTGTGAGTGGAATTTGTTCTTGAAATCGCATTCTTAGTTTCTTACCAGGAATGTTTGTGGCGATCTGATCCATATATATATATATATATATTTATTCAACATCAAATAATACGGTCTGATTGCTAATGTGGGACTGTGGGTCGAGTCTGGTAAGTAATTTGCAGCAATTGGTTTTTATTGACTTTTAAGTTAACTCCCCATAAAAACTAATGGGCTTGTTTAGGGCTATGCTAATGCTAGGCCATTGCCCAGACCCGATGGTCCAATTTCTTTAAACATTATCAATACCGATTGATGAAGCAACCAATAGTGTTGGTTTAAGTGATTAGTGAGTTCATTCTTCAAGTTAAGATCCTGAGTTCTCTCCTACATACATATTTATGTTGCATCTCGACAAGTCTCGAGGCATTACTCACTCTTCCCCATACATTTATCAACATAACATGACCATGTCTTATGTATGTATTTATATATACATCAGGTTATTATTGTTGGCCTGGACAGAATAGATTGAACTTGAGGAATATCTTATTTGTCTCTCAAACTTGAAACCAAATTTTAAATACTTTGGATTTTCTTTTCTTTTCAATTTGCTTGTGGATAAGCTCGTCAAATTCGATGTTTTCCGAGGGGGTTTGTCTTGTTATTGTAGATGCATTTATATTTGTTCATGTGAAGACCCAACGGGGCATGCATGGATCCATACGTGACATCTCACATTCATTTCCATCTGTTTTTCTTAATTAATTAATATCTGCGCACTTGTCCATCTTCACAAATCATGCTCTTACTACTAACTAATAAAATGCATCACGCTGCATTAAGACTTGAGTATGAGATAAACATATTAATTTCTCTTAATTTGGTATTATGAATGACTAATATTTTTTGTGGGACACGCCTTAATTAAGATGGAGTTAATTAGAATAATGTGTTCAAAATTAAATGTGGTTAATTAAGGTGGGATGTCTTAGTACTTGGCAGTCCAGCTCATACAGCCAACAGGATATATAGTAGCACACGAGAAACAAATGAAAACTGCATGGATGTGATGACATCATTCTGAAACTCTTATATTTCCGAAGAGAAAGTTTGACTGTAATTAAAAAATCAAGATTTGAGTAATTAATGTTTCTTGTATTTATGCATGCAGAAAAACCTGAAATCCATGCGATCAACACATGCATGTCTGTGGGGGGAAAAGCCTAATTAGGTTTTGTTCTTTTGCTTCATCATCACCCTAACTCTCATCGTTAAAGGACTTGGGGATCGGAACCGACTTATTTTTCATTTCTACATATGCATATTTTAAAAATATCATATATATATTGTGATTCTTATTGTATTGTGTCGAAAATTTGAATCGCACGATTTATTTTTTCCGAAAAAAAATTGCATATATTGTTGTATTTGTGTTGTATCATGTCTCCCTTGTTTGCGTATTTTCTTACACACATGCGTATATTGTTATTGTGTCGATTGATTTTATTAAAGAAAGTTTTTGTTATAAACTAATATGTAGGCTGAGAATATTAACCAAAACGCCAATATCGCGGAGCGGAGGGGCTAACCGAAGACCACATGACATAAAAAATCAGACAACAGACAGACGACGATGGTGCCGGGAATGTTGACTTATGATACATTGTACGAAGTCTATATACATGAATACGATCTTATACATGAAAATTGATCATGAATACGATCTTATACATGAAAACTGATCAATTCAATTAACGTGTGGCAAAATATAGTTAGAAAATGGCATCATCAGATCTTATACTTGACCTTTGGAATCTGAAAGGTCAGATGATGATGTATTTAATTCAACATATATACCAACCTTAATCCATGGAGTTAAGTACTTTACTCTTCATCAAAGATACGTGGAGCCAAATTACACTATCAAATTCCTTGCATGCTCCTAGCTAGGTTTCCAAGGTGGTAGGAGTCTTCTTTGTGGGAAGGGCAACTATCTATATATATGCGGATGTCATGAATATACGTATAACACTTGACTCCATATATACTTGAGTTACGTCAAACACAAATTCCACCGCATATTCTATTAAAGTTTCACGTTCTAAATTGACTCTCGATTGATTTAGTACGAGCATATAGGGGCGTACGTGTTTATAACATTTCCGTACAAATATACTTGATACCACATACTTACAATAAGCTTAATTATGCAAATGTGTTTCGGTTATACGGTTTTGGATCTTTCGTTTCAAGTTTATTTCATATCCTGTTTCGCACATACATACATTCACTAAATGTATTAATAGATGCGTAAAAGCTATTGATGCGTAAATCATGGGGGTTGTTATAATTGTGAGGGTTGGAGGCTGTAAATAAATTAATTCATTTTATTTGTTCTACCATTTTTCAAGGTGTCGTGGTTTATTATAGGACTCATAACACGCGAACATGAATATATATTATTTGGTTTTTATGTTGAATTTTATGCGAAAATACGAGATTGTCGTGACGTATCACAAATCTGGATATGATATAAGAATAAACGAATAAAATAGAAAAAATTGAAGCCAAACGCTCGACCTGGCTGTGCACAAGCATGACACGTTTCTGTATGTACACTGTACAGTTGTATTTTATTTGTTTGATAGTTAGGGTTTATTTGCTTTATAGTTAATTTATAATATTTCGTAATATAATTTCTAAGTAACTGATAAATATTTTTATTCTTAATTTCTTCACAACTGAAATCTAAACCAAATAATAAATTTCTTAATCGTTGATTAGGCCCAACATAACAGCCAAAAAGGATTTTGGTGGCCCAACCTATTATTTGCAGAAAAGTTTTATGAAGTAGTAAGTACATACTTCTCTCTCTCTTTTATGTATATATATACATATATTGTTTCAAGTGAATAATGAGTTCATTCTTCAAAACGATATTTCGAGTTCGAATCCCACTTAAAAGTACGTGTTAAGAAGAAGAAAGAAAAGTTACCAAAGACACAATAAAATAATCCATATTTATATGTAAAATTAAGTATTATATATATATATGTATGTATGTATCCATTACCAACATCACACATCATTTCAGCTATAACCCGACTTGCAATGCTCAGTCACTATCGATCAGGGGCCTTTTTTCGTGTTGTGTCCACCATGGAGCAAAAACATTAACTCTAATTGGTGCCACTATATATTATATGGTTGACCTTAATTTTATTTTAATTCCCCAATTCTAGAAATTAAATCAAGGTAAATCAATTAGTGGAGGTTGCTATTGTCAACTCTCATGTTTTCCTTTCCTCTAAATTGTGGGAATGTTTGAAAAATTTACAGACATGGAAAAGTAAAAACGTCTTCAAGTTGCGAAAAATCAAAATAAAGAATTGATGATTCATGTTTTTAGGAAGATAATTAATAAGTATATATTTTTGAGTTTAAAAATAATACTACCTTTATAAATGTGCGACTCATCTACATATATACTACTATTTGACCAATACCGGATTGGATATTTCTAATGTACAAATACTTTTAAAAATATTATTTTGTCATTTTTAGTCGTATTGGATATTGTATCAATCACTTCTCACGTGCAGAATTGTGAAAGAGATTCGTATCGCCATATCTATATCATGTCCTGTTTTGTATTCATATCATACACATATATTAGACTAATTAATAATTATTCTCTAATTCCTAAGCATTCTTGAGTGGCCACTATATGGAATAATAATTATTATATATGCAGTTCGTCGGTAATTATTTTGATTATCCCTAATGCCCTAGCAAAAAGGCACATTACATATACATATATTTATTCATTTTAAGTCGGGAAAAGGTACCATGCCTGCGCCACTCTCCCCCACTGCTGCTCAATTTCTTAATTAATTAATTTATTATAAGCAAACAAGCCATTAAGATTAGCATATTTCAACAATAAATTAATTAATTCTCCTATGTCAATGTCTAATAGTGACTTTTAAATAATTAATGGCAGTTACACTAAAAGGTAGACTGAAACCTTTATATCTTAAACGTGACATGGAACACAACTTTGAGTCGTATTTTATCCATTTTATTAGTTAAGCTAATTAATTTTAACATTTCCCTTATATTTTAACCTTCATTCATAATATTAATTATTCTGGGCTAAATACTAGTAATAGAAAATCTTTTGATTTTTAAAACTTAATTTTTTATTTTTTTGAGTGGTTGTTAATTGTTAGTCCCACTAGGAAAATGGTCCAACTGAGTAGCGTGGAAGAGCATTATATTAAAAATGGATCATGCATAATTGAATAATTAAGGTATTTTAATTTGCTTGGTCCCGAGAAGTATGGAGTGTGACGAACAGAATGATGCACTCTCCGACTAACTCTTGGGTCCGGCTTAGACATCTCGATCAATTACCAGATAATTAATATCAATAGTACGTGCGTGTATATATATGATGGGAGAACACCCCGTAAATAAAAACGAATATAAATAAGATAAAAGGGAAAATTACCTTTAGATTTGACTTAATTACAACTCAATTCCTATTCTTTGCGTATTTATCATATAGTCCGTAAACTTTACATTGCGTTTGAAATCCATGACGTCCGTTAGTGTTTCGTTGAATTGATCAGTTGTCCTTTCGAAATTCCAAAAAGAACAGGTATCGTTTTGTTATTAAAAAGAAACTGCAGGAATGTATTTGTAAAAAATTTAGAGGCAATTAGAAAGGATAGCTAATAAACCTAACGGAACCCTACCTCAAACGAAATGTAAAGTTTTGGGACTACATAATAAATATGTAAAGAATAAGAACTAAATTGTAATTAGTTTAAATCTAAAGGTAGTTGGATGTAATTATCTCAACAGGATAAATACAAATATTAGCTTCATCCATAACAGATAGGGTTTGTAGTCGCTTAGAAAAGGGAACTAGTGACGTATAAAAAAGGAAAAATAGAAGAACAAATGGCCTTAAAGGATGATTATTTGAGATACTTGAATTTAGAAGGGACTCGTTGGCTGTATAAGCACAAAAGACTTCAATTCGGTGACATAAATATATGTTTATTTATTTATTTGTATACGGTAATGTTAGTACGCGTTATCCACGACATATAATTAATAAAAAAAAAAAACGTCACTCTTGTTGTGGAAGCTCAAACATAACACGGGTCTCCTTTTAATCCAAATTATCATGGCTAATGTAATATGTTGGGAGTGGAGATAGCTGAATTGAGTACTTCTTTATTTAATAATAATATAAGCATTAATATCACCGTGCTTAGAAAAATCACGACGAGACATAAAACCTTTTGTCTCAATTAAGTTTTTCATTTCTTGTTTCCCTCCTTATTCATACATTTTAAGTATTAAAAAAAATAATCATTTCTTTTTCTCTCAATTTCAAATGTACATTAATAAACATATAGAATAAGTGATCTCATTTATGGTTGCATTACAAATCTCTATTTGGTGTGAATGATAATACGTACATATGATAGGACAATAATATATAATAAAAGGTTGTATGCATATGTAGGCTATGTTGGTATATATGCGGAGACCAGGACGCCGCCGCGAAATTCCTGGAATTTCGGCACTCAGTAAGGTATATTCAACAATCAACACATATGACTCACACCACTCACTCATTTGTTTATTTATTAATTAATTACCATTAATACAAATATAGATATATATAATTATAATTATATATCAAGATGAAGGTCGTTTTCCAAATTTGTGAATGGGGTCTTAGTGCCACGCCACCACGTGGATTTCACGTGAACTTCATGTATGATGTACCAAATGAGTTCACATTTTGACATCAAATTTCAAATTTTGGGTTTTCTCACTCTACCTTGGCCTCTGCGATTCTTTGTCCTTTTCTCTTTAAACGCCCCTCTCTCTCTCTCTCTATATATATATATATATACTAGTAATCGTGTGTGCAAATAAAATAATTATTATTATTTAAATATATATTAAATTGAATTCTTCATGTTAATATTTATTTCGTAATTATATCTTTAGTATAATTATAAATTTACGATAAGTAATGAATAAAAATATAATAAAATGATATCGTATTAATATAAAATAATAGTTAAAATAGAAATTTAAAAATGTGGGAAAAAAGATTAAAAAAAAAATTATGAGGTGAAAGAAAAAAAATGAGTTAAAGAGATAAATTAAAAAATAATAATATGCTGCAAGAGTGGTGGGAAAAACAAATAAAAAGGAAAAGAATTTTAGAGTGAACGAAAAAACGGTTAATGAAGTAGTGAAAAAAAAATAAATAGAAAAAAAAATTATTTTTAGAGTCCAAGAGATCAAACTTGGGTCTCTCACTTAATAGATAGTATAGATACACCTCTAATTTCGGTCCAATTAAAATGGACAACTATATTATTCTAATTATTATTTTTTCCAAATTATGTTGCGTACACCGAAAATAAAAAATTGATCTTTTTTCGAAGAAATTATCGCACTAATTGAGAATTTAAGAGAAACTAAACAAAAGAAGTTAGATTAATCGATGATAATAGCGGCTCAATATTATTTAAAATATTTTAGGGTTAAGTATTCTCTATAAATATTGTAATATTCTATTATAATGAAATGGACTATTATTTTATGAGGGTTATCAGAGTCAATTTTATGGAACCTAAGTCAATCCTTCTTCGATTCACTCTGTGTTATTCCTCCTTTATTTTTTGCTTCATTCCTCATGTGGTTCACTCTTTTTTTTTTAATTATACGTCATTTCTTATGTAGTTCACTCTTTCTTTCTTCATTCTTTTGGGTCATTCCTTATGTAGTTCACTTTTTCTTTTTTATTCTATGTCATTCTTCCTAAATTCTTCTGGTCAATTCTCATGTGGTTCACTCTTAGTCATGGATGACACCATTTATTCTCTCCCCGAGTCGTCAGCCATAGATGACAAAAAAATTTCTCTCGCAATTTCTTCTCTCCCTAAATGAGTGAGTTAGCCATGGATGACACAATTTCTTTTGAATTAAATTATGGATGATACAATTATTTCTTCTCTCCCGAATAGTTACTCAACCATGAATGACACAATTTCTTCTCTCCTGAAGGAGTTACACTATGGATGACACAATTTCTTTTCTCCTTGGCTGAGTGAGTTGAAGTTAAACTATGGATGATACCATTTCTTCTTTCCCTAAATGAGTTAGTAAACATGGATGACACAATCTCTTCTCTCCCTGAAGGAGTTAAACTCCTCATCGATCAAAATTTTCTTGTCATCCCAATAATTTAATCCCAAATAAATAAATTTATCGAACAAAATTTTCCGTCTCATAATTATTTTGTGTGTCCAATTTTGTAAACGTTTGAGAACATTTTGCAGCACACATTGTTGGTATTGTTTTGAATTTTGATGTTCAGTTTGATAATGGTGCCAATACGTGTCATGACCTATCACGACTCAATACTCCAACACCATATCATGGCCATTGTTTGTAATGATACCTATTCAGGTACTTTTAAACTTGATAATCTTTTCCATGTCCCATCAATTAATTCTAATCTTATCTCAGATACTTTGAAATAGGGATACAAACGAGTCGAGCTTGAACCCAGGTCCCCTTTTAGTTAGGCTCGTGGCTCGTGAGTCAGCTCGCGAGCTTATATATAAAAAATAATATTTTAATTTATATATATATAAATATTTTATTATTATATAATATTATATATGATGGGGTCAAAATACGATCGTCCCACATTAGGACACGTGGCCTCACCGAGATGATGACATCTGTCTCCCCCAGGCTGCATCATCAGTTCACGAGCGCTGGAACCAACGAGCGCAGGTCTTCTTAGGAGTTAAGCCCAACGAGCGCTATCACTCCCACGAGCGTCCAACAAACCCAACGATGGGTACGCCTACGTGCCAAGGTTCGAGCGTCCCACTCCCTCAGAGTGGCCTCTCCTTTGGCTCGTCCTTTGAATTGGAGCCAACATTCCCCTCAGCGGATATCTTAGCCTCCAAGACTCAAGGGTGTCACGAGCGCGCTCTCAAGCCCTCGTTACCAACCACCCACATGGCTCTCTGACACAACGTACATGCCCGCGCACCTGCCACTGTTGCTAGCACTAACTTTTGGGCCGCTTTTGCAGAAGATTCCTCCTAGGTTTCTCTCTCACAGCGCCACGTGTTAGGGCAACATTCGGCCAGGACCACTTGAGGCAAATGACCAAAGGGCCCTTGACCCTCAACTATAAATAACCCAAGTCATCTTCTACACTGTAAGCATTCTCTAAGCTCTCTTCATCACTGCAACTGAACTTACACTGAACAGAACTGACTTGAGCGTCGGAGAGCCAAACTGGGTATCACCCCCAGTTCCCCCAGCTTGGCCATCTGACTTTCTTGTGCTTGTCCCAACAGGTTGAACTCACTTCCCCATTTCCGGCGAAGCTCCGGTGGTTTCCTCCACAAAATACAAATCGTAAAGTGATCGGATTCGGACCATCCATTTCCGGACCCATCATTTTTGGCGCCGTCTGTGGGAAACCAGTCCTTCATCTTCTTCTTTTCTTTTGTTGGTTGAAAAACAAGCACATCTTCACTTTCAACAGCCATGGTTGCAACGAGATCTGGAGCTGTGGGAGGAGGAGAAAACACCTCCCAAGATGCAAACATCGTTCTTCCCTCCACCGCTACTGGTGGGGCACCACCTCTTTCTGTCGCCGCTGGTGGAGCACCTCCCGCCGTAGGACTAACTCCACCAGCTGAATCTTCTGCGCCGCCGCCTGCACCGCCGGTGATGCCCGTTCCCACCACCGCGGGAGGAGTTTCTCTCCCAGTCCCCCCGCCACTTGCACAGAATTCCTGGGTCCATCCCCAGATGAACCTTGGAATGCAAGGTTACATGATGCCTCCTCCTGGCTACACTCTTACTCCGGCCGCCATGATGCCGCCGATCCAACCATATCACGCCGGCCAGATCCAGCTCCCAGTGGTGGTTCCCAGGGAGATTGAAGGTGTGGAGCTACCTCCGTTGACCACCCAACAATTACGGGCTCTCTATGCCCAGTGTGAGGTTCAGGCGGCTCAGGGGGCATGGGAAAGGTTCCATTCCATGTATTTCCCCTCTGGGCAGGCCACTCAGATTGCCGCCCCTTTAGGCGGACAACAGAACTTTCCCCTCAGAGAAGCTCAGGCTGTCTTGAGGGCACAACCACCACCACCACCAGCCAGAGAAGTGCCCCAGCAGGAGGGCAACGAGCGTGTCTCCGTGGGCAGGAACAAGGAGCCCACAGAGCGAGTGAACGAAAACGAAGGAGACTCTCATGTCTCCAGGAGGGGCTCACGAGCCCACAAGGACAAGCAAGTGGAAGTAAATCCTGACGTCCTCGCGGCTGTGCAAGACCAGCTGCAGGGCCTCAAGGATATGGTGGGACAGCTCTCACGAGGGCGCTCAACTCAGATCTCCCATACTCGGGATGAACGGGTTGACGCCAGGAGCACCCGCACCAAGGATCCTCCACCGAGGGTCCCCCGTCGGAAGGAGCCGGAGGAAAACTTCGGCACGTACGAATACCACCCCTTGGCGAGGGGTTCACCCCTCGTCGAAGAAGTTTTGATGGCCCAAGCCGGCATGGCCAAAGTCCCCACATCCATCAACAGATACGACGGGACAACCGATCCAGCGGAGCACTTGGATCATTTTGTGCATCTCATGCACCTTTACGAGCATTCCAGCCATTACTGGGCGAAAGTGTTTGTCACTTCTTTGGTAGGGATGGCTCAAGAGTGGTATAAGCGCCTGCCACCGCGCTCGATCCACTCATACGAAGAACTGGCCGATGCCTTCCTCAACCACTTCAATTCTTTGAAGGCACCAGTTACCGCACCCACAGCGCTCTACAACGTGGTGCAGGGCAAAAACGAATCACTGCGCTCGTTCTTCGCCCGCTTCAATAAGGAGATCTTGCAGGTGGAAAGGCCCTCGATGGATTTCTTGATCCCAGTTCTCTTCCAGGCTGTAGATCACAAGCAGTATGTGAGCAAAAAATTTGCTGATGCCATCGTGGAGAGGAGGCCTGGGACCCTCATGGGCCTAAGAGAAATAGCCGAGCCATTTTTCGCGCTCGAAGATATGTATGGGACGAATGGTCCCCGACATCACAGCCCGGCCCGGAACGAGCGACCTCATCACGAGCGGGGGCGGGATGTGGCAGTAAAGAAAGAGCGCCCTCAAGAGCGCAGAAAGTCGCCACCACCCCCTCGTAGATTCGAGCGCATTCCGCTCACCCGGCCAAATTCTGAAGTCTACAATCTCTCCGACAAGAAGCTCTTCAAAAGACCCATCAAAATGAGAGAGACAGACTCACTCAGGCGCTCAAACAAATACTGTGCCTTCCACAAGCAGAGAGGGCACGACACGGATGAGTGCCGACAGTTGGAAGCTGAAATCCAAAGGCTCGTTGCAGGGGGCCATCTGAAGGAATTTGTCCGGGTGCTCGAGCGCTACGATGAACAATGCAACGAGCGCTCCGGGAGGAGAAGAAGGAGTCCTTCCCGGTCAAAGAGCCCAAGGGGTAGGGGACCCCCGGAAAGCAGCAGCCGCCGAGGTAATAAAGGCAAGGCCCCTGAACAAGAAAACGAGCCCTTCGCGGTCATAAATATGATTGCGGGAGGTTCATCAGGAGGGGATTCAAACGCCTCTCGACGGAGGCACATTCGGAGCTACAACCAACGCCCAGCAATGCCCAAGCCTATCTACGCTATCCAGAGATCAAGTGCTCCAAAATCAAGAGAGAATGATGTAATAGGCTTTGATGATAGGGATCTAGAACATATTGTAACGCCCCATGGGGAGGGTGTAACCTCAGATTGCCCCATGGTGGTTAGTTTAGATGTTCATAACCATGTTGTAAAAAGGGTATTGGTGGATAGTGGAAGCTCAGTTAATGTTTTGCCTTACTCTACTTTCTTAAAAATGAAGGTTGATCTCCCGCTCGAGCCTCTCAAAACAGCCCTCATTGGCTTTGGAGGCTCGGAGGTGGTCCCACGAGGGCAGATACGTCTGGCTACATCATTCGGCCGAGCCCCTCAACGCAAAACGCTCTTGGTGACGTACGCGGTGGTGGAGATTGACATCCCTTACAACATCATAATTGGGCGCCCAGCCCTCGTGGATTTCAAAGCCATCATCTCCACCTACCACCAGAAGATTAAATTCCCTACTCCCGAGGGCGTGGGAGAAGTGCTGTGCAATGTGCGAGAGGCTTGGGAATGTTACATGCTGTCCCTCAGAAAGCCAAAAGCGGAGAAAACCTTCCAGATTGGTTCCACCAAAAAGTCCGTGGATTTCCCCAACTTGGACGAGGATAGCCCAGCACGGAAAAGGGCGAAATTGAACAAAAAGAAGAACAAGAAGAAGAGAGGAAGCAACGAGGAGAATCCCCTCGAGAGTGTTCCCCCAGGGACCGTTGGCGGATCGTCCTCAGAAGGAGACGAGCTGGAAGAGAGTGAACCAGCCTCTGGCGATCGTTTGACGGGAAAGAAAAGGGCGCTCGAACTTCCTCGCCCTGAGGTGAGAATCGAGCCCTCGGAAAAATTCCTCACCATTGAGCTGGAGCCTGGAAACAAAGACAAGACTACACAGATAGGCTCAAACCTCTCAGGGCCTTCTCAGATCATGATGATCGATTTTCTAAGGGAGAACAAGGACGTATTCGCGTGGAAAGCCTCTGATCTCACAGGGATTGACCCAAGCGTCATAGTCCATAGGCTTAATGTGGATCCATCTTTCAGGCCCATCAAGCAGAAAAAGCGGGATGTACATGGCTTTCGGAAAAAAGTCATTGAAGAGGAAGTTAATAAACTCTTGGAGGCTCAATATATCGAACCCATCTTGTACCCGGAGTGGTTATGCAATGTCGTCTTGGTGCCCAAGAGCGCAAATAAGTGGCGCATGTGCAATGATTTCACTGATCTCAACAAAGCCTGCCCTAAAGATCCATACCCGTTGCCTCGGATCGATCAATTGGTGGATTCGACCGCTGGTTGCGAGCTCATGAGCATGATGGATGCTTTCCAGGGATATTACCAGATCTTTATGGCTCCAGAAGATCGCCCCAAAACTTCGTTCGTTGTCCATATGGGGGTGTATTGCTTCCTAGTCATGCCCTTTGGACTTAAGAACGCCGGAGCTACCTATCAGCGGCTCGTCAACAAGATGTTTGAAAGTGAAATTGGGAAGTCCATGGAGGTTTATGTTGATGATATGATTGTCAAAAGCGAGCGCCAGGACTCCCACTTGGAAGATCTTAAGCGCACCTTTTCAATCTTGCGCCAATATGGAATGAAGTTGAACCCCTCGAAATGCACCTTTGGAGTACAAGGGGGAAGGTTCTTGGGATACATGGTCAGTCAGAGGGGAATTGAGGCCAATCCGGAGAAGATCAAGGCCATCCTGGAAATCCCCTCCCCTCGGAATTTGCGGGAGGTGCAGGTCCTGGTAGGCAAAATCATCTCATTGAATAGGTTTATTTCGCGCTCGGCGGACAGAAACCTTCCCTTCTTCAAAATTTTGAGGAACGCACGTAACTTTGCTTGGACCGAGGAGTGTGAAAAGGCGCTGCAGGATATGAAAGCTTACTTATCGAGCGCGCCCCTGCTGACTAAGCCTGTCGACGGCGAAAGGTTATTCATGTATCTTTCTGTTTCTCCTGAAGCCACGAGCGCGGTTCTGGTCGCTATACGAGAACGGAAACATTTACCTGTCTATTATCTGAGCAAAACATTGCAAGGAGCTGAAAAGAAATACTTGGAGATTGAGAAATTTGCGTTCGCCCTTATTAACGCCTCAAGAAGACTAAGGCCTTACTTTCAAGCGCACTCAATAACGGTTCTTACCGACCAACCCTTGAAGCAGGTGTTGTCCAAGCCAGACGTATCTGGCAGATTAATCAAGTGGGCCATCGAATTGAGCCAGTTTGACTTATGCTTCGAACCCCGGACCGCGATACAGGCTCAAGTTGTGGCGGATTTGTTGGTTGAACGTTTTGGTTTCGAGCCCACCGTTGCGGAGAATGAGGGGTTATGGGTACTGCACACAGATGGTTCCTCAACCTCTCAAGGGGGAGGAATAGGTGTGGCCCTCAGGAGCCCTGATGGGATTGAACTGGACTTTGCGATCAAGCTAGACTTCCAAGTCACTAATAATGAAGCAGAATATGAAGCCCTCGTGCAAGGGTTGAACATAGCTTTTCAGAATGGAGCCTCCAGAATCACTGCCTACGTGGATTCACAGTTAATAGCGAGCCAGATTGAAGGAACTTATGAGGCTCGAGAAACCACCATGGTACAGTACCTAAAGAAAGCCAGAGAAATCATTGGGAAGTTCAAGGAATTTCACCTACTTCAAGTACCGCGAGGAGAAAACGAGCGTGCGGACGCTCTGTCAAAGTTTGCTTCAGCTTTAGAAGGCACTTCCGAGCGCTCTGTTACGTTCCTCAGAACTGAGGAACCTTTGATCAAGGAAAGGGTCGCCACCAAGATGGTCGCCACGATTGATCCAAACGAGCCCTGTTGGCTTGACGACATCATCATTTTCTTGAGGGATGGAATCACTCCAACTGACAAGGTGGAAGCCAGGAAGGTTAGGAATAAGGCCCCTCGTTTCGCTCTGGATCCCGAGGGGAGATTGTTCAAAAAGTCATTTCAAGGGCCCCCAATGAGATGCCTAAGGCCCTCCCAAGCAAAGGAAACGCTCGAGCTCATACACAATGGAAGTTGCGGAAATCATTCCGGAGGGCGTATCTTAGCGAAGAAGGTTCTGAGAAGTGGGTTTTATTGGCCTACGGTTCTCCAGGATGCTATTGAATTTTCGAGGAAGTGCCCCAAATGCCAATTTCATTCAAATCTCCCTCAATTGCCAGCCGCACAAATAATCCCAATAGATGTCTCTTGGCCGTTTGACCAGTGGGGAATAGACATTGTGGGCCCCTTGCCCATGGCTGCGGGACAAAGGAAGTTTGTCATATTAGCCGTCGATTACTTCACCAAGTGGGCCGAGGCTGAAGCCGTTGCAAAAATCACTCTCAAGGTTGTAAGGGACTTTATTTGGAAGAACATCATTTGCAGGTACGGGATACCGAGGGTGCTCATATCTGACAATGGATCCCAGTTCATAGCAGCTGACACGCGAGAGTGGTGTTCTGAGTTGGGGATAGAACAGCGATTTACCTCTGTAGGACATCCACAATCTAACGGACAAGCAGAAGTTACCAACAGGATCATTTTGCAACATCTGAAAACCATGCTTGAAAGCAAGAAGGGTGAATGGGCTGAGGAGCTGCAAGGAGCGCTTTGGGCGTATCGCACCACCCCACGAGCTGCCACTGGAGAGACCCCGTACGCGCTCGTTTATGGATCAGAGGCAATGATACCTGCGGAGATAGTAAATGAATCCGCTCGCGTCGGCTATTTCGAACCTCAACTCAACGATGGCAACAGAAGCTTGGAACTGGACTTGTTGGATGAAAGGAGAGACCGAGCGTGGGCTAAGATCCACCACTATAAAGCCTCTGTAGCCCAACAGTACAACAAGCGTGTGAAGGAAAGAACTTTCCAGTTGGGAGATTTGGTTTTGAAGAAAGTGGAAGTATCCAAACACGTGGGCAAGTTGGACCCCAATTGGGAAGGCCCATTCAAAGTCACACAAATCAGAGCTAACAACACTTACACCCTGGAGACACTTCAAGGTGAGCGCTTGCCTCGCCCTTGGAACGCATGTAACCTCCGGCGGTTTTATGTTTAAAAGCTCTTTGCAAACTCCAATGTAACAACCCACTTTGGCGGGTTTTATGTACTTCAAATCAAAGTGAAAGGTAACATAATCCTTTTTTAATTTCTTTAGTATTCCGGTTTCTTTGGTTGGTTGAATGGATAAGTCCCACGTCCCTCGTCTTCTCGAGCGTGGTTGGCAACCCATTCCAATATGAATGCTGTTTTCTCTTATGGGTTACGCTGGCCAGCAATCTACTCCACATGGGGGGACGCCCTCATAAGGATAGACTGGTTACGCTCACAACCAATTAGGCAAGACGGAAGGGGATCGCGAAGAAAATCCTAGTAGGCCTTGGCTGTTTCTTACAACGCCTTGCGCTCGAAAACGGGGTCTCCCGCGAGAACACATCCTAGTAGGCCTTGGTTGTTTCTTAAAACGCCTTGCGCTCGAAAACGGGATCCACCACAAAAAAAAAAAAAAAAAAAAAAAAAAAAAATCCTAGTGTGCCTTGGTCGTTTCTTAAAACGCCTCGCGCTCGAAAATGGGATTTCCTGCAGAACCAAGAAAAGGATAAGAGCCAGAGCGCTCGAATGATGGCCTCAGAATCAAAAGGGACTTTGCTCAAGTCTTGAGCGTAGGGGCAATCCCACAGTAAGACCCTCACGACCGCTCAAGACTTAGACAAATTTTCAAAAGGGAGAGTTTATGCAAGTCTTGAGCGTAGGGGCAATCCCGCAGTAAGACCCTCACGACCGCTCAGGACTTAGACGAACTTTTAAAGATAAAATTACAAAGGGAAAATTTACACAAGACTTGAGCGTAGGGGCAATCTCACAATAAGACCCTCACGATCGCTCAAGACTTAGACAAATTTTCAAAGTCTGTGTCAAAGACAAAATTTATACAAGTCTTGAGCGGGGGTGGCCATCTCACCATTATACCCTCACAAGCGCTCAAGACTTAGGCAAATTTTCAATTTCAAGAGCAAAAGCAAAATTTATGCAAATCTGGAGTGGGGGGCAATCTCACAACAAGACCCTCACGATCGCTCAAGACTTAGACAAATTTTTCATCACAGAAGCAAAACATCATCACAAGGAATAAAGCATTCACAGGAGTATACTACACAGTCTTATCATATAATTCATAAATGGACAAGAAGAACAACAAAGTCATCGAAAAAGAGACATTTCATTCATTAAGAAAGGAGGAGGCGTATTACAAAGCTAAAGGGCTCAAAGGCCCATGGAATCCTAGTACAAGAAAAAGCAGAAAAATTGAGAAAAACAGGAAAATTGATAGAGGAAAGATTTTAAGCAGCTGGGGCGACATCTTCATCAACTACCACCAGAATGGGGCCCTGAACTGGGCCGTGAACGGGACCCTCAGGCTCTTGCGGATCGTTGGGAGCATTGGCAGGAGCAGGCTCATTGGCGTCGGGAGCATTGGCGTTTTCATCTACTTGAACTGGGACATCCTCTATGAGCGGCGCTTGTGGCTCGTCTTCCTGAGCGTCAGATGGACCCACACCCCCTTCCCTGTGGGCATCGGCGTACTCATCCTGGATCAATTTCACCAGGAAGTCGTACTCCATTTCCGCTATGCTGTCAGCGGGGTCGTTGGGATCCTCTTCTGCCTCCTCACAGCGCTCATTAAACATGAGCCCCGTACCCTCAGCGCCCTTCATTGCTGGATCTGTCAGTCCTTTGTGGATGCCCTGATCCACTGCCAGGTTGAAAGCATTTTGAGCCTCGTCCAAGCAGTGTAACGAGGCCGCGAAGTTGAAAGCTTTGGAATGACAGAACTTAATCAACGCCTCCTTGGTCGCACGCTCTAAGCTCCGAGGCCACTCGCTAACAGTGTCATTAAACTTGCGCTCGGCCTCCTGAGCCCTTGCTCTCAAGCTCTCCCTCTCCGCCTCAGCCTTCCTGAGCCGCTCGTTAGCTTGGGCCAGCTCGTTGCCCAAACGAGTCCGAGCGCCGTCCACAGCCACAAAGTCCTCCTTCAGCTTTGACATCTCCACTTCATTTTTGTTGTACAAACCCTTGAGGGTTTCGTACTTAGCTATCTCAGCGTCCAGCTCCCCTTGGAAATGGGCCGGATCATTCGAGCGGGCCACCTTCTTGTATTTGGCTTTGCGCTCGGCGTAGGTGGAGGCTCGCATTTGCACATTCCGGAGCCGAGGAAGGACTTGCTGCATAATCGAGGGGAAAAGTGTTAGCAGAAGAATGGTGAATTACAGAAAAGAAGAATGCAAGAAATGAGGACTTACGGAAATTAGGGCGTGGGCTGCATCAAACGTCACCTTCTCTACAGACTCACTGTAGAGATGCCTGTGGTCTGCCGAGAATTGAGCCCGGCTGAATAAATCATCAGTAATAGTCTGGGCAACCGAGCCCGGCCTCAACAGAACCGGTCCGCCGTCGGGGGCGCCAGTGAAGTCTCTGTCCCCTCGGCGAGGGAAATCCCACATGTGTTCTTCCTCTGAAGAGGAAGTGTCCCCCTCGCCTCGGGGACCCTCAACCACCCGTTTGCCCTTTCCTCTGATCGCGACGGAGTCAGGCATTCTCTTCCTCTTGCGGGAAGGTCTATTCACGCTCGAGCTCGGAGGAGCCTCTGTAATCGCCAGAGTGGTTACTGGCCTCATTGTTTCTGCAGGAACGGGGGGTTGAACATCATCTCCTCTCTCCGTTCGCCTGGTCTCCCTGGGGACCAACCTACGTTCCCCTCGGCCACGAGGGGGTTGCACCTCTGGGTTGGCGCTTGAACTGGAACCCCCTCGAGCGTCCCCTCTGTCATTGCGGTTACGAGGGCGTTGGGGCTCGCGCTGTTGGTTCCCCTGTGTGGCTTGGTTCCTTTGGGCGTTGGCGAAACGAGCAGCTTGTCTGATGCCACCTGCCATTTCTAAGATAGCGGCTCCTGCAAAAATGAAAATACGAGGGTTGTAAATCTTTGAACAAGAATTGTTAAGTGCAAATTACAAATACAAGAACAACAGTTAGTATTCATCCCTATCTAAGGTTAGTGCCCTAAGAATCTAACCGTCTCTCTCTATATCACGAGCCGGAGGGTTGTCAAGGAAATGAGGGTCGTTGGTAAGACCACACAAGAACATGAGTTCCGCATCGTCTATCCAGTCCTTTGCTTGTATCAGGTGACCCTCGTCCCTTAGGGTTGTTGCCAAATTTTTAGCCCAGTCTCGAGGGAGTGAGGGTGGCAAACGGCTCTTTGAGTACGAGCCCCATTCCGTGATCACCCCAAAGTCCTCTCCTGCTGGAGCCTTGACAAAGATGAATTTTTCTTTCCAATCAATGCCGTAAGTGCTCGAGGGTGAGTTGATCAACTTCATGTGGGCCTTCGCTTGGACGTAATAAAAACCCGCCTCAGGAGAAGAGCGAGAGGAGCTGACCACTTGGAAAAGGGCATTGAAGTTCCGCAAATAGGGCTCGTAACCCATGGTCCTCATCAGAATTATGAAACAAGTCAGGAGGGCCAAGCCGTTGGGCACTATCTGGGATAGACACAAGCCCAGGTCATTCAGCAGGTGGGCCATGGAGACCGAAATGGGGAACCTCAGGCCTCCCGAGCGTACGGTGTCCACGTACACTGCCATCTCCCCAGGAGGCGGATTATTTGCACGCTCGTGGTTTTGAGGAATTCTCCAGGTATACCGCTCGTCCCAGTAGATGGGGGCCATCATTGTCTTTACATCTCCCACGGTGACGGTGCTGGGAGTTTCGTCAGGAGTGCGCTCGGTGGCTTGATAACCAGAGCCCTCCCCCTCGTTGGGTCCTTTGGATTTTTGGGCTTTTTTACCTCGGTTCTTGTCACGGGCCCTTTCTGAAGGCCCAGTTACGGCTTCCGCCACTGGAAGCGGGTTGGCAACACGGGCCCTTTCTGAAGGCCCGGTTACGGCTTCCGCCACTGGAAGCGGATTAGCAACGGCCACGGTCACTCTGTGGCGGTGGGGATGTGTAGCACTTTGAGTTATGGGGAGGGATACTCCTTGTCTGGTGACTCCTTGTCTTTCTGCCTCAATCACCAGATCCATCTCCTCAAAAAGAGGATCCACTCCGCCTGGGTTCCTATCTTCCATAGCCATTACCGCCGCCCCCAACTCTTCATCTCTGGGGGAATTGTGGGAAGAAGAACTATCGGTGGCCATCTCTTGGATTTCGCGGGCAAATTCTTCAATATGTTGGTCGGCCATGGCAGAAACTGGGGATTTGGAGGTTTTTCTTGGAGAGAGTTTAGGGTTCAGAAATACGGGAATCTGAGGGATTACAAAGTCCTAGGGTCCGAATCTACGGTTAGCAAAGTCAGAAAATCACACTGGAGATTTACCTTGAAAAGTTTCTGAAGAAAACTGGAGAAGAAGTTGAGGATGCTCTGAGAACTGGAATGCGAGAGAATTTTCTTTGCAAAGGATGCTTGAGAGTTTTGAATGCGTAAAGAGTGTGAAGATTTCAGAATCCCTTATTTATAGGGATGGGAGTTGGTACCGTTTTGGGCAATAAATTCAAAATGGCAATCATTTCCCGCCTAGGAAACCGCCCACTTTATGGAACCGGCACATGCTTCCCAATGCTCACGCGCCCCACGCGCACCCGCATTTAATGCTCTGACGTTTCAAGGGCTTCAGAATAGTACCTACATTTAATGCTGAAGTGATACGATCGGTCAGTTGAAAAGACCGCATTTATGGCGCAATCAGAGGAAAATTGCTCAATACGCCAAGTCCTACACGAGCGCTACGAGCAAGAGATAGAGCGTGTCAAAATTCTACAGTCCTTATCAATAAGAACTACAGAATTGGGGGGCAAAATGATGGGGTCAAAATACGATCGTCCCACATTAGGACACGTGGCCTCACCGAGATGATGACATCTGTCTCCCCCAGGCTGCATCATCAGTTCACGAGCGCTGGAACCAACGAGCGCAGGTCTTCTTAGGAGTTAAGCCCAACGAGCGCTATCACTCCCACGAGCGTCCAACAAACCCAACGATGGGTACGCCTACGTGCCAAGGGAGCCCTCTTCGAGCGTCCCACTCCCTCAGAGTGGCCTCTCCTTTGGCTCGTCCTTTGAATTGGAGCCAACATTCCCCTCAGCGGATATCTTAGCCTCCAAGACTCAAGGGTGTCACGAGCGCGCTCTCAAGCCCTCGTTACCAACCACCCACATGGCTCTCTGACACAACGTACATGCCCGCGCACCTGCCACTGTTGCTAGCACTAACTTTTGGGCCGCTTTTGCAGAAGATTCCTCCTAGGTTTCTCTCTCACAGCGCCACGTGTTAGGGCAACATTCGGCCAGGACCACTTGAGGCAAATGACCAAAGGGCCCTTGACCCTCAACTATAAATAACCCAAGTCATCTTCTACACTGTAAGCATTCTCTAAGCTCTCTTCATCACTGCAACTGAACTTACACTGAACAGAACTGACTTGAGCGTCGGAGAGCCAAACTGGGTATCACCCCCAGTTCCCCCAGCTTGGCCATCTGACTTTCTTGTGCTTGTCCCAACAGGTTGAACTCACTTCCCCATTTCCGGCGAAGCTCCGGTGGTTTCCTCCACAAAATACAAATCGTAAAGTGATCGGATTCGGACCATCCATTTCCGGACCCATCAATATATATATATTTATTGATTTTTATATAAAATTAATAAAAAAGTAATATATATGTATATATATTATTATATATAAAAATATATTAAATTATTTTAAAAAACTAATTTTTAATTAAAAATAATATAATACCCATTTGGCTCGAGCCAGAAAAAAAAGTCCAAGACTCGTCTCGTCTCATTTGCATCCCTACTTTGAAATAGGGGTATCCTCTGAGTCGTTCCGACTTGTGAGCTACACAGGTCGAGTTCAAACTAGCTCAACTCGAACTCGAGCTCGTACGGGTCAAGCTTAAGCCGTGTTTTGTTTAATAACAACGAAAGAAATTAAAACCTCTTCCTTAATTAATTGACGCAATTATATTCCTAGGAGGCATTTACTTATTTTAAACTTGTAGATGTTATCTAGATGATATCTTAATTAATAATCAAGAACACATTCCACGACAAAGTCGTCGGCTAGGCTGATTACAAACCCCATTTCCATTAGTGAAAAAGATGCAGACTTTTGGGTCCATGTCAGAAAGTGCTCATCCTTGGGGATATGGTCAACCCTCACTTTTTAGGTTGTTTTGTTTCTCACTCTTCGTCTCTAGAGACTAGAGACTAGAGATTAGTATATGTTGACTACTGTCGTTGCCACTGCCAACACAAACATCTTTTACAAAAGTTATGGCTTACATTCAATCTACGGCAAATTCAACATTTATTTAATTTATAATTATGCATTGCCATTTGCCAATCCCATCTCCTTTTCTCTCTTCCATGTATTACAGTGCGGTCGCAACTGCTTTGTCCAGGCAAAATGCCTAACGCGTCTCATCTCAGCGACTTCCTAACTATTCATCTCTAATTGGTAGAAACAAATTTTAATTTTAACGTAATTTTGAATAAAAACAACTTACAAAATATGCAGCAGTACTAATAGAATTGGATAGGCTTATGATCATTTTATTTGAGAAATGTGAACTCATAGTTGCGAAAATGTGTGTACAAATACAATGTTGGTGAACAAGACAAAAAGAAACAGAAACCAGCTGAGCTCCATTAATACATGTACAGATAAAGCTACAAGCTTGACTCCTGAAAACAGAGTTTGAAAAAGCCAAAAATAATGATAATCACCAAAAAGGACTGGACTACTGCTAATTGTAGTCTGTAGAAGAGAGGTCCGGGGACGAAGCTCAAAATCTACCAATCCCTCAGGCAAACCTCCCTTCATTATAGATACACTCCATCTATATATATATCTATGTCTATATGTATATCCCATATACACATGCTAATTTCATCAGGCTTGGTTTTGTAGATCCTCTGAGCTTATGAAAGTCCCATGAAATCCATAAGGCACTCTCGATGGAAGCTTTACTGAAGCTTCAAGCTCTAAAGTCATGGCATTCACGATCTGAAGCTCTGATTTCCATGTCTTCTCGTCATGTACAAATGCCAGAATGTAACCATCATCTTCCATATCGGTGTTGGAGTCTCTGGGTACGAAAAACGGCTCGCCGCCGTATCTCCGGTCACCGTAGATGAATTTCTCAACTTTTCCGGTGGAGAGGTCCACTTTTGCGAAACCGGAAACCTTGGGCCAGGGCTCTGCTATTGCAAGATAAGCGTACTTCGTTTTCCGGCCGAGATGGTTCCGGTTCACCATGCCTGCTTCGAGATTGATTTGCTCCGAAGGTTGAATTATGGCCCGCTTGGTTGACTCGCCGGTCTTTAAATTCAGGCGGATCTCCGACAAGACGCTCTTCAAATTCTCGTCGCATTCGTTGAAAATGGAGTCGGGTGGAGTCATGCATGAGCCAATGACGACAACCTCGTCCGTCTCCGGCTCCTCCCAAGCGTTCCATAAATGGAAGCAAAAAGTGTCGGCGCATTCGACCCATTTGATGTCTTCTGCGTTTTCAGCATCTTTGGGCAAAATCCCGAATCGTGCTTTCTTGTTCTTGTCGTATATCACAGGGGAGCCACCTTTAATCATTTCCTGTAGCTTGAACACCACCTGTTGATCTGGGATCACCACGAAGTTCTCGGTGATGGCGAAATCGTGCATCATGGTCGGCACGTCGAGGGGGATATCGACGTCCGGCGATTTCTCGCCGTCGGCGGAGAATTTGAAATATTTCAGATATGGTTTCTGGACCACGTCGTAGCTCAGAGCAAAAAGCTCCTTAGAAACAGGGTCGATTTTCGGGTGGGCGATCATCGTGCTCCTCAATTGCTCCCCGAAATCGTATCTGCCGACTGTTTCCAGATCGCCGGAGGGATTTATCCGCACCTGATACGGAAGATCATCTTCCGACATTGCTAACAGTCTCTGGTTGAAATACACTAATCCGGCGTTAGCGACGCCGGTTCCTTGGCTGTGATCCACCAGTCCAAATAAGCCACGGGCGTAGAAGAGCATCAACCTTGCTACTCCCAAATGCCCATGGAGTTCTCCGATGGCTTTCGGGAAAACGGGTCGGCCCAAATCGCGTTCTTGGATCAGCCTCTGCGTCTCGGTGAAACGGCACGCGTAGCTGGCGGAGTTATCATCGCCGTTGAAGGTGACGACGTGTACCATGCCGTCGCCGTCGAAGAGGTGGTGCCCGGCGACCGGTTCGTGTAAAGGGTTCGCGCCGTTCCTCACGTACACGCCGTTTATACATTCAGGGATCGTTCCGGTGACGTGGAGATTGTGCTTCACGGGCTGTTCCGGCACCGGAGCAAAATTACCGGCGATTTGGACACCAGGGTCGGCTGTTTTAGGGAGGGGTTGGCGGCGCTCCCGTGAGACCAAGGCGGTCTCCACCGCATCGAGGGCCATTGCAGCCGCCCTTTGCAACAAGTTCCACTGCGGAGGCGCCGGCGGCAGCTGTGGCGGATCGATTTTGGGGACGGTTGGGGATTGGAAGGTCTGTTTGGGGAAAGTGAGGACCGAGGGCGAGTGTAGAGCGGCGCGAATTTTACCTCTTCTTGTGGGTTTCCTCAGAGTGATTGATTTAGTGGTGAAACCCAAATCATTAAGGGAAGTTGACGTGAGTTTATGAGAAAATTGGGCTGCAGCCCATGAAGTAGAATTTGTATGTGCCATTGTAGAAGCCATGTTTTAGTATCAATCTTGAGAGAGAAGAGAAACTAAAGAGAGTGAGTACAGAGAATAGAGAGTAGAGAGAAAGGGTAAGTTTTGGGGGGAGATTGGAGAAAGAGGGAGAAGGAAAGGGGTTTAAATAGAGTATGAGAGAAAAGTATGGTCCACATTAGACATTTAAACGAAGACCACGTGGTGGATTTGTGGGGAGGGCACTTGGGAAATTGACATTGAAAAAACAAAAATCATGTATCAGTATGTATGCCCCTTGCAGTCTAGCTTGAGTGACATAGGCTATGATGCACGGATACGGACATGGCGACACGGACACAACACGATATGGATACGGCGATACAAATTTTTTCTTGAATTTCCTACGTGAGGAGTGTCGGATACGGTGTCCGACACGACACGACACGGCAAAGTGATATTTTTAGAAGTGTCCGTGTATCATAGGACATAGGACATGATGCATATGAGTTATTATGCTTTGTTAGTGGGGTTGGACTCTTGCCCTCAGGGACGCATATAATTGGAGAGATGCTTTACATTAACCACCAATTAAATGCCAATTTAGAGTCAGAGACCATCATTCTCCCTTAATAAAATCCTTGTCCACTTCAATTCCTAGAGACGCGTCACACTAGATTTTTTTTTTAGCCTCCCAAATCAAATTTAACAATCCAAAGATAGTTAATCTTAATCTTGTAAAAAGGCAAAAAGATAAACAACGTGGCTGAATTGCAGGACAAAGTACTAAATATCATGGGTTAATGTCAAAGAGGAGGAGAAGTTGTAATTGTAATTACTTAAAGAGAAAGAAAGGATATGATCATCCGCAACCACACGTGTCAAATCTCCACTCTTGTTTAATTTCCTTCACGCGGAATACCACATCACCAAAATATTTCTCTTCTGTTTGCATATAGTATTGTCACCAATGTTATTGCCTTCACCTTTTTTATCTGCATTCATGCACCCAATATCTTCATTTTTCTGTTCAATACATGTACATATACTTGGTTATCTAACTTTTGATAGTTTGGTTATGTGTTGACTATATACGTTTGGACAAATTCGATTGAGCGTCGGCTAAATACATAACATATAATAAATCTGTTTACTATTTAATTGATACACAACAACGACTCGGTTATAACATGAACATGTGAATATCATGTTGAATGATATCAGTTCCACTAAAACCGAGTTGATAAAGCCTAATCTTGGCCTCAACATTAATCAGTTAGTGTTTTCCAGGCCTATCAACATCACATTTAAATGTGTTGATTATTCCCAACAGCGCCACCATGTGACCGTAACTTATATCTAGTCATTAATTTGGACCATTATTTGATAGCCGTAGCCATCACCGCCGTCCGCCTCTTGCTCTACCGGAGGTCCCATAATGCCGACCACTCTCCAAGTAGCTTTCTTCTCAAGCAACTATGGTGATTAATCATAATACCATTATTATTGTCACCTTCAAAACCTTGGACCACACCTTCTACAAGGCAACCAACTTACATTACCATATATATATATATATATCCAAAATTCAATGCCATCCTCCTCTTGACTAGGACCCTAATCAACCTCTTACAATTTCGTCCCGAAAACCCGTTTTCACAATGGAAACGACGAAAGCACAAAATGAGTCGTGGCACGAGAAGAAATGATCATAAAAGCATATTCTACTAATCAAGTGATGGAGTCACTGCGCTCGTAATGTGATAACAAGGTGCACTAGTAACAGTGACAAAGAGAGGGTTTGAGCAATGAGCATACAAGTAATTGTCCAGATACATAAAGTTACATTTCATGCTATTACATGTCCTCCCATTTGAGGAGCAGACATGATTAGTGATAAATGAATTTAGGTTTTAAAATATGGGGTCACAGGGATGACTCATGTCTTGTACCTACATAGTGGGGTGTATTATTTGTTTTTCCTCACACACTATGTCGAATCAACGTGGTCGTCGTCTTGCCTGAAAGTGCGTGGTGTCTTTTTCCCTTTCCGTAGTGACAGTCCAATCCAAAAAAAAAATTTTTTTTTTTTTTTCAGACTCGGGAGCTGACTTAATTCCCAGATTTCAATCCCCATTAACTAAAAAACTGAAAGTGCTTAGTTTTTAATTCCGAGTACTAATTACGTAAGGACAACACAAATTGTCTTTCATTTTATCAGACGCGTTAGTTTGTTCACTTAACTCGGGCATCCAATTAGTCAGTTTGGAGATTCGAGCCCGTATCTTGTTTAGTCAAATTAGTGGACAACGGTATTATCAATATATATTTTGAAGAGTAACTTATGATATGAATTTAATGAAATTAAGACACGTTTAAACCGAAAATTTTGTAATATCTTAGATATTATGATCTTTGTCAGTTGTGGCACAAATAATTGGCGTCACACTAAGTAGCACTTTTGTAGCAGAAATGTCAACCCTGATTTGAAATGACAGAGTTGTTTGTTTATTGGTGCAACATGCGCGGCATCGTTCCAACAAGAGATGAATCACGTTGGAGAAAATATCAAGACTTGCCCAATTTTTAAAGCAAAATGCATTTTTAATCTTATACTAATGGATCATTATTATTTTTAGTTCCATGATTTTTAAAATTGGTTTTTTTAGTCCCGTAATAATTTTTTTTTTGTCACTTTGAGGACTTCCGTCAATTTTTTTATTTTTTTTTATATTTTCTTGGGTCCATATCTGTTAATTTCATATATTATATATTTATTATATATAATATATGTATTATATTTTATATAATATGTAATACACGTATATATTATATATTTTAATTTATAATATGCATTTTGTTATATGTATTTTAATATATATGCGCATTATATATTATATATTATGTACACTTGTATTAATAATATATATTTTGTTATATATTATATAATTATATATAATAAAATATGTGTAATACATATATATAATATATGTATTTACATGTATTATATATATATATTATAATATAAAATACACGTATATATATATTATATATATATATATATATATATATATATATATATATATATATGTTTATATTATAAAATAGGGTTAATTACATATAGACCCCATGGGAGTATTAGAAACTACAACTTGTGACCCTCTTAGTCAAACAATTACACATACACCCATTGGTGAGTTTGAAAATTACACAAAACACCCAAGAATTAGGGTTTTGTTAAAATTTTAATGACATCATTAAACTTTTAACTTGATTTTCCTACTTTGCCCCTTCATTTAGTATGATAATTTTTATTTCAAGAATTATCTCTAATTATACTTGAATTGGTATTGAAAATTTAAATTTAATAAATTAATGGTATGATTTTATCATTTCAAATATTAAATTATACATAATAAATCTGAATTTAATGTTAAATGCAATATTTAGAAAATATAATATATATAAAGAGAGAGATTTATAATATTTAATTAATATATATAGTAAAGTAATATTTATATATATTATATATCATATATATTACGTTATATATAATTATCATATATATTATATGTATCAGTACAATATATATATTACACTACCACCATACCCCTCCCCCATGGTGTCTTACGACTACCGCGCCACCGCCGCACTCCGTCCGACCAACACAACAATGCCGTCGCTTGCGGATGTTGCCCCGACAAAGCACCACCACTGCACTCAGAGGTCAACCGACACAGCACCACCCCGCACAACACAACACAGATCTACGCTCAAATCTAAAATCGGGGTGATTTAATTTTGCGTTGAGATCGATGTTAATCTCGTATGTTCTCTCCAAACAAGTCGCTAGTAGAATTAGCACACCTTTTTTCCTGTTCGTTTGTCTTCTGGGAGAAATGGTACCCGAAAGGTCATTTGGGAATTCCAGTCCCACCATTGATGAGCAAGCTAAGGTGGAATAAGGAGAAGAAAAGAGAATTGAACTTGAGTTAAAATTTGGGCTGCCAACATATATAAAATTAGAATTATTTCTTGCCATATATTTTGATTTTTTCCAAAATTTGTGGTGGTGCGGTTGGTGGCGGAGGGTGCGGTGGTGGTGATGCGTCGGTCGGCGTTGGAGTGCGGAGGTGGTGCTTTATCGGGGGGGTATCGGCGAGCGGTGGCGGTGTTGCGGCGGCCGGACGGCGTGCGGCGGCTGTGCTACTCAGTCATAGGATGTCGTGGGGGAGTGGCCGTGGTGGTCCAGTAAGGGTGTATATACATACATATATATATATACATACATATATATTACTTTATTATATATATTATAACTCATATATATTACATTTTTTAAATATTATATTTAACACATTAAATTCAAATTTATTATATATAATTTAATATTTGAAAGGATAAAATCATACCATTTTATATTAGTTAATAATTTAATTTATTAAATTTAAATTTTCAATACCAATTCAAATATAATTAGAGATAATTCTTGGAATAAAAATTATCATACTAAATGAAGGGGCAAAGTAGGAAAATCAAGTTAAAAGTTTAATGATGTCATCAAAATTTTAACAAAACCCTAATTCTTGGGTGTTTTGTGTAATTTTCAAACTCACCGATGGGTGTATGTGTAATTATTTGACTAAGAGGGTCACAAGTTGTAGTTTCTAATACTCCCATGGGGTCTATATGTAATTAACCCTATAAAATATAGTACATGTGTATATGTATAATGTAATATATAATATGTAACAATATGTATTGTTAATACATGTATATATATTAAAATACATGTAACTATGTATTTATTATATATACACGCATATTATACACTTATACTATATTTTATAATATAAACACGTATATATGCATTATATATAATATATATACGTGTATTTTATATTATATATCATATATGTACGTGTATATATATAATATATACACATATACTATACATGTATATTATGTTTTATAATATATATAGGTATATTATATTTTATATTACACACACACACACACACACATATATATATATATATATATATATATATATAATACACGTAAATACATATATTATATATATGTATTTACACGTATTTTATTATATATAATATATAATATATAATACACATATATATTAAAGTACATATAACAAAATGCATATTATAAATTAAAATATATAATATATGCGTGTATTACATATTATATAAAATATAATACATATATTATATATAATATATGAAATTAAAGGATATGGACCAAAAAATATAAAAAATTAACGGATGAACAGTGACTTCCGTCAATTATTTGATGAAAGTCCTCAAAGTGACAAAAAAAATTTAATGTGGGACTAAAAAAACCAATTTTAAAAACCATGGGACCAAAAGTGATAATGACCCATTAGTATGGGACTAAAAATGCATTTTGTTCCAATTTTTATCAAATCTTTTGTGTATGGTTAAAATACTTTTTTTTTGTTATATTAGTTTAATCAAATTTAATTTAAATTACTTTAAAAAATTTTAGCTCAAAATTAATTAATTCAAACCCAACTTTAATTAGTTGATTGACTATTTTTTCCTAAACTTTAAATCAATCGCATTGTGAATATAAAATATTTTTCCTGTAATTAAACTAATTTTGATCGTACCAATCATGGGTTAGAATTATCTTTCTAACTATTGGGACGATTGATATGTAACATCTTGGCAGCATTAGATAGGCACGAAAAAGTAACATGTTCGCCACCATTAGTAGTTTTATCACCAACATCGCAATTAATGCCAATGTTTATCAAGAACTATAACTAAAGAATAAAAGTGAAGAACCACTTTAATTTTAATCGTCGATTAATTAAGTTGATCATTTTCTTTAAGCCGCATTATACAGAAGTTGGTTATACTCATTGGCATGCAGCAAATGGCACATGGAATGCAGGACGCCCGAAAATATCAGCCATTTATCATTAAACAAATCAAGCCATTGCCGATTGTAATTAAACCATACATAATTAATATAATCCCATTCCCATTCCAATCTTATTCTTATAATTGTTAGCCTCCGATGTTGGAAAAAGATCAAACCATGTGTTAGTTAACAAATGAAAGACAATCCTCACCTCATCAGCTAGTTTTTAAGGTGAATTAAGCCGAACATAAACTTTTACATGGTATCAGAGCAGGTTGCATCCAATTAATTGAAAATGAATAAATTTCATGTTCTAGGTTAGACCCCTGATTGTTCGGGTCTGGGCATGTAGGGGGTGTGTTGTTCCACATCAACTAGTTTTTGAGTAATTGAAAATGAATTAATTGAATTGGGTTCTACGCTCGAAGTTAGACCTCCGACGTGCAATGGATGTGTTAACATCCCACATCAGTTAGCTTTTGGATATGTTAGACCGAGCATAAGCTTTCATAATAATCGAGATGAGTTAGGCCAAATACAAGCTTCCACAATAATCAAGTGTGAATTAAGTGCTATAATTTGATCATCACCGAACCCTAATTAAAAGGTATCATTTCTTGTAAATATTACGCTAAAAGATCTTCAAAATTTTAGGTCTGATGGAGGTGACCCGCCCACATGGTTAGCAGTTAGAATTAATTTCTTTGTGTGGTTGCAATTTGATCATATAATATATGTGTGTATGTGCAGTCGAGATTGTTTGGTAGTTTTGGCAGTTGGGTCATCATTGCATGTTTTAAACATCAACATTTGAGCAAATGTCTACCATTATCAATCATTGGTTTAGTTGAAGATGAGATTCGTAACACTAACTAACCTAGATTTGGGAATTATTAATTAGGGCAAACATACCTTAGTTATAACCTAGTTGTTACAATTAAGCCAATGGGAGTAAACCCTAGCTACCTTCATTTTATTACAATATTTGAACATGTTATGCCTTTGTTTGGTTGAAGTAACGGTCCCATCCCGAGTCCAAGATAACTTTCCCGGTAATAGAATTTAGCTGACACAAAATAGTTCGTTTTCAATAAAATGCTGTGATTCCTTGTCAAATGTAAGTAGTTCATTAATGCATTTAACACGTATAATCAAGATACAATTATTATAAGTTAGCTCTAAGTTCCCAATTGGTTGGTAATTGTTGTGCAAATACTAAGAAATTAATTACAAGATGTTGCATATGTATATATGAAATGAATGGCAACCATGTGTGGCATGTTCAAAAGCAAAAGAATTCTTTGTAAAAGAATCAAACCACTAGAATCCATATTTCTACACTAAATAGCACATGTATTTACATGTGCACAGCCACATGTATTTTAGATTTTCTTGGATACCCTCTTTAATTATCCTCTAATTAGTGCTAATCCACTCCACCATAATTATAATTAACGATTAAAGATAGAGGGTTTAATTAAGCTTCTATTCATCAATTAATTTCAATTATTTGTAACTTTTTGAATAGAGACAAAAAGGAGCTAACCTAATTAGAAACATCAAAATTAGAGAAAGATAACATAAGACTCCTGAGGGAATTTTATGCGTAAAAGATTTGTGGTGCGATTGGCTCATCAGTTGGTAAGATTATAAGAATCTTTGGTTAGGTATTGGGGATTATTTTTATTATGATTTTTTTCTTATTTGTGGGAATATATTAATTTTGTTACGATGTCAATGATTAGGCTGCAGTGCTTGTGAATTGGGATGCATATCATGTGGTCCTCATGCTAAAGCATCATATTACACACAAAAAAAAAAAAACACAAATTGTGTGTGTGTGTATATAATACTTACATACATATATACGTATGATCCTCTGTATATGTATGATTATATGTGATGATATTTATTTTTCTTTTAATTAATCAAGTTGACGGATACTAATTAAAGAAATAAGAGAAATCTGGGAAATTATGTGGGGAAGTCTTGTGAATTAAGAATAATCTAAATAATTTGATAAATATTATGGTTAGGACTGAACCTAAATTTGACCATTGTTTTTGGAAAATCAAACAAACTATATTCTTTGGTACATTTTCCACCGACTCTGGGCACCAAAAGTCGTGGCATTAAGATACGTCTTTACTAAGATTAAAGTTTCGTGTAAACATTCAAAGACGCGCTATTTTCAAGTCAATCCATTTCTAGATATATACCAATAAGCGTGAGTGGAATTTTGGTAAAAAGAGAGTTCTGAGTTTGGAAGGCAAAACTCATGTAGCATGCTAGTCAAAAAGCAAGTGAGAAATTAAATTAAAGTTTGAGTTAGGTATCTCACTCAAATAGAAGACATACATTATACATTTCTTCGCATTAATTGGTAATTAATTTATAATTCATATCCCCAAATTTATACGAAATGGTGACAAAATCATCGAAGAAAATGGACCATTTTAAAGTTATTTTTTTCCATTCTTTCTCAATTAAAACTAGTCATTGCGAAACTAATACTAATCACATCACGAATATTTTATACTTTGTTATGTATCGTCGGGACTAAAATTTCGACTTATTTTCAAACTCGTGGAAATTAAATTGTGGAAACTTAGGTGAAATTTGTGGTTTTACTTTCTTTCGGGAATGTTCTTAGCATTATTAGGAAGACCTTTAGATGACTTAATAAAGTCCACAATATAAATCACGTAGAAGATTCTTAGTGGCTTCTCACACACAATTCACGCAATATATTCCAAATAGAAAGTTCTGCACGCTATAACCCTTAATTTCCACAAACTAATAATTAATATATTCCTAAAGTATTATTTTTTCCATATATTTTCGGAGGACACATTTTCCCTACAAATTCTTCTCTTCGAACATCATGTTTTCGTGTTCCTTTAATTTAAAACTTTTAGGACAAAAGGCAGGATGATGGATCTTGTTTGTCCTCGTACATTGTACATGAACCAGACATAGGAATGAGATTTTGCTTTTTGGATTGACGAATATTCCGCTCTATGTTAATTTCATAGTCAAATCGAACCTAAAAAGATATACTTGCCTGACTGAAGCTGGATTTGCATGTTCACACGCATCAAAGTTCAAACATTGTCCGGGCTGCAATAAAGTCGGGAGAAATTAAACTAACTTAATTGTGTGGCTATTAAGTATTAAAAGGTATCGCATGAAGATTCTAACTCAAACTCTATTGAATCGAACATAATCAATTATTTGATCAATTGTATTATATTTATTGTAACTCAATTTCCGTGAATAATTAAATAATTAAACGCGAGAAATGATCACAAATGAATTTTATTGATTTATTTAAATTTGTAGGTGTAATCTCTATTTTTGATCCTCTAATACTTCTTACAATAACTTGTTAAAATTTGGAAAGTTTAAACTTCGTTGACTTAGGAGTTTCGATCTTCCTTAACTTGATTTTTGCTTCTTTAAAACGTTAATTGTGGGTCTTTTGACTTAATCGCGAATTAAACACCTTGATTTTGGTGAACGCCGAAGAACACGCTTGGAGCGCCTTCGAAGTTGATTTGAGAAGAACGTCGGATTCGCGGACTTGACGCCTTGTTACGGATTGGGCGCTTCGATTTGTTGACTTCCACGAAGAACGCGAAGAACGCCTTGAATCTCGCTTTGATTAACTTGAATTTGACTTGAGTTCGTTGAGGAGAGTAAAGTTGGAATACTACTTCGATGCCGGATTGAACGCCGAAGATGCTGACTTCGACGAAGAACGCCGAGGTTGCTGAAGAACACCGAAGAACTTCTTTCTCCTTGCTTTGTTGCTTGCTCCTTCGTATCTCCGAGTTGCGTGAGTTGTGTTGGTGTGTATCTTTGGCTTGTAGAATGTCTCTATTTATAGGTGTAGGAGGTGAATCATTACCCTAATAAACGAAGGAATACTTCAATTTGATTGGTCTTTCATTAATTCTGTAATATCTTCCCATAATCACAAGATATGATTTGATTACGAGAATATTACATTTGACTTTTCCTTTATTTGACAAGATATGATTTCATTGCCAAATAGGAATTTTGACACATTTAAATATATATTAAAATATCAAATAATTAACTATTTAATTATAGGAATTTTATTTGATTAAATCCGTAAAATTAAAATAGAAAATATTATTTTGATATTTAATATATACTCAATTTTGACATGTCATATTTTTATTGGCCATAAATTTTAGCCTATGATGCACGGACACTTCTAAAAATATCATTTTACCGTGTCGTGTCGGACACCGTGTCCGACACTCCTTACGTGGGAAATTCAAGAAAAAACCCGTATCGCCGTATCCGTGTCGCCGTGTCCGTGTCGGTGCATCATAGATTTTAGCCTTCTACAAATGCCCCCTCGAGACTTGTTAACGTTCAATTACTTTGAGTATGTGAACGAGTCTCGAAATTAATCATTTAGAAGATATATAGTTTAAACTCGTATCAAGGAGTCTTGATTGAGACTTAATGGATAGTTTATGCTCGTATCAAGGAGCTTTGCTTTGGACTTGGTAGATGGTTTAAACTCGTATCAAAGAGTTTTAATTTGGGACTTGATGGATAGTTTATGCTCGTACGTATCGAGGAGCCTTGATTTGGAACTTGATGGATAGTTTATGCTCGTGTCGAGGAGCTTTAGTTTGAGTTTGTAGATAGTTTATGCTCGTATCAAGGAGCTTTGCTTTGGACTTGGTAAATAGTTTAAACTCGTATCAACGAGTTTTAATTTGGGATTTGATGGATAGTTTATGCTCGTATCAAGGAGCCTTGATTTGGACTTCGTATATAGTTTATACTCGTATCTGGGAGCCATAATTTGATCTTGTAGATAGTTTATGCTTGTATCAGGAAGCCTTGACTTGGATTTGTAGATAGTTTATGCTCGTGTCAAGGAGTTTTTATTTGAATTTGTAGATAGTTTATGCTCGTTTCAAGGAGCCTTGATTTGAATTTGTAGATAGTTTATTCTCGTATCAAGGAACCTTGATGATAGTTTATTCTCTTAGCAAGGAGAATTTGATGACAATTTAATTTGAAGAGTTTAGATAGTTTGCTCTTATCTAGGAGCACTTGAGAATCAAAATCAACGATTATGGCATTTGTGGAAACTTCTCCGCTTTCACCATCGTTGTCATTACTTGTTTATTCGTCTGACTTTAAACTTATCTCAAGGTTATAGGCACGAGTTGCTAATTCTTCAAAGGTTCTTGGTTTGATTCCTTGAAGAGTATAAGCAAGACTCCATTGTATTCCTTGAATGCACATTTCGATGGATGAAGTCTCAGACAAGCGATCTTTGCAATTGAGACTCAAATTTCTCCAACTGTTGATGTAGTCGATGACTGGCTCTTCTTCCCATTGGCGGGAATTGATGAGTTCAACCATGCTGATCGTTTTTCTGGTACTATAAAAACGAGTGAGGAATTCATACTCTATTGTCCCCAACTATCAATTGAGTTTGCCCCCAAGTCGGCATACTAATCAAAAGCATTTTCTTTCAGTGATCGAACAAACTGTTTAACTAGTTGATCCCCGTAAGTTTCAGCGTCGTTGCACGTCTCGATAAAGTGAGCCACGTGTTGCTTGGGGTTGCCCTTGCCATCGAATTGTTGAAATTTTGGAGGTTGGTAGCCTATCGGCATCTTCAAGTTATCGATTCTTTGGGTATAGGGCTTGGAGTTGACCAAGGATGATTTGGAGCCTCCCTCGATCTTATCTTTGATTGTGTCCACGATGAACTCCTTCAATTACTCCACTGGGATGAGTCAGTCTAATGAAACTTGAAATTCTTTAGCTGAAGGCTTCTCAATTCCACTTGATTGCGCTTTAGCAGAATTTTCAGACTCTTCTTGCTCATCCGAACGCTTCTCCTTCACTTGGCTAGCGTTGTCACTGTCCGCCTTGTTCATCAACTTTGCAATGCGAGAGTCTTGCTATTGAACGTGCTTGGAGAGTCCCTTGATGACCTTCGCCAGAGTCGCAAGTTGTTCTTCTAGAGTTGTTGCGCTTGCCGTCATAGCAGACGCAAAACTTGAAGAACTTGAAGTCCAACGAGAAGTGAACGAGGCCGAGTCGTCTTTTTCGCCTTCATTTTCGTAGCTGAGAAGTAGCGCGTTCTTCCCGTCACTTTGATTGGTGTGTATCTTTGTCTTGTAGAAGGCCTCTATTTATAGATGTTGGAGGTGAATCGTTACCCTAATTAACGAAGGAATACTTCAATTTGATTGGTCCTTCATTAATTCTGTAATATCTTCCCATAATCACAAGATATGATTTGATTACGAGAGTATTACATTTAACTTTTCCTTTATTTGACAAGATATGATTTCATTGTCAAATAAAATTTTTGACACATTTAAATATATATTAAAATATCAAATAATTAACTATTTAATTATAAGAATTTTATTTGATTAAATCCCTAAAATTAAAATAAAAAATATTCTTTTAATATTTAATATATACTCAATTTCGACGTGTCATATTTTTATTGACCATAAATTTTAGCCTTCTACACTTACTATTTGATTGATTATTATTCATCAAATCTATATAAATCTCCTCGACAAGCGTAAAACATTTTCTTCGACCTTTAATTATCTCAGCAAATCAGTGATCCACTTGATGGGCTCGAAGAATATAATGGTTGATAAGAGCTCATTGAATAGGAAACATAATGGAATGAAAAATGTGACAGAAGTATACAATCCAACAATTGTTGACACATATACATATAATTGGCAGCTCTATTCTTGCAAGTTGGACGGGGACGGCAAACAAAGGGCCCCTTAAAGTTTGGAGGGACGCAAACTTTTAGTGAGACAAAATGTGTGGTGCTAAGTTAAAGTTTTGAGGCCCTATTTCTATTATTTTGATCTAGATCAAGCATTCACGGTTGGCTACAAAATAAGAAAAATTCTAATACAGATCCGACTCGATAGAACCCAACCAATTACACCATAAATATAAAACATTCACCCCTTGTTATATCGATTTAATCAAATCGGGCTCGGGTTAGAATTTCTCCTATAATAATTAGTTCCTTTATTGAATCGTAGGTGTCTAATATCTTATTGGTTAGGACAACCGAACAGTGTGCTATTGGACAGTGTTCTTTTTCCCAAACTCATTGTGCTGGAATGGATTCTAACTGATTGGGCTCAATAACCGTTGTAAATATTGGGCTTTTATACTATTGTCCGGTTTTCGGCCCACTCGTAAGGACAGATCTTTGATCTCATAATTAGCATGTACGTCGAAGTCTCAAAGAGGCCGAAGTCGCTAGAAGTGAAAACGCGATTTTAGAACGCATCGCGAGAAAGCCAAATATGGACAGTTGTACCAGTCGACTTTCTCTACCGATCTCACACACTGACAACAGACGACTTCCAATAATGCAAGCAGAGTGAATCGGGGAAGAATTTCACAACAGAGAGAGAGAGAGAGAGAGAGATGGGGGCGGTGACGGCGGCTTTGATTGCGATAGTAGCGGTGGCGCTAGGGTGGTGCACCATTGAGATTGCCTGCAAACCCTGTCTCGAGAAAGGCCGCGAAGCCATAGATCGCAACCTCAACCCAGATTACGATCCCGACGACCACACCACCGCACCCGCCCTTCACGCGCCTCTCAATCCAGATAAGGTTGCCGATGATGCCAGTGCCGCCTCTTCCACTGTCGTCAAGGCGGTCTGATTGCTGCTGCTGTTGTTGTTGTTTGATCTGTGAAAGATGAGGATCAGGGTGGGAGGAACTCTTAAGAATTTGGGGATGTCTCTGTACGTGTATTGTTTGTCATTTTGCCTTCACGATCGTTTCTTTGTTTGTTGTGTAATGCCGTTTACTGGGTAGATAATGTTGTCAATCTGGAAGTATTATGAGTATTGCTGCTTCTCTTGTTATTGGCAAAGCTCGTGCTGAGAACTTGGATATGTGAATTCAGTATTTCAATTTCATATAATTACTATAAATTTACTGTTTTTTTGTCTTCGATTTCAACTTTTGAGTGCAAGGAAAAAAAAAAAAAAACCAAGATCGAGTCCAGATTTAACCTGATCCATGATAAAGAATTATTTTATTATATATGATATATGTATGGGCATAAAGAAACAAATTGTGCTTCATTTAAGCATACTTTCATGAGATGTTGAATGCTGGGGGCTTCTTCGTATGCGACGAATAACAACTCCTAATAGTCGGAAATAGTTTAACTTCGTGAAAAAGCTCAATGGTTATAACAAGCCTGCTCGTCTCATGTGACAGAAATTGACAATGTAACATCAAAATGTTATCTTTACAGTAAGCTAAATATGACAAGAAAAACATATATATTAACTTCCTGTACACATGGACCTGGGATCGCTTGAACTTGCTTGCAGCTGCAGATCAAGGGCTGGGACTTGATCCCATGCCATTTACATGGAAAAATTATATGGACTTGAAACCATTTATGCAAGATAGTTGTATATCTGAGGATTGCTCTTGTCGCGCTCCAGGTACTCTCTGTCGATCAGGCTCTCTATCCTTTTCTTCAAATCAGCTGGTTTTATCGGAAATTTGA
Source organism: Lantana camara (assembly GCA_037501455.1). Lineage (NCBI taxonomy): Eukaryota > Viridiplantae > Streptophyta > Magnoliopsida > Lamiales > Verbenaceae > Lantana > Lantana camara. Next base: position 3,270,170 of record CM074856.1, on the reverse strand, counting down.
GCTGCGCCATCGACATAACATCATTTTAAGTTTCACTTCATTTTGCTAAATAAATAAAGAAACCATAATCTCTCTCTCTCTCTCTCTCTCTCTTTCCCTATCTGCTGCAATTACCTGCTGAAAGAGTTCTGTAATCAAGAGGGTGTGACTGAGTACTTTTCTAGTCTTCATGATCCGAACAATAGCTGCATCAACCTGTATTCACATTGTACACTCATAAAAAAAGGTCGAAATAAGTCTTCACAACGGAGTGAGTTTTTTCAGAGGAAATTTGTGGCACACCTGATATTGACGGTCTTGGAAAACCCTTTCTGTGGTGCTGGTATTTTCCTCAACTGTTTCCTTCATCTGAATCGCATTTACCTGTGCCACTCAATGAATTTGTTTATTTATTAGTACTAACAACACCTACAAAACCTAATTTCTCCAGATATTATGCATACCTTTATACGATATAGGGGAGCAGTGAATTGATCATTGAACACAAATGAGTCTTCATCTTCCACATCTCGCCCTTTAGGAATCTGCAGAAAAGGATCTTACTTAATTCAGAATTGTTTTTAGCACAAGTGTTCATTCATGAATAATCACTCACTTTTTGAAGAACACGAATTTTCCCACATGCAAGGGACTGCAAAGTCCTTCTCAATTCTTTATCCTCAATACCAGTGGATTCCTTGATATCTTGAAAGCTAAGATTTTCAGCATCATTGAACAGCATCAAAACAACAGTCTGAAGGCAAAAATGTTGCAATAATAAGTTTCGGGCCAAAAAACAACAATATTAATCGCAAGAAAGGGGCTTAAAAGGAACAAACACAATTGGAGGAGACCAACCTGAAATAGAGAAACTGCCAGTTCCTTTTTACCTTTTGGAAAATCTGACTTTAGCACACAATGCCCTAATGAATTTTGCCACATTAATCGTCTTCCAATGTGCTTGCTTAAGTAAAACTCCTTAAAAATATCCTGGAGTGATTTAAGCAACAAAATTAGGTTATTTTAGAATAACATAAACTCCATATTTTCATTAAAATTTAAAACAAATCCAAATCTGTGAAAACTGACAAACCTGATACACGTTGAGCTCATGTGGAAGGCGAACATTCATGGGCGGATAAGTCGGCCAGTACCTTTAGCATTATTCATAACTGAGTCAATTACTTACCAAAAAATGATAGATTCGATTAAAGATTAGTCATAACTCAGAGCAATAAAAAAATGCCACCTACCCTGTTGTCAACACATGAACACTCATCTCAATTCCTGATGGAAGTTTTGTTCGAGCTTGGGATGATTGCTTGAATGACTCATTAATCTCTTTTGACAATTCAATGTCCTGAGGAAATATTTTAAAATTATGCAGAAATTTAGAATAATTTTGATTTTTATCCCCTTTTTTTTATTGCATCACTGTATACTATTTCGAACGAAAAACAAGTTTCACAAAAAGCAAATCTCTGTATGATTTTGAAATAAGAAAAGCCAACCTTGAACATCCCTTCAAGTTTGTTAGTGAACTGACTGCCACACTCAGTTTTCAACTGCAACACCAAAATAATGTTTTACATTTAACCCCAGGTAAATTTATAGGAGGGAACTACAGACTTAGAGAAAGAAGATTTACCTTAGTAATCATCGACTTCTCAGCATCAATTGAGGCGCTCTTCCCCAACAAGAGCCTTTTAGCAAGATCTTTCTTATAGAATGCTTCAAACACATCTTTACCCTATATGCGAAATGAAAAATTAAAAACTCTATTTTGAGGCATGATTAACAATAACACAACTGCAAGATCACATTTCATTACCTGTATAAATCTAAACAAAACCAGTACTTTATCCAGAGTACCCTCCAATTCTTCCTCGGATGTACCCTTGTTTCCGGCACGAAGCTTCTCATCCACAAACTTGGCAATAAGCTCAGCAGGTCGGTTCTGGAATTGAACAGAATATTAAACAAATATAATATCTCATAAAATTCAGCAAATCTATTACATTTAAATTGTACCTGTCGGATATTAATAAGATGCTCAAAGGAATCTTTGATGGTATTGCTAAATGCTTCGTTTTTAGAGAAGCTTTCTTCCCATATCCTATCAAGATTAGACTTAAACTCCAACAAGCTGGAAACCATATCTTTGTCCTTCTCTTCATCCATGACAATGCCTTGGCCCGTTCTCCGAATGTACATACTAAGGGATTGCCTCAAAGATTCAAGAGCATTGACTCTAGAGAATAGCAAATACATTCTCTGGAGATCTTCAATACGCTTCCCATCCATCAGCATCATGAATCCCTGCAGAAGTAAATCAGAAGTATTATGATTTGATGAGATGAAAATGGAAATTATATTTATTAGCTATTATACCTTATCCAAAATTGCAGATATATGGCGTTCAAGAAGTTGTTTTTCTCCTGTTGCTACCAATGGCTTTCTTGTACTTGCGTCCAGGTAGTGTAGGCATCTTTCATGCTCTTCTTGCAACCTTATCTGAAGCGGATTATGATGACAATTTATAAGTGAACCAATTCAGGATAAAAGACGATATAGACAAATGCACGCAGATCAAGATTCTTATAAATATGTCCAACGAAGAAAAGAAAGAATTACTCCCACCTCTACATGTTTCAGATATTCTGGAACATCTGACTGCTGCATGAATTTGACACCTTCAGTTGCATAAAATTCAGATGTGCTTTCCAGGAATGGCTTCTCAAAGCTTTCTAGGTAAATTCCTAATGCAGTGAACATCTTCAAAAGATGCTTAAGTAGAGTTCTATCAACAGCTTCTCCTAATCTACGAGCACAACAAAAAAAATGATATGACAAAGAAAATGATATGTCAGTAAACCATAGATCTCTATCCCTGGACCGAGTAATGTAGCCATTACAAAAGGCTTCTGACATAATTAAAGACATGCTTTTTAAAAAAAAAACAAAGAAAGAAAGAATTGGAGACTACCTTTCACTCTCAATCATTTTTAACAGTCCAAATACAGTTTTGTGCTCTACTTCTGAGGCCAACGAAAGATGTTTCCGGAAAAGTTGCAATCCCATGTCCCACAATGAACGCGCGTTTGACGTTTGCTTCACATATGTTCTATCCAGATATAATGCTATACCACGGATCATAAGCATCTGCTCACAAAAATCCTGCCAACACTTCTCCACAAGAGATAGAAAAACCACCCGATCTTCACTTTGACCAACCAAAGCTCTCAGAGCAGTAGATATATACTCTTCACATTCCTTTTCAATACGTTGATAAAGACTGCCACCCATCTTGTGCAGGCAAAGGTCATTGACCGCCTAGAGATTATACGGTTGCCACGTCAGTATAGAAGAGATGCTTTATTAAAAAGAATATAAAATATCTAACTTTTGCACAAACCTGATATAGCTTCTCCAAGTCGCATGGATCAGGCTGTTTAAAAAATATGGCCCTTATTGCAGACTTGAGTGTTGCCCATGTAATTTCCTCAAAATTATTTGGTAGTGTCGGTTTTGCTTCAGGGATGCAAATTAAGGAATTGATCAGTAGGGAATATTAACACTTATCTAAGCTAAAGATTTCCACATTCCGGTAGATGTATTACCATGAAGAGTTTAAGAATATGAATAAACCCTTCTTCTTGAGGATATTGGCATGTGAAGTCCAAAATCTAAAGCACTCAGAGATGTTCACTCAATGCCAAGAAAGTGGCAATGATTCTTCTTTAACTAATTTGGTGAAATTATCAATAAATATGCATCACATATGTCATGCGTGATTTATCAGTATAATATACACAGACGTGAAAACAAACAAACACATTGCATATTCTGTGGTCATTCATCAGCCAGACTCAGAGACTTCTTTCGTCACAACTTCCAACAAATACTTTACGGAGCAATAAGTGTAAGCTATAAGTTGGGGCCAAACTTGCATACAAAACGGAATGATGAACTCCACTTCTATCTTAGTTTAGTTTCATACATGGTGGAGGCATACTAATCAGGTATTTACCCCAATTGGATGAATAGAAATTTGTTCAAGAAAATTTGTTCAAGAAAATCAACATGCCCCTTAACCAGAGCATACACTAAGTTTAAGCTGAAATTCCACATTCTAGAAGTAAATGCGTGAAGATCGCCTAGATAAGTTACAGGAAAGGCAGAAAATTAGACAAGAATCTGACCTTACTAGGATTCACAGAGTAAATAAAGCAGCGAAAATTGAGCTACAATCACTTCATTTCCGAAGAACTTTCCAATTTATGCAACTAGAAGTAACAAAACCGACTTCTTAAAATGCTGAAAAATTCCCGGATCTTTATAAATTACACCCAAATGAAAACCCCAGAAAAAAAAAATTCCAAATTCGCCTGATATACTAGCTAAAACCGATCTCGCTGTCAAAACCCTATCTTCAATTGAGCAGCACAAACACCTAATTTTCCCGAATCCTCACCCGGAAGCCAAAATCACTGAAATCTTTTAAAGAACGGCAAAACGGAAGAGAAAATTCAAACCTTTAAGGAGCTTAATTACAAGCTTCTTCGTAGGCTGAGGAGGCGTGGCCTTCTTCCGAGACAAATTAGCGGTGACTCCTCCTCCGGAAGCAGAGACGCCGTGGCCAAAACCGGCGGAGGAGTGGGAGGCCTCCATTACGGCGTCGCTCGGATCATCCTCGATCATTGGTGAGTGTGAGGGATCAGCGAAGTGAACGTGAGGAGTATTGTGCTGCTGGCCATTCTTGTTCCCATCGAGTGAGCTCGCGACAGCCTGCGACTTGGCCTTTTTCATTGCCGGGAAAACAGAGGTTGCCCCGGTCCCGGTGGAGGTGGTGGAGGAATACGGTGAGGATGAGCGCTTGGCGGGGTTGGAGGAGGCGGAGGTGGAGGTGGAAGTGGTGGGCTTAGACATAGAAGATTGAAATGAAATCTTGAGACCAACTCCTCATCGAAGGAGAAGAATAACGCTGCCCGCAAGAATCAAGACGAGGGGAAGAAAATGAAATTTGGCCAAAATTATTGCACTGTAAATGCCTGAATTGATTGTATTGTTTATTTCGGTATTCTCTGGCGTCTGGGCCTTATCAATGTGGTCATATTTGTGCATTGGTTGTTGGGCCTTATCAACGTGGTCATATCCTATTTGTCCATTACTTGTTGGGCCTTGTGTGATTCAATTGGGCTGAAAAGTAGACAAACGCCCTCCTCATGCTCATCTCATGGACTTCAAATTATTCAGAACAACTTTTTAGTATCACAAATAATTTAAAGATAAACATTTGATTTTACAAAAAGAGAAGATTCAGATACCTTACGGTCGAGCTTTATCATCACAAAAGATTCCTTTTAATGTACGTTTTGTAGTTATGTATATGTTGTTAGAACCTAATTCGATCAAACAAGTATAATAATAAGCTACATATTTTATGTTTATCGTCTAACTAATTGAAAAGATAGAGAAAACAAGCAATCAAATAATAATAAGTATAATATGATTATAATTTCATACTAATGAATAATGTATTTGATTTAACTCAAATTCAAAAACTAGCTTTTGAGTTTCAATATGAGATATTTGACATATCAAATAATTTCATGTAAATGATTAATGTGTTTGGTTTAATTTAAACCTGAAAGCTAGATTTTAAGTTTCGGTGTGAGATATTTACACACCCTCTCACACGCAGGAGTCAGCTGCTCTAATACCATGATAAATAATGTATTTGACCTAACTCACATTAAAAGTTAACTTTTGAGGGGAGGATTATCAAACCAATATAATCCGAACACTATATCTTTAAAGTTTCGATGCGCTATATTTTACACGTGTCTTATAAATTGATATCATGTTGGGGCTCTGAAATGAGAGAAGATGGTTGAATGGGCTGCAAAAAGTGTATATCTAGCTTCTTAATTCCATAAGTGAGAAGAGAATAGGAATCTAGTGCCCCACAAATCTAAAAGCATATAAGGTGAAATGATACATGAAGTTCCCCATTTGGAAAGACTATACGTGACAGAAATACATGTATATCTTGAATTTCCGTTAACAAGATAATATATTTTAATCAACATGCCAACTTCCCAGCACCCACTATAAAAAGACCTCCATTTCTGATGAGAAACAAGACTTGGATAGTGCTTCCTGTCTTTAATTACTGTGTTGTTGGTGGGCTTGGAAGTAGGAAGAGATCTTATTTCTCCAACATTGCGGTTGCTCTCAAGTCTTCCTCTCCAGCTACTTATTCTATTATTGCTAACCCTTTTTACTTCGATTGGCATGACAACAACTACGTATAGTGCTTCTGATATACGACTCTAGGTACGTATTTTAATTTTGAGTTATGTATATCATACCTCCTGTGTTAGGTGTAAAATGAGTAAAAAAAAACCCTGTGTTACAAAAATTAACACAAAAAACCCCGTGTTTTAATGGCGAACCCTGAAAATTTCTGGTATTGTACACGTGCTAAAAGCGCGACTAGAGCACTAATTTTCTCTATTTATTGGACGTGAAATGACTTATTTACCTTTTATATTCTGATATATATCATCTCATCTCTCTCTATATACCATTTTTTATACTTGTTTATAGGGTTTTTCATGCAATTTTTATTTTGAACAGGATCTCTATGCATATAAAAAAGTATTCAACATATACTTGTTTATATGGTTCTTCATATAATTTTATTTTGTACAGAGTCGTGGGGCATATAAAAAAGTATTGGACAATATAGAGATGTGAGATGATGTATATCAAAATATAAAAGGGTAAATTAGTTATTTTGCATCCAATAAATAGAGAAAATTAGTGTTTTAGTCGTACTTTTAGCGCGTATCGAGCACTATAATTTTTCAGGGTTCGCCATGTAAATACTTTGAAAACACAGGGTTTTTTGTGTTAATTTTTGTAACACAGGAATTTTTTTTACCCATTTCTCCCAACACAGGGATGAAATATGTAAATAACCCTTTTAATTTTCTAGTAATATTTTTTATTTTATAACTCGTTTATTTGTGTTCGAGTTAGATAGTATTTAAATGCTGGTTAGATTTCTTGATTTCTAAAAACACATGTTACTAGGGGGAAAACAAGATTCTTTTATCATCGTCTCTTTTCACAGTCTCACTAAAATGGTCGATCTAAACATGTTTGTGTACTGGTGTATGTACTCGTTTTTTGCAATACATTGAGATCATATATGGATTTATTTTTTGGATCCCAACATTTAGAATGACCACTAAGATCTTTTGGACCTGGGCAGTTGACCCACCCGATTTGGGTCCTAATGGGCTATAATTTTAAGGCCCAATTAATGGCACGTAATCTTTTGTGCTTGCAAAATAGATATTCGCTTTACAGATGTCGGCAATTATGGTTTATTTGACAGTGAAACTGAAAGCTCGCTGGAGAATAAATTTTCGTATACCTCCTGCAAAAGGTAAATATTTGTGTGATCACTTTTTTCTCATGATGATATATTAATGTGTGGTGAGTAGGGGTGTAAACGGATAATAAACGGATCGGATGTATGATTACCATATCCTTATCCGTTTATGATTCGGACGGATACGGATAATATCCTTTTAAATCGAATTCGGATAATATCCTTTTTATACGGATACAAGGCGGATTCGGACGGGTTCGGATTTTAATCGGATTTTCAACTATTCAAAATTTGACATAAATTATTTATTTATATAACTTCGAACTTTTAATCAGATTATCAACTATTCATTTATAGATAAATTATTTAATAATTATATAACTTTGAATATATATATTTTAGACGAATAGAGAAATAATAAGTATATCTATATAGATCATTTTTATGTTTTAGCGAATGTATAAATGTGGTGAAATTATAAAATTTATCATATAATTAATTTGAAATATAATATTTTTATTAATAACATAATATATGTTAATTATATTATCTCTATATGAATATTGACGTGAACATATAGTTACTAATAAAACCTAAGGTTTTTCTTTAATAAATACGCTAAAAAATTTACTTAATACTAATAATCTATCATACATACACAGTTTTGTGTATATGTTTTAATATAATACATTATTTATCGGATACGGATTACGGATAAATCGGATAACGGATATATCTAACGGATAATGAAACGGATCGGATGTTAAACGGATCGGATGCCTTATTACCATATCCTTATCCGTTTATAATTCGGATGTCTATAATCGAATACGGATAATATCCTCTTGAGACGGATTCGGATAATATCCTCTGTAAACGAATTCGGATGCGGACGGATATCGGATTTTCGAATATCCATTTACAGCCCTAGTGGTGAGCAACGCCTTTGAAAATGAATATTGCATCTATATTAGGTACGTAAGAGAAAGCAATATTGGGAAAGAATATTCAGAAACGGTAGTGCTGAGAGGGCAATAATTAAGGTCCAGAATAATAAGTCGAGAATGTAATTGATACACGTACGCCATGCGAATCGTTTTGCTGATGAAAGAGGTGGTGTCGTATTATATACGGCCCACAGATAAAAAACAGCAAATTAAAAGCGTTACGTGCCCTGTGAATCTACACACATTAATTCTTCTAAGGTTCTTTCCTTTAATTCCACGTACATGTGATCAACAAACGCACTCAAACCCTATCCATGCCCTCCTTATTCCACTTTTTTTTCAGTGTCATGTGGGTGTAATGTGATGTGGGACTTATATTGCACTACTCAAAATATCCCTAATGTTAAAGCAAAAGGGAAATCATGAGGCTGCAAATAACTCGAGCCCCATCCGCTTAGCTTGATGATAACTGTTGGGAAGCAAACCCATCTGACATCGGAAGATTGGAAGAAATTTGTCCAATATATAAGAGTTCACCTAACTCCATTAGTATGAGATCTTTTGGGAGATGCCCAAAAACAAATCCGTGCGGGCTTAACCCAAAACGGATAATATCATACTAATGCGGAGCTAAGGTGAAGGCACGCGATCCTGACAATTACCCTTGACAATGTATTATATATTTGTATGTATCTTAATAATATATAATTTGGTTCCACAATGTGCATTCACTGCTGATTAACAATATGGTTTCAATTAATTGGTTTGTATGTGTCAACTAATTACTTTTCTTGGCTAATCCGATCCGTTTGTTTTGTTTTCTGTAGAGCTATATTTTGAACTTGAAAATCTCATAACAATCGGTGGAGCTGCACCCAAGAAATTGGGCCCAACTCAGCTTTCATTAAATCTAATTGAGCTAAGATCTGAGTTCGAGCTCGAGTCGTCTCGCTTGCAGCGCTAAAAAATAATGTGTCGAGACCATTTTGTTTGGAACAAAATTATATCAAAGTTTGAAATAGAAAAAATGCAGTAAACTCTCCTCTGGGCTCTGACATTTGAGGTTAAATAAACACTCAGCGGCGATTAATAGTTACTTATAAGATTAGAGGGGCATTCGGTTAAAAGGGACGCCCAAGTCTTTTTTTAGTTATGTAACCCCTAGTTTTAAAAGAATTGGGTATATAACCCTTTTCTCAATTTTGTCTAATAAAATAAATATTTAATATAATTATTTTCCACATGTACAAATCGAGTGAGCGATCTCATAAATCGCACACTCGATTTTTTTTTCTTTTATTTTCTTTAATTATTTTTATTCATCACGATTTCTTTAAATCTATTTTTCAATTTTTTTTTTATTTTCATTTATCACTTTTTCTTTTTTATTTATTTTCTTTTATTTTTTTAAGATCCAGATTTGGTTTATATCGCACAATTCCAGAAATCGCGTGCGCGATCAAAGAAATCTAGAAATCGCGCACGCGATTGCAGAAATCGCGTGACCGATTTTCACAATCGCGCACGCGATTTCTGCAATCGCGTGCGCGATCACAGAAATCTAGAAATCGCGCACGCGATTGCCACAATCGCGTGCTCGATTTCTGCAATCGCGTGCGCGATTTCCACAATCGCACACTCGATTTTCTGAAATCGCATGAGCAATTTATGAAATCGCGCGCTTGATTCATGAAATCGCACCAAATCGCGTACTTGTTTCTTGAAGAAATCTGGAAAAAAAAAAATACAGAAGAGTAGAAGAAGATAAGATTTGTGGATCTTCAATGGCAGAAAACGTTGTAAAGATGACAGATGCAGTCAGAAATAGTTGCAGAAGACAAAGATACGGCAATGCAGAAGACGAATTCGACGGAGACCATTGCAGAAGATGAATCCACGATCCAGAAGACGTCGGCGGCGAGAGAAGGTGAGAAGACGAATCACGATGAGAGAATGTGAGAAGGAGAGGTGCAGGCGAGAAGACCGTCTCTTTTTTTTCATCGTTGAAGGAGAGAAGAAGAAGAAGAGAAAAAGAAAAGGAGAGAAGAAGAAACTAGGGTTTGGGTGGGAGATCTGAATTTGAAAAATATGACGTGATTATCAATATAACAATAAAAAAAACTAGCCAGGTCAGATAATAGAGAATAAAAAAAAGGGAAAAGAAATCGAGGGTTATATCCCTAAAATAAGTCTTGGGCGTCCCTTGGGTCCTAATTGTCTCAAGATTAAAAAACATAGGTTGATGTGAAATACACGTTGATAACAAAACTTTTAATACATGTAAAAAGTTAATTTAATTTACCCCTTTGTGATTGTGTGGATTTGTTGAGCTTCCGAAGACAAGGCTGGCTATCGCCGGAAGTGGTGGAGAGTTTGGCGGTAAAAGAGGCCTGTCATTTGGCACGATCCAAGGGATTTAGTAACATAATCATTGGATCGGACTGTCTTAATTTGATCCGTAAACTGTCTTCTTTGGAGTAAGACTTGTCTGAAATAGGACCAATACTTGATGATATTCGTGAAGACCTCACTCATATCCGAATGTGGCCTTTTCATTTGTGTGACGAGAAGGAAATTGAGTTGCTCACTCGATCTTTAGCTAGACTAGCTTTAGATGCTAATTATGAGGACATTGAGCTCCCTGATGTAGTCGTTTTATGTTTGGCGGAAGATATTAGTGCCTTGTAGCTGATTTCTCGCTCCGTATTTGTTTCAAAAAAATAAAAATAAAAATTTATCCCCTTGTGATATTCAAAATGTTTGAAATATCACCTTCTATTAATTTTATTCCCATTAGACTCTTGTCATTTTAAATAAATTTCAAATAACCTCCTTAGTAGTGGCGTGTAAACTTCACTATCTAGATTTGAGAGTGTAACTCATAGTTAGGTGTTAAAATATTGGGTTAATTACATATATACACCCCATGGGAGTATTAGAAACTACAACTTGTGACCCTCTTAGTCAAACAATTACACATACACCCATTGAGGAGTTTAAAAATTACACATAACACTCAAGAATCAAGATTCCCTTAAAGTTTTGATGACATCATCAAATTTTTAACTTGATTTTCCTACTTTGCCCCTTCATTTAGTACATATAATAATTTTTATTTCAAGAATTACCCCTAATTATATTTGAATTGGTACTAAAAATTTGAATTTAATTAATTAAATTATTAACTAATATAAAATGACATGATTTTGTCATTACAAATATTAAATTATATATAATAAGTCTTAATTTAATGTGTTCAATAAAAAATTTAAAAAACTTTATAATATATAATAAATAATATTTATATTATATATATATAATGTATAAGTGGGAGTTGGGCGGGTTGCACCGCAGATCTGGCCCTTCTCGAAGAGGACGGAGCTGAGGGCGACGGTGGTTTTTCTGTATCCGTTCTCTTCCAGCTCGCCGTAGACGTAGGCGCCACGCGGACGGCGTCGATGGGGTCAGCAGCGGCTTAATAGGTGGTGCGGGTAGATTTCCAGTCGGACTGCGCGGCGGCGGAGGGGGTGGAGGGGAAGTAGTGGCTGCGGACGAGGAGCGCCGACAGTGAGCGTGAGGGAAAGGAGAATGAAGCACACTGCATTTCAACAACGGCGGCGGTGGAGCATGAAACTCACTGTTGTGTGTATACGGTAATTTATATACATACATATATATATATTGATATAAAATATATATATATAAGTATTATTTATTATATATTATAAGTACTCTCTCTCTCTATATATATATATTAAGTTTTTTAAATATTATATTTAACACATTAAATTAAGACTTATTATATATAATTAAATATTTGAAATGACAAAATCACACCATTTTATGTTAGTTAATGATTTAATTTATTAAATTCTAATTTCGAATACCAATTCAAATATAATTATAGTTAATTCTTGAAATAAAATTATTATACTAAATGAAGGGGCAAAGTAGGAAAGTCAAGTTAAAAATTTGATGATGTCATCAAAAATTTAAGGGAATCTAGGTTCTTGGGTGTTATATGTAATTTTTAAACTCCTCAATGGGTGTATGTGTAATTGTTTGACTAAGAGGGTCACAAGTTGTAGTTTCTAATACTCCCATGGGGTCTATATGTAATTAACCCTAAAATATTTAAAATATTCTATTATTTTAATATAAAATATTTTTTTTCTTTTTAAATTATTTTTTTATTTCATCTTGAATTTTCTTTTCTTTTCCCCTCTTTTTCACATAGTACAAACGTTTTTTTTTCTTCAAATTTTTTCCTTCTTATTTTTAGTTTATTTTTATCTATACTATTATATGAAGCGAGAGAAGATAGTAACCGTTTTGGTCTCTTAATTTTTTTTTATTATTTATTTATTTTTTCATCCATTTTGTTCTCTTGCATTATTTATTTATTTGTTTATTTTATTGCTCCAACAATATCTTCTCAACTTTTCTTTTTTCTCATCCCACCTCAATTCCTTTATTTTTAAATTTTTGTTTATCTTTTCCTTCATATTTATGCTATTTATTCATTAATTTATCATAATTTAATAATTATATTAAAAATAATTATAGAATATATATTAATATAAAAATTAATTTTAATATATTTAATTTTTGTTTTTTCAAATGCAACGAGGGTGCCGAAGTTACTAGTTTCTTATTATTTTCATTTAGTAGGGATGAAAACATCATCTTCTTCAATAATAATAACTCAATTTATGTTCAAATGTGAAATTTTAATAACAATTAATAAAAAATAATTATACTTCTCTTAATTCAACTTCAAATAAAAAAATTTTTAACAATAAAAAAATAAAAAAAAGAATAAAAGATAATTATTTAGACAAAGATAATTATGTACTACAAAAATACTAGTAATACTTAGTTAGACCTAATTAATATATAAAAGGTCATTTTAACCTAAAAAAAAAAAAATTAGGCTAAAAGTTAATTAGGGAGGCGGTGTGAATTTTTTTAAATATTTAAAATAATTTTTTTTTAGAGAGATATTTCAAACATTTTGAATATGATAAGGGGGTAAATTAATTAAAAATCAGTCGTCTGAAAGTATTGTTTAATTAGTTTGGCTCTTCCGGAGGTGAAGTAGAGGACGAAAATGAAAGAAGTAGAGAATGGCGGGCGGGAGGGATGCTGTGGGGTTTTCGCACCGGCATTTTTGTTAATTCAGAATACGAATCTGGAGCCCCACTAAAGATTAAAAGCTGTCCAATTAGATTTTGTATATATGGTTTTGTTTTTCTTGCTATGGATGGGTAGTTTGCAGATGCATTTGTGGACCATAAATTTGGGAAAACTTTTACCCGATCGAACATATATTAATCATACGATACGATACTCTTTTTGAAATATTCACGGATTATACGATAAGTGTAAAGTGCATTTATTTTGATTATATATTGATTTAATCTAATTATATTTTAATTAAAATTATTCATATATTTAGTCTACTAACTATGATCATATATGGTGGAATTGATTAGTTACACCACTTAATAATTTAATAAAAGTATTATTACTTAAAATAGACATCATTATAAAAATAGAAACTTCTTGGTTACAAACTGACGCCACTGATAAAAGTTGTCAAAATCCTCCAAGATAAAATAAAGTCGGATTAAAATCACTGCAGGGCCATCAAAATATAAAATTTCAAACATCACAATTAGGGCGAATTAATTAAATCTAAAATGCTCGAAAATGACGCAGTATATGGAGATCGTAGATACTCTGATCACAACTTAATTGAAAAAACTGACTCATAACTTTCTGTCCATTTTTCCGACTTTAAGCACCTCCCCAAAATAGTAATCAATTAATCACTTAATTAGGGGGAATTAATTTACTATAACTCGTATTTGTGCAAGTTAATTAGCTTGAGGGTCTATTCAATATTAGGTTTATTCAGATAGACTCCAATATTTTCATTAGTATTTCAGAAACCGAAAAGATGCCTCCATGTACAGCGACACCAGGACTTTAGGGCACAAAAGGGTAAGACATATTATCACAGTCGGATCACCTATAAATAGAAACCTTCCATAAGGTGGCAATGCATGCATATTTACGAAACAACATACATACATATTTTGGGGAGCAAAAATAGTACTTAAATATGTCGAGAGAGAGGAACCCTATGGTGGTTAGTGGCGTCATCGGAGATGTGTTGGACCCTTTCACCACCACGACGGAGCTTCGAGTTTATAACGATGGTCGGAACATGGTTTCCAATGGATGTAATCTGAGACCATCTCAAGTTGCTAACCGCCCTAGGGTTGAGATCGGAGGAGACGACTTTCGCAACCTTTATACTCTCGTAATATTTCTTTTTCTTCCTCTTCCTCTTCTCTGGCTATTCAGGTTTACATGCATTTATGATTTAAGGGATGATCACCATGAAACATTCGAATATATGTTTTCTAGTGATATTTGTTTTGTACCCCACTGAAAAGTGTACAAGATTTGCAAGAAACGGGGTCAAGAAAAGTTGGATTATAAATATTTAGAATATAATATTTTAAAATAAAAACAAAATATATTTTGAACACGCATCATATTTAAATATCCGACTAGTTCTTTTCGTCCTTTTATCTTATTCTTGTTGCTTTTTTACTTTCTGTGTAACATACAATTTTTTAATGAAATTGTCCAAAACACGGTGAAGATATTTTATTTTTTAAAGATCAAAGATTATGGTTAAAAGTAAATTACAAAGTTTTTTATATAGTTATTGAAATTAATTAATTAAAACAATATATAACCCCAATCACTGCTATTTGTAGGTTCTGGTGGATGCTGATGCTCCAAGCCCTGGAGATCCATACTTTCGGGAGTACTTGCATTGGTTTCTCTCTCTCACACAGCTGATTTGGTTTTTTGAGATGTTTTAAATTGTTTGTTAAAATTTTATAAGTTGATTTTATTAAATTTCAATACCTTATTTTATGTTACCATTTAAGATATAACTTATTATAGTCTCGAAAAAAATGTGACAAAATATACGACTGACACTGATGATCCTATATATTTTTTCATCAATTTGAATTTAGGCTAGTCTCTGATATCCCGGGAAGCACAGCAGCAAACTTCGGTGAGTGCTGGAATTAACATTGTGCTCTTTGAATTATTATTTTTTGATCTATTTTCATAATCTTTAATTTCTTAAATAAAATTTAATAAAACAATGATTTGGCCCCCTCCCATGATTAAAAAGGTACATCCCTCTCCTCAAAATCTTGATCCAGTGCCCGTTTAAACAGTTTATTTGTAAAAGTATCTTTTTGTCACGTTGTAACATGAAATTTATAATTCAGGGCGAGAAATACTGAGTTATGAAAGCCCTCAGCCATCAATGGGCATCCACCGCCTCGTTCTGGTGCTTTTACGGCAGCCGGGGAGATTAAGTATTCATGCTCCGCAATGGAGGCAGAATTTCAACGTGAGAGAATTTTCTCAGCAATACAATCTTGGTTCGCCTGTTGCAGCGGTCTACTATAACTGCCAAAGAGAAAGTGGCACTGGAGGACGAAGGCCTGCAGCAGCCTAGCAATATATAAAAGGCAATTTTAATATATATAATACATATATATGTATGTATGCAGTGTGGAGGCTTAATTCTTAAAATTAAAGCTGCATGCATGCGTGATGCGTCCTCCATAAATAAAACCTGTGCATGGTCACAGATTGTCTACGTGCGTAAACGTTGTTTCTATTTTGTGGTTTGTACTTCGACCCGATGAAATAATGAAATGATCGTTTGTACTTACTATATGATGAAATATTTGTGTTAGGTGCTAATGTTGATCCATTGATTAATGTAATAGAAGATTAGATTTTTAAAAACATAGTAAAAATTATAAAGGAGAAAAATTATCCACTTCATTTTGTAGGATCGTCCGATGCAATGACCAGATCTAATTATATGAATATGAATATGTAAATGCAGGACTCCGATTCATACAACGTAAAATGGGAGGACTTTTTCACCCAAAAAACTTTTTTGCCGTCTGAATTGAACATGTGGTTGCTCGGAGTTACACATGGCATCCGCGTTGCTTTTCTGCTAATGTGGCAAATTGTGTTTTTTTTAAGAAAAGGAAAAACACATGTAATTTTTGCTCTTCGAAAAACTTATCATGAAATACAATTTAATCCATTTAACGATAATTGAAGCCTGAAGGAAAAATGGTGAGAAAATAATCACATGGCAATGTTGTTCAAAATGATCAGGTTAATTGTTTGGGCATTTTACTGCCCTTTTCCTTGATCATTCCCATATGATGGCTGTGCATTTGGTTTATTATTTAAACAACAACATGAAAATCTCACCTCTGTCGAGAACGGGTCTTCATTTCTGGATGCAGGTTTGTAGTAGTGATCTGTGGGAAGGGGAGATTGCTTGATTGCAAGCTAAAAAGATTGACGAATTTGTGGTTCGAAATGTAGTGTTACATTTATAAGGGTGATATGAAGGTTAAGGCTTATATGAATGACTGCCAGAATGTGTGTGATGATGGTGGTATTAGCAGTGGCTTTGATAATGTTTTCTGTTTAAGTGCTTCAAATTTGTTTTCTTATTGGTTATGGAATACTGACTCTAATCAGAGCCTCGCGGAGCTGCTGGTTTGGTGTTTTAATTTGCAGGTTAGGGCCTTTCAAACGTGGAAGGAAAGATATGCCTATTTGTAAGAATTGTTACCCTGTGTGGCAAGTATGTAATTTTGTAATTGACGACTTCCTTATTGTACATGTTGTCCGAATTCAACCAACCATTAATGATAGTCCTGAGGACACAAGCGACATATATAGACATGATCAACCGTTGTCAGACTTTAGCCCGAAAGACGATTTATTTGAGGTCAACGGGTGATCCAATTAAATTCGCTTTGCAAGCGGGGTTGTAATACGCCAAATCATTATATCATGGGTGACGAGAACATTTGAAAAAAGAAAGTAAATTCACTGTGTAACAAAATCTCATGAATCTTGATGTTTACCACCCCAAACATCTTTTAACACATACAAGAAAGATCTATGTGCACAAATCAAGGAACAAATTAATTCAATGTAGGAACCATCTCTCACATCGTAGAAGTGTACTGTCATCCCTCAGTCGCTCCATCTGCACCGCCGTCATGTTGCCGAACATCTCTAACTCACGGTGGAGTGTGGACTCACTCATGTTGGTCGGGACTGGGGACCATGGTGAGGATCAGGTACGCCGAGGATGGAGGAAAAGAAGCCGGAAATGGCACCGGCGGCTGGCGCCAACATAAATTCAATTTTATATAGACTCTCGCCTATAAAAGGGAAGAGGGAGAAGTCGATTAGGGTAAGAGAGAATCAAGAGAGAAAAGAAGCAGTGTAATGGATAGCCATGGATTATAATCATTAATAGTTGATTACATAAGTGTGTCATCCCATAATCACATTTTAAGGAGGTAAACAAAGTTGGTCCAAATGGTTAATGAGTTCATTTTTCATGACAATGACCCAAATTCGAATCCGGGGGTGTTAAAAAAAAAAAAAAATACAATGTAAGAAGACAAAGGTTCAACTTCTTAATATGTTGGTGTTGCTAATCTCAACATCCCGTTGGATGAAAGATTAGAAAGACCCGCATATCCACCATTTTTTTCCCCTTATGGATAATTGTTTTACCTTTTATCAAATTCAGGGATATTTTGAGACATGAAAGTAAATCAAATGATCCTCCCAATCCAACTACTCAATTCATAAGAACTGAATTTAAATCATAAATATTATCTAAGTGATCTGGTTGTTCGCGAGACTTCAAAATTTGGTATATATAAATAAATATATATAAGCCCTGGCTTGGGGATGGCTCCATTTCAAACAAAGGAAACTGCATGCAAACCCAGGTTGGAAGAAACTGATTAATTAGATACTAATGACGAGTGGTAATTGTCTTTTTGGTAGGATTTTTGTATTTAATTCTTGCAACAATTTTACGACCGTTATTTTAATTTCGTAAAGCGAATTAGAAAGCTGATCTCGGAAAATCAGCTCTTTCCTTATTGCCTTATTGGCTATTGCTACTTACGCTGCCGTATTGGAAATTTCTGTCTATATTAGATCTAGATTCTAGACTATCAAGGCACCCTACACAACCCCAGTACTATAAGTCATAAAATATAAGTTAATCTAGCCCACCAACATTACATGCGCGTCTTTTTCAATATTGACCAAAAAAAAAACAAAAAAAAATCAATGAGACTTTGATGAAAATAAGATGTGATATTCTTCATTTAAAGGCATCTAATATGCTTGTGTGAGACCAAAGAATATTGGCAAAGTTCCAAAACAGGGAAACGCCACTGGATATGGTCAAAATTGGGTTTGAAGTTTGAACACAATAAAGCCACATATGTGTCGCATTTGAAAATTTTAATGTGCAGGCCTAGGTAAACGGATATTTTACTATTATTATTATTACACGATGTTGACTATGAGTAGACATGATACATGATTTCTTCCGCGCGTTGTCTGACTTACCAATCAACATACTAAGAAATAATTTACCTCATTAGAAACTAATCCAACCAGATTTGGTTATCAATGGATGGATAACAATGTATATAAACAGCCTAGTGTTTACTTAGGCTGTTTAATGGCATAGGTTATTAGTATGATTTATGTGGGGTGTTTACTTGAATGTGCACAACCCACACTTTATCACATGAAATGCCAATAAAACCGTGGGTTTTTTTGCTACTAGGTCAGTAACCAAAAGATAAGGGCAATTGAGTAATTTGACTTTGCCCATTAGCATTGGGCTATTTTACAAACACGTTTTGGAGTTGCTAATTACAAGTCTGACACACTAGCCAATGCCTGCGAGCTTCAACCACAATGAGGTAAACGCCTTTACCAGTCGGATACCAAATCCAATCCCCCCTATAAGGCCCATAAACTATTTCTAAGAAATACTTTTGCTGCCTATATATATATTGCAACTTGCAATTGTACGGCTTACATTTGGGATAATGCAAAGAAAAGAGGGGGAATAAATTTGGGAACCTACAATATATAGCAGCATGCACAAGCACAACTAGTGTTGGAAAGCGCGAATTCATGAATGTGAGACATTTGTTACTTTTGACCAGCAATTGGCGATATTGCTGGAATCCTACGAAATCCCCACAACAGTTGGCGAGGTTCCAACTTCCAAGTGGGTGGGGGGAATTAATATATATAATCCTCCGTGGAATTTTAATCCGTATCTAATTCTGTCGATTTTGTGTGAGAGAACAAAGATATTTTATGTTTGACTCTGTCAACATCTTGTTGTGTACGTCTCATTGCATATACTCATATCGTGTTGTATATGTATCTACATATTCTTATCTCTGATAATACATCAATAGATATATATATATATATATTGTATGTAACACTATAATTTTTTTTAGAAATTAAGAATCTAAATCTCGTGTTTTAATCCCACATCGGCATATAGTACAAGTTGACCACAAAAAAAAATAGTAAAACGAATAGATACCTTCATGTAAAGCGACATAAGGACTGGGAGGCACAAAAAGGAAGGAGGTCATATCTTCGTCGGGGTCTCCTATAAATAGCAACAGGGGCATGCAAGCAAAGAACATAACATGCATGTAAACATACCTTAATTTCTGGAAACAGGAAATGTCGAGAGAGAGGAATCCTATGGTTGTTAGCCGTGTTGTGGGGGATGTTTTAGACCCGTTCACGGCCACGACCGAGCTTCGAGTTTCGCATGATGGTAAGCCGGTCCAGAATGGCTGCAATATGAAACCCTCTAAGGTTTCAAGCAAGCCTAAGGTTGAGATCGGGGGAGATGACTTTCGCTCTTTTTATACTCTTGTAAGTATATATGATTGTTCCTTCTTTTTTCTTTTGGTTCTATACTATTACATATTGCTTAGTTATGCAATGAATCAATGCTGATTTAAGCCTCAATTTTTCAGATTATGGTGGATGCTGATGCTCCAAACCCGGGAAACCCATGCTATAGGGAGTACTTGCATTGGTCAAACGATCTCTCTCTCTCTCTCTCCCTCATACACAAACATACACACTAATACAATCTTATTCTAAAATTTCCTCCCCTATTCTGTAATTAATAGAGCATTTTTAATTTTTCAACTAGATTTAACCCCGGGAAGCTAATTTATTTTTTCAATCATATTTAACAGGTTGGTGACTGACATCCCAGGAGGCACCGGAGCAAACTTCGGTCAGTGATTATAGTCATTTGCTTCTCCATGTTCTTCATTAATTAAGTTGTCATATGTAATATTCATTAAGGGAAAATTACAAAAATGGTATACCAACTCGGGTCATTTTGCAATTTTGGTACAAAATGTTTTCCGGCGACATCAAAACCCCACAACTCCAAAAATTTTGCAAAATCATGCAAAATTTCGCCGGAGTTGGAAAAACCGGCCGGAAATCCGCTCCATTTTCTGAAAACCGCTTGTGACATGGCTTTAAGTCCTGCATGTGTCCAACATGGGCGCCACATAAGACGAACATTGCCAACTAGCCGATGACGTGTCCTCCACCTAATTTAACACTTAAAAAAAATTGAGCATTTTATTAAATAGAATTATTGAAAAAAAGAGAAATATATATAATTAACAAACCATATTTTTATTATACATTGTATTTTTGAATTAATTATTATATGTAATCATATTTCTAATAAAATTTTTTTAAAAAAAACATATATCATATGTTTGTATTTTTTTTACCTAATATATTATCAATAAAATTAAATTTAAATCAAAATTCAAAAGAAAAAGAAAAAGAAAATGAAAAAAGGCCCGCCACCCCTGATCTTCTTCATCGGCGAAGATGAAACATCAACAATTGGGGATTTTTCGTTTCTTTGCCGAATTCAACATACGGATAGTGCTTTTCGATCACCACGACACGAGCATCGGATAGATATCAATTTCGGGACCCGATTTTTAGTGGCGGCGACTCTATGAAGGATCAAAGTTGCAGCAATGGTGCCTTCCCCGGAACCACCACCAATCGCCGCCTTCAACGCCGAGACCACCATCAGCTGCCGCCGTCCATCGCCCAACCTTCCTCTTCCCCTGAGTCCATCGCCTCCCTTCCACGTGTCTCCATCACCATCGACAACCACTTCTTCTTCTCCACAAACACAGTCACAGTAGGTTCGATTCATATAAGAAATCAGACAAATCTCCCAACAGTCTGACAAATTACACAATAAAACTAGAGTCTAGAGAACAATTACAACTCGGATAGATAATAAGAATCCGGTATTTACTCGAAAAATAGACTCATGCTCAACCTGCCCCAAAACTTGTTCAAACTGTGCCTTTGAATTTGGCATCGTATTCATAAGGTTGCTGCAGAAACAAAATAAGTATCAACTCAGGTAATTAAATTTTGAGATTGTGTAAATCAAATTTTGCCATTTCTGGAGGTTGAGGAGTTGTGAGGTGGGGTGCCCGGAGATATTGAGATTGGTGACGGTGGCGACGATAGATTTGAGAAATTGAGATTGGTGGCGGTGGCGGCGTACTTTGGCGAGGAAGGCCGTGGTGTGGTGGGATGTGGCGGCGGCAGACTTGGTCGCCGGCGAGCCCTGCATTTTTTCTCGCGGCGGAGGGCTCGCCGGCAACCTCTGCATCTTTACTTTTTTTTTTTTTCCAAAGACGATCTGCATCTCTCTCTATCTATCTATCTGTATATATAATATAATGTTTGTTAGATATTTTATTATGTATTATATATATATATATATATATATATATAATATAATGTTTGTTAGATATATTATTATGTTATACATAATAAAATATGATATATATATAAAGTGAATTTTTATTATGTGGCTTTTGTGTATTTTTTTAAGATGGGAGGAAAGGAACATGTATAGTGGTTTATGATGTGTGCATAGTGGTTTGACCACATACTCAACATATTGGCCACGTAGGATGACATGTCAGATTTTTGGTCGGTTTTCCAGCTCCGGCGAAATTTTGCATGATTTTGCAAAATTTTTGGTGTTGTTGGGTTTTGATATCGTCGGAAAACATTTTGTACCAAAATTGCAAAATGACCCGAGTTGGTATACCATTTTTATAATTTTCCCTATTCATTAATATATGTGTCCGTTGCTTGATTATAGTTGTTCTAACAGCTAACTGTTGAATTAATTAATTATATATGCAGGGAGAGAATTAGTGAGCTATGAGATTCCTCAGCCGTCAATGGGCATCCACCGTCTGGTTCTGGCGCTTTTCCGGCAGCCGTGCCGGCTGGCAATGATTGCTCCACAGTGGCGCAACAATTTTAACACCAGAGACTTTTCTCAATGCTACAATCTTGCTTCTCCCGTTGCAGCTGTTTATTATAACTGCCAAAGAGAAAACGGCACTGGGGGACGAAGAACAGTACCCTAGAAAGTGTTCTCAATAGATATTAATTGCTCAAGTTTAATTTCTTATTAGACGTAAAGTTGTAACAACCATAAATAAGTGCCTGCGTGTGCTATCTTCAAAGATGTAATATTTAAGTATACAATGGCTTTGATAATCCTTGCTTTGAGATAACTTTGAGACTTGAGTGGTTAAGTTAGGCAAAATTCATTATTTGCCATGGATTTGAAAATTTTACCTTGCAAAAATAAGTTTTTAATTATTTGCAAAGGATTATTCATTGTCATAAATTCGTTTAATAAGTTTTTTTATTCAAGTATCTTTATTTTTTATGGGGCCCTACTCTCTCAGGGCATGTGGCCAGTCTCGCAAGAGGTAATCTAGGAGAGCTCGCATGTATGACGAGTTGTGTTTGGGAGCTCGCGATATAAGCTCTCCTTCTGCCAGTTGAGAGTATTGCCTTATGGGAGAGTTTGTGTGTAACGAGCTGTATTCGGGAGCTCGCTCGATAGCCTTATGGGAGAGTTTGTGTGTAATGAGCTGTATTCGGGAGCTCGCTCGATATGCTCGCTCCTCAGATAGTTATAAATAATAGAGATGATATGATGGAGAAGGAAATGAGTCTTGGGGATAAGGATGAAAAGAAGAAGAAAAGGTAGATAGAATCTAACGCGGAGTCGGAAAAGTAGTAAACCCGTTCCGGATCTATATAAGGAGGGGTTTAGGTCACTACGAAACATAACACAATATACATGAGAAAAAGAGAGAAATAGATTCGGTGAATACTCATCAATTTTGCAACGGGAATTCTATTGCAAAGTAATTGTTTTTTTATTATTTATATAAAAAATAGAAACTTGTGGTTACAAATTGACCCCAAAGTTTATATAAAAAATAGAAACTTGTGGTTATCAATTTTGCAACGGGAATTCTATTGCAAAGTAATTGTTTTTTTATTATTCATATAAAAAATAGAAACTTGTGGTTACAAATTGACCCCGCTGATATAAGTTGTCAAAATCCTCTAAAATAAAATCCATTGCAGGACCATCAAATTATATAATTTCAAACTTCACAATTAGGGTGAATTAAATCTAAAATGCTCGAAAATGACACGGTATATGGAGATCCTAGATCCTCTGATCATAAATTTTGGTCCATTTTTCCGACTTTAAGCACCTTCCCAAAATAGTAATCAATTAATCACTTAATTACGGGGAATCAATTTACTGGAAATTCCTCCTCCCATAAGCTTGAGGGTCGACAGCAATACTTCATTAGTTTGTCAGAAACGGAAAAGATGCCTCCATGTACAGCGACACCAGGACGTCTTTAGGGCACAAAAGGTTAAGACTTATGATGACAGTCGGATCGATCACCTATAAATAGAAACATCCCGTAATGTGGCAATGCATGCATATTTACAAAACAACATACATACATATTTCACATATTTTGGGGAGCAAAAATAGTACTTAAATATGTCGAGAGAGAGGAACCCTATGGTGGTTAACGGCGTCATCGGAGATGTGTTGGACCCTTTCACCGCCACGACGGAGCTTCGAGTTTATAACGATGGTCGGAACTTGGTTTCCAACGGATGTAATCTGAGACCATCTCAAATTGCTAACAGCCCTAGGGTTGAGATCGGAGGAGAGGACTTTCGGAACCTTTATACTCTTGTGAGATTTCTTCTTCTTATTCTTCTTTCTCCTCCTCTTCTCTAAAGATTCAGGTTTACATGCATTCATGATTTATGGGATGACCACGAAACTTTAATTTGAATATATGTTGTTAGTGATATTTGTTTTGTCGACCCCTCGGGAAAATGTACAAGATTTGCTGGTATGAAATTGGGTCAAGAAAAGTTGGATTATATATATTTAGAATATAATATTTTAAAATAAAAACCAAATATATTTTGAACACTCGTCATAATTAATATATCCGAAGCGTCATATTTAAATATCCGAGGAATTCTTTTCGTCCTTTTATCTTATTCTTGTTGCTTTTTTACTTTGAGTAGTAACACACAATTTTTTTAATGAAATTATCCAAAACAAGGTGAAGATATTTTAATTTTTAAAGATGAAAAATTATGGTGAAGACTGAAGAGTAACCTACAAAGTTTTTTATTTAGTAATTGAAATTAATTAATAAAAAAAAAAAAACTCTGATCGGTGCTATTTGTAGGTTCTGGTGGATGCTGATGCTCCAAGCCCTGGAGACCCATACTTTAGGGAGTACTTGCATTGGTCTCTCTCTCTCTCTGTCATACACACAAGCAGCGGATTTAATTTTTGAGATGTTTTAAATTGTTTGTTAAAGTTTTCTAAGTTGATTTTTTAAATTACAATATCTTATTTTATCCGACAATTTTAGATATAAATACTATAGTCTCTGAAAAAAATGCCATAAAGTGTACGACTGCTTTATTTGGATACTTATCACATATATTTCTTTCATCAATTTTAATTTAGGCTGATCTCTGATATCCCTGGAAGCACAACAGCAAACTTCGGTGAGCGCTGAAATTAACATTGTCCTCTTTGGATTATTATTATTTTTTAATTTATTTTCATAACCTTTAATTTCTTAAATAAAATTTAATAGATACGTCCCTCTCCTCAAAATCTTGATCCCGTGCCCATTTAAACAGTTTATTTGTAAAAGTATCTTTTTGTCACGTCGTAACATGAAATTTATAATTCAGGGAGAGAAATAGTGAGTTATGAAAGCCCTCAGCCATCAATGGGCATCCACCGCCTCGTTCTGGTGCTTTTTCGGCAGCCGGGGAGATTGAGTATTCATGCTCCGCAATGGAGGCAGAATTTTAATGTGAGAGAATTTTCTCAACAGTACAATCTTGGTTCTCCTGTCACAGCGGTCTATTATAATTGCCAAAGAGAAAGTGGCACCGGAGGACGAAGGCCTGCAGCAGCCTAGCAATACATATAAGGCAATTATATATACAAATATACAATACATATATGTATGTATGTATAAAGTGTGGAGGCTTAATTCTTGAAATTATAGCTGCATGCATGCATAATGCGTCCACCATAAATAAAAACCTGTGCATATGGTCACAGATTGTCTACATAAACGTTGTCTCTATTTTGTGGTTTGTACTTCAACGCGATGAAATAATGAAATGATCATTTGAGTGAATTTATACTTACTATATGATGAAATATTTGTCGTAGGTGCTAATGTCGATCCAATTAACGCAATAGAATTAAGATTAGATTATTAAAGACATAATAAAAATTGAAAGAGGGAAAATAATCCATTTCTTCTGGTAAGATTGTTCAACTTGTAATGACTAGATATAAGACCCTTGAAAGCCGCTAAAGGCTTGACTCGGCGGGTGGACGAGTCAAGATGCGAGATGATGCTTGCTTGGTGGAGTATCATTAGTTTGGAGTGTTTTGGTGAGAGGCAAAACACTTGTCCCGGAAGGTTTGATGTGTGGGCAAGACATTGCGGGATAATTGGCTTGGTGGATGGGCACTGGGCTAGGCTGTACGCACAGTACGCGCATGATTTGGTGTGGTGCGCGGGTTTGGATGAAGCTGACTAGAACTTGGCTAAGTGTTGGCGGGATAAAGCAGTCTGGCCTGATGGTGTGCAGACAGACTTAGGCGGATTGGCATGTCGGACTAGCACAGTGCACGCAGATGAATGGTGCTGTGCGCGCCTAGGCGCAACCCTGCGCAGATGGGGAAGCCCGACTGGACTGGCAGGCGGGCGCGCGTACGCCAGGCGGGTTCCTGCGCGCTTCTTGCGGGACGGTTGCGGACAGCTATGCTGGGCAGTTGCGGATAGCAGTGCTAGGCGGTTGCGGGAGGCAGTTTTAGGCTGGGCAAAACTGCCCGAACACTTGGCAAAATCTTAGGCATCAGTTTTATTCTAGGTGGGTAGGGATGTTAACCGCAACAATTTTGTAGGCTTTATTTATAAGCCATGTTGTACACGATTTTGAGAGGTTGAGTGACCAAATAATGTGTACAATGAGAGGGTTCCTTTGTATTAAATTGTTGGGAATAATATGAAGGTTGGGTTCGCCCGTAAAGCTGTGTTATGCATTTAAATTCTGCAAGTGTGCGTGAGTCTTGTGGAATGTTTGGCTGACTTGTATGCATTCACTCAAACATAAAAACGAGCAAGCTAAATGTGGGGGAAATCCTTGGGGAAACACGAGAGCTTGTGAGTTTGGGTAAGGCTGATGGAATAAGTGGGGAATTTCTGCCGCACGGGTGGTAAAATTTATGTTAAAAAATTACCCCTGTGACACTAGACCTAATTATGTGAATATGTCAAATGTAAGACTCCAGTCACACGTACAAACAAGAAATTAGAAAACTTTTTCGCTCGAAAATCTCTTTTTTTTCATTTGAATTTAACACGTGGTTGCTCGGAGTTACACATGGCATCCAGGTGTATTATTTTGCCAACTTGGCAAATTTTAAAAAATAAAAAAGAAAGAACACACATAATTTTTGCCCTTCGAAAAAGGTACAATGAAATACAATTAAACCCAATTATTAATTTTTTTTTTTTTGGTTCTATTAAACCCAATTTAATGATAATTGAAGCTCGACGGAGAAATGGTGAGAAAATAATCGCATGACAGTGGTTCGAGAATCCCTACAATTTGATTCCATTATAGCAACACATCTTCATTGATCAAGAACTAAGGGGCGTGGTCTTTCCCCTGTTTTCCTCCATCGTCGACATAGTACAATCCGCGTTCCTCAGTACCACGCCCAATCACCTTCCCCGAACGAATATCCTGCAGTAAGCAAAATGAGGGAAACATTAGCAACATGCAGTTTAACTGTTTTGTAACTTGACTGAAAGAAAGTAGCTTGCAGGATAAGCTTGGAACATAGAGACAATTTTTCAATTTTAAATTTGGGGACACTGTCACAGTCCCGGCCCCCTGAACATCCAAGATACCACCACTGGCATTCACAATCCCATCTTTTGGAGAGTTCGTGCAATTTTCTAAATCGGAGGGGTCATATGTCATCGTATCTGTAGCCCCGCAATCAAAAATCCATCGGGATTTAGGAATATTAGAGGACATCCGGGCTTGGAGTGCGGTACCTGTCTCAATTACATTGGAGTCCCGTATACAATTTTGGGAATTTAAAAAACTGTTGCTACTAGAAATACATGGAGGGACTGAAATTAAAGAATTTGAAACTACAGGGGTGAAATTAGAAGGGGGAGGAATCTGAAAGGCATAAGTTGATGAGGGGCAGGATGGTAATTCCCATCCATGCCCCATACCTAAAAACGCAGCACCCTTGTCTCCCCCATTTTCATCCGCCGCTACTGCTGGGATTTCTGCTCCTCCACTTCTGTTCTCGGTCACCCCATCTCCTCCGCCGGCGGCGACTGACGCCGTGCCGTAGGCCGGTGCTGTGTTGTCCCGGCGGCGACTTCTCCACCCATCGGGCCATCCAATTATCTCATAACACCCTTCGATTGAATGCCCTATGCGCCTGCACTTCGCGCACTGAGGCGGTCCGCTATGGGCGGCGGAGCTGCTCCCACCGCCACCTGCTGTGGTATTTCCGCCGCTATTCGCGTTCCATCGTGGTGCCGCCGGCCCAAGCCTTGGCGGCCCTGTTCCTCGCGCATCCGGTTTCTTCCCGCGACCCACACCCATTCGTCCGGAGCCCTGTTTTCCAGCAAGTAGGCCGGCTCCGATTCCTGTGTCCGATGCCGATGATGAGCTCCGACCACCCAAAATATCTCTCCGGTTCCCTTCTCGTCGTATGGTGGCATAGGCCTTCTCAACCGTGGGCAACGGGTCTTCTTTCAGTAGATCCCGTCGTTCCGATTCATATCTATCGTCAATCCCGGCGAGAAACTGGAACAATTGGGTGTCGGACCTGAGGCGATTGAAGGCTGTAATATCACGATCACAGGCCATCGGGTTTGGTTGCCGAATTTCGATCTCGCGCCAGATGCGTTGGAGATTGCTGTAATACGTCTCGATGCTATCGGAACCCTGTTTCATGTTGTTTGCCCTGACTGTAAGATCAAAAATCTGTAGGCCATCGCTGCTTTGAGAGTATGTGGAATTTAGGCCATCCCACAGTGTTTTGGCCGATGGATATTCCGCGAATAGGGTCACTAATTCTGGTTCCATATTGTGTAATAGCCATGTACAGACTATGAGGTCCGTCTGTTCCCATTTAGCGTACTCTGGAGAACCCGTGGCTGGGGGTGGTGGATTCCCGGTGAGATGGCTCAACTTTCCCCTCCCTCCGATTTCCATCTTCATTAGTCGTGACCAGAGGGAGTAATTAAACTGATTCAGTTTTATGTTGATTGAAACGGATTGGGGCACTTGGTGATGGTTTTGACTGATTTGGGGTTGTGATTGTAGGTTGCTGAGTATGCTGGCTAGTTGTGTGGCAAGGGATTCGCCGGACTGTTGCGGTCCCATGCTGGTGCTGCTGTTGCTATCGTCGGCCATGGCCGGGAAAGGTGCGGTAGATGATGAGCAAGGATCGGATCCAATTATTGGATCGTCACCCGCTCTGATACCATGTTAAACTTAGGAGAACTCATAGTTTTGGAAAAGAATTAATCTCTTATTTCTGTAAATTACTGACTCTAGGTACAGGCACATAAATACAATATAGGGCTAAACAAAGAAAGGAAATAAGATCAATCATAGCTAATTACACGATCTCCTAATATACACTTTCCTAATGTCTACAACCTTCCATGCTCTCCAGGCTTTATGCAGAGGCAAATATCTAACCGGCAAAACTCCACCACCCAATGCTTTTCCTAATATCTTAATTATTTAAAACAGTTAGGATGTTAGCAAGTCCTTTAAAAGACATTGTTCGTCGAAATCATTTAATATAAATAAAGCGAAAGGAAAATGTGCAATTTTGAGTTCATATAAGAGTCAAAAACCTTACTGCAACATCGCAAGCCAGAATTCTTCCAGAACATGCTAATCCAGTATTTTAAAGCCAATAAACACACAAAAACGCAAGTACTGATCCCCAACATGCAACTACAAAATCAACAGAATTAAGGAAAAAACAGTAAAGAAGATGGAGAGTTTGTGAATATACTTCTGGGACGACGCTAGTCACCAAAGCTTCCGACATTTTTTCCCTCCCAACTCCTAAGAAATACTTGAGAAAATTTTCGAACGCCATAAAACTGATTAATCCAAGGATATATATAATATAATTAATGAATGGTGCGAGTATATCTCAAGAAAATCTGGGAGATTACCTTTCCTCGCACAAGTGGGGCTGTGATTACTTGTGGTATTTAATCTATAAGGACATTATTTTTGCGATTAATCTTATTTATTTAATGCGATTAATCTATAAGGAAAGAAAACTGTAATAATTCAAATTTATTTATTTATTTTTTCAGACGGATCATGATTTATTTATTGCGGATCCTAATTAATGACACAGGATCATACTGTCCAAACTCCAACGAATCAGCAACGGTCACTAACTAGAAAAAAAAGGCAATTAACATGGGTTGTTTTTTGGTTAAGACTATGTTTGGTTTGCATGAAAAATGTTTTTGCAAGTCAAATTGAAGAGCTTATTACATCATTTGGGTGGCCTTTAAAAATTTCCAGTATAGCCATTACATCGATTCTTTTGAACACATAAGATTTATGATGTACTTTTAGATTAAAAAAATCATTTGATCATATACGATAATCAGTTTTACAACCCCGTACGCATAATTTTAATAGCTGTGACAACGAAGTTGCAGACAGTACGATCATAGTGAATTTCTAAATTGAGTTTCGATTATACACTGAAACGAACAATGCTGCAGTGGAAATTAAGCTCAATCGGTCCTACCCTAAAAGAAATCGATCATAACTACCACATTAGATTATATCAATAAAGCAAGCAACATGTACACAATCTACAACACCATGATCATCACGTCATAAAATTAGCCAAAATTCAGCAGCAATCATTTTGCAAGAACAATCGCAATCGTACAGTACAACCACAAATGCTACATTAGATCATATCTATAGAGCCATCCACATATATTCACAAAAAGAGAAAAAAAAAGTACGAATACAATTTAATCAACAAAGTTCAAGATACAACCCATATACATACACGCACCTCTAAATCTGCCATCACAACTAAATCTCAGCAATTCCGAGTTTCGAAAAGGAGGTTTAAGAAAACTGCATCCATATCCACCAACTTAAAACCCTAGCTGCCATTGCTCAACACTGGATAGACTTAAGTTGTCCAAATAACGGGCATCAATGGCAACACGACTAACACTAGTTATCAGGATATGCAATCCAAAGGGGACTGAAGTCATCAGCTAGATTCAAAATCTGGAATCATTAGATATTCACACAATCTGTTCTAACAAGTAAACTCATCCTGAAATAAAGCCGTGTTGAAAAAGAATGTGCGTGGCTTTATCATTAAAAACCTGAAGCTAAATAGACACAAATCCCTTCTGGATAGAGCTATGCAGATAAACCAGGAAAAATAGCAGAACAGCTTTGTATTCAGAGTCAGCTGTTCTACCAATACTTACCACCAGGATGAATGGTTGAAAGTCGAGGAAACCACTTCCAGACAATATAGATAGGCAGAGGCAGGAGAAATGAGTTCAAGAATTTGCAAAACGCATTTGAAGCCCATTGAAAATCAGAACGTCGGACAATAGAAAAAGGTCGAGGTCGAAAACACCAGGGGAGATATTGTCACATTTGTGATGAATAACATCACTGTATCGTTCTGTTGCCTCTCTAAGCAAAAACTAATAGGGAGAAGTGGTTCTTGATGTTTAAATTCAATCTTGTATGGGGGTTTGAGAAGAGTCGAGTCAGCTATAGAGTCTAACAAGCTAGTCGAGAAAAAAGCTCCACTCAACCTTGAAAAGCCTATGACTGTGAACTCAAGCTCAAGCTAATCCACCCGACTCCTCTGATGAATCAACCTTGAGCTCAAAATAGCTAATTAAAATTTTTAAAAAAAAATGTTTTCATATTAGTTTAACTTTAATAATGATAAAAATTATTGCCATAGAATTATTTTTAATTTAGCATATAAGAAATTTCAATGATAATTATATATATTAATATGAAGTTTGAAATTATTTGCATAAGTAAATGATACTACTTACTAATAATACATATTTGAAGATATGTACAATATAAATAAAAAATTAAATTAAATGCTAATGTAATTAATAGCATATAACAATAACAACTATTTAAATTAATTAGATCTTTTAAAAGATCTAATTAATTTAAATAACAACTTTTTGTAAGAGGATTGAACTCAAACTCAAACTTGAGCTCTGAAGTTATCAAAAACATGACCCAAGTGCAACCCCATTAGCTAGTGGATCATGTCGATAGGGTGAAATGTGAACTAGTCAATCTTGGAAGAAGATAGAACAAAATAAGAGGATCGGCAATCTTATTCAATTTTTTTTCCAAAGATGAATTCATGGGTGAAGGGAACCTGATTTCATAAGTTATAAGATAGAATTAATTTATCTATCCACCATTTGATGCACGAAAGAGTGGCACATCATCAGTTCTAAAAAAACGTTGAGCTGAAAAGGACCAGCATTTACTTTTACCTCAAGGCCAAACATAATCAGTAATCCATTCAGCGAAGAGCAGGGTGGTGAGCATACCTGAAGTTATGTATTGGCAAATATGTACTGTTGTAGGGACTAAAGCTCCGATATATCAACTATTCTAGAGACTAATAGTCCAACTAAGTGATACTCCTGATAGAGTAAACTAATAGACTTACAATAGGAAACTGATGGTGGCAATTGGCCTTTATGTGTTCTAATTCCTAAAAGGCAGAACACGACGGATGTGAAAAGAATTTGAATAAGATTTCTGAAATGAAGTGAGATATATAAAATAAAAATTCAGATCAATTAGCTATACTAACAGGATAATTGAGCAAGCTATCCAACAAATGGGCATTTCAGAAATCAAAGTTCTCCAGCTAAGATTTTAACAGATTTAATGAGACAAGAACATTCAAATAAGAAGGAGGATATTGCTGACAGAACATGCACTTTATTAGAAGAGAACTCGTTCTTGAACTTACATCTGCTCATATGAAGAGTGTGGAACGGGAGGAAGAGCATGGAATGGGAGGCGCATCGTAACACAGAAGAAGTAGCAGAAAACAAGAAGGAAAGAAAACATAGAGGATTCATGTATTATGATTTCGAAAATCAATTTAACATCAAATCATGAGCAAAGCAATGTTGGAAACAAGATTCGCAGAAGAGAATCTGATCAATATGAAAGGAAAGAAATGGTCCTATTCAGTTATGAATGATGCAGCACAACCAGGCTGAACAAGCTATCAGACTTCCAAAGGCATCTTCAAAAGATTTCTATGGACGAGATGGGAGTTCACCAGAAGCCTAAGAACTAAATTCATCTCTGCTGAGGAAACCTAGAGGAGCAAGAGAGAACGAAAAGCCCCAATCTTCGACTAATTTCAACTTCAGACGAGCTTAAAATTTTAAGTGGACATAATGAATGCCTGAATCAAGTTTTCAGCAGCACGTTTCTGATCAGATGTGCCAGATATTAAAGCAACACGATCACCTCGTGAGGATTTGGATTCTGAAATCTAGGAGAGCTCGCATGTATGACGAGTTGTGTTTGGGAGCTCGCGATATAAGCTCTCCTTCTGCCAGTTGAGAGTATTGCCTTATGGGAGAGTTTGTGTGTAACGAGCTGTATTCGGGAGCTCGCTAGATAGCCTTATGGGAGAGTTTGTGTGTAACGAGCTGTATTCGGGAGCTCGCTCGATAGCCTTATGGGAGAGTTTGTGTGTAATGAGCTGTATTCGGGAGCTCGCTCGATATGCTCGCTCCTCAGATAGTTATAAATAATAGAGATGATATGATGGAGAAGGAAATGAGTCTTGGGGATAAGGATGAAAAGAAGAAGAAAAGATAGATAGAATCTAACGCGGAGTCGGAAAAGTAGTAAACCCGTTCCGGATCTATATAAGGAGGGGTTTAGGTCACTACGAAACATAACACAATATACATGAGAAAAAGAGAGAAATAGATTCGGTGAATACTCATCAATTTTGCAACGGGAATTCTATTGCAAAGTAATTGTTTTTTTATTATTTATATAAAAAATAGAAACTTGTGGTTACAAATTGACCCCAAAGTTTATATAAAAAATAGAAACTTGTGGTTATCAATTTTGCAACGGGAATTCTATTGCAAAGTAATTGTTTTTTTATTATTCATATAAAAAATAGAAACTTGTGGTTACAAATTGACCCCGCTGATATAAGTTGTCAAAATCCTCTAAAATAAAATCCATTGCAGGACCATCAAATTATATAATTTCAAACTTCACAATTAGGGTGAATTAAATCTAAAATGCTCGAAAATGACACGGTATATGGAGATCCTAGATCCTCTGATCATAAATTTCGGTCCATTTTTCCGACTTTAAGCACCTTCCCAAAATAGTAATCAATTAATCACTTAATTACGGGGAATCAATTTACTGGAAATTCCTCCTCCCATAAGCTTGAGGGTCCATTCAATATTCGGTTTACTCAGATCGACACCAATACTTCATTAGTTTGTCAGAAACGGAAAAGATGCCTCCATGTACAGCGACACCAGGACGTCTTTAGGGCACAAAAGGTTAAGACTTATGATGACAGTCGGATCGATCACCTATAAATAGAAACATCCCGTAATGTGGCAATGCATGCATATTTACAAAACAA
This sequence comes from Lantana camara, assembly GCA_037501455.1. Classification (NCBI taxonomy): domain Eukaryota; kingdom Viridiplantae; phylum Streptophyta; class Magnoliopsida; order Lamiales; family Verbenaceae; genus Lantana; species Lantana camara. The sequence goes on along the minus strand of CM074856.1, from coordinate 3,235,609 downwards.
CATACATACATATTTCACATATTTTGGGGAGCAAAAATAGTACTTAAATATGTCGAGAGAGAGGAACCCTATGGTGGTTAACGGCGTCATCGGAGATGTGTTGGACCCTTTCACCGCCACGACGGAGCTTCGAGTTTATAACGATGGTCGGAACTTGGTTTCCAACGGATGTAATCTGAGACCATCTCAAATTGCTAACAGCCCTAGGGTTGAGATCGGAGGAGAGGACTTTCGGAACCTTTATACTCTTGTGAGATTTCTTCTTCTTATTCTTCTTTCTCCTCCTCTTCTCTAAAGATTCAGGTTTACATGCATTCATGATTTATGGGATGACCACGAAACTTTAATTTGAATATATGTTGTTAGTGATATTTGTTTTGTCGACCCCTCGGGAAAATGTACAAGATTTGCTGGTATGAAATTGGGTCAAGAAAAGTTGGATTATATATATTTAGAATATAATATTTTAAAATAAAAACCAAATATATTTTGAACACTCGTCATAATTAATATATCCGAAGCGTCATATTTAAATATCCGAGGAATTCTTTTCGTCCTTTTATCTTATTCTTGTTGCTTTTTTACTTTGAGTAGTAACACACAATTTTTTTAATGAAATTATCCAAAACAAGGTGAAGATATTTTAATTTTTAAAGATGAAAAATTATGGTGAAGACTGAAGAGTAACCTACAAAGTTTTTTATTTAGTAATTGAAATTAATTAATAAAAAAAAAAAAACTCTGATCGGTGCTATTTGTAGGTTCTGGTGGATGCTGATGCTCCAAGCCCTGGAGACCCATACTTTAGGGAGTACTTGCATTGGTCTCTCTCTCTCTCTGTCATACACACAAGCAGCGGATTTAATTTTTGAGATGTTTTAAATTGTTTGTTAAAGTTTTCTAAGTTGATTTTTTAAATTACAATATCTTATTTTATCCGACAATTTTAGATATAAATACTATAGTCTCTGAAAAAAATGCCATAAAGTGTACGACTGCTTTATTTGGATACTTATCACATATATTTCTTTCATCAATTTTAATTTAGGCTGATCTCTGATATCCCTGGAAGCACAACAGCAAACTTCGGTGAGCGCTGAAATTAACATTGTCCTCTTTGGATTATTATTATTTTTTAATTTATTTTCATAATCTTTAATTTCTTAAATAAAATTTAATAGATACGTCCCTCTCCTCAAAATCTTGATCCCGTGCCCATTTAAACAGTTTATTTGTAAAAGTATCTTTTTGTCACGTCGTAACATGAAATTTATAATTCAGGGAGAGAAATAGTGAGTTATGAAAGCCCTCAGCCATCAATGGGCATCCACCGCCTCGTTCTGGTGCTTTTTCGGCAGCCGGGGAGATTGAGTATTCATGCTCCGCAATGGAGGCAGAATTTTAATGTGAGAGAATTTTCTCAACAGTACAATCTTGGTTCTCCTGTCGCAGCGGTCTATTATAATTGCCAAAGAGAAAGTGGCACCGGAGGACGAAGGCCTGCAGCAGCCTAGCAATACATATAAGGCAATTATATATACAAATATACAATACATATATGTATGTATGTATAAAGTGTGGAGGCTTAATTCTTGAAATTATAGCTGCATGCATGCATAATGCGTCCACCATAAATAAAAACCTGTGCATATGGTCACAGATTGTCTACATAAACGTTGTCTCTATTTTGTGGTTTGTACTTCAACGCGATGAAATAATGAAATGATCATTTGAGTGAATTTATACTTACTATATGATGAAATATTTGTCGTAGGTGCTAATGTCGATCCAATTAACGCAATAGAATTAAGATTAGATTATTAAAGACATAATAAAAATTGAAAGAGGGAAAATAATCCATTTCTTCTGGTAAGATTGTTCAACTTGTAATGACTAGATATAAGACCCTTGAAAGCCGCTAAAGGCTTGACTCGGCGGGTGGACGAGTCAAGATGCGAGATGATGCTTGCTTGGTGGAGTATCATTAGTTTGGAGTGTTTTGGTGAGAGGCAAAACACTTGTCCCGGAAGGTTTGATGTGTGGGCAAGACATTGCGGGATAATTGGCTTGGTGGATGGGCACTGGGCTAGGCTGTACGCACAGTACGCGCATGATTTGGTATGGTGCGCGGGTTTGGATGAAGCTGACTAGAACTTGGCTAAGTGTTGGCGGGATAAAGCAGTCTGGCCTGATGGTGTGCAGACAGACTTAGGCGGATTGGCATGTCGGACTAGCACAGTGCACGCAGATGAATGGTGCTGTGCGCGCCTAGGCGCAACCCTGCGCAGATGGGGAAGCCCGACTGGACTGGCAGGCGGGCGCGCGTACGCCAGGCGGGTTCCTGCGCGCTTCTTGCGGGACGGTTGCGGACAGCTATGCTGGGCAGTTGCGGATAGCAGTGCTAGGCGGTTGCGGGAGGCAGTTTTAGGCTGGGCAAAACTGCCCGAACACTTGGCAAAATCTTAGGCATCAGTTTTATTCTAGGCGGGTAGGGATGTTAACCGCAACAATTTTGTAGGCTTTATTCATAAGTCATGTTGTACACGATTTTGAGAGGTTGAGTGACCAAATAATGTGTACAATGAGAGGGTTCCTTTGTATTAAATTGTTGGGAATAATATGAAGGTTGGGTTCGCCCGTAAAGCTGTGTTATGCATTTAAATTCTGCAAGTGTGCGTGAGTCTTGTGGAATGTTTGGCTGACTTGTATGCATTCACTCAAACATAAAAACGAGCAAGCTAAATGTGGGGGAAATCCTTGGGGAAACACGAGAGCTTGTGAGTTTGGGTAAGGCTGATGGAATAAGTGGGGAATTTCTGCCGCACGGGTGGTAAAATTTATGTTAAAAAATTACCCCTGTGACACTAGACCTAATTATGTGAATATGTAAAATGTAAGACTCCAGTCACACGTACAAACAAGAAATTAGAAAACTTTTTCGCTCGAAAATCTCTTTTTTTTCATTTGAATTTAACACGTGGTTGCTCGGAGTTACACATGGCATTCAGGTGTATTATTTTGCCAACTTGGCAAATTTTAAAAAATAAAAAAGAAAGAACACACATAATTTTTGCCCTTCGAAAAAGGTACAATGAAATACAATTAAACCCAATTATTATTATTTTTTTTTGGTTCTATTAAACCCAATTTAATGATAATTGAAGCTCGACGGAGAAATGGTGAGAAAATAATCGCATGACAGTGGTTCGAGAATCCCTACAATTTGATTCCATTATAGCAACACATCTTCATTGATCAAGAACTAAGGGGCGTGGTCTTTCCCCTGTTTTCCTCCATCGTCGCCTTCCACGAAAGTGTTACCCATTTGCAACTCTCACCACCACAATTGCTGTCGTCGTTTGTCTTTGGCCGCATTCCTTACATCTTAGAACAATCTTTGATTCCTTTTGTTTGATGTCTCTTGCAAGTTCTTTATCAGCCGTGCTCGTGATGATAAAATTTTGAGAGAAGAACAAAAACATTTGAAATAACAAAAACCTAATGTTGTTTGAAGCATTTAAAAAAAAAAAAGACAATTTTCTACACATACTCTCTGGACAATATTTCTTTTTGGTTTTATATTCTTTCTTTTTGAAGAAAAATCTTCGTCTTTTCTGAAATTTATGTTTATTATTCTCTATCCATTTTTTAGGTTTCTTTCTCCATCCATATCTTTTATCTTTTATCTTTTTTCCTAAGTTTTCTTTTTTTTATATGATTGTGTACGTCCATATGTTTGCGGTATCAAAGTATTTCATTCACAACATATTGTGACTTTATTTTTAACAGCATTATGTAGTTCTCTTTCAAAACATTTATGTGCTATAAATTGATCTATAATATATTGTGCTCCTCCTAATGTTTCTGCTATAAATCCTTCGTCTACTTGATATAATGAGCATTTCTCGGTTGTGATTAAAAGAGTCGAAAAGCTCCTCTTTGGATAAAAAGCCAAAACGAAAAACTTTTCCGGACAAATGACACTTATTTAGTCCATCACGATCTCGATTTCCAGCTACCACGTGCACACAAATTGACTCCCCAATCACGTGTGCGATAAACTTGATCGACTCAAGCACAAAATATAACAAAGAAACGGACCCATTTTGTAGTGTAGAAGAAGGTGACTAGAAAGAAGCGAGAAGGTGGATTGGGTCTTAGAAAAGCTTAAAAAAATATATAACGATGCTCGCCAAAACAGGATGGAGAATGCTCAACAAGGAAACCACGGTGTGAAACTAGATACATAAGAAAAAATATTTAAAAGTGGAGGACAGTCTTGATCAAATATAAGCCTCAACTTATGGTTTCTCGAGCAAAGAAGGGGATAGTTAGAAACACTTGAATGGTGGAGCCATTTTGCAACTGGAGGATTGGAAACAATGAAGGGACGTTTTTATGGAACGATAGATGGTTATCACAAGACAAACTAGCGGACATCTTTAGAGTTAATATTTATGAGGAGTATAAAGATCTTATAGTATGCAATCCCATTGACACAGATAAAAACTAAAACCTGAATAAGCTGAAAACATTATTGTCCAAGGAGGTTGTGAATGAGATACTTAGTGTCCTAATTGCGCTGCATGATAACAGAGATAAGAGAGTTTGGACTGGAAAGACTAACGAGGAATTCTCCTATAAACCGACATATAGTTTGCTTATGGTGTTGGATGAGACATGCGAGAAAAATCGAAAATGAATTTTTTAAATTACCTCACCCACAAAAGTTCATGATTTTCCTATGGCTTTGCCTGTTGGGAATAGTGCCCTGAAAATTTCAATTTGTTGAATTAATTAAACTGAATTTACAGCAAGTTGTGAGTATTTCACATATTAATAATTAATGACGTGTGGTGGTATTCTCATATGAAATGTGTTTCATAGGAAAAGACTTTGAATACCGAAATCACGTGTCATTAAAGTTCTAGTCGGTAAGATAAAGAATATGTTCTTATCAAGACTATAACGTGGTTATATAAGATGATTAGTCTTTCGTCATAGGGAATGGTGATTCCAATTATAACACGTTGATGATTTTCAATAGGATTGGAAACATCGAACTGGATCACTGAGATTATTTATTTTATACTGCTATCTAAAATAAATAAAATCTCAGGAAGCATTGTACTCTTAATCCTGATAATATTTCGGCTTTAGGCATGTAGTGTTAGTCACTGTAACATACTCGAAGTGAGGTCTCGGTAACGGGTGGCCAAAATACTTTGTATGATTCGGTGACAGCATGAAATGTGCTAAAAAGTTATATTGATCGAGGAATCTGTGGCCTTGCTGGAAGGTAAGAGGTATCCTTGAAATAGATTTGCAAAAGTTCGAATTAAGACTTTGGCCAAAGCACTTCGCGTGATACGTCACCGAAGTTGTATGTTGAATGTGTTTCACATACAGAGAATTTAAACTTAAGGCGAATCAATAAATTTCAAATTAGAGATGAAAAATAAATGATAGTAGTTGCAATTTATTTTTCATGGATATCTACATGGAGGAGTAAAATGCGAAATTATTCTAGATCGAAAAATTCTTGAATAATTTAATTAATTTTAGAGTGCAACAATATTTATTTAGTGGAATTAAATATTGTTAAACGGTAATTAATTATTATCATGGGATGATAATATATTAATCCGTTTGGAGCTAAAATTAATTAGTCCTGCAGGTCCCCCTGCAAGCCCTAAATTGAAAACCCAAAGAGAAAATATTAAAAGGAGAAAGAGAAATGAATTTTTCAAAGTGTTTGAAAATAGCCAAGGGATTTATTTTAAGAAAATAAATCAAGTTCCAAAGAGTTGGAAATGCCTGGAATTTTATTTTGGAGAAAATAAAATTTTAATTTTTAAAAAAAAAAAAAGAAAAAAAGAGTGACGTGGCATTTTGCTGACGTGGTGCTGACGTGTCACGCCACATCAGCGGGTTGGGCCCCAGCTGGCGCTGACGCAGCGCCGCGTGGCGAGACACGCATACGGCCGAGATCGGACCGCGTCATCGCCCATGTGCAGCCCAGATGTGATCTGAAATCAGGCGGGTCAAACGGGTCGGTCAATGGATAGGGCCGGGTCGGTTTCCGAGCAGGGTTGGACCGGGTCCGGGTCAGGCCCGGACACGTGTCACGTTCTGGAGCCTTCTACGCGCACCAACACGCGCCAACCACTTGGCGGCCTTCCGGCGGCGCGTGGTTGGTGGCGTTGGATCCGCGGCGATGAGCTCTTCAACGTGGTGCAATTGGATTGGCCGTCCGGGACGCGGTTTGTACGCGGGGTTGTAAAATGACCTTTTTACCCTTCATTTTATCCCTAAAAAGACCAAAATGCCCTCCGGTTTTTGCCTATAAATAGCTGACCCCCTTGCCATATTTTCTCATTCCAATTTTCAGCCAACTTTGGCTTTAGAGAGAGCTGTCCTCTCTCAAATTAATTGATCCCTAATTAAGGGATTAATTAATATATAATTAGGTGGTTATATAATTAATATATAATCCGCTTAATTATTAAAAAATTAGGGAATTTTCTAGTCTAGAAAAATGATTTTTCTAGAAAATATTTTCTCGAGTATTTAGGGAAATACTCGCGGAGCCCACACTCCGAGGGTCGAGTCGGGGATATTGCAGGGAAGCTCTGTCGGTCTCACGAGCGGGAAAGGAGCTGGAAAAATGCCGTTAGATAGCCATGTTTGCAGTACGGTAATATTTTACAGTTATATTATTTTAAGCATGATAAATTATGTGCTCTTAAGTGTTAATTGCATGTTAGATATTTATCTGCTTAAGTGATTTAAAATTTATTATCAATTGTATGTATATACTTGAGTAGATCCGGCTAGTCTTCCGCTATTGTATTAAAATGTTTCAGAAATATTTTAATACTTGTATTATAATAAAAATTTTAAAATGTGGTCCCAGACCGCTACTGTTCTGGGCCCGCCTCCCAGCAACTGGTATCAGAGCCGTGCTCTAGATATATACATGCATTGATATGATGCATGCGATGCATAATTTTAAATCTGCTACTGTGCACGTAAATTCTGTCAAAGGAGGCTGGTTTTTTAGTGAGACCGTTTGTGACCCCTCCAGTGTTTCCTGGGAATTTACGTGGAATGGTAATTTTTCTGGGAATCGATTTCAATAATCTTCTTGGTTAATTACCGAATCAGTAAACATGATTTAAATTATGAGATAATTTATTTATAACATGTTTACTTTATGTCATTTATTTTAAGCATGATAATTATGTGATAATTATACAAGCATGCTTAATTGATTTAATTTATGGCCTATTTATTTTGTGTCATTTAAAATTTTAAGCATGATAATTATGTGATAATTATATGAAAGCATGCTTAATTATTTTATTTTATGGCATGATTATGATAATATGAGATATTATGATATTTACAATTATGCGTATTTTATTTAATGTGATTAAATAATAATGTTTAATAGAGATTGAATGAGATGCATGATTGAACTAATATTTTTCGGCCTCATTAATAAATTGTTATTAAATTGCCTTAAAATATTATTATTGGGATTTTAAATATGATTTAGTAATCCTAGTGGGAGGGTATTAATTAGATTAATTACTTCCGAAAACAAGACGCCAAAAGTGATTATAAGATAATTAAAAGATAATCCACACCTTTTAAAAATTCAAGTGGGAGCGAGATGAAAAGAGTTGGATTCTCACGGCCTCCATTACCCGTCTATAGTATAGTGAATATATACTACTTCCTTCGGCGGGTATGTATTCATGGTATACAAGATTGGACTTCTACGGATAGAATGAAATACGGGAAAGTTAGCTCGACCACGCCTCCGTGGAGTGTCTTGACCTACTCGTACGGACTTCTAGGTAATGGTGCACACTTGACTAAGTAATGTATTAACCTCCCTTCGGAGCTATGTTACATTTACTTAGAGGCCAAGGGTTGAAGTGGTGGAGCGACATTGTTTGGTAAGAGTTACCTAGACGACATGATAATTAAGAATAGTTCTTGCTTTTCTAAGCGGTTTTCGACCTCGCCTCCGGGGAGTCAACTGCAGTTAGTTAAGTCACCATTGCGTAAATCAAAATGCTTATGTGGATTTCATTTATTGGTTGGACGCAGAAGAAAGTGAAATACATAACCATAACTTGCATAATTTTATTTATTTAATTCAGTTTTATAATTACGATCTCTCTTAGCCCACTCCAAACTATTTGTCTATAAGGAAATAGGCTAGTAAGGGTTCAACTATGCTGACTAACTAATAAATCTTGGCATCGTGTTGAGACACGAAAGTTTATGTACTCACTGAACCTTATCCGAAAATTTCGGAAGCTACAACCAGTCGGGATTAGAAAGACGTTTATCCCAAATGGATCAAGTGTGATGATTTGGCTAGCCTTATATCCTGACATCTGTCTTAAAAGTTCTTAAGCATCAGACGCATGAGATGTTCACTGATAAGAACATGTTTTGAAGACAGAATCGTACGAAGGTACGAGTCAATAAGAGGGTTGTTAGTTATGAAGATGTTTGAAGGATCACTGATTCAGAATCATATTATGAATATGATAACTAATCTGAACGAGATTGAAAGCCTCTGTGCTTAAAGAAACAATCTTAACAGATATGATACGATCCTATACTCTCTGCCTGAGTCATTTGAACGTTCATGATTATTTTAAATAATTTTTTATAAAACCAATGAACGACCTCAATATGGCAGAAAGGGTGATATAGACTAAGGGAAAAGTTCTCTTTAATCAGACATCTATATCCACGGCCTAGAAAGCCAATAAGTGGAATAAAGAAAAAGGAAAAGTTCCTAATCGAAGGTTCAGAAATAGAAAGTCAAATCCGACAATGGAAAAGTGTTTCTATTTCGGTAGTAACGAGTATTGGAAAGGAAATTATCCGAAATACTTAGTGTGTCCTTTTGCTACGCCGTTTTAGATAAGATATGAAGATATCTTACTCGTTGAAAATATGTTTAGTTGGAAATTTATCAGACTCCTGGTGTGTGAACTTGAGATCAACTAATCCTATTTGCAATTCATTACGAAGATTCAAACTAACCAGGAAGTTTGAAAAACGGCTAACACACAACTACTGGTCGAGGATAATACAAGTCTAATTGTATTAGCAGTAAAGACTATAAAGTCGTATTTTGGCAATATGGTTTTAATATTATTCGTGCCATATATACAGAAATTTGATTTTTGTAAGTTATTTGATAATTAATGGTTTACCTGTTTGTTTTGAACAAACGATTACCGTTAAGCAAAATAAAAGGTTTATTTGCTCTGGCACAATAAAAGATGGTCTTTTATACCTCAATGAAAACCCTAATTCAATTTTAACATTAAGAAGCTTGACTTACCATCTAAGAGGAAAAATTTCTACGTGGCACCTATCTATTGGTCAATTGAATCTGAATAGGATCCAAAGACTGATTGTTGAGTTCTATTGACTTGAAAATAGTATCAATCTACGAATCCTATTTAGAAGGTTAAAATGACCAAGAAGCCTTTTGGAAACAAAGGGTATTAAGCCATGAACTTGCTTAAGTTAGTTCATACGGACATATGATACTATGAATGTTCAAGCAAGAGAAAGTTTTTGCGTACTTCATCATTCGTTTAGATGAATACTCTAGATACAGATATGTTTATTTGATGAAACTTAAGTCTGTAATTTTGAAGAGTTCAAAGAATATAAGACTGAAGTCAAATAGTCAAATTAGAAAACATATCAAGGCACTCCGATTAGATCGAAGTAATGATAAGTATCTATGTTCAGAGTTAAATAGAATTTCTCATATGAGATTAGATCTCAACTATTTGTATGAGATACGACTTGGCAAAGATGTATTACAGAAAAGAGAAATACAACTCTGATAATGATGGTAAGATTTATAAAGAGTCATGCTACCCTATGAATTTCGTTTTGGGGTCTTGCACACAAAACGTCAAATCTAGTTCTATCTAAGTCAGTTCCTAAAACACTGATGGATCTGTAGCTAGGGTGAAAACCCTGTATCTTTTATCTTCGGATTTAAGGTAGCCTGGTCCATGAGTTAAGGATAGATCCTGACAAGTTAGAATAAAGAACAAATGCTTACTTGTTCTAAGGGTATCCTAAGAAGAACGAGAGGTGGTATATTTTGTAATTTGAGAAATCACAAAAGATGTTTGTGAATATTTCAAAGATAATTACATAGATAACCACAAAAGGGTGGAAGCAAAGTAGTGTTAAAAGAAATAACAGTATTAGATACTGATTTCCATAAACCCGTGATAATTGAAAATGTATTAGATACATGTGATGTACCAAATACAACATGTGATGTAGAGACGTGTACACGAGAGCATCATTGTAGTGGGAGGATTGTCAGGAGACCTGACAAGATATCTAAGATTAACCCAAGTGGTTGAATCTAACGTATCTGATCCTGTCACATGTAATGAAGCTATGGAAGATATAGACGCTGACCGTTTGGTCATTATCCATGGAATCTAAGTTAGAATCTCTGTATTCTAACAAAGTCTTGAACTTGTAGAGGCGCCTGAAGGCATTAAACCCTATTAGATGAAATTGGGTTCTACAAGACGATAAAAGGAGAAATGGACAAAAGTAGAGACTTTAAAGCAAAGCTTATGGCAGGGATTTTACCCAGAAAGAAGAAATCATTTATGAGATCTTCTCGCATATAACAGTGCTTAAGTCCATTATCCTCTCCATTTTATCTCATTATCGATTATGAGATTAGATAAATGGATGTAAAGACTATGTCCTTGAACGGGAAAATTTCAAGAAGAAGAGATACATGGTACAACCTGAAGGCTTCACAGCCAGAAATCAGGTGCATATAATGTTAGCTTAATAGATCGATTTATGATCTTAAGCAAGCGTCTAGATTATGGAGCATCAGAATTATAAGGCAATTTAAATTCCTTGGATTTGTATAATTGCCTGATGAACCATGAAGTGTACAAAATGACATCATGATAGCGTTGCAACATTTTTACTTTATACGTAAACAATATTCTGCTCATTGGGAATGATGCAAGAATTTTGTCAGTGGTCAAGATTCGAGCGTCAAATCATTTTGACAAGAAAAGACCTATGTGAGACCAATGCTATTCCAAGGTTTAGACTTTTGTGGTGATCATAGGAATAAGGAGATTGGTTTATCACAAGAAGCGTATATAGAAAAGATGCTAGTAAGGTATAATATGACAAATTCCAAGAAAGGTTCATCACCTTTTAGATTTGGAATTTATCTATCTTGAGATAATTGAAGAGATAGAAGACATGATTAGAGTTTCGCAGCGGAAGTTTTATGTATGTCATATTATGTACAGGACCAGCTGTCTATTATGAAATAGGTCTAAGTCAGCAGATATTAGTCAAACCCTAGAATCTGACATTGGGTAGTAGTGAAAGCATATATTGGAGTGCTTGAGAAGGACTTGAGATTATATGCTTATCTACCACAGTGGTGAGCTCATTTCAATAGAGTATAGAGATTCGGATTTATAATCTGATTTGTATTCTAGATGTTTGACATCAGAACACGTGTTTACTCTAGAAAGAGCAACTGTTAATTGGAAAATGTTAAGCAGACTTGTATTGCTTACACCGCCATGGAAGTCAAATACATGGTAGCTTGAGAAGCAGCCAGTTAGATGTATTGTATTCATGATTTCCTAGTTGTTGGCTCAGAGAAACGTCTAAAAGATTCCTTCACTAAAGTATTGACGCAAAAGAGTGCAAAACGAGTTTTGACACTTGTGTGAAAGGAATAAGACTTAGATGTGTGGCCAAATTGAATTTAGGGCAAGTGGGAGATTGTTGGGAATAGTGCCCTGAAAATTTCAATTTGTTGAATTAATTAAACTGAATTTACAGCAAGTTGTGAGTATTTCACATATTAATAATTAATGACGTGTGGTGGTATTCTCATATGAAATGTGTTTCATAGGAAAAGACTTTGAATACCGAAATCACGTGTCATTAAAGTTCTAGTCGGTAAGATAAAGAATATGTTCTTATCAAGACTATAACGTGGTTATATAAGATGATTAGTCTTTCATCATAGGGAATGGTGATTCCAATTATAACACGTTGATGATTTTCAATAGGATTGGAAACATCGAACTGGATCACTGAGATTATTTGTTTTATACTGCTATCTAAAATAAATAAAATCTCAGGAAGCATTGTACTCTTAATCCTGATAATATTTCGGCTTTAGGCATGTAGTGTTAGTCACTGTAACATACTCGAAGTGAGGTCTCGGTAACGGGTGGCCAAAATACTTTGTATGATTCGGTGACAGCATGAAATGTGCTAAAGAGTTATATTGATCGAGGAATCTGTGGCCTTGCTGGAAGGTAAGAGGTATCCTTGAAATAGATTTGCAAAAGTTCGAATTAAGACTTTGGCCAAAGCACTTCGCGTGATACGTCACCGAAGTTGTATGTTGAATGTGTTTCACATACAGAGAATTTGAACTTAAGGCGAATCAATAAATTTCAAATTAGAGATGAAAAATAAATGATAGTAGTTGCAATTTATTTTTCATGGATATCTACACGGAGGAGTAAAATGCGAAATTATTCTAGATCGAAAAATTTGTGAATAATTTAATTAATTTTAGAGTGCAACAATATTTATTTAGTGGAATTAAATATTGTTAAACGGTAATTAATTATTATCATGGGATGATAATATATTAATCCATTTGGAGCTAAAATTAATTAGTCCTGCAGGTCCCCCTGCAAGCCCCAAATTGAAAACCCAAAGAGAAAATATTAAAAGGAGAAAGAGAAATGAATTTTTCAAAGTGTTTGAAAATAGCCAAGGGATTTATTTTAAGAAAATAAATCAAGTTCCAAAGAGTTGGAAATGCCCGGAATTTTATTTTGGAGAAAATAAAATTTTAATTTTTTAAAAAAAAAAAAGAAAAAAAGAGTGACGTGGCATTTTGCTGACGTGGTGCTGATGTGTCACGCCACGTCAGCGGGTTGGGCCCCAGCTGGCGTTGACGCAGCGCCGCGTGGCGAGACACGCGTACGGCCGAGATCGGGCCGCGTTATCGCCCATGTGCGGCCCAGATGTGATCTGAAATCGGGCGGGTCAAACGGGTCGGTTAACGGACAGGGCCGGGTCGGTTTCCGGATAGGGCCGGTCGGTTTCCGGGCAGGGTTGGACCGGGTTCGGGTCAGACCCGGACACGTGTCACTTCTGGAGCCTTCTACGCGCACTAACACGCGCCAACCACTTGGCGGCCTTCCGGCGGAGCGTGGAGGCGCGTGGTTGGTGGCGTTGGATCCGCGGCGACGAGCTCTTCAACGTGGTGCAATTGGATTAGCCGTCCGGGACGCGGTTTGTACGCGGGGTTGTAAAATGACCTTTTTACCATTCATTTTATCCCTAAAAAGACCAAAATGCCCTCCGATTTTTGCTTATAAATAGCTGACCCCCTTGCCATATTTTCTCATTCCAATTTTCAGCCAACTTTGGCTTTAGAGAGAGCTCTCCTCTCTCAAATTAATTGATCCCTAATTAAGGGATTAATTAATATATAATTAGGTGGTTATATAATTAATATATAATCCGCTTAATTATTAGAAAATTAGGGACTTTTCTAGTCTAGAAAAATGATTTTTCTAGAAAATATTTTCTCGAGTATTTAGGGAAATACTCGTGGAGCCCACACTCCGAGGGTCGAGTCGGGGATATTGCGGGGAAGCTCTGTCGGTCTCACGAGCGGGAAAGGAGTTGGAAAAATGCCGTTAGATAGCCATGTTTGCAGTACGGTAATATTTTACAGTTATATTATTTTAAGCATGATAAATTATGTGCTCTTAATTGTTAATTGCATGTTAGATATTTATCTGCTTAAGTGATTTAAAACTTATTATCAATTGCATGTATATACTTGAGTAGATCCGGCTAGTCTTCCGCTATTGTATTAAAATGTTTCAGAAATATTTTAATACTTGTATTATAATAAAAATTTTAAAATGTGGTCCCAGACTGCTACTGTTCTGGGCCCGCCTCCCAACATTGCCAACATGATAGCTTGCTCACGAATGTACTGAAGTATGATAGAAAATTTGGGAAAAGCAACGTATGTACAAGTTGTTGTATAGGACATGAATAGATGGACCACGTATTGAGAAGTTTTTTCGCACTCCGGTGTAAGGCAAGATTGTTAATGCACAGATCGAACGAAATCTTCATGACTTGTGAGGGTCGGACGGGCTCAAAGAGAGTTTCAATAGCAAAATTGAGAGTAATATGTTACCGAAATTTCCTGGATGAATTTTTTTGATCTTGAAGCTTTAGAATTTTTGGAAAGCATGGAAACGATGAAGCTATCAAAAAATATTATAAAGCTTAGAAGTTATGATGCATGGACACTTCTAAAAATATCATTTTGCCGTGTCGTGTCGGACACTCGTGTCGGAAACCGTGTCCGACACTCCTTACGTGGGAAATTCAAGAAAAAATCCGTGTCGCCGTATCCGTGTCGTGTCGTGTCGGTGTCGCCGTGTCCGTGTCCGTGCATCATAGCTTAGAAGTATCACTTTTCGCTACATAAAGAGTTATTTGAGGACAAAAAATACAGACAAAAGAAAATCTATACTAATTTGTCATTGAATAAACCTAATAAGAGATGGGTGAAACTAAACTCAGATGAAAGTTTTTATAACCACACCAACAATGCTATGGCCAGAGGTGTTATTTGAGATGACAGGTGAAGATGGGTGCTTGGATACACTAACAATCTTGGTAGAGTTTCAATAATGTAGAGGAGTTATTGGGCTTACGTGAGGGATTAAAACTAGCTTGAGAGAGATGCTAATTTTAGAAAATTAATGAGGAGATTGATTTAGAGACGGTCGTGAAATCGATGACAACGGAGGATATTGAAAAGCACCCAATGAGAAATGTGATATTTAATTGTTGATCTTTACTCCAAAGGTCTTGGATAATTAGATTAAATAAATCCCGAGATAAGTTGGCGTAGATAGGTCACAAGGTTCAATATCGTTATTGCATTTAGGATGCTACGCTGACAAAATTGGATGAGTCTTAACTTGAGGTTATTTTTCCTATGTTGGGTTGCTTCGCTTAGGAAATTTTTTTTTGGAAAGATAAAAGAAAAAAAAAAATGAATATAATTGGTGGTATAAATAGTGCAAAAGAAATAATATTACTTATACCATTTTTACTATACAAGATATACATGTTGTTGTTTTAAGGGAGACTGACAAGATTGAAAAAAGGGATAAAATTTTAACCATCCCGAGCTATTGCGTTTTTTGGATTTTACAACCCAAATTATTAAATATCTAAATTTGCAACCGCAACAATTGTTTTGTAGCAAAGTGCAGCCTGATTACACTCATCATGTGACACATAGAAGAAATTTTGTGTACGTGTCACACGATAAGTGGAATCAAGTTGCAATTTATTAAAAAAACAATAGTTGAGGTTGCAAACTTAGACATTTTATAGTTCGAGTTGCATTATGTTACAAATAGTTATCACTTGAAAAAAAGTCATTCTTATGATATGAGACGTGTGAAAAATGCAATGCATCATTATACAATTTTGAAAAGGGTGTCTCCTATGAAAAGTGCAATAATGAAGATATAAAACTTGTACAAAAGCAAAATAAAAATATCAAACCGTTAATAAGTGAAATTTTCATTTATCAATTTCATATTGTAAATTATTATTGAATTAATAATAGGTACAAACTGATACTAAATATTATACATATGGGTATAGTGCGTCCATTATATTATTTGGAGTATATAAGTTTCTCAGTATATAGATATCAAAAATCAATTGAGAATCTAATTAATTTCCATAAAATATTATTTCTTTAATATATTTTAAATAAATTAATCATTAAAAATTTTATTAATATTTTGTATAATTAAATTACTAACACTTTTAATTGTTTAAGGAGAACATAACTCAAAATATTATAGGAAACTTAGTTTACAAATATCCATGGAGTTTTGCTTTCTCATTGAAATTGAAAATTGTATGCGGATATAATTGAAAAAGTACAATTCAAGGTATAAATTAAATAGAGAGAAAAATAACTCGATGAAGATTTGAGAAAAAGGGTAATATTGAAAATGATCATATGTCAAACCCACAGCTTTGAGAAATGGATATTTAGTCCAAGATAATTATATTAAAATTGGTGAATGTTGGGGACATACCCATTGGGCCTTTAACAGACCAAACCTAAGATCAACTCACCTAGGGAGAAGGCTGGTCAGTTCTCCATCGGGTGGCGAACTGAGGAAGCGGCATGAAGCGAACCGGTAAGAGTAAAACTGAGAGAGGTTAGCGCATATGAGATTTTACGAAATGTCCAATAATTCATAACTAAGCTTGAAAATAAGAACGAATCTAGGTTAAGAAGAGAACGAATAATTGAGACTAAGAGGAGTTTGATATCTATAATAAAGGAAGAAGAATCAAAGACATCAACGAGAAAATGAGAGAAAAGAGTGACTAGGGAGGAACCCAACAGTAATAATGATATACCAAAATTATAATTTCTCAATTTTATGGAATAAAAAAGAAAAGAAAAATAAAAAAGAAAAACAATAGTATTCCCATTTTAAATGATGGAATCGAAGTCGGAATTATAGAAAAAGATTAAGTGCTAAAGTTATAGTTTTGAAAGTGAATATAACTTTTACATTTTGGATGACAACAATAAGATTCTTCAAAATTTTAAAAATTAAAAATAATCATAAATTATATTAAAGAAAATCAAACAGTAGAAATAATAAAATATATATAGTTAATATATATATATATATATATATATATATATATATATATTAACTATATATATTTTATTATGATTTTTTAGGTTTTTGTCTATATTTTTATACATGTCTTTTTATTTATTAAATATATTTGAAAGTTATAAACTATTACTTATGCTTAAAAGCTAGAATTATTTAGACAAATTATTATACATTTTAAACTTTTTTTTAATATAATAATATAATTTCAAATATTTTTTTTTATTTATTTGATTTTTTTGTTACTTTTAAATTTCTACTTATTGTACATGATTTAAAAGAGAGATTTCATACAAATATTTTTGTATGTGTAGCTTGAAAAGATCAAGATGATTCATTAAAATTGTTATTATATTTATTTAATCAAATTAGATAGTTTTAATATTCTAATTTATTCAATGAATATATAATAGCCAAACTTATTAAAATAAAATTAAATAATAAACGTGTATCACACGTTCATTTCACTAGCACATTTAAAAATATGTCTTCTGAAAATATTGTTTAAATAGTTTGGCTCTTCGGGAGGTGAAGTGGAGGACGAAAATGAAAGTAGTAGAGAATGGCGGGCGGGAGGGATGCTGTGGGGTTTTGGCACCGGCATTTTTGTTAATTCAGAATACGAATCTGGAGCCCCACTAAAGATTAAAAGCTGCCCAATTAGATTTTATATACATGGTTTTTATTTTCTTGCTAGTGGATGGGTAGTTTGCAGATGAATTTGTGGACCATAAATCTGGAAAAGCTTTTACCCGATCGAACCTATATTAATCATACGATACTTTTTTTTGAATTATTCACTAATTATACAATAAATGTAAAATGTATTTATTTTGATTATATATTGATTTAATCAAATTATATTTTAATTAAAATTATTCAAAAATATATTTGGTCAACAAATTATGATCGTATGAGTTACATCACTTAATAATATAATAAAAGTATTATTACTTAAAATAGACATCAGTATAAGAATAGAAACTTCTTGGTTACAAACTGACCCCGCTGATATAAGTTGTCAAAATCGTCTAAAACAAAATAAAGTCGGATTAAAATTACTGCAGGGCCAACAAATTCTATAATTTCAAACTTCACAATTAGGGCTAATTAAATCTAAAATGCTCGAAAGTGACACAGTATATGGAGATTCCTGATACTCTGATCACAACTTAATTGAAGAAATTGACTCGTAACTTTCTGTCCATTTTTCCGACTTTAAGACCTTCCCAAAATAGTAATCAATTAATCACTTACTTACGGTGAATTAATTTACTAGAACTCGTATTTGTGCAAGTTAATTAGCACGTAATTCCCATTAGCTTGAGGGTCTATTCAATATTCGGTTTATTCCGATCGACACGACGACACCCAATACTTCATTAGTTTTTCACAAACCGGAAAAGATGCCTCCATGTACAGCGACACCTGGACTTTAAGGCACAAAAGGTTAAGACATATGATCACAGTCGGATCACCTATAAATAGAAACCTTCCATAATGTGGCAATGCAGGCATATTTACAAAACAACATACATACATATTTTGGGGAGCAAAAATAGTACTTAAATATGTCGAGAGAGAGGAACCCTATGGTGGTTAACGGCGTCATCGGAGATGTGTTGGACCCTTTCACCGCCACAACGGAGCTTCGAGTTTATAACGATGGTCGGAACATGGTTTCCAATGGATGTAATCTGAGACCATCTCAAGTTGCTAACCGCCCTAGGGTTGAGATCGGAGGAGACGACTTTCGCAACCTTTATACTCTCGTAATATTTCTTTTTCTTCCTCTTCGTCTTCTCTGGCTATTCAGGTTTACATGCATTTATGATTTAAGGGATGATCACCATGAAACTTTTGAATATATGTTTTCTAGTGATATTTGTTTTGTACCCCACTGAAAAGTGTACAAGATTTGCAAGAAACGGGGCCAAGAAAAGTTGGATTATAAACATTTAGAATATAATATTTTAATATAAAAACAAAATATATTTTGAACACGCATCATATTTAAATATCCGACTAGTTCTTTTCGTCCTTTTATCTTATTCTTGTTTCTTTTTTACTTTCTGTGTAACATACAATTTTTTAATGAAATTGTCCAAAACACGGGGAAGATATTTTAATTTTTAAAGATCAAAGATTATGGCGAAAAGTAAATTACAAAGTCTTTTATATAGTTATTGAAGTTAATTAATTAAAACAATATGACCAGGGACGGAGCCAGAATTTAATATTGTAGGGGGCGAAAATCTAAAATATCAAAAATGAAAAGACAAAATTTTTAATTGGGGGCGAAAAGTTATAATATCAAAAAATTATGGTATAAAAATATAAATATATCAAAAATATACATACAAAAATTTCCGTCATTGAATATAACCCCAATCACTGGTATTTGTAGGTTCTGGTGGATGCTGATGCTCCAAGCCCTGGAGACCCATACTTTCGGGATTACTTGCATTGGTCTCTCTCTCTCTCTCACACACACAGCTCATTTTGTTTTTTGAGATATTTTAAATTGTTTGTTAAAATTTTATAAGTTGATTTTGTTAAATTTCAATACACAGGTTTTATTTATGGAGGACGCATCACGCATGCATGCAACTTTAATTTTAAGAATCAAGCCTCCACACTGCATACATACATATATATGTATTATATATATTAAAATTGCCTTGTATATATTGCTAGGCTGCTGCAGGCCTTCGTCCTCCAGTGCCACTTTCTCTTTGGCAGTTATAGTAGACCGCTGCAACAGGCGAACCAAGATTGTATTGCTGAGAAAATTCTCTCACGTTGAAATTCTGCCTCCATTGCGGAGCATGAATACTTAATCTCCCCGGCTGCCGTAAAAGCACCAGAACGAGGCGGTGGATGCCCATTGATGTAGGGGTGTCAATTCTTGACCAGACCCGCCAACCCGACCCGACCCAACCCGAAAAATATCAGGTTCGGGTTGGGGGTTTTTGGGTCGGATTGAAATCGGGTCGGACCCGAAATTGACCCGAATGAGAGAAGCCGGGTTCGGGTGGGTTTCGGGTTGACCCGATTCAACCCGAAAAATTAGGCGGGTGACCCAACAACCCGAACCCACCCGACCCAACCCGATCCGAATTTTTTTAAAAAAATATTTAATATATATTTAATATATTTAAATTATATGGTGTATTATAATTAGATAAAAAATTTATGAAATGATAATTGGTTTAGGATTAGATATACTTAAAAAATAATAATTAATTTATTATTTGAGAATAACGTGATTTATAATGTTAATATTATATAATATGTCTAAATTATAAAATTTTGTTAATTAAAAAGACATACATGATTGTAATATGATTAGAATTAAACGGAGTTCACGGAAAAAAAAAGAGATGTATTTATTTAAACTTAAACAATTAGAATTGCATTATGATTAGTTTAGTAAAAAATATATTATTCGATCTAAATAATTATTATGTATCTAATTTATATTTTACATAATTGCCCTATTGATTGAATTTTATTAAATTTATATAAATAAGAATTTAAATAGAGTTGATATGACAATTAATTATAATTACACTTAGAATTAGATCTTAATTAAGATTATAAACAAGTTTTTAATGTGGGTACAATTTATTAGAGTTAGATTTAGTATTTGATTAAGATTAAACTTGTAACCAAATTTCTATCCATAATTAAGTACTTATAAAATTTCAATAATAATTTATAATATATATTGGTTTACATAATTAACTTAATTAGACATTATGAAATCATTATTTTAAGGATATTTTGGCGATCAATAAATTTCAAAAAAAATTCAAAAATTAACTCGTATTTTTATAATATAATATAATAGAATATTAAATAATGGTTAGTAAAATAAATTTTTTCTATAAACATGTGATTATTATTTGAGAATAACGTGATTTATAATTTTAATATTATATAAATTTGTCTAAATTATACAATTTTGTTAATTAGAAAGACATACATGATTTTAGAATTAACCAAAAGTTTACGGACAAAAAGAGATGCGTTTATTTAAAGTTAAACAATTAGAATTTCATTATGATTAGTTTAGTAAAAAATATATTATTCGATCGAAATAATTTTATGTATCTAATTTACATTTTACATAATTACCATATTGATTGAATTTTATTAAATTTATATAAATAAGAATTTAAATAGAGTTCATATAAAACTTACTTATAATTACACTTCGAATTAGATCTTAATTAAAATTATAAACAAGTTTTTAATGTGAATACAATTTATTCGAGTGGGATTTAGAATTTGATTAAGATTAGACTTGTAACCAAATTCCTATCCATCTCACCCGTTTTTCAACCTGTTCGACGTATTTTGGACTTGTTCTACTCGTTTTAGGCTCATTTTTTACCTCTTTACCCACTTATATCAATTTTACCCATTTTGAATCCATTTTATCCATTTGGATCCAATTTACCCATTTTGGATCCATGTTATCCATTCGGATCCATCTTACCCATTTGGATCTATTGTACCCATTTTGGATTCATTTTATCCATTTTATCCACTTGTATCTATTTTACCTGCATTTTACCCATTTTGGACACATTTTACCTACTTGGATCCATTTTACCTATTTTAATCAATTTTATCCATATTTTGGATCCATTTTATTCATTTTGAATCCATTTTACACATTTGGATCTATTTTACCCACTTACTTGGATCTATTTAACCCAATTGGATCCATTTTACCTACTTGAACTCATTTTACCCAAATTTACCCATTTTGAATCCATTTTATCCATTTGGATCCAATTTACCCATTTTGGATCCATTTACCCATTTGGATCCATTTTACCAGTTTGGATCTGTTTTACCCATTTTGGATCCATTTTATCTATTTGAACCCATTTTACTCATTTTGGATTTATTTTGTGCATTTAGGTTCATTTTACCCACTATTTTACCCATCTGGATTCAATTTACCCATTTTGGATCCATTTTACCCACTTGAACTCATTTTACCCATTTTAGATTCATTTTATCCATTTAGATCCATTTTACTCATTTGGATTCATTTTACACATATTTACCCATTTTGAATCCATTTCACCCATTTGGATCCAACTTACCCATTTTGGATCCATTTACCCATTTGGATCAATTTTACCATTTTGGATCTGTTTTACCCATTTTGTATTCATTTTATTCATTTGGATCCATTTTACTCATTTTGGATCTATTTTGTGCATTTAGGTTCAATTTACCCACTTGGATCCATTTTACCAAATTTTAGCCATTTTGGATCGTTTTAACCCACTTGGATCCATTTTACCCATTTGGATCCAATTTATCTATCTTGGATCCATTTAACCCACTTGGATTCATTTTACCCATTTGGATCCAATTTACCCATTTTTGAACAATTTTACCCACTTGAACTCATTTTATCCATTTAGATTTATTTTACCCACTTAAATCTATTTTACCCACATTTATCCATTTTGAATCCATTTTACCCATTTGGATCCAATTTACCTATTTTGGATCCATTTACCCATTTGAATCCATTTTACCAATTTGGATCTATTTTACCCATTTTGGATCCATTTTATTCATTTGAATCCATTTTGGATCTATTTGGTGCATTTAGGTTCATTTTACCCACTTGGATCCATTTTACCATATTTTAGCCATTTTGGATGCAATTTACCCACTTGGATCCAATTTACCCATTTTGGATCCATTTTACCAACTTGAACTCATTTTATCCATTTTGGATTCATTTTATCCATTTAAATCCATTTTACCCACTTGGATCCATTTTACCCACATTTACCCATTTTGAATCCATTTTACCCATTTGGATCCAATTTACCTATTTTGGATCCATTTTACCAATTTGGATCTGTTTTACCCATTTTGGATCCATTTTACCCATTTTGGATCTATTTTGTGCATTTAGGTTCATTTTACCCACTTGGATCCATTTTACTCACATTTTATCCATTTTGAATCCATTTTACCTACTTGGATCCTTTTTACCCATTTTAATCAATTTTATCCATATTTTACCCATGTTGGATCCATTTTACATATTTGGATCCATTTTACCCACAAAGAGACAATCAAAGTAACGCAGGCTCGAGACTTCAATTCTAACAAATTTGTGGGCAATCATTATTGTAAGGATATTTTGGTGACCAATAAATTGTACAAAAAATCCAAAAATCAACTCGTATTTTTATAATATAATATAATAGACTATTAAAAAAAGGGTCAGTAAAATATTATTTTCTATAAACATGTGATTATTATCTGAGAAAAATGTGATTTATAATGTCAATATTATATAATTTGTCTAAATTGTATAGTTTTGTTCATTAGAAAGACATGTATGACTGTAATATGATTAGAATTAAACGGAGTTTATGTACAAAAATAGATGTATTTATTTGGACTTAAAGAATTTGAATTGCATTATGATTAGTTTAGTAGAAAATATATAATTCGATCTAAATAATGTTTATGTATCTAATTTTTATTTTACATAATTACCTTATTGATTGAATTTATATAAATAGGAATTTAAATAGAGTTGATATAGAACTTAGTTATAATTACACTTAGAATTAGAACTTAATAATATTTATGTATTAATTTTTTTTATCTTATATTAATTGCAATTATGTCAAACCTTACAAACTATATATTTTTATATATTGTTACCAAGTTTTAAAATACTTTAAACATAAATTAGAATTTAAAAAAATCAAAAAAAAAAAAAAGGAAAAAGAAAATCGTTTCGGGTCGGGTCGGGTCGGGTCGGGTTGGGTTCGGGTTATTCGGGTTGGCCGGGTTATCGGGTGACCCGAACAGTGTTCGGGTCAACCCGAATCCAACCCGAACCCGATCAGGTCGGGTTCGGGTTGGGATTTTCGGGTTCAAATTCTGGTCGGGTCGGGTTCGGGTTGGGAATTTTCGTGTAATAGCCCTACCTCAACCCGACCCGAACCCACCCGACCCACCCGAATTGACACCAATGCGTAAACGTTGTTTCTATTTTGTGGTTTGTACTTCAACCCGATGAAATAATGAAATGATCATTTTTACTTACTATATGATGAAATATTTGTGGTAGGTGCTAATGTTGATCCATTGATTAACGTAATAGAAGATTAGATTTTTTAAAACGTAGTAAAAATTGTGAAGGGGAAAAATTATCCACTTCATTTTGTAGGATCGTCCGATTTGCAATGACCAGACCTAATTATATGAATATGAATATGAATATGTAAATGCAAGACTCCAATTCATACAACGTAAAATTGGAGGACTTTTTCACCCAAAAATCTCTTTTTCCGTCTGAATTGAACATGTGGTTGCTCGGAGTTACATGATATGGATGGGAGTGTCCAGGTTCATGAAGACAGAATTAACTTAGTTGGAATAGAATAAGATTAATATCAATATTTACGATATATATTAGTTGGGTTATTTTAGTGTAGGATAGCTTATTTATTTCCTTAAGTTGTTTATTTCTTAGGAATCCATAATTGTTTATTTCCGTAGGAGTCCATAGTGGTAGAAGTCTTTTATTATATATATTGTTCTTCTTGGATTATTTTACGTAACATGAATAATAATCTCAATTCCTAAACTCTCTCTCTCAAATCTCTTTCTCTCCTAATTTTCAACCGGTCGGACGGTCCTCCGGATTATCCCTCTCTTCTCCCCTATTTTCTTAGGAGCCTGAGACTGCTCTAAAGTCTCTTGTGATACGGTAATTCGTATCATTGGTGCTTTCATTGAGAGGATGGCTGAAACGATTAGTGTGTCCAGTTTGCAGCGAATCGACACGCATTTGAAGGAAGCTCTGAACCAGATTGAAATCATAATGACCTCGATACAGGCCATGAGACAGACTGTGCAAAATTTTCGTCCCTTCTTGGCTAAGACAGAAAAGCCGCGTGCAAAGCCTGAAACGGGGATTACGCCTACGGTTGGGGAAACTGCTGTCACATTTGCTAATAACCTGGTAGGTCCTACAATGGTTGTCGATCAGTGTAAAGAAAATTCGGACAACAACGACTCTGTGGAAAAATCTGTCACTCAAGATCCCGTATCAATTGTCGCTTCCCAACCAAGTTCTGAACAACCAATTTTAAAAGAGTCAATTTCAGAGGCAATTCCGACGCAGTCAATTTCGCAAGACCCAATTTTTGTGATTTCCGAAACAACTTTTGGTGGGTCTCTTGCTGCCGCCTCTTGGGAATCGGTGGGCACTGTTCGATGGGTTGTTCCCGAGTTACACCTTGAGGACAAGGTGATTTATGAAGGGCGGGAGAGTGATATGGATGGGAGTATCCAGGTTCATGAAGACAGAATTAACTTAGTTGGAATAGGATAAGATTAATATCAATATTTACAATATATATTAGTTGGGTTATTTTAGTGTAGGATAGCTTATTTATTTCCTTAAGTTGTTTATTTCTTAGGAGTCCATAATTGTTTATTTCCGTAGTCCATAGTGGTAGAAGTCTTTTATTATATATATTGTTCTTTTTGGATTATTTTACGTAACATGAATAATAATCTCAATTCCTAAACTCTTTCTCTCAAATCTCTTTCTCTCCTAATTTTCAACCGGCAGGACGGTCCTCCGGATTATCCCTCTCTTCTCCCCTATTTTCTTACGAGCCTGAGACTGCTCTAAAGTCTCTTTTGATACGGTAATGTATCATTACAGATGCATCCACGTTGCTTTTCTGCTAATGTGGCAAATTGTTTTTTTTTTTTTTTTTAAGAAAATGAAAAACACATGTTATTTTTGCTCTTCGAAAACCTTATCATGAAATACAATTTAATACATTCAACGATAATTGAAGCCTGAAGGAAAAATGGTGAGAAAATAATCACATGGCAATGGTTCGAGAATCCCTGAAATTTGATTCCATTATAGCACGCATCCTTTGATCAAGATTCAAGAATCAAGGCTACTCATGGTCTTTCTCCTGCTTCTTCCACCGTCGCCGGCCTTCCACAATAGTGTTGCCTGTTTAATTTGAACTCTCAGCACCACCATTGCAGCCCTTGTTTTCTTTGGCCGCTTTTCTTACGTCATAGAACAATCTTTAATTCTTTTTGTTTGGGGTCACTTTCAATTCCTTTACCGGCCTTGCTCGTGGTGATAGAGAGCCAAGAGAAGAAAAAAAATTATTTGAATCAACAAGAACCATTAATCTTGTTCAAAATGGTCAGGTTAATTTTTTGGGCATTTTACTGCCATTTTTCTTAATCATTCCCATATGATGGCTGTGCATTTGGTTTATTATTTAAATAACAACATGAAAATCTCACCTCTGTCGAGAAAGGGTCTTCATTTGTGGATGCAAGTTTGTAGTCGTGATCTGTGGGGAGGGGAGATTGCTTGGTTGCAAGCTAAAAAGATTGATGAATTTGTGGTGCGAAATGTAGTGTACATTTATAAGGGTGACATGAAGGTTAAGGCTTATATGAATGACTGCCAGAATGTGTGTGATGATGGTGGTATTAGTGGGTTTGATAATCTTTTCTGTTTAAGTGCTTCAAATTTGTTTTCGTATTGGTTATGGAATACTGACTCTAATCAGAGCCTCGCCGAGCTGCTGGTTTGGTGTTTTAATTCGCAGGTTAGGGCCTTCCAAGCGTGGAAGGAAAGATATGCCTATTTGTAAGAATGGGGAATTTGCAAAATTCGTATACCATCTCACCTCATTCAGCCGATTTGGTACACTAAATTTTCGGTCAACAAATAAACCCCACAATTAACAAAAATAAGCAAATTAGTGCACTTTTTACCCGAATAAGCGAAAACCCGCCGGAAATTCAACCAATTTCTTGGTGGACCCTGTACAAATAGGTCGGATTTCCGACGGGTTTCGGTTTATTCGGGTAAAAAGTGCACTAATTTGCATTGTTTAATAAGTTGTGGGGTTTATTTGCTGACCGGAAATTTAGTGTACCAGATCGACTGAATGGGGTAAGATGGTATACCAATTTTGCAATTTTCCCTGTAAGAATTGTCACCCTATGTGGGACGTTTGTAATTTTGTAATTGACGACTTCCTTATTGTAAATGTTGTCTGGATTCAACAAATCATTACTGGTAATCCTGAGGAAGCAAGCGACATATATAGACGTGATCAACCGTTGTCAGACCTTCAGCCCGAAAGACTGGGTGCCTCAAATTGAGGCCAACGGGTGATCCAATTAAATTCGCTTTGCAAGAGGGGTTGTAATACACTAATCATTATATCTGAAAGTGTATATTTGTTTTCTCCATTTAATAATATCAGAGTACAACCGAATATATAGAGTACAGAAATCCTAACAATCTATACAAAAATATTCTAGATGATTCTATAAGATAATTAGAATCAATTATATCCTGAATATAATACAAAAAATATCTCTAATAGAATAACAAATTCTACAAGATATACATAATATCTTCTACTAAATATATGTAATATCTTCTACCAAAATATATGTAATATTATATTACGTTCACACTCCCGACAAGCTCTAGTCGGGTAGAAGAGGTAGAGTTTGGTATGAAGAATTCGTTGTCCATAAGAATCTCAGCAAATTGATGAAGGTGAAACCTATGGAACTTTCAAATGATGCAGATGTTCCAGACGAGGTCCTGGTGGAACTACCAGAGAATGTTCCAGACAAACTTCCAGAGTAAGTTCCAGACGAAATACCAGAGAGAACAACTCGGGGCTTGGGGAGTGATCCGAAGTGACGGTCGACAGAGCGTCATAGGAGGTGATGGTCGACTGAGCATCACAAGAGGAAGATCCGATGACGGTCGACAGAGCGCCAGACGAAATACCAGAGAGAGCAACTCGGGGCTCGGGGAGTGATCCGAAGTGACGGCCGACAGAGCGTCATAGGAGTTGACGGTCGACTGAGCATCACAAGAGGAAGATCCGATGACGGTCGACAGAGGGCCATAAGACTTTTCCAGTTTCAAAAAAAGTGATGGCCGACAGAGTGTAATAGGAGATGACAACAATGGGGCTGAGGTGACGGTCGATAGAGCGTCGGTGACGGTTGACTGAGCATCACAAGAGAATTATCCCAATTTCAAAAGACGAAACTTGGGAAGGAGAAAAACCCAAGCTTTGATAGCATGAAAGTGTATATTTGTTTTCTCCATTTAATAATATTAGAGTACAACCGCAACCTATACAAAAATATTCTAGATGATTCTATAAGATAATTACCACCAATTATATCCTAAATATAATACAAAAGAATATCTCTAATAGAATAAAAAATTCTACAAGACATACACAATATCTTCTACCAAAATACGTAATGTTATATTACGTTCACAATATCATGGGTGACGAGAACATTTGAAAAATAAGGTAAATTCACTGTGTAACAAAATCTCATGAATCTTGATGTTTACCACCCCAAACATCTTTTAACACATACAAGAAAGATCTATGTGCACAAATCAAGGAACAAATTCAATGTAGGAACCATCTCTCACATCGTAGAAGTGTATTGTCATCCCTCTTTCGCTCCATCGGCACCGCTGTCATGTTGCTGAACATCTCTAACTCACGGTGGAGTGTGGACTCACTCATGTTGGTCGGGACCATGTTGCCAAAAAACTTGACACGTGGCATGTTTAGAAATGCGCCATGTCAGTTGTATTTTTACCAAAATCACAAAAAAAAAAAAAGAAAAAAAAAGTTTATTTGGGATGACGCAAACAAAAGAGGGCGAATAAATTTGGGAACCTACCGTATATCGCAGCATGCACAAGCACAATTAGTGTTGGAAAACGCGAATTCATGAATGTGAGACATTTGTTACTTTCGGCCAGCAATTGGCAATATTGCTGGAATTCTACGAAATCCCCACAACAGTTGGCGAGGTTCCAACTTCCAAGTGGGTGGGGGAAATTAATACATATAATCCACTGTGTAATTTTAATCCGTATCTAATTCTGCCTATTTTATGCGAGGGGACAAAGATATTTTATGTTTGACTGTGTCAACATCGTATTGTGTATGTCTCATTGCACATACTCATATCGTGCTATATATGTATCTACATATTCGTGTCTAATAATACATCAATAGACATATATAGTGTGTGTAACACTATAATATTTTTTTAGAAATTATAAATCTAAATCTCGTGTTGTAATCCCACATCGGCATATAGTGCAAGTTGACCACAAAAAAATAGTAAAAAGAAGAGATACCTTCATGTAAAGCGACATAAGGCATCGGAGGCACAAAAAGGAAGGAGGCCATATGTTGGTCGGGCTCTCCTATAAATAGTAACAAGGGCATGCATGCAAAGAACAGAACATGCATGTAAACATACCTTAATTTCTGGAAACAAGAAATGTCAAGAG
This sequence comes from Lantana camara, assembly GCA_037501455.1. NCBI lineage: Eukaryota > Viridiplantae > Streptophyta > Magnoliopsida > Lamiales > Verbenaceae > Lantana > Lantana camara. Next base: position 3,206,338 of record CM074856.1, on the reverse strand, counting down.
AGAGGAATCCTATGGTTGTTAGCCGTGTTGTGGCTTGTGGGGGATGTTTTAGACCCGTTCACGGCCACGACCGAGCTTCGAGTTTCACATGATGGTAAGCCGGTCCACAATGGCTGTAATATGAAACCCTCTAAGGTTTCAAGCAAGCCTAAGGTTGAGATCGGGGGAGATGACGTTCGCTCTTTCTATACTCTTGTAAGTACATATGATTGTTCCTTCTTTTTTTCTTTTGGTTCTATACTATTACATATTGCTTAGTTATGAAATGAATCAACGCTGATTTAAGCCTCAAATTTTCAAATTATGGTTCTATACTCTGATACCACTCTGATAGGAAAGGGATACACCAAACACTAGTACACGCAGCGGAAATTAAAACTCCTCTCCAAATGCCCAATAAACAATCAACCAAGTATGCGCAAAGGATAGAAAAATTTAACGTGGAAAACCCCTTCAAATCGAAGAGTAAAAACCACGAGGTCTACTAGACTCAAAAACCAATCCACTATAATACGAGGCAAAATTACATCGGTTCAACACCAATAATTCTAACTCCAAATACGAACCAAACACATATTCGATCCAAAACGAACTAGAACACAAAAGGAGAAAAGAACACGAAAATAAGCCGAAAAATGTGCTACTGTTCACACATCGAAAAACCCAATTTACAGTGTTCCAAATCCAATCTCCACCGTTCACTTTCAAGTTCAATGAATTAGGAACCTACTGTCCGAAAATTAGCTCGATTGGACCACAAATGACGTCCCGATCGTCTGCGTGAAGATGCTATCACCGCCCAGAAAACTGTTCAAAATATGCAGAAAATTCACGCCCCTTTTTTACGTTGAAAAGCCCGGCTACTGCTGCTGTTCCTGATATATATCAAACAAAGACAAACCTATTTCACATCTAAAAAGGATTTCCAATATGGGCTTTTGTATTATAATTGAATTGGGCCATCAAATTGGAATTAGGTTGGACTTAACAAACCTCCCCCTCCAGCCTATATGAGGAAGGAGACAAACCACCATTTAATCATTCAAACTTGAGACCCGCCATCCCGGCACAAACCTCAAGTTTATCACGACTCACCACCTTTGTCAACATATCAGCACCATTGTCATCAGTGTGAATCTTTTCAAGCTCAATCAACTTGGAATTCAAAACATCTCGAATCCAATGATATCTCACATCAATATGCTTCGACTTACCATGAAAACTCGAATTCTTACTGAGATGTATTGCACTTTGATTGTCACAAAACAAAACATACTTCGACTGCTAAATTCCAAGTTCTTGAACAAACTTCTTCATCCAAAGTAACTCTTTGCAAGCTTCAGTGGATGCAATAAATTCTGCTTCTATAGTAGACAAAGCAACACATTTTTGCAGTCTAGATTGCCAAGCCACTGCTCCCTCTGCAAAAGTAATCAAATAACCAGAGGTAGACTTTCTCGAGTCCAAATCACCAGCTAAATCCGAATCTGTATAGCCAACCAACATCGGTTTCTCAGACCCAAAACAAAGCTTCAAATTTGTAGTGCCGCGGAGATATCTCATAATCCATTTTACAGCATTCCAATGCTCTCTACCCGGATTTGAGGGAAACCTGCTAACTTTGCCAGGTGCATGAGCCAAATCCGGTCTCGTACAAACCATGGCATACATCAAGCTTCCAACCGCGGATGCATAGGGAACACCTTGCATATCCTTCTTATCTTCATCATTAGAAGGAGACTGTGCACTACTTATATGATCCGATATGACTTGGAATGCATCTCTGAACCTTAATACTTTATTACTTGCATGATTTACTTGAATAATTGAATTGTCCCTTGTGACCAACTTGATAAGCATCATTCCTTTTCGCATGTCATTCATACTTGGTACGCCGTGGGTCTTACTTGGTTCATATAGAGTTTAAGTCATGGGCTTTTGTACGTTTGTTACAGAGTTTGGTGGTGACGGTGAGCCCGAGGTTTAGAGTGTTTGGCCCTTCACACTCTCAGACTCTACTTGCACAAGGTGAGGTTTAGGATTTTGTATAGTTATGCGACCTATGGCCTTAATATGCCGATTTCAACCCTTGCATGCGAATATATATATTGTAAATACGTATGTGTTGGATATAATATGTTTATGACCTTGTGAATCAGTTCTGTTTTGGAAAATTAGATATGAAAGCATATGTAAGCTGTTTTGAAAAGTAGGTTATGTTATGATCTGTTCTGTAGCGATATTGCCATGAAAGATTGGCGTATGTTATATTATGTTGTGAACTGTTCTGTTGTGGATCCTGGGAGCTATGGGTAAGGAGCCCCCGGGACGGTTAGGGCCGTCGGGGATATACCTGTGCGTAGTTCCATTTGAGATATCTTCACGCGACCCATGCGGTAGGGAAGGTGTGGTATCTGGAGCCTTCGGCTAAGGCCGGGGGGGACTCTTGTTGGTTGGCTACCCCTTGAGGGTGAGTCTATTTTAGACGGTTTATTACAGATGGTTAGGGCCAAAGCGAGGCTCTTCCATCATTGGAGTAGAGGTTGGATTGATTTTGATTTACGTTATGAGGAGTTGAGGTTGTAAGCTAGTTCTCGCTGAGCAGTTGATTATGTTATGTTATGGAATTATGAATCGGGATAGAGTCTTTCTGAAAATGGTTTCTAAACTTATATATCTATCTTTTTGGGTTATTTTGAAATGTTTTGGTATGCAACACCTATCCTCGGTTCATGAGTCCATCATTTTATTCTGTGCTGTGCTCTTTATATATATATATTGTGGGTGTGCGTTAGCCCCCTCACTCAGTCAGTTGACTGACACCTCATTTTATCTTTTAGTTTGCAGGATTCCTTTTGGCTTGAGCTAGGCGGAAGTGAGTCTTCGGAGTCACACTTGTCAGTCTAGTAGGTGATAGGATGCATTGTCGCATACTTTACTTATGTTATATATTTATGTTTCACACTTGCAGATTATGTTTATGTTCTACTTAGACCTAAACCCGTGTGGGGTTAGTAAGCTAGTATTTGGATGTTATTAGACATTGATGATACTTATGCAGTTTATTATGTTGGATTATGTTGATATTCGGGATTAGGTATCTATGCTAGTTGAACCCGTCAATTGTTTGGTATGTTGATTTAATTGCTTCCGCTATCTATTGTTGTTGGGTTTCATTGCTTCCGCACTCTGAGTTTGTCAAGTTAGATCCGCCTAGCCTAGTGTGTGAGTTGGTCTCCCGTTCGCTATGATTCGGATTCGGGCATGGACTTTCTATTTCATGACCGGATTGGGGTCCTAGTGCGGGGGATGTGGTATCCTACGTCTGGGGTGCTACACGGCCGCTACCATTTCATGAAGAAAACGGGTTGCGGCCGCAACCCTTACCCCTTTTCTGCCGAAATTCAGTTTTTAAAACTCAATGGCCTGGGTTTATTTTTGTTTCCTAATTCCATTGTTGTATTCATGCATGGTTACATATGTATATTTATATGTTTGCATGCATAGACATTGAATTCATTTGTTTTGCTAAATAAATGCATGCTATGATTTGAAGTTGCTTGTTTTAGTGCATGCATGCATTGATTTTAATTTGTTTGTCTTAATATATGCATGCATACCATGCGTAGGATATATATATATATATAAGACATGATTAAATATATATATTTAAGTATTATTTAATTTATTTAAATTTTAGAATTTAATTGTTATTTATTTTCTGTTATTTAATTTCCGAACATGATTTGAATGTGTCTATCTACCTATTTCCTAATTGTAAACATGTTATACTACGTGTTATGTTCGTTATTTGGAAATCTTGGACTAATTTGATTTAAATATGAAGGTTATGAACTTGAATGATTTTAAACGCTTTATGAAAGGAATGGAATGAATGTTCATATGTCTTTAAGACATTAATAGTGCACATGAACGTGTTCATTACATTATATCATTTTTATACATTCATATCATGATCATCTCATTGCCGAGCGTCTTACTTGGTCATTTTGAGTCTCACTTCACCTTCCTTGCACAGATTTTGATCCTGTTGGAGACGAGGCCGGTCCGTGAGGCTTTTGTGTCTTCTTTTGTAGTTTCAAGGTAGGTTTCTCTTCTATCTAGTTATATGACCCTATATACCTTCAATGTGAAAAGCTTTCGACCAAATTAATATATGTATATAGAGTCGTTTGAAAGAGTAAATGTTTGCAACGTAAAACCTTTATTTTATGAATCCTACCAAACGTTTTGGCGAGAAATGAATGAATGTATGAATGGGGCCCAGGGACTTATTGTGAGTGGCTATCCAGGGAGGCATGGGCCGACGGTGATCCTTCACATTAGTTCCACCAATGAACGGCTTAACCGGACCTCGTTAGGAGTTAGCGAGGAATGGACGCTGAGTGCCATCTGGGGAGTCATGTTCCCCTTTTGTTCAATGAATGGGTGGTCGGGCCTTGCAAACCCGCCACCAACCCGGAGGAAGAAGTTGTAAATGTTAATGAATGTGCACGAAAGAATGATATGCATGAAAAAAATGAATGAATGAATGTTTAATGGACTACACAAGGTGTTGGTTGGAGATAATGCATGCCTACTCGCCGGGCCAAGAATGACCTAATGTAAAGGAATCGTTATAATCCCTTTTGATGATTTCTCTATTTCACCCACTTAGGAAATTCTTTAAAAACCTCATTTGGGATTATAGCTTACATGTGAATGTTTAAATACCGTCATATATTACATTATGCCCTGTTTTTTTACCCACCAATCCCTTTTGCACTAAACCCGTTTGGTTTTCAGTTGTTTTATGCAGTTGTCAGGGAGCTAGGCGGGAATTCGAGTCGTTAGGTCTTGCATTCGTCTCTAGCTCTTGTATTTTTGGTCTTACACTTGCATACTCTATTTATGATTATTGTTTATGAATATTGTTTTGGAGCGTACATGTTTTGAGCCGTGATGGCATATGAATGATGTATATGAATTATTTTTGGAGTGTTGATGCTCGTGGTATATATATATGATATATGTTAAGTTATTGCTTCAGCTTTAGTGTTAACTCTGATTCTTATGGTTCAAGGGTTAGTCCCGCCTAGCATAGTGTGTGTGTATGTCCCCGTTCGCCGTTATTTAGCTCGGGTGAGGGGGATGTGGTACCTTGCGCTCGAGTGCTACATCCTTAAGTGGTATAAGAGCTTCGGTTTGTAAAACCAGGGCTCTCGTGTCGTGCGAGTCAGTCTAGGTCGTTCGGCTTAGGAACTAATTGACAGTGTGTTGCATATGCATCTCTTTTGTGCCTAATTGGTTTAAATTTTGGATTTTGATTGAATTAATTGCATTATCATGCATAAATTAAACCTAGCACGTATTTTCAGTGTTTATTGACAGGATGCCTCCACGTAGAAACCGTGATAGATCTCCAGGATGACGTCATCATCGTGATCGTACTCCTACACCTCCACCTCCACAGCCACAACCGGCAGAGGCTTTTGTAAATTCTGTCATTAACATCATAGATCAGAGACTCCAAGATTACGTACCACCGGTACCTCCAGCACCACCTGCACCTGATGTACCACCCGAGGCACCAATTTTAGTTATACTTAGGGAGTTTCAGAACCAAAGACGTCCTAAGTTTTTCAAGGGAAATGATATGCAGGCGGAAATGTGGCTGAAAGAAGTAGAGAGGATCTGGGAGCTCATTCCATGTGATTCCCGAGAGAAAGCTCGATGCCCCATCACTTTGATACAAGGGGAGGCTTACTCTTGGTGGGAGAGTACCCGGATTGTTTTGGAAGCAGCTGGAGAGGAGATTAATTGGGAAGTATTTACATGGGAATTCAAGAACAAGTTTATTCCTCCTTCATCCGGTACTTGAAGGCTTAGGGAATTCACTGAATTGAAGCAGGGATCGAGGTCTGTGGCTGAGTATATTTCAGATTATGAGAGGTTGTCTCGCTATGCACCTAATATAGCGAGTGATGACTTCCATAAGGCTATGAAGTTTGTTCAGGGGCTTCGATTGGATATCCAGACAGCTCTTGTGGCGGTCAACACGAGCACTTGGGCGAAGGCTACTTTAAAGGCCCTGAAAGTTGAAGATTCTGTAAATGCTAGGAGGCCAGCTTATCGCCAGGGACAAGGGTCAGGATCAGGCTCGGGATTTAACAAAGGAAAGAGGCCGATGAATTTACCAGCTCCACCACCAAAAGGACCTTTCAAGAAGCCTAGAGTAGGTGGTTAGATTGTATCCATTCCACGAGCACCTCAGGCTCCACCAGCTCCTAAGGGACCCCGCAATGATCAACCTCCGTGTACTTTTTGTGGATGGCCAACCCATTCTTACAATAATTGCCGAAAGAGATAGGGGTTGTGCTTGATTTGTGGAAAAGGGGATCATATGGCTTTTGAGGAGATATCAAGCTGGAGCTCAGAGACCGATGGTTTAGGCACGAGCTTATGCCCTTGAGGGCGAGGAGCAGAATGTTGAGGCCGATCCAAACGCCGTGGTGGAAGGTACCGTTTACATTCATAACACGGACACCCATGCATTATTCGATCCGGGTGCCACTCATTCATTTATATCTCGTGATCTATGTGCTACTCTGTGCCTAGCTGTTACTTGTTCAAATTCTTGCTATTTTGTGAGTTCTCCTCTTGGAGGAGGTTTGCAGACATATCGAATCGTCCGGGGTTGTTCAGTATTGATAGAAGGGAAAGATTAATCGGCAGACTTCATCGTGATGTCTATGAAGAAGTATGGGGTAATCTTTGGGACGGATTGGTTATACCGACACCGGGCCGAAGTTGATTGTTTTAAGAAGAAGATTAAGTTGGGTCAAGAGTTGATTGGAGAAGTTGGGTCGAAGAATGTACCACTCTTATTGTTTATGGAAGCTCGCAAGTTAGTAAAGGATGGAGCCATGGGATTTATTGCCTATCTCCTTAACAAGCCAAAGGATCAAAAAAGCTTTGAGGAGAAGGCCGTGGTAAAGGAATATCCCGCCGTATTTCTAAAAAATTTGGGTTCTCTACCGCCGGATCGGGAGATTGAGTTTGTTATTGATTTATATCCGGGATCAGAACCGTACTCTAAAACTCCTTATAGAATGGCTCCGGTAGAGTTGAAGGAGTTGAAGATTCAACTCGAGGAATTACTTAAGATTGGATATATTCGACCGAGTTCATCTCCGTGGGGTACTCCGGTTCTCTTTGTCAAGAAGAAAGATGGAACGCTGAGGATGTGTATAGATTACCGGGAGCTTAATCGGATGACTGTCAAGAATAAGTACCCGTTGCCCCACATCGAGGATCTATTTGATATGCTGCAAGGTTCAGGGATTTATTCGAAATTGGATTTAAGGCAAGGGTACTACCAGTTGAAAATCCGGGAAGAGGATATACCAAAGACAAGATTTAACACCCGGTATGGGCATTATGAGTTCGTAGTAATACCTTTTGGTTTGACTAATGCCCCTGCAACATTTATGGACATGATGCATCGGATTTTTTGGCCGTACTTGGATAAATTCGTTGTAATTTTCATTGATGACATTCTTGTTTATTCGAGGATTCCGGAAGATCATGCCAGACATCACAGATTGGTATTGGAGACGTTGAGAGAGCATCGATTGTACGTAAAGTTTAGTAAGTGTGAATTTTGGATTGACCGGGTTGCTTTTCTAGGTCATATCGTCTCAAGTAAGGGTTTGGAAGTAGATCCTTCGAAGATTAAGACAGTTATTCAGTGGCAGAGTCCGAAGAATGCTTCCGAGGTCAGAAGTTTCTTGGGTTTGGCTGGGTATTACCGAAGGTTTGTGAAAGATTTTTCAAAGATTGCCGCTCTTTTAACTCGGTTGACCAAGAAGGAAGTTAAGTTTGAGTGGGACGAGGCATGTGAGGCGTTTTCAACTCTTGAAGGAAAAGTTGACCACTGCACCGGTATTAGCACTTCTCGAGGGCACTGAAGGATACATGGTTTATACGGATGCCTCGAAAGAAGGGTTGGGATGTGTTTTGATGTAGAATGGTAAAGTGATAGCCTATGCCTCGAGGAAATTGAAGGATCATGAGAAAAATTATCCCACTCACGATCTCGAACTAGCAGCAGTGATCTTTTCTTTGGGAAAGTAGAGACACTACTTTTATGGAATTTCTTTCGAGATCTTTTCTGACCACAAGAGTCTTTAGTATTTATTTTCTCAGAAGGAGTTGAACAAGAGACAGAGGCGTTGGATGGAAACTTTAGCGGATTATGAGTGTACAATTCGATACCATCCCGGAAAGGCTAATGTGGTTGCAGATGCGCTTAGTAGGAAAGCTAGCATGTCAAGCGTGAAAGTGGAAGTTATGGATGAATCTGAGTCTTTCAAGCTGAGAGCTAGTATTCGGAATATTACAGTTCAGCCGGATCTTCAGCAGAGATTCTTTGAAGCTCAAAGAGTGGATTTCGAGGTTCAGAAGTTAGAGCAGAAAGCTAGAAATGATCCAGAGAGTCCGTTTGGATTTGATGATACCGGGCTTCTAAGGTTTAAAACCAGAATTGTGGTTCAGAAAGAGTTGAAACGGTTGATTTTGGAAGAAGCTCATCAATCAGGGTATTCGATAAATCCCGGGGGAAATAAGATGTATAAGGACTTAAAGAAATTTTATTGGTGGAATGGACTTAAGTGGGATGTGATCAACTTCGTGAAACATTGCTTGACTTGTCAAGTTGTGAAAACAGAGCATCAGAAGCCATCGGGGCTACTTCAACCGTTACCTATCCCGGAATGGAAATGGCAGCAAGTGGCAATGGATTTCGTTTCAGGTCTTCCTCGAGTGAAAGGTGGTTTAGATGGGATTTGGGTGATTATGGGTCGTTTGACGAAATCGACACATTTTCTGGCTATTCGGATGTCGGATAAGGTGACTAAGTTAGCTAAGAAGTATGTTGACAAAATTGTCCGACTTCATGGTGTGCCGGTTAGCATTGTATCAGATCGGGATCCGAGGTTTACCTCTAGATTTTGGCAAGAATTGCAAAGGAATCTGGAACAAGGCTTCAATTCAGCACAACTTTCCATCCTTAGACAGACGGACAATCAGAAAGGTTAATTAAATATTTAGAGGATATGTTGAGAGCATGTGCATTGGATTTTCTGAGTTCGTGGAACAAGCAATTGCCTTTGATTGAGTTTGCCTATAAAAACAGTTTTCAAGCATTGATAGAAATGGCGCCCTATGAAGCTCTCTAGGGACGGAAATGCAGGTCTCCGTTGTTTTTTGATTTAGAGGAATGGAATTGGACCAAGCAGGAAGGTGTAAAACGAGGGGAGAAAAAGGAAAAGCCCTCTAAGGCCGTGCAAGAGGCGATTGATAAGGTCCAAATAATTAGACAATAGATGAAAGCAGCCCAGGATCGATAGAAAAGCCATGCCGATCACCGAAGGAAAGATCTTAAGTTTGAGGTTAGTGATAGGGTATTTTTGAAAGCTTTGCCACTAAAGGGATTCTCGAGGATTGGAAGAGGAGGGAAATTGAATCCTCGGTATTTAGGACCGTATGAGATTCTTGAGAAAATTGGAGATAAGGCCTACCGTTTAGATCTACCTCCGAGCTTGACCAGAATTCACAATGTATTTTATGTTCTCAGTTTTGGAAGTATTATCCGGATGAATCCGAGTTCCTATCCGTTGAGGAAGTGGAACTTGAGCCTAACCTCACCTTCGTTCAGAAACCGGTTAGAATTTTGGATCGAAAATTGCAAGAATTAAGAAACCGGCAAATCCCACTAGTTAAGGTCTTATGGAGAAGTGACAAAACGGAAGAGGCTATGTGGGAGACGGAGGATAAGATGAAAAGATTTCATCCCGAGTTGTTTTCGGGCAATCAGTGAATCCGAGGACAGATTCTTTTAAGGGGAAGAGGTTGTGACGCCCGATATTTCGACCGTACAGGTATGACGCATGTGTTTACCTAATTGCGCGAATTAATTGTTTATAAGTGTTTTGTATATTTAATTTTATATTAAATATTAAAATATTAAATATTTATATTTTAAGTTTATTAATATTAGAATTAAATTACTTCGTACCACTTTGATTTTAAAGTATAATTAATTCATGCACTTTAGTTATAATTTAAATATGAACTTAAATTTTGTATTTATTACGGAATGTATGGATTTTTTTAAATGCATTGCTTATGCGTGTTATAAACGTGCTTCGTTCTTATATGATTTGATACCGAAATTTCGTGAAAATTTAATATGTTGTAGATATACGTGTCATGAATATGAATATATGTTCGTTTCATGTTTTTGGGTTCATTTGCATGAGTTTCGAATTTATTTTGTTCTTGGAATCCAAATCGGGGGCTAACGAGCAATTAGCGCACTCTTGGTTCCGTATTTGATATCTTGAGCTAGGAAACTTGGATTCGAGTTTTGTCAACTTCGTTGAACTAGGAAACGAAAATTCGAGTTTAATGAACTTAGCATTATATTTTTCCAAAGTTATTTGAACCTCCGAAATTCAACCGAAACGTGTTACGGACGCCAAAACTGCCACATTTTACTAAAAGAGACATATCTCATTCAAACCTTGACCAATTTAACCATGGTTTGAGCCATTGGAACCCTAACTCAACCAGCTAACCTGCTCTTACTCTCCCTAATCGAACCAACCCTTATTACTTGGAGAAATTCAGCCAAAAATCCCCTGTTCCAGAAGATCCCTAGCTCTTGCCACCCTTGGAGATTCAAGCTCAAATCTCCTCCAAACTTTATCCAATCCACAAGGTAAGCTTACGGTTGTATTATACATTCATTATGAGTCGTTTTGATCCATTCATCCCCAATTTTGAGCTTGCTTTCATAAGTTTTTGGCTGAGAAGATGAAATAGTTAGGTTTTGGTGAAATATGTTGATATCTTTCATTTCTTGAGGAATTTGGTTGATTCAAAGTATGAATATGATGGTCTTGATTCCTTCTTTTCAATTATGGTGATCTATTAAATGGTATTTGAAGCATTCATGAGTTGCCATTAATGGAATTTTGAAGAAAATTCATGAAATGATCACCTATACCTTCATCTCACGTTTGATCATTCTTGGGGCTGATTTGTATGTTGATTTAGAGTTGTTTTGCTGCATATTTGTTGCCTTACCTTACCTGAATAGTTTGGATTGGAGTTGGTATTTTGTTGCTCTGTTTTTCGTCCAGTTTGCTGCATTATTTTACTGCTTTGCGCAGGGTCGCGCCCGCGACCGTAAATGAATGAAATTCAGTCACGCCCGTGACTGATTTTGAGGCTGCTCACGTATTCTGTGTTTTGGAGGAAATTTTCTGAATTTTCACAGTAGCGGCCATTACCATTACATGAAGAAAATGGGTCGCGGTCGCGACCCTTACCCTTTTTCTGCCTAAATTCAGTTTTTAAAACTCAATGGCCTGGGTTTATATTTGTTTCCTAATTCCATTGTTGTATTCATGGATGGTTACATATGTATATGTATATGTTTGCATGCATAGACATTGAATTCATTTGTTTTGCTAAATAAATGCATGCTATGATTTGAAGTTGTTTGTTTTAGTGCATGCATGCATTGATTTTAATTTGTTTGTCTTAATATATTCATGCATACCATGCGTAGGATATAATATATATATATATATATATATATATATATATATATATATATAAGACATGATTAAATATAAGTATTATTTAATTTATTTAAATTTTAGAATTTAATTGTTATTTATTTTGTGTTATTTAATTTCCGAACATGATTTGAATGTGTCTATTTACCTATTTCCTAATTATAAACATGTTATACTACGTGTTATGTTCGTTATTTGGAATTTTTGGATCAATTTGATTTAAATATGAAGGTTATGAACTTGAATGATTTTAAGCGCTTTATGAAAGGAATGGAATGAATGTTTATATGTCTTTAAGACATTAATAGTGCACATGAACGTGTTCATTACATTATATTATTTTAATACATTCATATCTTGATCATCTCATTGCTGAGCGTCTTACTTGGTCATTTTGAGTCTCATTTCACCTTCCTTGCACAGATTTTGATCCTGTTGGAGACGAGGCCGGTCCGTTAGGCATTTGTGTTTTCTTTTATCGTTTCAAGGTGGGTTTCTCTTCTATCTAGTTATATGACCCTATATACCTTCAATGTGAAAAGTTTTCGACCAAATTAATATATGTATATAGAGTCGTTTGAAAGAGTAAATGTTTGCAACGTAAAGCCCTTATTTTATGAATCCTACCAAACGTTTTGGAGAGAAATGAATGAATGCACGAATGGGGACCAGGGACTTAGTGTGAGTGGCTATCCGGGAAGGCATGGGCTGACGGTGATCCTTCACATTAGTTCCACCAATGAACGGCGTAACCGGACCTCTTTAGGAGTTAGCGAGGAATGGACGCTGAGTGCCATCTGGGGAGTTATGTTCCCCTTTTGGTCAATGAATGGGTGGTCGAGCCTTGCAAACCTGCCACCAACCCGGAGGAAGAAGGTGTAAATGTTAATGAATGTGCACGAAAGAATGATATGCATGAAAAGAATGAATGAATGAATGTTTAATGAACTACACAAGGTGTTGGTTAGAGATAATGCACGCCCACTCGCCGGGCCAAGAATGACCTAATGTAAATGAATCGTTATAATCCCTTTTGATGATTTCTCTATTTCACCCACTTGGGAAATTCTTTAAAAACCTCATTTGGGATTATAGCTTACATGTGAATGTTTAAATATCGTCATATATTACATTATACCCTGTTTTTATACCCACCAGTCCCTTTTGGACTGAACCCGTTTGGTTTTCAGTTGTTTTATGCAGGTGTCAGGGAGCTAGGCGGGAATTCAAGTTGTTAGGTCTTGCATTCATCTATAGCTCTTGTATTTTTGGTCTTACACTTGCATACTCTATTTATGATTATTATATATTAATATTGTTTTGGAGCATACATGTTTTGAGCCGTGGTGGCATGTGAATGATGTATATGAATTATTTTTGGAGCGTTGATGCCCATAGTATATATATATGATATATGTTAAGTTATTGCTTCCGCTTTAGTGTTAACTCTGATTCTTATGGTTCAAGGGCTAGTCCCGCCTAGCATAGTGTGTGTGTATGTCCTCGTTCGCCGTGATATAGCTCGGGTATGGATTGACCATTTCATATTCGGGTCGGGTCTTGGTGCGGGGGATGTGGTACCTTGCGCTCGGGTGCTACACTAATCCTTCAAGATTTTTATCCATAAATCTTTGATATATTCCAGGTGCTTGTTTCAATCCGAATGGTAAAACATTCTATTGATAATGTTTTTGTAGAGGACATGTAAAAGCTGTTAAAGGTTTTGTGTTCTCGTGTAATCTTAGTTGCCAATGTCCTGATTTCTCGTCTAACGTACTAAACCATGTTTTTCCTTTTTGTCTATCTTTGATATAATCAATTATTGGAAATTTCTATGCATCTCCTATAGTTTTCTCATTTAATTTTTTATAATTTATAACCATTTGTCATTTTTCTCGTTTTATTTTATTTTTGTTTTCTACATAAAATGCAGGTGTTGCATGTGGACTTTTACTTTCAGATATCAATCATTTCTCTAAAAGTTGTTTACATTCTTCTTTAAATTGATCAATATTTCTTTTAGAATAAGGTATATTATTTTTTACGTTTATTTCTTCTGAAGGGTCTTTTAATTTAATTTCAACCATCATATAATTATTATTCTTATCCTTATCTAAAGGGTCTTCACTAATGATGGAATCTAAGATTTCTTCTATTTCTTTTTCAAGATTTGTTTTTATAAAAAATATTAGTTCTTGATTAACTAGATAATCTAGTTTGTTTATAAGATTAATTTTGTTTTCAATTTTTGCTATGGTTATTTTTACTATTTCACTTTTTTGAGATAATTTTCTAATAACAGGTGCCTTTAAAGTGATATAATTTAAATCCTGACAGAAAGGTTTGTAAAGTTTTAAGAAATTATTTCCTAGGATAAATGGTAATCCTGTTTCATGTCTATACATAGATGGTTTAGTAAAACAATATCCTTGTCTCCAAATTTTTTCAAGATATGTAACATACCAAATATAATAATGACTCACATCTACTATCATTATTTTTAATGGTTGTTTAAGTTTTGTCCATTTAAATATCTTAAGAGCAGGTGAAGCAAAGCATAAACTAGCTCCTGCGTCTACAAATGCTTTTAGTGTCTTTTGTTTTATTTTTACTTCTATAAATGTAGCATTGGAATTCTTCATTTTTTATTTTTTTATTTTTTAAAATCTTCATCTGAACTGTAACCAATTTCTGATTCTGTGACTGTTTCAATCTCATATATGTTTTCTAAATCAGAATAGTCTTCTTCTATAGATTCCAAATCATATGTTTGAGCTAATTGAAGTATGTTTAGTCTTTTTTCAGACTGTTTTTGTTTTCTGGGACATTCATTTGCATAGTGTCCTTATTCATGTCATAGCCAGCAGTGACATTTTTTCTTTCCTTCTGGACAATATTTCTTTTTGGGTTTATATTCTTTCTTTTTGAAGAAACGTCTTCGTCTTTTCTGAAAATTATGTTTATTATTATCTATCTATTTTTTAGGTTTCTTTCTTCATCTATATCTTTTATCTTTTTTCCTATGTTTTCTTTTTTTATATGATTGTGTACGTCCATATGTTTGCGGTATCAAAGTATTTCCTTCATAACATATTGCGTAGCGCCCCAATATCTGGAAGTTCAGGTAAGCACACCACGAGCGGGTCTTCGGGAGTTGGGAGGTTTAATTTAGTCATTTCATCCATTTATTTAATCATAACCTTCATCATATTATATGCATTACATCTCCAAGAATTTATATAAATCGTCATTTACGTGAATTATATGAACTAATTGCTATATGTGACCTAATTGCACTAAATGTCCTTGATTGACCCTTTGTGTAAATATATGGACCTAATTGCATTAAAGAAATTGGAGCTACTTGATCTTTTGTGTAGAGAGGAAATTTGATTGAATGAATTCAAATATTAGGAGGACTTATGTGCAAAATATGATGACTCATGTCTATTCTTTCAAGACTTTGGATTATATCATCTATTCTTCCATTGCATTCTACTTCATTCCATTTTCATCAAAAATAACACACACACACACACACACACAAAAAATACCGATCAAAACACCAAGAGAAGGAGAAAAATTTCATCTCAAATTTCAAGCTAGATTTTGGAGGAATTGCATGCTTTGAAGCTTCATCAACATCATCTCATCCTTCTCTCCTTTATTTCTTCATATTAAGGTATAAATGAAGATTTTTGCTTGAATTCTTGATTCATTTATGAGATAGGGTTTGATGCTTAAGTGATGATTCTTGTTCTTTTATCGTTAGAAGCATGATCATGATCATTGAACTTGTAAGATTGCATGAAAGCATAAGTTATATAGAAGTTGATGGCATGAATTCATATGGGTTTGGAATGATAAAATCTTGATGATTGATGCATGTTTCATGGTTTATATGCTACCTAATTGATGTTTATGAGTTATATGCATGATATATGATGATTTGGAGTGATTCAAATGCTTTGGTATGATGTTCAATGGTTTGGGAACCATCTCCCGCGAACCCCCTGTTTTTCCCCTGTTTTTCGCCCAGAAATTGCTTCAACACGGTCGTGCCCAACCCTAGTTCATTTCCAACACGGCCGTGTCCAATCCTAGTTCATTTCCAACACGGCCGTGTTGGACGTTCGAGTTGGAATTTTAAATTCCGACACGGCCGTGTCAGTTTTCGACTTCGTTTGAACTCTGATTGGCCTGATTTTTGAATCCACGGAAAGATCTTGAAGTCTAGAACAACCTCCAATTAGAATAACCTCAATATCTTTTCCCATTTGTGAGATATTATCAATTATTTTTGGTGTCGCTGCTTTACCGACAAACTGCAATCATCCAACTTCAAGCCTACCCCATTTTATCCTCGATTTGAACTAGAAAACGATCCATATATCCTTGGAAAGCCCTATGTGTCTAGTTTCATTTACAATAAACAAAAATCAATTCTAACTTCTACAACTCAAGAGATTTTCATTTTCTTACAGCATGTGCGGTTCCAAAAGCTGTCAACTTTTCCTAACTTTTGCCAAACTTCACCAAAACCCCACTTCTTGCATTCCTTTCACTTCCTTGGCTCCCGTATGTGACTTATATGAATTATATACTTGATTTATTGAAAAGTATGCTCCTATTTGACACTCATTGATTATAAATGCATGATTGAGGTTACATATCATTGCCGTTCGTCATAATTAGTTCAGTCGAGTCGAGTCTTATTTCACACTTGTCCTTGTTGCACAGATCTCGGTCCCGGAGGTGAGGAGCACGCTCCATAGGGTGTTTCTTTGTTCCTTTTTGTTGGTTAAGGTGAGGTTTAAATTCTAGATATATAGAACCCTTACAACCCTTATGTGATTTTCGGCCAAAACATATCTATATATCTATAGTTTTCGAACCTTATGATTTTCAAATGATTTCACGAAAATGGATTGATTGATTGACAGATTGATTGTTTGGTGAGTAACTATTGTTCACGTTGGGCCCGAGGGTAGTGTATTGAGCCAACCGGGAAAGCAAGGGTTGACGGGTAACTCTTGCACTATCCTCACCATTGTGGGATCACCTCTGAATCCACCAGGAGATTTGGTGGAGGAAGAAATCCCGTGCGTGGGAGTCATGTTCCCGACGTACACCATGATTGGATGGTTGGGTCGCAAGCTCGCTATCACCTGAAGGAAGAAGGATTTATTGATTGAAATTGCTAATTGTGCATGGAATTGTTTGTGTGATCACCTAATTAATTAATTAAATTGAAGTATTGTACACTGTCGGAGAAAGGTTGGAGATTTGCCCTCACTCGCCGGGCCACTGATTGATTGAATTGATTGTTAACTGTAAATTGAATTGTTATAATCTCGGGCGGGAATCTCTTGTTATTTTAAACCTATATTGTTTTCTTTATAAAATCTTACCCGAGGTTATAAATTGCATGGTAATTGCACATATACTTATTTATACCCCTCGCTCAGTCCGTGTTGGACTGACACCTCAACTTTTCAGTTTTGCAGGTTCGTGCTAGGCGGGAATTAGAGTCGAGCCTGTCTTTTATTCGGGTCTAGCACTTCACCTTCATATTTTGTTCATGTATGGATACTTGTTATGTGTTGTATTATGCCTGAGTTAATGTGGGAACGATATTGTAGTGATATGTAAATGTTGGTATCTATTAATAAATATGTAAATATGGTACCTATAAGTATTGAATGTTATTGCTTCCGCTTTTATTGCTCCGATTTGTTTATTGGTATTAATTGAGGGTACCCGCCTAGCTTTTGGGTTTTTTATTGTCTCCCGTTCGCTATAGGCTTGATTCATGTATGAATTACCCATTTCATATGTGGATCGAACTATAGTGCGAGGGATGTGGTGCCTAGTGTTCCGGGTGCTACATCCCAAGGTGGTATCAGAGCCCGGTTGCAAAACCGCGGTTCTAGTGTCGTGTCTGGTGGGTCTAAGTCGTACGACATAGGATTATTTGATTATTTGAGAGTCTTGCATTTTATTTGAAGCTATTTGACTTTACTTGAATTATGTGATTCATGTGTTCTATGAACTTAATTACATTTATTCATACTTGTTAATCAAACATGCATGTATAGTGGTTTTATTTCAGGATGCCTCGCGGAAGGCCCCGTAGAGAGCATTCTCCCGGTCATCGACATCACCATCGTGACTGAACTCCACCTCCACCCCCTCAAGCACAACCTTAGGACTTTTTAAACTCTATGGTTCAATTAATTGATCAGAGATTGCGAGATTATGTGCCTCCTGCACCACCAGCTCCTCCACCCGCGCCACCGGCCCCAATTTCAGCTATTTTGAGGGAATTTCAAAATCAACATCCACCCAGATTCTTTAAAGGGAACGATATGATAGCTGAACAGTGGCTCAACGAAGTTGAGCGAATTTGGGAGCTTATCCCTTGCGAGACTCGAGAGAAGGTTAGGTGTACCCTTACTTTGATCCAAGGAGAAGCTTATTCTTGGTGGGAAAGCACCAAGATTGTTTTAGATGCCGTTGAAGAAGAAGTTACATGGGAGGTTTTCATAAGGGAATTCAAGAACAAGTTTATTCCTCCTTCATCTCGCACTAGAAGACTCAGGGAGTTCACAGAGCTCAAGAAAGGGAATAGATCATTTGCCGAGTATATAGCCGAGTTCGAGAGATTATCCAAATATGCACCCAACATTGCGGGTGATGATTTTCATAAGGCTGTGGAATTCGTGCAAGGTCTGAGGCCGGACATTCAAGCTGCAACAGAGGCCGTTAATACGAGTACGTGGAAGAAGGCTACTACCAAAGCTCTTAAGGTTGAAGATTCAGTTAATGCTCGGAGGTCTACATATCGATCAAGTCAGGGTTCCGGTTCAGGATCGAGGCCGAATTATAATCCCGGAAAGAGGTCGATCAATTATGATGCTATTTTTCCACAGCCTAAGGGCCCGATGAAGAAATTTAAACCACAAATGCCACAAGCACCTGTTCAGAAAGCTCCCTGGGTTACTCCTGCCGCACCACCATCTACCAGGAAGCCGAGATGTTCTTATTGTGGGTGGCCTACCCATACCTATGAGAATTGCCGGCGTCGCCTGAATCTTTGTCTGATTTGTGGGAAGGCCGATCGTAAAGTGGATACGTGTCCAGATAGACGAGATCCACCGCCTGGGGGTCAGATGCCACTTATCCGAGCTCGTGCTTGTGCCTTGGAAGGAGAGGAAATAGATGCTGAAGTGGACCCCGCAGCAGTTGTAGAAGGTACCATTTGCATTCATGGCACAAACATACATACTTGATTTGATCCGGGGGCTACCCACTCATTTATTTCTCGTGATATTTCTGTGAATTTGCCTTTGTGTGTTACTTTCTCCTCTGCATGCTATGTTGTTAGTACTCCTTTTGGTGGTAGTGTAAAAACTAATCGGGCTTTTCGAGAAGTGCCGGTGAGTATTGAGGGTCGGGTTTTCTTAACGGATTTCATTGAATTGTCTATGTCTCAGTATGGATCTATCTTGGGTATGGATTGGTTATATAAGTACTGTGCCACCATTGATTACCGGGCCAAGAAAGTTAGTTTGGGTTCAGAAGTTGTCACGGAACGAAGTTCTAAAATGGTGCTTTTGTTATCATTCTCCGAAGCTCAAAAATTGGTTCGAGATGGGGCTACAGGATTCATAGCTTATATTATGAATCAGCCTAAGGATCAGATGAAATTGGAAGAAACCGAGGTAGTAAAAGAGTTTCCCGAGGTGTTCCCAGAGAAGTTAGATTCGTTGCCACCGGAGAGGGAGATAGAGTTTGTTATTGATTTATATCCAGGTGCCGAGCCTTATTCTAAAACTCCATATAGGATGGCTCCAGCGGAATTGAAAGAATTGAAAGTTCAGTTAGAAGGTCTTTTGGAAGTTGGGTATATAAGACCAAGTTCTTCGCCGTGGGGTGCTCCAGTTTTATTTGTAAAGAAGAAGGATGGTACTCTACGGATGTGCATTGATTACCGGGAATTGAATAGGATGACCATCAAGAATAAATATCCACTTCTACATATTGAAGAGTTATTTGATATACTCCAAGGGTCTAAAGTTTATTCGAAGATTGATTTGAGACAAGGATATTATCAACTACGGATCTGAGCCGAGGATATTTCGAAAACGGGTTTCAACACGAGATATGGGCATTATGAATTTATGGTCATGCCATTTGGATTAACGAATGCTCCCGCCGCTTTCATGGACATGATGCATAGAATCTTCCGACTGTTTCTTGATAAGTTCGTTGTGATTTTCATTGATGATATTTTGGTTTTCTCCAAGTCAGTCGAGGAACATGCAAGGCATCTCAAGCTGGTATTGAAAACTTTGAAGGAACATCAACTATTTGCAAAGTTTAGTAAATGTGAATTTTGGATTGATCGGGTGTCTTTCTTGGGTCATATAATTTCGGGTAATGGATTAGAAGTTGACCCTTCGAAGATTGAAGCTGTTTTAAATTGGGAGAAGCCAAAGAATGCGTCCGAGATTAGAAGTTTCTTGGGATTAGCGGGGTATTATAGAAGGTTTGTGCAAGATTTCTCGAATATCGCCGCTCCTTTGACACGGTTAACAAAGAAAGATGTTAAGTGTGTGTGGGATGACTCTTGTGAGAAGAGTTTCAATATCTTGAAAGAGAAGTTAGTTTCAGCTCCAGTTTTAACTCTCCCGGAGGGTTCGGAAGGATATGTTGTTTATACTGATGCGTCCAAGGAAGGTTTGGGGTGTGTTCTAACTCAGAATGGGAAGGTGATTTCTTATGCCTCCCGAAAGTTGAAGGATTATGAAAAGAACTACCCAGCACATGATCTTGAACTTGCAGAGGTGGTATTTGCACTTGGAAAGTGGAGATATTATCTGTACGGGGTAACTTTTGAGATTTTCACTGATCATAAGAGCCTTCAATATCTATTTACACAAAAAGATCTTAACCTAAGGCAACGGCGGTGGATGGAAAAACTAGTAGATTATGATTGTGTCATCAAGTATCACCTCGGGAAAGCTAATGTGGTCGCCGATGCTTTGAGTAGAAAGGTTGGTGTATCAAATTTGGAAGTTGGGGAAAGTAGTGGAGTTGAGCCTATTGTGGTTAAAGTTCGGGCTTTTAACATCTCTATACAACCAGAATTGAAGCATAGAATATTTGAGGCTCAAAGTAAGGATCCGGAAGTTCATAGATTGATTACTAAGGCAAGAGAGGATCCGGAAAGTCCATTCGGGTTCGATAAAACCGGCCTTCTTCGTTTCAAGAACCGAGTGGTGGTACCCGATGAATTGAAAAGGGTATTACTCGAGGAAGCCCACAAGTCGGCTTATTCGATCCATCCTGGAGGGAATAAGATGTACAAGGACTTCAAGCAGTATTATTGGTGGCGTGGATTGAAGAAGGACATGGTAGAATTCGTGAAGTGTTGTTTAACGTGTCAAAAAGTCAAAGCTGAGCGTCAAAAGCCCGGAGGACTTCTACAGCCGTTACCTATTCCCGAGTGGAAGTGAGAGCAGGTGACGATGGATTTTATATCCGGGTTACCAAGAGTGAAGGGTGGATTCGATGGTATTTGGGTGATAGTGTATCGTCTGACAAAATCTGCTCATTTTCTACCGGTCCGAATGTCTTATAAGATGAGTAAGTTGGCTGAGATCTACAATAGAGAGATTATCCGACTTCATGGGATTCCGGTGAGCATTGTTTCTGATAGAGACCCCGCGTTACTTCTAAATTGTGGCGAGAACTTCAAGGAATTTTGGGTACGAGACTTCAATTCAGCACGACATTTCAACCACAAACTGATGGGCAGTCTGAGAGGGTTATACGATATTTGGAAGATTTGCTCTTGGAAGATTTGCTCCGGTCTTGTGCTTTGGATTTTCAAAACTCGTGGTGTGATCAACTTCCACTAATTGAATTTGCATATAACAATAGTTATCAATCCTCTATCGGCATGGCTCCTTATGAGTTACTCTATGGTCGAAAGTGTCGGTCCCCGTTATTCTTTGATTTAGAGGAATGGAGATGGACTAAATAAGAAAGGATAAAGAAAGGAAGGAAACTTGAGAAATCTTCTAAGGCTGTGGAAGCCATGATTGAGAAAGTTCAGCTTATATAACATCGGATGAAGGCTGCACAAGATAGACAGAAGAGTTACGCCGATATTCGCCGGAGGGATCTCAAATTTGAAGTGGGAGATCGGGTTTTCCTGAAAGTATCTCCACGGAAGGGAGGAAAGTTAAATCCCCGTTACTTGGGTCCGTTTGTAATTCTTGAGAGAATTGGGGAAGTAGCTTACACATTGGATCTACCGCCGAATCTTACCGGAATTCATAATGTGTTTCATGTATCTCAGCTCAGAAAGTATTATCCGGATGAAACAGAGATTCTCCACGTTGAAGAGGTGGAATTGGAGCCAAATCTGTCTTTTGTTCAGAAGCCGGTTAGAATTTTGGACAGAAAGTATCACGAATTGAGAAACCGGAGTATTCCTATGGTCAAAGTATTATGGCGAAGTGATAAAACCGAAGAGATGACTTGGGAGCCGGAAGCGAAGATGAAGCGGTTCCACCCAGAGTTATTTTTTCCAGTCAGTGGATCTGGGGACCAGATTCTTCTAAGGAGGGGAGAGTTGTAATGCCCCAATATCTGGAAGTTCAGGTAAGCACGCCACGAGCAGGTCTTCGGGAGTTGGGAGGTTTAATTTAGTCATTTCATCCGTTTATTTAATCATAACCTTCATCATATTATATGCATTACATCTCCAAGCATTTATATAAATCGTCATTTACGTGAATTATATGAACTAATTGCTATATGTGACCTAATTGCACTAAATGTCCTTGATTGACCCTTTGTGTAAATATATGGACCTAATTGCATTAAAGAAATTGGAGCTACTTGATCTTTTGTGTAGAGAGGAAATTTGATTGAATGAATTCAAATATTAGGAGGACTTATGTGCAAAATATGATGACTCATGTCTATTCTTTCAAGACTTTGGATTATATCATCTATTCTTCCATTGCATTCTACTTCATTCCATTTTCATCAAAAATCACACACACACACACACAAAATACCGATCAAAACACCAAGAGAAGGAGAAGAATTTCATCTCAAATTTCAAGCAAAATTTTGGAGGAATTGCATGCTTTGAAGCTTCATCAACATCATCCCATCCTTATCTCATTTCTTTCTTCATATTAAGGTATAAATGAAGATTTTTGCTTGAATTCTTGATTCATTTATGAGATAGGGTTTGATGCTTAAGTGATGATTCTTGTTCTTTTATCGTTAGAAGCATGATCATGATCATTGAACTTGTAAGATTGCATGAAAGCATAAGTTATATAGAAGTTGATGGCATGAATTCATATGGGTTTGGAATGATGAAATCTTGATGATTGATGCATGTTTCATGGTTTATATGCTACCTAATTGATGTTTATGAGTTATATGCATGATATATGATGATTTGAAGTGATTTAAATGCTTTGGTATGATGTTCAATGGTTTGGGAGCCATCTCCCGCGAACCCCCCTGTTTTTCCCCTATTTTTCACCCAGAAATTGCTTCAACGCGGCCGTGTCCAACCCTAGTTCATTTCCAACACGGCCGTGTTGGACGTTCGAGTTGGAATTTTTAATTCCGACACGGCCGTGTCAGTTTTCAGGCCAATATTGACACGGCCGTGTCGACTTCGTTTGAACTCCAATTGGCCTGATTTTTGAACCCACGGAAAGATCTTGAAGTCTAGAACAACCTCCAATTAGAATCACCTCAATATATTTTCCCATTTGTGAGATATTATCAATTCTTTTTGGTGTCGCTGCTTTACCGACAAACTGCAATCATCCAACTTCAAGCCTACGCCATTTTCTCCTCGCTTTGAACTAGAAAACGATTCATATATCCTTGGAAAGCCCTATGTGTCTAGTTTCATTTCCAATAAACAAAACTCAATTCTAACTTCTACAACTCAAGAGATTTCCATTTTCCTACAGCATGTGCGGTTCCAAAAACTGTCAACTTTTCCTAACTTTTGCCAAACTTCACCAAAACCCCTCTTCTTGTATTCCTTTCACTTCCTTGGCTCCCGTATGTGACTTATATGAATTATATGCTTGATTTATTAAAAATTATGCTCCTATTTGACACTCATTGATTATAAATGCATGATTGAGGTTACATATCATTGCCGTTCGTCATAATTGGTTCAGTCGAGTCGAGTCTTATTTCACACTTGTCCTTGTTGCACAGATCTCGGTCCCGGAGGCGAGGAGCACGCTCTATAGGGTGTTTCTTTGTTCCTTTTTGTTGGTTAAGATGAGGTTTAAATTCTAATTGTGCATGGAATTGTTTGTGTGATCACCTAATTAATTAATTAAATTGAAGTATTGTACACTGTCGGAGAAAGGTTGGAGATTTGCCCTCACTCGCCGGGCCACTGATTGATTGAATTGATTGTTAACTGTAAATTGAATTGTTATAATCTCGAGCGGGAATCTCTTGTTATTTTAAACCTATATTGTTTTCTTTATAAAATCTTACCCGAGGTTATAAATTGCATGGTAATTGCGCATATACTTATTTATACCCCTCGCTCAGTCCGTGTTGGACTGACACCTCAACTTTTCAGTTTTGCAGGTTCGTGCTAGGCGGGAATTAGAGTCTAGCCTGTCTTTTATTCGGGTCTAGCACTTCACCTTCATATTTTGTTCATGTATGGATACTTGTTATGTGTTGTATTATGCCTGAGTTAATGTGGGAACGATATTGTAGTGATATGTAAATGTTGGTATCTATTAATAAATATGTAAATATGGTACCTATAAGTATTGAATGTTATTGCTTCCGCTTTTATTGCTCCGATTTGTTTATTGGTATTAATTGAGGGTACCCGCCTAGCTTTTGAGTTTTTTATTGTCTCCCGTTCGCTATAGGCTTGATTCATGTATGAATTACCCATTTCATATGTGGATCAAACTATAGTGCGGGGTATGTGGTGCCTAGCGTTGCGGGTGCTACATATTGTGACTTTATTTTTAACAGCATTACGTAGTTCTCTTTCAAAACATTTATGTGCTATAAACTGATCTATAATATATTGTGCTCCTCGTAATGTTTCTGCTATAAATCCTTCGTCTACTTGTTTTTTAAATTCAGCTTAAGCTATTTAGTAGACGAATGAAGGATTTATAGCAGAAACATTAGGAGGAGCACAATATATTATAGATCAATTTATAGCACATAAATGTTTTGAAAGAGAACTACATAAGGCTATTAAAAATAAAGTCACAATATGTTCCAGATGTTGCAAGCACAAAGCAAGGGAAAACATGTGCATGACCTGATGAATGATGACAGGGCTGCTGCAGACGACGACGCACACGATGATGATTGAGGTATGTCGGCCTAGCTATATGTTAATAAGGAGCAATTATTTCAGAATACGAATATCGATTAAAATTAGATCTGAGTTTTACTAAGGTTTGAAGTTCTAACTTTTCACGTGTTCGTTGAAATTGGTTTAAACGTAGGACAAACTATGCTGTAATTGTGCTTCTTTACTGTAGGATCTCTTTAACAATTATGCTCTTACATAGATAGCATCTAAGTATTGGTTTAAACATATGTCAAACTATATGTGCTGTAATTGTTGGGTACTTATTGCTGTTGTGATTACTGCCATTGCTTAAGCTAAGTTTAGTGCCATTGCAATATGTGAAACTAAGTATATGATTACTGCCATTGTAATATGTCAAACTAAATATCTCTCCTGTTTTGATTAGTGCCATTGTAATATGTCAATCTAAGTATTGGTAAATGATTGGCAGCTTAAGCTAAGTTTAATATGCTGCTGGGTACTTATTGATGTTGTGATTAGTGCCATATGCTACTGGGTATTTAAGCTTATGTTTAATAAACTGCCTGTATTGAGGTTCTAACTTTAGAAGTGTTAGTTGATTTTGGTTTGAACTTACGACAAACTTTGCTCGAATTGTACTTGTTGACTGGAGGATCTCATTAACAATTATGCTCTTATATTGACATCATTTGAGTTAACATGCTGCTGTTCCTTTTACTTATTGCTGCTGTAATTTCTACCATTGCTAAGTGAAGCTTGGTTTTTTCTGTGTGCAGGAAAAACTTGATGATAGGAGTTCAGGGGATTTCGGTTTGTGCGGAAGATTTTCCCGTGAACTTAGGTATAATGGTTGTTTTAGTTAATGCGGCCGAATTTTGAACAAGAATTGGGATATATTAGATTACGAAGTTTCGGAGTTAAGTACAGTTTATTTTTGAAGATTGGCTGCAAGGACATGTAGTTCATTATGCTTTCCAATTATGTTTAATAACATTTGCTTAAATCATGTTATGAATTTGTACATTTGCTGTATTTCGTATATACATTGCTCCATTTGGGTTGTTGAGTTTGGTATTTTCCTGCGTTTTGGCTCATTTGGGAACAGTTAAAAATAGGTTTTGATTTCGGGAATAAACAGGGAAAATTAAAAAAAAATAAAAAATAAAAAATTCCGACGGTAAAAAATTAGAACTACGCCCAGAAAAGCGACGAACAACCAACGAGCAAATACCAACCGGAAAGCCGTCGCAAAGCCGTCGGAAAAGCGTCCCAACGGAGATCCGACAACGGCTGGCCGTCGCCCATATCCACCGTCGGAATGTAACCGACGGAATACCGACGGTTTCTCCGTTGGTAAGTTGACAGAGACAAATCATGCAATGCCCGTCAGTATGCTGTCGGAGGACCGTCGGTCTTACAATTCCGACAGGATCCCGACGCCAGTGGCCCGTGGGTACACCATTCCGACAATGGTTTCACCAACGACCGCCTGTCCGTCGGTATGCCGTCGGTAGGCCGTCAGAATTTAAAAAAAGACGGAATTTCAGAAAATTCTGTCGGCTTTGCCCATCGGAATTCAGCCAGTTTTTTGTAGTGTTTGTCCTATAGGATAAAGTAATTTATTAAAGTATAACCATAGGTATTTCTCTCTCTAGTTTCTCTCAATAAATTATAATAATACATATCGTATTCACAGTTAAAATTTTCTATAGCACACATGTCTAATATTTTCTATAGCCACCCCATGCCCCCGGACAGAATTTAGGGGGGACAGGGGCAACCCATGCCCTCTCTGGCTCCGTCCCTGCGTACATGTGATCAACACACGCACTCAAACCCCATGCATGCCCTCCTTATTCCTCTTTCTTGTCAGTGTCATGTGGGTGTAATGTGATGTGGGACTTAAATTGCACTACTCAAAAGTCAAACCATATCCCTAATGTTAAAGGAAAAGGGAAATCATGAGGCTGCAAATAACTCGACCCGGATCGAGCTTAGCTTGATGATAACCCTTGTATTTTTAACGCAAGACGCTCGACGATGCATTATATGTTTGTATGTATCTTAATAATATATAATTTGGTTCCACAATGTGCATTCACTGCTGATTAGCAATATGGTTTCAATTAATTGGTTTGTATGTGTCAACTAATTACTTTTCTTGGCTAATCCGTTTGTTTTGTTTCCTGTAGAGCTATTTTGAACTTGAAAATTTCATAACAATCGGTGGAGTTGCACCCAAGAAATTGGGCCGAACTCAGCTTTCATTGAATCTAATTGAGCCAAGTTAAAGTTTCTGAGTTCGAGCATAAACCCTGCCTTTCCAGTTCGACTCGTCTCGCTTGCAGCACTATAAAAATAATGTGTCGAGACCATTTTGTTTGGAAAAAAGCTGAAATCATATCGAAGTTTGAAATAGAAAAAATGAGGGCTCGGACACTTGAGGTTAAATAAACACTCAGAGGCGATTAATAGGCACTTAAGATTAAAAAACATAGGTTAATGTGAAATACACGTTGATAACAAAACTTTTAATCTATATATTTTATTTATATTATAAAAGTGCGAGTTGGATTTTTCGGTTTCTTGAAACTTTGAGATCGTCCAAAATACCCTTATTGTAAAATACAATTAAGGGTATTTTTGTAAAATATTAAATTGATACATAAAAATTCTTTTTGTGATCGACCAAAATACCCTTACTGTAAGATTTTTAGTAAAACACAATTAAGGGTAGTTTTGTAAAATACTAAATATATAAATATTCTTTCAGAATATTTGTTCTAATCAAACTTTTAATTATCTTCATGCAATTCTCATAAAAATATAATTGTATAAATCTTTCTTTAATTATGAAACACTATATAATTATAATCTTATAAGCTTTTGAATAAATTAATTCTAATAGAATTCTAATATTTTGTCTTGTATATTATAAAAACACGAGTTGAATTTTTATTTTTTTACAAAATATAGATCGTTTAAAATATCCTCATAATAATTATGTCAATAACTATTAATTAAGGATAATGATGTAAGTGCATGTTTTAATTTATTAATTTAATTATATTTAAAAAATACTTATTAATGTAAAATAGGCCTTTTGATAGAATAAAAATTTCTCGAACTTACCCAAAAAAGATATATAGTTCAATAAGAATTGTTTTAATATTAATAGAAATTGTTCATTTTTTAATTTTAAGGCCTATAATTTAAAATGTTATAGTAAGATATATCTAACGAATTGGAAACAACAAATTGATTCACTTTATAAATTTTAATAAATATTGGTAATTATATTGATGAGGCCCAAAAACACGCTTGTATCAGAGCCGTCCACGTGTCACCATCTGCTGACGTGAAGACTATACCCTCGCATTGATGGGCTCGTGGGCCAACCCAACCCACTCACTTGCCAACTAGTATGGGCCCTTGAGCCTCGGCCAACTATTCAAGAAAAGGGGCCGAACCGGCAGGCTCGGTGCTCCCATCCCGGCCTTCGGGGTTACCTTTCTCCAGGAATCACCCCCACGAGGGCCATATTCTTGCCGCTCGGGACTTCGCGCTCAAAGATCATGAGTCGTGAAGAACCCGTCCGAGCACTCTTCGAGCGTCGCATTTGCTCGCGTGTGGTCCCCCACCGCCGTGGTGGATCCGAACCCTCATAGAACGGATCCGGGACCTTCCAACCGCGCGACCCTCGTCAACAACCTCTGACACAAAGGTAGTGCGCACCTTGTACCTGACACGCCGCCTACTTTTTAGAGCCATCACTCTCATATCACCACAGGCATCCACGTGTTAGGGCAACACAAGTTTGGGACCACACGGTCAGATTACCTAATCTACCCTCACCCCTAACATATAAATAAGGGAGAACACTTGCATTCTTCCCCAAGTCATCTTCACGATACATACTGCATTCACTGTTCTGGGTCCTTTCCACCCTTCTTCTGCATCTTCTCAAGCTTGACCTTACCTGCATCACAGTTGCATCATCATTGCATCTTGCATTCTTGGTGTTATCCTAGCTGGAAGAACCCACGCTCAAGAGGAAACCCAGATCCTGAGGCCCTCACGCCTGTGATGGTCTTTCCCTTCTCATACAAATACTAAAGTGTGGTTGCATTTTGGAAGTCTGATTTCCAGCACCATCATTTTTGGCGCCGTCTGTGGGAAGTCCATCACCACCATCTTCGTCGTTACCAGTTTCTTCCTTTAAAAGCTAGTTGAAAAGTGACACCAAGGTCTTTCATCATGGTTACTGCTACAAGATCCGGAACTCTGGGGAATAGAGGAGGTCTTCCTCCCGCCAATGGAGAAAATGCTGAAAACCCCATCAACACCTCTGCCTGTCGCCGGAGACGTTGATGCCGCTGCTGCCGCTCCTCCCCCAACAGGAAATGAAGCAGGAGGATCGGGCTCCAATCCTCCCCCCCCAGCTTTCGCCCCAAATATCCCTGCCTCCCATCCTGGCATGTACCCTATGGCCATGCCTCCGCCAGGGTACACTCTTATGAAGCCCGGGGTAATGCCCGGAATGATGCCTGGAATGGTATCTTTGGTCCAGCCGTATCAAGTGGGGACGTTGAACCTCCCCTTGTCGATGCCAAGGGAAATACAAGGGGTAGAAATGCCCCAAATCACTACACAACAACTTCAGGCGCTGTATGCGTAATGCGAAAGTCAAGCCGTACAGAATGCTTGGGAACATTTCACTGCGGCTTATTTCCCTTTACACGCGGGCGCTCGAATAGCCCCACCCCTTGGAGGACTCCCAGCACACCCCTTGACGATGGCTCAAAATGCGCTTAGGGCCTAACAGCCTCCACCACCACCGAATCAAAAAAATGAGGCCCCACCGAGGGTCCAGCAAGAGCAACCACCTGTAGGAGATGAAAGGGCCCCTCAAAATGAGGCGGCCGGAGATAACGGAGAGGTCCAATCGAGGGCCACAGAAAGGCCAAACCGCAGAAATGTTGGTGACCCTCAACTTGCTGCAGTACAAGACCAGATTAGAGGGCTCCAGAATGTGGTAGAGCAGCTCTCTCGAGCAAGGTCTCAAGTCCCCCGTGATGGGGACGAGAGGTCCAGGGCCAGAAACGCTCGCCGACCACGCAACCCAATTTCCCGCCGCAGGAGAGAAGCCAGCTATGAGGATCCCGAGGACAGGGATTACAGAATCGTGACAGGCGATTCTCCCCTCGTCGAGGAGGTACTAATGACCTGTGCGGGGAAAGGCAAAATCCCCACGGCTGTCAACAGGTATGATGGAACCACTGACCCAGCCGAACATCTGGATCATTTTGTGCATCTTATGCACTTGTATGATCATCCGAGCAATTATTGGGCCAAGGTGTTTGTCACTTCTCTCACGGGAATGGCCCAAGACTGGTATAAAAAGCTTCCCCCACGCTCAATCCGAGGGTATTATGACTTGACGGATGCTTTCATAAGCCACTTCAACTCTTTGAAGGCACCAGCCCCAACCGCGACCGCTCTTTACAGCTTGGTCCAAGGGCCGAACGAGACTCTACGGTCTTTCATGGGAAGGTTCAACAAGGAGATCTTGTTAGTGGAGAAGCCCTCGATGGACTTTTTGAGGCACGTTCTCTTTGGAGCTATTAATATGAAGCACTATGTCAGTAAAGAGTTCGTGGAGGAGGTAGCCAAGAAGAAACCCCGCTCATTGATGGAGATTAGGGAAATAGCAGATTCTTTCTTCACCCTCGAGGATATGTATATTGCGAGGGACCAGAAGATGGCGAACGCCCCTCGCTCAGGCAAAGCCCTTGAAGACAGAGGAGATTCAAACAGAGGCCGCCGTCGCAGCCCTATTTCCGCTCGTCGAAACTCTCCACCCCCTCGGAAGTTCGAGCGCATCCCTCTTAACCGCCCAATAGCTGAAGTTTATTCCATGGCGGATAAAAAACTGTTCAAGAGACCACCTAAGTTGAGGGAGACCGAGGCTCAGAAGCGTTCTGGAAAGTATTGCGCTTTCCATAAGCAGAAAGGGCATGATACCAACGAGTGTCGCCAACTTGAGAGTGAGATTCAGAGGCTTATTGCCGGGGGACACCTCATGGAGTTCGTGAAGGTGCTAGGGAAGTACGATGAACACTGCGCTGAACGAGCGCGTATTAGAGGAAGAAGTCGTACGCGCTCGCGCAGTCCTCGCCACCACTACCCCGAATCAAGCGACCGCGGCAAAGGGAAAGGGCCAGAGGTTGAGAATCAACCCTTCTCAGTCATTCACATGATGGCCGGTGTACCCTCGGGAGGCGACTCTAATGCTTCCTGACGTCGCTACATTCGGAGTTATGACCAAAGATCTTCTCAGCCCAGTCCGGTGCTCTCTATTGATAAATCATCACGCTCGGAGAAGGACGAGAGCGTAGGTTTCACAGAGAAAGATTTAGAGCACATTGTAACACCCCATGGGGTCGGTGAAACCTCTGACTGCCCCATGGTGGTTAGCTTAGACATTCACAATCATGTTGTAAAGAGGGTCTTGATTGATAGTGGAAGCTCCGTGAATGTTTTGCCTTATTCCACGTTTCAGAAAATGAACATCACAAACATCCCGCTCGAACCCCTCAGAACAGCCCTCGTCGGCTTTGGAGGTTCCGAGATCGTCCCCCGCGGACAAATTCGCTTGGCCACCTCTTGCGGTCGCGGCCCACAGCGAAAAACTTTAAATGTTCTCTATGTGGTGGTCGAAGTGGACCTGCCATACAACATCATCATTGGGCGCCCAACCCTCGTCGACTTCAAAGCTGTAATTTCCACCTATCATCAAAAAGTCAAGTTTCCCACCCCCGAGGGTACCGGGGAGGTGCTGTGTAATGTTAAGGAAGCTTGGGAGTGCTACATACTCTCCCTTCGAAGCCACAAGCCCAAACAACCTACCCAAGCAGGCTCCGCTAAAAAGTCTGTTGACTTCCCCAAACTAGATGAAGATGGCCCCGAGCGTAAGAGGGCCAAGCTCTATAAGAAGAAGAATAAAAAAAGAGCCGCCGGAAAACCCGTAGATGCTGGGGATTCACCCCTCGGAGCGGTTGGAGATTCCTCCTCGGAAGACGAGGATCATGTACCTTCGGGAGATACCAACGAGAGAGTTACGGGCAAGAAACGAGCGCTCGAACAACCTAGGCCAGAAGTGCGGGTAGAACCTATGGAGGGCTTTCTGACCATCGAGTTGGAGCCTGGGAATCTTGATAAGACTACGCAAATAGGCTCCGGTCTCGACGGTCCCTCTCAGATTATGATGATTGAATTCTTATGAGAAAATATTGATGTCTTTGCTTGGAAGGCTTCCGATCTCACTAGCATAGATCCGAGCATTATTGTCCACAGGCTGAACGTGGATCCGGCCTTCAAACCTATAAAGCAAAAGAAGAGGGATGTTCATGGGTTCCGGAAGCTTATGAGCATGATGGACGCTTTCCAAGGGTATTATCAGATATTTATGGCTCTTGAGGATCGTCCCAGAACTGCGTTCGTAGTCTCTATGGGTGTTTATTGCTTCAAGGTTATGCCCTTTGGGCTCAAAAATGCAGGAGCGACATACCAGCGCCTTGTCAACAGAATGTTCGAGTGTGAGATTGGAAAATCCATGGAAGTATATGTGGATGACATGATCGTCAAAAGCCAACGCCAGTACTCTTATCTAGAAGACCTAAAACGAGCGTTCAATATCCTGCGTCGTTAAGGTATGAAACTGAATCCTTCCAAATGTACATTTGGGGTGCGGGGTGGCAAATTTTTGGGATACATGGTCAGCCAACGGGGCATAGAGGCAAACCCAGAAAAGATTAAAGCAATCCTGGATATACCCTCCCCTCGCAATCTGAGAGAGGTCCAGGTGTTTGTGGGTAAGATAATTTCATTAAACAGGTTCATCTCCCGCTCAGCGGACAGGAACTTACCCTTCTTTAAAATTCTGCATAACGCTCGCAACTTTTCCTGGAGCGAGGACTGTGAAAAGGCCCTGCAGGACATGAAGCAGTACCTTTCGAGCGCTCCTGTGTTGACCAAACCTAACCCGGGGGAGAACTTGTTTGTCTATCTGTCAGTTTCCTTGGAAGCCACGAGCGCTGTCCTCGTGGCCATTCGCGAGCGTAAGCATATGCCGATGTATTATTTAAGCAAGACTCTACAAGGAGCGGAGAAAAGATACATGGAAATAGAGAAATTTACTTTTACGCTCGTTAATACCTCTCGGAGGTTAAGGCCCTATTTTCAAGCGCATTGCATCGTGGTGCTTACAGATCAGCCCCTTAGACAGGTGCTTGCAAAGCCGGACGTCTCAGGGAGATTAATTAAATGGACAATTGAACTTAGTCAATTCGACATCACCTTCGAGCCTCGCACGGCGATACAGAGGATGGTTTATGGCTTTTGCACACAGATGGCTCCTCGACCTCACAAGGGGGAGGAGCCGGGGTGACCCTCAGGGACCCTCTCGGAGCTGAAGTTGACTATGCGATCAAGCTGGCGTTCCAAGTCACCAACAACGAAGCTGAGTATGAGGCCCTCATCCAGGGGCTCAGGATTGCACTTCAAAATGGTGCCACTCGGGTCACTGCATATGTTGATTCGCAGTTGATCGCGAGTCAAATTGATGGTTCTTATGAGGCCCGAGAAGCCACTGTGGTGCAATATCTGGCGAGCGCTAAGGAGGTGATAGCCAAGTTCAAGGATTTCCACCTTTTGCAGGTCCCAAGGGCAGAAAACGAACGTGCTGACGCTCTCTCAAAGTTCGCATCCGCCCTGGATGGTTTTAGCGAGCGTGCTGTTACGTTTCTTAGAACCGAGGAGCCGCTGATAAGTAGAGGCGAACCTTCGAAGGAGGTGAATATGATTGACCCTTCCGAGCCCTGTTGGCTCGACGAAATTATCAGATTCCTCCAGGATGGAACCAGCCCAAGCGACAAAGTTGAGGCTCGAAAAATCAGAAACAAAGCCCCTCGCTTCTCATTGGACGCCGAGGGTCGGCTATTCAAGCGATCCTTCCAAGGCCCACCGATGAGATGCTTGAGACCCTCGCAGGCCAAGGAAGTTTTAGAACATGTGCACAATGGGAGTTGCGGGAACCACTTGGGCGGTCGAATCTTGGCAAAGAAAGTCTTAAGGAGTGGGTTCTACTGGCCCTCGGTGCTGCTGGACGCCATTAGCTACTCCAAGAAATGCCCTAAGTGCCAATTTCATTCTAACTGCCCTCAGTTGCCGGCAGCTCAAATGATTCCTATTGATGTTTCGTGGCCTTTTGATCAGTGGGGCATTGATATTGTGGGACCCCTCCCATTGGCGGTCGGACAAAAGAAATTCGTAATACTCGCTGTGGATTACTTCACTAAATGGGCCGAAGTTGAAGCAGTCGCGAAAATAACGTTCAAGGTTGTGAGGGACTTCATCTGGAAGAACATCATTTGCAGATACGACATCCCGAGGGTAATCATCTCAGATAATGGATCCCAATTCATCGCCATTGACACGCGGGATTGGTGCTACGAACTTGGGATTGAGCAACGTTTCACTTCGGTGGGCCACCCTCAGGCCAATGGTCAAGCGGAGGTGACCAATCGAACCATCCTCCGACATTTGAAGACGATGCTCGAGAGTAAGAAGGGAGAATGGGCTGAAGAACTTCAAGGAGCCCTGTGGGCATACCGTACTACTCCATGAGCGGCAACGGGGAAAACTCCTTACTCCCTCATTTACGGCTCCGAGGCTATGATACCTGCGGAAATTGCTCAAGAATCTGCACACGTTGCCTATTTCGAGCCTGCTGCCAACGAGGCCAATCGGGCGCTTGAGTTAGATTTGCTGGACGAGAAGAGGAATACTGCTTGGGCACGTATCCACAAATACAAAGCAACCGTGGCTCGCCAATACAACAAACGCGTTAAGGAGAGGACTTTCCAGCTAGGGGACTTGGTCCTCAAAAAAGTTGAAGTCTCCAAACATGTGGGTAAGTTGGACCCCAATTGGGAAGGCCCCTTCAAAGTCGTTCAGGTACGAGCAAATAACACCTACCTGCTGGAGACTTTGCAAGGCGAGCGTCTCCCTAGGCCATGGAATGCATGTAACCTTAGAAGGTTCTACGTGTAAACTTCAGTTCTTTTGTAATTGCCTGTTTGCGGCATGGAGTACTTTCTTTTGACAGAAAGCGTGTTGTAATCATCTTGAACATTACAAGTATAACAGTAAGTATTTAGTTCTTTGTTTTGTCATTTATTTGCTTTCTTATTGGTTAGTGATTTGAGCAACAAAAGGCCCGCTCCGTGTCGAGCATCCTCCACGTCGAACGGCCTAAGTAATACCCCAATCGTTTTGAGAGCAACACTATCTGGGTATTGATAACCATCTACCCGGAGTAGTTTGACAATTCGTAAGTGTATAAAATCCTAAGAACGAGCGTGTCAAACAACGGGGAGCAAAATGCTTAATTTACGCCAGCTGAGTGCACGCCACTCCAACTCGAGCTCGTAAAAACCCCGATGACCCTCAACTTCTTGGGTAAGAGCACACTCGTAAAATAGTGGATCCCATAACAATTCTTGCATGGGTCCCTCGAAATGACGTTAACCCCACGGTTACGCTCGCTTTGATCCTATACTTAGTAAATCCTACTATTGATTTCTAAAGTACATACAAATCCCTGGAGCGTTCAACCTGAAAATGCACATTATTGGGGCCAATACTTAGGCAAACCCTCAGAAGTTTCCTAAGTTCAAATTCGAGCCTCATTACGGATACGGCCAGGGAACCCCCATGGGAAACACCTTCGTGCCCATATCTACGCCCCTCAAATCGCCAGACGCTGCCAAGCCTTAAACTGATGGCGCATTGTGGTGAATGCCAGGGCACCCTCAAAGAAAACGCCTTCGTGCACATACACGCCCATTCAAAAGGAACATCATTCACCATTCAAAAGTAAAAGAGAAAGTATTCAAACATTCAAGCAGTTAAAGAAGAGTCTCAATATACAGAAAGGAGCATAAAGGGATCCAAAATGTTCAAGAAAATAGCTGGAGGATTAGGTACAGACATAAATTGTTCTTAAGACAGACAAGAAATTTAAACCAGCAAGGAAGGGGACTCAACAACCAAGGGATCATCACGTGGCTTGAGAGTCGGGCTCTGGAAGGGCAGTCGCAAGGGGAACTGGGGCCAACACGTGTGCGTCAGAAGTTTGAGCCTCGCCTGGTTCCTCAACATCCGCTGCCTCCACGACGGTGTCCTCATCCTCTATTCGTATGGGCTCGGGACCTAGAGTGTTGGCAGCTATGAACTCCCGTTGGAGCGTTTGCACCAACTCCTGGTACTCCGGCTCCGCCAAACTCTCGGTGGGATCCTCGTCCTGGACCATGGGCTCGCAGTTTTCATCCAGGTCCATACGCAAACGAGCATCGGTTCGAGCGCTATCAGGAGCCAAGCCAAGCTTCACCATTTGCCCGATAGCTTTATGGAAGAAGCGCCGAGCGTTGTCAAAGCACTGAATGTTGGCCGCAAACACGAAGGCCTTAGAACGCACGAACTTCATTACTGCTTCCCAGGAGACCCTCGCCGTTAGTCCTTCCACCTTCCCTTGAAGATCAGCGAGTGCCTTCTTGGTATCTTCATTTTGGCGAGTGCTCTCCGCCAGCTGCGTGCTCAACTCCCTAATTCGGTTCCTTAGCTGGTCACGCTCCACCTTCAATTCCCTATGACGCTCGTCAAGGGTAAGATAGGCTGCGTCCGCCTTCTGAAGATTCTCCCTCAGCCTGTCTTTCTCAAGATTGGCTTCGGTCAGCTGAGCGTGGACATTATTGTAATCCTCTTGCAGTTGGACGGGGTCAGAGATTCGTAGCAGTTTCTTGTACTTGGCTTTGTGCGTGGAATAGGCCTGCGCTCGCCCTTGCAAGTTCTTTAACCTAGGGATTACCTCCTGGAGGGTCAGAAGCGGAGATTAGTGTTACAATGGGAACAATGGAATTGGGAAATCTCCAGAGGGTACTAGGGACTTACCATCAGAAGGGCATGACAGGCGTCATCAGCAACACGAGCGGCGTCGTGCTCGTTCAGCTTATCATGATCGCCGCCGGAAAATTAGAGTTTTCCGACGATGTCAGAGACGATGTTTACGGAGTAGGCGCTCTTTTTCAGAAGTACCGGACCCTCAGTCCGCTGGCACTTGTAGCGAGAGTCGCCCTTGCAACCTATCTTCCAGAAATCTTCATCCTCTGACGAAGAAGTGTCGCTGCCCTCGCCTTTGTGCCCCACTACCACCTCTTTCCCCTTGCCAGAAATTGGAAGGGAATCCGACAGCCTTTTCCTCTTCCCTTGACGGTCGGCCCGAATGGTTTCATGTATGCGGACATGTTCCCCCGAGCGGTTTCGAGATCCGCTCGAACTCAACGAAATCGGACCCTCGGAGGCCACCGGCAGAGGGGTAACCCCGTGGGTACCCTCCACTGTCAAATCCTCTATGGGGCCCCTAGGGGGAGCTTCGATCCCCGCACCTCCACGAGTGCCGTCTCATCCTCGGCGGGCCCCTCGCCTAGTTCCCCTTCCCCTCGGAGCGTTGGGAGCACGGATTTGCTGCTGTTGCGAGGACTGAGGGTCGGCGGCGGGTACCTGGACGCCCAGCATACGAGAAAGAGCCTCAGCATTCATACCTCGCGATAGTATTTGAACACCTGCAAGTAAGAAGAAACGAGCGTCAGAAGTTGGTTACTTGGGTCACAGGTACAAAAATACAACAGACACACTAAGTTAGGAGGCTATTCTAAAAGTTAGAGCAGTTAGTTCCTAGAATCTAACCATCGATGGCCATGATGTCAGCGGGAGGGTTGAGTATCATGTCTGGAGGGCAAGATAATCCATAACGGAACAACACTCCCTCGTTCTTCACCAAAGTCTCAGCTTTAATCCACTTCCTCTCACTCCTCATCTCGAAGGCTAATCCCATCGCCCAATCCTCAAAGGCTTTATTCCTCGTCCTTTCCCTAATCAAAGGACCCTCGCCGTGTATCATCCACTGTCGATG
Organism: Lantana camara; assembly: GCA_037501455.1. Lineage (NCBI taxonomy): Eukaryota > Viridiplantae > Streptophyta > Magnoliopsida > Lamiales > Verbenaceae > Lantana > Lantana camara. The sequence goes on along the minus strand of CM074856.1, from coordinate 3,168,273 downwards.
AACCCCAAAGATTCCCCCTGGAGCCCCCACGAAAAAATATTTTTCCTTCCAATGCTCGCCATAGGAGGTGGATGGGGAATCTATCATCTTAAAGCCCGACTTGGCCTGGGCGTAATAAAACCCGTCCGTAGGTGACGAGCCTGGCGAGCGGGCTACTTGTATCAAACTGTCAAAATTGACAATCGAGGATGCGTGGCCTAGGGCTCTCATCGTTATTATGAAGGTGTTGATTAAGGCTATGCCGTTGGGCAGAATTTGTGAAGGGCAAAGCCCTAAGTGATGGTAGATGATAGCAGCGGCGTGAGCAACTGGAAACCTCAGGCCCCCGGCTAGAACAGCATCCCAGTAAACCGTTATCATCCCAGGTGGCGGTCGGTTGGCCCTTTCTCCCTCCTCTGGCAGTCGCATAGGAAATACTGCTTCATCCCAATAAGCTTTCGCCCTCAACTCCCTCAAGTCTTCGAGCGTCAAAATGCTCTCAATCTCGTCTGGAGATCTATCGGTTTGGTGACGGTTGTCTTGCCTCACTCGAGTGGCAGGCTCCCTTCCTCTCCTCTGACGCCTTCTGGAAGGTTCAACCTCAAATTGACGCCCGGATGGCCCTGCTTCGCCCTCGTGAGCCATCACGGCCACGGTGATCCTGTGATCCTAGGGTCTCACGGCACTATTTAACACCGGGAATACTCTCTCTCCCTGCCTCTGCATTTCCATCACGTTATGCATCTCTTCAAAGAGGTCATTCACCCCCCCAGGAGCACGCTCGTTCATCCCTTGAACAGCTGCATCAACCTCTTCATCCCTAGCATCAGCCGGGGCCTGAGCCACCGGAATCGCCAGGGGAACCCCCTCACCTGGGGACGCCCTAGCCAGGGGAACAGCTGTGGGAACATTGCCGTGAGGGGAAGAGCTCCCCACGGACATCTCATCAATCTCCCTTACATAATCGTCAGCTTGGTTTCCGGCCATGTTTGCTTTTCGACTTTTGAAGACGGAGTTTCACACAGAGAACTCAATGAAGGAGAAAATTTCTGAAACAACTTCAATGGCAGAAAGGGGCTCTTCACTCAAGAGTTTCACACACACAACCTAAATCTAAAGTTAGTACAGAAAAAATGTTGTGGAGTTTTACATAGAGTTTGAAGAACGGAAACTCGCCGGAATCGGTAAAAGTTGCAGAGAATTCTTGTTAAGTATGTGCTTGAAGGAGACAGAATGCGTGAAAGAGGCTCCAAAACCTTGTAAATCCCTATTTATAGGGGAGAATTTACATTGATTAGGGTTTCGAGATTTCAAATGGCAATCATTTCCCGCTTAGGAAACCCCCCACTTTTGGTAACCGCTTCACGTCTCCCGGAGTGCACGCGCCCACGTTCCCACTCAGCATTAAATGCGGACATGACTTCAATTAATGCGGTGTCAGACTATGTCCGTTACAGAAGTCAAGCGGTCACTTCTCTAGCAATGGCTTGACCCTCGGGTAATTCAAAATCCAAGGCTCCCTCCTTATTAAATTCTACAGTACGCTCGAGCGATACTACAGAATTTGGGGGGCAAAATGATGAGGCCCAAAAACACGCTTGTATCAGAGCCGTCCACGTGTCACCATCTGCTGACGTGAAGACTATACCCTCGCATTGATGGGCTCGTGGGCCAACCCAGCCCACTCACTTGCCAACTAGTATGGGCCCTTGAGCCTCGGCCAACTATTCAAGAAAAGGGGCCGAACCGGCAGGCTCGGTGCTCCCATCCCGGCCTTCGGTGTTACCTTTCTCCGGGAATCACCCGCACGAGGGCCATATTCTTACCGCTCGGGACTTCGGCGCTCAAAGATCATGAGTCGTGAAGAACCCGTCCGAGCACTCTTTGAGCGTCGCATTCGCTCGCGTGTGGTCCCCCACCGCCGTGGTGGATCCGAACCCTCATAGAACGGATCCGGGACCTTCCACCCGCGCGACCCTCGTTAACAACCTCTGACACAAAGGTAGTGCGCACCTTGTACCTGACACGCCGCCTACTTTTCAGAGCCATCACTCTCATATCACCACAGGCATCCACGTGTTAGGGCAACACAAGTTTGGGACCACACGGTCAGATTACCTAATCTACCCTCACCCCTAACATATAAATAAGGGAGAACACTTGCATTCTTCCCCAAGTCATCTTCACGATACATACTGCACTCACTGTTCTGGGTCCTTTCCACCCTTCTTCTGCATCTTCTCAAGCTTGACCTTACCTGCATCACAGTTGCATCATCATTACATTCTTGGTGTTATCCTAGCTGGAAGAACCCACGCTCAAGAGGAAACCCAGATCCTGAGGCCCTCACGCCTGTGATGGTCTTTCCCTTCTCATACAAATACTAAAGTGTGGTTGCATTTTGGAAGTCTGATTTCCAGCACCATCATATATAAAATAAATTATTATATAAATTGACTGAGTTACATAACACAACTTTCAATAAATCAATCATAATGTAATTCTAATTATCTAAGTTCATAAACTTTCTTAAATTATAATTATATTTTAATTCTATAAACTTATCTAATTAACAAAATAATATAATTGAATGATTTACGTAAAATATTTTTCAATAAATTAACTAATCCTAATGTAATATTTTTAATTAACTAATACTAATGTAATTATAATTATCTAAATCTAACTAACCATATAACCTAAATTAAAAAAAATAACAATATAATCTTCCTTTAGTTTATATAATAAAATATAAATTAAATACATAAAAGTACGAATATAGTTTTTGATTTCTTATGACTTAATATACCACAATTTTTAAATGTAGGTCGTCAGACCAAAGTTACTTTAAATTAAAAATCGTAAGAAGACTTAATGTGTGTGCATATAAAAATAAGATATAATCTAATTTTATAAATAATTTTTATAATATTTGATTAAACATTCTTTGAATTTTTTATATAAATATACTCTTATAATTATATCTACTACAGACACAAAATCAATTATAAAAAAAAAAACTGACAAAATTAGATACGAAAAAATCAATTATAAAAAAATTAACATAAATCTTAAATAATACTCAATAAAGAAATACAGACACGAAAACAAAATGTAAAATCTAATGACAAAGAGAATATAAATAAAAGATAAAGAATAGTTAGTTAAAAGAAGAATTATTTGATTTTAATGTATATACACACGCATATCAAAATTAAGGATAATTGTTGAATACCTTTACAAATATATTTATAAAGCACATGACAAAGTGAGCATTAATATCGCATACAGATAAACAAAATTTGAAATTTAGATTAAAAATTTTAAGATGTTAGATTGGGTATCAGCTCAAGAAACAATATGGAGAATTTTTGAATTTAATTTGAACGAAAATTGATTCAACAGCTATAAATTTAGATCTATATCTTCCAAAGTAGCAATACACGACTTATGGGCCGAATCAAAATTTGAAGGACTTTTTTTCTTGCATCATTGCTCCAAAACAATGGTCTTTGAATAGTGTTCAATGTGTTCGAAAAACGAAAAAATAAAAAAAATTACAAAGAATTTCCAAAGCATTATGCATGAGATAAGCAAGGTAAATATTCAAACGATTTAGGTAAAAAATTGATGGTAAAATATAACAAACTATTGCAACAAGAAGAGATTATTTGGTTTTAAGAGTCGAGAATTAATTGGCTCCAATTCAGTGATAAACATAATACGTTTCTTTCATCTCTCATCCATAATGAGAAAAAAGAGGAATCAAATGAATGCTCTCAAAATAGGCAATGAATGGGTAATCAATAATGATCAATTGAAGGCGTGCTCAAATTGAATCTTGAAAAGGCATACGCCAAAATCCGATGGAATTTTCTAAGAAAAATTTTAAATTCCTTTAAATTCCCAACCAAAATTATCAATATCATTATGAGCAAAATGTAGAGGATGCAACTAGAAATTTTATAGATGGTGAACCGATGGAGGCTGTACGGATGTGTGGCATAAATAAGATAATCACTCTCGCCTTCTTTCTTTGTACTCTACATAAAACAACTTACATATATGATTGAGGAGACTATTTTACCCGAACCTGGAAACCAATTATGGTATATTAGAGAAGCCTTCATATCTCACACTTGCCTTTTGCGAATGACTTAGTTAGGGGTTAAAGCCACCATGAATGGAGCAAAGTGAATTCAAAGTATGGTTAAGGCGTTTCGCAAGGTATTGAGCCTCAAATTAAACTTTAGCAAATCATATATATTGTTCGCACCTTATATGTTAAATGATTTAAAGTAGTAGGTTACTAGAATTCTTGGCATGAAAAGTATAGACAACTTAAGTTACTATTTGGGGGTGCAAATGAACTTTGGCTGAAACTTAAATGAGCATTTCTCAATTGTGATTAAAAGAGTCGAAAAGCTCCTTTTTGGATAAAAAGCCAAAATGACAAACTTTTTCGGACAAATGCCACTTATTTAGTCCATCACGATCTCGATCTCCATCTACCACATGCACACAAATTGGCTCCCCAATCACGTGTGCGATAAACTTGTTCGACTCAAGCACAAAATATAACAAAAGAAACGGACCCATTTTGTAGTGTAGAAGAAGGTGACTAGAAAGAAGCGAGAAGGTGGATTGGGTCTTAGAAAAGCTTAAAAAAATATATAGCGATGCTCGCCAAAATAGGATGGAGAATGTTCAACAAGGAAACCATGGTGTGAAACTAGATACATAAGAAAAAATATTTAAAAGTGGAGGACATTCTTGATCGAATATAAGCCTCAACTTATAGTTTCCCGAGCATAGAAGGGGATAGTTAGAAACACTTGAATGGTGGAGCCATTTTACAACTGGAGGATTGGGATCAATGAAGGGACGTTTTTTATGGAACGATAGATGGTTATCACAAGACAAACTAGCGGACATCTTTGGAGTTAACATTTATGAGGAGTATAAAGATTTATAGTATGTAATCCCATTGACACAGATAAAACTAAAACCTGAATAAGCTGAAAACATTATTGTCCAAAGAGGTTGTGAATGAGATACTTGGTGTCCTAATTGCGCTGCATGATAACAGAGATAAGAGAGTTTGGACTGAAAAGACTAACTACGAATTCTCCTATAAAACGACATATAGTTTGCTTACGGTGTTGGATGAGACATACGAGAAAAATCGAAAATGAATTTGGAAATTACCTCACCCACAAAAGTTCAAGATTTTCCTATGTCTTTGCCAACATGATAGCTTGCTCACGAATGTACTGAAGTATGATAGAAATTTTGGGAAAAGTAACGTATGTACAAGTTGTTGTATAGGACATGAATAGATGGACCACGTACTGAGAAGTTGTTTCGCGCTCCGGTGTAGGGCAAGATTGTTAATGCACAGATTGAACGAAATCTTCGTGACTTGTGAGGGTCGAACGGGCTCAAAGAGAGTTTCAATAGCAAAATTAAGAGTAATATGTTACCAGAATTTCCTGGATGAATTTTTTTTGATCTTGTCGCTTTTGAATTTTTGGAAAGCATGTAAACGATGAAGCTATCAAAAAATATCATAAAGCTTAGAAGTATCACTTTTTTGCTACATAAAGAGTTATTTGAGGACAAAAACTACAGACAAAAGAAAATCTACACTAAGTTGTCATTGAATAAACCCAATAAGAGATGGGTGAAACTAAACTCGGATGAAAGTTTTTATAACCACACCAACAATGCAATGGCCAGAGGTGTTATTCGAGATGCCAGGTGAAGATGGGTGCTTGGATACACTAACAATCTTGTTAGAGTTTAAATAATGTAGAGGAGTTATTGAGCTTACGTGAGGGATTAACACTAGCTTGAGAGAGATGCTAGTTTTAGAAAATTAATGAGGAGATTGATTTAGAGACGGTCGTGAAATGGAAAACAACAGAGGATATTGGAAAGCACCCAATGAGAAATGTGATATTTAATTGTCGATCTTTACTCCAAAGGCCTTGGATAATTAGATTAAATAAATCCCGAGATAAGTTGGCGAAGATAGGTCACAAGGTTCAATATCGTTATTGCATTTAGGATGCTACGCTGACAAAATTGGATGAGTCTTAACTTGAGGTTATTTTTCCTATGTTGGGTTACTTCGCTTAGGAAAAAATAAATAAAATTGGAAAGATAGAATAAAAAAATAAATGAATATAATTGGTGGTATAAATAGTGCAAAAGAAATAATATTACTTATACCATTTTGACTATACAAGATATACATGTTATTATTTTAAAGGAGACTGACAGGATTGAAAAAAGGGATAAAATTTTGACCATCCCGAGCTATTACGTTTTTTGGATATTAAACCCAAATTATTAAATATCTAAATTTGCAACCTCAAATATATTGTTTTGTAGCATAGTGCAACCTGATTACACTCATCATGTGACACGTAGAAGAAATTTTGTGTACGTGTCACACGATAAGTGGAATCAAGTTGCAATTTATTTAAAAAACAATAGTTGAGGTTGTAAACTTAGACATTTTATAGTTCGAGTTGCATAAAAAAAAGGCAATAGTTCAGGATGTTACAAATAGTAATTATCACTTGAAAAAAGTCCTTCTTATGATATGAGACGTGCAAAAAATGCAATGCATCATTATACAAATTTGAAAAGGGTGTCTTCTATGAAAAATGCAATAATGAAGATATAAAACTTGTACAAAAGCAAAATAAAAATATCAAACCATTAATAAGTGAAATTCTCATTTATCAATTTCATATTGTAAATTATTATTGAATTACTAATAGGTACAAACTGATACTAAATGTTATACATGTGGGTATTGTGCTTCCATTATATTATTTGGAGTATATATGTGACGCCCCGAGCGTGGAGCTATCACATCCCCCGCACTAGAACCCAACACGTATATGAAATGGAAAATCCATATACGTGCTAAGAGCTAGCGAACGGGAAACACTCAAGACCACATCTAACTAGGCGGCACTAGACGGACAGTCGTCAGAGATTCATGCATTAGCGGAAGCGAGTTAAACATGTAACCAGAAGCTCAACAACTAAACATATCAAAAGTAGCGTGGCAGATAATTTAGTATTACATCACATGCCAATATCATTCTAACAAAACTATACCGGAAGGCATCAAGACTAGGACTCAACTCAAAAGAAGGCTAGATAACCTGCCGCCTAGTCGACTCCCAAAACCTGCAATCAATACGAAAGGACAAGAAGGAAAGAGAAAGAGAGCCAGCTGAGTGACTGGCGAGGGATAACAATATACAAGTTATAATTAGCAGTAACAAGAGATGCAATGCACAATAGCAATTCACCTCGACCAAATATAGCCTCGTTATGCAATGCATGTAACATACCTTTTCATTTTCAATTGAGATTCATGAACACACGCTTGAGAACATATATATATATATATATAACTCATTTGATATCAGAAAAACCCTTTCCGGTAAAACCGGGAAAATAGTAGGCAATAGCTTATTTATTACATTAATACATATAATAATTCTGGTGAGGAACAATCAAATCGTGTAGGCTATAATATTGGTATAGTATTGATTACAACAAGAGAATAACCTCACCTTGACAATCTCGACAAAAGAGAACCAAAACAAGGTATAATCTAAACCACAGGGTCCTTGAGAGGATCACCTGAATAAAAGACACGATTACGGTTGACATCAGACTCAAAAGGACCAACTAATGATGCTCGGCGAGGTAAAGCAATGTCATGAAATGATATGAGTATGGATTCATATGCAATGTGTAATACCCACTTTTTTTTATTATTTAATTATCAATATTATTATTATTATTATTATTATTATTATTATTATAAGTATAGATTACTAAATCCTATTTAATTAGAAAGGGATTAAGATGACTATCTATTAGAATTATCGAGATATTAAAATTTCTGTTAGTTGTGACTAGAGTTGTTGGGTGACATCCCGGCTTTGTTAAGTTAAAGAATTAGGGTTGGACCCAACTTTTAGAATTATCTATATATTTTCGGACGCACTAAAAGAATATTTGGAGAGATCAGAAGAAACCCATCGAGTAGCGGCGAACCTGAGGTAAGAAACTTTTCCCATTTTTTTTATCATTGAATTGTTTTAGTATATGGCCGTTTAGTTTTAGGAATGAGGGGGACAACATTTTGAGTAGGGGACATCAATTTAATAGGTTTGATGATTGCCTTGTGAAAAGAAAAGAAAATGCATGGATATGATCTGACTTTAAAGATGATTGGTTATAGATTATAGGAGAAGTTGGACTCATTTTTGAGGATTTCGTGATGGATAATTTTAAGGGAGAATTACATACGGGTCCCTAAGGTTTTGCCTAATTACAGAACAGTCCACATAACTTTGGATTTTACATGATAGTCCCTAAGGTTTGATTCCGTTAGAAGTCCCTGTTGACCGTTAGGGTTCTGTCAACCCCTGAATTTTTTCTTCCAAAATTGCCCCTGATTTTTTTTAGGGAGAATTACATACAGGTCCCTAAAGGTTTGGCCCAATTACGGAGCGGTCCACATAACTTTGGATTTTATATGATAGTCCCTAAAATCAGGGGTAATTTCGGAAGAAAAAATTCAGGGGTTGACGGAACCCTAACGGTGAACAGGGACTTCTAACGGAATCAAACCTTAGGGACTATCATGTAAAATCCAAAGTTATGTGGACCGCTCTGTAATTAGACCAAACCTTAGGGACCCGTTTGTAATTCTCCCTAATTTTAAATAGATTGTTTGTTCTTGTTAGTGGATAGGAGACCTTATATAATTATGCTCGAATACCGTAAAATACTTAATAATGTTATATCCATCATGTGAATTGCTTTTGGAGGTGATCAACTATAGAGGACGTATTGGTTTCAGTTCATGCGTGGATTTGGGTTAGGGCATCAAAAAGTAATTTTTCTCATCTTACAGAGGCTATATCCGATAATAAATTGACGTTTAATGTTAGGACGTTATAAATAGAATGCGACTACGAAAATGACAGGTGTCGAATCCGTCAAAATAAATTATAATCCGGTTTACGACTAAAATAGAGTATAGTGCAAACAGGTCGAATCCACAGAGATTGGTTGAAAATAATTCTAATTAATCACAGGAAAATTCACTAAAATTAACAAGTAAAATCAGGGGGGGGGGGTTAAGGTTTAATTAAACTAAGTAAATTAACTAACAATTAAATTAAACTAAACTAGAGAAAAACAGTAGATAACTAGAAAATTGGTTTTGATATATCAATGGGAGAACAATACCTAGCTAGGAATTACAATTTAGTTTAGGACATCGTGTTGGAAAACAGGAATCAGAAAGCAGCGGAAATTTAAAAATTTTTCAACAAAAGGATCGAAACTCGCAATCATGAATCTGAATTCGTAGAGATTAGAAACTTACATTTCAATAATCTTTCTTGAAGCGTTTCAAGCCACCCAAGAACGCTCTTCTCGCGGCTTGATCCCCTCTCCTTGGTAAAGCTCAAATCTTTAAAACTTCTAACTTGAACCTCTCTAGAGATAGTCCACCAACTTGACTACAATCTAACTAGTAAGGATGCTATTTCTCTAGTTAGTGTTTAGGCTTAACCTAGGGTTTGTTTGAACTTGGAGAAAGGATGGTGTTCAACACATGAACCAAAAGAATTCATCAATTAGCCCTAAGGGGAGCTCGAGCTCCCCTATATATAGGAAGGAGAGGGGTTGCCGAAACTCAGTCCTATTGGACTAAGGATTTGGTCCCTTTCTCTTATTACTTGATCATAAAGTAATTCCAAACTTTGACTTTTGAATTCTAATTCAAATCAACTTTTAAGAGAGCTAAAATATCCAAACTCTTTTGGATAATATTATACTTTATTTATTAATGAATAAATAGCTTATTTATCTAATTAATTAATTCGTAATTAATTAAATAGATTATTTTTCTCCAAAATAAGACTTTCATTTTAATTCAAAATTAAACCAAAGTCAATTAAATAATTAACACATTAATTATTTAATCACATATACATATATATATATATATATATATATATGCACGTGTGACACACGTGTCCCCAAACACGTGTCACTCACGTGATCCACACGTGTAGAACCCTCTCGGCATGATCAACTCGTTTAATCATTTCAAAGCCTCAACTCATGTAACCAATTTGTTGTGTGTGACCCTCTAGGTTCTCAATTCAATTAGCAGTGACCCTAATTAATTAATTCACTAATTAATTAATCAGTCCACAGATTAAACGACCATAGTCTAGTAACAACTGTTTAACCCCTAGCTACATTGGAATGTCTCGATTCGACAGAACCTTTAAGTCATTGATTCATGTGAGATACAATCCTCCTACTTACTCTCTCTCAACCAAGATCTAGGGTAAGGGAATAATCAGAACCCTAATAATCTGGTCTTAAAGCTAAGTGCATTTCATATCCATTTGATCTCAACCCAAGAAACCCTTTTCTTGATGTCTTGATCTACTGCCTTGGCCAAGGACTCCATATAGCATATGAACGACTTACACAATAAGAGATCACCTTGCAAATGCAAGTGTAGGTCCTTTCTTGATTCTCATTCACTTTCACGAGTCACTTGTGCAGCCCCAGCATAAGCCTTGAATCAGTTGTCTAAAGCGGCACCCTTTAAAGCTTATACCTAGGACTACAGAGTTAACTCAGAAAGTGACATGGAACTTCAAGTCTAAGGATCAATTAATCACATTTAGGAATCTGGAAGTTTCCATTTCCTAATCTGGAAGTTTCCATTTCCTGAAATAGAAACTTCCTTTCCCATTTAGGAATCTTCTCACACGGGGCACCTCAGTGAACTTACTTATGGAAGTAAGCACCGTCATGTATCACGCACGTATCAACTATACACTTCGCACCTCCATGAAAACAAGGTGGTCCTTCTTAAGGGCGTGATCCCACAAGCAAGCCTTAAAGGTGTCAGGTTGACACTCCCACTATCTGTAGAACTCATCGGCTTGGAGTATTTTACTAATCATGACTTATGTGATATAGGGCTCGTTTCATGAACCATTTCACCTAAATGGTAGAGTCCTAAAGTTATCAGGATTAGGGCAGTTCTCATACATGCACAACTAAAGTAAACGCATACCAAACAAGAGCATAAAAAGAAGTGTTGCCTTAATTCGTTATTTTATTCAAAGATTGTCTGTGATTACAATAAGGAAAAGTACAAAGCGGATATACAATGGGCTTTCTAGGGCACTGTTCCTAACAATCTCCCACTTGCCCATCAAAGCCATTCTTGAGCTACTCTAAGTCCCATCTTCTGAAGATGACCTTCGAAAGCTCCTCGACTAAGGGGTTTAGTAAGTGGATCTTCCGCATTCTCTGCTGATGCGACCCTCTCAGTTTGTACATCTCCTCTTTTGATAATATCACGGATTAGGTGATACTTCCTCATAATGTGCTTGGTCCGTTGGTGAGATCTTGGTTCTCTTGCTTGAGCAACCGCCCCAGTGTTATCACAAAACACAGTAATGGGGTCCTTCATGCTAGCAACAACATTCAACTCTTGAATGAAGTTTCTAATCCAAACACCTTCCTTAGCTGCATCATTTGCTACTAATTATTCGGCCTCAATGGTCGAATATGCATTGGTCATTTTCTTGGAACTCTTCCAACTCACTGCTCCGCTGTTTAGGCAGAAAATGTATCCTGACATTGACTTAAAATCATCTAAGTCAGATGCAAAGCTTGTATCGCAGTATCCTTCGACAGTAAGATCTTTCTGACCTCCGTAAACTAAGAATAAATCTTTAGTACTTTTCAAGTACTTAAGAATATTCTTCATGGCAGCCCAGTGACCATCTCCAGGGTCAGATTGGAAACGACTTGTTACACTAAGTGCATAAGCCACATCCGGTCGAGTACATAACATTGCATACATTATGCTACCTATTACTGATGCATAAGATGTATGAGTCATTATTTCCTTCCCAAGGTTAGTCTTAGGGCACATCTTCTTAGAAAGACATGTTCCTACACTCATAAGAAGGTTTTTATAACCTTTGCTGACTCCATATTGAATCTCTTCAATACTTTGTCAATGTACATCGACTGTGATAGTCCTATTAACCTTCTAGATCAATCTCGATAGATTTTAATTCCAAGGATATAGGACGCATCACCAAGATCTTTCATCTCGAATTGGTTCGATAACCATAACTTAGTTACTTTCATGTCATCCTTCAAATTCCCAATAAGAAGGATGTCATGAACATAAAGTACTAAGAATTGTACTGAGGTCTCCAATTCCTTTCTATACACACATGATTCATTCGAGATCTGAATGAAGCCAAACGCTTTGACTCATTCATCAAATCGAATGTTCCAATTCCTAGAAGCCTGTTTCAATCCATAGATTGACCTTTGGAGTTTGCAAACCTTTTGCTAACTCCCACTGAATGTGAAACCGATGGGTTGCTCCATATAAATGTCTTTATCAATGTCACCATTGAGAAAGGCAGTTTTCACATCCATTTGCCATATCTCATAGTCATAATATGCAGCAATGGCAAGCATGATTCGAATAGACTTTTGCATTGCAACTGGTGAAAAAGTTTCATCAAAGTCCACGCCGGGTCTTTGAGTGAATCTTTTTGCAACCAGTCTTGCCTTGTATGCTGCAATGCTTCCATCAACTCCAAGCTTTCTCTTAAAGATCCATTTACAACCAATGGGTTTGACCCCATCAGGCAAATCTACCAAGGTCTAAACTTGGTTGGAGTTCATGGAATCCATTTCGGATTTCATGGCTTCTATCCACTGTTCAGAGTCAGAATCTGAAAGTGCCTCCTCATATGTTAAAGGATCATTATCCTTTTGAGAGATCTCATGGAAGAATCCATACCATCTCTCCGGCTGTCTAGGAGTGCGTTCAGAACGCCTTAGAGGAGGATTTTCGTGTGTATCGAAATTCGTGATTGGTTGTTGTTGATCAGAAGGGGACGTTTCTTAAGTGGGTGGCGTGGGGTCACTTTGTATTTCCTCTAATTCTATGATCTTGTCTTTCTTTTCTTTAAGGAACGGTTTCTCAAGAAAGTAGCATTTCTAGAAACAAACACCTTTTGTTCAGATTGATCATAGAAGTAGTATCCTATGGATTCCTTAGGATACCTACAAAGTAGCATAAGTTAGAATGAGATTCCAACTTATCTCCCACCGTCCTCTTCACGTAAGCAGGACAACCCCAAATTCTTAAGTAAGAATAACTAGGGATTTTATCATGCCACATTTCATATGGCGTTTTAGGGACTGACTTAGAGGGAACTAGATTCAAAATCTTTGCTGCACTTTCTAGGGCATAACCCCAGAAGGAAGGTGGTAAGTCAGTGAAACTCATCATGGAACGAACCATATCAAGTAGAGTTCGATTCCTCCTCTCAGAAACTCCATTAAGTTGAGGAGTTCCCGGAGGAGTCCACTGAGAGATAATCCTATTATCTTTGAGATGATTAAGGAATTCATCACTAAGATACTCGCCTCCTCGATCAGACCGAAGTGCTTTGTTCTTGTGACCAGTTTGGTTCTCAACCTCCTTTTGAAATTCTAGGAATTTCTCAAAAGCTTCAGATTTATACTTCATTAAGTATACATAACCATACCGATTCAGATTTATACTTCATTAAGTATACATAACCATATCGACTAAAGTCATCGGTAAAGGTTATGAAATACTGATGATTGTTTCTTGTACTTACACTAAGCGGCCCACAAACATCAGAATGGATCAAATCCAAGACCTTAGTGGCACGTTCCACAGTTCATTTAAAAGGAACTTTCGACATCTTTCCTTTGAGACAGGACTCGCAAGAAGTTAACTCTTTGAGATCATTTTCAGAGAATGATCCTAAAGTGTTTATCTTGCTAATTATGTTCTTGGAAATGTGTCCTAATCTAGCGTGCCATAAGAGAGCTGAAGCTTTGTCATCTCTCCTACGTTTAGTTTCTTGTTGTATATTCATAATATTGATATTTTAAGTTAGATAAAGTCCATTACTTAGAGTACCGATGTGAACAGAAGAGTTGTTCCGTTTGATAAAATATTTACCATTCTTAATATAAGTTTCATAACGTTCACAATCTAAAATTGGAACTGAAATTATATTACGAATAATGTTTGGTACATAAAGGACTTTATTTAAAACCAACTCAAAACTACCTAAATCTAATCTAATTGTGCCTAAAGCTCGAGCTTCAACATTTGAGCCATCGCCGATCTTCAAGACACATTCTCCTTCTCTGAGTTGTTGAACTTCATTTAGCATCCGTACATCATTACAGATATGAGCTCCACAACTGGTATCAAGTACCCAAGAACTAGAATTAATAGAAAGATTTACTTCAACGAGAAACATACATTTCTTTAGAGTAGCCTTGTACTCTGGGCAGTTTCTCCTCCAATGCCCCGCTTTACCACAATGGAAGCAAACATCCTCTTTCTGATCACGCTTCTTCTTTTGGGCCTTCCCCTTTAAAATGGCACCAGTGGGCCTAAGAGGTTTCTTCTTCTTTTTTTGGACTTTCTTGCCCTTACCTTTAGAAGGCCCAGAAGAGGAAGATGGAACATTCACCATCAGAACCTTATTGTCCTTCTTGATCGTGCTTTCAGCATTCACAAGCTGACTAATCAGCTCAGCTATAGTAGCTCCAGCATGATTCATATTGAAGTTAAGGACAAATGAGTTGAATGATGGTGGGAGCGAGGCTAGCAACAAGTCCACTGAAAGCTCATCTTTCAGTGGCATGTCCATGGATGCAAGTTTCTCAGTAAAGGCGAGAAACTTGAGTCCATATTCATGGACACTTGAACTTTCCCTCATTCTCAAGTGGAACAATTCCTTTGAAGTGTTATACCTTGTAACACGTTCATGAGGGCGGTAAAGTTGCTCCAAGTGGTCGTAAATCTCCCAAGCAAATTCCATGGCCTTATGTTGCCTTTGCAAGTCCGGAGACATGTTAGCCAACATAAGGCAGCGGGCTTGGAGATTATCATCCTTCCACTTCTGGATCGTGTCCCGTTCGGCCCGAGTGGGAGCTTCCCCTTCGGGACTAGGCTCCCTTTCGAAGAGAACATAAGTTCTCTTCTCAGAATCTAAAATGATTTTTTAGTTTCCTCAGCCAATCAGAAAAGTTGGGACCAGTCAACTTGTTTGACTCGAGGATCGATACAAGAGGATTTTTGGTTGCCATTTCAAAACACGTAAAGAATCATAGAATCTACGACCTAAATGGTAAAACAGAGAACTAGTGAGCATGCTGAATTATAACGATATACAAAAGATAAGGTCTTTAATCTAATGTATCTCCCACTGTTTTTTAGAGATCTATAATTCCCAAAGATCTAAGAGGAACACGTTTCCCAATGTGTACTAAGATCCTAGGCATTTTACCTCGAACCCACGACTCGTAGACATTCTAAGTAAAACCCTAGGTAGGTACAACTTACCCATTCTAACACCTTTAGAACTCTTAGTAATTGTTTTTGCATCACCTATCTTTCAATATGGACCCACGACTCGTGCGACATCCATATTTACTTAGGCGTTAAGCTAGACCCATCAATCATAAGATCATGATCAAAACTTAGTTCAAACGACCCACAACTCACGGACATCGCCCTTGCTAAAATTGACCACGAAATATTGATCATTTAAAATGATCAATTAGGTAACTAAGAACTAATAAGCTCCACTAGCTATCCCACGACTCGCGGACAATAACTAGCTTCACTTACTAAACTTAAAACCTATTAATGGAATGCTAGGAATTTTAATTCGAAATTTGCATCTCGAATTAAACACCTATTTATTCGAAATTAGCTTAATATTTAATGGGAATTTTCGAATCAACCGGAGAGTTGTCCGGTTCGACCTCACCAACATATATGTTATCCAATTTTATTAGTCTTGATTAATGTAAGTACAATTTAAATGCATTTCAAACAAGCACATAAACAGATAACATGTCCTAGCATGATACTAACATGAGAGGATCATGGGTTTATCCTATCTTATGCGTGAAAAGTGGGAGCCACTCCACTATCACAATTCTAACATACATGCCACATGAATAGTTTATATCACATAAGGGAAAGCTGTAACAAAATACGAGCCCTATCTCTATTACATTTTCAATTGAGATTCCCCTCCCAAACATTGTGAGGGGTCTTTACTTATGGCCTCCTCGTTACTTGAATGTGGTCCATCTTACTCCATGGGTGCAATGTCTCCAAAATGAAAATAAAACCTCACCACCTATATCTACTCTCAGATTACAATAAAAAGAAAAAGACATAAAGTAATAAGGCTCAATCTTCATATTGGCCTTAGACAATTACACGGGGCATATCCCAGCCTAAAAAACAGTAATATGGAAAGCCACATAATAAATCACATAACAGTACGCACATAAGTGAGGCTCCAACCTCAATTGAAAAACGCAACTATAGGGCTCCAACCCCAAATGTAAACCATCCATGTCTACAAATGTAAAACATACAAGGACTAGTACCCATGATGACCTAACATGCTTTTGAGAGAATTTAAACTTAGCCAATAAATTAAAATTCCCGTTTCAAGTCCTAATGACTTGAAACACGACTTGATGCGAGTCTTATTTATAAAAGCTTTCAATAAATCCCAAATTACTGAAACAAATAAAATTCCAATTAATTTCTAAAAATTAATAATTTTATTAAAGGTGTAATTTCCCAAATTATAAACCGTTTCTATTTCTCAAAAAAAAAAAAATCCCAATTTTAACTCTTATTCAAAAATAAATTAATTTAATTAAAAACAAGTTTTAATAAAATAAATAAAATTGGGACTGGATTGCACGAGATACGAAAAACGGATTACGAGAAAAAACGGGGCCTTTACGTGAAGGGGGATGCCCGTGTCGCAGGCGCGCACAGCGCGTGGCCCTCTTAGCCTGCTTGCGGGCGGTCCCGGGCGAGACGGGCGAATGCGCCTAGGCGCGTCTGGAAGGCTCCCGAAAGGTTGCGCGGGAGGTGCTGGGTGGGATTGCCCTTGTGCGCGCCTAGCGGCGGGCGGTGGTGAGCGAAGCCCGCACCCACGACTCCTTCGTGCGTGGGGTTTCGCGTGTTAGTAGTCCAGGCTTTTCGTTTCATGTTTTCGTTCAAACGCAAAACCAATCCAAGAAATCCAAAAACAGTTTATACAGTTTCAAATCTAAAACAGTTTTCAAAACAAAATTTTCAAAACAGTTTTCAGAAACTTTCAGAAAAAAAATAGTTTCGTAATTCAGGCTTTCTAAAACAGTTACAAATACTCAATCGCATCAAGCCTAAGAATTTCTACCAAATTCAGTTAAGTAGAGACGAATCAGAAACACGATTAACGCGGTGGCTCTGATATCACTTGTTGGAAAACAAAAATCAGAAAGCAGCGAAAATTTAAAAATTTTCCAACAAAAGGATCGAAACTCGCAATCATGAATCCGAATTCGTAGAGATTACTTTTCAATAATCTTTCTTGAAGCATTTCAAGCCACCCAAGAACGCTCTTCTCTCGGCTTGATCCCCTCTCCTTGGTAAAGCTCGAATCTCTACAACTTCTAACTTGAAGCTCTCTAGAGATAGTCCACCAACTTGACTACAATCTAACTAGTAAGGATGCTAGTTCTCTAGTTAGTGTTTAGGCTTAACCTAGGGTTTGTTTGGAACTTGGAGAAAGGATGGTGTTCAACACATGAACCAAAAGAATTCATCAATTAGCCCTAAGGGGAGCTCGAGCTCCCCTATATATAGGAAGGAGAGGGGCGGCCGAAACTTAGTCCTATTGGACTAAGGATTTGGTCCCTCTCTCTTATTACTTGATCATCAAGTAATTCCAAACTTTGACTTTTGAATTCTAATTCAAATCAACTTTTAAGAGAGCTAAAATATCCAAACCCTTTTGGATAATATTATACTTTATTTATTAATAAATAAATAACTTATATATCTAATTAATTAATTCGTAATTAATTAAATAGATTATTTTTCTCCAAAATAAGACTTTCATTTTAATTCAAAATTAAACCAAAGTCAATTAAATAATTAACACATTAATTATTTAATCACATATACATATATATATATATGCATGTGTGACACACGTGTCCCCAAGGACACGTGTCACTCACGTGACCCACACGTGTGATTCATACGTGTAGAACCCTCTCGGCATGATCAACTCGTTTAATCATTTCAAAGCCTCAACTCATGTAACCAAGTTGTTGTGTGTGACCCTCTAGGTTCTCAATTCAATTAGCAGTGACCCTAATTAATTAATTCACCAATTAATTAATCATTCCACAGATTAAACGACCATAGTCTAGCAAAAGGTGTTTAACCCCTAGCTGAATTGGAATGTCTCGATTCGACAGAATCTTTAAGTCATTGATTCATGTGAGATACAATCCTCCTACTTACTATCTCTCAACCAAGATCTAGTGTAGCACCCACACGTAGGGCCACATCCCCCGCACCATAATCCGAACCCGAATACGAAATGGAATGTCCGCACCCGAATCCGAATCATAGCGAACGGGAGACCAAACACACACTCTAGGCTAGGCGGAGCTAAACCAAACGGAAACAGAGTGCGCGGAAGCGAAGAAATAAAAGCAACAAGCAAAAAACATCACATATATATGTATAGGTACCAACCCACACCTATCCATATAATAATTACATATAAGTACCAACACCTCCTATACCAAAGCCATCCCGGCTCGAACAAACTAGTGTATAAGTATATACAAATCATAACTATACAACTACAAAATAATAAAGTGCAGGTATGTAAATGCACCTAACGAAACCTAGACCGACAAGTGTAAAAAGCAGACACACTTCTCCGCCTAGCTCACGCTCCCAAAACCTGCAACTAAAAGAGTAAACGAGGAGTCAGTCAACTGACTGAGTGAGGGGGCTAACGCACACCCACACCCTACATATATATAGAGCAGAGCACAAAGCAAAGGGCGAAATTATGAACCGGAATAGGTTTTACAAACTAAAACTTTCCAAAACAAATACATATACTTTAAAACCTTTCATAAACACTATCCCGATTCATACTTCTCAAACATACATAACAAAACATAATGCTCGGCGAGAACGAGCTTCCAACCTTTACTCCTCAGAACAAACAAAACGGAAATCAAACATATCAACCTCTACACCAATGATGGAAGAGCCACCGGCGGCCCTAACCATCCAAACATATACAGACTCACGAGGGGTAGCGAGCCCACATCGTGCCCTCCCCGGTTTTTACGCCGAAGGCATCGAAATATCACACCTTCCCAAACTCCCAGGGGTCGCGTGTGATATATCGGATGGAGACTACGCACAGGCCGAACCTCGACGGCCCGAACCGTCCCGAGGGTTCCTTACCCGTAGCTCCTTGGATCCACACATACAAATCATATCATATCAAATGCCAAATCTTTCATGGCAATCTCGCTAACGGAATAGTAAAGCCTTTTTCCAAAACATAGCTTACATATGCTTATTTAATATCTTTTCCCAAAACAAAGTTGTTCACAAGATCATAAACGTATTCTAATTAACACATACATATCTATATATATAATATATAGTCACATGCACGGCCGGAAAACATCACATAAGGCTTTAGGTCACTTAGCTAATAAAATTCCTAAACCTCACCTTGTGCGTAACAAAATATGAGCAGACGTGAACAACCTACGCCTCGGGCTCGTCAACTGGAACCTCCTCTGAAAAGAAAACACGAAAGCCCAAGACTTAGACTCTATATGAACCAAAGAAGACGCTCGGCAAAATGCATGATTCATGTTCATAGATAAAATGTTACAATTAAATCATATAATTCACAAATCATAGCATAACATATTTATTTACAATCTATTATGCAAAACAATCAAATTATAACAATTAATATGCAAAAGAAAAGCATTTAAAATCATACAAATGCATAAACAAGGCAAAGAGAAAAAGTGGCAAAATCCACCCCCATGGATTTTTCCAAAGGGAAAAATCCACCCTAGCGGATTTTTCCAGAGCTACTGCCTCAAATCCACCCCCATGGATTTTTCCAAAGGGAAAAATCCACCCTCGCGGATTTGACCCAGTAGAAGGGTTCCGGCCATGGGAACGGCCGTTCCCGTTCCCAGTACAAACTGGGAACGGTCGTTCCCACTCTCGGTCATGAACAGTAAACGGCCTGGGAACGGTCGTTCCCAGTTTGAAACTGGGCGGGAACGGCCGTTCCGGCCTGGTTCGAAAGCTGGAGCAGAAAATTTTTACAGAAAACAGGGGAAGCTCCAAAATGGTGCCAAAAATGGCCAAAATTCAACCCTTAAAATTGCCACATCTTCTCAAAATGCACAAACAATACACATAAATCATGCTTGACATATAAACACTCAAATAACTCAAGAAAACGGAATTAAAATGCATGATCAAGGAAATGAAACTTTCAAGCAAAAATCATGATCATTCATAAATACTCAACCAACCATGGATTAAATGCCATAAATGCAACACATACAACATATACAACTCATAAATGAAGCTAGTAATCAAATACATCAAGCAAAGAGCAAGTATCCAAGTTTTTCTTGAAACCCTTACTATTCACGTAGGGAAGCAAAGGCATGCAAAACTCACTCCAAACTCAGAAATTAAACCATAGAAACGACGAGCACGACTAGGGGATTCCGAAACATACCTAAGTTCGAGAAAAGACGAAGAAACAAAAGAGATATTAGCTTGGGAAGTTGGATGATCAAACTTGGGGTTTATGCTCTAGCTTGGCTTGGTTGTTGCTGAAAATAACGTGAAGAATGAGGGAGGAGAGAAATGGTTCAGCCTTTAAGGCTGGACCGGTCGGTTCACGGGTTCGGTTCAGGGTTCCCGGTTCAAGTTGGTTCGGTTCAACAAATACAGGTTCAAATAAGGCCAACTCAAATTAAAACGAATAAATTACATGCAACATTCATTCGAATAAATTCACATAAATTCATATAAGTTCAAATAATTCAAAATAGTCCTATACAAATAATCTAAAACGCACATAATATTAAATCACATAATTTACCTGTACCGACTGTGAGTCGGGGTGTTACAACCTCCCCCCCTTCGGAGAACCTGGTCCCCAGGTTAACTGTCTGACCTGAGAACAACTCTGGGTACAACTGCCTCATCTTCTCCTCAGTCTCCCAAGTAGACTCTTCAGATTTCTGATCTCTCCAAAGAACTCGGACCAAGGGAATCTGTTTATTCCTCAACACTTGTATCTTCCGGTCTTGAATCTCAACCGGGTGCCTTACTATGGTTAAATCCGACTCAAGTTGTACCTCTTCAACAGGGAGAATAGTTGATTCTTCGGGATAAAATTTCCTGAGCTGCGAGACATGAAACACATTATGTATCCCGGTCAATCTCGGCGGTAGGTCCAACCTATACGCCACTTCTCCAATTCTCTCAAGGATTTCAAAAGGTCCATGGTATCTCGGGTTAAGCTTCCCACCTCGACCTATTCGAGAAAATCCCTTCCTCGGAGATGCTTTCAAGAACACCTTATCTCCGACTTCAAACTCAAGGGGCCTTCTCCTCTTATCTGCATAGCTCTTCTGACGGCCCTGAGCTGCCTTCATTCTCTGCTGAATTAACTTAACCTTGGCAGTGGTCTTATCCAATCTCTCTCGAGGTGTTGCTCTTTCAAGCTTATTCTCCTCAGTCCACCGCCAATCTTCCATATCCCAAAATAGAGGCGATCTACACTTCCTTCCATATAGTGCCTCGTAGGGAGCCATACCAATAGAAGTCTGAAAACTGTTGTTATAGGCAAACTCAACCAGAGCTAAATGCTTATCCCACTTTTCCTGGAAATCCAAAGCACACGCCCTCAACAAATCTTCTAAATACTTAATCAGTCTCTCTGATTGTCCATCTGTCTGAGGATGAAAAGCGGTGCTGAAATTAAGCCTCGTACCCAACCTACTCTGAAGATCCTGCCAAAACTTAGCTGTGAACCTCGGATCACGATCTGAGACAATGCTAGCAGGCGCCCCATGAAGTCTCATAATCTCGTTACAATACAATTCGGCCAACTTCGGAGTCTTGTAAGACATCTTCACCTTGAGAAAATGAGCAGACTTGGTCAATCGGTCGACTATCACCCAAATTCCATCATAACCTCCTCTTGATCTTGGCAAGCCGGACACGAAGTCCATAGTCACTTGCTCCCACTTCCATTCAGGAATCGGAAGTGGTTGGAGAGTTCCTCCCGGTTTCTGGTGTTCTGCCTTCACCACTTGGCACGTGAGACACCGCTTCACAAAGTTCGCGACACCTCTCTTCATGCCATTCCACCAGAAGTATTCCTTCAAATCTCGGTACATCTTCGTACCACCGGGGTGAATGGAATATCCAGAACGGTGTCCTTCCTCAAGTATTAACCTCTTGAGGTCTTCTGGGACACAAACCCTGGTCTTGAACCTGAACAAACCGGAATCATCAAACCCAAACTTCGTCTCGGGGTCTATCTTAGACCGAACCACTAATCTCTGAATCTCTGTATCCGAAGCCTGAGAATCCAACAACCTCTGTTTCAAATCCGGCTGAACTGAGATGTTAGCTAACCGAGCCACTAAAACCAAAACTGTCGAATCCTGTCCTGAAGACACTGCACCCAAACCTGAAACACTTGCTTTTCTGCTCAAAGCATCTGCCACGACATTCGCCTTGCCCGGATGATACTGAATCGTGCAGTCATAATCCTCTAAGAATTCCATCCAACGCCTCTGTCTATTGTTAAGCTCCTTCTGAGTAAAAAGATACTTGAGGCTCTTATGATCCGTGAATATCTCAAAAGTTGTCCCATAGAGGTAATGACGCCACTTCCTCAAAGCAAACACAACCGCTGCAAGCTCAAGATCATGAGTGGGGTAGTTCTTCTCGTGTTCCTTCAACTTCCTAGAAGCATAGGCTACCACTCGGCCATTTTGCATCAATACACATCCGAGTCCTTCCTTAGAAGCATCTGCAAAAACCGAATAGCCCTCGGATCCCTCGGGTAGGGTAAGAACTGGTGCTGAAGTTAATCTTTCCTTCAAAGCTTGGAAACTTCTCTCGCACCCATCATCCCACTCATACTTCACCTCCTTTTTGGTTAATCGAGTCAACGGGCAAGCAATCTTGGAGAAGTCCTTCACAAATCTCCTATAGTAACCCGCTAACCCGAGAAAACTTCTTATCTCGGAGGCATTCTTCGGTCTTTCCCACTGAACCACGGTCTCAATCTTGGAAGGATCAACTTCAATTCCCTCACCTGAAATTATATGACCCAGAAATGACACTCTGTCGAGCCAGAACTCGCACTTGCTAAATTTGGCATAAAGCTTGTGCTCTCTAAGGGTCTCCAACACAATCCTGAGATGCGTTGCGTGCTCTTCTGCAGACTTAGAATACACCAAGATGTCGTCTATGAAAATGACCACAAACTTGTCAAGATACTGTCTAAACACTCGGTGCATCATATCCATGAACACGGCTGGAGCGTTAGTTAACCCAAACGGCATCACTACAAACTCGAAGTGTCCATAACGGGTATTGAACGCAGTCTTAGAGATATCCTCTTCCCGGATACGAAGTTGGTAATACCCTTGCCTCAAATCTAACTTAGAGTACACCTGCGACCCTTGCAAGATGTCAAACAACTCTTCGATATGAGGTAAAGGATACTTATTCTTCACTGTCATCCGGTTCAACTCGCGGTAGTCTATACACATCCTCAAAGTCCCATCCTTCTTCTTCACAAATAACACGGGAGCACCCCACGGGGATGTACTCGGACGGATGTAACCGCAAGTCAAAAGCTCATCCAGCTGAGTTTTCAACTCTTTCAACTCAGCAGGAGCCATCCGATACGGTGTCTTAGAGAAAGGCTCAGCTCCAGGATAAAGGTCGACTACAAACTCGATGTCCCTATCAGGTGGCAAAGAACCCAAATTCTCAGGGAAAACATCGGGAAACTCACTCACGACCTCTGTCTCCTCAAGTTTGGCCTGATCCTTCGGTTTATTCAAAAGATAGGCCACAAAACCTGTCGCACCATCCCGGAGGAGCTTACTTGCTTCCATAAAAGACACAAACGGGCTGGACTTCAACCTCTCACCCGTAAAGACCACTGTCCCCAACAAAACCTTCTTCTCATGACAGTCCAACTGAGCTCGGTATCTGAAGAGAAAATCCATACCAAGAATAACCTCATACTTCTTCAACGGTAGAACTATCAAGTCTGCAGGAAAAACTCGGCCCTCAAACACCACCGGACACTCCCTGAACACCCTGTCAGCTTCCACAGATCCTTCCAAAGGAGTATTCACCACATACACATGCGCAGATAATTCATCAAGTAAAGGCAAAGAAGCAACAATATCCCGGGAAATAAATGAATGCGTAGCCCCGGGATCAAACAATGCATATAGTGATATGCCATGAATGTTGATTGTACCTTCTATCACAGCGTTTGGGTCGACATCAGCAGCTTCCTCCTCTCCCTCCAGAGCAAACACGCGAGCCTGCACAACCGGTCTCCTATTCGGGCAAGCATCAATCAAGTGATCAGAAGACCCACACGCGTAGCATTTACCCTGAAGCTTCCAACACCTCTCCACCGGATGTCTCCCCTGACAATAAGAACAAACGGATGGTCCCTGAGCTGGAGCCGGTCGAGCTGGAATAGCAGGAGGTGCCACGGGACCGGTAATACGGGGCTTTTTGTTCCCTAAACCCTGGGGACGAAAAGCCGGTGGAACAGGAGCTCGTGGAGCATAAGAAATGGGCCTCTTACCCAATCCAGAACCTGATCCCGATCCTCGAGTCGAAGAGAAAGGCGGAGGCTTCAACCGAGCCATTTGGGCCTCAACTTGAATTGCCCTTTTTGTAACCTTGGCCCATGTACTCACATTAGCGGCCTGTAGAGCTTCTTGAATATCCCGGCGAAGTCCATGAAGAAACTTTCGGGCCTTATGATCATCGTGGTCGGTGATGTGAGTAGCATACGGAGCTAGCCTCTCAAACTCCAAAATATAATCCTCCACCGTCCGGTTGCCTTGCCTCAAATTGGAGAACTCTTGGAGGCGACGTTCTTGTGCACTATGAGGGATGTATTTCTCATGGAATTCCTGCACAAACGTCTCCCAGTTGAATTCCATTCCCGTTCTCTCAAGCCTGGACCTCACACTCCTGAGCCAAATAGCCGCCGGTCCTTGAATAATACGCCCGGTGCAAACAGCCTTGTCCTGAGAAGTCCCTGGACATATCTCCCAAATACCTCGAATCTCAGACAACCACTCTTCCGCCTTAATATCATCACCTCCATACCACTTTGGAGGGTTGTTGTTCCGGAAGTCCCTATACACGGCGGAAATATCTTGTCCTTCACCCGGATTTGCATTACCCCTTTGATTTTGTTGGAGTTGATTGAGTAGGGCTTGGGTACAATATTCTCCGCGTTCATAGGTGGTGGCGGAGGTGCATTCTGTGGAGCCGGTTCATTCAAATCAGGGGTTCGTTCACGGTTGTTATGTCTTCTTGGAGGCATCCTGAAATTCATAAATTCAAGCAATATGGATGCATGTACATTAGTGTATGAATATGTATACAATTTAAGAAGATAATCAAGTAATCAATTATTCAAGTCATCACATATTCAAATCATGTATGCACACTTACACACGATCACACAATCACGTTGTCCTAAGCCGTACGACCTAGACAGACCCACACGACACTAGAGCCCGGTTTTGCAACCGCGCTCTGATACCACTTCAGGATGTAGCACCCACACGTAGGGCCACATCCCCCGCACCATAATCCGAACCCGAATACGAAATGGAATGTCCACACCCGAATCCGAATCATAGCGAACGGGAGACCAAACACACACTCTAGGCTAGGCGGAGCTAAACCAAACGGAAACAGAGTCCGCGGAAGCGAAGAAATAAAAGCAACAAGCAAAAAACATCACATATATATATGTATAGGTACCAACCCACACCTATCCATATAATAATTACATATAAGTACCAACACCTCCTATACCAAAGCCATCCCGGCTCGAACAAACTAGTGTATAAGTATATACAAATCATAACTATACAACTACAAAATAATAAAGTGCAGGTATGTAAATGCACCTAACGAAACCTAGACCGACAAGTGTAAAAAGCAGACACACTTCTCCGCCTAGCTCACGCTCCCAAAACCTGCAACTAAAAGAGTAAACGAGGAGTCAGTCAACTGACTGAGTGAGGGGGCTAACGCACACCCACACCCTACATATATATAGAGCAGAGCACAAAGCAAAGGGCGAAATTATGAACCGGAATAGGTTTTACAAACTAAAACTTTCCAAAACAAATACATATACTTTAAAACCTTTCATAAACACTATCCCGATTCATACTTCTCAAACATACATAACAAAACATAATGCTCGGCGAGAACGAGCTTCCAACCTTTACTCCTCAGAACAAACAAAACGGAAATCAAACATATCAACCTCTACACCAATGATGGAAGAGCCACCGGCGGCCTTAACCATCCAAACATATACAGACTCACGAGGGGTAGCGAGCCCACATCGTGCCCTCCCCGGTTTTTACGCCGAAGGCATCGAAATATCACACCTTCCCAAACTCCCAGGGGTCGCGTGTGATATATCGGATGGAGACTACGCACAGGCCGAACCTCGACGGCCCGAACCGTCCCGAGGGTTCCTTACCCGTAGCTCCTTGGATCCACACATACAAATCATATCATATCAAATGCCAAATCTTTCATGGCAATCTCGCTAACGGAATAGTAAAGCCTTTTTCCAAAACATAGCTTACATATGCTTATTTAATATCTTTTCCCAAAACAAAGTTGTTCACAAGATCATAAACGTATTCTAATTAACACATACATATCTATATATATAATATATAGTCACATGCACGGCCGGAAAACATCACATAAGGCTTTAGGTCACTTAGCTAATAAAATTCCTAAACCTCACCTTGTGCGTAACAAAATATGAGCAGACGTGAACAACCTACGCCTCGGGCTCGTCAACTGGAACCTCTTCTGAAAAGAAAACACGAAAGCCCAAGACTTAGACTCTATATGAACCAAAGAAGACGCTCGGCAAAATGCATGATTCATGTTCATAGATAAAATGTTACAATTAAATCATATAATTCACAAATCATAGCATAACATATTTATTTACAATCTATTATGCAAAACAATCAAATTATAACAATTAATATGCAAAAGAAAAGCATTTAAAATCATACAAATGCATAAACAAGGCAAAGAGAAAAAGTGGCAAAATCCACCCCCATGGATTTTTCCAAAGGGAAAAATCCACCCTAGCGGATTTTTCCAGAGCTACTGCCTCAAATCCACCCCCATGGATTTTTCCAAAGGGAAAAATCCACCCTCGCGGATTTGACCCAGTAGAAGGGTTCCGGCCATGGGAACGGCCGTTCCCGTTCCCAGTACAAACTGGGAACGGTCGTTCCCACTCTCGGTCATGAACAGTAAACGGCCTGGGAACGGTCGTTCCCAGTTTGAAACTGGGCGGGAACGGCCGTTCCGGCCTGGTTCGAAAGCTGGAGCAGAAAATTTTTACAGAAAACAGGGGAAGCTCCAAAATGGTGCCAAAAATGGCCAAAATTCAACCCTTAAAATTGCCACATCTTCTCAAAATGCACAAACAATACACATAAATCATGCTTGACATATAAACACTCAAATAACTCAAGAAAACGGAATTAAAATGCATGATCAAGGAAATGAAACTTTCAAGCAAAAATCATGATCATTCATAAATACTCAACCAACCATGGATTAAATGCCATAAATGCAACACATACAACATATACAACTCATAAATGAAGCTAGTAATCAAATACATCAAGCAAAGAGCAAGTATCCAAGTTTTTCTTGAAACCCTTACTATTCACGTAGGGAAGCAAAGGCATGCAAAACTCACTCTAAACTCAGAAATTAAACCATAGAAACGACGAGCACGACTAGGGGATTCCGAAACATACCTAAGTTCGAGAAAAGACGAAGAAACAAGAGAGATATTAGCTTGGGAAGTTGGATGATCAAACTTGGGGTTTATGCTCTAGCTTGGCTTGGTTGTTGCTGAAAATAACGTGAAGAATGAGGGAGGAGAGAAATGGTTCAGCCTTTAAGGCTGGACCGGTCGGTTCACGGGTTCGGTTCAGGGTTCCCGGTTCAAGTTGGTTCGGTTCAACAAATAAAGGTTCAAATAAGGCCAACTCAAATTAAAACGAATAAATTACATGCAACATTCATTCGAATAAATTCACATAAATTCATATAAGTTCAAATAATTCAAAATAGTCCTATACAAATAATCTAAAACGCACATAATATTAAATCACATAATTTACCTGTACCGACTGTGAGTCGGGGTGTTACAACCTCCCCCCCTTCGGAGAACCTGGTCCCCAGGTTAACTGTCTGACCTGAGAACAACTCTGGGTACAACTGCCTCATCTTCTCCTCAGTCTCCCAAGTAGACTCTTCAGATTTCTGATCTCTCCAAAGAACTCGGACCAAGGGAATCTGTTTATTCCTCAACACTTGTATCTTCCGGTCTTGAATCTCAACCGGGTGCCTTACTATGGTTAAATCCGACTCAAGTTGTACCTCTTCAACAGGGAGAATAGTTGATTCTTCGGGATAAAATTTCCTGAGCTGCGAGACATGAAACACATTATGTATCCCGGTCAATCTCGGCGGTAGGTCCAACCTATACGCCACTTCTCCAATTCTCTCAAGGATTTCAAAAGGTCCATGGTATCTCGGGTTAAGCTTCCCACCTCGACCTATTCGAGAAAATCCCTTCCTCGGAGATGCTTTCAAGAACACCTTATCTCCGACTTCAAACTCAAGGGGCCTTCTCCTCTTATCTGCATAGCTCTTCTGACGGTCCTGAGCTGCCTTCATTCTCTGCTGAATTAACTTAACCTTGGCAGTGGTCTTATCCAATCTCTCTCGAGGTGTTGCTCTTTCAAGCTTATTCTCCTCAGTCCACCGCCAATCTTCCATATCCCAAAATAGAGGCGATCTACACTTCCTTCCATATAGTGCCTCGTAGGGAGCCATACCAATAGAAGTCTGAAAACTGTTGTTATAGGCAAACTCAACCAGAGCTAAATGCTTATCCCACTTTTCCTGGAAATCCAAAGCACACGCCCTCAACAAATCTTCTAAATACTTAATCAGTCTCTCTGATTGTCCATCTGTCTGAGGATGAAAAGCGGTGCTGAAATTAAGCCTCGTACCCAACCTACTCTGAAGATCCTGCCAAAACTTAGCTGTGAACCTCGGATCACGATCTGAGACAATGCTAGCAGGCGCCCCATGAAGTCTCATAATCTCGTTACAATACAATTCGGCCAACTTCGGAGTCTTGTAAGACATCTTCACCTTGAGAAAATGAGCAGACTTGGTCAATCGGTCGACTATCACCCAAATTCCATCATAACCTCCTCTT
The DNA here is from genome assembly GCA_037501455.1 of Lantana camara. Classification (NCBI taxonomy): domain Eukaryota; kingdom Viridiplantae; phylum Streptophyta; class Magnoliopsida; order Lamiales; family Verbenaceae; genus Lantana; species Lantana camara. The sequence continues at coordinate 3,138,649 of CM074856.1, read as the reverse complement.
GATCTTGGCAAGCCGGACACGAAGTCCATAGTCACTTGCTCCCACTTCCATTCAGGAATCGGAAGTGGTTGGAGAGTTCCTCCCGGTTTCTGGTGTTCTGCCTTCACCACTTGGCACGTGAGACACCGCTTCACAAAGTTCGCGACATCTCTCTTCATGCCATTCCACCAGAAGTATTCCTTCAAATCTCGGTACATCTTCGTACCACCGGGGTGAATGGAATATCCAGAACGGTGTCCTTCCTCAAGTATTAACCTCTTGAGGTCTTCTGGGACACAAACCCTGGTCTTGAACCTGAACAAACCGGAATCATCAAACCCAAACTTCGTCTCGGGGTCTATCTTAGACCGAACCACTAATCTCTGAATCTCTGTATCCGAAGCCTGAGAATCCAACAACCTCTGTTTCAAATCCGGCTGAACTGAGATGTTAGCTAACCGAGCCACTGAAACCAAAACTGTCGAATCCTGTCCTGAAGACCCTGCACCCAAACCTGAAACACTTGCTTTTCTGCTCAAAGCATCTGCCACGACATTCGCCTTGCCCGGATGATACTGAATCGTGCAGTCATAATCCTCTAAGAATTCCATCCAACGCCTCTGTCTATTGTTAAGCTCCTTCTGAGTAAAAAGATACTTGAGGCTCTTATGATCCGTGAATATCTCAAAAGTTGTCCCATAGAGGTAATGACGCCACTTCCTCAAAGCAAACACAACCGCTGCAAGCTCAAGATCATGAGTGGGGTAGTTCTTCTCGTGTTCCTTCAACTTCCTAGAAGCATAGGCCACCACTCGGCCATTTTGCATCAATACACATCCGAGTCCTTCCTTAGAAGCATCTGCAAAAACCGAATAGCCCTCGGATCCCTCGGGTAGGGTAAGAACTGGTGCTGAAGTTAATCTTTCCTTCAAAGCTTGGAAACTTCTCTCGCACCCATCATCCCACTCATACTTCACCTCCTTTTTGGTTAATCGAGTCAACGGGCAAGCAATCTTGGAGAAGTCCTTCACAAATCTCCTATAGTAACCCGCTAACCCGAGAAAACTTCTTATCTCGGAGGCATTCTTCGGTCTTTCCCACTGAACCACGGTCTCAATCTTGGAAGGATCAACTTCAATTCCCTCACCTGAAATTATATGACCCAGAAATGACACTCTGTCGAGCCAGAACTCGCACTTGCTAAATTTGGCATAAAGCTTGTGCTCTCTAAGGGTCTCCAACACAATCCTGAGATGCGTTGCGTGCTCTTCTGCAGACTTAGAATACACCAAGATGTCGTCTATGAAAATGACCACAAACTTGTCAAGATACTGTCTAAACACTCGGTGCATCATATCCATGAACACGGCTGGAGCGTTAGTTAACCCAAACGGCATCACTACAAACTCGAAGTGTCCATAACGGGTATTGAACGCAGTCTTAGAGATATCCTCTTCCCGGATACGAAGTTGGTAATACCCTTGCCTCAAATCTAACTTAGAGTACACCTGCGACCCTTGCAAGATGTCAAACAACTCTTCGATATGAGGTAAAGGATACTTATTCTTCACTGTCATCCGGTTCAACTCGCGGTAGTCTATACACATCCTCAAAGTCCCATCCTTCTTCTTCACAAATAACACGGGAGCACCCCATGGGGATGTACTCGGACGGATGTAACCGCAAGTCAAAAGCTCATCCAGCTGAGTTTTCAACTCTTTCAACTCAGCAGGAGCCATCCGATACGGTGTCTTAGAGAAAGGCTCAGCTCCAGGATAAAGGTCGACTACAAACTCGATGTCCCTATCAGGTGGCAAAGAACCCAAATTCTCAGGGAAAACATCGGGAAACTCACTCACGACCTCTGTCTCCTCAAGTTTGGCCTGATCCTTCGGTTTATTCAAAAGATAGGCCACAAAACCTGTCGCACCATCCCGGAGGAGCTTACTTGCTTCCATAAAAGACACAAACGGGCTGGACTTCAACCTCTCACCCGTAAAGACCACTGTCCCCAACAAAACCTTCTTCTCATGACAGTCCAACTGAGCTCGGTATCTGAAGAGAAAATCCATACCAAGAATAACCTCATACTTCTTCAACGGTAGAACTATCAAGTCTGCAGGAAAAACTCGGCCCTCAAACACCACCGGACACTCCCTGAACACCCTGTCAGCTTCCACAGATCCTTCCAAAGGAGTATTCACCACATACACATGCGCAGATAATTCATCAAGTAAAGGCAAAGAAGCAACAATATCCCGGGAAATAAATGAATGCGTAGCCCCGGGATCAAACAATGCATGTAGTGATATGCCATGAATGTTGATTGTACCTTCTATCACAGCGTTTGGGTCGACATCAGCAGCTTCCTCCTCTCCCTCCAGAGCAAACACGCGAGCCTGCACAACCGGTCTCCTATTCGGGCAAGCATCAATCAAGTGATCAGAAGACCCACACGCGTAGCATTTACCCTGAAGCTTCCAACACCTCTCCACCGGATGTCTCCCCTGACAATAAGAACAAACGGATGGTCCCTGAGCTGGAGCCGGTCGAGCTGGAATAGCAGGAGGTGCCACGGGACCGGTAATACGGGGCTTTTTGTTCCCTAAACCCTGGGGACGAAAAGCCGGTGGAACAGGAGCTCGTGGAGCATAAGAAATGGGCCTCTTACCCAATCCAGAACCTGATCCCGATCCTCGAGTCGAAGAGAAAGGCGGAGGCTTCAACCGAGCCATTTGGGCCTCAACTTGAATTGCCCTTTTTGTAACCTTGGCCCATGTACTCACATTAGCGGCCTGTAGAGCTTCTTGAATATCCCGGCGAAGTCCATGAAGAAACTTTCGGGCCTTATGATCATCGTGGTCGGTGATGTGAGTAGCATACGGAGCTAGCCTCTCAAACTCCAAAATATAATCCTCCACCGTCCGGTTGCCTTGCCTCAAATTGGAGAACTCTTGGAGGCGACGTTCTTGTGCACTATGAGGGATGTATTTCTCATGGAATTCCTGCACAAACGTCTCCCAGTTGAATTCCATTCCCGTTCTCTCAAGCCTGGACCTCACACTCCTGAGCCAAATAGCCGCCGGTCCTTGAATAATACGCCCGGTGCAAACAGCCTTGTCCTGAGAAGTCCCTGGACATATCTCCCAAATACCTCGAATCTCAGACAACCACTCTTCCGCCTTAATATCATCACCTCCATACCACTTTGGAGGGTTGTTGTTCCGGAAGTCCCTATACACGGCGGAAATATCTTGTCCTTCACCCGGATTTGCATTACCCCTTTGATTTTGTTGGAGTTGATTGAGTAGGGCTTGGACAATATTCTCCGCGTTCATAGGTGGTGGCGGAGGTGCATTCTGTGGAGCCGGTTCATTCAAATCAGGGGTTCGTTCACGGTTGTTATGTCTTCTTGGAGGCATCCTGAAATTCATAAATTCAAGCAATATGGATGCATGTACATTAGTGTATGAATATGTATACAATTTAAGAAGATAATCAAGTAATCAATTATTCAAGTCATCACATATTCAAATCATGTATGCACACTTACACACGATCACACAATCACGTTGTCCTAAGCCGTACGACCTAGACAGACCCACACGACACTAGAGCCCGGTTTTGCAACCGCGCTCTGATACCACTTCAGGATGTAGCACCCACACGTAGGGCCACATCCCCCGCACCATAATCCGAACCCGAATACGAAATGGAATGTCCACACCCGAATCCGAATCATAGCGAACGGGAGACCAAACACACACTCTAGGCTAGGCGGAGCTAAACCAAACGGAAACAGAGTCCGCGGAAGCGAAGAAATAAAAGCAACAAGCAAAAAACATCACATATATATATGTATAGGTACCAACCCACACCTATCCATATAATAATTACATATAAGTACCAACACCTCCTATACCAAAGCCATCCCGGCTCGAACAAACTAGTGTATAAGTATATACAAATCATAACTATACAACTACAAAATAATAAAGTGCAGGTATGTAAATGCACCTAACGAAACCTAGACCGACAAGTGTAAAAAGCAGACACACTTCTCCGCCTAGCTCACGCTCCCAAAACCTGCAACTAAAAGAGTAAACGAGGAGTCAGTCAACTGACTGAGTGAGGGGGCTAACGCACACCCACACCCTACATATATATAGAGCAGAGCACAAAGCAAAGGGCGAAATTATGAACCGGAATAGGTTTTACAAACTAAAACTTTCCAAAACAAATACATATACTTTAAAACCTTTCATAAACACTATCCCGATTCATACTTCTCAAACATACATAACAAAACATAATGCTCGGCGAGAACGAGCTTCCAACCTTTACTCCTCAGAACAAACAAAACGGAAATCAAACATATCAACCTCTACACCAATGATGGAAGAGCCACCGGCGGCCTTAACCATCCAAACATATACAGACTCACGAGGGGTAGCGAGCCCACATCGTGCCCTCCCCGGTTTTTACGCCGAAGGCATCGAAATATCACACCTTCCCTAACTCCCAGGGGTCGCGTGTGATATATCGGATGGAGACTACGCACAGGCCGAACCTCGACGGCCCGAACCGTCCCGAGGGTTCCTTACCCGTAGCTCCTTGGATCCACACATACAAATCATATCATATCAAATGCCAAATCTTTCATGGCAATCTCGCTAACGGAATAGTAAAGCCTTTTTCCAAAACATAGCTTACATATGCTTATTTAATATCTTTTCCCAAAACAAAGTTGTTCACAAGATCATAAACGTATTCTAATTAACACATACATATCTATATATATAATATATAGTCACATGCACGGCCGGAAAACATCACATAAGGCTTTAGGTCACTTAGCTAATAAAATTCCTAAACCTCACCTTGTGCGTAACAAAATATGAGCAGACGTGAACAACCTACGCCTCGGGCTCGTCAACTGGAACCTCCTCTGAAAAGAAAACACGAAAGCCCAAGACTTAGACTCTATATGAACCAAAGAAGACGCTCGGCAAAATGCATGATTCATGTTCATAGATAAAATGTTACAATTAAATCATATAATTCACAAATCATAGCATAACATATTTATTTACAATCTATTATGCAAAACAATCAAATTATAACAATTAATATGCAAAAGAAAAGCATTTAAAATCATACAAATGCATAAACAAGGCAAAGAGAAAAAGTGGCAAAATCCACCCCCATGGATTTTTCCAAAGGGAAAAATCCACCCTAGCGGATTTTTCCAGAGCTACTGCCTCAAATCCACCCCCATGGATTTTTCCAAAGGGAAAAATCCACCCTCGCGGATTTGACCCAGTAGAAGGGTTCCGGCCATGGGAACGGCCGTTCCCGTTCCCAGTACAAACTGGGAACGGTCGTTCCCACTCTCGGTCATGAACAGTAAACGGCCTGGGAACGGTCGTTCCCAGTTTGAAACTGGGCGGGAACGGCCGTTCCGGCCTGGTTCGAAAGCTGGAGCAGAAAATTTTTACAGAAAACAGGGGAAGCTCCAAAATGGTGCCAAAAATGGCCAAAATTCAACCCTTAAAATTGTCACATCTTCTCAAAATGCACAAACAATACACATAAATCATGCTTGACATATAAACACTCAAATAACTCAAGAAAACGGAATTAAAATGCATGATCAAGGAAATGAAACTTTCAAGCAAAAATCATGATCATTCATAAATACTCAACCAACCATGGATTAAATGCCATAAATGCAACACATACAACATATACAACTCATAAATGAAGCTAGTAATCAAATACATCAAGCAAAGAGCAAGTATCCAAGTTTTTCTTGAAACCCTTACTATTCACGTAGGGAAGCAAAGGCATGCAAAACTCACTCCAAACTCAGAAATTAAACCATAGAAACGACGAGCACGACTAGGGGATTCCGAAACATACCTAAGTTCGAGAAAAGACGAAGAAACAAGAGAGATATTAGCTTGGGAAGTTGGATGATCAAACTTGGGGTTTATGCTCTAGCTTGGCTTGGTTGTTGCTGAAAATAACGTGAAGAATGAGGGAGGAGAGAAATGGTTCAGCCTTTAAGGCTGGACCGGTCGGTTCACGGGTTCGGTTCAGGGTTCCCGGTTCAAGTTGGTTCGGTTCAACAAATACAGGTTCAAATAAGGCCAACTCAAATTAAAACGAATAAATTACATGCAACATTCATTCGAATAAATTCACATAAATTCATATAAGTTCAAATAATTCAAAATAGTCCTATACAAATAATCTAAAACGCACATAATATTAAATCACATAATTTACCTGTACCGACTGTGAGTCGGGGTGTTACATCTAGGGTAAGGGAATAATCAGAACCCTAATAATCTGGTCTTAAAGCTAAGTGCATTACATATCCATTTGATCTCAATCCAAGAAACACTTTCTTGATGTCTTGATCTATTGCCTTGGCCAAGGACTCCATATGGCATATGAACGACTTACACAATAAGAGATCACCTTACAAATTCAAGTGTAGGTCCTTTCTTGATTCTCATTCACTTTCACGAGTCACTTGTGCAGCCCCAGCATAAACCTTGAATCAGTTGTCTAAAGCGGCACCCTTTAAAGCTTATACCTAAGACTATATAGTTAACTCATAAAGTGACATGGAACCTCAAGTCTATGGATCAATTAATCACATCAATGACTCGTGAGATATTTCCTAATCTGGAAGTTTCCATTTCCTGAAATAGAAACTTCCTTTCTCATTTATGAATCTTCTCACACGGGGCACCACAGTGAACTTACTTATGTAAGTAAGCACCCTCATGTATCACGCACGTATCAACTATACACTTCGCACCTCCATGAAACAAGGTGGTCCTTCTTAAGGGCGTGATCCCACAAGCGAATCTTAATGGAATCAGGTTGACACTCCCACTGTCTGTAGGACTCATCGGCTTGGAGTATTTTACTAATCAGGACTTATGTGATATAGGGCTCGTTTCATGAACCATTTCACCTAAATGGTAGAGTCCTAAAGTCATCAGGATTAGGGGAGTTCTCATACGTGCACAACTAAAGTAAACACATACCAAACAAGACCATATAAAGAAGTGTTGCCTTAATTCGTTATTTTATTCAAAGATTGTTTGTGATTACAATAAGAAAAAGTACAAAGCGGATATATAATCGGCTTTCTAGGGAACTATTCCTAACACATCGATCATAGATGCAAAAATAAATTCAGTTATTCAAATAGACTAGCTATAGCAGATAGAGACAGTCGACTCCGCCTTGTTTTCTCTTAAATAATAGAATAACTTAGAGACACTCGACATTTATTCTCTAATCAACTCACAACCCCTAGAGACACTCGACAGGATTTAATGAGTCGACAGAATTAAGAATTAAGAAAACACTAGCCCGAATTAACCTAGTCACGACACGTGCTAAATTTAAATCTAATTATTAACTCCCTTAACAAGTTGAGAACTGCAGCCAATCCTTCTTATTAATGTACCACTAATTATCTATCATGCATTACGTAAACTTCATGCAATCAAGAATGGCTTTATGCAATTATATCTACTTAGATGATCATGCACTATCACAAAACAAACAAATCACAATAAACACGACACTCGGAGAATTAATAAATACTTGAAATAAAACTGAATTATAAAAACCAATTAGGTCTCACGATGTCAAAAACATAAATTGTAAATTCCTAACTAGGTACTAAGAAAATTAGCTACTCATGAAAATCATGTTCAGAACATAAAATAAATAAAAGCATAAACTATAAGTAAAATAAAAGAATTAAAACAAAAACTCTTCAACAAACAGTTATTCTCTCGTGTCTTGAAGCTGCCGCCTTCCACTAATTTCTCGAACTGCTGCGTTACCTCCCTAAAGTGGCATGAAAGTCCCCCAAATCTGCTACTGAAAAGCTTATTAAATAGGACGCACAAACCCCAGCTCCAAATCAAACTCCTAATCCAAATTGGATTCCAATTGCTTAATTGTCAAGTCCTTCTCTAAATGGGCTTCTTTCAAGTTAAATCCAAAAGAATAATGTGTAGCCCAGGATCCACAAGTCAACTCTCCAAATCCAAAGAGGGCTCTTCTTGCTGCGTGCGAAAAGTGTGCCCAAGGCCAAGACTAACTTAATTGGGCTTTTTCAAGTAATTCCAAATCTCTTAGAACATGCCCAATTAGCACTAACCCACTGCCATCAATGATTAATCCTTGCACCATCAAATCAAGTTCTCTCTCCAACAATGTAACAACATGTACGGCCCAACTTCAGCCTACTGTATAAGAATTAGTCTAAATCCTTCTTACTTGGTCCAATCTCCCACAATAGTCCAACTACAACAAACATCACAAAAACCCATCACGGCATCACTTTAAATCTGATTTAAAGACTAAAATACAGCCAATAAACACATGAAATATATGGAATTATGCACACTATCAAATCCCCCCATACTTGTCCATTCACTCGTCCTCGAGAGAAATAAAAATCAATTGAAACATCAATCCCATCAAACATATTCACAAAAGCGTTCATCGAATTTTCGCCTAAACGAATCTAGCACATCAAACACGTTACTCAATCATATGAAATTCAACCAATTAGTACAAAAATCATACCCTCGTGTGTAGTGTGATTTGAACAAGAGAATGTACAAAGGTTAGACAAATAAGTTAATATTTTTCGCATAAGAACCAGTCAACAATGTCAAGTACACCCTTTACTCCAATCTTCACTAATTTGATCAACTCATAACTCGGGATCGAAAGGTCTTTCGAGCTTGTAATGTAGGCTTGGGTCAAGGTAGGAAAAAGTAAATCAATGGCTAACACACCGAGCTTACACATTTTAAATAAATCCCAAGTGTTTCCCTTTTATTTCTTCCCAAAAAACTCTCCTTTTTCAATCAATTCCCAACCCTTTATTGAATTTTCAACAAGGCTCATACTCTCTCTCTCTTTTTTTTTTTTTGTCTTTCACTCTTGCTTTTCTTTTCCAGCTAAATTTTTCTTCTCTCATTTTTCTTTTCTTTTCTTCTTGATTTCTTTTTTCTTTCTTTTTGCTTTTTCATCACTCTCACGATTTTTTCTGTTCCAAACATAATGAAACTTTTCTCTTCAAACCAAGGAAAAAGGAGTCTAGACATCAATCAATACAATCCCCAAAAGGAAAATACGTAAGCAAGGTGTAACAAAGATGTAGGTAGGAAATTCGTATTGTGCATTAGGCTTGTAACATGGCTAAGAAAGAAATATTTGCACAATACTAAGGCTCAGCGGGGTCAATCGGGTGATGTTATTTAGTGAAAATCAGTAAAAAGGCTAAAAAAACCGACAAGAATGCCTAAGTCATCTCCCTAATTAATTGTCAACCATTCCATTTCGCCTCGAAGGGAGTTAAAGTGCACTCTAATCAATTTTCAGAACTTTATTGAAAAACATAACTAACCTATCTAAGCAAAGTACATAAACTGTTCAATTAGTGCTCGAGAAATAAGGGCATGAAGTTATACTAATTAATCAAATTTCACACAATCTTTCATGTATTTAATAGCCTAATAAGTTCTAGCAAAAATTTAATGCTCAATCTTAAGCAAATATGTTCAAAACAGGAATAAATTATTCACAATTTCTAACATCCTCAAATTCAAGTAAACAACAAGTAAAAAATCGAATTTAAGAATGTAAGCCAAACAGTAAATAGGCTTATCCCTCCCCCCACACTTAAATCATGCATTGTCCTCAAGGCATAAAAAAATCAAGAGAAAAAAGGACTTCCCTGAAGTGCGGATCTGGGGGCTTTTTTATTTTTTTTCGCCAAAATAGTATGAGCGTAGGGTATGGTCACACCTAGGGGTCAAACCTGTACAGAAGCATCAGCAGTTTAACAGCAGCAATTAGGAAAAAATTGGCAAACAAAGCGCGACTGTAAGACAACCAAGAGCATCAATCCACTCAAATGGAGGTAGAACCTCCATATAAATCCCCTCGACTATGTGGTGCTGATTCTTCTAATCCACTGCGCCCTCTAGATTGGGGATGATGATTCGTAGAGGTTCTCAACATAGTTCGACACTTTCTCAGCACAGACTTCGTCAACCACTTATAAAAAAAATTTCCATGATCCTTCATAATGACTCTTGGGTTCCTGTACTCAAAAAATATGTGAGATATGAAGAAAATAGTGGTTAAGTAGTCGGGAATATCTACATACCAGAGCGTGATATTAACGTGACCGAACCTTAAGATCGTACACGTCGATAAACTCCTCATTCCATAAATCATCGTGTATGAGCTTTGAATCTGCATATTTTTCTCCTCCCTTGAAGGTATACTCCAGATTATTCAAAAAGTTCTTGAATTTCAAAATAGGTGCCTGAAACACGAAAGAATTTAGTTCAGTTATAGCATTAGGCGCATCAAGAATGAGAACATCCCTATTCGTGGAATTAAAAGCCTCTAATGGTAAAACCATCCCACAAGGATCAACCGACAACCTAACATGTTTTGGCTTACTCTCCAAATTTTCAACAAGACTTAGCTCCCCTACATTGTTCAGCTTATAATTCTCATTAGTCAGGTTTTCTATCACATCAATGCTAAAAACACTAGAGAATTTATTAGGACCTTTACTTGACTCATAAACATTAAACTTCACAATATCACCATCAAATTCTAAAGTCAATAGGCCTTTTTTAACATCTATTTTAGCATTAGTAGTACTCAAAAATGGACGACCCAAAAGGATATCAGACGATTTCTCAGAATAATTATCCTCCATGTCCAATACGAAAAAATCAGCTGGGAAAGTTAAATCGTTGACTTGAACGAGGACATCTTCTAAAACACCTTCCGGATAAACAATAGAGCGATCTGCCAACTGAATGATGACACTTGTACCTTTCAAGGGGCCAAGATTAAGTGCATTATATACAGAAAGTGGCATAACATTAATACTTGCACCTAAATCACACATCGCCTTTTTAATGCCTAAATTCCCAATTTTGCACGGAATGGAAAACATACCTTGATCATGGAATTTGGGGAAAAGTTTCTTTTGTAAAACGGCGGACACGTTTTCCCCCACACTTACCTTTTCATTGCCTAACAGTTTCCTCTTATTCGTGCAGAGCTCCTTGAGGAATTTTGCATACTTGGGAATTTGTTTGATTGCATCCAACAAGGGAATATTCACCTCAACTTTGCGAAACGTGTCGAGAATACTATTTTCTTCTTTCTGTTTCTTCGTTTCTGCTAAACATTGAGGGAATGGAGGCGGGACCACCAGGGGCTTAGGTTTCACGACGAATTCCGACTCGCTGTTTCGGTGTGAGTTTAAGGTATGGTCACACCCAAAAGACTTACCCTCTGCCTGATCGCCTTCGGACCCGGATTTTCATCCCTTATCTTTATCTAGAGATGGTGGCATTTCTTTACCGCTTCGAAGCATGATGGCGCTGACATTATGCCTTGGATCCTCGGTTTGTGAGGGCAATTTTCCTTGATTCTCTAGCCTAATTAACGCAGCAGCAATCTGTCCTAATTGGGTTTTCAAGTTTTTAACCGAGGAGCCCAAGTTTTGGATGGTTGATTCCATATTATTCATCCGGATTGCTTGTGGATTAAGTAGTGGGTTCTGTTATTTGGGTTGCGGAGGTAATTGGCAAACTGTTGCTACTTGTGGGATTCCTACACTCATGTTAGATGCTAAAGCAGATATCATATTCTTGAGTTCATCAAACTGGGAAGAATTTACCTCTTTTACCTGTCTCGTCATGTCGGACTTGGCATAGTATTTTTGTGAGGCCCTAGAAATTCTGCTAATTAGTTCCGTCAGTTCTCCAGGTGTTTTGAGCATAATGGAACCTCCACTCAAAGCATCCAACTGCCTTTCGTCAGTAGGCATCAGGGCCCTGTAAAAGTTATGAACAACTAAATTTTCTGGCAGGTTGTGATGTGGGCACAGTGCAAGCAAATTCCGGTATCGTTCCCAATACTCATGCAGTCCTTCATGTTCCTTTTGCTTAATGGTAATTATCTCCTGAAGGAGATCCAGGTATCGCTCAGCTAGGAAAAACCTGTCCAAGAATTTATCGTGCATCTGCTGCCAAGTAGTAATGCTTGCTGACGGTAGAGAATACAACCATTTTTCCGCTGCATCTTGCAAAGAGAACGAAAAGGTACGGAGCTTGATTTGGTCCTCGGTAACTCCATGAGGCTTTGTTGAGCAGCAGACCATGTGGAACTTGCTCAGATGTTGGTGAGGGTTTTCGTTTTCCAGACAGCGAAAGACTGGGAGTAGGTGAATTATTCCCGTCTTCAGCTCGAAGCCAGCATCCACCTCTAGAAAAGTGATACAAAGGAGCTGTTGTGCGTCATCGGGGTGCACCAGATCCTCCATGGTCCAGCGTCTTCTACTGCCATCGTTAAGGTATGGTCAAACTCTATGGGCAAACCCTTCTGTTCCTCTTCTAGATGTTCCGACTCAGTGCTGGGCTCTTCAGATTGGTTCAAATTGGATTTTTGCGCTAGCTTCTTTCGTGTTTTGGTCTGTTTTCTTAATGATTTTGCGGTTCTTTCGATCTCGGGATCGAAAATTGGCTCGTCAACTCCACGAATGCTCCTGTTTATAAAAAGAATTAAATTCGATTAGCACCAATCCCCGACAACAGTGCCAAAATTTGACAGGTGTCGAATCCGTCAAAATAAATTATAATCCGGTTTACGACTAAAATAGAGTATAGTGCAAACGGGTCGAATCCACAGAGATTGGTTGAAAATAATTCTAATTAATCACAGGAAAATTCACTAAAATTAACAAGTAAAATCAGGGGGGTTTAAGGTTTAATTAAACTAACAAAATTAACTAACAATTAAATTAAACTAAACTAGAGAAAAACAATAGATAACTAGAAAATTGGTTTTGATATATCAATGGGAGAACAATACCTAGCTAGGAATTACAATTTAGTTTAGGACATCGATCATAGACACAAAAATAAATTCAGTTATTCAAATAGACTAGCTATAGCAGATAGAGACACTCAACTCCGTCTCGTTTTCTCTTAAATAATAGAATAACCTAGAGACTGTGACACCCCGACTGTTCAACCGTACAGGTATGATATACGTGTGCGATTTCAATTCATTAATTATGTAATATATGATTTAATTGTCATTTTATTTCTTATAATTTTCTTACTTGTCTTATTTGAATCTATTTGAACTTATGTGAATTTTGATTATATTGGAATTTATGATTTCAGATTTGGAGTTTGAACCCGAGCATGCCTAATTTGTGTATAACGTTGATTATTTGATCCTTGGACTTAATTGTATGATTTATTTGTGTTTTGGACTTGTTTGTTTTGGTTTGGACTCAATTGAATTTTATTTCAAATTTTTGGGCCAATTTGCAATTTGGCCACTCTTGAGTCATTTTCTCGTAACCTGAGCTCAGGGACTCGGATTCGAGTTCCGTCTTCGCCATTGTACTCGAATCGATGATTTGGATACAATGGAACAAGCCTTGAACTTTTCCGATGCCGTTTCGACCCCCAATGATGCAAATTTTGGCCCTACGTACCTAGATCGCACCTATAAGCCTACTTGGAGACTATTACACCTACCCATACCCCTACCCTTGACTTTTAATCATCAAAATCAGCTCTCTCCTCCCCTTTGTGCTGAGAATTTCGAACCAAAGCAAGGAGAAAGGAAGAAAAAGAGTCCCAAGCCAATTTTCTCCATTGTTGTGACCTTAAACCTCAAGTTTTAGCTTTTCTTGCTCCATTTCTTCAAGGTAAGTTGGGGAATTTGATCTCCTTGATCTTGTGAGAATTTTACACTTCTTATATCATGCTTTAATTTCGGAGTTCATGAGATTTGCTTGGAGTCATGAATAGTTAGGTTTTAAAGAATTTTTGGAAGAACTAGTGCATCTCTTGCTTTCTTTGAGTTTGAAGCTTTATATGTTGATTCACTTGGCTTATTTATTGCTTGTATATGCTCCTTTTTCATGGTAGGTGAAAGTATTATGATTTGCCATTATTTCTCTTTTGAGAACTTGAGAGGAACTTGATGAAACTTTAGCTTCTTTGCTTCTTTTCGTTTCCGGTTTGTAGTATGCATGAGTGGAGATGATTTGGGATGTTTTTCTTGCTTAATTTTGTGGTATATTTGCACCATTTCATGTCTTGTTGTTGATGCTTTGGTTTGGAAGGAGTTTTCATGGAGTTTGCAAGCCCTATTTTCGAATTTTAGCCTCTGACCCAAATCCACCGGGGTGGATTTTTGCTTTGAAAATAATCCACCGGGGTTGATTTGAGGCAGAGAGCTGACTGCCTTGAATCCATGGGGGTGGATTCCTCCTTTGAAAAAAATCCACCGGGGTGGATTTAGGGCAGTGACTTCTTTTTACTCCGAACTTTATTTTCTTGTTTTTCTCCGCTTGTTTGCTTCTCTCCCACCCCGAACATGATCCCTAAGCTTTGCTAACATGTATTATTATGTGTTAATTCGTTTATATTAGATTTTTGAATTTATTTGATATGATTTGAACGAGCTATGATTTGATATACGTTAAGTAGTATGTTTATGCACTTCATTTGCATTCATTTCATTCATGAGCATTGCCGGGCGTCTAATTGGTTCATATTTGAGTCTAAGTCTCGGGTCTTGTGTTCTTTTGTTTCAGAGCCTCTTCCGGACGCCCACGAACCCGAAGTTTAGGCGGTTGTCGCTTCTTTTGACCCGGTTTCTACTCCTTTTTGCTATAAGGCGAGGTTTAGGATTTTTTTTTATCTTCTAGTTAAGCGACCTATGGCCTAATATGTGTTGATTTCTCATCCCGCATGCGACTATATATCTTATATATAGTTAAATATGTGTGCTTAAGATATGTTTATGATCTTATGAATAAGCTTCAAGTTTATGAAATTGGTATAATTACGAGCATATGTGAGCTTATGATTTGAATCCATTTATTCGTTTATGCTATCTTTGATGCAGGTAAGCCCTGAAATATGGGAATTGATATTGGTAAGGTATCTTGGGCCCGGGAATTGTGGGTAAGGACGCCCGGGACGGCAAGGGCCGTCGGGTTAAGCCTGTGTATGATTCCCATTCGTAGTGTTACGTGCGATTCTTGGAGGTTGATGAGGCGTGATGCTCCGAGTACGTTGTGGGTTAGCTACCCCTCGTACATAAGTAAGTAGGTGGAGAGGGTTTGATTCCTGACCACCGTGTTGCTGGGGTTGGATTGATTTATAATTTCAGTTTTATGTTACGTTTGATGGAGTAAGGGATAGTCCGTTCTCGCCGGACTTGTGTTTATGTTTTGTTCGATGGATTGTGAATCGAGTTAGGATTTCTTTATATATTACATACTATGGTTTAAAACGTGTTGGTATGAAAAAACCTTAGCTCGATTCATGGCCATCACCTTTGATACTTGCTTTGCTCTATTTATGTATTTAGGTGTGGGTGTATGTTTAGCCCCCACACTCAGTCGAGTTGTGACTGACCCTCCCTTTTCCCTACCAAGTTGCAGGTTGTTCCGAGCTAGGCGGGGAAGTGCTTCGAGTCTTGTTGTACTTGTGTGTCTAGGTCAAGTTCCATTCATAATTCCTGCTTTTGGACACTCATCTTTTGTATTTGGTATTAGAATTTTTTTTCTGAGGGACTACGAACTCTTGATGCATTCACTTGACCTAATTTTGGGCCAGAAGGCCATTGTGTATGATATAAATGTTAGTTTAGGCCATTGTGTATGATGTAAATGTTAGTTTAGAGCTCTTTTCGATCCTTATGTTATTGCTTCCGCATTCTCGTTTGTTTGTTTTGCGTGCTCTGTCCGAGTTTTAGCCCCGCTTAGCCTAGCGTGTGAGTGTAGGTTCCCGTTCGCTTAGACTTGGGCTCATATATGGAAATCCATTTCATATGTGGGTTCGGGATTTAGGTGCGGGGAATGTGGTGGCCCACCGTTCTGGGCGCTACAGAGACACTCGACGGTTATTCCCTAATCAACTCACAACCCCTAGAGACACTCGACAGGATTTAATGAGTCAACAACTTTAAGAATGAAGAAAACACTAGATCGAATTAACCTAATCACGACACGTGCTAAATTTAAATCTGATTATTAACTCCCTTAACAAGTTGAGAACTGCAACCAATCCTTCTTATTAATGTACCACTAATTATCTATTATGCATTAAGTAAACTTCATGCAATCAAGAATGACTTTATGCAATTAAATGTACTTAGATGATCGTGCACTATCACTAAACAAACAAATCACAACAAATACGACACTCGGAGAATTAATAAATACTTGAAATAAAACTGAATTATAAAAACCAATTAGGTCTCACGATGTCAAAAACAGAAATTGTAAATTTCTAACTAGGTACTAAGGAAATTAGCTACTCATGAAAATCATGTTCAGAACATAAAATAAATAAAAGCATAACCTATAAGTAAAATAAAAGAATTAAAATAAAAACTCTTGAAGAAATAGTTATGCTCTCGTGTCTTGAAGCTGCCGCCTTCCACCAATTTCTCGAACTGCTGCGTTGCCTCCCTAAAGTGGCATGAAAGTCCCCCAAATCTGCTACTGAAAAGCTTATTAAATAGGACGTACAAACCCCAGCTCCAAATCAAACTCCTAATCCAAATTGGATTCCAATTGCTTAATTGTCAAGTCCTTCTCTAAATGGGCTTCTTTCAAGTTAAATCCAAAGAATAATGTGTAACCCAGGATCCACAAGTCAACTCTCCAAATCCAAAAAGGTCTCTTCTTGCTGCGTGCGAAAAGTGTGCCCAAGGCCAAGACTAACTTAATTGGGCATTTTCAAGTAATTCCAAATCTCTTAGCACATGCCCAATTAGCACTAACCCACTGCCATCAATGATTAATCCTTGCACCATCAAATCAAGTTCTCTCTCCAACAATGCAACAACACGTACGACCCAACTTCAGCCTACTGTATAAGAATTAGTCTAAATCCTTCTTACTTGGTCCAATTTCCCACAATAGTCCAACTACAACAAACATCACAAAAACCCATCACGGCATCATTTCAAATCTGATTTAAAGACCAAAATGCAGCCAATAAACACATGAAATATATGGAATTATGCACACTATCAGAAAACATATAGATGATGAGTTATTTTTTTTCTTTACTTCACTAGGAGAAGGGTACGGTAGTTCTCATTTTATAGTTAATCACCCTTACTATTTTTTTACTCTAGATCTTAATTGAAAGCGTCTATTGAGGAGACTCCTCCATAGCATAAGCTTTAGAGTTCGAGGTAAGTAATTCTTGGTGATCGCTACTTTAATATATAGTTTTATTAAATTAATGGTATTGTTTCAATTAAGATGTTTTTATGGAAAATTATATGTTTTATGAAAATTAAGATCGAGCATATAAATAAAGTTATTATTTTCCGTTATGTATGAAAATAGTATCTTTCATGAAAATGAATATTGTGATTGAGCTCATAGATTGATCGGATCATTGTTTTAGACCATTGGGTTATTTGTTGGTGCCCGAAACTAATTCCATCATTGTTTGACCACCCAGCCGCAGTACAGCTGGATTATTGTTTGGTTATTGTCCATGGATATCCATTTAGCCGACAACCCTGCCAAGGAATAGAATGATGGTCATAGTATTATTCTTTGAGCTAAACCAAATTGTTCATTGACTCATTGTTTGGAAATTGTCGTTATGGCTTATTGATAAGAAAGTTTTTATGACATTATTTGTATAAAATGGTAAGTTTTTAAATATGTTTGATCGGGGTAGAGAAAGTCGGGAATTACTTATTGAGTATGCAACTCACCCCTTGCAATTGTTTTTCAGATACTTAACTAAGTTTCGAGGCCAGGAAGATGGATTCAGGATCTATTTATTTTATTTAATTTCATATTGTCGATATTTTTTTGACATTTTAGTTTCATTAACTAGTTCGATAATGATCTGTTTTATTGTTGTTATGGGAACTATAGATGCTAATGACTTCTTATATATATTTGATAAGTTGTGCTTTCGAATTTAGATGCTCTGTGCCATGAAACATTTGGATTTTATCGAGGGATTTTGTACTCCTATTCAATTATTTGGATTAAATATTTTCTAGTTGCATGGTTTAAGAGGGCTTTGTGTCGTCGAGATGCAACCGACGGCACGGCCGGTCACATCTCGAAAATGGGGTGTGAAAGAAGTGGTATCAGAGCTTAGGCTGCGATCACTGAACATCTATGGGTTTAGATACATGATCATAGATGACGTGACTTAGCTGAGAACTATTCGAATCCCTCACATAAAACTTTACAATATAGTATAGAGTTAGTGGACTATCCTATTACTCAAATGCATAGTATGCCTAATAACCGATTAGTGTATATTCTAGAAAAATGAGTTCTAATTTTATTAGATACACCATTTTCTAACTCAAGTATCGTTTCATTAGGAAGATGGCCGGCAGACCCAGATGTGGTAACCAAAACCCCCGCTATGCAACTAACCCCAACGAGCTGAACAACGATTTGCCAAACAATCAAGCGAACCCACCCCCAATGAACCAACCTGGAGTTCGACAAGAAGACTTTGTTGCAATCGCCACAACCGTGGCTCAAGCTATGCGAGCAAACTAGCAACCGGTTGGACCTGCAAATCCTCCACCTGCCAACAATGGAACCAAGTTTCACTATGAAGATTTGAGGAGAGCTCATGTGTCAGCGTTCGATGGTTTACATGATCCAGAGGCAGCATCAAAATGGTTCAAGGAGATAGATGATAACTTCGAGTTGATGGAGGTTCCCTTAGACATTAGGCCTAGGGTGGTAGTGCCATGTTTGGTGGGAGAAGCAGCAAGATGGTGGGAAGGCATGTCTCATTCGATGCTGGAAGAAGGACTAATCACGTGGGAATGTTTTAGGGAGGCCTATTTGAAGCACTTCTTTCCAAGCGTGATTCGACTCCAAAAGATGGCTGAATTTGATAGTTTGGTACAATTGCCTGAGATGACTGTGGTGGAGTATTCAGCTAAGTTTCACTCCTTAGGGAAGTACTCCCTGACAATTATGGTTGATCCACTACTAAAAATTCATAAGTTCACCAAAGGTTTGAAAAGTCGAATCCAATCAGCGCTTGCTGTTTTTGAGGCTAGAAGTTTTGATGAACTCTTAGGGGCTGCTATAAGGGCAGAGGCTGACATCAACAGAAGAGATGAAGAGAATAGGTTGAAGAGGCCTCGATTAGAAGAGACATAGCAATTGAGAGATAACAATAATGAAAAAAGGTTGAAGGAGAAAGACAACTTCCATTATGGTAAGTGTGATAATTGTGGTCGAAGACATCCTGGTGAGTGTCGCTGGAGGAGTGGAGCATGTTTTGAATGTGGTCAAATTGATCACCAAGTGAAGGATTGTCCAAATAAGAAGGTTGAGAGTACTGAAGCCAGAAAACAACCTGAAACGCAACGAAAGAGTAACGCTAGAGTGTTTGCCTTAGCTCAAAATGACTCCAAAGAGAATGCCTCCATAGAAAAAGGTATATATTGAACTTTTAAGTTTTGAGGACAAAACTTTTTACAAGGAGGAGAGGATGTAATGCCCACTTTTTTTTTATTTTTTAATTATCAATATTATTATTATTATAAGTATAGACTACTAAATCCTATTTAATTAGAAAGGGATTAAGATGACTATCTATTAGAATTATCGAGATATTAAAATTTCTGTTAGTTGTGACTAGAGTTGTTGGGTGACATCCCGGCTCTGTTAAGTTAAAGAATTAGGGTTGGACCCAACTTTTAGAATTATCTATATATTTTCAGACGTACTAAAAGAATATTTGGAGAAATCAGAAGAAACCCAGCGAGTAACGGCGAACCTGAGGTAAGTAACTTTTCCCATTTTTTTTATCATTGAATTGTTTTAGTACATGGCCGTTTAGTTTCAGGAATGAGGGGGACAACATTTTGAGTAGGGGACATCAATTTATTAGGTTTGATGATTGCCTTGTGAAAAGAAAAGAAAATGCATGGATATGATCTGACTTCAAAGATGATTGGTTATAGATTATAGGAGAAGTTGGACTCGTTTTTGAGGATTTCGTGATGGATAATTTTAAATAGATTGTTTGTTCTTGTTAGTGGATAGGAGACCTTATATAATTATGCTCGAATACTGTAAAATACTTAATAATGTTATATCCATAATGTGAATTGCTTTTGGAGGTGATCAACTATAGAGGACGTATTGGTTTCAGTTCATGCGTGGATTTGGGTTGGGGCATCAAAAAGTAATTTTTCTCATTTTACAGAGGCTATATCCGATAATAAATTGATGTTTAATGTTAGGACGTTATAAATAGAATGCGACTTCGAAAACATATAGATGATGAGTTATTTTTTTTCTTTACTTCACTACTAGTAGGGTATGGTAGTTCTAATTTTACAGTTAATCACCCTTACTAATTTTTTACTCTAGATCTTAATTGAAAGCGTCTATTGAGGAGACTCCTCCATAGCATAAGCTTTAGAGTTCGAGGTAAGTAATTCTTGGTGATCTCTATTTTAATATATATTTTTATTAAATTAATGGTATTGTTTCAATTAAGATGTTTTTATGGAAAATGATATGTTTTATGAAAATTAAGATCGAGCATATAAATAAAGTTATTATTTTCCATTATGTATGTGATGGTGCAGGAATCTGAGTTTCCTAAATGCAACAACACTTTAAGATTTGTATGAAAAGGGAAAGACCATCACAGGCGTGAGAGCCTCAGGATCTGGGTTTCCTTTTGAGCGTGGGTTCTTCCAGCTAGGATAACACCAAGAGTGCGAAATGTAATGCTACTGTGGTGAGGTTAATGGAAAGTTTGAGAAGATCAGAGGGAATGCCCAGAACGATAGAGTATGTCTGTAGAAGATGACTTGGGGGAGAATGCATGGGTTCTCCCCTATTTATATGTTAGGGATGGGGGTAAATGGGTAAATTGACCATGTGGTCCCAAACCTGTGTTGCCCTAACACGCGGCAGCCTTTGGTGGGGTGAGAATGACATTCCAGAAAAGGAGACGGCGTGTCAGGTGCACGGTGCACGGTACCTTTGTGTCAGAGGTTGTTGACGAGGGTGACGCGGGGGATGGGCCTAAGATTCTTTCTGCCGAGGTTCGGATCCAACGAAACGGGGCATGGTCATGCCCGAGCGTTGGTGACGCTCGAAGAATGTATGGATGGCCCCCTCACGATAGATGACCCTTGAGCGCCGAAATACCGAGCGTATTAGTGGGGCCCCCATGTGGGTGCTTCCCTGAGAAGGGTAACCCTGAGGGCCGCGATGCGAGCGTCAAACTCGTCGGTTCTAGCCCTTGGCCTGAATTGTCATCCGCTGATTGACGGATTATATTAGCTAGCAATTGAGCGGCTGAGAAGGCCCATGAGCCCTTCAAGGCGAGCGTCTGGGCTTTAGTCAGCGGTGTGCTGCCACGTGGACGGCTCTGATTCGAGAATGATTTTTAGGCCTCATCATTTTGCCCCCCAAATTCTGTAGTATCGCTTCGAGCGTACTGTAGAATTTATAAAGGAGGAACCCTGAATTTTGAATATCCGAGGGCCAGGCCATTACCAGCGAGGAGACTGCTGGCCTTCTGTAACGGACACAAACTGACACCGCATTAAATGCTGTCAAGTCCGCATTTAATGCTGAGTGGGTACGTGTGCGCGTGCACTCCGGGAGACGTGAGGCGGTTACCAAAAGTGGGGGGTTTCCTAGGCGGGAAATGATTGCGTTTTGAATTTTCAGCCCTAATCCATGCACAATCTTCCCTATAAATAGGGGTTTGTAGGGCTTTGGGACCTTTTTCACGCATTCAAACTCTTTCAAGCATATACACAGCAAGAAATCTTTGCCAGTTCTACAGGCTCCGGCGAATTTCTTCTCTTCAAATCTTAGGTAAAAATTCCTTACCCTTTTTCTTATTTTCCCTGTGCGAACATTAGTTTTAGGTTGTGTGAGTGAAACCCTTGAGGGAAGAGCCACTGTCTACCATTGAATTTGTTTCTGAAATCTTATCCTCCCTTGAGCTTTCTGTTAGAAATCCCGTTTCCAAAAATTAAAAACTGAACATGGCCGGAAACCAAGCTGATGATTATGTACGGGAGATTGAGGAGATGTCGGTGGGGAGCTCTTCCCCTCATGGCGACGTCCCCATAGCTGTTCCCCTAATTAGGGCGCACCCAGATGAAGGAATTCCCATGGCGATCTCGGTGGCCCAGGCTCCGGCTGACGCCGGGGAGGAAGAGGTGGACGCTGCCATTCAAGGGATGAACGAGCGTGCTCACGTAGGGACGAACGACCTCTTTGAGGAGATGCACAACGTGATGGAGATGCAGAGACAAGGGGAGAGAGTGTTCCCAGTTTTGAACAGCGCTGTGAGACCCCAAGATCACAGGATCACAGTGGCTATGATGGCTCCCGAGGGTGAAGCGGGGCCATCCGGGCGTCCCTTTGAGGCTGAACCTTCCAGAAGGCGTCAGAGGAGAGGCAAGGAACCTGCCACTCGAGTAAGGCAAGACAACCGCCATCAGACTGACAGATCTCCGGACGAAATTGAGAGTATTCTGACCCTCGGTGATTTGGAGGAGTTGAGAGCGAAAGCGTATTGGGATGAAGTCGTGTTTCCCATGCGACTTCCTGAGGAAGGGGAGAGGGCCAATCGCCCACCGCCGGGGATGATGACGGTCTATTGGGATGCAGTTCTTGCTGGGGGTCTGAGATTTCCGATCGCTCACGACGCCGTCATCATTTACCATCATCTAGGGCTTTGCCCTTCACAAATTCTACCCAATGGCATAGCCCTAATCAACACGTTCATAATAACGATGAGGGCCTTGGGCAAAGCACCCTCGATAATCAACTTTGACAGCCTGATACAAGCAGCCCGCTCGCCATGCTCGTCGCCTACAGACGGATTTTACTACGTCCAGGCCAAATCAGGCTTTAAGATGATAGATTCTCCATCTTTCTCCTATGGCGAGCATTGGAAGGAAAAGTACTTTTTCGTGGGGGCTCCCGGGGGAATTTTTGGAGTTCATCGGCAATGGATGATTCATGGCGAGGGTCCTTTGATTAGGGAAAGGATGAGGAATAAGGATTTCGAGGACTGGGCGATGGGGTTAGCCCTCGAGATGAGGGCTGAAAAGAAGTGGATTAAGGCGGAGACATTGGTGAAGAACGAAGGGGTATTGTTCCGCTACGGATTATCCTGCCCCCCTGACATGATACTCAACCCTCCAGCTGACATCATGACCCTCGACGGTTAGATTCTAGGAACTAACATCTCTAACCTTTAGAATAGTTCTCTAACTTACATTTATCGTTGTTTTCTTGTTTATACGATCCAAACAACCAATGTTCTGACGCTCGTTTCCCTTTACTTGCAGGCATCCAAATACTATCTCAAGGCATGAATGCTGAAGCCCTTTCCCGTATGTTGGGTGTCAAAGGGCCCACCGTCAATCCTCAACACCCGCAACCGCAGCAGAACCGCCCTCCCAATGCTCCAAGGGGGAGGGTAAACCGACGAGGAGCTGGCCGAGGGCAAAACAATGCTCGAGGGGGAGCAGGGAATGAGGCTCCCCCCAGGGGCCCTATCAAGGATCTGACAGTGGAGGGTACTCACGAGGCCACTCCTCCGCCTGCGGCCCCCGTGGGCCCAATTTCACTGAGTTCAAGCGGGTCACGGAACCGCTCGGGGGAGCCTATCCGTATTCACGAAATTCTCCGGGCCGATCGCCAGGGGAAAAGAAAAAGGATGCCGGACTCCCTCCCTATTTCAGGCAAGGGAAAAGAGGTGGTCGTAGGCCACCGTGGTGAGGGCAGCTATACTTCATCTTCTGAGGATGAAGAATTTTGGAAGATAGGCTGCAAGGGCGACTCCCGTTATAAGCGCCAGCGGACTGAAGGCCCGGTGCTCCTAAAAAAGAGCGCCTACTCCGTCAACCTTGTCTCCGACATCATTGGAAAACTCCAATTTTCCGGCGATCATGACAAGCTGAACGAGCATGATGCCGCTCGCGTTGCTGATGATGCCTGCCATGTCCTTCTGACGGTAAGTCTGTACTCCCCTTTACAAAATTCTCCTCTTCTTCCCTCCATGTTCGGATTGTGACCCTCGTTTACGGCTTCCCAGGAGGTAATCCCGAGGCTGAAAAACTTGCAAGGGCGAGCGCAAGCCTATTCTGAGCATAAAGCCAAGTACAAGAAGTTGCTGCGCATTTCAGACCCTGTTCAACTGCAGGAGGATTACAACAATATCAGCGCTCAGCTGAATTCCGCTACCCTTGAAAACGCTCAGCTGAAGGAAAACTTGAAGAAATCCGATGACGCCTTTATGGTCCTAAATGAGCGTCACAGGAAATTGAAGGATGAGCGGGACCAGTTGAGGGCACAAAATGGGGAGCTAGGTGAGCAGCTGGCGGAGAGCACTCGCCAGAACGAGGCAGCCAACAAGGCCCTCGCTGACTTGCGAGGCAAAGTACAGGGCTTGGAAGCGAAGGTATCCTGGGAGGCGGTGAAGAAGTTCGTGCGCTCCAAAGCCTTTGTGTTTACGGCCAACATCCAGTGCTTTGACAACGCTCGACGCTTTTTCCATAAAGCGATCGGGCAAATGGTGAAGTTGGGGTTGGCTCCTGAAAGCGCTCGATCTGACGCTCGTCTACGCATGGATCTGGATGAGAATTGCAAGCCAATGGTCCAAGAGGAGGATCCTACTGAGAATCTGGCGGAGCCCGAGTACCAGGAGTTGGTGGAAACACTCCAAAGGGAGTTTATCGCTGCCAACAGGGTGGATCCCGAGCCTCTCCTGATAGAAGACGAGGGCACCGTCATGGACGTAGCGGATGCCGAGGAACCTGGTGAGGCCCAAACTTCTGACGCTAATGTGTTGGCCCCGGTTCCCCTTGCAACTGCCCCTCCCGAGCCTGACGCTCCGGCCCAGTGAAATTCCTTATATTGATCCCTCTCCTTGTTGTTTTAAATTCCTTGTCATTTTTATGAACAATCATTGTCTGTAATTAATCTTCGGATTACTTCCTTGGATGTTTTGGATTCCTCTATGCTCTTTTCCCTCATATATTATAATTCTCCTCTTTCTGCTGGGATGTTTGAATGCGTTGTCCTTTACTTTGGAATGATGAATGATGTTATTTCATTGTGCTCGCCGCTTTCATACCGATATCTGCTGTTTGAGCATTTGCGATAAGTGTGTATATGCACGAGGGCGTTACCTTTGAGGGTACCCTGGCGTTTATCACAACGCGTCTCCAGTTTAAAGTTTGGCAGCATCAGGTAATTTGAGGGGCGTAGATACGGGCGCGAGGGTGTTTTATGCGTATTCCCTGGCCGTATTCGCAATGAGGCTCGATTTTGAACTTAGAAAACCTCTGGAGATTTGCCTTAGTATTGGCCCCATAGTGTGCACCCTCGTCTTGAACTCTCCACTAGGCTGTAGATACCTTAGAAACCATCAGTAGGATTTACTAAGCATGAGATCAAAGCGAGCGTAACCGTGGGGTTGGTGTTATTTCGAGGAGCACATGAAGGGACTGAGTTAAAATCCATTATTTTATGAGTGTGTTTTTACTCAATAAGTTGAGGGTCATTCGGGTTTTTGCGAGCACGAGCTGGAGTGGTTAGCACTCAGCTGGCTATAGTTGAGCATTGCGCTCCCCGTTGTTCGACACGCTCATTTTTAGGACTTTATATTACAAACCGTTCAAACTGTTATTGGTGGATGGTTATCAACACCTGGACAGTGCAGTTTTGGAACGATTGAAGTTTTGCATAGGCTTTTCGACGTGGAGGATGCTCGATACGGAGTAGGCCCCTTGTCGCTCGAATCATTAGATCAAAATAAGAGAGCAAGCGAATAATAAAAACAAAGAGTTAAATACTTACTGTTATATAGATGCATTTTTGGAAATGATTACAACACGCTTTCCGTCAAAGGAAAGCCCTTCACGCCACAAACGGGCCATTACAAAGAAACTGATGTCTACACGTAGAACCTTCTAAGGTTACATGCATTCCATGGCCTAGGGAGTCGCTCGTCTTGCAAAGTTTCCAATAGGTAGGTGTTGTTTGCTCGTACCTGGATGACTTTGAAGGGGCCTTCCCAATTGGGGTCCAACTTACCTACGTGTTTGGAGACTTCAACTTTTTTTAGGACTAAGTCCCCTAGCTGGAAAGTCCTTTCCTTAACTCGTTTATTGTACTGGCGAGCGACGGTCGCTTTGTATTTGTGGATACGTACCCAAGCAGCATTCCTCTTCTCATCCAGCAAATCTAACTCGAGCGCCCGATTGGCCTCATTGGCGGCAGGCTTGAAATAGGCAACGCGTACGGATTCTTGAGCAATTTCCGCAGGTATCATGGCTTCGGAGCGGTACACGAGGGAATAAGGGGTTTCCCCCGTTGCCGCTCGTGGAGTAGTACGGTACGCCCACAGAGCTCCCTGAAGTTCTTCAGCCCATTCTCCCTTCTTACTCTCGAGCATCGTTTTCAGATGCTGGAGTATGGTTCGATTGGTCACTTCAGCTTGACCATTAGCTTGAGGATGACCCACGGAAGTGAATCGTTGTTCGATCCCTAGTTCATAGCACCAATCCCGTGTGTCAGCAGCGATAAACTGGGAACCGTTATCCGAGATGAGCACCCTCGGGATGCCGTATCGGCAGATGATATTTTTCCAAATGAAATCCCTCACAACCTTGAACGTTATCTTAGCGACCGCTTCTGCCTCAGCCCACTTGGTGAAATAATCCACAGCAAGTATTACGAACTTCTTTTGCCCGACCGCCATTGGGAGAGGTCCCACGATATCAATGCCCCATTGATCAAAAGGCCATGAAACATCAATAGGAATCATTTGAGCTGCCGGCAACTGAGGAGTGTTGGAATGGAACTGGCACTTGGGACATTTCTTGGAATATTTAATGGCATCTTGCAATACCGAGGGCCAATAGAACCCACTCCTTAAGATTTTCTTTGCCAAGATTCGTCCGCCAGAGTGGTTCCCACAACTTCCACTGTGTACATGCTCTAAAACTTCTTTAGCCTGCGAGGGTCTCAAACATCTCAACGGTGGGCCCAGGAAGGATCGCTTGAATAATCGACCCTCGGCGTCCAATGAGAAACGAGGGGCTTTGCTCTTTAATTTTCGAGCCTCAACTTTGTCGCTTGGGCAGGTTCCGTCCTGGAGGAATCTGACAATTTCATCAAGCCAACAAGGCTTGGAGGGGTCAATCATGTGCACTTCTTTCGAAGGTTCGCCTTTACTTATCAGTGGTTCCTCCGTTCTCAGAAACGTAACAACGCGTTCGCTGTGGCCGTCAAGAGCGGACGCAAATTTCGAAAGAGCGTCAGCATGTTCGTTTTCTGCCCTCGGAACTTGCAAAAGATGGAATTCCCTGAACTTGGCTATCTCCTCCTTGGCGCTCGATAGGTACTGTGCCATGGTGGCTTCTCGAGCCTCATAACTACCATCAATTTGACTTGCGATCAACTGCGAATCAACGTATGCTGTGATACGAGTGGCCCCATTCTGGAGCGCAATCCTGAGCCCTTGGATGAGGGCCTCATACTCAGCTTCATTGTTGGTGACTTGAAACGCCAGCTTGATTGCGTAGTCCACTTCTGCCCCGAGGGGATCCCTGAGGGTCACCCCGGCTCCTCCCCCCTGAGAGGTCGAGGAGCCATCCGTGTGCAAAAGCCATAAACCCTCATCAGCCAATGGCACAGTCTCCAAATTGAAACGTTCTACCAATAAATCGGCCACTGCCTGAGCCTGTATGGCTGTACGAGGCTCGAAGGAGATATCAAACTGACTGAGTTCAATCGCCCATTTAATTAACCTTCCCGAAACATCCGGCTTAGATAGCACTTGTTTGAGTGGTTGATCTGTAAGCACTGTGATGGAGTGAGCCTGAAAATATGGCCTCAGCCTTCGGGATGCGTTAACGAGCGCGAAGGCGAATTTCTCAATTTCCATGTACCTTTTCTCTGCTCCCTGTAGGGTCTTGCTCAGGTAATACACTGGCATATGCTTACGCTCGTGGATTGCTACGAGGACAGCGCTCGTGGCTTCCAAAGAAACTGATAGATAGATAAACAAGTTCTCCCCCGGGATTGGCTTGGTCAACAAAGGCGCGCTCGACAGGTACTGTTTCATGTTCTGCAGGGCCTTTTCGCAATCCTCGTTCCAGGTAAAGTTGCGAGCGTTGCGCAAAATTTTAAAGAAGGGTAGATTCCGGTCCGCTAAGCGGGAAATGAACCTATTTAGTGAAATGATCTTTCCCACGAGCACCTGGACCTCTCTCAGATTGCGAGGGGAGGGTATGTCCAGGATTGCTCTAATCTTCTCGGGGTTTGCCTCTATGCCACGTTGACTGACCATGTATCCCAGGAATTTACCGCCTCGAACGCCAAAGGTGCATTTTGATGGGTTCAACTTCATTCCGTAGCGACGAAGGATGTCAAAAGTCTGCTTGAGATCCTCCAGATGGGAGCGTTGGCGCTCACTCTTGACTATCATGTCGTCTACATATACCTCCATAGATTTTCCAATTTCACGCTCGAACATTCTATTGACAAGGCGCTGATAAGTCGCTCCCGCGTTTTTTAGCCCAAATGGCATGACTTTGAAACAGTAGACACCCAAATGCACAATAAACGAAGTTTTGGGGCGATCTTCGGGCGCCATAAAGATTTGATAATATCCCTGAAAGGCGTCCATCATACTCATGAGTTCGCACCCGGCTGTAGAATCTACCAACTGATCGATCCTCGGTAGTGGGTAATGGTCTTTGGGGTACGCTTTGTTAAGGTCCGTGAAGTCGTTGCACATACGCCACTTATTGGCGCTCTTTGGGACGAGCACCACATTGCAAAGCCATTCTGGGTACAAGATTTCCTCGATGTACTGAGCATCAAGCAACTTACTAACCTCTTCTTCGATAACCCGTTTCCTAAAGCCATGAACGTCCCTCTTCTTCTGTTTGATGGGCTTGAAGGTTGGATCCACATTCAGTCTGTGGACAATGACGCTCGGATCTATTCCGGTGAGATCAGAAACTTTCCAAGCAAAAACGTCTAGGTTCTCCCGTAGGAAGTCGATCATCAAAACTTGCGAGGGCCCATCCAGGCCCGAGCCAATCTGGGTGGTTTTATCCGGGTTCCCAGGCTCCAATTCAACGGTCAAAAACTCCTCGGTGGGCTCAATCCGAACCTCCGGCCTCGGCGCCTCTAGCGCTCGTTTTTTCCCGGTGAGCGTACCGTTGGGCTCATCACGCTCGTTTTCTGAAGAAGAGCCCTCGACGGCCCCCGGTGGCCTATTCTCTGAACACTGAACATCTCCAGGGGTCCTCTTTTTATTCTTCTTCCGGTACAGCTTGGCTCTTTTGCGCTCGGGGCCATCTTCGTTTAATTCGGGGAAGTCAACGGACTTCTTAGTAGAGCCAGGTTGAATGGATTGCTTGGGCTTGTGGCTTCGAAGCGAGAGTATGTAACATTCCCAAGCTTCTTTGACGTTACACAGAATTTCTCCGGTACCCTCGGGGGTTGGAAACTTGACTTTTTGATGATAGGTGGAAATTACGGCCTTGAAATCCACGAGGGCTGGGTGCCCAATGATGATATTGTAAGGAAGATCCACCTCAACGATGGTGTAGAGGACGCTCAAAGTTTTTCGCTGTGGGGCGCGACCAAAAGAGGTGGCCAAGCGAATCTGTCCGCGAGGGACGATCTCGGAACCTCCAAACCCTACAAGGGCAGTTCTGAGAGGTTCGAGGGGGATGTTTGTTATGTTCATTTGTTGAAACGTTGAGTACGGGAGAACGTTCACAGAGCTTCCACTATCAAATAAAACCCTCTTTACAGTGTGGTTATGAACGTCTAAACTAACCACCATGGGACAGTCAGAGGTTTTTCCTATCCCATGGGGTGTTACAATATGTTCAAGATCTTTCTCAGTAAACCCTATGACATCATCCTCCTTCGAGCGCGACGAGCTGTCCACGGAGAGCACTGGGCGAGGAAGTGACGTTCTTTGGTTATAGCTCCGTACATGGCGGCGGCGAGAAGCATTGGAATCGCCTCCTGAGGGCCCTCCTG
Organism: Lantana camara; assembly: GCA_037501455.1. Taxonomy (NCBI): domain Eukaryota; kingdom Viridiplantae; phylum Streptophyta; class Magnoliopsida; order Lamiales; family Verbenaceae; genus Lantana; species Lantana camara. Next base: position 3,108,468 of record CM074856.1, on the reverse strand, counting down.
CGATCATGTGAATGACCGCAAAGGGCTGGTTTTCCATATCCACCCCTTTCCCTTTGCTGCGCTCGCTGGTCTCAGGGCGCTGGCGACGAGGACTTCGGGAGCGTGAGCGGCTCCTTCTCCTCCCGAGCGCTCGTTCCGCGCAATGTTCATCGTACCCTTCTAGTACTTTCACAAACTCTTTGAGGTGCCCCCCAGCAATCAGCCGCTGAATTTCCTTCTCCAGGTGGCGGCATTCATTAGTGTCATGCCCCTTCTGCTTATGGAAAGCGCAGTATTTCCCCGAGCGCTTCTGGGCCTCGGTTTCTCTCAGCTTGGGCGGTCTCTTAAACAGCTTCTGGTCCGCCAGGGAATAAACTTCGGCAATCGGGCGGTTGAGGGGGACACGATCGAGCCTCCGCGGAGGGGATGAACGACGGCGAGCGGATATCGGGCTGCGGCGGTGACTCCGGTTGGGCTCCGCTTTGTCCTCGTGGGTTCTGTTGGGGCGAGGGGCATTTGCCACCTTCTGATCCCTCGCTATGTACATATCCTCGAGGGTAAAGAAAGAATCGGCAATCTCCCTAATTTCCATCAACGAGCGCGGCTTCTTCTTGGCTACTTCTTCCACAAACTCCTTGCTGACGTAATGCTTCATGTTGATGGCCCCAAACAGAACGTGCCTCAAAAAGTCCATCGAGGGCTTTTCTACCAACAAAATTTCTTTATTGAACCTCCCCATGAAGGACCTGAGAGTCTCGTTCGGCCCTTGGACCAGGCTATAAAGAGCGGTCGCGGCCGGGGCTGGTGCTTTCAGCGAATTGAAGTGGCTGACAAAAGCATCCGTCAGGTCATAGTATCCTCGGATTGAGCGCGGGGGGAGCTTTTTGTACCATTCTTGGGCCATTCCGGTGAGGGAAGTGACAAACACCTTGGCCCAGTAGTTGTCCGGATGGTCATACAGGTGCATTAGGTGCACAAAATGGTCCAGATGCTCGGCTGGATCCGTAGTTCCATCATATCTGTTGATTGACGAGGGAATTTTACCCTTCCCTGCGCGAGTCATTAGAACTTCCTCGACGAGGGGGGAATCGCCCGCCATGATCCTGTAGTCTCGCTCGTCGGGATCTTCATAGCAGGCTTCTCTCCTTCGGCGGGAAATTGGGCTGCGTGGTCGACGAGCGTCTCTGGCCTTGGACCTCTCGCCCCCATCGCGGGAAGCGTGAGACCGTGCTCGAGAGAGCTGCTCTACCACGTTCTGGAGCCCTCGAATTTGGTCTTATACCGCTGCTAGCTGAGGGTCACCGACATTTCTGCGGTTTGCCCTCCCTGTGGCCCTTGATTGGACCTCTTCATTATCTCCGGCCGCCTCATTTCGAGGGGCCCTTTCATCTCCTACAACTGGTCGTTCTTGCTGGACCCTCGGTGGGGCTTCATTTCCTTGATTCGGTGGTGGGGGAGGTTGCTGTGCCCTTAGCGCATTTTGGGCCATTGCCAAGGGATGCGCCGGGAGCCCTCCAAGAGGCGGGGCCAGACGAGCGCTAGCCTGCGAGGGGAAATACGCTGCCATGAAATGCTCCCAGGCGTTCTGGACGGCCTGGCTCTCGCACTGCGCATACAGCGCCTGAAGTTGCTGAGTTGTAACTTGGGGCATCTCCACCCGTTGTATTTCTCTTGGTAACGACGTGGGGAGATTCAGGGTCCCCACCTGGTAAGGTTGGATCACCGGCATCATCCCGGGCATCATTCCATGCTGCACAAATGGGTATCCCGGAGGGGGCATGGCCATGGGATACACCCCTGAGTAAGGGTAGGAAGCGTGGGCGGTGTGAGCGGCAGGTGGAGCAACGGAGCTGGGTCCTCCCGCAACGTTCCCACCTAGTGGGAGAGTTGTCCCCGCCGGCTCTGTGTTCTCGTCCCCGTTTCCGGCGGCTGGGGGGTTTGCTTCTCCGGCGGTGATGTTGCCTTCCACGTTCTCCTCGTTGACGGGGTGAAGAGTGCCTTTCTCTCCGACTGCTCCAGATCTCGTCGCAGTTACCATGATTAAAGACTTTGGTGTTACTTTTCAACTAGCTCTTGAAGGAAGAAACTGGTAATACCGAAGATGGTGGTGATGGTTTCCCACAGACGGCGCCAAAAATGATGGTGCAGGAATCTGAGTTTCCTAAATGCAACAACACTTTAAAATTTGTATGAAAAGGGAAAGACCATCACAGGCGTGAGAGCCTCAGGATCTGGGTTTCCTTTTGAGCGTGGGTTCTTCCAGCTAGGATAACACCAAGAGTGCGAAATGTAATGCTACTGTGGTGAGGTTAATGGAAAGTTTGAGAAGATCAGAGGGAATGCCCAGAACGATAGAGTATGTCTGTAGAAGATGACTTGGGGGAGAATGCATGGGTTCTCCCCTATTTATATGTTAGGGACGGGGGTAAATGGGTAAATTGACCATGTGGTCCCAAACCTGTGTTGCCCTAACACGCGGCAGCCTTTGGTGGGGTGAGAATGACATCCCAGAAAAGGAGACGGCGTGTCAGGTGCACGGTGCACAGTACCTTTGTGTCAGAGGTTGTTGACGAGGGTGACGCGGGGGATGGGCCTAAGATTCTTTCTGCCGAGGTTCGGATCCAACGAAACGGGGCATGGTTATGCCCGAGCGTTGGTGACGCTCGAAGAATGTATGGATGGCCCCCTCACGATAGATGACCCTTGAGCGCCGAAATACCGAGCGTATTAGTGGGGCCCCCATGTGGGTGCTTCCCTGAGAAGGGTAACCCTGAGGGCCGCGATGCGAGCGTCAAACTCGTCGGTTCTGGCCCTTGGCCTGAATTGTCATCCGCTGATTGACGGATTATATTAGCTGGCAATTGAGCGGCTGAGAAGGCCCATGAGCCCTTCAAGGCGAGCGTCTGGGCTTTAGTCAGCGGTGTGCTGCCACGTGGACGGCTCTGATTCGAGAATGATTTTTAGGCCTCATCAGTATGAAAATTGTATCTTTCATGAAAATGAATATTGTGATTGAGCTCATAGATTGATCGGATCATTGTTTTAGACCATTGGGTTATTTGTTGGCGCCCTGAACTAGTTCCATCATTGTTTGGCCGCCCAGCGGCAGTACAGCTGGATTATTGTTTGGTTATTGTCCATGGATATACATTTAGCCGACAACCCTGCCTAGGAATAGAATGATGGTCATAGTATTATTCTTTGAGCTAAACCAAATTGTTCATTGACTCATTGTTTGGAAATTGTCGTTATGGCTTATTGATAAGAAAGTTTTTATGAAATTATTTGTATAAAATGGTAAGTTTTTAAATATGCTTGATCAGGTAGAGAAAGTCGGGAATTACTTATTGAGTATGCAACTCACCCCTTGCAATTGTTTTTCAGATACTTAACCAAGTTTCGAGGCCAGGAAGATGGATTCAGGATCTATTTATTTTATTTAATTTCATATTGTTGATATTTTTTTGACATTTTAGTTTCATTAACTAGTTCGATAAGGATCTGTTTTATTTTGTTATGGGAACTATAGATGCTAATGACTTCTCATATATATTTGAGAAGTTGTGCTTTCGAATTTAGATGCTATGTGCCATGAAACATTTGGATTTTATCGAGGGATTTTGTACTCCTATTCAATTATTTGGATTAAATATTTTCTAGTTGCATGGTTTAAGAGGGCTTTGTGTCGTCGGGATGCAACCGATCGACGGCACGGCCGGTCACATCCCGAAAATGGGGCGTGACATAATGATATTATAATTATGCTAGGAACGACTAATATGATCAATCATGGCACTTTAAGAACGAACTATCACATTGAAGATCATTTAGGGCAAGTTTAAACGTCTTTCATCCAACTTTAGTAAAACAATAAACTTATATAAGAGGATTTAAACTTGAAATAGAGAATATATAACACATATGAGGTTCAATAAATTGAAATAAACGATGAAAAAGGCAAGAAAAGGGCATTTAGGTAAAACTTAGCAAAACTGACAGTTTTCTCCAAATGCGCAAGCTATAAAGAATTGGGTATATCTTTAGTTTGAGAAATCAGAATTAAGTTTTGTTTATTGAAAATGAAATTAGACAAACAGAGCTTTCCAACCATATATGGCTCAAGTTTTAGTTCAAAGTGGATTAAAAATGGCATAGGTGCAAAGTTAAGTGAGTGCAGATTTTCGGCAGATTGGCGACACAATTTTGGATCGATCATAGCTCCCTCCTCAGAAATTATTTTAAGGTGATTCTAATTGGAGAATGTTTTACAGTCAAAGAGGTTTCAGTAGTCCAAAATCAGCTCAATCGGAGCTCACATGAGGTCTGCACGGCCGTGTGAATTTTGCCCTTGAAACCTGCACGGCCGTGTGAGATAAATTGTGCTGAAGTTCGAAAATTATGCAAGGCCGTGCGAGAATTGAACTGGGAAGCCGCAAGGCTGCGCGGACATGTCTGGAACGAGAAAAAACAGGGGAAAATAGAGGAGAAAGAGGGAAAACAACCAAGAATTCACCCAACCATCCAAGCTTGCCAAGATACACTTAGAATCAAATATTCTCAACTCATAACACATAAAAGTACACTTATGAGCACTTAAGCATCAAATATATGTCAAGTACTCATGCTTAATATCCATCATCATCATCCTCAAAACCATCAACTCCATTAATGAACCTCAAGCTTTCCTAACTTATGAATCATGCATGATGGCTTCTTGAATTCTTCCTAACTCATGATTTCTAGTATGTTGCTTCTACCACTTACCTCCTAACATGCTTTGCTATGTATTTCTCCATAACATAGTCTCTATATAACTTCAAACCATGCATGCAAACTCATGCTTATGCAAGAATTAAACCATTGAAGTATGTTTATATATGTAGAAAAGCATGAATTTTACCTTGAATTTGGAAGAAATGAACTTGAGGTGATAGTGTGTGAGTGTGGGGTGGTGTACGTGAGATGAAGGAGCAAGGAGGAAGAAGATGAGCTTTGTGTCTCTTGAAATTTATGGAATGAAATGGAAGCTCATGATATTTTATTAAAAGTATACAAGCATTAATGAAAATCTATGATGCACGGACACGGATACGGTGACACGGACACGACGACACGGATTTTTTGAAAATTTTAGGACACGACACGACTCTGACATGGCTATATTATATATAAATAAATAAATTATATATATATATATATATATATATATATATATATTTATATAAAATAAAATATTATAAAAGTATTTAATATTACAAACTTAAATAACATATATTATTTTCCAATTCAACATTAAAATCATTAAAAAGAAAATTAATACATTTTTTATATAATAATATTATGAAAAAACTGAATTTAAATTAATATTAAACATTTTTTAGCAAATTTATATAATTATTTTTTTCAAAAAAAATATACCCTCAAATATTCAGGAAATATATATTAAAAATTAAATTTTGTTTTGAATTTTTCGTGTCGCTGTATCGGACACTTCTTAAGCCGTGTCCGAGCCGTGTCGGATATTTCTTAAGCCGTGTCGGACACGTGTCCGCACCGTGTCCCCAGAGTGTCGGATTTTTTTTTTTATTTTTGGACATATTTTGCCGTGTCTGGCACGTGTCCGACACTGCACGGGGTAAATTTCCGGAGTGTCCATGCATTATAGATGAAAATGCATGAGTTATAAAGTTCTCTTTACTTTAAGAAACAAATTTAGAGATTAATCCTCTAGTTATAAACTTTATGCAATTAAGTGATAATACTTTTGAATTAATGATACACAAATCCAAATGAAATTCACTTAGGTATTCATACTTTGCAAATTTGACAATTAAGGAAAAGCAGTTGACAATTAATACATCAAATGAATATAACATATACTCTCGAACGTTAACACATGTTTTACCTGTTCCGAATCGCCGCACGCCAACAACCTCTGACACTGGTAGTGCGCACCTCGTACCTGCTATCCCACAGGCTTTTCAGAGCCATCACTTTCACACCATCTCAGGCCACCACGTGTCTAGGGCTACACTGGCTTTGGGACCACTTGGTTACTATTACCAAAATACCCTCACCCCTAACATATAAATAGGGAGAAACCCATACTTTCTTCCTCAAGTCATCTTCCCCACATACACTACACTCTGCATAAACTGGGCATCTCCCTCTGCATTTCGTCTTCCCCAAGCTCCCTGTATTTCACCATTTTCACTGCATCCCTATTGCATTTTCTGGTGTTACCTAGCTGAAAGAACTCACGCTCACTCGGAAACCCAGTTCCTAAGGCTCTACGCCTGTGATGGTCTTCCCTTCCACCCATAAATTCTAAAGTGATTGGTGCTTAAACCCCTTCAAAGTTTCTACACCATAATTTTTGGCGCCGTCTGCAGGAAACCATCACCCTCTTCATCTTTTCCAGTTTCTTCCTTTCTAAGCTAGTGGAGATATAACACCAGTAGCTCCAATCATGGTGACAACCACAAGATCCGAGGCCTTGGACAACCGGGGTGGACTCCCCCCAGTGAATGAAGAAAACAAGCTGGGCGGAGTAAGGACAGGGAGGTCCTGGTGGAAATATCCCAGCCACTGGGGCGAGTAAGGACAGGGAGGTCCTGGTGGGTTCTCTTCCCGCGGTGGGAGCTCAGGCAGGGAGTTCAGCAGCCGTCATTCCCCCTATCAACACTCCAACCACTGGGGTGTTACCGGAAACCATACTGCCTCCTGGGTATACTTACATCCAACCTGCCATGATGCCCGTGATAATGCCAAGCACGGTTCCTATGATCCAGCCGTACCAGTTGGGTACGTTACAGCTTCCCATCTCTTTCCCGAATGAAATTCAAGGAGTGGAGATACCACATGTGACCCCCCAACAACTCCAGGCGTTGTACGCCCAGTGTGAAATCCAGGCTGCGCAAGTGGAACCACTTCACAACCGCCTACTTCCCCACGAGGGCGGGGGCGCATATGCCTCCACCACTGGGGGGGCCTCCAGTCCATTCCCTCACGGCCGCCCAAAACGTGCTGAGGGCACAACCGCCTCCGCCACCACCAGCGCACCAAAATGGGGCCCCACCGAGGGTCTAGCAGGTGCAACTGCCAGCAAAAGAGAAGATAGCCCCCCAGGATGAGAGGGCTGAAAAAGAGGAGGTTCAATCGAGGGCCATAAGAACGACGGGCCACCGGGATGGTGGCGACCCTCAACTTGCAGCCGTACAGGATAACCTCGTCGGATTCCAAAACATGGTGCATCAGCTCTCTCGAACAAGGTCTCAAATCCCCTATTCCGGGGATGAGAGGTCCAGAGCTAGAGATGTTCGCCACCAGCGCAATCAACTCCCTCGCCATTGGAGGGAGGAAGACTAGGAAGACCATGACCGCGAGGGCGAGATCCCTAGGCCTTTGACGGACGGTTCGCCCCTCATTGACGAGGTCCTGATGGCCCAAGCAGGGATGGGCAAAATCCCCACATCCATCAACCGCTACGATGGGACCACTGACCCAGCCGAGCATCTAGATCATTTCGTGCATCTGATGCATCTCTACAAGCACTCCGGCCATTATTGGACGAAGTTCTTTGTCACTTCCCTCGTGGGAATGGCCCAAGAATGGTACAAGAAGCTGCCCCCTCATTCCATTCGAGGGTATGAAGACTTGACCAATGCTTTCCTGAGGCACTTTAGTTCTCTGAAGGCACCAGCGCCCGCTGCCACGACTCTCTACAGCCTGGTGCAAGGACCTAACGAGACGCTCAGGTCATTTATGGGCAGGTTTAATAAGGAGATCCTGCTGGTAGAGAAGCCCTCAATGGACTTCTTGATGCACGTACTCTTTGGGGCGATCAAGATGAAGAACTATGTTAGCATAGAGTTCGTGGAGGAAGTAGCAAAGAAGAAGCCTCGCTCGTTGATGGAGATCAGGGATATAGCGGATTCCTTCTTTACCCTTGAAGATATGTACATCGCGAGGGATCAGAAGCTTGCAAATGCCCCACGAACTGGTAGAGCCCCGGAGGACAGAGGAGACTCCAAAAACCACCACCACAGTCCAGTGCCCGCTCGAAGATATTCTCCGCCTCGTCGCAAATACGAGTGCATCCCCCTCAACCGCCCCATCATTGAAGTCTATTCCTTGGCGGACAAAAAGCTTTTCAAGAGGCCACCCAAGATGAGAGAAACCGAGGCTCAGAAACGCTCGGGCAAATACTGTGCTTTCACAAGTAGAAAGGGCATGACACCAATGAATGTCACCAACTGGAAAGCGAGATCCAGAGGCTCGTTGCTGGGGGGCACTTTAAGAAATTTTTGAAGGTGCTAGAGAGGTATGATGAGCATCGTGCAGAGCGTGCGAGGACCAGGGGGAGAAGCCGCTGGCGCTCCAGGAGTCCCCTACACCACCGTCCCGAGACAAGCGAGCGCAGCAAGCAGAAGGTTCCCGAATTAGAAAACCAGCCCTTCGCAGTCATCAATATGATTGTCGACGGACCCTCGGGGGGAGATTCCAAAGCTTTACGGCGCCGCCACCTCCGCAGCTATGACCAGCGATCTACAAAATCCAAGCCGGTGTACTCAATGGAAGGATCCTCACGCTCGAGGGGGGACGACATGGTAGGGTTTACTGAAAAAGACTTAGAGCATATTGTAACACCCCATGGGGTAGGTGAAATCTCTGACTGCCCCATGGTGGTTAGCTTAGACATTCATAATCATGTTGTAAAGAGGGTCTTGATTGATAGTGGAAGCTCAGTAAACGTTCTTCCCTGCTCAACGTTTCAAAAGATGAATATAACAAACATCCCCCTCAAACCCCTCAGAACAGCCCTCGTCGGCTTTGGGGGTTCCGAGATTGTCCCTCGTGGATAAATTCGCTTGGCCACCTCTTTTGGTCGTGCCCCACAACGAAAGACGTTGAGCGTCCTTTATGCAGTGGTCGAAGTGGATCTCCCCTACAACATCATTATTAGACGCCCGACGCTCGTTGACTTCAAAGCAGTAATTTCGACATATCACCAGAAGGTCAAGTTCCCCACCCCTGAGGGAACGGGCGAAGTACTATGAAATGTTAAAGAGGTTTGGGAATGCTACATCCTTTCCCTTCGAAGCCACAAGCCCAAACAGACCATCCAAGCGGGTTCCACCAAAAAGTCAATCGACTTCCCAAAATTGGATGAGGATGGCCCCGAGCACAAAAGGGCCAAACTTTACAAAAAGAAAAACAAAAAGAAGGTTGAGGGCGTACCCAAGGATGTCAGGAGTGCGCCCCTCGGAGCTGTTGGAGAATCATCCTCAGAGGACGAGGGTCATACGTCCTCGGGGAATCCCAATGAGAAACTTGTAGGCAAGAAACGGGCGCTCGAACTTCCAAGGCCTGAGGTACGTATCGAACCCACAGAAAAGTTTCTGACCATCGAATTGGAACCTGGGAATCCCGACAAGACCACTCAAATAGGCTCCAATCTCGACAGTCCCTCACAGATCATGATGATTGACTTCCTTCGAGAGAACATTGATGTGTTTGCATGGAAGGCTTCTGACCTCACTGGAATAGATCCAAGCGTCATTGTTCACAGGCTCAACGTGGACCCGGCCTTTAAACCTATCAAGCAAAAGAAAAGGGATGTTCATGGATTCAGGAGGCTGGTCATCGAAGAGGAGGTCAACAAACTCCTCGAGGCTCAGTACATAGAGGAGATCTTATATCCTGAGTGGCTCTGCAACGTGGTGCTCTTGCCCAAGAGCTCCAACAAGTGGCGCATGTGCAACGACTTCACAGATCTCAATAAAGCATGCCCTAAGGACTCGTACCCTTTGCCGAGGATCGACCAGTTAGTGGATTCGACCGCTGGTTGCGAGCTCATGAGTATGATGGATGCCTTCCAGGGGTATTATCAGATCTTCATGGCGCCCGAGGATCGCCCCAAAACTTCGTTCGTGGTCCATATAGGCGTTTACTGTTTCAATGTTATGCCATTCGGACTCAAAAACACAGGAGCAACATACCAGCACCTCGTCAACAGAATTCTTGAGCGTGAAAAGTCCATGGAAGTATATGTGGATGACAGGATTGTCAAGAGTGAGCGTCAACTTTCCCATCTGGAGGATCTCAAGCGAGCGTTCAACATCCTGCGTCATTATGGCATGAAATTGAATCCATCCAAGTGTACATTTGGCGTTCGGGGTGGCAAGCTCTTGGGGTACATGGCCAGTCATAGGGGTATAGAGGCAAATCCCGAAAAGATAAAGGCAATCCTTGACATTCCCTCCCCTCGAAATGTAAGAGAGGTCCAAGTGCTGGTGGGCAAGATCATTTCTTTGAACAGATTCATTTCCCGCTCGGCCGACAGGAACCTGCCTTTCTTCAAAATCTTGCACAACGCTCGTAACTTCACCTGGAGCGACGAATGTGAGAAAGCCTTACAGGACATGAAGCAATATCTCTCGAGCGCACCACTGCTGGCCAATCCTAACCCAGGGGAAAACTTGTTCATTTACCTTTCAGTCTTCTCAGAGGCCACGAGCACTGTCCTCGTAGTTGTACGTGAGCTTAAGCATCTGCCGATGTATTACTTGGGCAAGACCGTGCAGGGGGGTGGACAAAAGATATATGGAGATAGAGAAATTTACCTTTGCGCTCGTCAATGCATCTCGGCGGTTGAGGCCATATTTCCAAGCTCACTCCATCGTTATACTCACGGATCAACCCCTCAAACAGGTACTCTCGAAACCGGACGTATCGGGGAGGCTAATCAAATGGTCTATTAAACTTAGCCAATTCGACATCACCTTCGAGCCTCGTACGGCGATACAGGCTCAGGCAGTGGCAGATCTGCTGGTAGAACGCTTCAACTTGGATGTTGCGCCCTCGGTTGAGGATGGGCTATGGCTTCTACACACAGATGGCTCCTCAACCTCACAGGAGGGGGGGGGAGCCGAGGTGACCCTCAGAGACCCTCAAGGAGTTGAATAGATTACGCAATCAAACTAGCGTTCTAAGTCACCAACAATGAGGCAGAATATGAGGCTCTAATCCAAGGGCTCAGGATAGCCCTTCAGTGTAGCACCCCTAACACGTGGAGGTGCCATACCCTCGCACTATAGGCCAACCCACATACGAAACGGGCAATCCGTACATGAATTAACCTATAGCGAACGGGTGCAATGCAATAAAATGGTAAGCTAGGCGGGAATAACTTATACATGCGACATAATTAAGTGGAAGCACAATATAGTCCTGATCACATATTTCCATTTAGCATTTCATGTCATTTCTCATTTACCAGACAAAAGATATTCTAACTTATCATATCAATACATTATCATCTCTAAATACAAAACAATTAACATTAAACATAATTCCTTGAACAATAAATAAACAAGTGAACAACATACACCGTGCTTGACTCGATTACAAAGACCGGACTCGACTCACTTCCCGCCTAGCGTGCACCTGCAATAACCTAAAAGGTGGAGGCGTCAGTCTGTGAAGACCGAGTGAGGGGTTTAAATACATATTAGCGCAGATAACATGCAAGTTATATTCTCGGGTAAAGATTTATAAAAGGTAATATGTATATAAGTTCAAGAATAAGTACACTTCACCCGAGAATATGACTGTCAATATTAAATATTTGTTCATTTACATGCAATCAATATATGGCCCCGGCGAGTAAGGGTAGTCTCCAACCGAACTCCAAATGTACATGAACATGCTTGCTTGATTGTTAAACAATAGGTGATCACGCAATTCAATTATCGTGCAATCGTGCATGTGTAATCATGTAACACATTCATGGAATAAAAATCATGCAATAACCCGAGGACAATCCGTGGTGCCGGACCCGTCCCCAGTCTCCTTCTTCCTCCGGTTGATGATGGGATTGCAAGGCCCCATCATCCATGCGTGTTGAGCAGAGGGTACATGAATCCCTAAGCCCGGAGCTCCTTCCTCCACTAACCTCCTAGCGGATTCAGGGGTGACCCCAAATGTGGTGAGGATAGTGCCAGAGTTACCCGTCAGCCCTTGCTTTCCCGGTTGGCTCTAGTCACTACCCTCGGGCCCAACGTGAACGGTCATGCTACTCGCCTAAAACATGCTTGATTTATGACAATAACATAGCTTGCTTGCTTGCTTGCGTTTCATGAACATGACTTGAAATGATAAGTGATTTCATGAAATTATAAATATAAATACCTTTGGCCGAAAGATCACATAAGGTTATACGGGTTCTATATAACTAGCAATTAAACCTCACCTGACAGGCGACACACGACTCGTGGATGCGTGAACGTGCTCATGCTCGACAATCTCCGCCCTGGAGAATAACTGGACAAGAAACGGGACAATATACGTGCATGAGACTACAATTCAAGGACATTACTTCATAAAAGACGCACGGCGTGATCAAGTACGAGACATCATGCAATAAATAATGTGGCATCTAAATATCACGTTTTGGCATGTAATCAATCATATAATCACAAATTGGGATCAAGTAAATCATTGGATCATAGTGCCAAAATTTACATTTTATGCAGAAGATTTCTGCACTTCCAGGGGTATGGGAACGGCTGTTCCAGGTTATAGTGCAAAATGGGAAGGGCCGTTCCCCCACTCCCGAACTGCTCCCCGAAGATGGGAACGACCGTTCCCTCCTGTGAGACAAAGTGGGAACGGTCGTTCCCCTCCTCGCCGCCTGCACATTATTCAAATCAATGGGAACGGCCGTTCCCCAATCACAAAGGGAACGGGAAGGGCCGTTCCCGTTTTACAGAAGATGCAGAAGCAGGGGAGAAGAACAGGGAAGCTACGGACCAAGCTCCCAAAGCTCCCAAACACTCATAATTCAATTCCAACAACTATAATTCATGAAGAGAAGTATGTATACATGCTTGAGAGGTAATAACACTCAATATAAACTCATAATTCATGCCTAATCCTCAAGAATCATCACATCAAGCTCACATATGAATTCATCATATAATTCCATAAATCTCAAGATTTGAGCATGAAATTCAAGCTATAATCCTGTAATCATACTTCTAACAACAAATACACAACCTATCACATTTAATTCATGAACCCTAACTTCATCTAATAAATTCAAGAATCATGAAATATCAATCATATACCTTGGAAGGAAGAAAGAAAGAGATGAGATGAGATGATGATGCTTCAAAGCTCCTAATTCCTTCATGATCATGACTTGAAATAATGAAAATCTCCTTCTCCTCTTTCGAGGTTTGGCTCGGTGATATGGGAGCAAATATGGAAGATGATTTGATGAAAATGAAATGAAGTTTGTGGAAATGATGCATATACCGTGATATATCAAGGGAAATATGCTATTTGCAACTAAATCCTCCAAGTACACAAGTCATGCAATTAAGGATGCAAGGTTTACAAATCGATCAATTTAGTCCACAAGATTTTCATGCAATTTGGTCCTCTAATTTATGTAAATGAACAATTAAGGAGAATTAAGCAATTAAGATACATTCGGCAATTAACTCACGTAACAATAAATTCAATATGTAACATAATTCCCAAGTTGGCATATATTTCATATATTTTCACGTAATCATGTTGGAACACAATTTATAAAATTAATATAACATGTATAAATTAAATAGCTGAAAATAGTAAAATAAAATCCTACGCTAGAAACTCACACGTGTCGAGCGTACCTGACTGTCTGAAATTCGGGGCGTTACAACTCTCACCCCCTTAAGAGAATCCGTCCTCGGATTCCATGTCCTGAATTTCTGGAATTTAATTGACTCTTACGTGTTCATCCCACGCGGGTTAGCTACTCCCCGTCAGGGATTAGTTCGAAAGAGATCTTCGATCCACAATATCCTCCCATGTATGAATTCACGACCCTTAACTTTCCGGAGTCTAACACTCGAAAGAAATTCTAACCTTCCACTAAAACAAGTTGACAAGTAACTGGAAATAATGAGAGTGCCCCGTCTCTCAAACAATTAACGAGAGAACCCCGTCTCTTGACAACCCTGAGAGAATCCCCGTCTCACGCACTCGAAATAAAATTCAAGCAAGCACTTAGGTAAATATTTACACTTAACACAGAAGGATCAAGTAAAATTATCATTTATGCAACTAATTGCTCGCATAACAATTAATAATAGACAAGGGATCATATACAAGAATAACAAAATAATAATAAGATAGGAATCATATATGAAAATAACAAATGATAATAGTAAACAAATCATAATAAAATAATGGTGCACGCGATATGCTTGATTACGTGTACCGTTCACCGAGGATTGAGGTCCTGGTATTGAAGTAACTCAGCTGAATCCTTGATTCTTTTAGTTGAGATTTTTCTCGCTTGGTACCGTTACAGTTCAACATTCCCATTTATGATAATCGTCTCTGCCCTCCTGCTGTTCTCTAACATAATCCGTAAATCATCATTAATCACCATGTCTTTATACCTGTTTGAACCTCAGATTTACCGGCTGAACCCTTCTTGCACTGATTCTGACATTTACTTTTCTGGTTTCAGAAGTGAGAATAACCCTGGTTTTCTTGTTAGAGAGTAATTGCCCGTTCAAGCTTAAAAGGCTGACTTCGTGTTCCAAGCAAGCTCTTATCTGACCACCAGAGAGAACAGGCTTTACCATTCCCTCGACCTTCGCAATCAATGTAAAACATTTTCCCGAAGTAAATATCTTAACTCCTTATTTCTGAAGTCTGAAAGTTAAGCTCCAACTCATTAGCACATAACACGGCGGATGTTTGGTGCAGGACGAAATCAAGGTCGTCCTCCTGTGAGAGTACTTCAGCAAGCACACTTGCCTAGATACCAAAGAAATCAAGTCCTAGTGAAGCGTCTTCCACTGGATCCCTGACATTTGATAACATACCCAACACTCTGCAATATATCTTGAAAGAAAGGATCGCTCAAGCTTCCATCTTTCTGAAGTGTTCATGGTAAACTGGTATATTTATGGAGGCGACGGCGACAGCACGGATGAAAGCACGGTGTGCATTTACAGGCATCTCTAGGGTATAAGTAATAACTTCGTGAGAGAACTCTTGTCGGAGTTAATCTACCAAAACTTGAGATGGATTCCGGGGATCACCCAAACTGAATCCTTTCTATTTACTGAGTCAACTGATGTCCTGAGGCTACCAAAGAACTGCAGATAGTGTACCCACCTCCATGAAAATGGTGATAGAACAACGATACTGTTGACGATGGGGCTTTTCTTTGTGTAAGAGGGAGGAGAGGTTTAATTATTGAAAACTTCTTTCACATGGTTCTGATAGAGGATTCCAGAAAGAACTGATTTCCTTAAAGTTCCCAACTTCCTCGAGTGCTATTGAATCTCCGACTTAAAGTTATTTTCAGGCCGGCTCTCCTCCTTAAGAAAATAGAAATTTTCTAATTTTGTAAATTTGTTCTGTCATTTCCCACTTGCAAGCTTCTCTGTTAATCTAAATCCTGTAACCTTTTTCCCGTCCCACTTACTGTTAACCAAGATTTGATCAATGGTTCGTTACTAATTCTTTCTGCTATTAACATACTCAACTTGAAGCTCCCTGACTGTCACCACTTTGATTTGATATTAAAATTTTCCAGCATCCTACAACCCTTCTGCTATTCATGAAAATGTCATATCCTGTGCTTACCACCCACTGCTTCTAGAGTTGATATTTGCCAAGTTAACACCCTGATCCAAAGCAAGAAAAGTTCTTTCTCCTACCCTTATTGAATCCTCAAAATGCTGATTAATTTCTAAAGGTCGAAAGACCCACTGAACATTTATCTGCTTGAACTTATCATCATTTGCCAATTTCCCAAAATTTTCCAAATATCTATATCGTACTCGCTCCTACGGAATCCTGGATCGATAAATTCTCACAGTCCCAAACATTTCCAAACTTCAAGCAAAATCAGATGACCCGGTTCCCAACATAATACCCAATGATTCAGAAATCTCTTCTTTAACTTCAAGTTGGTAGAAATAGTAGCAAGGATTGAGCAGAGCATAGGGAGAACCTATTGACAATAAACACTAAATAATGCATGATGGTTAAAGTGTCAATGCACGTCACATACCTATCAGAAATTTAAACTGCAACACGTTGGGACAATTATGTCAGCCTGAAGATATACTTTTAACTAAAGCAATTTAAATACTTCAACTAATTTAAACATATACTTAATGCATCAAGTAGGAAATTTCAAATACAATTAGAACAACATGTATAAATGAGAAGCAATTTAGTTAACAATTATGATGCACGTGCTTATGAATGCATTGAAAGACCTGGCACCGTAGAAATGTTAGGCTCAATTCCGGTGTCCATTCTTGGTTGACCGGATTGCCACTTGGTTCGAACGGTTGATCAGTCTCTTAAATCTTCAAAATTCTCCGGCCTTGATTCATACATTTCCCAAAACCTGTCACTCACAACTTACTTTGCAAATAATGCATGTGGGTAAGGTGTGCTCATGTCACACAATTGTCACATAGTTGTCACATGCTCGATGTCGGTAACAAGAATTTAATATAAAATGCAGCAGGTAATCCATCAATACTTAAACTAAACACGTTGATCATATAAAATTCAAACAAATTAAAGCCACTTAATCAACAATTGTAAGCAAGAACCAATAGAATGCTCAAGTTATCCAAGAATTCAAGAAATTCAAAGAATCCAAGTAGCCAAGTAATTTCAAATAACATGCAAGATTGTCAAATAATTCCTATGCCGTACGACCTAGACTTGACACGACACGACACTAGAACCTCGGTTTTGCAACCGGGCTCTGATACCACCTTAGATGTAGCACCCCTTACATGTGGAGGTGCCACACCCCCGCACTATAGGCCAACCCACATACGAAACGGGCAATCCGTACATGAATTAACCTATAGCGAACGGGTGACAATGCAATAAGATGGTAAGCTAGGCGGGAATAACTTATACATGCGACATAATTAAGCGGAAGCACAATATGGTCCTGATCACATATTTCCATTTAGCATTTCATGTCATTTCTCATTTACCAGACAAAAGATATTCTAACTTATCATATCAATACATTATCATCTCTAAATACAAAACAATTAACATTAAACATAATTCCTTGAACAATAAATAAACAAGTGAACAACATGCACCATGCTTGACTCGATTACAAAGACCGGACTCGACTCACTTCCCGCCTAGCGTGCACCTACAATAACCTGAAAGGTGGAGGCGTCAGTCTGTGAAGACCGAGTGAGGGGTTTAAATACATATTAGCGCAGATAACATGCAAGTTATATTCTCGGGTAAAGATTTATAAAAGGTAATATGTATATAAGTTCAAGAATAAGTACACTTCACCCGAGAATACGACTGTCAATATTCAATATTTGTTCATTTACATGCAATCAATATATGGCCCCGGTGAGTAAGGGCAGCCTCCAACCGAACTCCAAATGTACATGAACATGCTTGCTTGATTGTTAAACAATAGATGATCACGCAATTCAATTATCGTGCAATCGTGCATGTGTAATCATGTAACACATTCATGGAATGAAAATCATGCAATAACCCGAGGACAATCCGTGGTGCCAGACCCGTCCCCAGTCTCCTTCTTCCTCCGGTTGATGATGGGATTGCAAGGCCCCATCATCCATGCGTATTGAGCAGAGGGTACATGAATCCCTAAGCCCGGAGCTCTTTCCTCCACTAACCTCCTAGCGGATTCAGGGGTGACCCCAAATGTGGTGAGGATAGTGCCAGAGTTACCCGTCAGCCCTTGCTTTCCCGGTTGGCTCTAGTCACTACCCTTGGGCCCAACGTGAACGATCATGCTACTCGCCTAAAACATGCTTGATTCATGACAATAACATGGCTTGCTTGCTTGCTTGCGTTTCATGAACATGACTTGAAATGATAAGTGATTTCATGAAATTATAAATATAAATACCTTTGGCCAAAAGATCACATAAGGTTATACGGGTTCTATATAACTAGCAATTAAACCTCACCTGACAGGCGACACACGACTCGTGGATGCGTGAACGTGATCATGCTCGACAATCTCCGCCCTGGAGAATAACTGGACAAGAAACGGGACAATATACGTGCATGAGACTACAATTCAAGGACATTACTTCATAAAAGACGCACGGCGTGATCAAGTACGAGACATCATGCAATAAATAATGTGGCATCTAAATATCACGTTTTGGCATGTAATCAATCATATAATCACAAATTGGGATCAATTAAATCATTGGATCATAGTGCCAAAATTTACATTTTATGCAGAAGATTTCTACACTTCCAGGGGTATGGGAACGGCTGTTCCAGGTTATAGTACAAAATGGGAAGGGTTGTTCCCCCACTCCCGAACTGCTCCCCGAAGATGGGAACGGCCGTTCCCGCCTGTGAGACAAAGTGGGAACGGTCGTTCCCCTCCTCGCCACCTGCACATTATTCAAATCAATGGGAACGGCCGTTCCCCAATCACAAAGGGAACGGGAAGGGTCGTTCCCATTTTACAGAAGATGCAGAAGCAGGGGAGAAGAACAGGGAAGCTACGAACCAAGCTCCCAAACACTCATAATTCAATTCCAACAACTATAATTCATGAAGAGAAGTATGTATACATGCTTAAGAGGTAATAACACTCAATATAAACAAATAATTCATGCCTAATCCTCAAGAATCATCACATCAAGCTCACATATGAATTCATCATATAATTCCATAAATCTCAAGATTTGAGCATGAAATTCAAGCTATAATCCTGTAATCATACTTCTAACAACAAATACACAACCTATCACATTTAATTCATGAACCCTAGCTTCATCTAATAAATTCAAGAATCATAAAATATCAATCATATACCTTGGAAGGAAGAAAGAAAGAGATGAGATGAGATGATGATGCTTCAAAGCTCCTAATTCCTTCATGATCATGACTTGAAATGATGAAAATCTCCTTCTCCTCTTTCGAGGTTTGGCTCGGTGATATGGGAGCAAATATGGAAGATGATTTGATGAAAATGAAATGAAGTTGGTGGAAAGGATGCATATACCGTGATATATCAAGGGAAATATGCTATTTGCAACTAAATCCTCCAAGTACACAAGTCATGCAATTAAGGATGCAAGGTTTACAAATCGATCAATTTAGTCCACAAGATTTTCATGCAATTTGGTCCTCTAATTTATGTAAATTAACAATTAAGGACAATTAAGCAATTAAGATACATTCGGCAATTAACTCACGTAACAATAAATTCAATATGTAACATAATTCCCAAGTTGGCATATATTTCATATATTTTCACGTAATCATGTTGGAACACAATTTATAAAATTAATATAACACGTAGAAATTAAATAGCTGAAAATAGTAAAATAAAATCCTACGCTAGAAACTCACACGTGTCGAGCGTACCTGACTGTCTGAAATTCGGGCCGTTACATTCAGAATGGCGCCGCTCAGATCACCGCATATGTTGACCCCCAGCTGATTGCAAGCTAAATTGATGGCACTTATGAGGCTCGAGAATCCACTATGGTGCAGTGTCTGGCGAATGCTAAGGAAGTGTTCTCCAAATTCAAGGAATTCCATCTGTTGTAGGTCCCATGAACGGAAAATGAGCGTGCAGATGATCTTTCCAAATTTGCATCCGCTATGGAAGATTCCTGCGAGCGTTCAGTCGCATTCCTTAGAACGGAGAAGCCACTGATTCGTGAGGCGGGACCCTCGGGGGAAGTGATCATGATCGATCCCTCCGAACCTTGCTGGCTCGACAGTATCATTAGGTTTCTGAGTGATGGAACCTGTCCGAGCGATAAGGTGGAAGCACGGAAGATTAGGAGTAAGGCCCCTCGCTTCTCTCTTGACAACGAGGGTCGACTCTTCAAGAGGTCTTGCCAGGGTCCACCGCTAAGATGCCTGAGACCCTCGCAAGCCAAAGAAGTATTAGAGCATGTGCACAGCGGAAGTTGTGGGAATCATTCTAGCAGTCGAATTCTGGCCAAGAAAGTATTAAGGAGTGGGTTCTACTGGTCCTCGCTACTACAGGATGCCCTTAGCTACTCCAAAAAATATCCTAAGTGCCAGTTCCATTCCAACACCCCTCAACTGCCGGCAGCCCAAATGATCCCTATTGACGTTTCATGGCTCTTTCACCAGTGGGCATCGATATAGTGGGACCCCTTCCGATGGCTGTCGGACAAAAGAAATTTGTAATCCTCGTTGTTGACTATTTCACCAAGTGGGCTGAAGCTGAAGCGTTCGCGAAGATAACTTTCAAAGTTGTGAGGGACTTCATCTGGAAGAACATCATCTGCAGATATAGCATCCCGAGGGTGCTCATCTCAGATAACGGTTCCCAATTCATCATCGCGGACACGCGGGATTGGTGCTACGAACTTGGGATTGAGCAACGCTTCACTTCCGTGGGCCATCCTCAGGCCAACGGTCAAGCTGAGGTGACCAACCGAACCATACTTCAACATCTGAAAACAATGCTCGAAAGTAAGAAGGGGGAATGGGCGGAAGAACTTCAAGGAGCTCTCTGGGCGTACCGCACCACCCCATGAGCGGCCACAGGAGAAACCCCTTATTCCCTCGTGTACGGCTCCGAGGCTATGATACCTGCGAAAGTCGCTCAAGAATCCGCACGCATTGCCTATTGCGAGCCTATGGCCAACAAGGCTAATCGAACGTTCGAGTTGGATTTGCTAGATGAGAGAAGAAACACTGCTTGGGCTCGTATCCACAGGTACAAGTGATCGTGGCCCACCAGTATAACAAACGCGTCAGAGAAAGGACCTTCCAGCTAGGAGACTTGTCCTAAAAAAAGTTGAAGTCTCCAAACATGTGGGTAAGTTGGACCCTAACTGGGAAGGCCCCCTTCAAAGTCATTCAGGTACGCACGAACAATACCTCCCTGCTAGAGACTTTGCAAGGCGAGCATCTCCATAGACCATGGAATGCATGTAACCTTAGACGGTTCTACGTCTAAACGTCAACCTTTGTAATTGCCCGCTCGTGGCACTTTGTACTTTCTTTTGACAGAATGCAAGTATAACAGTAAGCATTTTTCCAATTATTATTTGTCATTTACTTGCTTTTTCTTTAATTAATGACTTGAGTAATCAAATTGCATCAACGGCCACTCCGCGTCGAGCATCCTCCACACTGAATAGTTTGACGCTCGTAAGCGTGTAAACCCTAAGAATGAGCGTGTCGAAAAGGCGGGTTGCTAAATGCTTAGTTTACACCAACTGGATGCCAATCGCACCAGTTTGCCCTCGTAAACCCCCAATGACCCTCATCCTCTTAGGTACGAGTACACTCGTGAATAGCTAACGTTGGGCTAATCCTCTCACGGATACCTAAGTACGAAGCTAACATTACAGCCACGCTCGTTTTAATCCAACACTTAACAAGTCATGCGGTTGATTTCTAAGCCCATTCAAGCTAATGGGGCGCTCGAATCAGAAGTGTACATCACGCACAGAAGGCCAATACTTAGTTAAATCCTTAGTGGATTTCTAAGTTTAAATTCGAGCCTCAGTATGAGTATAGCCAGGGTACCCTTGTAAAGAACACCCTCGCGCCCATATATCCCTCTCGCGAATGTTCAAACGTCTCTAACTCCGAATCTTAAAATTCTTAATGGAATACAGCCAGGGTACCCTCAAAAGGAACACCCTCGTGCCCATACATCCCCATTGCGGACATTCAAACACCAGTAAAAACAAGCATGCAAGTATCATACAAGAACAGATGAACAGTGCTCAACATTCAGTATTGAACGGAATCAAACTCCATTAATAGAAACGTTCAAGCAAAAGGCAGAAAACAAATTCAAACACACTGTCAAAAGTATCAAAATTACAAGTGCCAAAGGTTCAAATGTTCACAGGAAACAGAAAAGTAGAGTTGTGAAGCAGCAGATGGAGAAGCATCACTGAGGCTGACTCTCAGGCTCCGCGGGCGCTCTCGGGTGCCATTCCCAGTTTCACCATTTGGCCCACCGCCTTCCAGAAGAATCGCCGAGCGTTGTCGAAGCAGTGGAGGTTGGCTGCAAAGGAAAAAGCTTTGGAGCGCACGAATCTGGTCAACGCCTCCCAGGCCACCCTCGACTCCAGGGTGAGCACCTTCTCCTGTAAGTTGGCGAGCTCCCCCTTAGTTGCCTCAGTCTGCTGGATGCTTTCATTTAATTGCCTACTCAGATCCCCGTAGAGAATGGCGGGCTGGAGGGATGCTGTGGGGTTTTGGCACCGTTATTTTTGTTAATTCAGAATACGAATCTGGAGCCCCACTAAAGATCAAAAGCTGTCCAATGAGATTTTACATACGTGGTTTTTTTTTTCTTACTATTGGATGGGTAGTTTGCAGATGCATTTGTGGACCATAAATCTGGAAAAGCTTTTATCCGATCGAACCTATATTAATCATATGATACTTTTTTTTTGAGTTATTCACTAATTACCCGATAGAAATAATTACATCTGACTACCCTGCAATTAGACCTAATTACAACCT
This sequence comes from Lantana camara, assembly GCA_037501455.1. NCBI lineage: Eukaryota > Viridiplantae > Streptophyta > Magnoliopsida > Lamiales > Verbenaceae > Lantana > Lantana camara. Next base: position 3,085,938 of record CM074856.1, on the reverse strand, counting down.
AGTCCACGATTTTTTGAAAATTACAAATTAGTCCCTCACTTTTAAGAAATGTTTGTGGTCCCTAGGGTTCCGTTATGTTATTCCCAAAATACTCCTGATTTGTTGTTAAATTCATAATTTGTAGGGATCGTTTTGTTAATATTTGTAAACTTTAGGGTCGATTTTGTAATTTTGGTCATATATTAAATGTAACACCCATAATACCGTCAGGGACATAAGTGTACTTTTACAAATTCCGTTAAGGGACCTCAGACCAAACATGATTTATAGGGACTAAAATGTAATTTTTCAATAATGATGGATTATGTTGTAATTAGACTTAATTATAGGGTAGTCAAACGTAACTCACCCCGATACGATAAGTGTAAAATGTATTTATTTTGATTATATATTGACTTAATCTAATTATATTTTAATTAAAATTATTCATGTATATATTTGGTCAACAAATTATGATAGTATATCGTGGTGAGTTACATCACTTAATAATATAATAAAAATATTATTACTTAAAATAGATATCAGTATAAAAATAGAAATTAAACTTCTTGGTTACAAACTGACTCCACTGATATAAGTTGTCAAAATCCTCCAAAATAAAATAAAGTAGGATTAAATTCACCGCAGGGTCTTCAAATTATATAATTTCAAACATCACAATTAGGGCGAATTAAATCTAAAATGCTCGAAAATGACACAGTATATGGAGATCCCAGATACTCTGATCACAACTTAATTGAAGAAATTGACTCATTAACTTTCTGTCCATTTTTCCGACTTTAAGCACCTTCCCAAAATAGTAATCAATTAATCACTTAATTGGGGGGAATTAATTTACTATAACTCGTAATTGTGCAAGTTAATTGGCACGTAATTCCCATTAGCTTGATGGTCTATTCAATATTCGGTTTATTCAGATCGACTCCAATATTTTCATTAGTATTTCAGAAACCGAAAAGATCCTCCATGTACAGCGATACCAGGATGTCTTTAGGGCACAAAAGGTTAAGACTTATGATGACAGTCGGATCGATCACCTATAAATAGAAACATCCCCTAATGTGGCAATGCATGCATATTTACAAAACAACATACATACATATTTCACATATTTTGGGGAGCAAAAATAGTACTTAAATATGTCGAGAGAGAGGAAACCTATGGTGGTTAACGGCGTCATCGGAGATGTGTTGGACCCTTTCACCGCCACAACGGAGCTTCGAGTTTATAACGATGGTCGGAACATGGTTTCCAATGGATGTAATCTGAGACCATCTCAAGTTGCTAACCGCCCTAGGGTTGAGATCGGAGGAGACGACTTTCGCAACCTTTATACTCTCGTAATATTTCTTTTTCTTCCTCTTCCTCTTCTCTTCTCTGGCTATTCAGGTTTACATGCATTTATGATTTAAGGGATGATCACCATGAAACTTTTGAATATATGTTTTATAGTGATATTTGTTTTGTACCCCCACTGAAAAGTGTACAAGATTTGCAAGAAACGGGCCGAGGTCAAGAAAAGTTGGATTATAAATATTTAGAATATAATATTTTAAAATAAAAACAAAATATATTTTGAACACGCATCATATTTAAAAATCCGACTAGTTCTTTTCGTCCTTCTATCTTATTCTTGTTGTTTTTTTACTTTCTGTGTAACATACAAATTTTTAATGAAATTGTCCAAAACACGGTGAAGATATTTTAATTTTTAAAGATCAAAGATTATGACGAAAAGTAAATTACAAAGTTTTTTATATAGTTATTGAAATTAATTAATTAAAACAATATATAACCCCAATCACTGCTATTTGTAGGTTCTGGTGGATGCTGATGCTCCAAGCCCTGGAGACCCATACTTTCGGGAGGACTTGCATCGGTTTCTCTCTCTTGGTCTCTCTCTCTCACACAGCTGATTTAGTTTTTTGAGATGTTTTAAATTGTTTATTAAAATTTTATAAGTTGATTTTGTCAAATTTCAATACATTATTTTATGTTACCATTTAAGATATAACTTATTATAGTCTCGAAAAAAATATTACAAAATATACGACTGACACTGATGATCCTATCTATTTTTTCATCAATTTGAATTTAGGCTGGTCTCTGATACCCCGTGAAGCACAGCAGCAAACTTCGGTGAGCGCTGGAATTAACATTGTGCACTTTGAATTATTATTTTTGATCTATTTTCATAATCTTTAATTTCTTAAATAAAATTTAATAAAACAATAATTTGGCCCCATCCCTTGATTAAAAAGATACATCCATCTCCTCAAAATCTTGATCCCGTGCCCGTTTAAACAATTTATTTGTAAAAGTATCTTTTTGTCACGTCGTAACATGAATTTAATAATTCAGGGAGTCTGGCTTGGCCAAACCGGTGTAACGAGGGGGCGAGTATTTTACACTTGCCGTGTGGTTGGTGAAAAGTTTGGGGAGAGTGACCAATCAAATGGCAAGTGTAATACACTTGCCTTTGTAATTGGTTGGGTCCGGCCAAACCGGGTCTGGGCTAGAATTTTCTGAGAAATAGTGAGTTATGAAAGCCCTCAGCCATCAATGGGCATCCACCGCTTCGTTCTGGTGCTTTTACGGCAGCCGGGGAGATTAAGTATTCATGCTCCGCATCAGTCCGCAATGGAGGCAGAATTTCAACGTGAGAGAATTTTCTCAGCAATGCAATCTTGGTTCGCCTGTTGCAGCGGTCTACTATAACTGCCAAAGTGAAAGTGGCACTGGAGGACGAAGGCCTGCAGCAGCCTAGAAATATATATAAGGCAATTTTTATATATATAATACATATATAAATATATATATATATATATATATATATATATATGTATGTATACTAATACAGTGTGGAGGCTTAATTCTTAAAATTAAAGCTGCATGCATGCGTGATGCGTCCTGCATAAATAAAACCTTTGCATGGTCACAGATTGTCTACGTGGGTAAACGTTGTTTCTATTTTGTGGTTTGTACTTCGACCAGATGAAATAATGAAATGATCATTTGTACTTACTATATGATGAAATATTTGTGGTAGGTGCTAATGTTGATCCATTGATTCGTGTAATAGAAGATTAGATTTTTAAAAACATAGTAAAAATTGTAAAGGGGAAAAATTATCCACTTCATTTTGCAGGATCGTCCGATTTGCCATGACCAGACCTAATTATACATATATATATATATATATATATATTAGGGAAACCGGCAGATCCGTGGAGTTTTTATCGAGGCCTCCACCTCATATTCTTATCACATAGGGGTACAGAATTTAATGGAAAAAACAGCCCTATCTATTACATTAATAGAAACCCTCCTAAACATTTTGAGGGGTCTTCTTATGGCCACCGTTCTTCAAGTGCTCCTTGTGGATCCTTCGTATTCCATGGGTGCTTGTCTTCAAAATGAAAATAAAAACCTCACTTCCTAAGTTCTACTCTCTTTACATAAAGTAATATGGCTCAATCTTCATATTGGCCATAGACAAGTACACGGGGCATACCCCAGCCCAAAAATAATAATAAGGAAAGCCACATAATAAACACATAACAGTACGCACATAAGTAGGGCTCCAACCCCAATTGAAAACGCGCAACTATGGGCCTCCGACCCCAATTGAAAGCATCCATGTGCAGAATTTAAAACCATACATAAGACTAACCCATGATCACCTAAACTAGCATGCTTCCGCTTGAATTTAAATTTACCAACTAAATTTAAAATTCCCTTGACTTCAAGTTACAATTAACTTAAGTAATTTGAATATAGTTCATTATTCAAGAATTTATTCAAAATCGAATCACCGGATCTAGACAAAACCACAATTAATTCAAAATTAAATTTTCGTCTAAAATATCATTCAAAGTGATATTCATAATTTTCTCAAAAAATAAGAACTTGACTTTAATTCACTAAAATCCCAAATTTTATAATTATTTCAAATAAACAATTTTATAAAATTAAAATCAAACTTTCAAATAAAATCAGATTTTCCAAAACGGGATTTTAACGAAACTTGAAAAACACGAAACAAAAAACAAAGTCCCAGGACGGCCCGCGCGAGGACCGCCGGCAAGCGCGCGCGAGCAGGCAGTGCCGCGAGGCTGCTCGTGCAGCTGTGTTAGGACAGTGCGGAAGGCGCGCGCGCTGTGCGCCTGCCAGCAGACGCTCCCGGCAGCGTAGCGGAACAGCGCGGCAGTCGCGGCTAGGCGCGCCCGGGCGACTGCGCGAACGGGTCTGGGCAGGTGGACCCGTTTCGTATTTTTTCGTTTCGCAATTTCACCAAATTCATGCAATCCAATTTTGAATTAAAATAGTTCAAATCAATCTAAATTAAAATAGTTTAAAACCAGATTAATCAGGAAACAATTTTTGCAAAATTTTCAAGAAACAGCTTTGATCTCCCAATTTCATATTTCAAACAAAAATCAAGAATACATAACATACACTCAAATTCAAGAATTTTCATCAAAATTCATAAAGCTGTAACGATACAATACGAGCGTTGCAAGGTGGCTCTGATACCACTTGTTGGAAAACGAGTACAGAAACGCAACGGAAATTTAAAATTTTTCTAAAAGTTTGATCATGGACTTGCAATTCTCGTATCGTATCACAAGGTGTTTAGAAACTTACGTAATTTGAAGCTTTCTAGTGATGTTAGTACTGCCTACTGAACACCCTTCAAGCAAAAAGTCCCTCGAACGGTTCTCGACAGATCCCAAAGCAGCGATCCTCCAAAGCGTATCCACTCCAGTCCTAGAACACGATCAAGCAAGTGAGAATGCTAGTTCTATAACTTGTGTTAATGGCTAGGGTTTTGCTTTGAAAACTTTTCTTTTATTTTTCTCAAAAACTTAACACTTCGTGAGTGTTGGTCTAAAGAATAAGAGAAGCACCAGCACTAGTATAAATACTAGGGGGTTCGGCCACTTAGGGTTTCCTAAACCTAGTGGAAGAGTTTTCTTGCTCATTAATTAACTCATTTAATTATTTAATTTAATTGAAGAAAATAAGTTCCCAACTTATTCTCCAAGTCTTGCAAGAATCAACTTTATCTCTCCTACAATAGGAACTTAGACTTTTCAACTTTCCTAAATCTAAAGGTCAAGATTCAATAAATAATTTAATTCTCAATTGATTATTTATTGGGTTAAGCTTAAGAAATAAAATCTTAATAATTAATTCAAAATTAATTAAAAGACTTAAATTAATTAATTAATTCTAGAAAAGAATTCACGTGTAATAAATTACACATCCAGAGACACGTACGTGCCACATGTGCTCGACACGTGGCAGCTACTCACGCCATCCTTGTTCCGTTTCGATCAACAATTTGATCCTTCGTTAATCATATTAACATCCTACCATAACCCTCGTGTCCTGGCATTTGTGTGTGACCCTTTAGGTTCGTTATTTGATTAGCAGTGACAGTAATTATTAATCACTTCACAGATCACACTATCGTAATCTAGCAACGGATGTGTGACCCCTAGCCGAATAACGAAATAAATCGAAGAACCTTTCAGTCAATAACCTACAGTGAAATACGATCCTCCTACAACTCTATCTCTCAATCAAGAACTAAGGCATGGGAATGTTCTCAGAGCCCAAAAATTTTTGATCTTTAAAGTTAAGTTCGTTTCATATCCATTTAGACCTCAATCCAAGAAAACCCCATTTTCTTGATGTCTTGATCTTTTATCCAACTTGGCCAAGGGTTTAAGTTTAATGGACTATGAACAACTCAATCAGTAAGAGATCATTCTTGTTCTTGCAACAAGTGTAGGTCCTTTGTCGATTCTACTAATTCTACATATGCCACTTGTGTAATCCCAACATAGGCCGTGATTCAGGTTTCAGTATGTCGAAACCCTTTTGAGCCTATATCAAAAGATTACAGAGTTAGCTCATATGAGACATTACAGAATCTCAAGTCTAAGGATTAATGAATCACGTTATTGACCTGTGAGATATTTCCTAATCTGGAAGTTTCTGGAAACTTCCTTTCCCATTTAGGAATGTTCTCACGCGGGACATCTCAGCAATGAAGTTCTAGTGACAATCACCCTCATGTATTATGAACGTATCATCGTATGCAGTTATCACTCCATGAAACTGAGTGATCCTTCAAAATGACATAATCACATAAGTAAGTCTCAACAGAGTCAAGGTCGACACTCCCACTGTCTGTCGGACTCTCGACTTGGAGAAGTTTCTAATCCTCGCCTATGGAGTTAAGAACTTGCTTCATGTGTCGTTCCCATAACAACAAAGTTCTTAACGGCCTCATCGGATTAGGGGAGTTCAATATATGCAAACACACAGTCAACCCGAACAGACATAATAAACACATAAAGAAGTGAATGCCTATGAACAAATTCATTTCGTTTTATTATTCAAAGACTGTTTGTGATATTACAAGGAAATAGTAAAGCCAAAAGCTGTTTTAAGGGGACTATTCCTAACATTGAAATCCTTATCCCCGTATCTATGCTTGACGATAGGCCATTCCCCATGTATCACCCACTCTCGGGGCACCCTAAAGGTCCCACCTGGTGCCCCCACGAAGAAGAATTTTTCCTTCCAATTCTCTCCATACGAAGTTGAGGGCGAGTCTATCATTTTTAACCCTGATTTGGCCTGGGCATAGTAGAAACCATCTCTCGGGGACGAGCGCGGAGAACGGGCCACCTGATTCAAACTGTTGAAGTTATCAATAGAAGGCTCGTGACCCGTGGATCTCATCAACATCACGAAAGCATTCATCAGTGCTATCCCATTAGGCAAAATTTGAGAGGGACACAAACCCAGTGAGTTTAACAGGTTGGCGATCGGGACTGGGATAGAAAACCTCAACCTTCCGGCAAGCACAGCGTCCCTGTAAACTATCATTGACCCCGGAGGTGGGCGGTTGGCCCTCTCCCTATCCACGGGGAGGCGGGCTGTGTACACGTTGTCCCAATAGACCTTCGACTTCAATTCAGCTAACTCCGCGAGCGTCAGAGTGCTCTCTATCTCATCCGAAGATCTATCTGTCTGGTGGGGGTTATTCTTCCTCACTTGGGTGGCTGGCTCTTTCCCTTTCCTTTGGCGTTTTCGGGGTGGCTCTTCATCTGCCTGGCACCCTGAGGACCCCACTTCCTCTTGAGGGCCGGCGATCGCCACCGTAACCTGATGATCTTGGGGCCTCACGGCACTATTCAATAGGGGGAAGACCCTTTCCCCTTGCCTTTGCATTCTGATGGATAAATCCATCTCTTAGAAAAGCTGTTCTACTCCTCCGAGGTTGCGCTCGTTCATCCCTTGAACCGCAGCGTCCAGTTCTTCATCCCTAGGGTTTTCTAGGACTACCCCCAAAGGAACCACGAGTGGAATGGCATCATGAGGAGAAGAGCTTCCTACAGACATCTCTTCTATCTCCCTCACCATTCCGTTTATGATGTTTTTAGCCGCCATGGATTCTGTTCTTGAAGGATGAAGGTTTTTGCAAGGGAATTTAGCGGAAAGATGGGTTTTTATGCAGAAACTCACTCCGAAAGCTCCCTTGCACAAGAGCCACGCTCAACAATAACCTAAAATCTAGGGTTAGCACAAAAGTTACAGAGGATTTCCTAAGATGGGAGAAGAAGTTCGCCGGAGAAGTCGCCAGAAATCGCGAAGAATTACAGAAGGTTTGAAGCCTGTTTTGCTCTAGAGAATTTGAAAGCGTAAAGGTGAAGAAGGCTTTCCAAATCCCTATTTATAGGGAGAAAACCTGCATTTAATTAGGGTTTGGGATTCAAACCGCAATCATTCCCGCCTTGGAAACTCCCCTACTTTTGGTAACCATCGCACATCTCCCAACAAACACGCACCCACTCCGTGGCACACGCGTCCACGTCGCCACTCAGCATTTAATGTGGACATGAATTCATTTAATGGCTTGTCAAAGGGTGTCCGTTACAGAAGGCGGACAGTCATTTTCCTCCAAAAGCTTGACCCTAATATATTCAAAGTCAGGGTTCCGATTTCAAAATTTTACAGTACGCTCAAGCGTAACTACAGAATTTTGGGGAGCAAAATGATGAGACCAAATCACGCTCCAATCAGCGCAGCACACGTGTCACGATCTGAGGGACCCAGAGCTTTAACGCTTGTGATAATGGGCTCGCGGAATTGACCCGGCCCATTCCTTCATCACATATCTAATCCAGACTTACGCGCCTCGGCCCAAGTCACGTGCGCGCAATCCGTCCACCAATCCCCTTGGACGCTCGTATTATGGTCCCAAGAGACGCTCCACGCCCAGATCCCTACTCTACCACACCAGGGACACCCGCTGCAATTGCGCTCGGGTTCATACGCTCTATGCTCGCCACATCTAGCGCTCGTGGTCCTCTGCCAGGGGAATCCCCTCTCGAGCATCCCAGTGCTCACGCCCAGCGTCAAATGGCGCTATGCGCCCCAAGGGTCAATCCCACCTTAGTGGAGAGTCCCTCTTGAGGGCACTATCTGAGGAACGAGGAGCGTCGCTGAGTATCTCCATGCTCGCCGCTCTCCAACCACCTCTGACACAGTGGTAGTGCACACCTCATACCTGGCACACCACAGGCTTTCAGAGCCATCACTTTCACACCATCACATGTCGCTACGTGTCTAGGGCAGCACAGGGTTTTGGACCACAGGGTCAAATTACCCAAGATACCCTTGCCCCTAACATATAAATATGGGATCCACACACACATCCCCCAAGTCATCTTCTCTAACTCACCCGCATTGAACTGGGCATTCTCCTCCATTTTTCTTCTTCTTCAAGTTCTGAATTTCATACACACCATTGTTGCATCCATACTGCGTTCTGACCCTTGGTGTTATCCTAGCTGGAAGAACCCATGCTTCAAAGGAAACCCAGTTCCTGAGGCTCAACGCTTGTGATGGTCTTCCCTTCCACAAACAAATCTTAAAGTGTTTGGTGTTTAAACCCCTTTCCAGTTTCTACACCATCAGATATATCTTATTATAAAATTTTAAATTATAAACCTTAAAATTAAAAAATAGACAACTTATATCATAAAATTAATTGATATATTAATATTAAAACAATCCTTGTTGAACTATATATCTTTTTTTGGGTAAGTTGGAGAAATTTTAATTCTACCAAGAGTCCTATTTTAAGTTGATAGGTACTTTTTAAATATAGTTAAATTAATAATTTATAACATGTATTTACATTATTATCCTTGACTAATAGTTATTGACGTAATTATTGTGAGGATATTTTAAACGATCCGTATTTTGTAAGAAACCAAAAACCCAACTCGTGCTTTTATAAGATATATAGAATAGTTATTAATCCGACGGAGACAATTGAATCGGCATATTAACTTTGTCTAAATAATAATAATAATAATAATAATAATATAATATTGTGATCATTGTATATGAATGTTGTTGGAGCGTACTTGTTTTGAGCCGTGACGGCAATTAATAATGTATATAACTTATTTTGGAGTTGTGATGCTCGTTGTATGTATACTTGATGTATGTCCGTTTATTGCTTCCGCTTTATTGTTTGTTATGAAATTTTGGTTCAAGGGTTAGTCCCGCCTAGCATAGAGTGTGTGTTTGTCCCCGTTCGCCGTGGTTTGGCTCGGGTATGGATCGTCCATTTCATATTCGGGTCGGGTCTCGGTGCGGGGGATGTGACACCTTGCGCTCGGATATGATATTATTATTATTATTATTATTATTATTATTATTATTATTATTATTCATGTTTTTTTATTAATGCTAATAACATTATTCTTGGTTAGTGAATTTAATATTTTTTATGATAAATTCTGATACAGTGTTAATTGAAATAACATTTGTAAGAAATTCAATTAAAATAATAAGGATGCTATTGTCAATAATTCTCTATTTGTAATTTATATTCGATTCCAAAAAATAATTCTCCAAGGCTTTATTAATTAAACTATTCAGAAATGGATGATCAAACTGTTCAAAAATGATAAATCTTATGAAAGAACTTAAAGTAAATATTATATATGGCCTAATCTGCTATAAAAAAAAAAAGAAGTCCTAATTAAAAATAATTTTTAAAAACTTATAACTACGATTTTGAATTAATCTATCTCCACGAAGATGCAATAAATCAGTTCTTTCCATTTGTTTTTGCCTACAAAAGAAAACAAATTATTATTAATATACTATGATATAAACATAATAATATAAAATTTTAATAGAACAACAGTAAATCAAATTACTTGAAATACATATTACCTGATCATCCCTGATGTGATTCGTTTCCTCATCTTCATTTAATTCTAAATGAGTACCAGATCCAGATATATCCTATAATTGATTCATTTATAAGTATATATGTATATATGCAAGTGTTATAATTTTTATATCTATCAAAATGATCAATTTTTTTATACTAATCTTACGACCAGACGTGTAAGCTAGATTTGATCTTCCACAAGGAGATGTTGCAAAACAAACACCAGCGGAATGGGTACAAGCAGCACGAAAAACTTCTACAGTTGGAGGATCCAACAAATAATTCAACAAAATTCTCATTTGTTTCTTCGCGGACTCCACTTCAGCCAATTTAACTTGCACCTCATTTTGTACCTCAGCTCAAATTTCTTCACGAAAGTCTTCTCATACTTCAGTCATTACCTGGTCCTTCATCATAGGCATGCCTGTTTGTCGAGAACTAGAAGCAAACGAACTTCCATTAAGTTGTGTAGGTGTTACCCCCTTTGCCCATACACCTAACTCTTCCATGTCCATCAAGTCCCATTGCATTGACAAATAAATCATCTTTAAATTTTAAAAAAAAAAAAAGTATTATCTTTATGGTTAAAAATTATACAAATTTGATAAAACTTACGCATAAGTTAGATGCCTCATTATCTGCATTCTTTTCTTTTCGGGACTCAATCCACACGTCTAATCTCCCATGATTAGACACTCCAACTTGTATAAGCCGGTTCTCGAAGATAATTGATTAAAATAATAAAAATAATATAAACATGTTTTATACAAGAAAAATACTAATTATAATTTATACCTCCTCTCTTAAAACAGGAAAAGGTTTTTGACTAGTTCTATCATGTGGATGTTTTTGAATATTTCTAATCTCAATATTCTTTTCAGCTCGAATCTATAATAATTAAAAGATTTATAAGATTCACTAAATTCGTTGTGCTCATCTGTCAAAGGTGAACAAGTGACTTGAGTTGAATGGACATGCTTTGTGTTTCGGGCCGTAACTTCATCAAAGTCTCCACCTATCATAGTCCATGGATGTGGTCTGCCCATATCAATATCTATACACAAAAATTTTAAAAACAAATATGAAAATATAAATTAAAATTAATTTATCTAAATACAAATGAAATTGCTTCGTACAAAAAAATAAGACTGATCACATGTAAAATACAAATAAATAAATATTTTATTAATAATACATTCTATTAAAAATAAAATAAGATTAGATCATGGAAAAAAAATTCATATAATTGCTAGAAGTATTTTATAACAAAGTTTATTTGTTTCCACCATACAAGAAATTTAATGTCATAAAGTTTATTGCAATCCGTTTGCTCGATTAAACAATAAAACTTCTACTTTTATCTTCTCCCTACTATATTAAGTCACACAAAGGTTAATCATTGTATAATTTGTTTTTTATATATTTAATTATGATTAATTATAAGAATATTTACATACTCAAAAATAAAAATTATTAAGTATTAGCTACACTATTAATTTTAGCGTAGTTTTTAAGAAATTTATAACTTGCGATTTTTTTATTACCGTAGGCTTTTCTAATTTTATTAATTACGATTACATAACTGTAAACAATACTTAGATCTTCGCTTACGGTTTTAGTTAGACCCATAGTTTTTTAGTTAGATTATTAATTACACTTGTACAAATGTAAACAATAATTAAGTATTGATTACGGTTTGGATTACAAATGTAGTTATTTAAAATTTTATTCCTTACGTTTGTACTTTCATAAGCAATAATCAGTTATTTCTTACAGTTTTAGTTTTTACTGTAGTCTTTTATAAATTATTAAGACTACACACAAAAAACCGTAGCTGAAAGTTTAATTCTTACAGTTTTACAAGTGTAGGCAAAATTGGCATTGGCAAAAGAGATTTTAATTTCTTGTAGTGGTTAAACTATTGACTAATCCCACCACTTTGGTGGTGCACATAGGCTTATGTTAATTCTCTTTTTCTAAAAAGAAAATTAGCAGCAGCGTGAGATTTTTATGTAATGTGATAACTCCTCGTACAAAATTAGCAACAGTGTAAGAGTTTTATGATTTACCTCCATCATAATTTTATCGGGTCAGGATGGGGATCATTTGGGATGGACGATTCCAGCTTTTGCGTGCAAAATTAGCACAATATATTTATAGCCGTATCTGCTTTTCAATTCCCTCAACTTGCTTATCTTATCATATGGTAATTCATTTAAAGAATCATATCCAGAACATACAGGCACTATTAACTCTGCATGCATCCATCTTTTTTGACTCGTATTACGATGTAATGGGCTTTCCACTATGGTTTTGTGCCCACCCTTTTTCTCATTCAAATCCAGCTAAAGCTGTCCTGGAATCCTCGTAAAGAAGCCTTTCTTTGTGCTTAAAAGCACACACATTGACGGGTATTCATTAGCAAGAAGTCAGAATTTTAAGTTAGTAAAAACATATAAATGTAAGTTCACCATAAAGACATCCAACATCAAAATATGTCATACATATGCAGATAAATGAATAATTTTAACGTTAGAGATGATGTGTCGTAAACTCATGTATAATTTTATCTATAACCGCAATCCGATTGAAACACACCTATATAAAACCTACGATGCCTTTGTACCACACATATGTTTCATGCATGCACCAATGGGAGAAATTTCCCCATCTTTTTCTTCACCGAATGATGCTTTAAGCCTGCCTTTACACCAAAATACCTTTCCTAAAAGCGCCATCTTATCATCCTACCCTTCTTTATGATCACAATCCTATCTCACACAGTACTGAGTACACTCATCTTTTTATTTGTCCCTTTTTTAATTGCACAAAGAAAGTTAAGCAGCAATACCTTCATTGACCATAGAAAAGGGGACAATTACGAATTTATATACGTAAAACTCATTTTCCTCGAAAATGACTGTCCAAGTAAAAAGATTTTATTTCATAAATCGACAAATCTTAAAAGGTTCAAATAGTAATCGGGTTTAATTGAAAAGCTAGTTGGTTGTTAGAACTGGAATAGAATTCAACCCCTAAAAGTAGATAATCCTGCGTCTTGATGAGGTCGATGACATTCATGATCGGTGCTTTTTGGCAAAGGTCCCTTTATTACAAAACCCCTCTCCTTTTTATCCCTTTGCTACTTCCCCCCACATGCATGGTTTCCGGGTCTAGCTAAGAACATGTAACGAACTTAAACAGGCAGACCGGGGCAGTCCACATTTTTCTAGTAATAAAAAAATAAATAAATAAAATCGGTATGGCTCTCGAATCATGTATTTTGCAATAAAATATATCATTGTAAATATCAATAAATTATAACTTTAAAACAATTTATAGGCGACCAAATGTTCTATTTGCTATGGGAGTTTTTATGAGCACACCAAGAAGGTGGCTGTTGGGGTCTTATTGAGGGATGCCGACCGGAATTGGTTGTTTGGCTACACAATGCAGCTTGGAAATGTGTCCATTAATACCGCAGAGCTTCTTGGTCTTCAGAAGGGTCTTATGCTTGCTTGGGAGAAGAGGTTCGCTAGGATTGAAATCGAGGTTGATTTCGAGATTGTGGTTAAATGGGTGAAGAGTGATGATATTGAAGATCACCCAATGAAACATCACTATGGATTGTCGAAGGCTCCTTCATCGGCCTTGGGAAGCGAATTAAGATTCATCATATCTACAGAGAGCAAAACAACAGCGCCGACAAGTTAGCAAAAATGGGTCACGGGATGGAAGTTGATTGCTAGGTTTGGGACTCACCGCGGGACGGGCTGGTGTCCTTAGTCTTGTTTTTTGTGTTTTTTGTTTGTCCCGGTCTGGGCTTCTGTTTGACAAAAGAAAAAAAAAAAAGTTTTATTTGCCCAAAAAAAAATATAAAATTAACAACTAACAATGTTGGTTGCCTTCTTGTATCACATTTTACAACGAAAATATATTGTTGTATATTTTACATATATACGCAAAGATATTGACTTTTCGGTGTCATCAACCTTTTGTAAGGAGAATTTACCTATGAAACCGACAACAAAAATATTTCGTTGTTAATAAACTTTACAACAAAATATTATACTTTTAGCGATGAAAATATTTATTGAGACAAGAAAATTTTATGTAGTGTCGTTCGTCATAGTCCTCTTTGTAGGTTGGTGGATGTAATCTTCAAGTCCTAAGACTAGGTATATACACTTAGACGGACATGTCCAGACACGCCCTGTGACATTGGTTGGACTATTGGGCTTGTAATTTGTGTGTTTTTTATTCATGCTCCAGTGAGTTAATACCAAAATCAAATATAACAATATAAAAATCTGTAATTCGGTTAAGCTTGATATTTCTAAACCTTCATTAATTATGTTGCGATATTAATTTATATTAATTATGAAAAGAAAATGGGGAGATTTGTTGGGAATTAAAGATTCTGTCCAAATGTTTGTTAAGACAATTTCGATTTTGTTATATATTGTTGTCTGTGTACCGACATTGATGCGACGGATCTTGGTTGTGGGAGACTGAATGCATTGTCAACTTAGCAATGGAATAAGTTGTAATTATATAATTTGAGTAAAGTTGATGCATTGATGAGTAGGAGTGTGGAATCGTCAAAAATGATTGCCCTAATGATCATCTACAAATGTGCATCGATCGCAACTCGTAATTGCTTCTTAGGAGTTAAGCAAAAGATTCTTCCTGTTATATATATACATGTACAGTACTATATATATATTATTTATTAAATATGATAATGCTATTCATGCACCTGGCACCGATTATTATGTGTGATTAGTAAGCCTTTTGTCTGTCCCTGCATGTAATTCCAGATACATTGTCAAATTATTTAATATTAAATGAAGATTATAGAATATTGGAGAATCTCGGTCTGACAATATTAAAAATATTGCCAAATTGAACACAATCTTTGGACCTAGATTTAGTGAGATTAGCATGTAATTTCGGAATTATTTCATGTGGTGAATTGAAAATATTTATGACAGATCAATACCTCAATAAAAAAAAAATGTATCATGATTTAAGCAATGACATAAATATCAGCCTTATAAGGAAGTGCGTTCTTGCACTAAATTTAAAAAATAAGAAATATTTATCTATGCACATATTCACACACACCTATCTGATGTTGAAATCAAGAATAGTGGGAGGACGACTGTTTAGATCATATGGGACCTAAAATAACTTTATTTATTTTCCACAAAAATAATAATACTAATAATAAACAGAGTAAAAACATTATAACATGACAGAGAAACAAAAAGCAAATGAAGAAAAATCAAGAACCCGAATTCCAAGATAAGGACTATAGTCTACTAATTCCCACGTATTCCATCCCTTATCCATCTACCAAACACCCCCACTTTTTTCTGTTGGTTCCCCTTGGCCCAAATTACGTGTTATTTTTAACTTTTTGAATTCCCCACAAAGATATGTGAAAAAAAGGAAAAAAAAAAAAAAAGATTTTTATATCTTAGCAAATGCACACGCCTTCTTTGTCTGCTTTGTCAAAAAAGACCCCTAAAAGAGTTTAGTAATAATTACAGAAACCACCCCATTAATCTTGTTTTTATCTGCGCTTTTAATCCCACCAACACGTAATTAATTAATATCTGAGGTGCTCGTCATGATGGTTTGTTGAAATTTGGGAGGGCGTTAATGAAATCACCATCTTACGATTTGTATAATCAGTGTGGTTATGATTATCATTACTTTCGCCATACTTTTAACGTCACCAATAGATATAATTAATGGTGACCAAAGATAGAAAATATACATGAGATATGGGATTGTAAAATTTTGTAATATAATATTGAGTAAATATCATGATTTGTTTCTAAAATTTTGAGTATATATCACTTTAATTCTTGAAGTTTTAAAAGTAATAGATAGGATTTTGAAGTTATTAATTTGTTTCAAGTTAATCTGTCAATAACTTTTCTAGTGAGAATGTAATAAAAATAATGAGAAAATTACATCTGACTACCCTGCTAGATAGGGTAATTACAATACAGTTCATCTTTATCTGAAAATTACAATTTAGTCCCTAAATGTTATGGACCGTTTGTGATCCCTCTATTCCATTAGTGTTCCGTTAAGTTTGACTCTATTCTCAAGAACTATATTGTTATATGCATAATATCTAGGGATCGTTTTGTTAGAATGTGTATAGTACATGGATGAATTTGTTATTTTATTCATAAAATTAATGGAAGAATAGACCCAACCCTAATGAAACTTTAACGGAATAGAGGGATCACAAACGGTTCATAACATTTGGGGACTAAATTATAATTTTCGAATAAAGATAGATTATATTGTAATTACCCTATCTAGCAAGATAGTCAGATGTAATTTTCCCTAAAAATATTTCATGTAATTAATCCTGAAGGGTGTCACATCAAAAATACAATATAAAAATACATTAATTAATTGCATACTTGACACACATAAAAAAATTTCAACCATATACTTACCAAAAAAAGTTTGTTGATAAATTAATAATATTAGAGATTTATCTAAAATTTTAAGAACTAAAATTGCAGGACCTCCGAATTTTATGAATTAAACATAACATAATTTCTATAATATATCAAATTAAAGTAACTAATATAAGTTTTACCTTTTGTCAGTAATACACGCCAACTTTAACCGGAATAGTAATTTAAAATTCATTGCAGCAGTTAGTGGAATTCTGATCGCAGGCTCTTTTTAATCAGCACCACATGATAATGTTAGCTTGAAATTTCTACAATTTAACCAATAGAATTGAAGATAACTTTAGCACACTAAAATACTTATTTTCCACATATATATGTTTGTGTATGGAAAAGAAAAAAGCGAAGAGGAAACTAGAGATGATGATGTACAGGTGGTCTAATAATATTAACTTACATAGAAAAATACAATGATTCCTATTAATTGTAATCAATATCGTTGCTGAATTAATTACTCGATGTAATTAGTACTCATGATAACAAAATATTATGCAAGTACCGTTGAGTCGGTATAATTCAAGAAGACCATAATTATTATAGTATATTAGCTATAATTAATTAAAAATTGATTAGATGCAATTTGACCCACTCCGATCTCCTTCAGTGCGATTTCCTTTCCCAGCCTTTTCTTTTGTATGAAGAAAGTGTCTGCACCCACCCCAACCCTGGGGGGGTTTAATTGGTTGGTTGTGCTTGTGCAGGCATGGAGAGAGATGACCTCCTTATAAAGGCATGTTGAATAGAACATATTAGAAAGTCATTCAAAACAGACTACTCAAAGGCTACATGTCAAAGGCAAGGCACCCAACTGCAAAAACCTCTAACCTAATAAAAACTAGAAAAACAAACAAGCAAAGAAAAGAATTAATCAAACAAACCCTATATAAACCCCTTCTCTACATCCATTACATTTCCCCCCCTTTCCCCCGCCATAAACGCCTCTTCTTATTCACATTTAGGAAAACCATCTCTCTCTCATCGCTCTCTCTACAAGAAAAGGTCGTAATGGCAAATCTTGTTGCCAAGATTTTCATGTTATTACATATTCTTCTCGGATATTATCTAACTTTATCAGGTAACGTACATAAACATATCCTCTCTCCCTCTTAATTTCTCCTGAAACAATAAACATTTTGGAGATTAATACTAAATTTCACAATTATTAATTGACATTTATGGTCTTGATCAATTTGGGCAGGTTTTGGTTTCCTAGGAGGGGTAGAATCGTTGGGCATTAATTACGGCCAAGTTGCTAACAACTTACCACCGCCGGAGAAAGTTTTGGAGCTCCTCCGATCACTCAAGCTGACGAAAGCGAGAATCTACGACACAAACCCTCAAGTTCTCACAGCATTCGCCAACTCCAACATGGAACTCATCGTCACCGTCGAAAACGACATGCTGGCAACGTTGACGGACCCGAACCAGGCCCTCCAATGGGTCAACACCCACATCAGGCCCTTCATGCCGGCGACGAAAATCACCGGCATAGCCGTTGGGAACGAGGTCTTCACCGGCGACGACACCACGCTCATAACCTACCTAGTACCCGCAATGGTCAGCATCCACAACGCATTGGTCAAACTAGGATTGGACCAATTTATCCACGTCTCAACCCCGAGTAACCTAGCTGTTCTTGAGGAATCGTTCCCGCCGTCTGCCGGCAGTTTCCGGCCGGAGCTGAACAGTATAATGCCGCAGTATTTACAGTTCCTCGCCGCCACAAAATCGCCTTTTTGGATCAACGCGTACCCCTACTTCGCATACAAAGACAGCCCGAATAAGATCCCCATCGACTACGTGCTTTTCAACCCGAACTCGGGTATCGTCGACCCGGGCACGAAGCTCCATTACGACAACATGCTTTACGCCCAAGTGGATGCTGTTATCTTTGCGATGGCGAAAATGGGTTACGGCGGGTTGGAAGTGCGGGTTTCGGAAACCGGGTGGCCGTCGAGAGGGGACTCTAATGAAGTCGGCGCCACCCTAGCAAATGCGGCGGTTTACAATCGGAATATTCTGATGCGGCAACTGAAAGGTGAAGGGACGCCGTTGCGGCCCAATACGAGGTTGGAGATTTATGTGTTCGCTTTGTTTAATGAGGACATGAAACCAGGCCCTACTTCGGAGAGGAATTACGGGTTGTTTCAGCCCGATGGTACAATGGCGTATAATGTCGGGCTTTCTGCATTATCTACCCTTTCTTCATCCTCGTCGACGTCAACCTCATCATCGACATCATCAGCGTCCATTTCCTTGACTTCCAATGCCACCAAGGTACAAACTAATCAGGCTTAATTAATTGCCTTTACATTTAACATAAATGTGTAATATTTCTTTAATTTAATGCGTATAATTCATCAAGATTGATTGTTTTTTTATTTATTTAAACTGATTTTTTTGAATTTTATTTTTAAACAGGTTAAACAAAGCGGATCTTATTCTTATCAAAGCTTGGTATATGCAATATTCTTGTATTTGCTGGGGTTCCAAGTTTTTACGAGAAGGCAGTGGTGAACATTTCACGAGTCCATGTAAATATGCATATCTGATTTTGCATGGGATTCTTTAATAGGGTCTGATTCTCAGAATTCAATCCAATGATTGCAAGTCGTATAAGAGAATTTACTCAACTATTGCCGAGAAATTAAAAATTTGTCACGGAAATTGAAGGATTCTTTCGCATGATTCGATCAATTTTGTGGTCGATATCCATCATTGATTTGTTCGAGTTCAAAGGAGAGTGACTTCAGATTGCAAGAATCGACGGTCCACGACGAATGTTCCATCAATCTCATATTAGCTAGATAGCTAGGCTGATCACTTTAGTTTAAAAAAAAAAGGAGAATTGTAGCAGATCTGATTTATTCTTCTACCATATTGTACAGAAGAATATTTATTTAATTATCAGAAAAGAAGGAAGAATATTTATTTAGTAATTAAAATCTCGCCTCTCCATTCTTTTTGCTTTTCCCTTTCTGCTTTTTAGACTCGAGAAAAATATAATAGTATATATGTGCGTATATTAATCAACGTACTATTAAGAAATTCAGAGACAATTTGCAAATAAAGATGTTGGCTTTTGGACGTGGATTCCATAACTGTTGATGCAAATACGTAGAAATTTAATCTTAATTAACAACTTTTGCTTTGATTAATTCTTCCTCCGCGCGCTCTTTCTCAACTATATATATTCCTAATACATTAATATATTTGCATAAATACGTAAAGTTTAGGATAATCAAGATAATGTTAGCTAGCTTAATTCCCAAAGGTTGAACTTTGTTTTGTTCTTTCTTTCCTTTTCTTTTATTTATTCTATTATATTTTTGGACGATAATGGGTAGCCAAGCTTTATTCCCTCAAACATATATATTTATATAACCGTCAGCAGTAATTGGCGGACAGGCAGCCCACCTTTTTCCTCCAAAGAAGCTTTAGATTCACATTTTTGCATGCACCAATACATTCTTGATTGGATTAGGGCGTGGCAGTGTTGATTATAAGGGCCGAGGGAGCTCTTAACTATGGTCCTGGCTTCTCAACATGATCAATAATTCTATTTTGAATATAGTTTTAGGCGTAATTGTAAATGTTCCCCTGCGATTTAATATAGTATATATCTCATAATTCAGAATAACAAAAACCCCCATATGATTCGAATAAGGGTAACGGGAAATACTGAGAAATTACCAAAATTGTCTGCAAGGGTGTTTTTTGTAATTTTTTAAATATGAATATTTTTTCCGTAATTGAGTTTAATCTCGCAGATAATCGTAATTATCTCATAATTTTGATGAAATGTGAAATGCATAAGTTGAAAATAAAAGGAAATTACCCTAACCTACATTGAGGTTGGATTACCCAATGACATAACTTTCCTAAAGATTTGAGAAATTACAAAAACTTCCCCTTACATATTCTAACATTTTGGCCGACATAAACTTTGATAAAAGGAAGTGTCTACAAGAGAAGTCCCATTAGGATTTTGATCTTTTACAGTTATGTGGCTTCTTATGTGACTGAATTTATTCTTATCTATACGAGATCTTCTATTTGTTATGTACTGCATGGAGTCCTAGTGACGAGGATTGTCCCCTGTCTCCTGGCCGGACTTCCAGTTAAATAGGGCTTCTCGAGAGTTTGTCGGCATGCGAGCTCCGGGTTGTACGACCTAGCCTACTCACAAGCCTAGCCACATGTTCTCTGGGATAGGACTCCATCATAAACTTAGATAATTTCTCAAATCAAACCTTAAGAAATGTTTGTTGAATTATAATATGCAGACCTCAGATATAAATGTCATTACAGTCGCAAATTTTATATTATATGTAATAAAATTTTGTGGTTCTGTCCTCAACATGAAGCCCAATAATTTACAAATTATAAAGTATTGATTGATGTAATTGTTGATTGTTCAAGCTTTAGCATAATAGTTTGCACTTGATGTGGCATTAATATGGGATATCTTTCGGTGGCAAAATATATAGAACATGAATTTAATCAATTATGTGTAACATTTTAGTTGTAGCTCGGCGTTTAGCCAACTTTTGTGCAACTAAAGTAACATGCTAGGGTGGGAAGATCAAATGGGGACCCCATTTCCACTTATATAACTTATAAGCATGTGCAAATGTCCTAACACGAACATACATACACATGCAGGCCAAATAAGTTGGAGACTTAGCACCTTTGTCTTTCCCTTTTTCGAAACATATACATATACTTCTCAATAATTAATCTTACTTCTTTCATGGATTCAGAATATCCAAGACATTCGTGCTGATTCGTTTTATGGTTTATTTGACGAAGTTTAAGGGAAATTCGGTGGATGTTAAGCCATACAGTACCATTCGGTAAAGTGAACAGAAAAGTAGCAATAATATGATGGGTAAATGTACTTAATTTTCATTTATGATTCACTAATATGGAGATACAGGTTTTTCTTAAATTTTTTTGTATGATAAGGGTCAAACGAGAGCTTGCAATACAATACGATACGACACGATAAAATAATAATATTTTTTTAAATGTTCGAGCACTAAAAATTTTCATTAAAAGTTGATAAGTTTATAAATCAACTTTTTGTGTTATTAATATATTATCAAATGACGACTTGTTTATATCAAATTATGTTTATGATTGGGTTTAAGTAATGACAACCGGTGATCAATTGTAATTGATCCAAGTGATTGTTCTTTTTTCAAAATAATAACTTTAGGTAAAGGTGTGTATTTAAAAATAAAATAAAATAATGATAACGGTCAGATATTACAATTGTCATAATATCTTTATAAATGAGAATATTTATTATAGAGTTAAAAAAAAAAAAAACCAATCTTAGGAAAGGGAATATATATAGTTATGATATACAAAAGGGCATTTATTTATTGTGAATGGCATACAACAATGATAAAATTAGTAAGACTAAGATTTCTTATGCCATAACATAACAAATTAAATGACAAGAAAATTGTGCGTATAAATCAAGTCTCATCAGAGCCAATAATTAGCGTCATATATGGCAAACATGTGTCGCTCAAGAATTTTGTAAGAATGCTTCACTAGTTTCTCTTAATTATGATATGATAAAAAGGATTACCGCCAATTACGTGGGCCCGCAAACTTGTTCTTTTTTTATCTTTTTTTTTTTCTTCTTCTTTTGGTCGTTATTTGGAGCATGGAATAACGGACCGGGTTTAAGAGCTACCAAACTTTGTTTATGGCTGATAATTAATTCTTTTTCGGGTTTAAGAGCAACCAAACTTTGTTTATGGCTGATAATTAATTCTTTTTCCGGCCTTTAATTTGCATAATTTTCGGAATCATAAAGTGATATTCTCTTTATTGGCCGGAATATTTTGCTGTTGGAGCGGCAATTTTATACACATAATACATATAAGATTCAACTAGCTAGATGGCTTTTGCCAACAATTAAGAAGGTGGTTTGCTATTTAATTCTCAAAGAGTGGTTCGCTAATACTCTCTCTCAATATATGTCTATATCTATATATATATTGATGGGTTAGAGTAGGGAAGTTTACGACTAAAATAGAGTATAGCGCAAATGAGTCGAATCCACAGAGATTGAAAGAAAATAATTCAAATTAATCACAGGAAAATTCACGAAAATCAATAAGTAAGCCGGGGGTTTTAAGAATTTAATTAAAGTAACAATTAAAATAAACTATAGAAAAACAATAGATTACTTGAGAGTTGGTTTTGGTTTTGGTTTTGATAAATCAGTGGGGAAAAACAATACCTAGTTAGGAATTATAATTCAGTTAAATTATAGACGCAAAGATAAATTCAAATTATTCAAGTAGATTAGCTATAGCAGATAGAGACACTCGACTCCGTCTCGTTTCCTCTTAAATCGTAGAATAATCTAGAGACATTCGACAATTATTCCCTAATCAATTCACAACCCCTAGAGACACTCGACGGCTGGATTTAATGAATCAACAACATTAAGAATCAAGAAAACACTAATCCGAATTAACCTAGTCACGACACGTGCAAGATTTAAATCCGATTATTAACTCCCTTAACGAACCATGTCCGACTTTACGATTTCCTATCATTAATGCACCACTAGTTATCTATGCACTATGTATACTTCATGCAATCAAGAATGACGAAATACAATAACTTACTTAGAAAATTAGGCCCTAATCAAGTAAGTAAATTAATTACAATAACACGACACACGAATAGTTAACAAATACTTGAAACTAAATTGAATTATAAAACAAATTTGGTCTCACGATGTCAAAACTAAATCATAAATTCCTAGCTAAGTACTAAAGAAATTAGCTACTCATAATTCTAAAATACGAAAATATAAAATAAACGAAAAGCATAAGAAAACACGCTAGATGAATGGTTTTCGTCGCTCTCAGATGTCTCCAAGCCGCCGCTGCTGCGTGAAAGGAATTATGTGGAAAAGCGTTCCCCGGAAATCTGCTCAAGGCATGATTATATAGTCCCAGACATCCCATGCAAATCCTAAACCAAATCTGATCCCAGATGGACTCGCATGACTTGCCGTCCAAGCCAGACATGAAGGACCCTCCAAAATTAATCGCAAAGCTGCTTCTCCTTTTGGGCCCACAAGTGCTTAAGCCCACTTCTTAATTTAAGACCAAGTCAACAGTTTCTATCTTCTCTCCTGCATGCATGCGTGAACAAAGGTTGCCCCAAAACTTATTCCTCATAACTGAACTCGGCCCAACAACTTTAAACCTCTTTATTCCGCCCAGAAAAATCCCCAATTTAATAAAATTGATCAAAGATGCACTCATAAACATAAAACTGATCAAAGCATCAACTTATATCCGACTCAGCACAAAAAGGCATCCACAAAAACACGAAAAATACGAGGATTAAGCATACTAACAAGGTTCCGCTCGAACTTATTTAGTTTGGTTCAGTTTCGAGTTCGAACTCTAAATATTTGGTTTGAAGTTCGGTTCGTTTGGTAGTTCGAGTTCGGCTCGAACTCAAGTTCGAACCCAACATATAATTAAAAAAAATAAATAATAAAATTCTATATATATATTACTAATATATATTATTAATATATTTAATTCAGTAATATAAATGTATATATGTTAAACTAATTCATTTTATTTTTGATGATTAATAAATTGTGTTTTTCCTATACCATATTAATGTTCAAAGGTTTTATCATATGTAGCTCAATCTCGCTCCCGCAAAGAATTAAGGGGAGCTTAGCTTAAAAGTCATAGCTAACTAACAAAGCCAAGAGATGGAATCACGGAAAGAAAGGATGAAGAAGAAGAAGTTGTTCCAATTGTCAGAAGTTAGAACATTCAAAACCAAAAGAAGAAATCATAGAAAAACAAGGGAAAAGCTGATCAGAACTATCAATGCCAAGAGAAGGAATCATTGAATGAACGGAAGAGGAAGAAACTGTTCGAATTGTCAGAAGTTAGAACATTCAAGACCAAGCGAAGAAATCATAGAAAGACAAGTTAAGGGAGAAGCTGATCAGAGAAGCAATTCATCTGGTACCAAAACGCTTGCTGGTACAAAATTCTCTTAAGTCAACTAAAATTTCAGGTGGTGCTGAAAAGAACAAAGTTTGAATCCTACATGACAAATTGTAAGAATCAAAACATGAGTCAGCACAAAATCCACTCAAAGAACAAATGTACAACGGATCCTTCTCCCACTTGCTCGTCAAGACAAAAAAAAAAAAAAAAAAGAAGAATGAGTCAGCACATGTACTTGCCTGGTATCATGTCATTGGTAAACGTGTTGATTTCAAAATTCAAAATCTTGAGTTTATTTTGGAGTTCTTCTTTTTAAAGGAGTGTTAATACATCTACAAAGGATTTTAAACTCTTTCATTTGTTGTCATACACATAGAGGTTTATTGTTCTCATAGTGTTCTTAAACTTGTCAGTTTGTTTGAGTCCTGAAACGTTTAATTGGTTTCGCTGTCATATTTACTTTAGGTCCCAAATTGTTTCCAACAATTTGTATCTTGCACTCATATCTCTTAATATAACTCATCTTTAAAATCCTAAGCATAACAAACTTAGGTAGTAGAATAATTTATCCAACTAGTGTTTTTTGCAGTTGTGGTGAGCCAACCACTATAATTCCTTGGTGTTCTTTTTGTTCCTGCTTCACTCTGTTCTAAACTGGTACAAATTTCATACTGGTTCCAGTCTTGTTATCTTTATTTTCTGAGTTTGGAGGATCATTTATTTGGGGTAAATTGTGTAAAATTTTCGATTCAACCCCCTCGCCTCTTGTCTCACAATATAAACACACACAACCACACACACATATATATATATATATATATATATTTTTTATTTTTATTTTTTTTTTTTTTTTGAAATAAATTTGGTCGGCTCGCGAGCCACGAATAAGAATAAAAGGATTCGAGCTCGGTTTGAACCCTAGCTCGGTTCGAACTTTTCAAATTCGAATTAATTCGAACCTTAGTCGATTCGGCTCGATCAACTCGCGAACCGACTCGATTCGTACACATCCCTAGGCAAGAGCCCCGACTAGAAGGACACGTGGCCACCGATGTAAATAGGAGCCACACAATCTGTTTGAGAGTTGGCATTGTACGCAAACTCAAGTAGAAACCTAGGAAGACTTAAACGTAAGATACCAAACATACATTACAAAAGCAGTAACAAAAGATCCAAACTAGTTGGACTTTGAGGAGGTCTTAATGCTATATGAGGATTGAGGGGGCGTAGGTCAAAGAGGAAAAGGTAAGCACAAATACACGAGGAAAAATGGTGAGAGTAGTTCGAAAACCATGGTGTGTGTATATATATATATATTCTGAATATATATTATGTAATAATAAATATATATACACTACTAGAAAACATTGTTTTTGCAACCGAACAAATTTGACTAATTTAGCAACCGAATTTTCAACCGAAAACCCAAAATTGTCCATTTGGCTTTGCAGCTGAATATTCGGTTGTCAAATCGGTTGCAAGAATTTTGCAACCGATCTTCGGTTGCACTATCGGTTGCAAAAAGAGTTTGAATGGTCAACCTTTTTTAGTGTTTTTGCAACAGAAAATTAGGTTGCTAATTCGGTTGCAAATTATTTGCAACAGAGTTTCGGTTGCTAGTTCGATTGAAAAAATAATGAAAATAGTCAAAACTGGTCAAAATATTTACAATATAAAATTCGGTTGCAAAATTAGTTGTGCAAAAATTGCAACCAAAATTTCAGTTGCAAAATCTTTAAGAATATATTTGCAACCGAATTTTCGGTTGCAAATTTTCGAACTAAGTTCATTATTTTTATTCAAAACTTGCAACCGAAATTGGGTTACAAATTTTTCATGCAACTTATTTGCAACCAAAGTTCCATTGCAATGACTTTTTTATTTATTATTATTTATAAAAATAAAATAAGTAATAATTTTGTTAGAAAATGTGTTGCTATTCAGTTACAAAGTCGGTTGCAAAAATAAGTTAATTTACTATAGAAATAATTATATCTAATTACCCGGCATTTAGGCCTAATTACAATACAATCCATCATTATCAGGAAATTATATTTTAATCTCTAACTTTGAGAAACGTTTGTGGTCTCTATGGTTCCCCTACGTCATTCTAAAAACATCCTTGATTTGTTATTAAATTCATAATTTGTAAGGATCATTTTGTTTGTATTTGTAAACTTTAGGGATGATTTTGTAATTTTGATCATATATTCGATATAACACTCATAAAACTGTTTGGGTCATAAGTGTACTTTTACAAATTTCGTTAAGGGACCTCAGACCAAACATAATTTATATGGACTAAAATATAATTTTTCGATAATGATGAACTCTGTCATAATTAGACCTAAATACAGGGTAGTCAGATGTATATGACTCTTTATTATTATTATTATTATTATTATTTTCCGGTCCACAAGACACCGAAACGGCAACAAACAACCCAAACTACAGACCCTCGGGCGGGGTCTCCCACACCCTACAATCCTCCATTAAACCATGCCCCATTTTCGCGAACTTATCCGTCTCCTCATTCGTACATTTCATTTGAGAGTACTATAATTCGAGAGGAATTTGTGTTTTTTTTTTTTTGACAAATGGTATATTTTGAAAATTACAAAATCGGGACACTAAGTGACCCTACTAGCAATTTCGGGACAGTAATTTCTCCGGCGACAAAAGTGTGCCAATAAGTCCCAAAATTTGTCAATTTCAAGACAAGGTCACCGGAGCCTGCTGATGTGGCGCCGGAGTGCTGAAGTGGATACATATACTTTACACGTGGACCTTGACTCCCAAAATTTTGTGTCCACGTGTAAAGTATATATGTCCACGTCAGCACTCTGGTGCCACATCAGCAGGCTCCGGCGACCTTTGTCCTGAAATTGACAAATTTTGGGGCTTACTGACACACTTTTGTCGCCGGAGAAATTATTGTCCCGGAATTGCTAGTAGGGGTCACTTAGTGTCCCGAAATTATTTTTCTCAACATTATTTGGCTTTAATTATTTGTTGAATTAGAATTATTTCAATATTGTTGGCGTTTGATGTCAAAACACGTCATTTGTATCTTTATTTTGAGCAATTAATGCTGAACATGTAATTGGAAGTCTTCTCTTCTTAAACCATAATGTAGGAAAACGTATCAAATACGTCACGTTTTATATTATTGTAAGTCTCATTGAAAAACTAAGCAAAGTTTAGCATCAACCAATCTCTTGTAAAGAAATGAAAATATGGAGTAAACAATGGACGGAAAGCATAAGATAATTCTGGCAATTAAGCTGTGTGTATTATCTGATATACAGAATACAGCTTTATACAAGAAGATTGGAGAAATCATCTTCGTGATACAAGGAAATACAAGGTTATCCATCTAAGGTGGCACTAAAAAAAACAGTCAATTTCAGACGAATTTTTTCGATGAAACTTTTTCATTTGTAAATATCCGACGAACTTCGTACGAAATTTTGGCGAAATTCATAAAAGTTTATTTTTCTTCTAAGATCCAACATTTCCGATGAATTTCCGACAAAACACCAACAAACTAAAATTTCATTTTTAAAAGAAATTATATTTTATAATTCCGACGAACTTTGCGACGAACATCTCGTCTGAAATTTAAAATAATTATTATAATTTAGAACTCAGACGAAAAATCCATCTGAAATTCGTCTGCAATTCCGACGAACTATTTTCGACTGAAAAAAAAAATAAAAATGAATCCCATTTGATATTGCAGTGAAATTCTAGCGAAAGTGTTCGTCTGAAACTCTTTGGGATTTTTTTGGCGTTGGAATTTTCCGGGGAGCTTGCAACGAAAGAAATTGTCTAAAATAAAACATAACTAAAATCAAAATGGCGACGAATTGTTCGTCTGGGGGTTCGTCTGGATTTTTTTATTTGAAGCCCTAAATTTTCAGCTGCCCTTCTCA
Organism: Lantana camara; assembly: GCA_037501455.1. Classification (NCBI taxonomy): domain Eukaryota; kingdom Viridiplantae; phylum Streptophyta; class Magnoliopsida; order Lamiales; family Verbenaceae; genus Lantana; species Lantana camara. The sequence goes on along the minus strand of CM074856.1, from coordinate 3,057,203 downwards.
CTTTTACCCCCCCCCCCCCCCCCTCTCAATCTATTTCCCCCTATGTTTTAAAACCCGGACCGGACGTCGAACCGGAAGCCCTACTGGTTACTGGTTTTACTGGTTCGACCGGTCAGACCACCGGTCGAACCGGTGTGACGTTATAATTTTTTAATAATTATATTTAATTATATTTATTTCTATAATATTATAAATATTAATTAAAAATTATCAAATAAGCTAAATAATATAGAAAATAGGTATAATTTTAAATCACTTTCAAGATCCTATTAATTTTCAAATACCATCTCTAATAATAAAATTTCAAATTATTAAACTACAAACATATAGATAAAATATCTAACTAAAAAGAGCAAAATAATCCATATTTAGCAAATTAACAATATTTCTAAAAGATTGATTTAACAATATCATGCTTTTATTGTGGAAAAAATAAATAAAAATATCAAACATACATTTATATTTTTATGGATGCAAATTTACCAACACTGAAGGTAGCATTGTTGGTTGGCTTGTTCACGTTCATGCTCAGGGGTGCAGGTTCGACTCCCCTTCAGCCCAAAAAACAGTATTGTTTTGCAATTTTCAAAAAAAAATCCGGGCCAGCCGGCCCGCTTACCAGTCCGGTCCGGTTTCAACACCGGTTCTGGACCGGTTCGCCCCGGGCCAGACTGGTCCGTCTGGGGGCTGGTTTTTAGGGGTCAACCGGACCGGACCTACTGCCGGTCACCGGTCGAACCGGTCCGACCAGCCGGTCCGGTCCGGGTTTTAAAACATAGATTTCCCCTAAAATTTGTTCAACATTTGTGGCGCCGACTCTCACCCAGGCTTTCCGCTAAGCCGCCGCCGCCTCTCACCCAGGTTTTCTGCCAAGCCGCCGCCTCCGTTGCCGTCTTCACCACCGCCTGCTCTTTATCGCGTGACCGACGCCAACTTCTCAGATATCATGGGATTTGTGCAGATGGGTTAGATTGGTGACAAGGGAAGGAGTAGATTCTTGTGCAGGTATCCCAAAATTTTGACTTGGTTCTTGCATCATTCAGATATTTGAATCCTTCTCATCTTCAGCCTCCCATTTCCAGCACTTAAACCTCGATTCTTGATGACTTGTAAATCGATTGAAGTTTTTTAGGGAAAATAATTTGTCAAACATTAGGTTTACTTGGGGGTTGTATTTATCGAAGCTTTCTAGAAGGAACTTTAGGAAAGCATTAGAGAAAAAGATGAGTAGTGGGCAAGAATATGCTTTTTGGAGTTTAACTTAAAGAAATTGATGTAAATAGTTATAATTGCATTGGTTTTCAATGAACTGAAATTGTCTCTTTAAGAGGAATAATATGGAAAACTTTATTGAAAATGTATTTGATTAATTCTGGACTATTCTTTTCATGGTTTTTCCAAGCCATAGATTTTTTACAAGTCACAGAATGGCACCATTTTTTTCATATTTTCCTAATAGTAAGCTCCTTTTTGATAGATTTGTGAGTGTCCATCTCTATATGCTAGATTGGAAGTTCCCATGGGATTCTATCCTTATCTAGATAATTGTTGTACATAAATGACAAATATACATTTCTTAATATTTCCCCTCAAGTTGGTAGGTGAAGATCATGAACACCCAAATTGTGTTGCAGTGTCAAAAATTGATCTTTACCCTATGCCTTCGTAAAGATGTCCGCAAGTTGATAATGAGTTGGCAAGTACGAAGACTTATAATTCCCGCTTGCAACTTTTCTTGCACAATATGACAATCTATTTCTATATGCTTTGTGCACTTATGAAACACCGGATTCGCAACAGTATGCAATGCCGCCTGATTATCGTAGAATAATGGTGTCGGCACGTCACATAACACCTTCAAGTCCACAATAGATATAGCAACCAAACTAACTCCAAACATGCATTTGCCATTGCGTGATACTCTGCTTCTGCTGAAGATCTCGACACATTCATCTATTTCTTTGATTCCACGAAATGATAGACAATTCGAGGAATACACAATAACCCGAAACTAATCTTCGAGTAGTCCGACAACCACCCCAGTCAAAATCACAAAATGCTCCTGATGCAAGGTTATTTTTTGAAGATAGTAGCAGCCCCTGTCCAGACGAACCTTTAATGTATCTCAAAATGCGGATTGTCGTATCCCAATGTGACCGTCGTGGAGCTTGTATGAATTGGCTCAACGTGCGGACTGAGAATACTATGTCAGGTCGTGTGATTGTAAGGTATATCAAACTTCCAATGAGACGTTTGTATTTGGACGGATCTAATTTCAATAGCTCGCCATCATCCGGAGTGAGCTTCAAATGTTGCTCCATAGGAAATGTGCCTAGTTTAGCACCCGTCAACCCCGTATCCTGCAAAATGTCAAGAGCATATTTCCTTTGTGAAATATAAATTCCAACTTGAGATTGAGAGAATTCGATTCCCAAGAAATATTTTAAATCCCCGAGATCCTTAATACGGAAAAGCCGAATCAAACATTCTTTCAGACGTTGCATCTCTTTGAGGTGATTCCCGGTTAGGAAGATATCATCGACATATATCAAGATGGCTGTAAATGAAGACCCATCGTGTCTTGTGAATAATGAGTAGTCTGCTTTAGATTGTTGATACCCAGCGGATTTGATCACAACAGAAAAACTGGAGGATATTTGACTGGCTTACTTAAGATCGTATAGGGATTTGTTGAGTCGACACACGACATTCTCCCCCTGTCGACGATGTTCCGGCGGTAAATCAATATAAATGGTTTCATGTAAATTGCCATAAGAAGGCATTTTGCACGTCTAATTGGTGATTAACCAATCTCGGGCAGCAGCTACAGTGAGAAGACATCTGAGGGTGGTAAGCTTTGTCGTAGGCGAGAAAGTCTCACAGTAGTGAATGCCCTCAACTTGTGTATATCCTTTCGCCATGAGAAGCGCTTTATATCAATAGATACTTCCATCAGATCTGTATTTGATTTTAAATACTCATTTACATCCGATGGGTTTGTGTCCATCCGACAATGGTGTGATTGTCCAAGTTTTGTTTCTCCCCATGCTTGGACATGACTCTAGACTTTCTCCCCATCCCCCTTCTTCATTTTGTGTATCCAAGTAAAAACTTTACTGCTTTTCTAATCACTTCACTGTTTTCATAAGTCCTTCCTACAACGGCTACTGCTCGAAGCACTAAGAATGTTCCGTATAGGAAGCATATTCCCCAATAGACATACATGTATGATATGCTCAACATTAAATAATTGAAATCAATTGCTATAGTATTACTAAAGATGTGAGATAGAAGGTAACTACTAAGATGTAATACAAGAATGTAATTAAATTATTTTTACTGTTCATATTACATTGATTTAAAATTAGTTACTTTATGTCTTTCTTGAGTGTATAAACTATTAAAATTTATTATATTAAACTTAAATAATATATTTTGGAGATACCTTTATTAACGTTGACATGACTCCGTGTGGCACGTCCCAAGGGGAGCTATGCGGACCCTAAGTCCAACATGGGCAAGTTGTGAAAGGTCAATTGGACACCCTAAAGGGGTGGCATGTGCGTTTCAGCCACCAACCTTTGAGGTTGAACCTCATAGTTAGGTCAAACCGGCCAAGAGACGACCCATTCATGAGGTCATAGGGTCGATAAAGTATGATAAGTGGTCCAAATAGTCGAAGCTGGCCCAAGCAACCTTCAAATATAATTGACCAACATACGAGAATTCGTGAGGTCAATCCGATTGCTATGTTGGTAAATTGGCCAAAGCCTAGAAGCCAAAGATCGAACACTGCATCGAAATGAACCTCCGTCGATCAAGCTAAGACAAAATACTAATGAGGACCTGAGCAAGGATGCATGTCCAACTTTTGAACCCATGCGTCAAGTCAGAAGGCACTTAATGCCAAAGATACTGGATCTAGCTAAAAGGGGAATGAAAAGTTAAAGCATTCCGTCAGTCAGGTCGAAAGTGTGCAGACTGCAGTGTGTTAGGTTATGGGATATGCATTTAATGCAACACCCTTTGTGTGTGATTTATCTGAGTTTTAAGTGGTACTATACCATGTTGGACTAAATTTGTGTTGTTCTCATATAAATTTAATGAAATATTAGAGTAAATGACATAAATCTCAATAAAAAAAATTTCTATTATCAAACGAAATGTATTGTCATTTTACAGGCACAAATGATTATGTTTAAGAAAAATAAATAACCTAATTGTATGTAGTTAGAGAGTTAATATACTAATTAATTATATTCAAATTTGGTAGTATGAGCTGCCAATTTTTTCAATTTAAGACATATATTTGAAATGTTCATTATGTAAAATGAGTTGAAATACAACAAATAAATTTGCGCAAAAAAGTAACATGAAATAGAAGACAACTATGAACATATTAATACAAGAACGAAATTAAACTATTTTTACCGTTTATATTATATTAATCTAAAATTACTTGTTTTAGATCTTCCTTAAGTGTATAAATTATTAAAATTTATTAGATTGAATTTAAATGACATGTTTTGAAGGTTCCTTTATAACATGGCGCAACCAAGAGAGCCATGTGGACCTTAAGTCCAACATAAACAACTCATGAATGGTCAAGTAGATACCCCCAAGGGGCGACACGTGGATCTCAGCCACCAACCTTAGAAGTCAAACCTCTTAGTTAGGCCAGACCAACCGAGAGGCGAATGAGTCAAACAATCGAAGCCGACTCAGACAACCTCCAGATCGACCAACAAACGAGAGTGTGTGGTTGATCCGGCGGCCAGACAGGTCAAATGGTCAAAGCCTAAAGGTCAAATTGTTGAACACTACATTGAAGCGAGGCCCCATTTACAAAACCTTAAGTCGAAAGGTTGATAGGACTCACAAGCCAAAATACTACCAACGGCCTAAGCGAGGTCGCTTATAAACTTCTGAGCCCATGCGTCAAACTGTCGGAATACACTTAATGCAAAAGGTATTAAATTCGGCTAAAAGGGAAATGAAAAAACGTCTTGTCAATCAGGTCGAAAATGTCAAGTTGTGAGATATGTATTTAATTCAATACCCTTAATGTATGATTTTTATATGTTTTAGGCTGCATTACTACTCGATGTAGGACTAAATTTTTGTTGTTCTCATATAAATTTAATGAAATTATATTAGTGTGAATGACATAAATCTCAATAAACAAACTTTTTATTATCGAACGAGATATACGGTCATCCACTCGCACAAATGATCATGTTTAAGAAAATAAATTATTAATAAATCATAAACATAATCAAGCCTAGTGAGAGGGAGAGAAGGTGGCCAAGGACGAAATCGTGGTATGGAGTTAGAAAGTTTGGAGGGAGCTTATGTACTATTAGAATCGTGGTCAAGGACGAAATCGTGGTATGTACTATTAGAATTATATTATTAATTTAATCAATTAATTGTTAAATCAAATTTTAAATTATTTGTTCTAATTTCCATACATAACATGGCTATACGCTAATCTATACTACAATATATAGGAAGGGTGTGTTTGAATATCCTAATTGAATTGATTTTGACTGAATGAAATTTTGTGGTTTTTTTTAGATTTTTAATTCAAACTAAAAATTGTGATTGGTTGATGGTTATTAAATTAATTCATTTATTTAGCAATTTTATATGTAACTTGATTTTTGGAAGTTGTCCCCAATTAAAGTATAAATTTATGGTAAATTTTATTTTGAATGCATAAATTTAGAAAAATATATTGTAATTTAAATTCAAAAAATTATGCAATTAATGAAATATTTATTTCTATTTTTTGAAATATTTTTTAAGTCTAATAAAAAAGTTCATTGATTTATAATATTTATATATCTATTATTAAAAAAATCCAATAAATATCTCTATGTGAATGTTATCCATCTATATCTACTATTAAAAAAAGTTCATTTATTTATTTTAATTAATAAATAATATTAATTGAGTTTTATATTAAATGTTGAATTTTTTATTTTTCTAATATATATTTTATCAAATGAAGTGTTAATGGCAAATTATGCTAATCATGGATAAATTTATGAGAAATCTTTAATTATATTACTACACAATTATATAAGATGTAATTTCCATAAAATGCCATTAAATTTTCAAATTCAAATTTAAATTCTTAATATATAATAAAGATAATTAATTAGGTTTACTTAATTTGTCTCAATAGAATTGCTAGACATAAAAATATTACTTTTGATATAATTTTCATTGTTCTAATCTGTTTTTTAATTTTTTCTTTACCAGTTTAGGGTTTTAGTTGTTCTTTATAGTCGATAATTTCTAAGAGAAGATTTGAGGTATTCGATTGACATTGTAAGTATGTCTACAACTTTTTTATTCTCTTTCTACTCTTTTGAAGATTTATTTGTTCTTTTTGTTTTTGTATATTTGCGTATGTGATTACTTTTTTATATTAATTTTAATTTGGTTGATTTTACACCATCTTTTTATTTTGTATTTGTTTATTATCAATCAATTTTGTATTTTTTGTTGAATAGAAAAAATCTTTTCATGATGTTCAATTTCAAATGAACTTTAAATTTTGATTTTAGTATCTTTTTATTTTATTTTATTATAATTTTTATTTACACTAAATATATTTTTTATAAAAATCTAAAGTTTATACTTTATTTTTATGATTTTATCTTTTGATTACTTTTGATTTATTTTGTTTGTATAGATTTGCTATCAAAAACTAATAATATTATTATTATAATTACTTTTAATTTATATTATTTTATACCATTCTTTTACTTTGTATTTGTTCATTATCAGTCAATTTTGTCCTTTTAATCGAATGAAAAAATCTTTTTAGGAGGCTCAAATTTAAATGACTTTAATTTTTATTGTTTTTTTTTATTATAATTTTTATTTATTTTATAAATTTGTGATTAATAATTAAAATAAATGTTTGATTTTCATCTTTTGATTTATTTTATTTTGTATAGTTTTGTTACCAATAACTAATATTATTGATTTTTTTTATTACTTTTGATTTATTTATTTTACACCATCTTTTCATTTTATAATAATCGTTCATTATCTAACGATTTTGTACTTTTTAATTGAATGAAAATATCTTCAAATTTAAATCAACTTTAAGTTTTCGTTTTTATTTTATTATATTTTTATTTACACTAAATAGATTTTTTTTATAATTTTATTGTTTATTTGTTTTATTGTTTCAATAGTTTTGTCTTAATGATCAAGCGATTTTTTCTTTTTTATTATTAATTAATTTGTTTTTTTTTTTTTTAAATTGAGGAGATATGCCATATTTTCGTATAATTTTTATATCTTTAAGATTAATATCATTTTTCAACCACATTTATTTTTAGTTTTTATTTTTTAAATGTTATCTATTATTTATTTTGTAACTTTTTCCACTACTTAAATATTTTTTTCATCCAATTTATAATCTGGTTGAATCTTTTTTTTTTTTTTTAAATTCCATTGTTTATCAAAATTTATTATTACTTATAACTCTCATCATTTTTAAAAAATATTTTTTATCTGACGATCTTTAATATCATTGTTAAGTAAACAAATATCTTTTCCTGTATTAAATTTTTATCAAAACATAGATTATTTTATCTTAATTTATAATATTTACGAGTAATACATAATAACATAATTCATATACTATAATTTTATATAAAAAAAATATATATTATAATTTTATGTTTGATGGGTTCAGAAATGTGAGGGTCCGAATCCGATCACTTTACGATTTGTAATTGTGGAGGAAACCGCCGGAGATTCGCCGGAGATGAGAAAGGGGGTTCTACCTGTTGGGACAAGCACAATAAAAGTCAGAAGGCCAAGCTGGGGGAACTGGGGGTGATACCCAGTTTGGCTCTCCGACGCTCAAGTCAGTTCAAGGTCTGAAGAAACGTAAGTTCAGTCACAGTTTTAGTGATGAAGAATGCTTACCAGTGTAGAAGATGACTTTAGCTATTTATAGTTGAGGGTCAAGGGCCCTTTGGTCATTTGCCTCAAGTGGTCCTGGCCGAATGTTGCCCTAACACGTGGCGCCGTGAGAGAGAAACCTAGGAGGAATCTCCTGCAAAAGCGGCCAAAAGTTGGTGCTGGCAACAGTGGCAGGTGCGCGGGCATGTACGTTGTGTCAGAGAGCCATTTGGGTGGTTGGTAACGAGGGCTTGAGAGCGCGCTCGTGACAACCTAGAGTATTGGAAGCCAGGATATCCGCTGAGGGGAATGAAGGCTTTAGTTCAAGTGACGAGCCAAAGGGGAGGCCACTCTGAGGGAGTGTGACGCTCGAAGAGGGCTCCCTTGGCACGTGGGCGTGCCAATCATACAGTATGAAGGACGCTCGTGAGAGCGACAGCGCTCGTTGGGCTTAACTCCTGAAGAAGGATTGCGCTTGTTGGGCTTAGCGCTCGTGAACTGATGGGTGCAACCTTGGGGAGACAGATATCATCATCTCGGTGATGCCACGTGTCCTAACTTGGGACGATCGTATTTTGACCCCATCAATGTTAGCTTTCCTGGAACCTTTTTTTGATTGCTGACAAAAATAATTCAAATATCTTGCTATATGTGCGAAAGTCATACTTTACAGGTTATATGGAAGCAAGTTGATAAAGAAATGGTTGTGTTGTTTGAAGTACAGGAAACAACATTGGGAACATTATCAAAAGCAATTGGAGTAACGGCTAGTTTTTGAAATCTATATATAGAGTGTTTTGCATTGTTTAGGACTGATTTTTTCTAAGCTTTGGATTGCTGCTATTTCGTGTACACCTCTTAAAGAGTTAGTTTCTTTGGTGGATAGTGTTGCAAGGAGCTTAGAGTCCTACTAGCTTGGTCTGTTTTGTACCAGTCTTTGTAACTGTTTGTACCGGGCCAGCTCTACATGCTGTGAACTCTATCATCTTGTTGAATAATATTTGCAGGTTTCAAAATCCTAAGTGTGAGAACTAAGGTAGAGGATTAATCTCATCGGTTGGTGTTTTTCACAACCTTTGGGGTCAAACCTCTATAAACACTTGTGTTGATTTCTTATATTATTCTCATCTATTACATTGCTGCGTTTACTTGAATATCTCTGACATCACAAGATCTAATCGGATCTTAAATCAATATTCTGAAAGATACAAGCTGTGAGCTTGGAATGTTAACCCAAAAATTGGTGGTCCTTCAAAGTATCATCAATTCACCCCCCTTCTTGAATTCTAACATTTTATATAAGTACCGTGCATAGTACGGGGTATACGCTAGTTCTCTTTATTACAAGGAATGTTTTGCAGTTGGAGTGGTAGTTTTATGCACATAATTTAAGGTTGAAATAGATGGCTTTTTCCACTTTCCAGCAATTAAGAAGATTGTTTGCTATTAAATTCTTAGGGCTTGATTACTTTAGCGTAAAGGATATTGGATGATAGGTTTTGGCATGTTAGTGAAGTTAAAGTATTAGTCATATTCTCATGTTTACTTTTGTATTTTGTAAGTGTGATATTGACTATTTATGAGGTATGCCTGTTTACGTTTATATTTATGTTTTTAGGGAAAATTACATCCAACTACCCTGAGGTTTGTCCTAATTACGAATCAGTCCCTCTTTTTTCATTTATTACATATCAATCCCTAAAAACACTGTTTCAATTACAAATCAGTCCCTCTTTAGGGGTTAAAATGTAATTGAAACAGTGTTTTTAGGGGTTGATATATAATAAATGAAAAAAGAGGGACTGATTCGTAATTAGGGCAAACCTCAGGGTAGTTGGATGTAATTTGCCCATATTTTTATGTGTTTATAATAATTATTGAAATAAACAAGGGTTATATATATTTTCAGAATGGGAAAGTAATCAAATATCCCTGTATGACATGCACATAATGCAGCATGTAGTTTTTCATGTACACTTGCATTATGTCCTGCAGATTATTATGAAATTTAAGCTGCGATTTATTATGAATTCTTAAATTTCAGATTCAGTATATTAAAAGCTATGATGCACGGACACTTCTAAAAATATCATGTTGCCGTGTCGTGTCGTGTCGGACATCGTGTCCGACACTCGTGTCCGACACTCCTCACGTGGAAAATTCAAGAAAAAATATGTGTCGCCGTATCCGTGTCGTGTCGTGTCCGTGTCCGTGCATCATAGATTAAAAGTTAAAAAAAAAAAAAAATTGCTGAAATTGTGACCTGCTGTGGTCCTACGAGAAACTTCTGTGGTTCAACTGTGAATTAATGAGAAACTTTGTTGCTCTGTGCAGAGGTGTTGGATCTCTCTCGACTTCTCCACCAGTATGACCAGCGGCGGAGCCACTCAAGGACAAGGGGGCTTGAGCCCCATCTTCTGCCACCTAACCCCGACCCCATCACTTTAAAATCTACTAGCTATTATATATAATAAATGTCATATGTTTTATATACTAATGAAAATAATGTGCGTTACACATTAAATATACGATTTATCTAATTGTTTTTATTTATTAAATTATTAACCTTTTAAAATAATTAGTCCTTAATTGAAATTTAATTTTTTAATATAACTCTCAACTATACAAATAAAAAAGTTATAGTTTCAAAGTATCACTCCTCATATGATGCACGAACACATTTAAAAATATTATTTTATCGTGCATTTGTATCGAATATTGTGTCAGATACCCCCCTCCCCCCACCCCACAAACACACCTATTAAACTTAAAAATCAATTTGTATTGTATTGTATTTGTGTTCATGCATAGTAGACACCATGTCATAAACAAAAAATTATAAGGTATATTGTAAAATTAGCATGACAAAATAAATTATAATTTGTACGTATTCTTTATTTGACTTTATATAGTTAGTTTGATTTGTAACTCGTTCATCTTTTCTTTAGATTAAATGAGTCTTATTTTTAATTTTTAAGTTATTATAATTTACTTAAATATGTATTTTTAAGGAATGTAATACTTTATAAGAGATATTTAGTGTTAATAACATTTGTCTCCATCAAGTTAAAGAATTATAATATTGCTCAAATTATCTCGAATCCAACTTAAAATTGTTTTGCATAAAGTACATTCAGACAAATATTCATAGTCTCCGACTGCTCTTCCTCCAATTCTGTCTCATCCCAAAGCTTATAGTTGATGATTAGAGGCCTTTAAAGCTCAAGAAGGATTGTCTTATGGGTAGGCATTAAGTTCTTCTTTCCCGATGCCATCTTAAAAGTAGATAAAAATGGAAAGAAAAAAATTTTGAAACACGTACAGAGTTGGGTCGAGCTAATACCAAAGTTGAAAGTAAGAAGGTGTTTCAACCAACTTCTCTCGAGCTTGTCTTTCGAAACTCAGATTAAGATCAACTCTTCGCACGATACTTGCTCTGACTCACTCAATATGCTCTTCAGTAAAAATAACTTCCAAATATAATTGAGAAGCCTTATTTTCAGGGAATGTAAAAAATAATACGTTCATGATTATTGTTTGGCGTCATCTGCGCGTGAATGGCGCTTATAAGTCGAAAGGCCATCAACCACGTCAGCCCTACTTGATGATCTTTAGGGGCTTATCACGTGGCATAATGTCACAAAGATACCTAGCACGACATGGAATGACACAAGGCATGATGCGTCAGTTTTAGTTAGTTGCACATTCGAGCTTTCTCCCAACCTAAGATAGAGGGGTCAATTATTTATGCATGAGGAAACGATTGGGTGACCAGGTCCCTCGACCTCCCCAATTGAGATGCAAATCAAGGATCGTGCAAGATGCGCATTAAATGCAAATAATCCCCTAACTTATTTTACTCAAGTGCACAATATCTACAACCACCAATTCTATAGATGCATTTAATGCACATTAAGTATGTGTACACACATTTATTGCACTTTTCGAGTCCTTTAATTTATTCATAAAATTCTCGAGTTAATTGTTGATTTAGGCATCTGGGGGTTTACGTCATGGTCACCCGACCTAATTCACTATTTTTTTCCCTTGTCCCATTTTCAGGTTGACAAGACTTTCTTTTAAATAAATTCTTGAGTTATCAAGTTGGTCGATTCAGCAACTTCATCAGCCACCAAATTCAGACATGATCATATACTATAACATTAATTATAATATAACAAATATTTTTTTCATATTAGCATATTGTATTGACAAAATATTAGTCATAATCTATTAATTAATTAGAACAAAACATTAGTAATAAAAATGGGTGATTTACATCTGACTATACGCTACATTTAAGTCTAATTACAATGAAGTTCTAATGCACGGACACTCCGTAAAATCTCGTCGTGCAGTATCGGACACGGACACGCCTCCGACACGTGTTCGACACGCTAAATCCGTGTCCTGATCTAAAAAAAAAAAAATTTAATAAGGACACCGTGTCGGACACTCCGACACGGAGTGTCCGACACAGCATGGACACGGATCCATGGGAATTCACATTTCTGGAAGGAGGAAGCTTCATCATGCCATCTCTCACCAACTCAAACTCAGATGATCCAGGATCGTCCCTTACCAAGGGTGGTGGATGTGAGGGTTCATGGTGAAGATTCTCTTCCGCCGAAGGGAAGCTAGCAGTGGCAGTGGAGATTTTGGGAGGAGGAGGACCCAACTTCTTCTCGGTAGATGTGAATACTTTTCGATGTAGAACGGGCGGTGTACGTGAACTAGATCTGAGAAAGGAGGGTGTTAGATCTGAGAAAGAAGTGTCGGCGCGGCGGAGAGGATGTTAGATGTAAGAAAGAATTATAAATGAATAGGCGCATTAGAATTTAGGTTAAGGCTGAAGTATTTTTCCAACTTTCCAAACCTCATAAATGAATCTTTTGGGCCGTTAGCCCATTAAACTTCAAAATATAATTTACTTTATTGAGCTTTAATATAACATTAATAAATAGTAACTGCTTGATTATATATATTGACTTTGTATAAGTTAAAAACTATTTTATGCTCATAAGATAAAAAAATATTTCATTTAGTTTTACACAAATTAGTATTATATATATATATATATATATATATATATATATATATATATATATATATATATATATAATACTAATTTGTGTAAGACTAAATGAAATATTTTTTTAATATATATATATATATATATATATAATATAGCCGTGTCGGAGCTGTGTCGTGTCCTAAAATTTTTTAAAAATCCGTGTCGCCGTGTCCGTGTCCGTGCATCATAGCAATGAAGTCAATCATTATTGGAAAGTTACATTTTAGTCTCTATAAATTTTGTTTAGTCTGAGGTGTCTTAACGCAATTTGTAAAAGTACACGTATGCCCCTAACTATTTTATGAGTGTTACATTGAATATATGACCAAAATTACAAAATCAGTCCTAAAGTTTACAAATGTAAACAAAACGATCCGTACAAATTATGAATTTAACAACAAATCAGGGGTATTTTTGTAATGACATAACGGATTCCTAGGGACCACAAATGGTTCTCAAAGTTAGAGACTAAAATATAATTTCTCGATAATGATGGATTGCGTTGTAATTAGGCCTAAATACTGGATAGTTAGATGTCATTATTTCAACAATAATTTGTACTAATTATCTTCTATGTTATATTTTAAATCACCTCCAAACCCTTTAACTCTATATCACATCTCTTTCTCGTCTCGTCTCGTCTCGTCTCGTCTCGTCTCGTCTCGTCTCGTCTCTCTCTGTCCACCCCCCAACTACTCAACTATTTTTCAATAGTTCACTCAATATTAATGTCGCCATCACTACGTTTGATTATGTCTATAATCTATTAACGATTAATTTTTCTTAAACATGATCATTTCTGCATTTAGAAAGACAATACATCTCAATGGATAATAAAAATTTTATTTTTTAATATTTATGTTCATTTGCTCTACTATAATTTTATTAAATTTATTTTGAAACAGTATAATTTTAATATTGCAGGGTATAAAGCATTTGGTTGTATATTTACATAAAACCTTTTTAGTCCCATAGGATGTTAATTTTGTTGATGAAAAAGATTTGTCACTTCACGTGGGTCGTCAGTGGAGCCCTCCCGCCACTTGTGTTTTAGGTGATATGCGACCAATTCTAGTCATATTTAGGAGTTAATAAAGTAGTCGATCCAAGATTTTTTCAATAAATATAGTTAGAATTGGTAACATTTTGCTTAAAACACAAGTAGTAAATTGCACTAATGCCACATATGAGGCGTTCATGTCTTTTTCATCCAAAAAGTTAATAGTGGAACTTAAATCATAACTTTATTAAAAAGTTGAGACCAAATGTTAAATAAAAATAACGGACACTGCAATTTTATGCCATATGGGAATATAATTGTATTTTTTAAAATTTTTGTTATTGTTAAAAGAATTCTTCAATCCCAAAATTTATATTATATAACTCATATATGAGATTGTTTATAAAATAAGAGATATACTCTTTAGCAATATTCAATTTAAAAAATACCTTTTCCAAAATTTATAATATGAATTATTTGGTTGTCTTTCAATTCATTAGACATCTCTCATTATAATAAACACTTCAAATTGTAGGTATTAAAATTGAAATTTTTGGCATGTTAGTTTCACAAGATTTAGTAATATGTAATTGAAAACATTCCATTTGCCAAAATTTACAATGTGAATTAATTTATTATTTTTTAATTCGTTAGACATCTCTTATTATAATAAACAATTCGAATTGTAGGCAAATTTGGCATCTTATATTATTAAATTTGAATACAATTAATTAATATATTAATATTAAAAGAATCCTTATTAAATTATATATGTTTTTAATCAAATAAAGAAGTTTTAATACTTCTGTACGAAGTGTCCTATTTTAAGTCAATAAGTATTTTTTTAATATTTTTAAGTTAATAATTTATAATATGTATTTACATAATTATCCCAAATTAAAATTATTAATATAATTATTATGAGGGTATTTTGGCCGATCACAAAGTTTCATGAAACCAAAAAACCCAACTCGCACTTTTATAATATATATAGATATAGATTATATTAGATATAACTCAAATTTGACTCGAATATGAAAATAATTAAAAGTGTGTGGTTTTGTTATAATGCGCCAAATATTTTATGAAGGAATCAATGTATTGTGTTTTTATGTAAGGAAAAAAAATATGGTGTACCTTTTTGTATAGATAATATATCATATAATGCTAGAGAGATAAAAGATATCATATCACGTGAATAATTCTAATCAAAACCTAACTCTATCGAATTAATATAACAAAAATTTTTAATTTCCAACACATTTTATCTTAACAAAATGTTATGCATAGTTTTTCTCGTCAATTCTATACTTTAACTTACCTATAATTTACTAAAAAGATTAATTATTATACTCGATAATAGATATTTTAATTCCGAAATAAATTTTAGTGTTTTTAATAAGAGACCATATTAGTATCCGTATGTGAAGATTTTAGTTAAAAAAAAAATGACAGGAACAATTTGAAGGAATGACGAATTGTTGAAAACAGTCATCATCTATGAGTTCCATCTCATAAAATTATAAAGAAATTCTATGTAATTTGAATTTTTAATTAATTTTAAATTATTATTATTATTATTTAATATATTGAGATTCAGGAATTTTTAGCACGGGATATTGAATAATTTTAGAACCGTACCTGGGTACAACCAAGCATAACCCATGATATTTGGACCAAATTTGTCATGTTTCATTCCAACCGCATGTATTTTTGTGAAAACAACATAAGTTTATCGAAATAAAGCTAAATATTTCTATCTGAAAAATGTTATTTCTTAACATCATAATTACAAGAAAGACAGAGCGAACCCAAAAAAAAGGGGCAATACCATCAGGTTTATCATAATTATACATAAACTTCCCCTAAGATTTTTGTAAATTACAAAAACATCCATCTGGCATCCTTTGAGTTTTGCAAAATGCATACTATTATAGTCATTACTCATGCATGCAGTAAATGCGAAATCAATCCCTTCACATTTCAGAATGCGCCTCCCTACGCATATATGGATTATAGCCTGTAATTAAATCAATTCACTCGCATATAATCATATATAGCCCAACTGCATATATATATAGCCCAATTGATATATGCATGTTCTTTTTCGATAATCTCACATTAATTGAACAGTTGATGCATGTTCTTTTTCAACGTGCTTGAAATTTGAACAACGAACAATTCTAATCAGGGGAGGCTAATAGCCCTCCTCCTCACTTCAAAATTACCTTTTATTTATTTAGTATCAGAATTGTATGAGTTAGATATATATTATATTATATCTTTCTTTAAACTTGTACAATATTTTGTCTTCTCATTGAAATTTGAAACCCTTGGGCCTTGACCAGACAAAATTATATAGAACTCATGGCAATTTTACAAATTACGTTTGGATGCCAAGAAGTAAAGAGATGCGTGAGAACGGCTACCTTATCTTCACTTCGCACAAAATCAACACATGCAAATTAAGAGATCTTAAATTTCTCTATATTTGAAGAAACTAAGGAATGAGGAAGAAGAATGGCGCACAGCGGAAAAGCGAGAGAATTAGGGTTTCAATATGAGAAATCAATTACTGAGAATGAAAGTTCAGTTTACAAAGGAATACAAGTAGCCTATAAATAACACGTGTCCAACGGCTAGTTGGGGAGCGTGTCAAAAACGCTATATACAGAAAACAAGAGTAACACGACTCTTAATACAAGTAAAAAAGGAAAGAAAAGAAAAGATAAATATTCCAACAGCGCCCCTCAAGTTGGAGCTTCATTGAATAAGAAGCCTAACTTGCACAGAATTTTGCGAAATAAAGGTCCACCCAAAGCTTTGGTAAATATGTCGGCCAATTGTTGGGAAGTAGAGATGTGCTTGAGTAAGATAAATCCTTTCTTGAACTGATTGCGTACGATATGACAGTCAATTTCCAGGTGCTTGGTACGTTCATGAAACACTGGATTTTCAGTTATATGCAGAGCTGCTTGATTTTCACACCAAAGATTGATGGGCAGTGAAACAGGTATATGGAGATCTCCAAGAATATAGCTTAGCCACTACAATTATGCTATTGTAGTTCCCAAACTCCTATATTCAGCCTCACACGAAGACTTGCTCACGGTAGGCTGTTTTTTTATCTTCCACGAAATCAACGAACCACCTAACAAAATACAAAACCCAGTCAGAGAACGCCTCGTTAAAGCACAAGTCGCCCAATCTGTATCACTAAATGTAGTGAGCTTAAGAGAACTATCTGCCGGAAAGAAAAGTCCAACAGTTCTTGTTCCAGCCAAATATCGCAATACATGTAAAGTTGCATCCCAATGCACCTGTATAGGGTTAGAAACAAACTGACTCAATTGTTTTACCGAAAAACTCAAGTCAGGTCTGGTTAAATTTAAATACAACAAACGTCCAACCAAACGCATGTATTGTGCTGGGTCCGAATAAGGAACCTCAGTGTCACAAGAAAATTTATAACCACTTGGCAAAGGAGTAGATGCAGGCTTGGCCTCAAGGAGCCCTGCATCACTAAGTAAATTTGTTATATATTTCTTTTGAGTCAAAACCATGCCATTCAAACATCGAAAGATTTCAAGGCCAAGAAAATACTTAGCACTGCCTAAGTCTTTGATAGTAAATTCATTATGCAAATACTTCTTGACATCAAGAATCACTGCATCACCTGACCCTGAGATCAAGACATCATCAACATAGACAATTAGCATAAGAAAACAAACCCATAGGCAATCAATTTGTAAATTCAAGATTCCATTGTCTGGAAGCCTGTTTAAGTCCATATAAAGATCTATTTAATTTGCAAACTTGGCCAGTACTTGTTTTAGTGTATCCTTCAGGAGGTATTAAATATACATCCTCATCAAGAAATCCATGCAAGAAAGCATTATTAATATCAAGTTGATATAAACCCTAACACTTTGTGGTAGTAATGGCTAAGAAAACCCTAACTGTAACCAACTTGGCCACTGGTGAAAAACTGTCAAAATAATCAATTCCAAAAGTTTGATTAAAACCTTTAGCCATAAGCCTAGCTTTATACTTACCAAGAGAACCATCAGAATTAAACTTAGTTTTATAAACCCACTTAGTTCCAATTGCCTTCTTCCCAGAAGGCAAAACAGTAATCTGTCAAGTATTATTATTTTCGAGGGCAGCCAGCTCCTTATCCATGGTCTCTACCCACTCAGAAGACTTAGCGGCCTGCTTGTAGGTAACAGGTTCTGGAACAGAAGCTGTTCTTAGCCATAAAAGCCATATAAGTAGAAGCATAAGGAAAATTATTCTCAAAGCATAATGGATTGTGGTCAGTATTATCACTAGTTACTGTAAAGGTAGCATTACAGACATAGTCTTTCATCCACACAGGGACAGTCCTAGTCCTTTGACTTTCCCTAAGTTGTGGAACATCAGAAATATCAACATCACTAACCACAGGATCACTGGAAACTAAATGTTCAACAGGATCAGTATTTACGTCAGTCATATCTGGACCCTTATCAATATCAGAAGAACCAACAGAAGGATTCACATCATCAATGTAAATCTAAGGTGCAGTGGTGACAGAATCATTTAACTTCTGGTAAGGAAAAACATTCTCAAAGAATTTAACATCTCCGGAAACCAGTACAGTTTTAGAGTCCAGATTATACAATTTATATCCATTTTTACCACTTACATACCCCAACATAACACATTTGGAAGCTCTAGAGGAAAATTTATTCCTAGTTGGGCCATTATCTACAGCATAGCAAAGATATCCAAAGTGTTTAATACAATCATAAGAAGGCTCAACTTTCAGCAACCTATGATAGGGGGTGTCCCAGTTAATAACTCTACTGGGCAACCTATTAAGAATATAAGTAGCATAAAGCACACATCTCCCTAGAATTTAATTGGCATATTTGATTGAAACATTAAAGCCCTAGCAATTTGCAGCAAATGTTTGTGTTTAATCTCCACAACCCCATTCTGTTGTGGAGTATAAACACAAGTGGTTTGATATGTGATACCCTTGTCTTAGAAAAGAGTTTTGCAATTAGAATTTACAAACTCACTTCCATTATCACTTCTAACTGTTTTGACAACTTTACTATACTGTGTTTGCACAAAAGTTAAAAAGCTTTTGATAGTAGAAAAAGTATGATCTTTATAAGGCATTAAAAAGGTCCAAACACACCTGGTAAAGTCATCAACAATAGTAAGAAAATAATGGCAACCAGAATGGGTTTTTATCTTATAAGGGCCCCAAAGATCTATATGGATGAGATCAAATGACTCCTTAGAAGATATAGTACTTACTGGAAAGGGCAGCCTATGCTGCTTGGACCTTGGGCAAACATCACAAACAAGATTGTTAGAATCAACAGTTATAGGAATCTGCAAATGTTTCAAAGTTTCAGCAGATGCATGCCCTAGTCTAGTATGCCAAATATGACAGTTTTCAGTCTTCACAGAAAAACAGCTATTGTCTCTCTGCTACCTATTACAGCAGACTTAATTATTAGTACTTTCCTCAAGGGAATTACAGTTATCAAAAACCATGCCTTCAGAAACAACAGTGACATGATGAACATTAATGTCTACATTATCAAAAATATAAAGGTAGTTATAAATCTGTCCAGAAGCAAGAGTCTCCCTAATTTTCTGGACCTGCAAAGGCCAATGAGTTTTAGAGAACACAAACTCATTGTCAATACCATTTGTGACTTTGCTGACAGAAATCAAGTTAAATTTAAAAGAAGGTATGTATAGAACGTTCTCTAGAGTAAAATTATGGGACAACTTGACTGTTCCAATGAATTTAACATGATGATAGGTGCCATCAGGCAAATAGATAGGTATAGCACTTTCAGGTGCATGATAACTGGTAAACAACTCAATTTTGGAACAAATATGACTAATGGCACATGAGTCAATTATCTAATGATAAGGAGTAAGTTTATTAGAGCAGACCAGAACATTATTGCAGGAAGTACCTGAAAACTCAGAAGTAAAGTGCAACTGTTCTGAGCCTCCAGCCTTGTTGTCTTTGAAAAACTTTATCAATTCCTGCCTAATGAGATCAGACATATTTGCACCAGAAACATGAGAAACAGAATTGGTAGAGTCACGGTGCAGATCCAGTGGAGTCTTAGCTAAAGCATTAGCAACAGTTTTGAAAGACCTCTTAGAGGATCCAACTCCACTGGACCTGCTTTCTTTGTAAGCCATATACCAATCTGGTTCTCCAGTGAGTTTAAAACAAGTGTCAGTGTTATGAGAGCTGCTATTGCAGGTGTCACAGTGCCTCTCAGACTTGTCTTTCCTCTTATTTAGCCCCCTTCCCATACCATTCCCTCTATTGTTATTGACAAACTTAGTGAACATGACAGAATTATTTGTTACATCATTAAACGCAACATGAGCATCCCTCTGAGACTCAACCCTATATATGATAGAATAGGCTTTATTCACGGTGGGAAGAGGATCCATAACCAAAATCTGATTCCTAACAGCATTATAGGAATCATTTAACCCCATAAGAAACTGGATCAACATGTCAGAGGACTGAGATTCACTAATATAGCGAGAAACATCACAGGTATTTCCAGAAGCACAAGTAGGCGGATTATTCAGATTAGCAAGCTCATCCCAGAGTATTTTGAGGCGTTTAAAATAGGAAGCTAGAGAAAGGTTACCTTGAGCGATGGAACTCATATCTCTTTTCAACTGATACAACAACGGTCCATTACACTGGCCCTACCTTTGCTCAAGATCCTCTCAGAGCTCTCTAGCAGTGGTGGCATAAAGGAAGCTTTGATGAACCTCTGGCGCTAGGGAGTTGAGGATCCACGCTTTGACCGTGCTATCCACTCGTTTCCAGGACTTGTAAGTAGGATCGTCAGCAGGTGGTAGATCTATGGTTCCATCAACGAATCCAAGTTCCATCTTGGATTCCAGGGCAATCTTCATCGTTCGCCGCCAGGTAAGGTAGTTCTTACCGTCCATAGTGACAGTAACCACAGAGAGCGGCGAAGAGTCGCTGTTAGACATACTGAGAGACTCATCTTGAGGAGATGAAGTAGAAACAACGGCTTTGTTCTTGTTGTTAGTACTCATATTTAACAGAGACGCCGAAAACCAGGAAAAACATAGCAAAACGAAGCGAAAAACGTAGATTTAGAAGAAGAAATGAGTAAATCTTCAAGCAAAACGGAAGAACAGAGTAATCTTCAAGTAAAACGGCTGGATCTGGAGCAACCTACTCTAGATACCATGAAGAAACTAAGGAATGAGGAAGAATGAAAAACGGCGCACAGCGGAAAAACGAGAGAATTAGGGTTTCAATATGAGAAATCAATTACTGAGAATGAAAGTTAAGTTTACAAAGGAATACAAGTAGCCTATAAATAACACGTGTCCAACGGCTAGTTGGGGAGCGTGTCAAAAACGCTATATACACAAAGCAAGAGTAACACAACTCTTAATACAAGTAAAAAAGGAAAGAAAAGAAAAGGTAAATATTCCAACAATATTTTCATTTATCACTCCAAAGTTCCAAACTGATCATAAAACTCAAGACACTCATAATCTATTATATGCACAGAGAGAGACAGAGAGATGCTATGCCCCTTTATTTAAATTATTGACAACAATGGAATTTTTCTGGGAGTACATCATTTACATTAAGATATTAAAAATACATTCTGTTTGAGCTTCATTATTGAGCTATATCTTCAACAAAGGAAGGACATATTACACATTTAATTATTGAAATAAACAAGGTTTATTATGTATACTTAGAGGCACTGTGAAGGCCAGATTCGTTTACGGTACTCTGCCAAAGCCCACAATGGGAAAATATTTCTGTATTGTGCATAGTGCAACATACAGTTCTTCATGTACACTCCCATTATGTCCTGCAAATTATTATGAATTCTTGAATTTCAGATTCTACATTTTAAAAGTTTGAACGAAAAAATAGAGGAGTTGCTGAATATTTTACCTGTTGTGGAGAACCTCCATCGTCCAACTGTGAATTAATGAGCAACTTTGCTGCTCTGTGTAGAGGCGTTGGATCTCTCTCAGCTTGTCCACCATACATAAGACCAAGCATAGCCCATGATGTTTGGATCAAATTTGTCCGGTTTCCTTCCAATGGTATGTATTTCTGTCAAAACATCATCAATTATCAAATTAAACCTAAGTAATCTGGTCTGAAGAAATGGTCTTTTTAACATGGATAATTACACTTATACACCCTCAACTATGGTTTCACAAATTATGAAAACTTTCCCAGTTAAGGAAAACGCATATTCATTGAATTTTGATGATTTTCTCCAATTTTTTATTAATACCCTGTTTTGTTCTTGCCACACTGATGAATAGCTGACAACGATAATACGCATTCGGACAAACCTCAAGGCATGTGAAAAAGTTTTTGTACTTTCTCAAGTTTCGGGGGGAAGTTTTTGTAATTAAGCTAAACTTAAGGATATGTCAATGCCATTAACACTTCAAATTATAATTATAATTACCAAGCTTGGACACGACTCTAGACTTTCTCCCCATCCCCCTTCTTCATTTTGCGTATCCAAGTAAAACTTGACTGCTTTTCTAACAGCTTCGCAGTTTTCATAAGTCCTTCCTGCAGCAGCAAATCCTCCAAGCACGAAGCATGTTCCGTATAGGAAGCATATTCCCCAGTAGCCATACCTATATGATACGCTCAAAATTAAATTATTGAAATCAATTGATGAAGTGTTATTAAATCACTAAGTTTTAAAACTGACCATGATCCATCAGGCCATTGTCTCCCTTCGAGGAAGTGCAATGCCTTCGCCACAGAGTTCTCAATTTCTTTCTCCCTGTGACCCGGATGCAGACGCTTGAATAATAAAAGGGCTTGTATTATACAAGCTGTGCATTCGACATGCCTAAAAATGATAAAAAAATATATAGAGGTTAGAGTACTCATGTATGGGTAATTCTCATCATGTCCTAATTTGAAAAGTTTCAAAAAAAAAAATTCGGATCTTACTCTCGCTCGACGACTATGTCAGCAAATAATTCAGAGGGGTTCAAAACCTGAAACAACATCAAATGACAATTTTCTAAGAAAAATATTTCGAATCTATGATATGGAGTGTAATATTATTATGCAAGATAATGGTTACCTCCAGATATGGTTGTGGAACTGGGGGTTCCCATATAGCAAATCCACCACCTATAGGACTCTGCAAACACACAATTTTGAGTAAAATAGTTAATACATGTCTAATTAAATCTATATAATTTTTGTGCTTCAATATTCTGTGCAGATATATTCTTACTTGCATATAAAGCAGTACATTGACAGCATCATATAATCGCTGGACATCAGCTTTTTCCCCTGCTAACTCAGTTGGCATTTGTGACAGCAAAAGCAAACACTGAAAAATAAAATTTTACCATTTTTCAGTCTTATTTTTCTGAAGTAGAAACAACAACCTAAAAGAAGAACAAAACCAAAAATACCTTAAGAGATTCAGCTGTGCAATCAGACACAACCCAGCCTTGATCTTGGTCAGAGAAAGTCCATGCACCTTTAGTGAAATGACGATACATGGCTTTATAATCACCCGATGGATTTTGCTTCATCTACATTATCCAAACAAAAATTTCATACACATGTAATTTAAGAAACAAACAATTTTGAAATATCCTTGTTTTCAGTTCTTGAAACAAACCTGAGATTCTTTGATATAAAAGTGCGCCTTTTTAAGAGCGTCGCCGTATTCCTCAACCATACCAGTTGACATAACAGCTTGAGTAGCCAGAGCAGAGTCCCATATTTGGCTTCCAAAACTCTACAATTACGAGGGAATAGAACAATTTTAGTTCAAAGTTGTTTGAATCATATTTTGATAATTATTTTACCATATAATATTTAAGAAACAAATTAAATATTTACCTGCATTTTCATTCCATCTTCAGCAAGCCACAGATAATCAGGGACTCTAGCCAAGTGATGCTTGAACTCATCACCATTTGGATCATGAGCCCACCAGCACATCATCTGCAAACTCTGTACCAAGAAACATTGTACCATCAGTATCATGCAATAATTAATCAACAATTGAAGAAGAAATAGCCTCTTTTTTTTTTTTTTTTTTTCATACTTTTTCGACACAGCCAATGGTAATATATCTGGTCTCCTCGGATCCATATCGCATATATTTGATGGTTTTATCAAGAGCCTTTTGCCTGATTTTGTTTAAAGGCCAACGCCTCATCAAGGGCTCGGTGCAATAGTTGAGCGTATCCCATAACAAATCTTGTATGAATGTGTGCTCATAGTAAACATCTTCCTGTTACATAGTTAAATCTTAATTACATATATATTCGAAATAATATTTTTTTGAACATTTCAAGTATTAATTCAGGTTGCACGAACCTTGCAACAGTCATGACGAGCCTTATTCCAGTTAATTTCACTATAAGGTTTAACGTGAATTTCATTTCTGAGGGATAAAACTAGGTTTGTGAGTGGTCCATGGTATTTTCTGCCGTAGAGGTAAGACATGGGCATGTAAGTTGTGCGGCAATAACACCACATCTTTGCTGCATTTATTAGACATGTTAATTAAAAGAATGTTAGATACCAATCTATATAAAATTAAAAATATTAGTTTTAGAGAACATATAGCATCTTTCTTCAAAATTTTACCTGGATGGTAAGGTAAAATTGAAGGGAATAGCCAGAATTCCGGGGGAAGTGGGTTGCAGCCATCCCAGTCGTACACACCAAGAACCTGATCCAATTAAAAATATTAACACGGAAAAAGAAAATTTGCACTAAGTTTTCAATTTTATTCTAAAAATAATAAAACAAAAACACATGCCACCTCTTCACAAATTATTACAAATTTAAAATCAGTTGTAATCGGCAACTAGCAAAAGTTTGTCACGCAGTCATATTCTCAAATTCAAGATTATTTTACAAAATGGGTTGTCCCTAACGTACTAGAATTAATTGTCAGTATAATGTAGGAAAATTGTTATATTATGAAATTAATTACCGAAAGATAGGTTTTTCCCCAGGAGGGTATTCCAGTGGCTCCGCCATGATCAAGTATCCATTTCCGACCTCTTGCAACAGCACCATTACCGTCATCAGGTCCCTCCCCCAGCAATCGCAAGGCAACATAACTAAGTGCTGAACCAATCATTGTACTGTGCCCTTCTATGTAAAATCCCCATCCGCCGTCCTCATTCTGTGCACATTTACCATATGTTAATTGCATACTTTAAAGCTATGCATATTACATATATTTACTGATCACTCCTTTGATATGAGTGTCATTAGTGGTTTATTAGTGTCACTAAATAAATATGAATATAATATATTGCTAATTTTATAAAAATACTACTATTCATATTTTCTTTTTTCTCAAACAGTGTACATGCGAGTAGTTAATCGAGATTGCATAATTGGTTAGCGTATTAAGCACCTGATGGTTGTAGATGTAGCGGACCATCTCCTTCTTGTGTTCTGAGGTCAAAACTGTGTTGATCGCACCACTGATGTACAATGCAATAAGCTGTAACACCAAACCATGTATATATTTTGTAAGTGCATAATTTAATTTAATTCTTGTACTCTGTCTAAGAACAGTTCAGAATTAAAATTGATACCAGTGGAGGTGTGAAGAACATCGGTCCAGCATTTTCAGCAGGCCAGTGGCCGTCACTAGCCTGGACTGCCCTGGCTAACCTCAGAGCTTTGGTGACAGCAACCGTGGCTGTTTCGTAGGTAATCTCTTCATTGTCTCCGACTCTAACAGGCGGTATGTTGAGATCAATTCCGCTTTCCTTCTTAAGCTGATTTCTCATGAACAAATCTCCACATGAATGGTATCCCTTTTTCCTGTTTTCTTGAAACTCATCACGAGCCTTTTGAAATTCTTCGCGCTCTTCCGGTGTTCCACCATTTGGATCGTATTCCCAAATTTGTCTGCCTACGAAATTGTTTGTACTATAAAGATACGGCCCTTTCCCTTCGGCAATCTTCAGCTTCCACATTTTTAATTGAATTACTATGTATTCTGCATTTATATAATCTCACAAAATTAGTGAACTCATCAAATAATGCCTTGCCTAATCTTCAAAGTGTTTGAAAAGGTGAAAGAAATAGTTAGGTAGCATGGCGGTAACGCCACAAAAGTCCGAAGCATAGTGAAAAGGCATTAAAAATCCCCAAGTTGACACGGAATTGGACTTTTGTCGCTTTCCATATTACGCCGCGGATGATAATAATAATAATAATAATAATAGCAGCGTTGTATGATCTGTACAACGCATTTCTGTGTTTGATGTAATGTTAAGCAATTTCCATAAACAAGTAAATAAATTAATGAAACAAACAAGAATTGGGTGAAATTGTTAAAAAAAATATCTTTCTTTAAAATAATGACCAAGTTTGAATTCTTCTACTCATTTAAAGGTGTGTATTAAAAAAATAACAATGATTTTCTTTTTTATGCGGGATTTTGAAAACAAATTATTGTTCTTAATCGCATCTTTTCTCATTGAAAACCATTTAACAAAAGTCTATTGAAATGATCACCAAGAGACATTTAGATTTTATTGCTATATAAACATGCTAATTCAATCATAATTTCCCCCAAAAAAAAAAATTTCATTGTTATATATGTCATCCCAAACTGATCAAAACACACACATAATACATACTAGTAAATGCCGCACACTCATTGCGTGTGCAAATAAAAATAATACTATTATTAAATATATTAAAACTAATTTTTATATTATATATATTCTATAATCAATTTTAATATAATTATTATATTACAATAAATATAAAATATAAAATATAAAATATAAGGAGAAAAAGATAAAAATTATACATTAAAGAAAAAAAAAATTGAAGTCGAGACAGAGAAAAGTGAAATAATGAAGATGGTGTTGGAGCAGTAAATAAATAAAAAAATAATTTAAGAGTTCAATGAATGGGGAAGAGATTAAGAAAAAAAACTGTTGAAATACGTACGTAGAATTTGTGTCTGAAAAATAAAGAAAAAAGAGTCCATAAATTCAGAGATAATACGTTAATAAATAAAAAGAAAAGAAAAAAATTAAAAAGTCAGGGGCAAAAAAGGAAAGAGTCCAAGACACCACATTTGCCCCTGACACTTAATAATATAGTATAGATTATATACATGACCTGCACATACACACATGAACGTGCGCGCGCACAAACACACATATATATATATATGCACAAACATACGCACAGAGAGACAGAGAGAGATGACCTTATCGCAAAGAACTGGAGCCTGGGAAGCTGAAGCAATTTTAATAGTGGTTGGATCAGGCACTAAACTGCTAAGATAAAATCTTGGAACATGATAGGAAAAGTTTGAGTTCTGAGAAACGAAGGAAGCAGAAGGATGCTATTTATAGAGGAAAATATAAATACAAAGGGTTCATCAATGACGACTCAGGAAGTAAGTTCACACTAGGATGCCACTTTATTTAAATAATCAATAATAATGAAATTATTTTAAGAAAATACTTTTTAAAAAAAATGTTAGTTGGCGTCTCCTTTCCGTGAACTTGCTACATATATAAGGAATCTGAAGGATATGAAGCTGCCATTTTGGTCTCAATTGAATGAGCCAATCCAATTTTGCAGGCCTTAATCTCCTAATTTATAAATACTCAACTAATTTAAATTCCTTGTTTTACATGTGATTGCCACTGGCAAGATCATTGACTTTAAAATTGGTAGGTGACGGTTAACTCCAATTTAATTTGATAAAATTAATATAACAAAGAACCATATTTTTCATTTATATTTCTGAAAATTTTAAGAAAATTAATCAATCAGATAATAAATATAATAACGTTATCATATAATTAAATGAGATTTCACTTTAATTTAAAGTTGGAACTCTCATTAGACTTAGAGCCATCAAAATAATAAATATGAAAGTTTTCTCATCTTAGAAGCGGGGAATATCAGGACACAAATCAGACAACCTGTCGAGTAAATCAAGTTTATATTATAAAAGAGTTATTTACATCATACTCTCTGTGTTAGGTGAAATAGGTAAAAAAAATTCTGTGTTACAAAAATTAACGCAGAAAATCCTGTGTTTTCAAAATATTTGCATGACGAACCCTGAAAATTTCTAATATTGGTAGAATACTAATTTTCTCTATTTATTGGATGCGAAATAACTAATTTAACCTTTTATATTATAATATAGATTATCTCATATCTCTCTATATATAATTTTTTATACTTGTTTATACGGTTCTTCATGCAATTTTTATTTTGTACAGGGTTTCGGTGCATATAAAAAAAGAGTTTCGGTGCATATAAAAAAATATTGAACAATACAGAGAGATTTAAGATGATGTATATTATAATATAAAAGGTTAAATTAGTTATTTCGTATCCAATAAATAGAGAAAATTAGTGTTCTACAAATACTAAAAATTTTCAGGGTTCGGCATGCAAATATGTTGAAAACATAGGGTTTCCTATGTTAATTTTTGTAACACATGGCTTTTTTTGTCAATTTCACATAACACAGGGGGGGTATGGTGTAAATAACTCTATTGTAAAATACTAAAATAGTATCATCACATGATCGACGTTAGACAAATTATTGCCAAGTGTTAATAAAATACGCCGATATGATATTATGCACTAAAATCTTTTCAAGAGGACAAAACTTTGATTGTGAAAGAGAAGAATAATAAGGCTATCCATATCTCCTTACGCTCTATAAAATCTTAAAAATATAATTACAGGAAGGTCGAGTACATGAGCTTCATTTTCTTTTAATTTTTATTGTGACGATGCTTATAAATAATCTTTTATGATTGATGCTTATAGATAGATAATCTTTTATAACCAATGGACGTTCACGTACATATCTTGTATATATGCTATGATTTTTCCAAATATTAAATGAAATAGAAGGTGATGTATAACTATAAGGAGAATATTCCAATTATACATGTTCAAACAAATCAAAATATTTTAAACACAACACATAAAATGGCTTATAAGCACGTTAATTAAATAAGAAATATAATATCAGCATATTTAGAGGATAAAAACATGATAGTCAAGTTGACATAGTATTTAAATTTAATACAATGTATTACTGCAACTCTTGCGATTATAATAATTAAATATACCTGATATATGAATGCTAATTACCAGAAGCCAAGCTAAGCCCACTCTGGTATCTTAACTTGTTAAAGGAAAGAAAGATGTAAGCTTCATTTTTCAGCTTATAGTCGACATTCCACTTATATAGATGAAAGAATTAGGTGAATTTATAAAAATGGTGTGTGGTTTCTTTGCATATTGCATTTTTGGTGTACTTTTGAAAAGTATTGTAACTTTAGTGAATCCGCTTTTTGAAAGAAAAACGCACTAAAGTTCGAAAAAACCCGAAGAATTATGGGAACGCAGACTTTGTGCTTCATTTTTCAGCTTCGGAGGCCAGATTGAAATTTTATGGTACTAAGTGCTTGTAGCTTTCTTCAAAAAACGGATTACACCAAAGTTACAATACTTTTCAAAAGTACACCAAAAGTACAATATACAAAGAACGGATTACACCAAAGTTACAATTCCGCTTTTTCAAAAAATGGATTACACCAAAATTACAATACTTTTCAAAAGTACACCAAAAATACAATATACAAAGAAAAACGCATTAAAATTAGAAAAAACCCGAAGAATTATGGGAACGCAGACTTCGTGCTTCATTTTTCAGCTTTGGAGGTCGGATTGAAATTTTATGGTACTAAGTGCTTGTAGCTTTCTTCCAATCTGCAAGCTTTATTCCGTGAGGATTTTTCATAAATAATATTTAAATTAAATCGGATTCGTAAAGTGTTATTGAAAGTGGACGGGTTAAAATTTTATTATAGAACGCCAAATGGTTTGGCGTTCTTTCATTTTTTTATTATTTTTTTAACGGGGTCGCCATATAATATGGCAACCCAATGAAAAAAATTTTTTTTTTTAATATTTTAATTAAGGTTGCCATATGGTATGGCAACCGGATGAATTTTTTTTAATATTTTATTAAAGGTCGCCATATGATATGGCGATCACATTAAATTTTTTTTTTTTTTTTTAATATTCTAATGACTTTAGGTTAGTTTGTAAATTAATTTTGGAATCTGGCATAAAGAACAAAGAGCACAAATGATGAGAGATTTTCAAGAATAATATTATTTTTACTCCGATTTAATAAAATAATATCGCTTTGAGGAGTATTAAAATTTTAATACAAGTCGCGGGTGAGATCCGAATCCCGTAGCTCAAGTTATAGCTAAAAAACGAATCAAATAGGGTAAATGGGTCATATGGACTAAAATTTGCTTCGTCGGAGGTTTAAATGGCATCGAAAAAATATGAGGTTTGTTTCATTGGATCCGAATCGTCAAAACGAGTCCAACGGAAAAGAGGAATTCAAATCCGAATCTCGTAGCTCAAGTTATAGCTAAAAAACGAATCAAATAGGGTAAATATTATATTTGAACGAAAATGTTGTTTTGACGATTCGGATCCAATGAAACAAACCTCATATTTTTTCGATGCCATTTAAACCTCCGACGAAGCAAATTTTAGTCCATATGACCCATTTACCCTATTTGATCCGTCTTAATAGAATAACTTTAAGTTGACTAGCACAAAAAGAAAAAAAGTCGACTAGCACAACCATGAAATTTGTAATTATTATAATAGGAAGATTGTACGACTCAACAGTTCGACTGTAGCACTCGAGGTTGTTCCTTGGTGGAATGGTTTTTCCACGTGTAGTTCATTAGTTAGCGAATTTAATGAAATGTAATGGTGCGTCAACTTTGGGTTGCTATTGTTTTCGCTTTTCACAAAAGATGAATACCTGGTGGTGGGACTTTAATAACCCCGAACTGTATCGGACATTAATTAATGCACATAATAATTAATTCAACTGATTACTAAGTCATACGTTGCCTATTAGTACAGTACAGTCTTAGCTATTTCATTTAACATTAAATTATGTTTATATAAATATTAGGCAAAAAAATTAGTCCAAAGTTTGTAATTTTGATAATTTTTATTTTGTGTATTTTAAAATTTGTAATTAAGTCCGGTAAATTTTAAAATTTATGTCCGATTTTTCAGGAAAATTTATTAGTTGTCGAAATTAGCCATGTGGCAGCAACTTGGCAAGATAACATGACAAAAATATTTTACTTGTATAAAAAAATTATTATATATGTGACATATCTAATAAAAAAATTTAAATAGAAAATATAATTATATTTGAACGAAAATGTTGTTTCGTTCAGGAGAGCCTATAAAAATGTAACTCGCTCAGACAACTGACTTCTCTTCAATTGAAAAGAATAACCAAACCAACCCAACCAATTGGTCAATCTCAGAGATCTTATCGGCTTGGCAAACAGAAGACGGATGACCACAGTCCTATGAAAATCTCTACGTACTTGTTCCAGTTCATGACTTTTGGTTCGCATGTATGGGAGCAGCTCAAAAAAAAAAAAAGAGTTTGGCTCGGCCTACATTCAAGCAAGGTTTGAGCTGTTTGAATTCGGACATAAATTACAAAATTTTAGAACTTACAAGACTTAATTGCAAAATTCGAAACGAACATAACCAAAATTACAAACTTATAGGATTTAATTATAAATTTTGAAATAAATAGGACTAAATTGTTAAAATTATAAACTTATCGGACCAAATTTACATTTTTACCTAAATATTTTCCCCGCACCTAATAACATAATTTGTCTTGTTTTCCGCAGTAACGTAGAAGAACGAGCCAATGTTTACAAGTCAAAAAAAAAAAAGATTATTTATTTCAAACTGATGTAGGAAAATATAGAGATTAAACCACATGTGACATATTGTACATCTCCAATTCTCCATCACAGCCGACTATTTCTTCTCATGTAATAAAAGTCTTAGTATTAAAGTAAAATAATAATAAAAAGTCTTAGTCAAATGAACACGGTTAGCAATATTGCATTTGAGTAAGCAGTTTACGCCCGAACAACTCCACAACCACGAGGTTGGTGGACATTGTCATAGAAAATAATTGTGTTCAAATTAGAATATATAATATCTCATTGGACTTAATTAAGTGACTAATTATATTTAATTCAGTAGCACAAATATGTTGACTGCAAGATTTCTTGTGTACAAACAAAAAGTATAATTAATTAGTTGGCAATTTTATTCAACAATGACTTTTTTTTTAAGAAAAATCATGCTTGTTGGTTCCCCAATTATTACCATTAAGATTTAATTTCACGACCTATCTATTTACGGGTACAGATATTTACTATTAAGTTATTAACTTTTATCATTCCGATTACGTGTGGAAAAGGTGAATAAAAACATTTTGAAGTATATTCCCACTCATCAGATTATGACTTACCCTCCACCCTTACTTGCCACACAATTTAATTTTTGGTTCTATAGTCTATTTTTATGGGTCGAGACGATTCACTTAGGATGTAAAGCTTTCTCCACCGATGGTAGTTTCATTCTCAGTTACTCAAATTCGAAATCTCTTATTAAGTTAGTATAACACTGAACCGCTAAGCTACACTAGTCGGTGGTCCACACAATTTAATGCAAGTAAATATTTTATTGCTCATATAAACTTCATAATTATAGATCTGGTTTAATTAATGCCTGTCTTGTATAATATATCTTGTTAAAGAACATGACAACAAGGCACTGGTTTGGTTGTATCGAAATGATAGATCACCATTCAATTCACATGTTTAACACTTGACATATATATATATATTGTGATCACCAATTTATTATTACACATGATTTATACCAGTAATAGTTGTAAATATATAGAATATAGTAATTACAAGAAAATAATTGATGGTATAATTTTAAATATTATTTTTTGCCACTATTAAATTATTTTATGTGCTTGAGCTCAAGTCGCGCTGATACGACTCGAGTTTTGCAAGCCAAGGAAAAGATATACTAATTTATATGCTGTGCATGATTGACCCTTGCTTCATTATATTATAGGCAGAACAGAAAAAAAAAAAAAAAAATCATACAATTGACTTAAATGATTTATATTAAAAAACTTTTAAAACTATAAGATTAAATCAAGGTACATATATACTACATAGTTTGGGTGAAAGACGTTTATCCACAATTCTAATCTCTAATTTTGTGTATGAAATTTTGGGCACAAAGAATCTTTAAATTTTCTAATCAATTATTCATCATTTGAAATTAAATACCTAGTAATTTAGTGAGGAAATCAGTAATTATATAAATACGAAAGAAACTAAAAAAAACCATGTCAATAAAAAAGAGGCAAAAAAATTACCGTAGTGTTCAAGTCTAGCAATTAATGAATTAAATAAAATCCATGAAAATCATAAATCAGTAGTTTCTGATATTCTGATCCTTTTCGTAGGATTGATTTATTTACGAGGTTACAACTCACAAGTTGGCGTAGTACAGCCAATTAATATTGTTGGTTTTCATCAATCCTTTGAAATGTAAGTATAACTAACTGGGCATTGCAATTAATATTGTTGGGTTTCATCAATCCTGTGAAACGTTGTAGCTACTAGCTACGCTCCAGGTGGAGTTTAGTTCTTTCTATGGGACAAAAGAGAAATCTTATGAAATGGATTCGTAGGATTAATTTGTTTATGGAACGCAATTTGCAATTAATATTGTTGCGTTCCATTTAATGCTCATCTCTCTTACGTGTTCGGACAGAAATTGCGACCCTATGTTGTGGCAGTTTTATTTATTTTCTAGCCTTTAATCCTATGAAATGCAAGTATAACCAGACTTAACTGAAAAATAAAAAATAAAAAAACCTTGAATTTAATTGAAAAGGCCAAAAAAAAAATAAATAAATAAAATCTATAAAAAAAATTAATCCAAAAAATCCTATATTTTTTTATTTTTTTCACACCATCCCCTCATTCCATTTAGTCAACAAAGGGATGTATTTTACCCAAATTACACCTCAATGTACATACAAACAAAAGGCTATGATTCATCCATTACATAATAATCATATTAACAAATTTATACATAATGTATATTAATAAAGGGTATGTATATGTAATTAATATTTAACATATACATAATGTATATTAATAAATTAACAAATTTAGATGACATTGTATATCATTTTTTTATAATTATAATATAAATATATTTATTTATATTATTAGAAAGTTCATATAATATTATCATTATATATATATATATAATTAATATTTAATATATAAAAAATATATATTAACAAATTAACAAATTTAGATGACATTATACATCATTTTTTCATAATTATAATATTATATATATAAACTTTTTAATATTCAAAATAATGTAAACTAACCCAACCCAATATATGATATTATAATGATTATAAATTAAAGAAATAATTACATTCAACTACCCTATATTTAGGCCTAATTACAACGTAATCCATGATTGTTTAGAAATTACATCTTAGTCCCTAACTTTGTTAATATTTGTAATTAGACCTAATTTTTGTAAACTTTTAGGGATGATTTTGCCTTTTTGATCATATATTAAATGTAACACTCATAAAAGCTTTAGGGGCATAAGTATACTTTTAAAAAATTCGTTAATGGATTTCAAGAAAACAAGAAATATAGGGACTATATTGTAATATTCAAAAGAATAGAGACCGGCTTGTAATTAGACCTAAATTGCAGGGTAGTCAGATGTAACTCACCTTAAATTAAAATTTTAAAAAAAATAAAGAAAAGGGCCTATCCACACAGTTGTCGGAACACCACTCCCCAATCTGCCCAGTCGTTTCCACCGCCACCTCGCTCCACCACCACAAAGATCTGGCTCCTCAATCACAGCCACAGCCACTGTCACCGCCCTTCTATGCTGTCGATCGACAACTTTTTCAGGCGAAGTGTTGGGCGGTGAGTTTCGCCGGAGAAATACATTTTTTAAGCTGGATTTTCTAGACGGTTTTTTTGCCGGAGATTTGTCGAGTTCTGCCCTCCAAATCTACTGCCGCCGCCGCCCCTTCCAACCTTGACGAGCAGATCCGCTACCCCATCTTCTCTGCCCAAGTTTGCCATCCTTATGAATTCTTATCTTAAACCATACTTTCTATGGATGAAAATAGGCATGAAGATGAGGAGAATCCGAATCATATCTTACCTTGGAAGAAGAATGGATGATGGTTATACTTGAGCTCAAAGATGAGTGGTCAAAATTGGGGTTTCTTGGAGCTTCTTCTCTTTTCTTCCTTGGTTGATGATGATCGAACATAAAGAAAGAGAAAGGAAAAGAACTCAGCTATTAAGGTGAAGAAACGGGTCGAGCTGAGTCCGGAAGTGATTAAAACGAATAGGG
The DNA here is from genome assembly GCA_037501455.1 of Lantana camara. Classification (NCBI taxonomy): domain Eukaryota; kingdom Viridiplantae; phylum Streptophyta; class Magnoliopsida; order Lamiales; family Verbenaceae; genus Lantana; species Lantana camara. The sequence continues at coordinate 3,021,755 of CM074856.1, read as the reverse complement.
TTGAGCTATAAGGGTCATGCTGGCTGAAATTCGCTTCGTCGGAGGTTCAAACGATATCGAAAAGATATGAGGTCAATTGCATTGGGTCCAAGTCGTCGAAACGAGCCCAACGTCATAGACGGGTCTTGAATCCGAGTTTTCGAGCTCAAGATATTCACAAAACAGTTCGGGGTGGTCTATTATTCAAATAGATCCCTAAACTTTCAAAAGGCGTGACAACTAAGCTCAAAGCCTATTTCAATTAAGTTCATAACTTTCAAATAAGTTGCAATTAAGCCAAGCCCACGACATACGTAAATCATGTAATTTCATTAAATTAACATAAGATTCATGCAATTCATAATCTTACTAGTCCGATCATATATTCAAATTTCAAATCAAAGCACAAACACATTTTAGACAAATAATTCAAATTATAATTGAATTCAAAACATATAAATGAAATTAAATTCATATAAAACATAAATAATTACACACGTATCGCGTACCTGTACGTACAAAAACGCGGGGTGTCACATAATTTTAATAGATAGACACACAGATTTTAATTCCGTCCAATTCCTTCTTATTGACAACATCCCCAACTTTTGATAACAGATTCAATATTTTAGTTCTGACACTGTAACGCCCCGATTTTCATTTATTAATATTTATGTCTAAAATAATTTTATAAATTATATTTTATAGTATTTTTATGAAATTCATATTAAACTTATAATTTATCCCAAAACTTGAAAATGTTTATTTCGTGAATTAATTACCGAAAATGATTTAATTGTCAACTTGGCCCTATATGTTCATTCTTTTAAATTTAGGGACCCAATTGCATGAAACCTTTAAGGACTAAAGTGATCACTTTCTAAACTTGATATCCTCAATTGCATAACTTATGGTATTTGGAGGATTGATCATCAATATTACAATATTTCCCTAGACATGTCGGTATATACATCTCTCCCTTGTTCTTCACTTTCATTTCATCAAAAATCATCCTCTATTTGCTCCCTTGTCTACCGAACCAAAACCCCAAGAAAAGGGAGAGGGATTTCATTGATTTCATCCAAGCTTCCAAGGAAATTGCATGCTTAGGAGCTCAATCATCTAGCTTCATCATCTTCTTCCATTTATTTTCATCTCAAGGTATATATGAGCATATATATGATTTCTTGATAATTATACATGAGCTAGGGTTTGAGGATTGCATGCTAGATGAACTCCTTGTTGTGCAAAGCATGATTAATTGATCATATCTTGAACTATGGCATGAGTAATTCATGAGATTCTTGAATAATTGATATGAATGATCAAGTATGATCATGGGTGTGGAATCTTGAATTCTTGATGATCTTGTGTGTTTTGAGTGTTTAAGTGTTAGGATATTATTTATTGAACCTATATGTATTATATTTCCAGAAAAACATGAATTGGTTGATTGAAAATGGAATTTTGCTTGCTTTGTTGATCATTCCCGTAGCCTCCCCTGTTTTTCCTCTGTTCTTCACATTTGCAGAAACAGGGAACGGCCGTTCCCAGCCTCAAGGCGTTGTGGGAACGGGCGTTCCCACCTTTTCAAATGATTTGGGCGGCCGAACATGGGAACGGCCGTTCCCATTTTGGCCTTGAGCCGGAAGGGCCGTTCCCAGCTTGCGCGCGTTTTAAAAGGGGAAAACGCTGGTATGTTTTGGGAGGAATGGGAACGACCGTTCCCATTTACAAAGGCACCCCGGAACGGCCGTTCCCACCTCGCTGACAGAACAAATGTGACTGCATAAAATTACATTTTTAGCCCCTCGATCCAACGACTTCTTTGACCCCGAATTGCTGTAATATGTGCTAATATGATGTGAAACAACATGTTATCATACCACATTGCATTTTCGTGGTCATCTCGATACATTTCCGCCGTTCGTCACTTTTTGGGCATTTTAGGTCATGTCTCATGTATTAGCGTCGTGTTTACACAGGTCACGAGGGTAGGGACGAGGAGCAAGCACCGTAGGCCGTGCCTACTTGTCTTTTGTCGGTTTAGGTGAGGTTTAATTGTTAGTTACATAGAACCGTATACCCCGTATGTGATATTTTGGCCAAAATAGTATTTACATTATACCTTCTATAAATCATTGATCATTTCAAGCCAGGTTCAAGTAAGCAAGCAAGCAAGCAAGTCAGGTATTGTTTCATGCATGTTTAGGCGAGTAGCATGACGGTTTGGGCCCGAGGGTAGTGACTAGAGCCAACCGGGAAAGCAAGGGCTGACGGGTAACTCTGGCGCTATTCTCACCATGTTAGGGGTCACCCCTGAATCCACTAGGAGATTAGTGGAGGAAGGAGCTCCGGGCTTAGGGATTCATGTACCCTCTGCTCAATGAGATTGGATGTTGGGGCCTTGCAATCCCTTCATCAAACCGGAGGGAAAAGGAGACTGGGGACGAGTCCGGCACCACGGATGCGCCTCGGGTTATTGCATGATTGTCATTTCATGAACGTGTTATATGAGTACACTATCGCACGATTGCACGATAAGTGAATTGCATGATCACATATTGACTATTAAACAAGCAAGCAGGTTCATGTTCATTGGGAGATCGGTTGGAGACCGCCCTTACTCGCCGGGGCCATGTATTGATTGATTGCATGAAAACGAACAAGTAATTAATACTGGTAGTTGTAATCTCGGGCGAGTTTATGTTATTGTGAACTTATATTACTTTAATTATAAAAACCTTACCCGAGGTTATAACTTGCATGTGATTGCGCTCTATATATATTTATGGCCCTCACTCAGTCTTCGGTAGACTGATACTTCACTTTTCAGGTGCTTGAGAGCCGGTCGTGCTAGGCGGGAGTTTGGTCCAGTCTTGCATTGTCACGAGTCTAGCCGTGCACCACCATGTATATATTTTACTACTTCTCATGTCATGTCTATTGTTATTACATTTGGAATACTTGATCATGTATAAGAGATGATAATGTATTGATAATTAGTTTGGTATCTATACGTATCTAGCTGATAAATATGGTACCTATATGTATATATATATGAATTAAGGCTTCCGCTTTTAAATTGTTGTGCATTGGTTTTGTATTGCTTTGGGGTTTAGTCCCGCCTAGCTCGTCTTTTCTTTTCTTTGTCACCCATTCGCTATAGGTTAGTTCATGTACGGATTGTCCATTTCGTATGTGGATCGGCCTATAGTGCGGGGGTGTGGTATCCCTACGTATAGGGGTGCTACATCCGAGGTGGTATCAGAGCCCGGTTGCAAAACCGAGGTTCTAGTGTCGTGTCGTGTCAAGTCTAGGTCGAACAGCATAGGATTAATTGTTGATTGAGAGTCTTGCATATTATTTGAGTTCTTTGAATTAATTAGATTATTTGACAACCTGTGCTTTGCATTGATTGTTGCAATTTATTGTTACTTATCTGATCTTGAATTCTTTGAAATTATGTGCTTAATGTGTTTTATTTTAAACTTTGCTACATTACTTATTGCATTTATATTAAATCTTAGTGGTGAGCATTAATTATGTAGCTATTATGTGACACGAGCATGCCTCACCTGCATGCATTTGTTTCAATAAAAGTTGTGAGTTACAGGTTGTAGACAGAATATCAAACCACGGCCAGTTGCTCTATAATTTTGGGCTACTACCGAATTTGAGAAGGGTGTGCAAGTTGAGGCTAAAATTTGGACGTCGAAGGAAAGCCAATTAATTATGTCCGATTGAAGTACAAGCTCGGGAATTACCTTTGGGTTATATCAACTGGATTCAACTTTCTAACACGACAGCCAGAAAGATTAAACAACCAGTTATGGAAATCATCATGTTCGGGATTCTACATTTGGGTAAGACGAGTTTATTTTCTGATGCAAGATAAATTGTCGCGTGGAGAAAATACATCGACAGATAGGGAACGGTAAAGGAAAGTACTCAAGAGAGGCAGAGTGTTAATTAGAGGGAGATAACCGGATTGCCGTTAGCGAGTGATTCAAGGCTTTGAAGGAGAGAATTTCGAAGATGTTTAAATCGGGAGTTCTAATAATAAGGAAGAGGTATCCTCGGGGAATGACTCTAAAGATTAACAACCATGATGTGGTTGAATTGGAAAATATGGAGCAACACGTCGAAGCATTCAAACTTCAGAATCTCCCACTCGGATTATCAATTCACAGAAAGGGCTACCAAGGAATTTTAGGCTAAGGATCCAGTACGGAAAAAGTTTGAGGACAAGTTTATTAAGTTAGGATTCAAAGGATGAAATCCGAAATAAAAGAATTCATTAAGGGAAATTTGTACTACCAGAAATGAGGCGTCTACCGGGCAAGGAAGTCTATTTCCTTCGAGGATAAGGTGAAGGAGATTGGGACATTAATTATTCAAGATTCAAGGTGTAGTTAAATTGAGGCTTAGTTAATTGGGAAGTAAATTCAAGTAGGAGAAGAAGATCATTTCAATCAAGTTGGTAGATTTGGATTCATGAAAGGTAAAGAGCTTAGGACTCTATAATCGGGAGGAATGAGTATATTTTCCGGATCCAAATTTAAAGGGTCGGGTAAGAGTGCGAATTGAGGAATTTGGAAGGAAATTATATGCTTACAAGTAGGTAAGTAAGAAGAGGAGTTCTATAACCGATTCAGAGTGAAGTAGTAGACTTGAAAGGTTTCAATCACGATGGCAGCTTGGTGAATCGGGAGAATAACTGGAGATTTAAGGTTCGAGAAGGGTCAGGGAATTAATTCCATAAGTGGAACAGAAACGGAATTCAAGAGTTCTTGTTTAGGGATCATATAGTTACCCCAGTTAACGCAAGGACAATTTTGGGGATTTCAATTAAGAAAGGGATAAAGGAAGCTCAGCACTCCAGTGAATATGAAACTGAAAGACAATCATGTTAAAGATTTCAGTAGTGGGCATATTCAGATCCAAGCTGAATTGTCGTGTGGAGAGATCGCGTTAAAGGACATGAAGCAATAAATGAAGGCAATAAAGGAAGGCCATGAATTGCTAGGTAAAGGTTGGGTGATCGAGTGCAAACAACGGAAAAGGGAATTCATTTAATTATTCAAACTCTCAAAGAGTAAACAAGGGAATTGGATCAAAGTGACAACTATGAAGAGGATTCAGGCAACAATTGGGGAAAAAAAAAAAGACTTCGGGTTTCAAAAATCATAATACTGAGCCGTGGGAATGTTCAAGCGAAGGTTAGATAAATTTGAAGAATAGAAGACCGTGGGAAAATAAGGAATGATTACCAAGTTCAAGGCAAGCTTAGGATTCAACAAACAAGGAATTTCATATCGAGATAAATTTCTCCATTACTCCGGTGACAGGTTCAATGCATACATAAGCACGTGCATCATACGTTACTTTAATTTTGAATTTCTTTACCTATGTGTGTGACTTCCCCGATTGCACTTAATTACTCCAATGTGCTGAATTATTACTTCTGAGTGTGTAACGTACATTGGCATATTAATTCAACATGCATATTCAGTGTCTTGAATTACAGGATGTCTCAAGACCACTCTCCTCAGGAACAAGTAGCTAGGGTTTCTCCACATTTACCCCCTCTGGCTCAGCCTCAGGAGTTCTTCGAGTCTTTGGTTCGGTTAGTGGATCAGAAAATAGGAGAGTATGTTTCCTCCGGGTCACGGGTCTTATCGTCACCGCCGGGCCAAATTTCGATGGTATTTAGGGAATTTCAGAACCAACCACCTTCAAGATCTTTTGAAGGAAACAAGGATTCCACCGGGTCACAACTTAAGAAAATCAAAAGGGTGTGGGAACTAACTCCGAGTGACTCCCAAGAAAAGGACCGAGGCACCACTTTGTTTGAGGCAAGAAGGTCTTATCCTCACCCCGGACAGGCTTCAGGTTCGAATTTGGGACAACTTTCTAACAAAGGAAAACGGCCTATCTCTTATCATACCCCGGCATCTCAGGAAAGGTCTCGCAAGAAAAAGAAGCAACCACTTGGATCGAGTTCGAGAACTTCGTGTAACCGAGTTTCAACCACATCTTCTGGGAAACTTCTTTGCAGTTATTGTGGACGTGATAACCACACTTATGATGGCTGTAGGAAACGGTTGGGATTATGTCTCTACTGTGGGAGTGACGAGCATCACCTAGATACTTGCTCAAGGCTACGAGGGAAATCGACCGGGGGTGGAAGAGTACTAGTGCAGGCACGGGAAGGTGTTCGCGAGAGGGGAATGCAAAATGTAAATGCGAATCGGGTCCGGAAAGAAGAAGGTACCGGTTATATGCATAGCACAACCATCGGTGAACGGTACATTTAACCATGCATACCACGTACATCACTTATTTTATTGTTATTGTATTTAATTTCTTGTGCCTTGCCAACTAGTTAATTATGAGTGATAAGTATGGGATTTATTGGTTTAGTTGTCTATATGATATTTGTGAAATGATTATGATTCTATTTGTTCATGCAACATTCATGCCATTGTTCTTATTATTTATTCTTCGAACTACTTCATTCCTAGTGAGAGACGGGGCTCTCTCATTTTCTATTGAGAGACGGGGCTTTCTCACTTCTTGTTGAGAAACGGGGTTTTCTCACTTCTTGTGAAAGACGGGGTTCTTTCATTCTCGTTCAAGAGACGGGGTTCTCGTATGACTTGTGCATCGTTTGAAAAACTGGACAGTGGACCTGGGGACCAGGTCCTCTTAAGGGGGGGAGAGTTGTAACGCCCCGATTTTCATTTATTAATATTTATGTCTAAAATAATTTTATAAATTATATTTTATAGTATTTTTATGAAATTCATATTAAACTTATAATTTATCCCAAAACTTGAAAATGTTTATTTCGTGAATTAATTACCGAAAATGATTTAATTGTCAACTTGGCCCTATATGTTCATTCTTTTAAATTTAGGGACCCAATTGCATGAAACCTTTAAGGACTAAAGTGATCACTTTCTAAACTTGATATCCTCAATTGCATAACTTATGGTATTTGGAGGATTGATCATCAATATTACAATATTTCCCTAGACATGTCGGTATATACATCTCTCCCTTGTTCTTCACTTTCATTTCATCAAAAATCATCCTCTATTTGCTCCCTTGTCTACCGAACCAAAACCCCAAGAAAAGGGAGAGGGATTTCATTGATTTCATCCAAGCTTCCAAGGAAATTGCATGCTTAGGAGCTCAATCATCTAGCTTCATCATCTTCTTCCATTTATTTTCATCTCAAGGTATATATGAGCATATATATGATTTCTTGATAATTATACATGAGCTAGGGTTTGAGGATTGCATGCTAGATGAACTCCTTGTTGTGCAAAGCATGATTAATTGATCATATCTTAAACTATGGCATGAGTAATTCATGAGATTCTTGAATAATTGATATGAATGATCAAGTATGATCATGGGTGTGGAATCTTGAATTCTTGATGATCTTGTGTGTTTTGAGTGTTTAAGTGTTAGGATATTATTTATTGAACCTATATGTATTATATTTCCAGAAAAACATGAATTGGTTGATTGAAAATGGAATTTTGCTTGCTTTGTTGATCATTCCCGTAGCCTCCCCTGTTTTTCCTCTGTTCTTCACATTTGCAGAAACAGGGAACGGCCGTTCCCAGCCTCAAGGCGTTGTGGGAACGGGCGTTCCCACCTTTTCAAATGATTTGGGCGGCCGAACATGGGAACGGCCGTTCCCATTTTGGCCTTGAGCCGGAAGGGCCGTTCCCAGCTTGCGCGCGTTTTAAAAGGGGAAAACGCTGGTACGTTTTGGGAGGAATGGGAACGACCGTTCCCATTTACAAAGGCACCCCGGAACGGCCGTTCCCACCTCGCTGACAGAACAAATGTGACTGCATAAAATTACATTTTTAGCCCCTCGATCCAACGACTTCTTTGACCCCGAATTGCTGTAATATGTGCTAATATGATGTGAAACAACATGTTATCATACCACATTGCATTTTCGTGGTCATCTCGATACATTTCCGCCGTTCGTCACTTTTTGGGCATTTTAGGTCATGTCTCATGTATTAGCGTCGTGTTTACACAGGTCACGAGGGTAGGGACGAGGAGCAAGCACCGTAGGCCGTGCCTACTTGTCTTTTGTCGGTATAGGTGAGGTTTAATTGTTAGTTACATAGAACCGTATACCCCGTATGTGATATTTTGGCCAAAATAGTATTTACATTATACCTTCTATAAATCATTGATCATTTCAAGCCAGGTTCAAGTAAGCAAGCAAGCAAGCAAGTCAGGTATTGTTTCATGCATGTTTAGGCGAGTAGCATGACGGTTTGGGCCCGAGGGTAGTGACTAGAGCCAACCGGGAAAGCAAGGGCTGACGGGTAACTCTGGCGCTATTCTCACCATGTTAGGGGTCACCCCTGAATCCACTAGGAGATTAGTGGAGGAAGGAGCTCCGGGCTTAGGGATTCATGTACCCTCTGCTCAATGAGATTGGATGTTGGGGCCTTGCAATCCCTTCATCAAACCGGAGGGAAAAGGAGACTGGGGACGAGTCCGGCACCACGGATGCGCCTCGGGTTATTGCATGATTGTCATTTCATGAACGTGTTATATGAGTACACTATCGCACGATTGCACGATAAGTGAATTGCATGATCACATATTGACTATTAAACAAGCAAGCAGGTTCATGTTCATTGGGAGATCGGTTGGAGACCGCCCTTACTCGCCGGGGCCATGTATTGATTGATTGCATGAAAACGAACAAGTAATTAATACTGGTAGTTGTAATCTCGGGCGAGTTTATGTTATTGTGAACTTATATTACTTTAATTATAAAAACCTTACCCGAGGTTATAACTTGCATGTGATTGCGCTCTATATATATTTATGGCCCTCACTCAGTCTTCGGTAGACTGATACTTCACTTTTCAGGTGCTTGAGAGCCGGTCGTGCTAGGCGGGAGTTTGGTCCAGTCTTGCATTGTCACGAGTCTAGCCGTGCACCACCATGTATATATTTTACTACTTCTCATGTCATGTCTATTGTTATTACATTTGGAATACTTGATCATGTATAAGAGATGATAATGTATTGATAATTAGTTTGGTATCTATACGTATCTAGCTGATAAATATGGTACCTATATGTATATATATATGAATTAAGGCTTCCGCTTTTAAATTGTTGTGCATTGGTTTTGTATTGCTTTGGGGTTTAGTCCCGCCTAGCTCGTCTTTTCTTTTCTTTGTCACCCATTCGCTATAGGTTAGTTCATGTACGGATTGTCCATTTCGTATGTGGATCGGCCTATAGTGCGGGGGTGTGGTATCCCTACGTATAGGGGTGCTACAGACACTACTGTTTCTGATTTTAAAGTACTCTATCTACTCTATCCCAATTAGATTGGCTCATAACGATAGTCTATTTCAACCACTGATAAGTAAGCTCAATTCTCTTTTACTTGTCTATTTTAACTACCAATAAGTAAGCTCAACTTTCTTTAATTGGTGACATATTCTGATATTTGTTATTAAAACTTCTTGACAAGTCGTGTTAATACATGCATTTTCAATATGTAGTGATATATGTAACTTAATATAACATATACTCATATAAAATGGTTTATGTTGGGAATAGTGCCCTTAATGTAGATGTTTGCTTTACTAATTCCTTGTAAAGTCACAAACAATTTTTGAATAAGATTTTGTTCATAGGCAATCACTTCTTTATGTGTTTATTTATGTCTGTTTGGGTTGAATGTGTTTTGCATGTATTGAACTCCCCTAATCCGATGAGGCCGTTAAGAACTTTGTCGTTATGGGAACGACACATGAAACAAGTTCTTAACTTATAGGCTAGGATTAGAAACTTCTCCAAGTCAATGAGTCCGACATACAGTGGGAGTGTCGACCTTGACACTGATGAGACTTGCTTGTGTGATTATGTCCTTTTGAAGGATCACTCAGTTTCATGGAGTGATAAGTGCATACGTTGATGCGTTCATAATACATAAGGGTGATTGTTACAAGAACTTCATCACTGAGATGTCCCGCGTGAGAACATTCCTAAATGGGAAAGGAAGCTTCCTGAAACTTTCATTAATCCTTAGACTTGAGATTTTGTAATGTCTCATATGAGCTAACTCTGTAATCTTTGATATAGGCTCAAAAGGGTGTCGCCATATAAACACCTGAACCATGGCCTATGTTGGGATTACATAAATGACATATGTAGAATTAGTAGAATCGATAAAGAACCTACACTTGTTAAGAACAAGAATGATCTCTTAGTGATTGAGTTGTTCGTAGTCCATTAAATATTAAACCCTTGGCCAAGGTGGATAAAAGATCAAGACATCTAGAGAATGGGGTTTTCTAGGATTGAGATCGAAATGGATATGAAACGAACTTAACTTTAAAGATCAGGAATATTTGGGCTCTGAGAATATTCTCATGCCTTAGTTCTTGATTGAGAGTTGGAGGTGTAGGAGGATCGTATTTCACTGATTGTCATTGACTGAAAGGTTCTTCGATTCATTTTTTTATTCGGCTAGGGGTAACACACCCATTGCTAAATTATTGTAATGTGATCTGTGAAGTGATTAATTAATTAGGGAATTAATTAATTGCTGTCACTGCTAATCGAATAATGAACTTAAATGGTTGCACACAAATGCCAGAACACGAGTGTTATGGCAGGATGTTAATATGATTAACGAAGGATCAAATTTTTTATCGGAAATAGGGGTTGAACACGTGGGCATTGCCACGTGTCCAAGACACGTGACTGCCACGTGTCACGTAGCCTACGTGGCTACTGTTGGAAAACACGAATCAGAAAGCAGCGGAATTTAAAAAATTTTCCCAACAAAAGGATCTTGGACTCGCAATCGTGTAACCAAATTCGAAGGAATTAAGAAACTTACTTTTCTTTTGTTCTTTCTTGAAGTGTTTCAAGCCACCCAAGAACGCTCTTCTCGCGGCTTGATCCCCTCTCCTTGGTAAAGCTCGAATCTTCAAACTTCTAACTTGAAGTCTCTAGAGAAAGTCCACCAACTTGATCACAATCTAACTAGTAAGGATGCTAGTTCTCTAGTTAGTGTTTAAGCTTAACCTAGGGTTTTATTTAATCTTGGAGAAAGGAAGATGTTCAACACATGAACCAAAAGAATTGCCAATTAGCTCTAAAGGGGAGCATGAGCTCCCCTATATATAGGAAAGGGAGAGGGGCGCCGATCCTATTCCTTGTTGGGCAAGGATTTGGTCCCTCTCTCTCCTATTACTTGATCATCAAGTAATTTCCAATTTTGACTTTGAATTCTAATTCAAATCAACTTTCAAGAGAGCTAAAAATATCCAAACTATTTTTGGATAATTTTATACTTTATTTATTTAAAATAAATAACTTATTTTATCTAATTAATTAATTCATAATTAATTAACTAGATTATTTTCTCCAAAATAAGACTTTCCTTTTAATTCAAAATTAAACCAAAGTCTATTAAATAATCAACACATTTAATTATTTAATACATATATATACAATATATATATATATATTCACACGTGTGTGACACGTGTCACAGTGACACGTGTCACTCACGTGAGCCACACATGTGATTTCACACGTGTGGAACCCTCTTGGCCCAATTAACTCGTTTAATCATTTTTAAGCCTCAACTCATGTAACCAAGTTGTTGTGTGTGACCCTCTAGGTTCTCAATTCAATTAGCAGTGACCCTAATTAATTAATTCACTAATTAATTAATCAGTCCACAGATTAAACGACCATAGTCTAGCAACAGGTGTTTAACCCCTAGCTGAATTGGAATGTTCGGATTCGACAGAACCTTTAAGTCATTGATTCATGTGAGATACAATCCTCCTACTTACTATCTCTCAATCAAGATCTAGGGCAAGGGAATAATCAGATCCCTAATAATCCGGTCTTAAAGCTAAGTGCATTTCATATCCATTTGATCTCAATCCAAGAAACCCTTTTCTTGATGTCTTGATCTACTGCCTTGGCCAAGGACTCCATATGGCATATGAATGACTTACACAATAAGAGATCACCTTGCAAATGCAAGTGTAGGTCCTATCTTGATTCTCTTTCACTTTCATGAATCACTTGTGCAGCCCCAGCATAAACCTTGAATCAGTTGTCTAAGGCGACACCCTTTAAAGCTTATACCTAAGACTATAGAGTTAACTCATAAATTGACAAGGAACCTCAAGTCTGAGGATCAATTTATCACATCAATGACTCGTGAGATATTTCCTAATCTGGAAGTTTCCATTTTCTGAAATAGAAACTTCCTTTCCCATTTAGGAATGTTCTCACACAGGGCACCTCAGTGAACTTACTTATTAAAGTAAGCACCCTCATGTATCACGCACGTATCAACTATACACTTTGCACCTCCATGAAACAAGGTGGTCCTTCTTAAGGGCGTGATCCCACAAGCAAGCCTTAGAGGAGTCAGGTTGACACTCCCACTGTCTGTAGGACTTATCGGCTTGGAGTATTTTACTAATCATGACTTATGTGATATAGGGCTCGTTTCATGAACCATTTCACCTAAATGGTAGAGTCCTAAAGTCATCATGATTAGGGGAGTTCTCATACATGCACAGCTAAAGTAAACGCATACCAAACAAGAGCATATAAAGAAGTGTTGCCTCAATTCGTTATTTCATTCAAAGATTGTCTGTGATTATAATAAGGAAAAGCACAAAACGGATATACAATCGGCTTTCTAGGGCACTATTCCTAACAATCTCCCACTTGCCCGTCAAAGCCATTCTAAAGCTATTCTAAGTCCCATCTTCTGAAGATGACCTTGGAAAGCTTCTCGACTAAGGGGTTTAGTAAGTGGATCTGCCACGTTCTCTGCTGATGTGACCCTCTCGATTTGCACATCTCCTCTTTTGATAATATCACGGATTAGGTGATACTTCCTCATAATGTGCTTGGTCCGTTGGTGAGATCTTGGTTCTCTTGCTTGAGCAACCGCCCCAGTGTTGTCACAAAACACAGTAATGGGGTCTTTCATGCTAGGAACAACATTCAACTCTTGAATGAAGTTTCTAATCCAAACACCTTCCTTAGCTGCATCATTTGCAGCTAAGTATTCGGCCTCAGTGGTCGAATCTGCAGTGGTTGTTTGCTTGGAACTCTTCCAACTCACTGCTCCGCCGTTTAGGCAGAAAATGTATCCTGACATTGACTTAAAATCATCTAAGTCAGATGCAAAGCTTGCATCGCAGTATCCTTCGACAGTAAGATCTTTCTGACCTCCGTAAACTAAGAATAAATCTTTAGTACTTTTCAAGTACTTAAGGATATTCTTCACGGCAGCCCAGTGACCATCTCCAGGGTCAGATTGGAAACGACTTGTCACACTAAGTGCATAAGCCACATCCGGTCGAGTACATAATATTGCATACATTATGCTACCTATTGCTGACGCATAAGGTGTATGAGTCATTCTCTCCTTCTCAAGGTTAGTCTTAGGACACATCTTCTTTGAAAGACATGTTCCTACACTCATAAGAAGGTTCTTAACCTTTGCTGACTCCATATTGAATCTCTTCAATACTTTGTCAATGTACATCGACTGTGATAGTCCTATTAACCTTCTAGATCTATCTCTATAGATTTTAATTCCAAGGATATAGGACGCATCACCAAGATCTTTCATCTCGAATTGGTTCGATAACCATAACTTAGTCACTTTCATGTCATCCTTCGAATTCCCAATAAGAAGGATGTCATCAACATAAAGTACTAAGAATTGCACTGAGGTCTCCAATTCCTTTCTATACACACATGATTCATTCGAAATTTGGATGAAGCCAAACGCTTTGACCGATTCATCAAATCGAATGTTCCAATTCCTAGAAGCCTGTTTCAATCCATAGATTGATCTTTGGAGTTTGCAAACCTTTTGCTCACTCCCACTGAATGTGAAACCTATGGGTTGCTCCATATAAATGTCTTTATCAATGTCACCATTGAGAAAGGCAGTTTTCACATCCATTTGCCATATCTCATAGTCATAATATGCAGCAATGGCAAGCATGATCCGGATAGACTTTTGCATTGCAACTAGTGAAATGGTTTCATCAAAATCCATGCCGGGTCTTTGAGTGAATCCTTTTGCAACCAGTCTTGCTTTGTAGGCTGCAATGCTCCCATCAACTCCAAGCTTTCTCTTAAAGATCCATTTGCAACCTATGGGTTTGACCCCATCAGGCAAATCTACCAAGGTCCAAACTTGGTTGGAGTTCATGGAATCCATTTCGGATTTCATAGCTTCTATCCACTGTTCAGAGTCAGAATCTGAAAGTACCTCCTCATATGTTGAAGGATCATTATCCTTTTGAGAGATTTCATGGAAGAATCCATACCATCTCTCCGGCTGTCTAGGAGTGCGTTCAGAACGCCTCAGAGGAGGATTTACGTGTGTATCGAAATTCGTGATTGGTTGTGGTTGATCAGTAGGGGACGTTTCTTCAGTGGGTGGTTTGGGGTTACTTTGTACTTCTTCCAATTCTATGATCTTGCCTTTCTTTTCTTTAAGGAACGGTTCCTCAAGAAAAGTGGCATTTCTGGAAACAAACACCTTTTGCTCAGATTGATCATAGAAGTAGTATCCTATGGATTCCTTAGGATAACCTACAAAGTAGCATAAGTTAGAACGAGATTCTAACTTATCTCCCACTGTCCTCTTCACGTAAGCAGGACAGCCCCAAATTCTTAAATAAGAATAACTAGGGATTTTACCATGCCACATTTCATAGGGCGTTTTGGGGACTGACTTAGAGGGAACTAGATTCAGAATCTTTGCTGCACTTTCTAGGGCATAACCCCAGAAAGAAGGTGGTAAGTCAGTGAAACTCATCATGGAACGAACCATATCAAGTAGGGTTCGATTCCTTCTCTCAGAAACTCCATTAAGCTGAGGAGTTCCCGGAGGAGTCCACTGAAAGATAATCCCATTACCTTTTAGATGATTAAGGAATTCTTCACTAAGATATTCGCCTCCTCGATCAGATCGAAGTGCTTTGATCTTGTGACCAGTTTGGTTCTCAACCTCCTTTTGAAATTCTAAGAATTTCTCAAAAGCTTCAGATTTATACTTCATTAAGTATACATAACCATACCGACTAAAGTCATCAGTAAAGGTTATGGAATACTGATGATTGCTTCTAGTGCTTACACTAAGCGGTCCACAAACATCAGTATGGATCAAATCCAAAACCTTAGTGGCACGTTCCACAGTTCCTTTAAAAGGAACTTTGGACATCTTTTCTTTGAGACAGGATTCGCAAGAAGTCAACTCCTTAAGATCATTTTCAGAGAATGATCCTAAAGTGTTTATCTTGCTAATTCTGTTCTTGGAAATGTGTCCTAATCTAGCGTGTCATAAGGGAGCTGAAACTTTGTCATCTCTCTTACGCTTCGTTTCTCGTTGTATATTCATAATATTGATATTTTGAGTTAGGTAAAGTCCATTACTTAGAGTACCGATGTGAACGGAAGAGTTGTTCCGTTTGATAAAGTATTTACCATTCTTAATATAAGTTTCATAACCTTCACAATCTAATATTGGAACTGAAATTATATTACGAATAATGCTCGGTACATAAAGGACTTTATTCAAGACTAACTCAAAACTACCTAAATCTAATCTAATTGTGCCTAAAGCTCGAGCTTCAACGTTTGAGCCATCACCGATCTTCAAGACACATTCTCCTTCTTTGAGTTGTTGGACTTCACTTAGCATCTGTACATCATTACAGATATGAGTTCCACAACCGGTATCAAGTACCCAAGAACTAGAATTAATAGAAAGATTTATGTCAACGAGAAAGATACCTTTCTTTAGAGTAGCCTTGTACTTTGGGCAGTTTCTCCTCCAATGTCCCGTTTTGCCACAATGGAAGCAAACATCCTCTTTCTGATCACGCTTCTTCTTTTGGGCCTTCCCCTTCGAAATGCCTCCAGTGGGCCTAAGGGGTTTCTTCTTCTTCTTTTGGGCTTTCTTGCCCTTACCTTTAGAAGGCCCAGAAGACGAAAATGGAGCATTCACCATCAAAACCTTATTGTCCTTCTTGATCGTGCTTTCAGCAGTCACAAGCTGACTAATCAGCTCAGCTACAGTAGCACCAGCATGATTCATATTGAAGTTAAGGACAAATGGGTTGAATGATGGAGGGAGCGAAGCTAGCAACAAATCCACTGAAAGCTCATCTTTCAGTGGCATGTCCATGGAGGCAAGTTTCTCAGTAAGGGCAAGAAACTTGAGTCCATATTCATGGACACTTGATCCTTCCCTCATTCTCAAGTGGAACAATTCCTTTGAAGTGTTATACCTTGTAACATGTTCATGAGGGCGGTAAAGTTGCTCTAAGTGGTCGTAAATCTCCCAAGCGAATTCCATGGCCTCATGTTGCCTTTGCAAGTCCGGAGACATGTTAGCCAACATAAGGCAACGGGCTTGGAGATTATCATCCTTCCACTTCTGAATCGCGTCCCGCTCGGCTCGAGTGGGAGCCTCCCCTTCGGGACTAGGCTCCCCTTCGAAGAGAACATAAGTTCTCTTCTCAGAATCTAAAATGATTTTTAGATTCCTCAGCCAATCAGAATAGTTGGGACCAGTCAACTTGTTTGACTCGAGGATCGATACAAGAGGGTTTTTGGTTGCCATTTCAAAACACGTAGAGAATCACAGAATCTACGACCTAAATGGTAAAACAGAGAACTAGTGAGCATGCTGAATTATAACGATATACAAAAGATAAGGTCTTTAATCTAATGCAGCTCCCACTGTTTTTCAAAGATCTATAATTCCCAAAGATCTAAGAGGAACACGTTTCCCAATGGGTACTAAGATCCTAGGCATTTTACCTCGAACCCACGACTCGCGGACATTCTAAGTAAGAACCCTAGGTAGGTACAACCTACCAATTCTAACACCTTTAGAACTCTTAGTAATTATTTTTGCATCACCTATTTTTCAATATGGACCCACGACTCGTGCGACATCCATATTTACTTAGGCGTTAAGCTAGACCCATCAATCATAAGATCATGATCAAAACTTAGTTCGAACGACCCACGACTCGCGGACATCGCCCTTGCTAAAATTGATCATGAAATATTGATCATTTAAAATGATCAACTAGGTAACTAAGAACTAATAAGCTCCACTATCTATCCCACGACTCGCGGACAATAACTAGCTTTACTTACTAAACTTAAAACCTATTGATGGAATGCTAGGAATTTAATTCAAAATTTGCATCTCGAATTAAACACCTATTTATTCGAAATTAGCTTAATATTTAATGGGAATTTTCGAATCAACCGGAGAGTTGTCCGGTTCGACCTCACCAAAATATATGTTATCCAATTTTATTAGTCTTGATTAATGCAAGTACACTTAAATGCATTTCAAATAAGCACATAAACAGATAACATGTCCTAGCATGATACTAACATGTAATGATCATGGGTTCTACCTATCTTATGCGTGATATGTGGGTGCCACTCCACAATCACAAGTTCTAACATACATGCCACATAACAGTTCAAATCACATAAGGGAAAGCGGTAACAAAATACGAGCCCTATCTCTATTACATTTTACAATTGAGATTCCCCTCCCTAACATTTTGAGGGGTCTTCACTTATGGCCTCCTTGTTACTTGAATGTGGTCCATCTTACTCCATGGGTGCATTGTCTCCAAAATGAAAATAAAACCTCACCACCTATCTCTACTCTCAAATTACAATAAAAAGAAAAAGACATAAAGTAATAAGGCTCAATCTTCATATTGGCCTTAGACAATTACACGGGGCATACCCCGGCCTCAAAAACAGTAATATGGAAAGCCACATAATAAATCACATAACAGTACGTACATAAGTGAGGCTCCAACCTCAATTGAAAAACGCAACTATAGGGCTCCAACCCCAATTTAAACCATCCATGTGCATAAATTAAAACCATACATAGATCTAAACCCATGATCACCTAACATGCTTTTGCGAGAATTTAAATTTAACCAATAAATTAAAATTCCCGTTTCAAGTCCTAATGACTTAAAACACGACTTAGATGCAATTCTTGTTCAAGAGCCTTTTCAATAAAACCCGAAAAACAATAAACCAATAAAATTCCAATTAATTTCCAAAATTAATAATTTTATTCTTTCATTATTTTCAGAAAATAAAGTTCATAATTTTTCCCAAAATCCAAATCGCTTCAATTTCTCAAAAATCCCAATTTAATCAAAAATTTTAAAATAATTTTATTTTAGCAAAACTGATTTTAAAAGATAAAATTAAAATAAAATTAAATCGGGATTTTCAAAGACCGAAAATGCGAAACACGAAACACGAAGATTGGCCCGAAACCACCAGCCCAAAGGAGGGCACCGACGCGCGGCATCAGGCGCGCGCGCGCGCGCCAGCTGTGCGCACAGCGTGCGGCAATTGCGCGCACGAGGCGCTGCCCGCCCGATGGCGGGC
Source organism: Lantana camara (assembly GCA_037501455.1). Classification (NCBI taxonomy): domain Eukaryota; kingdom Viridiplantae; phylum Streptophyta; class Magnoliopsida; order Lamiales; family Verbenaceae; genus Lantana; species Lantana camara. The sequence goes on along the minus strand of CM074856.1, from coordinate 3,003,245 downwards.
GGTCTCGGCCTGGGCGTCCCGCTCTGTTGCGGGACGGTGCGGGCGGCTGTCCCGCGCGGTTGCGGGACAGGCGAGCGGTCGCGCCTAGGCGGGCCTAGGCGCAGGCGGGAGGGGCTTGGGCGTGCGACGTGCTAGCACGCCCAGGCCCGTCCTATTTCGTGTTCGTTTCGTATTTTTAGGTTTCTCCAAAACCCGTTTCAATTAAAAATTCGATTTAGATAAATTTCAACTAAAACAATTTTCAAAAACACAATTTGAGAAAACAGTTTTAGAAATTCAGGAAAAAATTACAGTTTCGTATTTCAGGCTTTCTAAAAGAACTCATGAATACCTAATTCGCATCTAAGCCTAAGAATTTTTACCAAATTCAGAATAATTGAGACGAATCAGAAACACGATTAACGAGGTGGCTCTGATACCACTTGTTGGAAAACACGAATCAGAAAGCAGCGGAATTTAAAAAATTTTCCCAACAAAAGGATCTTGGACTCGCAATCGTGTAACCAAATTCGAAGGAATTAAGAAACTTACTTTTCTTTTGTTCTTTCTTGAAGCGTTTCAAGCCACCAAGAACGCTCTTCTCGTGGCTGGATCCCCTCTCCTTGGTAAAGCTCGAATCTTCAAACTTCTAACTTGAAGTCTCTAGAGAAAGTCCACCAACTTGATCACAATCTAACTAGTAAGGATGCTAGTTCTCTAGTTAGTGTTTAGGCTTAACCTAGGGTTTTATTTAATCTTGGAGAAAGGAAGGTGTTCAACACATGAACCAAAAGAATTGTCAATTAGCTCTAAAGGGGAGCATGAGCTCCCCTATATATAGGAAAGGGAGAGGGGCGCCGATCCTATTCCTTGTTGGGCAAGGATTTGGTCCCTCTCTCTCCTATTACTTGATCATTAAGTAATTTCCAACTTTGACTTTGAATTCTAATTCAAATCAACTTTCAAGAGAGCTAAAAATATCCAAACTATTTTTGGATAATTTTATCCTTTATTTATTTAAAATAAATAACTTATTTTATCTAATTAATTAATTCATAATTAATTAACTAGATTATTTTCTCCAAAATAAGACTTTCCTTTTAATTCAAAATTAAACCAAAGTCTATTAAATAATCAACACATTTAATTATTTAATACATATATATACAATATATATATATTCACACGTGTGTGACACGTGTCACTCACGTGTGGAACCCTCTTGGCCCGATTAACTCGTTTAATCATTTTTAAGCCTCAACTCATGTAACCAAGTTGTTGTGTGTGACCCTCTAGGTTCTTAATTCAATTAGCAGTGACCCTAATTAATTAATTCACTAATTAATTAATCAGTCCACAGATTAAACGACCATAGTCTAGCAACAGGTGTTTAACCCCTAACTGAATTGGAATGTTCGGATTCGACAGAACCTTTAAGTCGTTGATTCATGTGAGATACAATCCTCCTACTTACTATCTCTCAACCAAGATCTAGGGCAAGGGAATAATCAGAACCCTAATAATCCGGTCTTAAAGCTAAGTGCATTTCATATCCATTTGATCTCAATCCAAGAAACCCTTTTCTTGATGTCTTGATCTACTGCCTTGGCAAAGGACTCCATATGGCATATGAATGACTTACACAATAAGAGATCACCTTGCAAATGCAACTGTAGGTCCTATCTTGATTCTCTTTCACTTTCATGAATCACTTGTGCAGCCCCAGCATAAGCCTTGAATCAGTTGTCTAAGGCGACACCCTTTAAAGCTTATACCTAAGACTACAGAGTTAACTCATAAAGTGACAAGGAACCTCAAGTCTAAGGATCACTTAATCACATCAATGACTCGTGAGATATTTCCTAATCTGGAAGTTTCCATTTCCTGAAATAGAAACTTCCTTTCCCATTTAGGAATGTTCTCACACGGGGCACCTCAGTGAACTTACTTATTAAAGTAAGCACCCTCATGTATCACGCACGTATCAACTATACACTTTGCACCTCCATGAAACAAGGTGGTCCTTCTTAAGGGCGTGATCCCACAAGCAAGCCATAGAGGAGTCAGGTTGACACTCCCACTGTCTGTAGGACTCATCGGCTTGGAGTATTTTACTAATCATGACTTATGTGATATAGGGCTCGTTTCATGAACCATTTCACCTAAATGGTAGAGTCCTAAAGTCATCAGGATTAGGGGAGTTCTCATACATGCACAGCTAAAGTAAATGCATACCAAACAAGAGCATATAAAGAAGTGTTGCCTCAATTCGTTATTTCATTCAAAGATTGTCTGTGATTACAATAAGGAAAAGCACAAAGCGGATATACAATCGGCTTTCTAGGGTACTATTTCTAACAGCTGCCACGTATCACGCACACGTGGCACGTACGTTGTAACGCCCCAATTTCCGGAAGTTCAAGTAAGCACGCCACGAGCGGGTCATCGGGAGTTTGGAGGTTTAATTGAATTATTTCATTCATTTATTTATAAATTTCATCATAATATGTGCATTATACCTTCATGTATTCGTATAATTTTCATTAATATGAATTGTATTAACTAATTGATATATGTGACCTATTTGCACTATATGTCCTTAATTGATCTTTTGTGTAGAGATGAAACTTGATTGCATGAATTTAAATAGCTTAAGGACTTATGTGCAAAATGTAATGAATCACACATATTCATGCAAGACTTTGATATATCATCTAATTCTTCCACTTCATTCAAGAGACACACACTCACACACACTAAATACCGATTTTTACACCAAGGAAGAGAAGGAGAATTTCATCTCATAATTCAAGCTAGACATTGAAGGAATTATGGAGCTAGGATCATCATCATCATCATCATACTACCATTTCATCTCATATTTCCTTCATCTCAAGGTATAACATGAAAATTATATGAATGTCTTGAATTTATGATTGAATAGGGTTTATGGATTAATTAAGGAATTCTTGTGTATTTGTGATTAGAAGCATGTTTATGATCAAAAGGATTAAAAGATTGCAAGAAAACTTGGAAATTTTTGAGGTTGGAAGCATGAATATATATGGGGTTTTGGGGATGAATTCTTGAGGAGTTGATGCATATTTCATGGTTTCTTTAATGTATAAGTGAAGTATAATGTGTATTGGATGCATTTGATCAATTGTTATGGATTAAAAATGGAGTTGTTGATGGATTTTTTAGGTTTTGGTTCGAATCCCCTGTTTTTTCCCCTGTTTTCTGCTGCTGCGTAGCAGGTCGCGTCCGCGACTGAAAATAGAACAAAAACGGTCGCGCCCGTGACCCACTCACAGCTTTGGTGGAATTTTAGGTCACGCCCGCGACCTGAGTTATGTGTAAAACTTGTCGCACCCGCGACCCGATTTTGGCCATGTTTCGAGATTTGAAAAATTGGACGAAAAATACCTGAAAAAAATAGGTCGCGCCCACGACCCCTACATTTTCTGCATGAAAATTCATTTTCATAACTTTACTTTCATGGTTTTCCTGTTCATTGCTATGTCATATAATGCATTATATTATGTGTATCATATGTATCATGGAATTTCATGCTTAAGTTCCATAGGGGAGGTTTGTGTAATATTTTCGTACTTTGATTTATACCTTGAATACTTGATCCTTGCTACATTCCTTGATACACTGAATATGTTTATAATATTTATTGATTATAATTGCATGATTGACATTATTGGAACATGCCGTTTGTCTTAAATGGTTCATGTGAGTCAAGTCTTATGTACACTTGTCCTTGTTACACAGATCACGATCCGGGAGACAAGGAGCACGCTCCGTAGGGTGTATCCTTATTTCTTTTGGTCGGTAAAGGTGAGGTTTAACTTCTAGATATATAGAACCCTTACAACCCTATGTGATCTTTGACCAAAATGTATCGATATATATATAATTTTCCAAAACCTTATTGATTTTCAATTGAATTACTGAATTGAACCGGTTGATTGATTGAACCGATTGATTATTTTGGCGAGTATATTGTTCACTGTGGGCCCGAGGGTAGTGCATTGAGCCAACCGGGAAAGTTTGGGCTGACGGGCAACTCTTGCACTATCCTCACATTGTTGGGATGACCCCTGAATCCACTAAGAGATTAATGGAGGAAGGAGTTCCGGGGATAGGAAATCATGAACCCTATACACACACTAATTGGATGGCGGGGCCTTGCAATCCCCCATCACCTGGAGGAAGAAGGAGTTATTGAAATTTCTACTTGTGCACTGAAACGGATTGCTTGATCACTTAATCATTAAAATGGAATTATTGTACACAGTCAGAGAAAGGTTGGAGAACTACCTTCACTCGTCGGGCCACTGATTGATTGAACTGAATTGATTGAATTGAAATTGATTAGTTGTAATCACGGGCGAGTTCTATTTTATTCTTGAACTTATATTGTTTCCTTTTATAAAATCTTACCCGAGATTATAGCTTGCACGGTTGTTGCGCTTATAATTATTAAACCCCTCACTCAGTCTTTCATAAACTGACACCTCACATTTTTAGGTCTTGCAGGTTGAGTGCTAGGCGGGGTTGAGTCGAGTTTTGCTTCTTTTGGGTCTAGTAATTGTCATTCTCATGTTTCATGTACATTATGGATACATTTATAGCTCTTATGAATTGTTTTGGTATCTATGTATATATTATGAAGGATACTTGAGATTTTGGGTACGTAATTATGGAAATGATAGTATGAAGTGGAAAACGAATAATGAAGTGCATGTATATGATTATGCTTCCGCTTAATGTTATGCATGTTGGTATTTAATTGAGGGTTAGTCCCGCCTAGCTGCTATTTTTTTTTTTTTTATTGTCTCCCATTTGCTATAGGCTTGATTCATGTATGGGTGCTCATTCCATATGTGGATTGAACTATAGTGCGAGGGGTGTGGCTACCTAGCGTTCCGGGTGCTACATACGTGGCTCCTAGTACGTGTAATTATATTACACGTGGATTCTTTTCTAGATTAATTAATTAAATTTTAATTAATTAATTTTAGTCTTTTAGTTAATTATTGAATTAATTGTTAAGACTATTCTCAAATAAACTTAACCCAATAAATAATTAATTGGGAATTAATTTATTTATTGAATATTGGCTTTTAACTTTAGGAAAGTTGAAAAGTCCAACTTCCTTTTGTAGGAAAGAGAAGGTTATTCTTGCAAGACTTTGAGACAAGTTGGGAACTTATTTTCTCCAATTAAATTAATAATTAAATTAGTTAATTAGTGAGCAAGAAAACAAAGTCCACTAGGTTTCTGAAACTTTCTGAAACCCTGGGATTTTCAAACCACCTAGTATATATACTAGGGGTGGTGCTTTTCTTATTCTTTAGACCAACACTCACGAAGTGTTAAGTTTTTGAGAAAAACTAAAAGAAAAGTTTTCAAAGAAAAAATTATCCTAGCCATTAACACAAGCCATAGAACTAGCATTCTCACTAGCTTGATCATGTTCTAGGTCTGGTGTGGATACGGTTTGGAGGCCTTCTACTTTGGAGTCTAATTCGAAGGACTGTTCGAGGGACTTTCTGCTTGAAGAGTGTTTATTTAGGCGGTAACAACATCACAAGAAAGCTTCAATTAAAGTGAGTTTCTTGCTACACCCAACGTTACAGTACGAAAATTGTAAGACAACGATTAAACTTGTGGAAAAATTTTAAACTTCCGTTGCACACTCTTTCATGTTTTCCAACTGTTTATGCATATCATAAATGCAAACATGTTTCCTTTGTCGAATCTTTTTCCATGTGAATAACTTCTAACTTTCTAAGATTATCATTAGTTGATCTTCAACATTGGCCATCAAAGTGAAGCAATTTTAGGGTTCAGTTTTTTTTTGTGTAGTCCTACCTCTTTACTTTAAGACTTGAAGTTTATATTCTCCAGGAATGCATCTTTCATCCTCTTCTTAAGCATAATTTCTTGATTTGCATTGTGATACACCGCTCATCCGACCATACATTTATGACGTTACAAGTGAGTTTAATTACGTAATTATATGATTTAATTGTATTTTTATTTGTTTTAATTGCTTGTAATTGTGAGATTAATGTTCAAATTATATGAATATTCAGGATTTTCAATTAATTATATGATAGTTACATGACCAGTGTGAAATGACATGCTTTATGTGTTTAAGTATCCTTAATTGCAAGTTATAAGCGTTGAGGTTAACTTGAAAATAGACTTTGGACTAATTTGACACTTTTTAAAAGTTTAAGGGCCTAGTGTAATAGGTTTTTTCCGGCGCCACATTGAGTACGGAGATGAATTTTCCAATTCCGGCTTCATAGTTGGACTCGAGACGTCGAACCGAATCTGATGAATGTGACCTTGTATTTTTTTTTTAGCCCGTTTGTTTTATTTTTTTTTTTAAACCAGTTTACATGGATTGGTTAATGGTTATTACAAGAAACAGATAAAAAAATGTCTTTTTTCTCTTCACCCTTGACTGATCACCATGTCTCTCATATCTGCTCTCACTTTTTCCCACACCCTCTTCAATCACTCTCTCTCTCTCTCTCTCTCTCTCTCTCTCTCTCTCTCTCTCTCTCTCTCTCTCTCTCCCTCTTCTTCTTTTTAAATAGAAAAGACAAACTTCAAGGCTTCCCTAATTCAAGCTCAATCATTCACCATCCTTCATTCTTTAGTCCTTCAAGGTATGAGATATGTTTTTCTTCTTTTTATTTTGAGGTTCTTTTCATGGGATTTAAATATGTGTGTATAATCTGTGTATATATGAGCTTTCATGTTTAGGGTTCTTAAAATATATTGTTTATGTTGGAATAATGGTATTAAGTGTCTCTTATGTATTCAATATCAAACTTATTCCATCATTTCTTGGGTTGGGAAGCTGGGTGGTTAGAGATTTAGGACCTTCATTTAAATGGAGCTTAAAGCTTTGATGGGTGTTAAGAATATTTTGTTGTGTTTCCTTAGTCCTAATGTGACTTATGAATGTTGTATGATCATTCGAAATGTTTTGGATGTGTTGGTGTTGCTTTTGGAGGAAGGCATGGCCACCACGTGACCATCTTCTTCAACCCTTTATTTTTTGTTGCTTCTACGACATCCCACAACCTGTTTGAACTACTTTGTCCCATGGTCATGGGATATGGGGGGAGACATTCTGCTTTGGCCCACACGACCAAAGAACTTTAATTTTGAACTAATTTATTCACAGGCAGTGAGACTTTGTGGGGAAACATTCTATCAACGTTCCACGATTGTGGGGTGTTACCTTTATTTTTTTCCCATGGACTTGACCATGTTTTCCTTAATGTCTCGCTTTAACTTTAACCTCATTTTCGTGTTTTATTCTCGTATGTCTCTACTGTGTCATACTATGTTTGTAAGTATGTGAATGATCTTGTATGTTTCTTCTATTTAGTTCACATTTGAGTTTAAGTTATATGTCTTGTGTTCGGTTTGTACAGAGGAGTTTCAGAATTCCATTTGTCTTTTTGTTTTTCATTCGTACTCGCATCTGTCTATCAAACTTATTTTTTCTTTTTTCACACTCTTTAATATAAATTTTCATATATTTTTTCTTTATTTTTGTAGACGGATAAACAAACTTTAGTTTATTAATTTAATTTGTTATTTAATATTTTGAAATTATCCTAAATTTAATTTCAAAGTTAAATAGTTAAAATTAAATTGATATTATAATGTTTATTTTATCAACAAATCAAGTGATGACACGTGTCAAAGTGACATGTTTTGACCAATCAAATCAAGTCTTGCAGTCAAAGAAAGCCAAGATAAATCATATGGCGACATGTGGCGTATTACATCACACCGACCAATCAAATTCAAGTCTTATTTGATATTATCTCTTTAAAAAATAAAAATATAAAGAGATAATTATTAAATAAACTTTGACTTGAGCAACAAGTCTTGAATCCTATGCCTATATAAAGAGGCCATGGGTTGTTCATTCAACACACAATACAAGTTCAAGAGGCTAAAAACCTCTCTACAAGTTCAAGAAAGGCTAAAAACCTCTCTAACCTCTCTACAAGTTTAAGAAAGGCTAATAACCTCTCTACAAATACAAAGAAGGCTAAAAACCTTCTCTACAAAGAAAGACTAAAAACCTTTCTACAAGTTCAAGAAAGGCTAAAAACCTTTCTTCCCCGAAGTTACCAAATCAAGGCATTTGATTCGCTATCAAGGTGTTATACCGACGAATCGGCGTTATATTCAAGCTAAATCCACGGAGTTACCAACGAGTTCATCGGCGTTCTTGGCGGAATTCTCCAAAATTTGGCGTTTGATTCGTAAACAAGTCGAAGGACCTACGGATTAACGTTATTTAAAGCTATATTTGAAGTTGAAGAAGATCAAACCACCAAATCCATCAAGGAGCGTTTGAAGATTCAACAACTTTAAGTTCAAAGGAAGAATCAGAGGATCAAGCTGAAGATTGAAGACCTACTTTTACTTGAATTCTCAAATATTTGTATTATCTATTCGATATTGACTAAATATCAATAAACGCGAATTTTTAGTGCAAACAGATTGGCACGCCCAGTGGGACAAATCTTACCTCTCATCTCTTACCTTCACAAATCGATCTCGAAGTTCAATTGAAGACTTCAGCTCTCCAAAATCCATATGTCAAGTTATACAAAGGAGCTACACCATGCAACCTAAACATGATGGGGGCAAAAGAAGTATTATGTATCATCAAAGAAATCAAATTCAGCAAGTGGATACAGACCACCGGGAAAAAACCGGGGGCAACTAAAATTCGAAGAAGAAGTTCAAATACTCCTCGATAAGAGTATAAACTGTCAAATATACTCCTTAACACGAGTATAAACTGTTCAAAATCAAATTCAAGTTCAAGTGGACTCTCCTTGATAAGAGAATAAACTGTCATGAAAGCTCCTTGATACGAGTTTAAACTAGCTGCAAATTCAAATTCAAGACTCCTTGATATGAGGATAAACTATCTACAAATTCAAATTCAAAGCCCCTTGATACGAGTTTAAACTGTCTACAAATTCAAATCAAAGCTCCTTGACACGAGCATAAATTGTCTATAAATTCAAATTCAAATTCAAGACTCCTTGATATGAGGATAAACTATCTACAAATTCAAATTCAAGGCTCCTTAATACGAGTATAAACTGTTTAAAATTAAAATCAAGTACTCCTTAATACGAGTATAAACTGTTTAAAATCAAATGCAAATGATACTCCTTAACACGAGTATAAACTGTTTAAAATCAAATGCAACTGATACTCCTAAATACGAGTATAAACTGTTTAAAATCAAATCCAAATCAATACTCTTTAACACGAGTATAAACTGTTTAAAATCAAATTCAAGTGTTTACTCCCTGATAAGAGTATAAACTGTCAAATATACTCCTTAACATGAGTATAAACTGTTTTTAAATTCAAATTCAAATTCAAGACTCCTTGATATGAGGATAAACTATCTACAAATTCAAATTCAAGACTCCTTGATGTGAGGATAAACTGTCTACAAATCCAAATCAATACTCCTTAACACGAGTATAAACTGTTTAAAATAAAATTCAAATGATACTCCTTGACATGAGTATAAACTGTTTAAAATCAAAATCAAGTGTTTACTCCTTGACATGAGTATAAACTGTTTAATATCAAGTTCAAGTGCAATACTCCTTAACACGAGTATAAACTGTTTTCAAATTCAAATTCAAGTTACTCCTTAATACGAGTATAAACTGTTTAAAATCAAATCAAGTACTCCTTAAATACGAGTATAAACTGTTTAAAACCAAAGTCAAGGGTACTCCCTGACACGAGTATAAAATGTCTACAAGTTTGGGGAAAAAAAAAAATTTGAACTACGTCATGACTTGATCCACTTGAGGGGGTACGTAGGCAACTTGAATTAAACTTCAAGCTCAGTCACATCTTCAAAAAAAAAAAGTTATGTCCAATAAATTTGAGTACTTCAAGTCCCGCCTTCGCATGAATATTCAACATGTTTTTCGCCGAGCCTTGAAGTGGGGGCATTTGTAGACGGATAAATAAACTTTAGTTTATTAATTTAATTTGTTATTTAATATTTTAAAATTATCCTAAATTTAATTTCAAAGTTAAATAGTTAAAATTAAATTGATATTATAATGTTTATTTTATCAACAAATCAAGTGATGACACGTGTCAAAGTGACATGTTTTGACCAATCAAATCAAGTCTTGCAGTCAAAGAAAGCCAAGACAAATCATATGGCGACATGTGGCGTATTACATCACACCGACCAATCAAATTCAAGTCTTATTTGATATTATCTCTTTAAAAAATAAAAATATAAAGAGATAATTATTAAATAAACTTTGACTTGAGCAACAAGTCTTGAATCCTATGCCTATATAAAGAGGCCATGGGTTGTTCATTCAACACACAATACAAGTTCAAGAGGCTAAAAACCTCTCTACAAGTTCAAGAAAGGCTAAAAACCTCTCTACAAGTTTAAGAAAGGCTAATAACCTCTCTACAAATACAAAGAAGGCTAAAAACCTTCTCTACAAAGAAAGACTAAAAACCTTTCTACAAGTTCAAGAAAGGCTAAAAACCTTTCTTCCCCGAAGTTACCAAATCAAGGCATTTGATTCGCTATCAAGGTGTTATACCGACGAATCGGCGTTATATTCAAGCTAAATCCACGGAGTTACCAACGAGTTCATCGGCGTTCTTGGCGGAATTCTCCAAAATTTGGCGTTTGATTCGTAAACAAGTCGAAGGACCTACGGATTAACGTTATTTAAAGCTATATTTGAAGTTGAAGAAGATCAAACCACCAAATCCATCAAGGAGCGTTTGAAGATTCAACAACTTTAAGTTCAAAGGAAGAATCAGAGGATCAAGCTGAAGATTGAAGACCTACTTTTACTTGAATTCTCAAATATTTGTATTATCTATTCGATATTGACTAAAAATCAATAAACGCGAATTTTTAGTGCAAACAATTTTAATTGTACAATTAAATGGTATCAATTTTTATCTATCAACAAATAATAATAAATTTTAATAGTAAAAATATACATTAATGTGGAATATGGTAAATATTTATTTTTATATTATTATTTTATTTTTAAATGTACAAATATCTTATAATTTAATCTATAAATAACACATTTGTTGGGGTCTGATCCTAGTTGGCAAACTTCAATACTTTAGAATTTGTTTACGAGGGCAAACAGGGATCAAAAGCTCAGGCGATGGTCACCGGAGTAGATGGGTTCTACCTGCTAGGAACAAACACACAGTCAGAAGGCCAAGCTGGGGGAATGGGGTGGGTGTGATACCCAGTTTGGCTCTCCGACGCTCAAGTCAGCCTTCAAATGATGAAGAAAATGACGATAAAACAGAGCTTAGTGTATGAAGCTTGCTTTACAGAGTATGAGTGATCTTGAGTATTTATAGTTGAGGGTCAGGGCCCTTTTGGTAATTATCACCAAGTGGTCCTGCATTGGTGTTGCCCTAGACACATGGCGCAATGAGGAGCCTTTGAAAGGGATCTCCTGCAAAAGCCTATGAAAAGGCTGGTGGCGGGCAACAATGGCAGGTGCGCTAGTATGTACTGTGTGTTAGAGAGCCTTTTGGGATTGTTACCGAGGGCAAAGCAAGCTCGGGTTTTGATAGGGGCTTCGAGGCTCGTAGGTCCGAGGGGCACCTGGGCCTAAAGCGTTAGCACGGAGGGAATGAATTCACCTTTATTGCCATGGAAGGACGCCTTCGAGGGCAAGCCCAGGGGTGGCCTCGAGGGTCATATTATGTTTTGTTATCACTAGCCTTACTCGTCCGCTCGGGGGAGGCTAGGATTCCTTGGGAAGCTGGAGCGTACATTCCTTCGCGAGGAACGACCAACTTCGAGGGTGATATGAGGTGATACACGTGGCGTCACGGTGTCATGCTTTGCCTAGGCCACGTATCGTATACGTGTCTAGAGCATATTTTAGCTTTATCAACATTAATTTTAGAAAGAAATCTTATTATGATATTCTATATGTTTTTCATAGATTTGAGGAGTTTTAATTCTAATTTATTAAAAAATCCTATTTTACTAAAATAAGTATTTTTGAATATTTTTTGAATATAATAATATTTAATATGAATTAACTAAAAAACCCTTAAGTTTAATACTATTAAAAGTATTATCGCGAGGATATCTTACAATTGGTTTTTTGGTTCCTCTAATTTTGTGAGTTACTTTTATTCTCAAGTGTTGTTTACTATCATGGTGGTGTGTTGCCACCCGTCAAAAATAAATTGTATGTAGTATTGTACCACTCCCATTTAATTTTTTGGTGCTACAATATTTGTTGTTAATGTTGTTGAAATTTTTTGTCCGCATTAATTTATTAAAAAAGTTTTAGGATTAATTATAATTGTATGATATAATTTTATAATTAGAAAAAAGAAATTGAATTATAATTTGATTAGAATTAGAAGGTATATATAATTTACAAAATTATCCCTGATTTTGTATTTTTCAGTTATAATGTTTTGCAGGGGATTTTTTTTTTTTTTTTTTTTTTGACCAGGCTTTACTTAAAATTTATATTCCCTAAGAATGCATCTTCCATTCTCTTCTTACGCATAATCTCTTAATTTGAATTATGATACACCGCTCATTCGACCATATATGTATAACGTTACAAGTGAGTTTAATTACGTAATTATGTGATTTAATTGTATTTTTATTTGATTTAGTTGCTTGTAATGGTGAGATTAATTCTCAAATTTATGAATATTCAGAAGTTTCAATGAATTATATGATAGTTACATGACCAATGTGAAATGACATGTTTTATGTGTTTAAGTGTCCTTAATTGCAAGTTACAAGTGTTGAGGTTAAATTGGAAATGGACTTTGGACTAATTTGACACTTTTTAAAAGTTTAAGAGCCTAATTTAATAGGTTATTCCTGGCCACATTGAGTACAAAAATGAATTTTCCAATTTCGACTTCATCGTTGAACTCAAGGCGTCGAACCGAATCTGATGAATGTCACCTTGTATTTTTTTCGGGCCAGTTCGTTTTATTCCTTTTTTAAAACTAGTTTGCGTGGATTGGTTATTACAAGAAACAAATACAAAAATGTTTCTTTTTTTTCTCCTAGCTTTTGACTAATTACCATGTCTCTCCTACCTATTCTTACTTTTTCCCACACCCTCTCTCTCTCTCTCTCTCTCTCTCTTTTTTAATAGCAAAGACAAACTTCAAGGCTTCCCTAATTCAAGTTCAATCATTCACCATCCCTCATTCTTTAGTCCTTCAAGGTATGAGTGTGTTCTTCTCTTTCTTCTTCTTTTTACTTTGAGGTTCTTTCATGCGATTTGAATATGTGTATATTGTTGAGTGTCAAAATTGCATGATTTTAAGCGTTAAATAGATTATATTTTGGTGTCGTTTGATGCGTTTATGTGTTTATTTGACTTTGTTCAGGTGTTCATAGAGTTGGAGTTACGAAACGGCGAAGCAGAGCGATTTCACATATTTTTTGGAGAAAAAGTGGTAACTCCCGTTACCACTTAGCAGTACACAAGGAGTAACTCTCGTTACTGGCCACAGGAGTAGAGGTCTGGAGTGAACAGAGGGGTAACGCCCGTTACCCCTATATAGAGGAAAATTGGTAACGCCCGTTACCAGTAAAAGCGTTATGGCAATTTCAGGTCGTTAACGGGCGTTAACAGGAGCAAGGCAAATTTAGGTAGCGCCCGTTACCTAGGGCGGCGAGAAATTTCCTAGGGCTGCTATATATGTGCGTTTTGGAGTCTTGAGAGAGAGAGAGAGGAGAACGAGAAGAGGTTCAGAGAAAAAAGAAGGAGTTCTTTTCCAAGTCAAGACCTAGGGTTTGGAAGAAGACTCAGAAGTTTAAAAGATTTTCAGAGAATTCGAGAAGACGACAGGATTGAATTCCGAGAACAATCTTTAGTTTTATTGTTGATTTAATTTTCGAACTAATTCCCTTGATTTTAGTTTTAGTTTCATATGCTAGTTTCGTTTTGAGTATTGCTGAATGCATATGAGTTTAATTGTTAGACTTTGTTTAGATTCCTTGACGATGCTTTATTTTAATGCAATTTCCCTCAGTTTTATGATTTTTGCTTCATTTATGAGTAGATAATTATCTAGGCTAGGGGGAAGTGATGATGATTGCATGATGGATGTTTGATGAGATGCTTGAATGACTTGTGTTAATTCTTAGTTTTAAAACTGGTTTGAACTGACTTGCGATGGCCTGATCACCCGTAGCATGTGTCACAATTACCTATAGATCAAAAGAGTGATGGTAATTTAGAGGGTTTTCAATACTTGTAAGTTGTAGGATTCAAAGAGATTTGGTCTTCGCTTATACAACAGTAATCTTATTCCATGTCGAGCCGCTAGAATACTGAATTACACTAGTCTTGTTCCTACGGTTTAATTAACTATTGGTGATTGCGAGAGCAACATTAAACACTAATTAAGCACTTGGTTATACCTCGAGAGAGGGTAATACAAATATAAGTGACTAGGTTGTAGAATTACACTTGTCAGACGAGTATCACATTAACTCTTGATTGTATGATTTAAAGCTTTTCCCCTGCCTGTTTAGTTCACTGAAGTTAATTCGCGTGTTTAATTCGTTAATTGAAATTTTAGTTTAGTTATTTGTTAATTTCTGCATCAATAGATTAATAGAAACAACCATTGCTTCCGTCAAGTCTTTAGATTAGAGAGAAATGGAGAGTGGTGATTGATTTCCCTTCCCTGTGGGTTCGATCCTATTGTGCTACGCGTATGTTAGTGTACACTTGCACGATTGGTTTTTAGCTGCAGTAAATCCAGAAACCTTATAGGAGGAAGTAGTAGGTCTTATGCAAGATCTAAATCTCATCATCATATTTTCCCTATATATTTTACGCATTCTCCTTCAAGAGCTTCTACTTCTCAAATAAGAGAAACAGAATCTGTGGAAGAATCTGATTTTGAAAGGGTTGAAGAATTAAAAATTCAACCTGATAATATTGTGAAAGGCATTTACAATGTCAAAGATGCAGATATAACTGCTTCAGAAATGAATTTTTCTTTATGATGATTAATAAACCCAAAATTGATTTTAGCCCGGGTTCTCCGGCTAGAAAACAAATTCAAAATGATTTTAATCTTCCTAAATGGGAACCATTTAAAAATTGGCTTTATGAAAACTTTTCTAAAGAAGATAGAAAAATATTTCAAGAAGAATTTTATAAAGATCTTTCTGAAAAAAATTTAAAGATATCTTTTGTTCCTTGGTTTATAACCAAGTATGTTGAAAATCATATATCTGTCATTGAAAGAGAATACAGACTTACCCATAGTGGAGAAATTTTAAAAGCAAATTTTCCTCCTCCTTACTCTTTCTCCATAGAGAAAGGAAATGAAATTTGATTTTATAATGCATTTCAAAAATTATTTGAAAATAATACTCTACCTGTTACTTTGCAGCATATGAACAATATGGTTCAACAACATAATTTTACTAATATGTATTTAATTGTTTTAGGAGAAAATATTTCTTCTTTGAGTAAAAGAGTGGAAAAACTTATCTTTGATATTAATAATTTGAAAATTCAGGATAAAAATGAAAAACCCCAAGAAGCATCTAGGGGAATTATCCCTAGTGTTCAACCTCCTCCTGAAGTCAAGGATTTTAAATTAAAATCTATGACTGATCTAGAAAAAATTCTAGATGAAAAATTCAAAGGGCTCAAAATTAGTGCTCTTAATAAAGAATTCGCAGACAGTATGTCTGATAATGAAGGTTTTCATAATACTGTGAAAGATGAAGTTAATAAATTATCTAAATATGCTGATAAGCCGACTCAAATGATGTATTATTATCCTAGGCCTACTCCTCAAGATATTCTTCTTGAAGAAAATGAGTATATGTTTAATAATTCCTACAGCGGGAAAAATATCTATGAATGGAATATTGATGGATTTGCGGAAAGACAAATCTATAATACTGTTCATAGGATGCTTATGTATAGCACCATCTGTAAAACTAATGGTAATAGAGATAAAGATATTGCCAAAATGATAATTGCGGGATTTACTGGTCAATTAAAAGGCTGGTGGGATCATTATCTTACTGATGCTAATAAGCAGGATGTTATAAATACTATTAAAAATGAAAATGGGATTGATACCCAAGATGCTGTTTATACTTTGATTGTTAATATCATTGAACATTTTACTGGTAGATTTTCGGAAAACAGTGATAATATCAGGATTCTACTCCAGAATTTCAGATGTAAAACTCTTACATCTTTTAGATGGTATAAGGATACTTTCCTTAGTAGAGTTATGGAACTTCCTGAGTCTAATAGTACTCATTGGAAGTCTAAATTTATTGATGGTTTACCCTCTCTTTTTGCAGAAAGGGTTAGAAAAACCCTTAGACAAGGGGAAGTTAATATTAATTATGATAGTTATAATTATGGACAACTTATAGCTGTTTGTAAAACGGAAGGACTAGCTTTATGCAATGAAATAAAACTAAGCCAACAAATTAAAAAGCATAATATCAGTGAAAGAAGACAATTAGGTCAATTTTGTGATCAGTTTGGGATTTCTAATCCTCCTTTAGATAAAGATAAGAATAATAAAAGAAAGAAATTTCATAAATCTCCTGAGTTTTCTAAACATAAATATAGAAAACGTAAGGAGAAGAGAGAGATGAGGAGAGAAAAAAGGAAGACTAATAGTCCTCCTATTATTTGTTGGAAATGTGGTAAGATTGGCCATTATGCTAATCAATGTTGGAATAAGAAGAAAATCAGAAGCTTAGATGTTGATGATAATATTAAGGACACTCTTTGCGAAATTCTTTTGAATTCAGATTCTGAAACTGAAAAATCATTACATTCAGATGATTTAGAAGTTTTAGAAAATGAAAATTATTCCTCTGAATCAGAAGAATGTGAACCATGTAAAAATGGTTTAACCTGTGATAACCAGGCTGATTCTTCAGATATGGAAGAAGGAACTATTTATCAAATTCTTTCTCAATTCCAGGAAATAAATGTTATTACTAATGATAATATTCTTGATATTTTAAAAACAATTCAAGATCCTGATGTGAGATCAAAAATCATTGATCAGATTAATAATTCTAATGATTTAGAACAAAATCAAAGTTTCAAAGAAATTCTGAACCATATACTATGGCAGAAGTTCAAAAAATTTTGAAAAAGAGACAAACTTCTATTCATCCTTCTACTAAAACTGATTTATCTCTGGAGATTCAAAATCTTAAAAAAGAGATAAAAGATTTGAAAAATGATAATAAACATCTTGAAGAAAGAGTTTTCAAATTGGAAATAAGCCGTGGAAAACAAGTTTATATTCCTGAAGAAGAAGAAAATCAAATTACTTTTTCTGAAGAAGATAATTTTCTTTCAACTCTAGAAATGGTTATATCCCAAAAATGGTTTATAAAAATTTCTCTTTTAATTGATGGAAATTATAAACAAGATCTTATAGCTCTTGTTGATAGTGGTGCAGATTTAAATTGTATCCAGGAAGGCATTATTCCGACCAGGTATTTTCATAAAACCACTCATTCTATAAGTGCTGCCAATGGTCAGAAAATGAAAATTAATTATAAACTTCCTAAAGCTTATATTTGCAAAAATAAAGTTTGCATTCCTAATAGTTTTCTTTTGGTAAAAAATATTACCAACCAAGTTATACTTGGGACACCTTTTTTAAAGAAAATATTTCCCATAAAAAATATTGATGAAAAAGGTTTTATTGGAACTTTTGAAGGAAAAGAAATATCTTTCCAATTCATTATTGAACCCTTTACTAGAGTTTTAAACCTAATAAAGGATTCTTTAATTGAAAGAAAGGAAAAACAAATTAATTTTCTTAAACAAGAAATTGATTTCAATAATATTAATAATATTTTGAAAAATGTTAAATTACAAGAAAAAATTAAATTCCTTCATAATCAATTCTCTTTACAAATATGTAATGATCATCCCAATGCTTTTTGGGATAGAAAGAAACATATAGTTTCTCTTCCTTATGAGGAAGAATTTGATGAAAAGAAAATTCGTACAAAGGCAAGACCTTGTCAAATGAATAAAGATTATTTAGATCTTTGTAAAAAAGAGATTGAATCTCTTCAAATTAAAGGGTTAATTAGACCCTCTAAATCTCCTTGGTCATGTACAGCTTTTTATGTAAATAAAAAAGCTGAACAAGAAAGAGGAGTTCCGAGGTTAGTTATTAATTACAAACCTCTCAATATTGCTCTTAAATGGATAAGATATCCGATCCCTAATAAAAAGGATTTATTGGATAGACTTTATGATGCTTTAATATTTTCCAAATTTGATTTAAAATCAGGATATTGGCAAATCCAAATTCATAATAAAGATATTTATAAAACCGCTTTTAATGTTCCTTTTGGACAATATGAGTGGAAAGTCATGCCTTTTGGGTTGAAAAATGCCCCTTCAGAATTTCAAAATATTATGAATGATATTTTCAATCCTTATAGTGATTTCATAATTGTTTATATTGATGATATCCTAGTATTTTCAAAAAATATTGAAAGCCATTTTAAACATCTTGATATATTCAAGAAAATAGTTATCCAAAATGGTTTGGTCATATCTAAGCCAAAAATGCTTCTTTTTCAGACTAAAATAAGATTTTTAGGCCATAATATTGAAAAAGGAAAAATAATTCCTATTAATAGAAGTATAGAATTTGCTTCAAAATTTCCGAATCAAATTAATGATAAAACTCAACTTCAAAGATTTCTAGGGAGTTTAAATTATATTTCTCCTTATTAAAAAAATCTTGCTCAAGATACAACAATTCTTTATGATAGATTAAAGAAGAATCCAAAACCTTGGACTGAGAATCATACTCAGGCTATTAAAAAAATCAAGGATAGAGTCATAAATCTACCTTGTTTAATGCTTGCCAACCCCAATTGGGAAAAAATTATTGAAACTGATGCTTCTGAAATAGGCTATGGAGGAATTCTTAAACAGATATCTCCTCATAATCAACAAGAATATCTTGTTAGATTCCACTCTGGGAAGTGGAAAGACAGTCAGAAAAACTATGCTACTGTAGCTAAAGAGATTTTAGCTATTCTTAAATGTGTTTTGAAATTTCAAGATGATTTATATAATCAGAAATTTATTATTAAGACAGATTGTCAAGCGGCCAAATACATGTTTAAAAAAAATTTTGATCATGAAGTTTCTAAGCAAATGTTTGCTAGATGGCAGGCTCAATTAGCCCCTTTTGATTTTGAAATTATTTATAAAAAAGGAACTGACAATAGTCTTCCTGATTTTTTAACTCGTGAATATTTACAGGATGTGTAATCCTCGAAGAATGACAGAATCATCTTCCCACAAATTTGATAGAAATATCAACTGGGAAAAAGCTAAGAAATTTCACAATTATGTGAAATATTTAGTGTTCCTTGCTAGAGAGCATGAGAAAAATGTCATCTATTGGGATAATAGGATTAATGAAATCCTTGATCCAAGGAATAATCTGGATTATATCACCAGGAAAAGTAGTTATACTTATGCTAGTATGAATATTAATACTAGTATTGATAATCATGAAAGACTTTTGAAGGAAATTACTTATTATATTGCTTAATTTTGCAGGAATGGAATCTTCTAATAGGAAGATGAATGTGATAAATTGGGCAGAATTCAAATATGAATTCGATCCCCCTTTAATTGGTCCCTATGGTATTAGGACTAATATTAAACCACCCGGACTTGATACGGTCTGGCGTTATAGATTGTTAATTCCGAAGCTTATAGCTTTACAAAAATATTTAGAAGCTCAAATTGAGCAAACTAAATCTTTATGTTTTTATCTTAATATGGATCATGGTCTTGATCATTATATCAAGGAAGATGAAAAAGAGCTTATAGCTGTGAAAGATAAATTACAAAAGCTAATAGCTTAATCTTATTGATATTTCAGGATGAGACCTCAAGGAGGCAGACATTCCTCTAATAGAGGAAGAGGTGGAAGAACCATTGCCCAATTTGGCAACCAAAAGTTAATAGCTGAGAATATTGCAAATATTTCATCATCCTCAAGTAATACACCAAAGGATGATCCCTTATACAAGGAATTTTTAGCTTATAAAGCCAAGCAGGAGGGTAATACTCAATCTGCTCCATCCTATGCAAATATTGTTGGGGATAAGGAAATTGATTCGTCGGAACTACCATATGAGCAAAACACTCATAAAGAGGTAATATTCCTCTTAGAAGATAAAGATTTGAGATGGAAAGATAATATCTAGCATCTCATGCAGAGATATTTGGATAATGCATCATTTACTGCTGGTTCATATAAACAGCGAACCCATTTTGAGAATATACTCAAAGTGACAGGATCATGTGAATTCACTCATTATTTTGCAGGAAAACAAAATAAAGTTTATAGCTTTAGTAAAGTGATTATCAAGCAGATAATATCTGCTGAAGAGTGGGGAATAAGTACACTCAGAGAAAGAGAATATAGTCTCCAAAATTCCCAAGTTAAAATCAAATTTAATTATTGGGATTATATTGAAGCATTTAATAAAGCATTCCTTACCAGAATGAGCTTCATAAACATTCATGGTTTTTTAAAATCTGTCCAAATGTTTATAACAAGGACATTCCAAATTGGTTATACCAATGGTGGCTTAATTTTGGCCCTACAGCAAAAATTTTGCCAAATA
Organism: Lantana camara; assembly: GCA_037501455.1. Classification (NCBI taxonomy): domain Eukaryota; kingdom Viridiplantae; phylum Streptophyta; class Magnoliopsida; order Lamiales; family Verbenaceae; genus Lantana; species Lantana camara. The sequence goes on along the minus strand of CM074856.1, from coordinate 2,982,469 downwards.
ATTTTCAGGAATTATATTCTCAATGGGTAGAAATTTCTCCCAAAATTCTTGATGCTCAGAGCAATGGAAAATGGATTGAAGGAATGCCTTTTCTCCATTTCTTTACTGAATTTGGTATCCCTTGGATTTGGAAATGGGAACCAGAGTTGGGAGAAACCCAACAGAAGATACCCTGTTTATTCAGAACCTTTTATACTAAGTTCTGGAAGAAAATGTTGGCTCTTAATAAAGAAGGAAGTATGGAAGGCCAAGAGACCATTGATAATATCAAGTCAAAAATTCATGAATATATTATTCAGGAGGAACAGAATAAAACTCCTAGTCCATTTGAATATATTTCAAAGAAATTATATTTTCAAAAAGGACAAGTTTCGGATGAAGAAAAAGTGGCTTCCTATCTTAAGGAAGTTAAGAAAGATTTAATGAAAAATCTAAGTTTTGATACACAATCCAGTGCCTCTATGGATACTTTATCCAATGATGAATATTGTCCAGCTGGAGAAGCTCAGAATCCTTACGAGGATATGTTCGAAGATTTGGACCAAGTTATTCAAAAATACTTGAATAAAGAAGGAAAAGGAAAGGACAAGATGGGACCTTGAAAGGATGATATGCCAACCACCCATCAAATACCATTTGAATTGCCAGCTGTTTTGTTTGCCGTGGTTTTAATAAAGTAACCATGGTTTTAATAAAGTTGTACTTTGCACATTTATAATGGTGCAAATAGTTTAGGTTAGCATTTAGTCCCGGATTTCAAATCCGAGATTTTTGTGTATTTATAGGTCAGTTCGTTACTGCATTAGGCAGAGCGAAAATTATCAAGTTTGTAAGTTTTCTAGTTTGTAAACATTTCATTCTGAGTGAAAAATTTTGCAATCCTGCAAAACTGGTGTCAAGAATTAATAAGTAAGTAATTTTACTTTTCAGTTCTTTAAGTTTATATAACTATATTTCTGTTTCTGCCGCCTAATATGGCCGGCTAATTCACTTTGTGTTGAATAATATCATGATATTAAGATCAATATTCATGGTGGATTTAAAAAAAAAAAAAAAAAAAAAAAAAAAAAGAGTACTTAAACAAAATTTTTTATTTCTGGGATGGTTCAAATTAAAAATAAGCCGAGATTAGGTTTAATACCGAAGTCTGGATTCGCCCACTTTGTTGCCGTGTTTGTAGGCGTTTTTAGGGCTTGCCTCCATGACTGGTTAAGAACTAAATCTCTAGCTTAATTTTAATATGGTAAAATCACCATGTACAGTATAAAGAATTTTGTTTAAGGCTCTTATGTTTAATCTTTTTATTCCCGCCTTAATAAAAGATCCTTTGAAATGGTTATTAAGGCGGGAATAAAAAGATTAAACATAAGAGTCTTAAACAAAATTCTTTATACTGTACATGGTGATTTTACCATATTAAAATTAAGCTAGAGATTTAGTTCTTAACCAGTCATGGAGGCAAGCCCTAAAAACGCCTACAAACACGGCAACAAAGTGGGCGAATCCAGACTTCGGTATTAAACCTAATCTCGGCTTATTTTTAATTTGAACCATCCCAGAAATAAAAACTTTTGTTTAAGTACTCTTTTTTTTTTTTTTTTTTTTTTTTTTTTTTTAAATCCACCATGAATATTGATCTTAATATCATGATATTATTCAACACAAAGTGAATTAGCCGGCCATATTAGGCGGCAGAAACAGAAATATAGTTATATAAACTTAAAGAACTGAAAAGTAAAATTACTTACTTATTAATTCTTGACACCAGTTTTGCAGGATTGCAAAAATTTTCACTCAGAATGAAATGTTTACAAACTAGAAAACTTACAAACTTGATAATTTTCGCTCTGCCTAATGCAGTAACGAACTGACCTATAAATACACAAAAATCTCGGATTTGAAATTCGGGACTAAATGCTAACCTAAACTATTTGCACCATTATAAATGTGCAAAGTACAACTTTATTAAAACCATGGTTACTTTATTAAAACCACGGCAAACAAAACAGCTGGCAATTCAAATGGTATTTGATGGGTGGTTGGCATATCATCCTTTCAAGGTCCCATCTTGTCCTTTCCTTTTCCTTCTTTATTCAAGTAGTTTTGAATAACTTGGTCCAAATCTTCGAACATATCCTCATAAGGATTCTGAGCTTCTCCAGCTGGACAATATTCATCATTGGATAAAGTATCCATAGAGGCACTGGATTGTGTATCAAAACTTAGATTTTTCATTAAATCTTTCTTAACTTCCTTAAGATAGGAAGCCACTTTTTCTTCATCCGAAACTTGTCCTTTTTGAAAATATAATTTCTTTGAAATATATTCAAATGGACTAGGAGTTTTATTCTGTTCCTCCTGAATAATATATTCATGAATTTTTGACTTGATATTATCAATGATCTCTTGGCCTTCCATACTTCCTTCTTTATTAAGAGCCAACATTTTCTTCCAGAACTTAGTATAAAAGGTTCTGAATAAACAGGGTATCTTCTGTTGGGTTTCTCCCAACTCTGGTTCCCATTTCCAAATCCAAGGGATACCAAATTCAGTAAAGAAATGGAGAAAAGGCATTCCTTCAATCCATTTTCCATTGCTCTGAGCATCAAGAATTTTGGGAGAAATTTCTACCCATTGAGAATATAATTCCTGAAAATTATTTGGCAAAATTTTTGCTGTAGGGCCAAAATTAAGCCACCATTGGTATAACCAATTTGGAATGTCCTTGTTATAAACATTTGGACAGATTTTAAAAAACCATGAATGTTTATGAAGCTCATTCTGGTAAAGGAATGCTTTATTAAATGCTTCAATATAATCCCAATAATTAAATTTGATTTTAACTTGGGAATTTTGGAGACTATATTCTCTTTCTCTGAGTGTACTTATTCCCCACTCTTCAGCAGATATTATCTGCTTGATAATCACTTTACTAAAGCTATAAACTTTATTTTGTTTTCCTGCAAAATAATGAGTGAATTCACATGATCCTGTCACTTTGAGTATATTCTCAAAATGGGTTCGCTGTTTATATGAACCAGCAGTAAATGATGCATTATCCAAATATCTCTGCATGAGATGCCAGATATTATCTTTCCATCTCAAATCTTTATCTTCTAAGAGGAATATTACCTCTTTATGAGTGTTTTGCTCATATGGTAGTTCCGACGAATCAATTTCCTCATCCCCAACAATATTTGCATAGGATGGAGCAGATTGAGTATTACCCTCCTGCTTGGCTTTATAAGCTAAAAATTCCTTGTATAAGGGATCATCCTTTGGTGTATTACTTGAGGATGATGAAATATTTGCAATATTCTCAGCTTTTAACTTTTGGTTGCCAAATTGGGCAATGGTTCTTCCACCTCTTCCTCTATTAGAGGAATGTCTGCCTCCTTGAGGTCTCATCCTGAAATATCAATAAGATTAAGCTATTAGCTTTTGTAATTTATCTTTCACAGCTATAAGCTCTTTTTCATCTTCCTTGATATAATGATCAAGACCATGATCCATATTAAGATAAAAACATAAAGATTTAGTTTGCTCAATTTGAGCTTCTAAATATTTTTGTAAAGCTATAAGCTTCGGAATTAACAATCTATAACGCCAGACCGTATCAAGTCCGGGTGGTTTAATATTAGTCCTAATACCATAGGGACCCATTAAAGGGGGATCGAATTCATATTTGAATTCTGCCCAATTTATCACATTCATCTTCCTATTAGAAGATTCCATTCCTGCAAAATTAAGCAATATAATAAGTAATTTCCTTCAAAAGTCTTTCATGATTATCAATACTAGTATTAATATTCATACTAGCATAAGTATAACTACTTTTCCTGGTGATATAATCCAGATTATTCCTTGGATCAAGGATTTCATTAATCCTATTATCCCAATAGATGACATTTTTCTCATGCTCTCTAGCAAGGAACACTAAATATTTCACATAATTGTGAAATTTCTTAGCTTTTTCCCAGTTGATATTTCTATCAAATTTGTGGGAAGATGATTCTGTCATTCTTCGAGGATTACACATCCTGTAAATATTCACGAGTTAAAAAATCAGGAAGACTATTGTCAGTTCCTTTTTTATAAATAATTTCAAAATCAAAAGGGGCTAATTGAGCCTGCCATCTAGCAAACATTTGCTTAGAAACTTCATGATCAAAATTTTTTTTAAACATGTATTTGGCCGCTTGACAATCTGTCTTAATAATAAATTTCTGATTATATAAATCATCTTGAAATTTCAAAACACATTTAAGAATAGCTAAAATCTCTTTAGCTATAGTAGCATAGTTTTTCTGACTGTCTTTCCACTTCCCAGAGTGGAATCTAACAAGATATTCTTGTTGATTATGAGGAGATATCTGTTTAAGAATTCCTCCATAGCCTATTTCAGAAGCATCAGTTTCAATAATTTTTTCCCAATTGGGGTTGGCAAGCATTAAACAAGGTAGATTTATGACTCTATCCTTGATTTTTTTAATAGCCTGAGTATGATTCTCAGTCCAAGGTTTTGGATTCTTCTTTAATCTATCATAAAGAATTGCTGTATCTTGAGCAAGATTTTTATAATAAGGAGAAATATAATTTAAACTCCCTAGAAATCTTTGAAGTTGAGTTTTATCATTAATTTGATTCGGAAATTTTGAAGCAAATTCTATACTTCTATTAATAGGAATTATTTTTCCTTTTTCAATATTATGGCCTAAAAATCTTATTTTAGTCTGAAAAAGAAGCATTTTTGGCTTAGATATGACCAAACCATTTTGGATAACTATTTTCTTGAATATATCAAGATGTTTAAAATGGCTTTCAATATTTTTTGAAAATACTAGGATATCATCAATATAAACAATTATGAAATCACTATAAGGATTGAAAATATCATTCATAATATTTTGAAATTCTGAAGGGGCATTTTTCAACCCAAAAGGCATGACTTTCCACTCATATTGTCCAAAAGGAACATTAAAAGCGGTTTTATAAATATCTTTATTATGAATTTGGATTTGCCAATATCCTGATTTTAAATCAAATTTGGAAAATATTAAAGCATCATAAAGTCTATCCAATAAATCCTTTTTATTAGGGATCGGATATCTTATCCATTTAAGAGCAATATTGAGAGGTTTGTAATTAATAACTAACCTCGGAACTCCTCTTTCTTGTTCAGCTTTTTTATTTACATAAAAAGCTGTACATGACCAAGGAGATTTAGAGGGTCTAATTAACCCTTTAATTTGAAGAGATTCAATCTCTTTTTTACAAAGATCTAAATAATCTTTATATATTCATTTGACAAGGTCTTGCCTTTGTACGAATTTTCTTTTCATCAAATTCTTCCTCATAAGGAAGAGAAACTATATGTTTCTTTCTATCCCAAAAAGCATTGGGATGATCATTACATATTTGTAAAGAGAATTGATTATGAAGGAATTTAATTTTTTCTTGTAATTTAACATTTTTCAAAATATTATTAATATTATTGAAATCAATTTCTTGTTTAAGAAAATTAATTTGTTTTTCCTTTCTTTCAATTAAAGAATCCTTTATTAGGTTTAAAACTCTAGTAAAGGGTTCAATAATGAATTGGAAAGATATTTCTTTTCCTTCAAAAGTTCCAATAAAACCTTTTTCATCAATATTTTTTATGGGAAATATTTTCTTTAAAAAAGGTGTCCCAAGTATAACTTGGTTGGTAATATTTTTTACCAAAAGAAAACTATTAGGAATGCAAACTTTATTTTTGCAAATATAAGCTTTAGGAAGTTTATAATTAATTTTCATTTTCTGACCATTGGCAGCACTTATAGAATGAGTGGTTTTATGAAAATACCTGGTCGGAATAATGCCTTCCTGGATACAATTTAAATCTGCACCACTATCAACAAGAGCTATAAGATCTTGTTTATAATTTCCATCAATTAAAAGAGAAATTTTTATAAACCATTTTTGGGATATAACTATTTCTAGAGTTGAAAGAAAATTATCTTCTTCAGAAAAAGTAATTTGATTTTCTTCTTCTTCAGGAATATAAACTTGTTTTCCACGGCTTATTTCCAATTTGAAAACTCTTTCTTCAAGATGTTTATTATCATTTTTCAAATCTTTTATCTCTTTTTTAAGATTTTGAATCTCCAGAGATAAATCAGTTTTAGTAGAAGGATGAATAGAAGTTTGTCTCTTTTTCAAAATTTTTTGAACTTCTGCCATAGTATATGGTTCAGAATTTCTTTGAAAACTTTGATTTTGTTCTAAATCATTAGAATTATTAATCTGATCAATGATTTTTGATCTCACATCAGGATCTTGAATTGTTTTTAAAATATCAAGAATATTATCATTAGTAATAACATTTATTTCCTGGAATTGAGAAAGAATTTGATAAATAGTTCCTTCTTCCATATCTGAAGAATCAGCCTGGTTATCACAGGTTAAACCATTTTTACATGGTTCACATTCTTCTGATTCAGAGGAATAATTTTCATTTTCTAAAACTTCTAAATCATCTGAATGTAATGATTTTTCAGTTTCAGAATCTGAATTCAAAAGAATTTTGCAAAGAGTGTCCTTAATATTATCATCAACCTCTAAGCTTCTGATTTTCTTCTTATTCCAACATTGATTAGCATAATGGCCAATCTTACCACATTTCCAACAAATAATAGGAGGACTATTAGTCTTCCTTTTTTCTCTCCTCATCTCTCTCTTCTCCTTACGTTTTCTATATTTATGTTTAGAAAACTCAGGAGATTTATGAAATTTCTTTCTTTTATTATTCTTATCTTTATCTAAAGGAGGATTAGAAATCCCAAACTGATCACAAAATTGACCTAATTGTCTTCTTTCACTGATATTATGCTTTTTAATTTGTTGGCTTAGTTTTATTTCATTGCATAAAGCTAGTCCTTCCGTTTTACAAACAGCTATAAGTTGTCCATAATTATAACTATCATAATTAATATTAACTTCCCCTTGTCTAAGGGTTTTTCTAACCCTTTCTGCAAAAAGAGAGGGTAAACCATCAATAAATTTAGACTTCCAATGAGTACTATTAGACTCAGGAAGTTCCATAACTCTACTAAGGAAAGTATCCTTATACCATCTAAAAGATGTAAGAGTTTTACATCTGAAATTCTGGAGTAGAGTCCTGATATTATCACTGTTTTCCGAAAATCTACCAGTAAAATGTTCAATGATATTAACAATCAAAGTATAAACAGCATCTTGGGTATCAATCCCATTTTCATTTTTAATAGTATTTATAACATCCTGCTTATTAGCATCAGTAAGATAATGATCCCACCAGCCTTTTAATTGACCAGTAAATCCAGCAATTATCATTTTGGCAATATCTTTATCTCTATTACCATTAGTTTTACAGATGGTGCTATACATAAGCATCCTATGAACAGTATTATAGATTTGTCTTTCCGCAAATCCATCAATATTCCATTCATAGATATTTTTCCCGCTGTAGGAATTATTAAACATATACTCATTTTCTTCAAGAAGAATATCTTGAGGAGTAGGCCTAGGATAATAATACATCCTTTGAGTCGGCTTATCAGCATATTTAGATAATTTATTAACTTCATCTTTCACAGTATTATGAAAACCTTCATTATCAGACATACTGTCTGCGAATTCTTTATTAAGAGCACTAATTTTGAGCCCTTTGAATTTTTCATCTAGAATTTTTTCTAGATCAGTCATAGATTTTAATTTAAAATCCTTGACTTCAGGAGGAGGTTGAACACTAGGGATAATTCCCCTAGATGCTTCTTGGGGTTTTTCATTTTTATCCTGAATTTTCAAATTATTAATATCAAAGATAAGTTTTTCCACTCTTTTACTCAAAGAAGAAATATTTTCTCCTAAAACAATTAAATACATATTAGTAAAATTATGTTGTTGAACCATATTGTTCATATGCTGCAAAGTAACAGGTAGAGTATTATTTTCAAATAATTTTTGAAATGCATTATAAAATCGGATTTCATTTCCTTTCTCTATGGAGAAAGAGTAAGGAGGAGGAAAATTTGCTTTTAAAATTTCTCCACTATGGGTAAGTCTGTATTCTCTTTCAATGACAGATATATGATTTTCAACATACTTGGTTATAAACCAAGGAACAAAAGATATCTTTAAATTTTTTTCAGAAAGATCTTTATAAAATTCTTCTTGAAATATTTTTCTATCTTCTTTAGAAAAGTTTTCATAAAGCCAATTTTTAAATGGTTCCCATTTAGGAAGATTAAAATCATTTTGAATTTGTTTTCTAGCCGGAGAACCCGGGCTAAAATCAATTTTGGGTTTATTAATCATCATAAAGAAAAATTCATTTCTGAAGCAGTTATATCTGCATCTTTGTCATTGTAAATGTCTTTCACAATATTATCAGGTTGAATTTTTAATTCTTCAACCCTTTCAAAATCAGATTCTTCCACAGATTCTGTTTCTCTTATTTGAGAAGTAGAAGCTCTTGAAGGAGATTGCGTAAAATATATAGGGGAAATATGATGATGAGATTTAGATCTTGCATAAGACCTACTACTTCCTCCTATAAGGTTTCTGGAGGGTTCAAAACTTATTTGAACATTTCCTTCAGAAGTTTGAAGAATACTAGTTGGATTATAACTAGTATTAGGTTGAGCAGGGACAGCTTGCTCAATTATCCAATTTTCAGGGAAAGTTATTTCATCCCATTTAATAGATCTTCGAGTAGTAATCTCAGATCTACAAAATTATTGTTGATTGTATTTTTCAATTACAATGTTTTTCGGGGGATTCTATTAGTATGTCTTAAGAATTACAATAAAAACAAAGCATTAAAAGGCTTATAGGATTTTTAAATAATATATAATGTTTTATATATAATTAGAAAAAGAGTTTTAGAATTATAATTTTATCAGCTAGGTGTTCCCCTATCACCGATATAGGTACTATCTCTACTCTCTTTAAGTGCAGATATAAAAAATTAAATAATATAAGATTATTTATGAGAATTGATATTACAATGGTAATTTTGAATAAGTTGCGCACAATATTCGTTCTCTTAAAGTATAAGATTTAATTTTATTTAAACAGTTAAAAATCAGGGATTGATTAAGATTCTATCTCAATCCTATTTCTTATATATATAATTATATTTTGATTAGAATCAAATGGAGATAATTGTGAGTTTGACTAGAATAAAATATCTTGAAAGAATATTTATGTATCAAATTTAACTTTTACAAAATTACCCTTAATTATATTTTTTTAAAAGCCTTACAAAAAGGTATTTCTGGCGATCGCAAAGTTTGAAAAAACCCAAAACCCAACTCGTACTTATATATATTATAAAATATAATTTTATTGGGTTAGGTTTCAGCAACGGCCCAAACCTTAATTTAACGATAACACCTCCATTATATTTTTGAAAAGAAATCGTAACCCGCGTTATGGCAATTTTATTTATTTTCTAGCCAACCCTATGAAATGTACTTAAGTATAAATGTATAATTAGATTAATTAACTATTATTTGGTGTTTTTAATTGTTGTTTGCAAATAAAACCTAATATTAATCGGTCACATTCTCTTCAATGGATTCTATCTACAATTCGGTTGATTCACGAAAAAAGAAAAAGGATATATAGGATATGTTAACCCACTAATATTATAAAATTGAAAAGGGACTAAAAAACTAGGATTAGTCTACATTGAAGTAAGAATTAGTCTTCTGCTGAATTAAGAAGGACTCGAGAATAAATTAAATGAAAGATAAAGATAAAAGGATAATTATGAATGACCCCTAAGATGTAATGAATGTACAGATTATCTTCTAAGGTTTGAGAAATTGTAACAGCCCCTGAATTTTACATTGTCTCTCACAAACCCCAACTGTTAATAACGGTGTTAAGTTTTGATCATGTCACCAATATTATTATTAAAAATTCCAATTCTATCCTTTGGGAGTATTTTGTAACAATAATGAAACTTTGGGAGTATATTGTAATAATATTGAAATTGTAAGGATATATTTGTAATATTGGTTAAATTTGTATTTTTTTTAATTTGAAACTTTGTAATTTAATCTAATATTTATATTTTTGCGTATAAATATAAATCAAAATGGAAATTTCATGTATATTTATTTCTGTAAAATATGATAAAAAAAATTACAAATTCTACATTAAGTTTATGTCTTAGTTTGAAGTATATTTCGCATAAGTTCATTTAAACTTTGTTCATTTGAAATAACAAATTTTCGTCACGAAATAGAAAACCATTACAGGCGCACCAACATCAAGTATTAATAAATTCACATAAATATGCATCAGAATTGTTTAAATAAATATTTCAAACATCGGTGCTTTCTAATGCATTTACTTTAAATATAATGAATAGTATTTCAATATAAACATGCATGCCTAATATCTATTAAAAAAAGTTAGGCATTTATAAACTGTAAATACGAAATTAGTTTCTCATAAAAATATCAAAATATCATTAAGTGACATTTTTTTGAAGAAAAAAAAAACTAAATAGGTATAAAACTGAAATACTTATATCACCCCTAAGAATTTTATTATTTGCATTAACCCCTTTACATTTGAGCTCTTTATTATTGTAGATGGATAAATAAACTTTAGTTTATTAATTTAATTTGCTATTTAATATTTTGAAATTATCCTAAATTTAATTTCAAAGTTAAATAGTTAAAATTAAATTGATATTATAATGTTTATTTTATCAACAAATCAAGTGATGACACGTGTCAAAGTGACATGTTTTGACCAATCAAATCAAGTCTTGCAGTCAAAGAAAGCCAAGACAAATCATATGGCGACACGTGGCGTATTGTGTCATACCGACTCATCAAATTCAAGTCTTTTATGATATTATCTCTTTAAAAAATAAAAATATAAAGAGATAATTATTAAATAAACTTTGACTTGAGCAACAAGTCTTGAATCCTACACCTATATAAAGGGGTCATGTGTAGTTCATTCAACGCACAACACGAATTCAAGAAAGGCTAAAAAGCTCTCTACGAATTCAAGAAATGTTAAAAACTTTTCTACAAGTTCAAGAGGCTAAAAACCTCTCTACAAGTGCAAGAGACTAAAAATCTCTTTACGAATTCAAGAAAGGCTAAAAACCTTTCTACAAGTTCAAGAAGAAGGCTAAAAACCTTTCTTCCCCGAAGTTACCAAATCAAGGAGTTTGATCCGCTATCAAGACGTTATACCGGCGAATCGGCGTTATATTCAAGCTAAATTCACGGAGTTACCGACGAGTTCATAGGCGTTCTTGGCGAAATTCTCCAAAATTCGGCGTTTGATTCGTAAATAAGTCGAAAGACCTACGAATTAACGTTATTCAAGTTTAAATTCCTCAAAATCCGGTGTTTGATTCGTAAATAAGTCGAAGGACCTACGAATTAACGTTATTGAAGTTAAATTTCAAGTTGAAGAAGATCAAATCACCAAATCCATCAAGGAACGTTTGAAGATTTCAACAACTTAAAACTCGAAGGAAGAATCAGAGGATCAAGCTGAATATTGAAGACCCACTTTTAATTGAATTCTCAAATATTTGTATTATCTATTGTGTTGACCAAAAATCAATAAACGCGAAGTTTTTGTGCAAACTGATTGGCACGCCTAGTGGGACGGATCTTTCCTTAACACGAGTATAAACTGTTTTCAAATTCAAATTCAAATTCAAGTTACTCCTTAATACGAGTATAAACTGTTTAAAATTAAAGTCAAGTGTACTCCTTGACACGAGTATAAAATGTCAACAAGTTTGAAAAAAAAAAAAGAAAAAAAAAAGACATTGAACTACGTCATGACTTGATCCTCTTGAGGGGTACGTATGCAACTTGAATTAAACTTCAAGCTCAGTCACTTCTTCAAAAAAAAAAGTTATGTCCAATAAATTTGAGTACTTCAAGTCCCGCCTTCGCATGAATATTCGGCATGTTTTTCGCCGAGCCTTGAAGTGGGGGAATTTGCAGAAGGATAAATAAACTTTATATTATTAATTTGATTTGCTATTTTATATTTTGAAATTATCCTAAATTTAATTTCGAAATTAAATAGTTAAATTTAAATTGATATTATAATGTTTATTTTATCTACAAATCAAGTGATGACACGTGTCAAAGTGACATGTTTTGACCAATTAAATCAAGTCTTGCAGTCAAAGAAAGCCAAGACAAATCATATGGCGACACGTGGCGTATTGTGTCATACCGACTCATCAAATTCAAGTCTTTTATGATATTATCTCTTTAAAAAATAAAAATATAAGAGATAATTATTAAATAAACTTTGACTTGAGCAACAAGTCTTGAATCCTACACCTATATAAAGGGGTCATGTGTAGTTCATTCAACGCACAACACGAATTCAAGAAAGGCTAAAAATCTCTCTACGAATTCAAGAAAGGCTAAAAACCTCTCTACAAATACAAATAAGGCTAAAAACCTTCTCTACAAAGAAAGGCTAAAAACCTTTCTACAAGTTCAAGAAGAAAGCTAAAAACCTTTCTTCCCCGAAGTTACCAAATCAAGGAGTTTGATCCGCTATCAAGGCGTTATACGGCGAATCGGCGTTATATTCAAGCTAAATCCATGGAGTTACCGACGAGTTCATAGGCGTTCTTGGCGGAATTCTCCAAAATTCGGCGTTTGATTCGTAAATAAGTCGAAAGACCTACGAATTAACGTTATTCAAGTTCAAATCCCTCAAAATCCGGTGTTTGATTCGTAAATAAGTCGAAGGACCTACGAATTAACGTTATTGAAGTTAAATTTCAAGTTGAAGAAGATCAAACCACCAAATCCATCAAGGAGCGTTTGAAGATTTCAACAACTTAAAACTCAAAGGAAGAATCAGAGGATCAAGCTGAAGATTGAAGACCCACTTTTACTTGAATTCTCAAATATTTGTATTATCTATTCGGTGTTGACCAAAAATCAATAAACGCGAATTTTTAGTGCAAACAATTATATATACTCTCTGAGTTTCAGCATACAAAAATAAAATATTAAAATTGTATATTTAGTTAAATTTAAAGGATGAGATAATAAATGAGGGGAGAATTCGTAATTTCTCAAATTTTAAGAGAGAATCTATAATTTAGTCATATCTCACGAGTCATTTGTAATTATCTCTTAAATAAATCATGAAAGCACTGCCTCTTACTGAAAAGATAAATGAGGTCTAAGGCTACAGGAGGTGTGCATGGCATCTTAACATCTTTGGAAGGTTCGGAATGAAATTGAATTGGGCCATGCCCATGTTACTAGAAACAAAATAGGCTCAAATAACGTGGCCCAATAAGTTTTAGCTTTTACTGCCGCATTGGAGTCCGCATTGTTTTTGGGATTTATGCAAAATTCAGAAGATGAAAAAACATGAAGAATTAAAAATTGTAGAGAGAAATTCAAAAAATCAACGCTTAGAAGCTGAATTTTTAAATAAAGGTTCTGAAAAATAAACAGTGGATGAGGATGAAGTGAATAGAAAATGGGTTGCCGGAGGACGAAGTGAATAGAAAATGGGTTGCCGGTATTGATGTTATCGTCGATGATATCATGGATAGAGTTTTTCCGTAAAATAAAAAAATAAAAAAATAAAAGGAATCAATCGAAGTCTGGTAAGAAAACGAGGACCCTAGATCATTTGCAGAGGTCGGCTATTTACATAGCTCTCCAGAGTTGACCCCAAAGAAACCTCTGTCGAAGCTTAAATTCGTTATTGGTTTGGTTTCTGGTGAAAGCCTTAGAGCAACCAATCAACTTGTCGAAGTGTGCTGACATTAGTTCTGGGAAAAATATTTTTCAGTTATCGACAAATTCGGTAGAAAATAAGATAGCTCAGGATATACCACAGAATTGGTTTCTACTAGTGCTACTAAGTGAGTTTATCAGGAGGGAAAATGAAATAGGTTCAATATATGGGACGGTGAAAGATAATGATTATGTGTTATAGATACTGATGAGTACTTGCCGAATCTATTTCTCTTCTTTTCTCTCGTATTCTGGGTTCTGCCTCATAGCAACCTAGACTCCTCCTTTTATAGACCCGAAGTCCCGTTAGGGTTTACTGCTTCTCCAAATCCGTGTTGGATTCTGTCTTATCGTTCCATCCTCTTCCGTACTTATCCTTAAGATTCCCTTTCTTCTCCATCACGTCATCTCCGTTATTCGTACCTATCTAATTGTCCTTCTGTAGATAGAGTTCTAGGAGCGAACGTATCGAGCGAGCTCCGAATGCAGCTCGTCATACCCCAGCTCGCAATTCGTAAGGTTCCTATGAGCGAGCTCACACCGTGAGCTCCCTCACACAGCTCGTAGTAAGCTAGTTCTCCTCATTCTAACTCTCATAAGGCTGGCCACGTGGGATAGGTGGGTAGGGTCCCATCACTACTCCCCCCCCCCTAAGTCCGGATCAGGTATCCATATCTGGGTCGGATAAGTTATTGTGGCCAGCCTACATGACTCTCTGTGAAAAGTAACTAATTTAGCATTGTGTCAACGAGCACTTAGCTCGCCATATCTTCAACAACAAGAAAATAGCTCGCCTAATGCCTTCACAACCTAGCAATTTTACATCTCATACCTCGTCGGCGAGCAAAACAGCTCGTCTAGCCATTAAATCCTAAATCATACCCGTTTCACCAACTCCGTCGTATTCGTGGGTGACCGATAACAGGTCAACCCAATCTCTGAAAGCGAGCAATACAACTCGCTCACACATATCGAATTGCAAGCACCCTTGTTCAGCTCGCCATTCGTGCGCCCAACCACTATCATTGTCCAATCTAATAACCCCCAAAGCTTGTGTCACTGGTGATCCTAGCATGCTGTGAATAAGGGCGAGCAAAACAGCTCGCAACCCATGGCTGCCGCTCCTCCCAACTCATGCTCTTACTTGCCGAGCAAACATATTCGGCGAGCAGAACAGCTCGCCATTACCAACATATTTTCGGTAGCTTTTCACCAAGTTCACAGAATTATGTAGCCTAATGCAAAGCAAATAGCACCAAGAAACTAATTAACAGTTTAATGCTATAAAGGTCGTCCACCACTATAATCTACGAGGTTCGTCACAAATTGCTAAAGCTTGCTGATAATGTAGCTGAATAAGAGTACTATATTGACGAATACTCATTGTCTTTCGTACTTAATCATTTAAATGTCGTGACATCCCTAAGTTGGCGAGCACTGGATGCGTGATGAGTGATCCAGCTCGGGAACAACATATTTTAACGAGGGATTAATCCTATATTTTAACATTGGACGAATAGACCAACTCGCCCTTAAACGCAGCTCGCCGTATCTGTCACAGCTCGCCTCCTCTGCCACAACAACATAGCCCGCCCCAACTACCAATAGCTTGCCTCAACCACGCTCTCTTGGTAAGCGAGCGGCAATTCTAACAAACAAACCCAACCTGCGGGCAACACAGCAGCTCGCCAATATACGAACCTTATCAACTCGTCGTGTTCCTTTGGAACGATATTGGGCCTAGGGATTGAGTCCCACAATCCGATGATAAATAGCTATTTCATAAGCTCGTCTACCTATACCGTAAGCTATCGAAACCGTTGTAACTCATTAGCTCTCCTTAAGGAAGTGCTCGTCTCATGTCCAACAAAAATGTCGGCCGTGTGTGTCCGTGGATTGCAGCTCTCTCACGCCATTGCTCACATCAATGGGCAAATCAAAATACTTAAAGGACTTAGAGTCAACGAAACCAAACTAAAAATTACTTTAACTATACTCAAGATAGTTCTATCTAAATCCGTCAATCTTCGAATTTCCATCAGGAACGCATAACTATTCACGGAAGGTCACCATACTAATTGCCGATGAAATCGTAACCAAACCAAGTGCCGAGTTGGTTGCTCGCAATAATGATGCGACCATACCATATCCCGGGACAACAGCGAGCTCGCACCAATGGTGAGCACCAGCGAAGTTCCCGCCATAAAATTAATAAGGGTGGACAGAACAGATCGTTACCTCGCTATTCCTCTCAGCTCGCACACATTCCTGATAAGCAAAATGTGATCCGTATACAAGTTGGGTAAGCAAGACAGCTCGCCACACCCTTTCCCTCTACAGGGCTTGCCAGCAAGGCCATTAGTGTTTTTAGGTGTAAAGTGATTCTTATCACAGCCAAAGCATCATTGGAGTGACCCTCCATTTCTAGTAATTTAACCATACAACTATCCAACACCAACAATGATAGTTCGTCAAACTAGCAAATGCTCGAAGCACTAAAAGAAAGTAAGTACCGTGCACCAACAACCCTCAAGTTGATTGGCGAACAGAGGCAAGAAAATAACTCAACCAACGATAGATACCTATTTAAACAGGATCGCATGGTTTCAATTGAGGTCGAGCTCGTTATTTCGGGCCCAGCTGCCACGCCTGATTCCAATAAGTCATAATTCGTTAGTTTATTATGTATTGGCTTTATATCTTCACGTGTTCGACACACTTTTGGACGATCCTTTATTTGTAGCTTATCATGATATGCTTATCGTATTATATCCTTTATCGTATCCGAAGCTTATTTGTATCATGAGTGTTAGCATATCTTTCCTTTCGGCCATGGCCACCTGAATTGCATCAGGATTTCCCAATCACACGAGCTAGTGATTGCATGTTCGCTACAGGATTTCCAAAACAAAGCCATACTTGTTTAAAATAAAATATCATTATTAGTTTTATCTTAAAAGTTGCAAAACGACAAGCTTATTGAAACGAAACAAAAAATAAACTGCTTCAAGCTTATTCGCGTTGTGTTACCTCGTTAAAAACCTTGCAAAGGGAAAACCCAGTGGGAAAAAAGCCTTCGCGAGGAAAAAAGAGTCCAACCACGTTATTATCCTAAATATGATGTTTTCTCAGGTGTTGGGCGTTCCACGCCCATGGCAATTCAGTTTGCTCTCCATCAGTTGGTCCCCTAACAATCGCCTGAATTATCCCACGAACCTGGGGCTCCTCTTGTTGCTTGTCCATATCTGTTCGCCTTCTCCTCTCAGGTTGTGCTCTTCCACTCTCTCTGAGTTCACTTTTACCTACCACGAGCTCTGGTATCTTTCCTTCTCGCACTAATCTTTCAATTTCATCTTTTAGGTGTCCACACCAAGCAGTTTGATGTCCGTACTCATTGTGATATTCGCAGAAACTATCCGACGGAGGTCGTTTAGGCATTTGTGCTCGAGTTCGCGGCCATCGGAACCCCTCCACCTGTTTTATCTTTTGCAAGATTACTTCTGGTGTATTCTCCAGTTCATTATAGTACTCATATTTTGTGAACTTGTGACTTCCTATTCCTTCTTCCCGATTCAGTTCCCTTGGTTGGAAAGTTTCTTGAATCCATCTCTTCCGGCTAACTTCTCCAACAGATGCTTTCTTTGTGGCCATTGCTTCTTCTAAGTTTATGTATCTCCCAGCTCGTCGCAATAAGTCATCAAAATCTATCACTGGATCTAGTGCCAGTGACTGAAAAAACTCACCTCCTTGAAGCCCTTGTGTGAAGGCGCTAGCTTTCACTTCATTTGTCGCGAAGGGTACGTCGAGTGCCTCTCTGTTAAATCTTTGTACGTAGGCTCGAAGTGACTCCCCCAGTCCTTGCTTTATGGTAAACAAGCTGAGTGCATTCCTTTTATAATGAAGCGAGCTAGCGAATTGGTTCGTGAACAACCTGCAGAAATCCTCGAAGCAACTTATCATACCCGGGGGTAACAGCGAGAACCATCGGCGAGCTGGCCCTTTAAGTGTTGTTACGAACACACGACACTTAATCCCGTCTGATAGCTTGTGCAACATTGTCACGTGTTCGAACTCGCTTATATGTTCTATGGGATCACTTGTTCCGTCATAATCCGCCACCTGCACCGGCCTAAAGTTATATGGGAGATCTTCCACGAGGATCTCTTCGGAGAAGGCGCTCCATTTCTTTTTCTCCGGTGCAGGACCTTGTAGGCTCTTTTTCATCTCTTCAAGCATTTTTCCCATATCTTGCAGCTGCTCCTCCCAATTGTTAGCCTCTCTGTTAACCGGACCTTTGTTTCTTGATGTTGTCTGGGTTGGTGTTCGATCGTTTTCCTCGTAGTAGTCCTCATCGTCAGAGCTATCTTCCAAATTAATATGGTACACCTCTGTTCGCTTTCCTTTGCTCACTATATCGACCTCCTCTCCTGCCATTTTTCGCTGGCTCTTAGTATGGCTAGGACCTGCTCGAGCTTTCCGTGTCTCGACGATCATCTCTACCAGGGTCCGAAGTTACTCCATCGTCATGTTAGCGGGCAATACGGCTGGTGTTTGGCTATCGTCCCCCTGAGTATCCTTTTGTTTTTCGATCTCAGGGGTAACATGGTCGATCTTTCCGCTTCTATCTTCTCCTTGATTGTTCGCCATTATTTGATCGATCTGGTCTAACACTTGATTGAGATGTTCCCTCGTTATCTTTCTTGAAGAGAAAAATTTGAGACTCGACTGGTACTAAAAAAGAACGAAATAATTTTTTCGTTCCCACAGACAACGCCAATGATGAGTACTCGCCGAATCTATTTCTCTTCTTTTCTCTCGTATTCTGGGTTCTGCCTCATAGCAACCTAGACTCCTCCTTTTATAGACCCGAAGTCCCGTTAGGGTTTACTGCTTCTCCAAATCCATGTTGGATTCTGTCTTATCGTTCCATCCTCTTCCGTACTTTTCCTTAAGATTTGCTTTCTTCTCCATCACGTCATCTACGTTATTCGTAACTATCTAATTGTCCTTCTGTTGGCAGAGTTCTAGGAGCGAACGTATCGAGCGAATGCAGCTCCGAATGCATCTCGTCATACCCCAGCTCGCAATTCGTAAGATTCCTAGGAGTGAGCTCACACCGTGAGCTCCCTCACACAGCTCGTAGTAAGCTAGTTCTCCTCATTCTAACTCTCATAAGGCTGGCCACGTGTCCTAGGTGGGTAGGGTCCCATCAGATACATTAGGAAATAATGGAAGATAATCCTGAGACAATAAAACGGATGGTTCTTTTTAGACGATCAAATTCAGTTAATAAAAACATAGATAAGATGTCGTTTTTTCTAGAGAACCCTAAAGATTTGAAGAGATTTTGGTTTAGAGGAGTTCGCGATTGACTTTGAACTTATAAAGATGGAGATAGTGACGACTTGGATCAAGAGAAATTTAATGAAGATTGCTTTGGTTTAGATGGTTTGTTTAGGAAGTAATACTTTCTTTTACTTTATTGACTTTTAATTGTGTTTGTTCTGTTTGTTTTTGCTTTCTGTCGAGATAGGGTCCTTATGATATGTACTTTGAGGGCTTATCCCATTTGTTATAAGACTTTGAAAACGCTTTTATATGTATATAAGCTCTATTTTCGTTTGTTTTGAAAAGATTGGATATGTGTGAGTGTGTAGCGAGCTTTGGCTTTGAAAGATAAGCTTTGTGGGAAATTTTAATTTGAATTTGAATTTTACTTGGACCCCGGAGAGTGGTATGGTATCTCAAGACAGTTGTGGGGTCACCGAGCTCTCCCATCAACACTTTCCTTTGAGAGTTTTCACCTAACCTTAGGAGGTTGAGGAAGGGTGATTCTCTTGAGCCTGCGGAAGCAATCGCCGAAGGTGCAAGGAAGTAATTAAGTCTTGTCTCGTGTGACTTTGACCGATAGTTAGGGCTTGCAACCCTTCTATCACCCGAAGTGAGGACGGTTTATGATTTTGTCTTTGAATTCGATTATGAGGAGTTGGAAGGAGAACTCTTACTCGCCAAGTTAGTATGACTTTGTATGAATCTATGAAATAGGAATGGACTTCTAATTACTTAAAATTGGTTATTTTGGCCTACGGCCCTTAACTTCTTTTAAGTGTATATATCTATTATCACGGGAAACGTTTTAGCTTGCAAAAACCATCCCGGGTTCATGGATCTCTTTGAATTTGATAAGTGCTTTGCTCTATACGTATATATGGGTGCGTGTGTTAACCCCCTCACTAGTCTTTAGGACTAACCCTCGTTGTTGTTCTTCTTTTTCTCCTTTCTTTTGAGTTGCAAGTACTTTCAGTGGTTTGAGTTAGGCGGCAAGTGGTCTTAAAGTCATACTTGTGGCTTAGCTCGAGTCTTCATGCATCGTAGTGGCTTCATAGCTTTTGTATTTATGATCTACTTTTGGAAATATGTATATGAAGTTTGATACTCCGTTCTTTTGGCCCGAGATGGGCATTGTGTATATGTACATAGCTTTAGTATGATGGTTTCGACTTGATTAATATTTGAGATAGGTTGATATGATCTTATTAGCTTGCTATACTATGATTTGAATATTATCGCTTCCATTGTTGTTTGATTTTATTACGCACTCTGAATGAGGGTCTAGACCGCCTAGCTTAGGTGCGAGTTTTGTTTGTCTCCCGTTCGCTATTATTTGGCGCGTGTGCGGACTTCCCATTCCGTTACACGTGTCGGACTCTAGTGCGGGGGATGTGGTGCCTATCGTTCAGGGTGCTACATGGATTGATCATCTCATGGAAATGTGAAATGAATAATCAACATTTTATCCAATATAATCTCAAACCGTGTCATCAATCCCCGAACTTACAGAAGTATTAATCTTATAATTCTTAATCCTACAAAATCTGTGTATAAAATTACTAGTTGTTAATTTGGGTTTTTTACATATTTCACCACTATATTAGTCCTAATTAATACCAAAAACCCTGTGATATGAAAATTGGCATGTAAAATCCTGTGTTTTCAAAATATTTGCAAAGGAAACCCTAAAATTTTCTAGTGTTTGACATGCGCTTTTAGCGCGATTAGAACAATAATTTTCTCTATTTATTGGACGCGAAATGATTAATTTACCCTTTTATATTCTGATATACATCTCACATCTATCTGTATTGTTCAATACTTTTTTATATGCACCAAGACAACTATATAAAATAAAAATTGCATGAAGAACACTATAAACAGGAGAAAAAATAAAATAAAATGTCATCAATAAATAGACAATATAACTACACCTACTGTTCCATTTACTGAAAAATAAAATAGAAAACCTGACCCAAAAAAAAAAAGAAAAAAAAAATAGAAAATAGACATTAAAAAATGAAACTTGAAATCTACGTTTAATTTGTGAGAGTAAAATAGAGATATTATATTTAAATTATAATGATATCATCTAAAGGGATAAGGTATTATATTAAACTATAATGATATCATCTAAAGGGATAGTGTGAAAAATATTTAAAACACAGGGTTTTTTTTTTTTTTTTTTTTTTTCATTTCACCTAATACAGGAAGGATGGGGTAAATAACTCTTATTATTTAATACTTTGAATGTATTCATAATGTTATATATATTTACTAATCAATTAATTGATATGAGTATCATTAATTTGTTGAATTAGAATCATCTGCAATATTGTTGGCGTTTGCTGTCAAAATATTTCATTTGCATCTTGATTTTGTGCAATAAATGCTGAACATAATAAAATACAGTGCTACTGTAAGTCTCATTAAAATACTAGCAAAGTTTAACATCAATAAATCTCTAAAAATATTCTGAGAATTTGAGTTGCATTTGATAATACTACAAGATTGTCATGTGTTAATACGATCGATATTGTGACATATATGACATCATGTAATAAATACGTTTGATTTAAACAAATTTTGCTGGAATACATCATTTACAATAAGTTATTAAAAGGAAATTCTTTGAGCTATATCTTCAACAAAGAAAGGACATATGACAAATTTAATTATTGAAATAAACAAAGTTTATGTATACTTAAGAGGCACTGTGAAGGCCAAACTCTTTTACGGTATTCTGCTAAAGCCCACAATGGGAAAATATTCCTGTATTGTGCGTAGTGCCACATACAGTTCTTCATGTACACTCCTAATATGCCCTGCAAATTATTACGAATTCTTGAATTTCATATTCTGCATTTTAAAACTTTAAACAAAAAAAAAAAGTTGAGGAATAGCTGAAACTTATACCTGCTGTGGAGAACCTCCGTCGTCCAACTGTGAATTAATGAGCAACTTTGCTGCTCTGTGTAACGGCGTTGGATCTCTCTCAGCTTGTACACCATACATAAGACCAAGCATAGCCCATGATGTTTGGATCAAATTTGTCCGGTTTCCTTCTAGTGGTGTGAATTTCTGTCACAACATCTTCAATTATCAAATTAAACCCAAGTAGTATTGTCAGCAAAAATGGTCGATTTCAATATGGATAATTACACTTATACACCCTCAATTATGCTTTCACAAATTACGAAAAATTCTCCCCAAAGAAAATGCATATTCGTTGAATTTTGATGATTTTCTCCAACTTTTTATTAGTACTCTGTTTTGTTCTTGCCATATTGATGGATAGTTGACATCGACAACACGATACTCTGTTTTGTTCTTGCCATTTTGATGGATAGTTGACATCGACAACACGATTTCGGCCAAAACACAGGGCATGTGAAGAACGTTTTTGTAATTTCTCAATTTTAAAGAGAAATTTTTGTAATTTCTCAATATTTAGGAAAAGCTTTTGTAATTAACACTTTGAATTATAATTATAATTACCATGCTTGGACACGACTGTAGACTTTCTCCCCATCCCCCTTCTTCATTTTGTGTATCCAAGAAAAACTTGACTGCTTTTCTAACCATTTCACTGTTTTCTTAAGTTTTTCCTGCAGCAGCCAATCCTGCAAGCACGAAGAATGTTCCGTATAGGAAGCATATTCCCCAGTAGCCATACCTGTATGATACGCTCAAAAGTGAATAATTGAAATCAATTGTTATAGTGTTATTAAATCACTAAGTTTTCAAACTAACCATGATCCATCGGGCCATTGTCTTTCTTCTAGGAATTGTAATGCCTTTGCAACAGAGATCTCAATTTCTTTCTCCCTGTGCCCTGGATGAAGACGCTTGAATAATACAAGGGCTTGTATTATAGAAGATGTGCATTCGACATGCCTAAAAATGACAAAAATATAGAGGTTAGAGCAATGTAAGCGTAATTTTCATCATGTTCTAATTTGAAAACTTTAAAAAAAAAAAACAAAAGTGTTGAGATCTTACTCTCGCTCTACGACTATGTCAGCAAATAGTTCAGAGGGGTTCAAAACCTGAAACAACATCAAAAAGGCAATTTTTTAAAGAAAATATTTCGAATTCTACGTCATGGTGTGTGATATTATAATGCAAGATGATGGTTACCTCCAAATATGGTTGTGGAACTGGGGGTTCCCATACAGCAAATCCACCACTTAGAGGACTCTGTAAACACACAATTTCGAGTAAATTAGTTAATACATGTCTAATTAAATCTATAAAATTTTCTGTATCCTTACTTGCATATAAAGAAGCACATTAACAGCATCATACAAGCGCTCCACATCGGGTGTTTCCCCCGCTAACTCAGTTGGTATTTGTGACAACATAAGCAAACACTGTAAAATTAAATATTACCAATTTCAGCCTTATTTTTCTGAAATAAAAACAACAGTTTGAAAAACAAATTAAAAATGACCTTAAGAGATTCAGCTGTGCAATCGGACACAGCCCAGCCATGATCTTGATCAGAGAAAGTCCATGCACCTTTAGTGAAATGACGATACATAGCTTTGTAATCACCTGATGGATTTTTCTTTATCTACATTATCCAAACAAAAATCCCAGACAAGTCAAATTTAAGATACAAAAAGTTTTGAAAAAATCTATGTTTTCAGTTTTCCAAAACAAACCTGAGATTCTTTGATATAAAAGTGTGCTTTTTCAAGAGTGTCGCCATATTCCTCAACCATACCGGTTGAAATAATAGCTTGAGTGGCCAGAGCACAGTCCCATACTTGGCTTCCAAAACTCTACAATTAAGAGGGAATTTAACACTTCTGATTCAAAATTGTTCGAATCATATTTTGATTATTATTTTACTATATAGTATTTAAGAAACAAATTAAATAAGACCTGCATTTTCATGCCATCTTCAGCAAGCCACAGATAATCAGGGAGTCTGGCTAAATGATGCTTGAACTCATCGCCATTTGGAGCATGCGCCCACCAGCACATTATCTGCAAACTCTGTACCAAGAAACATGGTACCATCAGTGTCATTCAATAATTAATCAACAAGACAAACTAAAGGAGAAATTAAATAATCTCCTTTTTTTTTTTTTTTCAGCATACTTTTTCTGAACAACCACTGGTAATGTATCTGCTCTCCTCGGCTCCATATCGCATGTATTTGATGGTTTTATCAAGAGCCTTTTGCCTGATTTTGTTCAAAGGCCAACGCCTCATTATGGGCTCGATGCAGTAGTTGAGCGTATCCCATAACAAATCTTGTACGAATGTGTGTGGATTGACAGGTGTCGAATCCGTCAAAAATAAATGTAAACCTATTCAACGACTAAACACGGAGTATAGCGTAAACAGGGTCGATCCACAGAGACTGGTTGACTTATTTCTAATATTCCCAAGTTATACACGAAAAGAAACAATTAAAGAGGGGTTTTTTTTTTGAATTATTAAGACTAAGGTAAACAATTAAAATAAATTAACAAGAATTAAAACTAATTAAAACTATCAAGCAAATCACGTACGATAAAATCAATCAGAGGGAGAATTACCTAGCCAGGGATATTCGATTCGATTTATTATACTGATCATTGACTCAAAGATTAATTCAAGTTATTTAGACAGATTGGCTATAGTTGATAGAGACACTCGACTCAACCTTGTTTTTACTTAATTAGTCGGATAACCTAGAGACACTCGACAGTTATCTTCCCTAACAAATTCACAACCCCTAGAGACACTCGACAGGATTTAATGAATTCGCAGCATTAAGAATCATAAAAACACCAACCCTAATTAACCAAGTCGTGACACACGCAAGATTTAAATTAGATTATCAAATCCCTTAGTGAACGAGGAATTCTATCGCTAAAACCCTGTCACTAATTTACCACAAATTATCAATCAACTTTACTACACTTCAAGCATCAAGATTGGCAATATGCAATTAAATCTATCTAGATGATCGGGCCCTATCACTAAATAAATCAATCACAATAAATACGAAACACGGAGATAAGATAAATGCCTAAATAAACATGAATTGATTAAAACGTTTAGGTCTCACAATATTTAAAACGAATCTTAATCCCTAGCTAGATAATTAAAAGTTTAGCTACTAAAATTCATGAAAACAATAATCGAGGAATTCTTTAACATAAAATAAACTAAAAACGAAGGGAAAGAAATAAACTAAAACGAAGAACTCGTGACGAAATCCTGCTCTCGATGTTGCTCGCCTCCAGCTCCCAGAATATTATTACGTGCTTCTCCAAAGCTACTGTCCGAATACTCTATAAATAAGCCAAAGTCCTAATCTTCCAGCAAATTAGACTCCTAAGTCCAATTAAAATCGGACTCCAAAGCGTGCAGCCCAAATTCCAAGCCAAAAAGTCAGTCTTCAAAGTAATTCCATGCGCAGGCCCACTTTCACACTTACAGCCCAAAAGAAAATCCAATATGCTGGGCTCTTTTCAACTAATTTCCAAAGCCGACATTAAATTCACTCTGGCAGGTATAAGTAATAAGATCACGCCACAATCTTGTCTTCCAAATCAAATTCTCATGACCTCGGCCATTAATTAAATCCACGGCCCACTACAATTCGAATTTACAATTAAATGAATCGGCTAGCCCAGACGATTGCATGAGATCCTCCAACAGAAATTATAATTTCCCTGCATGTAAAGCCCTCAACAGCCATAAGCTCAAATTTGCTTCCAAATTCCTCACGCCACAAGTCAGCCTCTCTTCTCGTGTAAACTGATTCGGATCTAAAATCGATCCAATTTGCTCCAATTTTGCTTCCGAGCCCCGAATCTACGACATAAACAATAAAGCATCAATTCTTTATAAATAATATCATTTCAAAGCATAATTCGGGGCATAAATTAATCATAAAAATGATTAATTAACAACTTATCAAATTCCCCCACAATAACCCATTGCTCGTCCTCGAGGAATCATGAAAATCAATAGAAACAACACTACCCATCAAACACAATCACAAAGGCAATCATCGAATTCTTACTTAAACAAGTCTAGCTCATCAACACATTACTCAATTGCACAAAATTCAATCAATTAGTATAAATAGCATACCCTCGTGTAAAGTAGTGTGAATTGAATGAAAGAATGTACAAAGACTAGATTGATTAATCTAAGATTATCGCCTAAGTACCAATTATCAATTTCGAATGCATCATTCACTCCAATCTCCACTAATGTAGTTAACTCATGACTCGAGATCGTTAGGTCTTTCGAGCTTGTAACGTAAGGCTTGGGTTAAAGGTTTGGAAAATTTGGAATTTAGTGACTTACCACACCAAGCTTACACACTTTATAATAAAACCCGTGGTAATTCCCTTTTCATCTACCGGACTCCCCTTATTACAACTTAATTTTCCCCCTTTTTCACTAATCGAACTTTTGTTACTCAAAGCACACTCTTACTTTTTTTTCTTTGCAATTTTTCTGTTCTTTCTTTCTTTTTTTTTTTTTCTGCTCATTTTTTCTTTCTTGACTTCTTTTTCCCTTTTTCTTTTCAACATTGTATATCATTCTCTCAAAATTCAAGCACAAGGGAGAAAACAGAGGAGCCTAAGACATTTAAAATATCCAATCCAAATGAGCAAGCAAGGTGTGATTCAAAGAAGGGTAGGAAATTAATGTTGTGCATGTGGCTTGTAACGTGGCTAAGAAGAAAATATGCACAACATGAGGCTCAATGGGGTCAAATGGGATGACTTTATTTGTGAAAGGAATAAGAAAAGGCTTACCACCAACAACGATCGCCTAAGTCACTTCCCAAATCAATCATTAACTAAAAATTTCGCCTCGAAAGGAGCTAAGATGCATTCTAATCAACTTTTTTAGACTAATTTGAAAATCAAAGACCTTTCTATCTAAGCAAAGTACATTAATTCATTCAACAGTACTCAAGAAATGAGGGCATACTACTATACTAATTCATCAAATTCTACACAACTTTCATGCATTTAACAAGCCTAACTCGTTCTAGCTAAATTCAACAATCAAACCTCATAGAAAGCATTCAAAATGGGCAACACATTTCCATAATTATCAACATCCTCGCATTTAAGCACAATTTCCAGCAACAACACAGCTATAAAAACAGAAGATGCAGCCTCAAAATTCGTCCAAATCAGTTCCTAAATATCATTCTACCGAACAGCCCTAAAAATCACTATTCACAGCCTTCAAAACTGACCAAAAAGTCATCAAATTCAGCCCAAATCAGTCCTCAATCATGCAAAATATCAACACCAAAATTTCTGAAAATTTTCAGCAAATATATGCACCCGAAAACAGCCACTAACCCCTTAAAACACGCCTAAACATGCGGAAATAAATCAATTAAAGCACTAAAAACTCCCCCCACACCTAAAACATGCTATGTCCTCAAAGCATAAAAAGGAAAATTGAGAGGACTTCCCTAAAGTGCGGGGGCGCGCCGAGCGCCTCAATAAGGGGGTGGTGGAATGTGGAGAAACCCTAGGATCAGGTCTATGCTCTTCTTGATGTAGGCAATGTCCCGATCATGGTTACACGGGCCTCCGGGCTGCTGTGACGTAGAAGCTTCATTGGTAGAGGGTGGAATCTGTTATGCTTTTTTCCCTTTGAACACCTTGGGAACATTCTTGGGCAAGATACCTGCACGACACAAACTATACCTTTCACCGACTTTTGACAACATACACATATTGTCAAGGCATTGTAAATCCAAAGGTTTCATGTGAACAGAAGCAGGTAAATGTGGCTCATCCAAATCAATCAAACGTGCATTCACAGCAATTTGAGTCACAACATGGCCTAAAATCAAGTTCCTAGAATGTGCACATACAGCTTTCATTTCTACAGCAATCCAGAAGCCTAAATTCACCCGTCTACCCTCATGCATAGCCCACAAGAAGAACAAGGTAGTTTGTGACAGAATGCC
Organism: Lantana camara; assembly: GCA_037501455.1. NCBI lineage: Eukaryota > Viridiplantae > Streptophyta > Magnoliopsida > Lamiales > Verbenaceae > Lantana > Lantana camara. Next base: position 2,954,383 of record CM074856.1, on the reverse strand, counting down.
AAGACCATTTACACGTCCCGCAAAAGAATAAGAAAGTAATCTATGTATATACCGCAAGGACGGATCAACCAAATCATAATCCTTTGAAGCACTAGGGATATATTTAGCATATGGTTTGTTGGTAAAGGCTCTATATACAGCAGTAGGGTCGAAATCAGGCGCATCAATAAAATCACACAAACCAGCCACATAATCATCAGAATCGAACTCATCCTCAGCCACAAATCCAAGCAGCACATTAAAATCATTCACCGAAAGACTAAACTGCTTCCCACATAATGAAAACCGGATCACATCAGGCGAAGACAAAACAAACTCATCCGGCAACAGGAACTCAAAACTGGCATAAAATTCGCACAACAAATTTTTAAACATAGGATGTCTCATCTTAAAGTAATCTCTCCAGCCTATTTTATCAACATACTCAGTCACAGTTTTATACAAACCCAAAGCACCTAAAGCAGCAAAGTCAGGATACCTACATTCTACAATTTTTTTCGAATTAAGCTCATTATACCTGGTGGCGTGCTGTGCATTCTGAAATTCGGGCTTAGCAAAGATGTCGGCACGACGTGACTGCTTCCGGACTCCTAATCTGGACCTGGTGCGGCGTCTGGAAGACTGCCTTGGCTGAGGAGACTCCGGTTGAGCTTCTTCAGTGGCTGTAGTATCGGGATCTCCGGAGGTATCCTCGCTCGAAGGCGAAGAGGTGTTGGCCGAATGAAAATCGGAAGATGTGCCGGTCTCAGAGCCTGATGTCGCGGCTGTCTCGGGGGGTCTCGACGAGGAAGATGAATCAGAAGCGGAAGAGGGACCTTGGTTAGGCGGCTGTACCTGGTCGGCCGGTGGAGGTGGTGGTAGAACGGCGAGGGGTTGTGCCTGGGCTGTCTCTGATGGGATAGATCGGGGCTGCGGCGGACCTCGCGGTGGTTTAGGCGGAATGTGGCTCAAATCTATCAACACCGACGGCCGCCGCGGGGCGTTGTCATAACACGCGCTCCTGATACGGTCAGAGCGGCGGATCCCTCGCGGTATAGGGACTCTTCGCGGCTGAAGTTGAGTGAGGGGGAGGGAGGAGGCGGCGGCGGAGTTGTCTTGGCGGAGCTTCATGCGCCGTTCCTCCGAAGCGGTGAGACTGGTGGGCTGTGGTGGCGCCTCCTGTGGTGGTGCGGAGGAAGAAGGCGGCGGCGGATCTTGGGCCGCCTGAGAAGACGACGGCTTGGCCGCCGTTGTTGCTGTCGGCGATGGATCTAAGGTTGGAGGCGACGGTGGAGAAGGTGTTTCCACCGCCTCTCGTTCGCTGGCCAGGTGCTCGCGGTAAAGGCGGAGATCCTCCTCCGTTTCAATGATGGGGTATTCGCCACAGGGGTGACCGCGCGGGTACTTGCGGCGTTTGGGCTTGTGAGGTCCGGCGGAAGCGTAGGGCGGAGGACTTCCGCTTTTTGGCCATTGCGTTAGCGTCGGATGTGGGATTGGTTGGTTTTCGGAGGGTGACGAAGGTAAAGGTCGTGTGGCGGTGTATGGCTTAGATGGTGGTGCGCCGGATTTGGGCTTTCGGAGTTAGAAAGTGGTGGTACGATGGCAGTCGCTGGGAGGGAGACGGCGGTGAAGAAGCGGAATCTAGGGATTTGGGGAGGGGGAAACTGAAATTGGGGGTTTGTGATTTGGGTGAAAGTCATCCGAAAATGGGTCGGGCCGGATATAGAGTGGAGCGGGTTGGTTCGGTTCATTGAGAGTCCGCGAATCATTGTGTGAGAGAGAGAGACCGGGTCCGCGGGTGTGGTGAGAAGAAACGGGTATGAGTTCCTTAAAATCAGAAATTTAAATACATCTGGGAAAGAGCTGTTTTGATCACATTCTGGGCTTGGCACGGGTGTTAGACTTGACCACGCTCAAGGGTCACGTTATCAGCAAAATTTTGACAGCAAAATAGCAGCAATATCTGGGCCAAATCTGGACAATTAAGCACACCTGCAACACAAGAAAGAGCAGAAAATCAACAAGAAAGCTAGGAAAACCGGAAAAACAAAAGAAAACACGAAAAAGTGAAACGAGGAGAGGAAATGGCGCCTGAAGCGCCATATTTGGGTTGCCTCCCAAACAGCGCCCTTGTTTATCGTCTCGGACTCGACGGGGCTGATTTAAAGATTAAGCACTTGGAGGAATATCCTCCAATCGAGTCTCTTCAACTGTGGAAGGTTGGAAATTCTCGTAAAATGGTTTCAGCCGATGCCCGTTCACTTTCAAAATGTTTCCTGTTTTCACATCCTTGATCTCAACAGCTCCTTGTTGATTGAAATTCGTAACCACATATGGACCCATCCAACGTGATCTCAATTTTCCAGGGAAGAGACGTAAACGAGAATTGTAGAGTAGAACTTTCTGACCAATTAGAAATTGTTTCCTTGAAATCATCGAGTCATGAAAATTCTTCATCTTGGACTTGTAAATGACCGAATTCTCGTAAGCATCATTACGAATCTCTTCCAACTCCTGAAGTTGGAGCTTTCGTTTCTCGGCCGCTTCGTCCATATTCAAATGGCATTGCTTAATAGCCCAATAAGCTCGATGCTCCAATTCCACCGGGAGGTGGCATGCCTTACCATAAACCACTCTATAAGGAGACATTCCCAACGGGGTTTTGTAGGCTGTTCTATAGGCCCACAATGCATCGTTCAGTCTCACACTCCAATCCTTTCTGTTCGGGCTGACCGTTTTCTCGAGAATGGATTTAATCTCCCTATTTGATACTTCAGCTAGACCATTAGTCTGAGGATGGTAGGCTGTAGATGTTCGATGTGTGACATGATACTTGCTCAACAAAGACTCCAAAAGGCGATTGCAAAAATGGGTGCCACGGTCACTTATGATTGCTTTCGGAGTACCGAACCTAGAAAAGATATGAGACCTGACAAACTCCACAACCACTTTAGAATCATTAGTACGGGTGGCTTTAGCCTCCACCCATTTTGAGATATAATCAACCGCAAGGAGTATATAATGATTGCCAAAAGAAACGGGAAACGGTCCCATAAAATCAATGCCCCAAACATCAAAAATTTCACATGGTTGTATAGGATTCAAAGGCATTTGATTTTTAGGACCAATATTCCCTGTTCGTTGGCAATTTTCACAACTTTTGCAACAGATATAAGCATCTCGAAACAAAGTAGGCCAAAAGAATCCACTTTCAAGTACTTTCAATGCAGTTCGTTTTGATCCAAAATGCCCACCACATGCAAAAGAGTGACAAAAATTTAAAATGGACTCAAACTCCTTTTCAGACACACATCTCCTAATTATTTGATCAGAACCTATTTTCCAAAGATAGGGATCATCCCAAAGGTAATACTTAGCATCATTTTTAATTTTATCTTTTTCAGAGCGTGAAAGATTATCGGGTAATAAACCTGATGCTAAGTAATTTACAATGTCTGCATACCAGGGCGTGGCCGTAGAGCGTGGCCACGCCTTACCGTCCAGTGCCGAAAACAGCTGTTCGTCAGGAAATTCATCGCGTATGGGCGTGGAATCAGTCATATTGTTGGAAAACACGAATCAGAAAGCAGCGGAATTTAAAAATTTTTCCAACAAAAGGATCTTGAACTCGCAATCGTGTATCCAAATTCGTAAGGATAGAAAGCTTACTTTTCTTTTATTCTTTCTTGAAGCGTTTCAAGCCACCCAAGAACGCTCTTCTCGCGGCTTGACAACCCGTCCCTCGAAAGTCTCTTTCTACTTCAGAATCCATTGTCGGGATAGCAATCCACACCAACCTAGATTCAATTCATGTTAGAGATGTTCTTAACAATATAACATAAAGAAAGAAACATGAAACGAGAAAAGCAGGATTGAAACTCCCTTCGAAAACCAGTTTTGCGAAAGTAGAAAACTGCCAGTCACAAAACCCTCGTGAAAAAATTCATCCTTCAGGATATGGACGAACGGTTTTCGCCATCTTCATTGGTTCGATTTTTTCATTCGCTTCACGTCGGGTTCAGAATCGTTTCATCATCCCTTCTGATCGTTTTGCTTAATCCCCACTTTTGGTAAAGCTCGAATCTTCAAAACTTCTAACTTGAAGTCTCTAGAGATAGTCCACCAACTTGGCTACAATCTAACTAGTAAGGATGCTAGTTCTCTAGTTAGTATTTAGGCTTAACCTAGGGTTTTATTTTATCTTGGAGAAAGGAAGGTGTTCAACACATGAACCAAGAATTGTCTATTAGCTCTAAAGGGGAGCATGAGCTCCCCTATATATAAGAAAGGGGAGGGACGAAATTCCTAGTCCTTAATGGGCTAGGATTTTGGTCTCTCTCTCTCCTATTACTTGATCATCAAGTAATTTTGACTTTGACTTTGAATTCTAATTCAAATCAACTTTCAAGAGAGCTAAAAATATCCAAACTATTTTTGGATAATTTTATACTTTATTTATTTAAAATAAATAACTTATTTTATCTAATTAATTAATTCGTAATTAATTAACTAGATTATTTTCTTCAAAATAAGACTTTCTTTTTAATTCAAAATTAAACCAAAGTCTATTAAATAATTAATCACATTAATTATTTAATACATAAATAAATATACACATATATTTATACACGTGTGTGACACGTGTCACAATGACACGTGTCACTCACGTGAGCCACACGTGTGGTTTCACACGTGAGCCACACGTGTGGTTTCACACGTGTGGAACCCTCTTGGCTTGATTAACTCGTTTAATCATTTTAAAGCCTCAACTCATGTAACCAAGTTGTTGTGTGTGACCCTCTAGGTTCTCAATTCAATTAGCAGTGACCCTAATTAATTAATTCACTAATTAATTAATCAGTCCACAGATTAAACGACCATAGTCTAGCAACAGGTGTTTAACCCCTAGCTGAATTGGAATGTTCGGATTCGACAGAACCTTTAAGTCATTGATTCATGTGAGATACAATCCTCCTACTTACTATCTCTCAACCAAGATCTAGGGCAAGGGAATAATCAGAACCCTAATAATCCGGTCTTAAAGCTAAGTGCATTTCATATCCATTTGATCTCAATCCAAGAAACCCTTTTCTTGATGTCTTGATCTACTGCCTTGGCCAAGGACTCCATATGGCATATGAATGACTTATACAATAAGAGATCACCTTACATATGCAAGTGTAGGTCCTTTCTTGATTCTCATTTACTTTCATGAATCACTTGTGCAGCCCCAGCATAAGCCTTGAATCAGTTGTCTAAGGCGACACCCTTTAAAGCTTATACCAAAGACTACAGAGTTAACTCATAAAGTAACATGGAACCTCAAGTCTAAGGATCAATTAATCACATCAATGACTCGTGAGATATTTCCTAATCTGGAAGTTTCCATTTCCTGAAATAGAAACTTCCTTTCCCATTTAGGAATGTTCTCACACGGGGTACCTCAGTGAACTTACTTATTAAAGTAAGCACCCTCATGTATCACGCACGTATCAACTATACACTTTGCACCTCCATGAAACAAGGTGGTCCTTCTTAAGGGCGTGATCCCACAAGCAAGCCTTAGAGGAGTCAGGTTGACACTCCCACTGTCTGTAGGACTCATCGGCTTGGAGTATTTTACTAATCATGACTTATGTGATATAGGGCTCGTTTCATGAACCATTTCACCTAAATGGTAGAGTCCTAAAGTCATCAGGATTAGGGGAGTTCTCATACATGCGCACGTAATGGAAACACACAAAACACGTATTGGCATATAAAGAAGTGTTTGCCTATAATCAATCGTATATTATTCAAAGATTGTCTGTGATACAAGAAAAGTCCCAAAGCAGATTACGTCGAATCGGCTTTCTAGGGCACTATTCCTAACAATCTCCCACTTGCCCGTAAAAGCCATTTAGGTATTCTAAGTCCCATCTTCTCAAGATGCACTTTGAGAGCCTATTGACTTTGGGCGTTTCCAAAGTGGATCTGCTATATTCTCTGCTGATGTGACCCTCTTGTTTACACATCTCTTAGGAAACACATTTTCCTTATAAAGTGATTCGTAATCACGTGTTCAGTCTCTTGGTGAGGTCTTGGTTCTCTTACTTGAGCAACCATCCTTTTTATCATACAATATGATCAAGGAGTTGTTTCATGCTAGGGACTTCATCTAACCAGTTAGATGGAGTTTCTTACCCAAACACTTAACTTAGCGTTATATAATACGACTAAGTTCTCAACTACGACAGTCGAGTTTTGCAATGTCCGTCCTTGGAACCCTTTCCAACACATTGCATTACCATTCTGGTAGGAGTTGTACCCTTTCAATGATTTCATAATCATCTATGTTTGATGCAACAATTACATCAAAATATCCTTTCAACGATAAGATCTTTTGGGCTCTGTAAACTAATACATATCCTCATTTCTTCTCAAGTACTCTGAGGACATCCTTTACAGAGATCTAATGACCTTCTCTGAGGTCATATTAGATTCGGCCTACTACGCTTAGTGTTGCGCCATATCTAATTTAGTACATAACTTTTCACACATTATGCACCCTTTCACTTAAAGGGATTTTGGGCATTCTAACTTTCTTAAAGTTATCTTAGGACACATACTCTTCAAGAGAGATGTTCCATTGTCCATACTAAACTCCTTTTAGTACGGTGGTTATGTACTCATTTTGTGATAATCCTTTTATTCTCTTAGATCTATCTTCAATAGATCTGAATGTCGAGAATGTAGGATAATCAATAAGATCTTTCATGTCAAATTGTTTCTTAAACAAGAATTGGTAACTTTCACGTCATCCTTGACATTCCTAATGAGAAGGACATCGTCTTCTAAAGAACCAAAATTGACTCTTACATCACTAACTTTCATATGTACACTCTGAGACTTATTCGACTTCTATCTGTATCAAACGATTTGACTGTGGAATCGAATTGTCTAACTCCTAGAAGCCTTTATCAATCCACAGATTGACTTAGGGATTTGCATACCTTATGCATACTCCCACTGAATATGAGATTTATAGAAATACCTTATTTCAGTCTCTTTTAATCTCATATTGAACAAGATAGTTCTCATATTCATTTATCATGTCTCATAGTCAGAATATGAGGATATGGTCAACACAATCCAAAAGGACTTTTGCATTTCAACCGTCAAGAAGGTTGTAATGCTTTCCATTTACTCGAAGCTCTAGGAGCTTGATCCTATCAGGTGGATCAACCAAGGTCACAACTCGGTTTAAGTATATGGAATCCATATTGGATTTCAAGGCTTGCTTACACTACTCAGATTCCAAATCTGACAGTGTCTCCTCTTCAAGTAATTCCTTGGCTATCTAGGAACGCGTTCTAAACGCATCTTAAGAGAAGGGTTTCACACGTGTACATACTCTAAAATTTGGCTAAGTTTTATCAAATGGGCTCGTTTCTTCTATATGTGGCATGGATATTTTTCCTCAAATTTCTTTGAGGTCTGCTTACTTGCCTTTCTTCTTCTATAGTAACGATTCCTTAAGAAAGGTACATTCCTTTGAGACAAACAACCTTTGTGCAAGGGAATCGCAAAACTGATATCCAATATCGTTGTATAAACTTGAACTCGTTTCAAGCTTGTCTCCCACTATCCTCTTCACTTAAGAGGATTCCACTATATTCTTGGACAAGAATAATTAGGGAATTTAGTATGCCACATTGCATAGTGCCCATTTGGATTTTAGCTGTTATGTTATGGCATCTTGACATCTCAAAACGGGCCTCAATTGGGCCTATTATCCAATACAAAATAAGTCCATAGGCCCAATACTATAATTATGAGAACGGCCTACAATGAATTATCCCTTTCCAGAAACTTCCCTTCAAAAACCTCAATTCTAAGTATATAACTTTGTTGATGGTTCTAGGCTTCTAGCAATTTCCATTCCCTCAATCAGAATATAAGCCAGATTTTGTGGGAGTTTCATCGTCTTCAGTGGTAAGCGATTTCTCAGATTAAAATGGCGAGCAACGAAGATTTGGCACTGGATTTGGAGGAACTGAGGCAGCTTCAGAGCATCGCAAAGAGGCCTCGCGTCGTTTCGCTTATTTTCTCCGAAATTTGTAACTTGGAAAAGGTGTGTGTTTCTCTTTCGGTTACTTCTTCACTCTTAGATTTCTTGTTTGCGTATATTGAGAACAGTGTGCTGAAATTGGTTGTATATACATTAGTATTTTGTTATGCCGAAGAAGTAGTCGCTTGATTCCGTTAAATTTGATGCTATTCTGGAAGGTATGCCGTGTTTTTGTGAGAATATGTGTTGGGCCTAACTCAGCTCAATGAGGGGAGGGTTGCCTAACATTTTATTAACTAATTAGTACATAGTTTGTTTTTCTTTCAATTTGGAACATGTTAACAGATTTCGTCTCAGAGCTTCTTTGAATTTTTGTATGTCCGAGAAATTTTTGCAGTTTAGCAATTAGCACTAATGGTTGCACTTGTGATTGGATTTTGTTGTGTCACTAACTGTGCAACACCCGAATACATTGTGCATTTTCCTTTGCACTTTGTGTGTAGCTAGTGGGGAATGAGGAACTTGTACCACTTGCAGCTTAGAAACTATGGATGTTATCAGAGATATTTTTGATAGATTGTTGATATAAGACCATAGCATAACATCTAGAGCCTCTTTTGTGGTGTCTTCTGTTCAAATGATCACCTGGAGCTCGTGTAACCAAAACTCGGGCACATGTGGGTGGGCAATTGTCACGTCTGTCTTATGATTTGAATAGTTTATGTTTTCTCATTCAAGTTCAGTTACTGTTGTTAAAACTTAAAAGCATGAGACAATGTGTCTTGGTAGTTGGTATGATGTAACAATTGAGTCTAAAAACTCTTGTTTGAACTTGTGCGGTTAGGTTACTTGACTTCTGATTTTCTTTTTCAGTTAACAAAAGAAGCTGCTCCTGTGCCAGCTCCAGTTTCAACTGTCAAGACACCAACTCTAATAGCAACTGTGCCAAAGGCAGTATCAACTCCGTTATTGAACTATGTTACACTTAGCTCCTTCAGCTGGGATCAGGATAATGATAAAGTGAAGGTGAGGATGGCTTTCAGTTTTTACATGATAGCTCTAATTAACTTACCTTATTTATTTGAGATTGTTTTAATTCATATAATTTTCGAGGTGGCTCAGTGCTTTAGTTTGTTTATATTATTACCTTTATTTTCAGACAGGGTTACCATGCCAAAGCATAATTTTGATTTACTTTTTATCTTTATTTTCTGCCTCAGATTTATGTATCATTGGAGGGGGTTGATCAAGAGAAAATTGAAGCCGATTTCAAGCCAATGTCATTTGATGTCAAATTCCATGGTGTACAAGGGAAGAATTACCGTTGTGCTGTACCAAAGTTGAACAAAGAGATTGTTCCCGAGAAATGCAAGTTGATTGTAAAGCCTAAGAGGGTGGTAATCACTTTAGTCAAAGCTTCCAAGGGCAACTGGTTGGATTTACACTACAAAGAGGATAAGGTAAGTTTTCCGGCTCTGCAAGTGATTGTAAGACCAGTCTAGCTTAACATAGACCCGCAAATAATGCATTCTTTGATGTTACAGTTGAAGCCAAATTTAGACAAAGAGCGGGATCCAATGGCTGGGATAATGGACTTGATGAAGGTACTTGTTTAAATCAATTTGTACATGTTTATTCAACTATACACACAGACATATTTACATAATTCCAAAATATATTTAATTTCTTTGCAGAATATGTACGAGGAAGGTGACGAAGAGATGAAAAGAACGATTGCTAAAGCATGGACTGATGCAAGATCCGGCAAAGCGGCCGACCCTTTACAGAGTTACCGCTGAACATGAACGAGTAACATCATCTACCCCAAGTATAACCATGGCATCAATCCTTGATTTTTGTTGGTTTATCTGTTCTTCTTGGTGGTTGTGTTCGTGACGAGTCTTATACCTAGAAATCCCATCTTTCTGTCTGTTCTTATTTGAATATTACTAATTTAATGTCGATGCATTGTGTTCGTTCGTGTAGCCCATGGGTGATGATGCTTCTGTTACATGGACGGAATTTGATTGCAGGCTTGAATTATATGTTGGGCAAATCAATGATGTCGTTTGTGTTATATCATATATGTACAAAAAATATATATATATATATATATATATATTTACGGAGAATTCCCGAAAACTCCCCAATGGAAACTCAAATTCCTCTTTGCTCTCCACTTTTAAAAATATTCTTCTGAACTTCCCAGATGAAAATCAAATTTCTTTTTTACTCCCCATTTTTTTGACATGTATAAAAACTCAAGAATCGTTTACCTAAATCCCCAAATTACGTAACTAAATCCCTAAATGATGAATTTGTCATTTAGGGATTTTGTTACGTGATCTGGGGATTTTGGTACGCGATTCTTCAGTTTTTATACAACAATGGGGAGTTAAAGGGAATTTGACCTGTCATTTGGAGAGCAAACGGGAACTTTTTTAAAAGTGGTGAGTTAAAGGGAATTTTTTCAAATTATAGATACTATTCAAAGAAAACTCCATATATTTATGTACATTACAATCTGCCTTAAAAGCCCAACATTGGGCTGGATGGAAAGCTAGTTGCCTTTTTCTTAACGGGCCTTACTCCTAGAATGTATGTGCCCACAAACTATTAATTTTTATAATAGTTCAAGCGTGACACATCATTTTCTTAAGTAATAAAAATTTTATAATCTTAATATTACCTTATGGGAGCCCTTCAACCTAATATTTCATATCAAAATTTCTAGCTATTATGCCTTTTCTTAGCCTTTTTATGCTTAGAAACATGTAAGGCCCCTCAGTGTGAATGATCTCAGTCCACAACATCATTGTGAAAATTGTCAACTTCAATCACAGCAAATATATATCAATTCTGTCCCCTAATACGACTTCGTAACATCGAAAGTAGCTGCAAAGGGCTTAATCTCATTACATACATCAAAATTAAATAGTGCCAGCCACTATTACTTCTTGTTTCCAAATAAGTTCGATGTATTTGCAAAGTCGTGTATCTCTATCACCCAAAAGTGTAAAAGAATGAACGCCTCAGAATTATGCTGATCTGTGGATGACAATAATTGTCTGGCCGGTAGGGAATTCATATTATATTTCTTGGTTGATATTTCGAACAAACTCCAAATTTGGGATGAAATTATTGACTTCGTAGCCATATCAGTTTAAATTCTTTTAATAGTAATATAATAGAATGTGTGGTGCTTTGGTATGTTTGAATCTTGATTGCGTTTCTGTGGCTCCAACAGTTATGAGATGAAGAAGGGAAATTAATGTTCAATTATTTGAGGGTTTAGAAAGGGTAGCATTCTCTCAAGATGGGTGTTTCGTGGCTCTCCATCTTAACCTAGAAGGGAAATTAATGTTCAATTATTATTAACCCCATATAGACAACTTTATAGGTTTCCAATTATTCATGATTATTATGTTAGTTCACTGGTTCGAAACCCCTCACGATGAATTTTGTCCGGATTTTCATATATGTATAGACGATGGATCATTTTGATAAACAAATATTATTTTATCATACTTCACAGGTGATTATTAATATCCCCAACAAACTGCTACAGTTAGGAAAATGTCTCAAAAGTACATCTCCCATCCGATTAACTTTTACGAATCAAAATTATGGCCCAAGTTAGGCCTATGTTCCAAAAAGCACATATATCCCCTCGTCCAAGAACTATTACAATTTTGAACACATTGGCTTAGAACTTATTATTCTAAATGATTCTCGAGCCTACGGCAAAATAAATAAAACTAAGAGAGTACAGAATCACAACCTTCACGTTTTAATTAATTAAGTTTCACATAATATTATTCTAAGATGTGGGATCTTATATATGAATTTTAATTAGTGAGTCTTGCAATTTTGTCACATCCAAAATTAACTGAGCCACATGCTATATATGGCCTACATTGAGAATTCAAAATTTGATTGTGTGCTATAGAGACATGAAGTCAAATCAAGAAAGTCTAATCGGTGTGAAAATTGTGAGGACTAATGGTCTTTTCTTCGTGCCTATATATATTTGCACGCACCCCAAATGCACATAGGCCACTGCACGGGTGAACAAGTTTTTCAAAAGGTGCTTCTTAAAGTTAATCCAAGATTCTTTTGTTAGTTCTGAAAGCAATAAATGCTGTAATCAAGTAATATCACCAATATTTTTCGTTTTTTAATTATTATTATTTTTAAATACGGTATTCACGAGCGATTACGATAACTAAACTCTCGTTGAATTATAAACTTTCCAAGTAATGCAACAAATATACAAAAAATTTGTAACCTTGATTAACAATTGTTGAGTCTCTTCCGCTCGATTAATTTCTAATTAATATTGATACAATTAGATGTGTAGGTATAGAAATGTATGAAATTATAAAATCACTTCAAAGCTAAGAAGAAACCTTAATTTGTTCCCATCAATTCTAGAACGAATTGAACCTTCCACGGCTGATTTTAATAAATTTTGCCAACATATGTCGATATGGAAAAATAATAATTCATTAGGCCTTCATCAAGTTGCGATAATAGTACAGGTCAAATTAGGTTATAGGTACATATGTTTCTGTGTTGATAACTTGACCCACAATTCAGCGACAAATTAAATTGACGATAGCTAAGTTATTAAATTGTGCACATATATAAAATTCAATTTTAAGAATAAATTAAGTGCAATTTGTGGTATTTGAGGGGCTCAAAGTCGGCCAGGGTCTCAATCTAGGGCGAATTTAAATCTTGTCAACGAAGTGTGTTACAAGAAATTTGAAATTTTCAGTGAAAATGATGCCTTGTAATTGGGTAGGTACACTATAAAAATAAATAAATGAATGAAATAGATATAAACCACATTATTAAGAGATTAAAAACTATGGGCCGTAATTATATAAATTCGAGAATTTCGATCCATTAAAATAATAACCTACTTTTGTGATGGCGTATCCATTATATATGTATATTATTTCATCGTTCATTAATCATTGTTAACATTTTGAAGGTAAAAATATGAATAACTATAACCCTAAGATTTAATCTAATTACAAAAAAAAAAATTATTATAGTTAACAATTTATGAAAATTTCTCAATGTTGATAAGCGTTATGAAAAAATTGTCTCAGAATTTCTGAAGTATTTCTAAATCTTGTTATTTTAAAATGTTAATTTGATGTCATCGTTTTAATTGTTTAATATTTATGAAGAATATTTTTTTTATTTTTATCTCTTTGAGTTTTCCCGCACCTAATTGAGTGAATGACTAATCTCCCGAGCTAGTTGAAGGCACTTATTGTGGGGATCTCTCCCAACGTAATTTTTTATATCTATAAGTAGGGATGGCAATGGGCCGGGTCTGGTCCAGACCCGCCCCGTGACGGGTCCAGACCAGGTTAGTGGTGGATCCAGACCTGGCCCAGACCCGTTGGACCCGACGGGTCTAATATTGGACCCGTTGGACCCGGGTCCGGAATCAGACCCGTTTGACCCATTTATTAATTTTTGATCCTTTTAATTCTTTTTTTATCTGATTAATCCATTTTTGATACACTTAACTCATTTTTAATACATTTAATCCGTTTTTAATACTAAAACATATATGATGTATTTTATTTATTTACTAATCCTCATATATTTGTAAATTGCAATGTAGTGAAGCTCTATATATTCATATTATTATTTAAAATTTGATGATAATTATATAATTTTCTTGAAATTTTTTTTTTTACAACTTCTTTATTTAATTAATAAAAAAATTATAAAAAAAAAAAACTTAATATACAATTTAGAATTAAGTACATTAAAGTAATAGAATTTGACTTTAACCGTAATTCATTTATTATTTAAAAGAAATATATATCACATAGATTATATTTTCTTCTATATGATTTAATTATTTACTTAATATTACAAATTATCTATATATCACATAGATTATTATTCATATTACTTAATATTAATATTACAATTAATTATTCTTACCTTAATTAATCTCCTAAATTCTTGGTCTCGCAATGCATGCCTTAATATGAAAAGATGGACGATAGTCATCATATACATGTCTGGTTTTTGTGTTGTAGACAAAAATGAAAAATGCGTATGACTATATTTTGTTTCCACGTAGGTCCAACTTTTCCTTTTCACATATCAACACTTTAATTTCCTTTACATTATTAATAATTTCCATACCCATTTACTTTTCAAATTTTGGATAAATTACATTTTAATAAATTATTATTATGATATATAAAAACTATTTTGAATCGAGAAAGGTAAATTATAATGAAAGTATAAAATCCATATATATATGTGTGCCTAGTTTTTATGTAGATCTCCCGGAAAAATAAAATTAATTTAGAAAAAAATAAAGTGAAATGTTGAGTTTATATATCTAAATCAACTTAGAAAAAAACATAGGGTTTAATGATTATGTGTGGTCTCACGTGGGACTTGTATAATTCTGACACTAACAACTTTCTTTTTTTTTTTTTTTTTAATTTAAGGGTCGGGTTGGGGCCGGATCCGGGTCCAGACCCGTTAAGGACCCGTTTCTTGTGGATCCATTTTTTCAGGTCCAGGCCCGACTCGGGATCCGATGGGGCGGGTCTGAAGCGGGTCTAGCGGGTCGGGCCGGGTCCACAATTGCCATCTCTATCCATAAGGTTCGAACTCAAGATCTTACTTAAATGAACTCAAACCTCTATCCACTTGAATCAATTGTCCGTTGATATGAATATTAATGTAAACTTAGATGGAGAAAGGAATATAATGAGTCAATCATAAATAGTAGGATAATTTGTGCAGCAAAGTCCAAAAGTAGGACTTAGGAGATAATTATGTTGGAGGTCATTTTCCTTGACAGCACACTTGTTAGCAAAGGGAAACCCAAAAGGCCAAAAGTAAAGGAATAATGTCAACCAAAATAAATAGCTTGATATCGACACTCAGTCATCAAATTACAAATTTACAATAAATGGTTAGGTACGTACCGATTCCTAATTATAACTTCGGTTCTGCACGTTTTTATTAATTTTTAAAAATTATTGATAGTTACGATTTGATTATACTGATTTAATTAAAATTTATGTATTTAAATTTTTAAATATCGCAGCTATTATTGATTTTTAATTAAAAGTTGGTTCTGCATATTTTTAATAATAATCTTTAAAATTACCGACAGTTACATTTCGATGTTATATTGATTTAATTAAAATTTTTATATATTTTTATTAATCTTTAAAATTACCGATAATTACGGTTTGATATTATACTGATTTAATTAAAATTTATGTATTCAAATTTTTAGGTTCGCAGTTATCGCTGATTCGAAAAGTTTTACACGGGTTTTGCTTTAATATCACCTGATTATATATAGATTATGTGAGAAACATAATGTAATTAGTTTTTGGCGCAGATGGAATAGGTTCTAAGATACCTAGTTTGAACACATTATAGACTTCTAATCAAAAGACAAAATTGAGTTAAAAAAATGTGGATAATTTCCAATTAAGGTCTTATTATAAGTTTTGATAAGGGGAAAATCGGGGAGTCTGATTGAGTGCCAGATGTCATTGCCAGATAGCCGCCTATGCCACGTAAGCTTTCCGCGACCGAGCCGCTTAGGCGACCATCGACCCACTACTTGGCCGAAGACCACAAGTCCTGGTTTGGCGGCGGTCTCCCGCGACCCAGCGGCATCCCGACCCGATCACTATCGGACAACCGCATTCAATACGAGTACCACCTACGGCTGGCCGCATTAATTGCAGCCGCGCTCAGTACAGTGTCAGGGATCCTGGCAGGAGCAGGCGAACAGTGCTTTGGCTGGAAAAGCACTGTTCCGGCCAGAGGCCAGGACTCTCTCCTCCCAACCAGATCCACACTTTCTGGGAGGTGTACTTGCTCCCACGAAGTCCATCTTCACCCTATAAAAGCCTCGCCCTGCGACGGCCAAAGGTAAGCTCTTTTTCACGCCCAAAACTCTTAACTCTAGCATTTTCGACCGAGAGCTTGAGCTGACTTGAGCGTCGGAGTGCCAAAACGGGTCCAACCCCCACTCTTCCCCGTCTTGGCCTTTGAGCTCACGTTTGTTCTACCTTTTCAGTTGGAGGAAGCGTCGGAGTTCCGCAAAATGCTCCACGCATTCAACCTGACCCAAGATCTTCATCAAGGACCTGAACGCTGTTACCATCGCATGACCGTTTGGGAGCAGTTGAATGGGGCTGATCTGGAGATGATTAAACAGAGCCACCTGGAAAGGGGAGAGAGGGAGTCGGAATCCATATTCAATGGCCTGCAGGGACATGACCGTTTGGAGGTCATTTTCCTTGACAGCACACTTGTTAGCAAAGGGAAACCCAAAAGGCCAAAAGTAAAGGAATAATGTCAACCAAAATAAATAGCTTGATATCGACACTCAGTCATCAAATTACAAATTTACAATAAATGGTTAGGTACGTACCGATTCCTAATTATAACTTCGGTTCTGCACGTTTTTATTAATTTTTAAAAATTATTGATAGTTACGATTTGATTATACTGATTTAATTAAAATTTATGTATTTAAATTTTTAAATATCGCAGCTATTATTGATTTTTAATTAAAAGTTGGTTCTGCATATTTTTAATAATAATCTTTAAAATTACCGACAGTTACATTTCGATGTTATATTGATTTAATTAAAATTTTTATATATTTTTATTAATCTTTAAAATTACCGATAATTACGGTTTGATATTATACTGATTTAATTAAAATTTATGTATTCAAATTTTTAGGTTCGCAGTTATCGCTGATTCGAAAAGTTTTACACGGGTTTTGCTTTAATATCACCTGATTATATATAGATTATGTGAGAAACATAATGTAATTAGTTTTTGGCGCAGATGGAATAGGTTCTAAGATACCTAGTTTGAACACATTATAGACTTCTAATCAAAAGACAAAATTGAGTTAAAAAAATGTGGATAATTTCCAATTAAGGTCTTATTATAAGTTTTGATAAGGGGAAAATCGGGGAGTCTGATTGAGTGCCAGATGTCATTGCCAGATAGCCGCCTATGCCACGTAAGCTTTCCGCGACCGAGCCGCTTAGGCGACCATCGACCCACTACTTGGCCGAAGACCACAAGTCCTGGTTTGGCGGCGGTCTCCCGCGACCCAGCGGCATCCCGACCCGATCACTATCGGACAACCGCATTCAATACGAGTACCACCTACGGCTGGCCGCATTAATTGCAGCCGCGCTCAGTACAGTGTCAGGGATCCTGGCAGGAGCAGGCGAACAGTGCTTTGGCTGGAAAAGCACTGTTCCGGCCAGAGGCCAGGACTCTCTCCTCCCAACCAGATCCACACTTTCTGGGAGGTGTACTTGCTCCCACGAAGTCCATCTTCACCCTATAAAAGCCTCGCCCTGCGACGGCCAAAGGTAAGCTCTTTTTCACGCCCAAAACTCTTAACTCTAGCATTTTCGACCGAGAGCTTGAGCTGACTTGAGCGTCGGAGTGCCAAAACGGGTCCAACCCCCACTCTTCCCCGTCTTGGCCTTTGAGCTCACGTTTGTTCTACCTTTTCAGTTGGAGGAAGCGTCGGAGTTCCGCAAAATGCTCCACGCATTCAACCTGACCCAAGATCTTCATCAAGGACCTGAACGCTGTTACCATCGCATGACCGTTTGGGAGCAGTTGAATGGGGCTGATCTGGAGATGATTAAACAGAGCCACCTGGAAAGGGGAGAGAGGGAGTCGGAATCCATATTCAATGGCCTGCAGGGACATGGCGATACAACCTTCAGGGGGTGCTCCCATGTGTTCATCTTTGTTGGGAGTAAAAACTTCGCAACGGTCGTCCAAATCCCTCCAGCCGGTCAGTCTCTTCAGGGCGGTGGTCCTCTCCGACCCATACACCTCGGCCCTAAACTCGTAATAGTGTTTCTGGCATTTTTGCTGCCCTCTCCTTTTCGCTTTCCCCTTCTGGGGCCCCCGCTCAACATCCGAAGCTGCGCCGCCGCGACCTTCTTCCTCCAACGACATCTCCTCAATCTCAGCGGCCGTATCCTCTACAACTTCGTTATTTACTTCGTCTCGCATTCCACCACCGCTTAATGGGACGGATTCAGCTTCCACGGAACTTTCACTGTCGGCCGGCTCCCTCAGAACCGATCCGGTGGCCTCCTCCGCCGGGTTCCTGAAATACATTGTCACAGTGGGATCCTCCCACCTAGCTCTCCCTGGAGCTTTAACCCCTATGCATTCTATTGACACCTCAGGGTCCGACGGAATGTCCCGCGGACCGTAGCTTCTCACTTGCTCATTTGGGGGTTGGCTCTCGGCAGGCCCGGAGACGTTCCTCTTGGGAGCCATTTCTAGGATGCGAGGGAGAAAGGAAGATGGGAGAGATCTGGGATTGAAAAGCGTACCTCGAGAATGTGCTTGCGAATTCTCCCGGAGTACGTTTTGACAGAGTCTGGTGGAGGGCAAAAGTCTCTTCAAATCTAGGGTTTGCTCTTGTGGAAGGCGTGGAAGGGAGAAAAACCGCCTAAGTCACCAATTTATAGCAACGTTTTAACTAGGCGTGGTTATCCCCTCCCACGTGGCCATAAATTAGTATACTGGGGAAGAGCGTGACCCCTTACCCCCAAAACGGCCGCCTTCAACCGAACCTCAAAACCCGTGCTAGTCCCTCAAATTTCAAAAGTGTAATCATGACTCTGACAAAGGGAGTTTCCAGAGTTCCCCGCCCAGTGGGGCACAGCTAGCATGCGCGCATGAGGCCACGCCTCATGTCTTGGGTCGAAATATATCTGGGGTCGAAGGAGGTTGGCTCGTCGAATCCTGGCTCGGACAGTTTTCCCAACGATCCAGATCTCCACAAGATCATCGCGACCCAGGCCTCCCCCTTTTTTACCCCAGCCAAAAAGTCTTCCTTGAGATCGGACACCACTCTTTTAATGGTGCCCGATCTGGGGGGGGAGATGATAAGGGGAAAATCGGGGAGTCTGATTGAGCGCCAGATGTCATTGCCAGATAGCCGTCTATGCCACGTAAGCTTTCCGCGACCGAGCCGCTTAGGCGACCATCGACCCACTACTTGGCCGAAGACCACAAGTCCTGGTTTGGCGGCGGTCTCCCGCGACCCAGCGGCATCCCGACCCGATCACTATCGGACAACCGCATTCAATGCGAGTACCACCTACGGCTGGCCGCATTAATTGCAGCCGCGCTCAGTACAGTGTCAGGGATCCTGGCAGGAGCAGGCGAACAGTGCTTTGGCTGGAAAAGCACTGTTCCGGCCAGAGGCCAGGACTCTCTCCTCCCAACCAGATCCACACTTTCTGGGAGGTGTACTTGCTCCCACGAAGTCCATCTTCACCCTATAAAAGCCTCGCCCTGCGACGGCCAAAGGTAAGCTCTTTTTCACGCCCAAAACTCTTAACTCTAGCATTTTCGACCGAGAGCTTGAGCTGACTTGAGCGTCGGAGTGCCAAAACGGGTCCAACCCCCACTCTTCCCCGTCTTGGCCTTTGAGCTCACGTTTGTTCTACCTTTTCAGTTGGAGGAAGCGTCGGAGTTCTCCACACATTACAAATATCTTGGGTGATTTGGCGTCTTAGTCTGGAACCCCGTACAGTGCCCAGATTTTGACACAAGTTTCTTGCAAAGTCTTTAATCTATACTATGTATACCCAAAAAAAAGAGTCACAGGGGTATAATGTAATAACAACATTCTGTTTGTCGTCTTTGGATGGTAGGCCGAAATGCTATATATTCCATTAATAAATAAGTATATCATATAGTATACACAGATTAATGTTCTGGGACAAATTTAAATATTAATTTGAATAAAACTTAGTTTAGATTGTGTTTGTTACATTGGTAGAGTTTCAATTCGGTTGAAATTTAATTTCTTACGATTAATGATATGCGACAATCCATAAATACTATGTTCTATAAGAAAATCTCTCTTTAGTGCATATACGAAAAAAATATATTTTACGAAGAAGTTGTGAATAACCAATCCATAAATAGTATGTTCGGCAAGAAAACCTCTCCAATGTATGTGCAATTAATATATTCTAAGAAGAAGTTATGTATATTTAGCGACTTAACTATAATTTTGGCGGGCCGAACACCCCCAAAATTTACATGTATATATAAAATTTTAAAAAATAGTATTTCGTCCCTCCACCTCTATGCCTTTAATTTTCATCTCAATGGAAAACCCTATTTGCATCTTTAAATCTATGTCTACAAGTGATAAATGTTATGAGAAGAGGAACACCTTTCAATCATCCTTCTTAAAATTCTAATTCTGTCCTCAAATTTAGATCTGAAAAGCAATAACAATTGATGCAAGAAGATTAATTCTATATTTGCTGCTTATAAAATTTACATGGCACTTTAGAGTCAAATAATTACCAGTATTTACTCGTACCTTTGCTTCATTCCCCCATTTTTTTCTATTAATTCACCTTTTAGTTTTCTCGATAAACAACAATATGACTTGGACAATAAAAGTTCAAATATTAAAGCGGAGCCTCCAAAAGGATAACGGCCACATTGAAGTGGTCAGGGTGCAGAGATTAGACGTAGTATTTTTCACCACGGACTGAGAGAGATGACATCTACTGATACCATTTGCATTAATACAAGTTGTTACTATTAAACACAGAAGAAGAAGGTAGGTGATGAAACTAAAGCATAAACCATAATATATTTATATATATTTCTATTAAAACAAAAAGAAACTATTGTTTCTCCACTAAGGCAAATTGCCCTGGTCAACCCCTAACACGTATTAAACAAAAAGAAACTATTGTTTCTCCACTAAGGCAAATTGCCCTGGTCAACCCCTAACATGGAAAAAAAAAAAAAAAAAAAAAGAAAAACAGACAACAACAACTGTTTTTGGGAGTTGGGATTCCAAGGATTTGACCAAACACTATACTAAGTACTATTACTATTACTAATAAGTAATAACCAAAAACGACTGGGAGTCAGGGAGAGAGAGATCTCTATTCTAGTATTCTCTATTGGCCTTAAGCTGCAGAAAACTTCTGGAAAAGAGCGAGCCTGTTGTCACCCAGCCTCGTCTTGTAGGCCGACTTTTTGTAGTCAGCCCACGTAAAGTCTTTGTACAGGCTTTCCTCATCGTCTTCCATTAACGACTTCAGAGGTCCAACCTTCCCGTCCAGAGGAGGACCGCCGAAGAAGATCATCGAGAGACGAGAATTTGCGCTTTCTGCCAACGCTCTGTGCTTGACACTCCGAAATCGCCCATTAGTCAAAACCTGCACCCATCGTTCAAGATTCTAACTTTATTAGAGAAATCAGAAATGTGATATTTGTCCTAATGGGTACTAAAAAAAAAGTAAGTTATTTTAGAGAGATGTGATATTTAGCCAAATGGGTAGTTAAAGATTTGACAAAATTGTGTGGCGTTAAGGTATATTATTACCTGTAGAGAATCCCCAACATTGAAAAAAAGTGAAGTTTCATCTGGTGGGACCGGGACCCACGAACCATCTTTCAGGCAGATTTGCAGGCCTGAGATGTTGTTGGAGCGAAGGACGGATAAAATTTGGGGGTCGGTGTGCTCCCCGAACCCAATCAAATTCCGGCCAATCAGTGCCGGAAGCGGGCATGGAGGGTAGTGATTCAGGCGAAAGCAAGAATCACTTTTTGCGTCTCGTATGAATTTGCTCAATGTGTCCTTAGCTCCCATTTGGAGCTCCTCGGCTATCATTTCAAGAACGTCGCACACCAGATTCCTCACCCCTGACACATACTCATCCACAAGAACCCTGCATATAGAAACATACATCATACATGTATATGTTAAGGTGGAATTCATTTTATTAATTTCATTTTGTTCCCTGTTCTTTACCTTAAAGTTTCTGAAATCCCAGGAAAGCCGAGACTGTCGTTCTGGAAAATGAGTTCTGAGTTGGTGGAGAAGAGGAGGTATTCGATCCAACCCACATCGCCGTTTGGTCCGATTTTCTTGCTGCCATAGCCAAACGGGTTCGGCGGACCCGATTTCTCCTTCTCGTTCTGGGGCAGCTTGAAGAAGTCGACAGCTTCCCCTTCCAATTTGCCGAGAAACTCCATGGAAATGCCGTGGTTGATCGCCTTGAAGAACCCGAACTCCTTACAGGCCTCGACTATCAGAGATTTCGCGTTCGGGTCTGCGAGGTCCACAACTGGGATGCCATTGAAAATGTTGGACGCGGGCTTGCATGTTTTGATTTGAGCCAAGCTATCAAGAATTGACTGGGAAACAACCACCATGTTGAATGATGATTCTTGATTGATTCAAGATTTGAGAGAGAGAGAGAGGGAGCAACGAGAGAGACGGAGAGAGAATTTATGTCTGTGTGTAAGTGTGATTGCTGTGGTGAGGAAGAGGGATGTGATGGGGGGTATTTATAGGGGGAGGAAATGCATGGAAGCAGAGAGGAGAAAGGGGCGTTAGGAACAATAGAGAGACATCTGTCTTTGTGTGTAAACTTGGCGATTTTGTATAGGATCGAGGTGGGAAAGTATCTGTTGCCTTGTCTATCAAGGTTAAAAGAAATGGAGAAATGAGAATCAAATTTAGATGGGTCATGGTTTCACATACATCATACATGTATATGTATGCCATTTACGTGACTGTAAAATGGAAGCTTCTATGTCACCCCATGGTAAAAAAAACATTGATATTCTTTTTCAGGATTATTCACATCGAAATCTTATTTCGAGTGTTATTATTCTTCGGGTAATGTGGGATAAAATATAAATCCCCAATTGGGTATCATATAATTTATTACTTTACTCTCCATTTTGGCAAAATATCGTATAATTTTCACATAATATAGTACTTAAAATATCTCTCAAAATATATTGTATCACAAAATGTAGTACTAAAACGTTATAATGCCGTATTTATATCCTATTATATTGTATAATTTTATCGGGAGTAAAGTAAAAATATTACAAACTAATGGAGAGTTATTTCAAACTGCCCCATTCTTCTTTAGAAAATTACAACTCTCAATTCTGGGATTTTTATAATTATATATAAAAGACTAAAATCTATATAAAGTTTGAGAAAAGGCTTGAATGTATCAAATAATTAAACAAGTAAAATACACGGGATAGTTCAAAAAGTGCTCATGCTTTTAATTAGTTACATCGTAGTGTATGTGTTTAAAAACATATTTTAGAAAATTAAAGATTTCAGATGGCCATTTTAGCTGAGGCGTATAGCAGGAAAAAGAGAAAAAAGAATTACTAGAATTGATAAATCGTGGATGGAATTTTTTTTAAAAAAAATCATATAATCAATATTAGTATAATTCATAAATAAAGAAATCTTTTTAGCAGAGTTTCAAGTAATGTAAATTATCAGTTAGGTGCCTCTAACTTAAACAAAAAAAAATAAAAAATTATACAATTAAGTATTAGAGGGGAAAAACAGGTCTTTTAGTAAGTTTTCATATGGTGACCAAGATCTAATTAATTTACTTTTGGTCTAATATTTTAGAATATAATTAATTTGTATCGTGATCTAATTTGCTTGATTCTAATGAATTCAATGGTGAAAATTGAACCATCCATGTACACACCTCAAAACATGTGGAAAGTTGTTCACAACTCCATTGGCACTGGTAAAAACTAAAAAGTATACACACAAATTCAACTCGTTAAAGGGCCTTTTAATGTAAAAGTTATATTTTTATATTAAATTATTGACAAATGCATGCAGATTTCTTTTTGACTATTTATACATGACAACGATCTCATGAAGAGGGGCTGTAATATTAAATATTCAACGTATTACAACTTATATCTTCTGGACAAGACGCATATATATCGAAACAATACAATGTGAATATTAAAACCTTACACTACAACACAATACCTAAAACTACAACACAATTAACATAGATATTTTTCTTCTTCTTGGACAATTAGCAAAATGAAAAATAGATCATAATTTTTTTTTATAAAAAAAAATAGATCACAATTGAAATGCACTATAAATTAAGAAATTAAATTTTCATGATAATTATTTTGTAGTTAGCTACATTGCCACGCAATTATAAGAAAATAGTCTTTTTGTGTACGACAATATCTTTTAAAAAAATTCAAATAAAAGACGAATAACACTTAAGTTATCTTTTATATAAGGAATTTCAAAATATAGAAGTCCATTTAACTATTTTATATACTAAAGACTATTGCGTCCTTGCCTGAATGGGAATATGGGATCACGTACTGCTCTTATTATTTTTTCTCTTTTTGTGTTCCTCTTTTCTTCATCCTTTACTTCTTATTTATAAATTACAATTAGAGTTTATTTCCAATAATCTTCTAGTATTTTCAATTTTTAGATTTAATCTCACTTTAAAAAAACTCTCATCTAATTTATATCTTTACCTTCTAACCTGTTCGCTGCTACAAGGAGAACAGGTGACATCTTTTGACTTCGAACAATTCTCCCAATTGAATTTACAACGGGTTATTAAGCATGTCCCAACAAGGATCTTAGTCTTTAGATATGTCTCCAACAAAAATAATATTTTGATGATATTTAAATTGAAGTTACCTAAAAACATAGGTATGTCTATTTTATTAAGATAAAAATCAGATTCTGAATTTCCATTGTGATTGAGGCCTATAAATTAACTCAATTTAATAAAATTCATTTTTCCTTATCGATCCAGTTATAAAGGTATATTTGACCCATAATTATAAATTGAACACCCATTAAAGCTCATGATCACCACTTGGACGATTGACTTTTTTTATTTATCCTATCCTATCTTAGTTAGTACTTCTCAGCCAATCAACGGAGCGCAACATTAATTAATTAAACTTAAGTTTAAGAATTAAGATATGCTTTCAGTCGTTTATTCGCAACCTTAATCCTCTTACTAATGATAATAGTTTAAGATTCCTAATCTTAAAATTTTTGATCCGAATCAAATTTTAATCAAACCAAAGCAACTTAATTACTAACCAAACGAAATATAATTATTAGAAAGAATTAGTTTTTTAACAATTTAATTACCCGATTCGCCGCGCCTATTATGATATTCATGCATGGTTGACGACAGTGACTAATTGTCTCATTAAATTATGATTATTTCAAAAAATAAAATAAATTGCTAGATAATTTAGATTTGTCGCATAAACAAAATAAAGAATTTAAACTCATTATATTAAATTAAACATAGATGAATTATTTTTTTATTCAATCAGATTCGAGTTCTTCCAATATAATTGATGTAATGTGACGCTATTACTTATAAATAGGTAGTTAGGTTACGGATTTGGTTGGCCGGAAGGACATATTCGTGCTTTATTGCAATAAATGCTGACATAAATCTTTGTTTAATTTTGCTAATTAGTGCAATTATAATTAATAAAAAGGACATGTTTGATTATATAATTAGAGTCAAACATAGGAGTATTGTATATATGAAACAGATATAATTAATGATAAGAGGAATGTGATACTCCACTCCCTCAATGTTCTCTTCCTCCTATTCGCCACTTATCAGATATATAGACAGATATTTTTCAAAAAAAG
Organism: Lantana camara; assembly: GCA_037501455.1. NCBI lineage: Eukaryota > Viridiplantae > Streptophyta > Magnoliopsida > Lamiales > Verbenaceae > Lantana > Lantana camara. Next base: position 2,928,782 of record CM074856.1, on the reverse strand, counting down.
AATTAAAAATATATATATATATATATATATATTGAGTTCATTAGTTGTACTAATTTTATATTAATCTGGATTAAGCTAAGATTTCTCATACTTTTCTTAATGTATCTCATCCTCTTTTCCCATATCCATTATTTTAAAATTTTGAACCAAATTATTCAATTATTTTTTTTTTTTTAAAAAATTCACCATTATTAATTTCATAGATACAAAAAGTATTATATGAAGATCGACAAAAATAATAATAGCATGATAATTTGTTCGTACATATGCATTATTAGTACATGAATTTCTCTTTCCTTTTCTGGAAACGTTTCTTTTCATAAATCAGCAACTTGGTGGTGGTGCATGAACTCCCAGCATCTGGGTCATTCATTTCATCAATATATTCTATCTTTATTCTTATTATTAATATTAATTTACTTTCTTTCTCGGCTGTTAAATAACGGGAAATTCCTGCATGCACCGTGTGGACCCCGGTGCATGCACCCCCCATTTAAATATTACAAAAATTTTTTTTTTTTTTGGAATTTTTATGTACTTTTTTTATTTTTTTATATTATTTAAATGGGTGGATGCATGCACCGGGGCCTACACCTGGTGCATGCAAGAATTTTCCTTAAATAACTAGTAATGAACAAAAACACTTGCCCAGATTGTATGATTATTTTTCCGTTTCAACTATCTATACTATTATATTAAGTAAGGGGATTCATTTAGTGTTATGGACTTTTTATTTATTTATTTATTATTTTAATATAAATTCACGTATTTTTACAGTTTTTTGCTTAAACTCTTCTATATTAACAGATCTCTTAAATTATTTTCTTTTTAATTTATATCACTTATTTATCTTTAGTTCTCTTTTTTTTTTTTTCTCAATTTGAATTATCTTATTTAATTTATTTATCATAAAATTTTAATTATATTAAAAATAATTATAAATCAAGTAATAATATGAAAATTTTAAATAATTTTTTTTTTCACACACATCGGGTGTGTGCAGAGTTGCTAGTTAGTAATGAAATTATCGAGCGATATAATTTAATAGTTTGATATTATATTTATTTAATTAAAAAAATCCTATTTAAGTATTTAAAAACAAAAAATTATTCTAATTTATATATTAAAAAAAAAAGTTTACATCTAAGCGATACGATATATCTCAAAGACTCAAACCTAAATAAGTTGGATACAAAACCACAAAAACTATTTGTTGCGGGCATTAGGCTTTGTAGTAGGGCCCAATTGAATATATGGTTGTCCGTGGTCGATGTGGGGCGCCCTTATTGGCTAGTTTCATAATTTAACCTTATTAAAGATGATCGTTAATGAGCTGGGCTCCAAATGGACCAACTTTAATGATCTTGTCCACCAATGGGCCTTGCCCTTTAATTATAGAACTAGTAATTACGCCCTCGAGATGGTGTGCTCGAAAAAAAATATTATTATTAAAATATATTAAAATTAAATTTTTTATATTAATAAAAATTAAATAACTCTTAAATAGGTCTTAATGTAGTAATATAGATAAAAATAAATTAAAAACACACACAAAAAAAAGAGTTAGAATCGTATCAGTAAAAATATTAATAAAAAATAAAAAATATGAAATAAAAAGATAAGAAAATATGAAAAAAATTAACCTCATGTGAGAGAAAATGGGAGTTCAGAGATAATAGAAAATAAATTAAAAGAAAAGAAAAGATTTTAAAAATTAGAGGAAAAAAAAAGGAGAGTTAAGACATAATACCTGAATAAATTAAAAGAAAAAAAATTAAAAGTTAGGGGTAGAAAAAAGAAAAAGAGTCCTCGAAGACATCAAAACAATTGTTATCTGCCCCTAACGCTTAATATAATAGTATAAATTATAGATCAATAACGCGGTAGAATATATATATGTAATGATCATGGATTTCTCAACGATCCCAACAATGTATAATTAACTAACGAGATATATCAAAACAATAAGTCATACAAGTTTTTAAAATTTTTAGATAAATTAAAACGTTTATTATTATTATTATTCAAATTGTATTGCTCTTAAATTGTATTATTTTTGCTCTCTTCTTTTTTAGATAAATTGTATTGCTCTTCTGATAGAAGATGTTGATGTGTAATTGAGATTTCAAATCAGTGTCAGTGTAAAGGTTTTGACTTTTGACAAAATCTTGTATGAGATATGGAATTGTCCATAAAGTAATTAAGTTGGATTCGATAGGACCAATGTTTTCAAAACCGGATCGGAGGGCTAATCGGTGGCTTTATTGGTTACCGATCGGATCGGTTCGATCGGTTTAACCACCGATTGAATCGGTATGATGTCATAAATAAATAAATATTATTTTAATTAATATATGCATATTTTTATAATATTATGAATATATTAAAATAAATTTATAATATGTAATATTTACTTAAAACACAAAAGTCATATTATCTTACCCTATATCTTAAAAAACTGAAAATTTTTCTAAAGAATATATTTCATATATTTTACCCAAACCTAAAAGCCCAAGCCCAAAAAACCACTTATATTAGAATCTAAAGAATCTGAGCAGAGCAAACTTCGCCGCCACACTATCTTTCTTCATCAGTTCATCTTCTTCAACAGAATTTCTAATCAACCAACTTTTTAATATCAACCCACCATTTTCTCTCTCCCATCCAAACCAGAACGTATAAACCAAGAGAAAGCATCAAACTTAAAAGGAAAATTCAGAGAGAAAAAGGAAGGCCGTAAATTATTGCTGCTGCTCAGCGTGAAGGTTGACGTGGGGAAAGGGGAAAAAGCAGAAAAATTTTTCATGCCATTGCAAGAACCGGCAGTCCGGTCCGGTTTTCATGACCAAAACCGCCAGTTAATCGGGCGGTTATTCCGGTTCGCAGGCGGTCCGATTCCTACCGAATTTTCAGGGTCAACCGGACCGGACAAGGCATCGGTCACCGGTTGAACCGGTCGAACCGGCCGGTTCGGTCCGGTTTTCAAAACACTGGATAGGACAACCCGTATCTGAGTTACGTATAATATGTTTTACTTAAAATAAAAAATTTAAATTTATGATCTACAAATTTTATGACTAAACAATTTATTTATATTATTATTTATCTATTAAATATAATTTATTTTTATAAAAACTTATTAGAACGTGGGATAAATCCCGAATTGGACATCATATTTTTACTTAACTCCCTATTTTTTACAAAATGTAGTACTTAAAATACCTCTCAAAATATGTTGTATAATTTTCACAAAATATAGTACTAAAACATTCTAATATCGTATTTATATCCTATTATGTCGTATAATTTTATGGGAAGTTAAGTAAAAATATTCCAAATTGATTGAAAGTTATTTCAAACTGCCCGTTGTTAGAATGTATCTTTTATTGATTTTTCTTTAAGAATTATTATATTGTTAAATGATAAATTCCTTTTCACTTATGCAATAAAATAGTATTTTAATCTTTGAAATGGATAGCTATTCTTATCCACACAAAATCTTTCATGTTTTATTTTAAATAAAAGTAAATATAAAATAATATTTTGATAAAGAATTATCCACTTATTATGTGGTAAAATAAAATCTAATAACACTGAATTATCACGTAAGTAAGTGCCTATAATACCCCGTAATTTCTTTTATTTATTTATTCATTTCTATTACTTAAAATTTTTATTTATCTTTTTACTTTCTTGTTATGATAATAAAAAATATTAGTGGATAATAATATTATTAATGATTATAGAGGTTGGGGGGGAGTGGGAGTCCCAATAAAATTGAAAGAACCTAAACTACATCAACGTGATAACTATTCGGTGGTTTAAGAAATTTATGAAGGAGAAGACCTAAATCACGCTCTATTTGATGGTGCAGAAACTTGTAAAGGATTTAAACACCAATCACTTTAGAATTTTTTTGTAGAAGGGAAGACCATCACAGGCGTTGAGCCTCAGGAACTGGGTTTCCAATGAGCGTAGGTTTTTCCAGCTAGGATAACACCAGGAAATCGTGCAGCAAGGATGCAGGGAATGGTGAAAAATATGAAGCTTTGGAGAAGATCAAGATGCAGAGGAATAATGATGACCAGTTCAGTAGTGTGGTGTCTTGTGAAGAAGATGACTTGGGGGAGAATGCAAGTGTTCTCCCCTATTTATATGTTAGGGGTGAGGGTAAATCGGGTAATTGACCGAGTGGTCCCAAACCTGTGCTGCCCTAACGCATGGCAGCCTGTGAGGGCATGAAAGTGACATCCCTGAAAAGCAGGCGGCGTGTCAGGTGCAGGGTGCGCACCACCTCTGTGTCAGAGGTTGTTGGCGAGGGTCGCGCGCAGGGAAGGCCCAAGGTCCATCTTGCTAGAGTTCGGATCCCCCGCGGGGGGGAGGATCATACACGAGCGCTGGTGACGCTCGATGGGAGCACGGATGGGTTCCCCACGGTAGATGGTCCTCGAGCGTTCAAACCCCGAGCATCATGAGCGGGGCCTTCGCGCGGGTGCCTCCTTGGAAAGGGTGGCTCTGAGGGCCGTGGCGTGAGCGTTAGTTAGACAGCTTGAACCCTTTACTTGAATAGTTGGCCGAGGCTCATGGGCTTGTACAGGAACTCGAGAGTGGGCTGGATTGATCCGCGAGCCCATCAACGCGAGCGTTCAATCCCCAAATCGGTTTATGACGACACGTGGACGGCTCTGAAACGAGCGTGATTTTATGCCTCATCATTTTGCCCCCCAAATTCTGTAGTATGCTTGAGCGTACTATAGAATTTTCAAGAGAAGCGCGCCGTGAATTTTTAAACACCCGAGGGTCAAGCTCCTGTAAGTGAAGTGACCGCTGGGCTTCTGTAACGGACACGTTCTGACATCGCATTAAATGAAGTCCTGTCCACATTAAATGCTGAGTGGGAGTGTGGGCGCGTGTGTTCCGGGAGACGTGAGGCGGTTATCAAAAGTGGGGGGATTTCCTAGGCGGGAAATGATTGCAATTTGAAATCCCAAACCGTAATTAACGCCAGCTCTTGCCCCTATAAATAGGGATTTGTGAAGCCTTGTATCTCTTTCACGCATTCAGAATCCTCTAAGCATAATAGCAGCAAAGATTTTTTGCAAGTTTTCCGCGAATTCCAGCAATCCTTTTCTTTCAAACCTCAGGTAAATCCCGATAATTTTTCATTTTCCTTACACTAACTTTAGATTTAGGTTGGGTGAGTGAAACTCTTGAGTGAATAGCCCCTTTTTGCCACTGAATTTATTTCAAAAATTTTCTTCTTCACTGGGTTCTCTGCGAGAAGCTTCTTCTCTAAAAATCAAAGAGCAGACATGGCAGGGCACCAAGTAGATGATTATGTGAGGGAGATAGACGAGATGTCGGTTGGGAGCTCCTCCCCTCATGGTAACGTACCCACGGCGGTCCCAATGGCCAGAGCCTCTCCTGGCGATGAGATTCCAATCGCCATCCCAGTGGCCAGGGCTCCGGCTAAAGCTGGGGTTGAAGAGGTTGATGCCGCTGTTCAAGGGATGAACGAGCGCGCACCCTGGGGGGTAGACGATCTCTTCGAAGAGATGGGTAACGTCATGGAGATGCAGAGACAAGGGGAAAGGGTACTTCCCGTGCTTAACAGCGCTATAAGACCCCAAGATCATAGGATCACGGTGGCAATCGCGGCTCCTGAGGGCGGAGCAGGGCCTTCTGAGCGTCATGCTGAGGCTGAACTTCCCAGAAAACGCCAAAGGAGGGGAAAAGAGCCTGCTACCCGAGTGAGACAAAATAACCCTCACCAAACCGACATGTCTCCGGATGAGATTGAGAGCATCTTGACGCTCGAAGATCTGGAGGAGTTAAGGACAAAAGCATACTGGGATGAGGCGGTGTTCCCCATGCGCCTTCCCGAGGAGGGGGAAAGAGCAAATTTACCGCCGCCGGGGATGATGACAGTTTACTGGGACGCGGTCCTCGCCGGGGGTCTGAGGTTTCCAATTCCTCCCGCCGTTTGTGACATATGTCACCACCATAGACTCTATCCTTCCCAGATCCTGAAGAACGACATTGCCCTAATCAACACCTTCGTAATATTGATGAGGGCCCTAGGCTACGAACCCTCTGTTAACAATTTTGATAGTTTGATTCAAGTAGCCCGCTCAACATGCTCGTCCCCCACAGATGGGTTCTATTATGCCCAGGCCAAATCGGGCTTTAAAATGATAGATTCTTCCTCCACCTCCTATGGCGAGCATTGGAAAGAGAAGTACTTCTTTGTAGGGGCTCCTGGGGGAATTTTTAGGGTTCATCGAGGGTGGTTTATACATGGCGAGGGACCACTGATTAGGGAAAGGACAAAGAACAAAGTTTTCGAGGATTGGGCGAAGGGGTTGGCCCTCGAGATGAAGAATGAGAAGAAGTGGATCAAAGCTGAGGTCTTGATGAAGAATGAGGGAATTTTATTCCGCTATGGCCTATCTTGCCCCCCAAGCATGATAATTAATCCTCCCGCTCAAATCATGGCTCTCGACGGTTAGATTCTAGGAACTGACTATTCTAACTCTTAGGATAGCATCGTTGACTTTACTTGACTTGTTATACTTTTGTAATCACCATCCGAATGACCAATTTCTGACGCTCGTACTTCCCATTTGCAGATATCCAAATACTAACATCAGGGATGAATGCCGAAAGACTTGCCCGGATGGTGCGCGCTCAGGGGCCTGGCGTCAACCCTCAGCAACAGCAACAAGCACGCCCTCCCAACGCCCCAAGGGGGAGAGGAATCCGACGAGGGGCCGGACGTGGCAACAAAGGCGCTCGTGGCGGTGCCGGGAACGAAGCTCCCCCTGCGGGCCCCATCGAGGACTTGACAGTAGATGGCGCTCGAGGGGCTACACCTCTACCGCCCCCCTCCCTCGAGGGTCCCATCACGCTAAGCTCCAGCGACTCTCGCAACCGCTCGGGGGAGTTGGCGCGCTTCCATGATGCAATCAGGGCCGACCGCCAGGGGAAGAGAAAAAGATTGCCAGACTCCATCCCTATTTCTGGCAAAGGGAAAGAGGTGGTCGTGGGCTACCGCGGCGAGGGCAGCGACACTTCCTCATCGGAGGATGAGGACTTCTGGAAAATGGGCTACAGAGGCGACGCTCATTACAAACGACAACGGACGGAAGGTCCAGTTCTGCTGAAGAAGAGCGCATACTCCGTGAACCTGGACTCTGACATCGTCGGAAAACTTCAATTCTCCGGCGACCACGACAAGTTGAACGAGAACGACGCCGCTCGAGTCGCGGACGATGCTTGCCACGCCCTCCTGACGGTTAGTCTCCAGTGTTATTTGTGAGGTTCCAACTTTTTCTATTCTAACTTTGATACTGACCCTCGCTTCTGGCTTTCTAGGAAGTAATTCCCAGGCTGAAGAACTTGCAGGGCCGAGCGCAGGCCTATTCCGAACATAAGGCCAAGTACAAGAAATTGCTGCGCATCTCTGATCCTGGCCAGCTGTAGGAGGATTACAACACCGTCAGTGCCCAACTGACTGACGCCAACCTTGACAAGGACAGGTTGAGGGAAGAGTTGAAGCAATCAGATGATGCCTATCTGGCCCTTGACGAGCGTCATAAGAAGCTTAAAGAAGAGCGTGACCAATTGAGGGAGCAGAACGGGGAGTTAGGGCGTCAGTTGACCGAGAGCACTCGTCAGAACGAGGTAATCAAGAAGTCTTTCGCTGACTTGCAGGAGAAGGTGGCCAGCCTTGAGTCGAAGGTGGCATGGGAATCGGTGCTGAAATTTGTGCGTTCTAAGGCCTTCGCTTTTGCCGCCAATATGCACTGCTTTGACAATGCTCGTCCCTTCTTTTACAAGGCGATTGGGCAGATGGTGAAGCTGGGGTTGGCCCCCGAGAGCACTCGAACCGACGACCGCCTCCTCATGGAACTGGACGATAACTGCGAGCCTATGGTCCAGGATGAAGAACCCTCGGAAAACCTGGCTGAACCAGAGTATCAGGGGCTGGTGAGTATGCTCCAAGAAGAGTTTATGGCTGCCAACCCTATCGAGCCCGGGCTACTTCTGATAGAGGACTAGGGTGTCACCATAGAAGCTCAAGATGGCGAGGACCTCGATGATGCGGAGACTTCCAACGCCAACGTGTTGGCCCCAGTTCCCATCTCTACTGCTCTTCCAGAACCCGAGGGCCCAGCTCAATGAAGCCCTTCGACTGCTGTATCAAGATTCTGCTTGTTTGATTTTCATTCTAGTTTTTGAACATTGTTAATTTTTGCACTTCTAATTTTGATGCCCTTTATGGCAATTTTGAACTTGTCCTTCGTTCCTCCTGTAATGCTGTTTATGCTACTGAAGTTTGGATCCTTCAATATTGAATGTTAAGCGCTATCGTCTCTTTGCATTTGATGTTTGCATGTTTGGTTTTATTTTTATTTGAATATCTGCGATGGGAGTGCGTGAGCACGAGGGTGTTTTCTTTGAGGGTTCCCTGGTGCCTATCTCCATGCATTCTAAGTTTAGGATTAGGAAACGTCTGGCCATTTGAGAGATGAATGTAGGGGCTCGAGGGTGTTCCTTATGAGGGTACCCTGGCCACATTCATATTACTGCTCGAACTTGAACGTAGAAACCCTCTGAGGATTTGACTAAGTATTGGCCTCAAGCGTGTAACCCATACTTATAATTTGAGTGTTCCAGCAATTTGGGTGAATCTAGGAGACAACTGTAGGATTTGTTACGTAGGGAATCAATTCGAGCGTAGCTGTAGTGTTAGCTTAGTACTTAGGTATCCGCGAGAGGATTAGCTTAGTGATAGCTTTTTACGAGCGTACCCATACTCAAGAGGATGAGGGTCATCAGGGGTTTACGAGCGCAACTAGTGTGATCAGCATCTAGTTGGCGTAAATTAAGCATTTAGCATCCCGCCTTTTCGACATACTCATTCTTAGGGTTTACACACTTATGAGTATCAAAACTATTCAGTGTGGAGGGTTCTCAACACACAGATAGCGTTGATTTGAAATTATTGGGGTATTAATTAAGCCGTTCGACGTGGAAGATGCTCGACACGGAGTAGGCTTTTTGTTACCCGGATCACTAATCAAAGGGAAAGCAAATAAATGATATAATAATGGATAAGATACTTACTGTTATGCTTGCAATTTAAAGATGATTACAACATGCTTTCTGTCAAAAGAAAGTACAAAATGCCGCGAGCGGGCGATTACAAAGGTTGACACTTACACGTAGAACCGTCTAAGATTGCACGCATTCCACGGTCTTGGGAGACGCTCGCCTTGCAAAGTCTCTAGCAAGTAGGGGTTGTTCGCTCGTACTGGAATGACTTTGAAGGGGCTTTCCCAGTTGGGATCCAATTTACCCACATGTTTGGAGACTTCAACCTTTTTGAGGACCAAGTCCCCTAGCTGGAAGGCCCTCTCCTTGACACGTTTGTTATATTGGTGGGCTACGGACGCCTTGTACTTGTGGATGCGAGCCCAAGCTATGTTCCTCCTCTCATCTAGCAAATCCAACTCGAATGTTCGGTTGGCTTCATTAATTGCGGGCTCGAAGTAGGCAACGCGTGCGGATTCTTGAGTGATCTCCGCAGGTATCATAGCCTCGGAGCCATATACGAGGGAGTAAGGGGTTTCCCCTGTCGCTGCTTGTGGGGTAGTACGATATGCCCATAGGGCACCTTGAAGCTCTTCTGCCCACTTCCCTTTCTTACTCTCGAGCATCGTTTTCAAATGTTGGAGTATGGTTCGTTTGGTCACTTCAGCTTGACCGTTGGCTTGAGGATGGCCCACGAAAGTGAAGCGTTGTTCAATCCCCAGCTCATAACACCAATCCCGTATGTCGGCCGTAATGAATTGGAAACCGTTGTCCGAGATTAGCACCCTCGGGATGCCATACCTGCAGATGATGTTCCTCCAAATGAAATCCCTCACAACCTTGAACGTTATTTTGGCGACCGGTTCAGCCTCGGTCCACTTAGTGAAATAATCCACGGTGAGTATTACAAACTTCTTTTGCCCGACCTCCATTGGAAGGGGTCCCACAATGTCAATGCCCCACTGGTCGAAGGGCCAAGAGACATCAATAGGGATTATTTGAGCTGCCGGCAGTTGGGGGGTGTTAGAATGAAACTGGCACTTAGGGCATTTCTTGGAGTAACTGATGGCATCCTGCAACAGCGAGGGCCAGTAGAACCCACTCCTCAAGACTTTCTTTGCCAGGATTCGACCGCCGGAATGATTCCCACAGCTTCCGTTATGCACATGTTCCAACACCTCCTTGGCTTGCGAGGGCCTCAAGCACTTCAGCGGCGGACCTTGGAAAGACCGCTTAAACAGCCGTCCATCGCTGTCAAGAGAAAGCGAGGGGCTTTACTCCTAACCTTCCGAGCCTCTACCTTATCGCTCGGGCAAGTTCCATCCCTGATAAACCTAATGATGTCATCCAACCAACAGGGTTCAAAGGGATCAATCGTGTTTACCCCTCGCGAGGGTTCCGTTCCACTAATTAGCGGTTTCTCTGTCCTGAGGAACGTGACTGAACACTCGCACGCATCATCAAGGGCCGAAGCAAACTTGGAAAGAGCGTCTGTACGCTCGTTTTCCATTCGTGGGATCTGCAACAGATGGAACTCTTTGAACTTGGCAATCACATCCTTAGCCTTCTCCAAATACTGCACCATAGTGGCTTCTCGAGCTTCATAAGTGCCATCAATTTGACTTGCGATCAGCTGGGAGTCAACATAAGCAGTGACCCGAACGGCACCATTCCGGAGGGCTATCCAGAGCCCCTTGGATTAGAGCCTCATACTCAGCCTCATTGTTGGTGACCTGGAACGCCAATTTAATAGCGTAATCCACTTCCGTACCGTGAGGGTCTCTGAGGGTCACCCCGGCTCCCCCCCTTGTGAGGTCGAGGAGCCGTCTGTGTACAAGAGCCACAACCCTTCTTCTACTGGGGCCCGATATCCAAATTGAATCGCTCCATTAACAAGTCCGCCATTACCTGAGACTGTATTGCTGTACGAGGTTCGAAAGTGATGTCGAATTGGCTGAGTTCAATGGACCATTTGATTAACCTCCCTGATACGTCTGGCTTTGCGAGTACCTGCTTGAGGGGTTGGTCTGTGAGCACTGTGATAGAATGAGCCTGAAAATAAGGCCTTAGCCTTCGGGACGCATTAACGAGAGCAAAAGCGAACTTCTCTTTCTCCATATATCTCTTCTCTGCCCCTTGCAAAGTTTTGCTCAAATAGTAGACCGGCATATGTTTACGCTCGCGGACCGCCACTAGGACGGCGCTCGTAGCTTCTGCAGAGACTGAAAGGTAAATAATCAAGCTTTCTCCAGGGCTAGGTTTGGTCAATAGTGGTGCGCTCGTGAGGTATTGCTTCATATCCTGCAAAGCGTTCTCACATTCCTCGCTCCAGGCGAAGTTGCGAGCGTTGTGCAAAATTCTGATGAAAAGTAGGTTCCTGTCCGCCGAGCGGGAGATGAATCTGTTCAATGAAATGATCTTTCCCACCAGCACTTGGACTTCCCTCACGTTCCGAGGGGATGGAATATCAAGGATCGCCTTAATCTTTTCCGGATTCGCCTCTATGCCACGCTGACTGACCATGTACCCCAAAAATTTACCACCCCGAACACCAAATGTGCACTTAGAGGGGTTCAATTTCATTCCATAATGGCATAGGACGTTGAAAGGTTGTTTAAGATCCTCCAGATGGGAGTGCTGACGCTCACTTTTGACTATCATGTCGTCCACATATACCTCCATAGATTTTCCTATTTTGCGCTCGAACATCCTGTTGACGAGGCGCTGATAAGTTGCTCCCGCGTTTTTGAGTCCGAACGACATGACTTTGAAACAATAAACACCTAAGTGCACAACGAACGAGGTTTTGGGGCTGTCCTCGGGCCCCATGAAGATCTGATAATATCCCTGAAAAGCGTCCATCATGCAGTTGAGTCTACCAATTGATCAATCCTCGGCAGGGGGTAAGGGTCTTTAGGACACGCCTTGTTGAGGTCTGTGAAGTCATTGCACATGCGCCATTTTTTGGCGCTCTTGGGAACGAGTACCACATTACAAAGCCATTCTGGGTATAAGATTTCCTCAATGTACTGAGCGTCCAGGAGCTTACCCACTTCTTCTTCAATGACTTGTCTTCTGAAACCGTGGATGTCCCTTTTCTTTTGTTTGACTGGCTTGAAGGGCGGGTCCACGTTGAGCCTGTGGACTATGTCACTCGCATCTATTCCAGTGAGATCAGAAGCTTTCCAGGCGAATATATCGAGGTTCTCTCGGAGAAAATCAATCATCATAACCTGCGAGGGACCGTCGAGATTTGAGCCAATTTGGGTGGTTTTATCTGGATTCCCCGACTCTAACTCGATAGTCAAAAACTTTTCGATGGGCTCGATTCGAACTTCAGGCCTAGGAGCCTCGAGCGCCCGTTTCTTTCCAGTAAGCCTACCCCTTTCCTCACCCGAGCGCCCATCACCCTCGTTCTCTGAGGCAGATCCTTCGACGGCCCCAAGTGGCCTGTCCTCCGGGCACTGGGCTCCATTGGGGGTCTTCTCTTTGTTCTTCTTTTTCACAGAGCTTCCACTATCAATCAGAACCCTCTTTACAACATGATTATGAACGTCTAGACTAACCACCATGGGACAGTCAGAGGTTTCACCAATCCCATGGGGTGTTACAATGTGTTCCAAGTCTTTCTCTGTGAACCCTACAATGTCATTCTCTTTCGAGCGTGAGGAGCTATCAACGGAGAGCACAAGCTTAGGCAAGGATGACCTCTGGTCGTAACTCCGAATGTGACGGCACCGGGAAGCATTAGAATCACCCCCCGAAGGTCCGCCGGTGATCATGTGAATGACCGCAAAGGGCTGATTCTCCGTACCCGTCAACTTTTCCCTTGCCGCGGTCGCTCGATTCGGTGTGATGATGACGGGGACTACGCTAGCGTGAACGGCTCCTTCCTCTAATACGCGCTCGCTCGGCGCAGTGTTCATCATACCTTTCCAGCACCTTCACAAACTCCTTAAGGTGCCCCCCAGCGATAAGTCTCTGAATCTTGCTCTCGAGTTGGCGGCACTCATTGGTATCATGCCCCTTTTGCTTATGAAAAGCGCAATACTTGCCTGTGCGTTTTTGAGCCTCAGTCTCCCTCAGCTTCGGCGGTCTCTTAAAAAGTTTCTTATCCGTCATAGAATACACTTCGGCAATTAGACGGTTGAGGGGGATATGCTCGTACTTACATGTTGGGGAAGGATTACGGCGAGCGGCGCTAGGACTGCGACGAGGACCCCTGTTAGAATCTCCTCTGTCCTCGGGGGCTTTGCTGGGACGAGGGGCGTTTGCCATTTTCTGATCCCTCGCGATGTACATATCCTCGAGGGTGAAGAACGAGTCAGCTATGTCCCTGATCTCTATCAACGAACGTGGCTTTTTCTTGGCTACCTCCTCCACGAACTCTTTGCTGACATAGTGCTTCATGTTGATGGCTCCAAAAAGAACGTGCCTCAAGAAATCCATGGAGGGCTTCTCGACCAGCAGGATTTCCTTGTTAAACCTTCCCATTTGGCCCTGAGCGTTTCATTTGGCCCCTGGACTAAGCTGTAGAGAGCTGTTGCGGCTGGGGCTAGCGCCTTCAAGGAGTTGAAGTGGCTTATGAAGGCATCTGTCAGATCGGTATATCCTCGGATCGAACGCGGAGGAAGCTTCTTATACCAATCCTGAGCCATTCCAATGAGGGAAGTGACAAATACTTTGGCCCAATAGTTGCTCGGATGATCGTACAAATGCATCAGGTGCACAAAGTGATCCAGATGCTCGGCTGGATCAGTGGTTCCATTATATCTGTTGACGGACGTGGGGATTTTGCCTTCCCTGCATGGGCCATCAGTACCTCGTCGATGAGAGGGGAGTCACCCGTCAAGATCCTATAATCGCTCTCATCGGGATCATATTCCTCGCGATCCGCTTCTTTCCGGTGGTGGGAGACCTGGCTACGTGGTCGGCGAGCGTCTCTGGCCCTGGATCTCTCGCCCCCGCCATGGGAGGCTTGAGTCCGTGCTCGAGAGAGCTGCTCCACCACATTCTAAAGCCCCTTAATCTGATCCTGCATTGCGACGAGCTGAGGGTCGCCGGTATTTCTGCGGCTTGCCCTCTCTGTGGCCCTCGATTGGACCTCTTCATTATTTTCAACCCTCTCCTTTTGAGGGGCCCTTTCATTTCCAGTGGGTTGCCGCCCTTGCTGGACCCTCGGTGGGGCCTCATTTTCCTGAATCGGTGGTGGGGGAGGTTGCTGGGCCCTCAACGCATTTTGCGCCATTATCAACGGGTGAGCCGGGAGTCCTCCAAGGGGCGGAGCCGCTCGAGCGCCTGCCAAAGAGGGAAAATAGGAGGCAGTGAAGTGCTCCCAGACGTTCTGTACCGTCTGCCCCTCACATTGCGCGTAAAGCGCTTGAAGTTGCTGAGTTGTGATCTGGGTCATTTCCACCCCCTGTATCTCTCTAGGCAGCGACAGGGGTAAATTTAGTGTCCCCACCTGATATGACTGGACCATGGGCATCATTCCGGGTTGCATATAAGCGTATCCTGGCGGTGGCATGGGCATGGAGTACACGCCGGGATGGGAAGCAGGAGCGTTGTTGGTGAAGGTTGAGGGGGGGGGGGGGGAGGAATGGTGCCAGATCCCCCGGCCTCATTCCCACCGGGGGGGAGAGTAGCAGCGGCTGCTTCGGTGTTTCCGGCAATAGGTGGAGGCGTGCCTCCGGCAGGGGTGGGGTTCTCAGCATTTTCCTCATTGACGGGAGGAAGAACGCCCCTATTCCCCAGAGCTCCAGATCTTGTAGCAGTAACCATGATAAAGCTGCTGGTGTTACTTTTCAACTAGCTTTTAGAGGAAGAAACTGATGATGATGAAGACGGTGGTGATGGTTTCCCACAGACGGCGCCAAAAATGATGGTGCAGAAACTTGTAAAGGATTTAAACACCAATCACTTTAGAATTTGTTTGTAGAAGGGAAGACCATCACAGACGTTGAGCCTCAGGAACTGGGTTTCCAATGAGCGTGGGTTCTTCCAACTAGGATAACACTAGGAAATCGTGCAGCAAGGGTGCAGGGAATGGTGAAATATATGAAGCTTTAGAGAAGATCAAGATGCAGAGGAATAATGATGACCAGTTCAGTAGTGTGGTGTCTTGTGAAGAAGATGACTTGGGGGAGAATGCAAGTGTTCTCCCCTATTTATATGTTATGGGGTGAGGGTAAATCGGGTAATTGACCGAGTGGTCCCAAACCTGTGCTGCCCTAACGCGTGGCAGCCTGTGAGGGTATGAAAGTGACATCCCTGAAAAGCAGGCGGCGTGTCAGGTGCAAGGTGCGCACCACCTCTGTGTCAGAGGTTGTTGGCGAGGGTCGCGCGCAGGGAAGGCCCAAGGTTCGTCTTGCTAGAGTTCGGATCCCCCGCAGGGGGGAGGATCATACACGAGCGCTGGTGACGCTCGATGGGCGTACGGATGGGTTCCCCACGGTAGATGGTCCTCGAGCGTTCAAACCCCGAGCATCATGAGCGGGGCCTTTGCGCGGGTGCCTCCTTGTAAAGGGTGGCTCTGAGGGCCGTGGCGTGAGCGTCAGTTAGATAGCTTGAACCCTTTACTTGAATAGTTGGCCGAGGCTCTTGGGCTTGTACAGGAACTCGAGAGTGGGCTGGATTGATCCGCGAGCCCATCAATGCGAGCGTTCAATCCCCAAATCAGTTTATGACGACGTGGATGGCTCTGAAACGAGCGTGATTTTATGCCTCATCACTATTGACCTAGACTATAAATACCACCAGTTAATAATAAAGTTGAGAAATATCCACGAGTGTAGAGAAAGCGGCTCACGTACTCTAAGAGTTTAGCATCAACCGTAAGGATTGGTGACGGGTTTGAAGGTTAGTTTGTATACAATTCTTGTTTATTGATTTAATAATCTTGCTAAAGAAACTTAATCATTTGTTCTTGTCTAACAGTGACCAAGGATCTATAGGTTACCCATCCATTGGTCCAATTAGCAAAATCTTAGCTTTTCAATTTTCGTTTGAATTCATGATAACAATTTACTTCGTAATTATTGATCTTTCATTATTTATTTCATGATTTGTAAAAAGAAAATTGGTCTGCTGAAGGGATCTTGGGTGATTAACATTTTAGGTTTAGTTCACTTATTAGGATTGTTTCTAAAATTTGTTTCAGGTTTTAAACACGAGATTATTAAATTAGAAACAATATTTGAAAGGGGAAGAAGTATTTTGTCTGTATATTATTCGTTTCTATCAAAATCTCACCACCTTGGGTTGATGGCACAAACTGATTATCCAAATATTAAACATATTTATGATGAGTGGTAGTACAGTGTCACGCAACGTGAAATCGGTATAGTGATTAAAATACTTATATAATAACGTTAAATTGGATAGAAAATATATAGTTATAAACCTCAAATTTCGTTACTAGAAAGCTTAACTGATTATGACTTTTATGATTAGATATACTTTGATCGATTTAGAGCGTTACTAGAACTCCGGATAATTTGAGGTAAGTAATTTTCAACGCTTTTCTATTGTTTCGGTAAAATTTATATTGAACATGAAATAATATAATTTTGTAATTATGAACTATTGTTTTTATGTGAAAATTGAATTATGAAAAGTCTCATAAGCTTTTATTTTATCCCATTGAGTTACGTATGTATGTATGTCTGTCTCTGGAGTCATCTGGGTGCCTTGGTCAAGGGTCATCTGTTTCGTCCGTCAAGAGGGTCATCTGTTATGTCGTCCCTTCAAAGGATCATCTGTTTCGTCCCTCAAATGGTCATCTGTTCTATTTTATGTTTCGTCCCTTAAAAGGGTCATCTGTACGTAACCTCTGACAAAGGGTTCATCTGTTAAGT
Organism: Lantana camara; assembly: GCA_037501455.1. Classification (NCBI taxonomy): domain Eukaryota; kingdom Viridiplantae; phylum Streptophyta; class Magnoliopsida; order Lamiales; family Verbenaceae; genus Lantana; species Lantana camara. Next base: position 2,911,830 of record CM074856.1, on the reverse strand, counting down.
TTTGTACTCAATGGAAAATATAATTTTGGAAAATCTATGTTATTTGTGAGCCTATGAATATGTAATGATTTGCATGATATGATTGTTTCAATTATCTAATGTTTTAATATGTCATTATATTTATATAAAAATTATGTTTGATTCAATAGACTGGTTTTGGGAATTGCTTATAGACTGGTTTTGGGAATTGCTTATTGATTATACGGTTCATCGTTCGCAGATATATTTTTTCAGATAATTAGTTGGCTTTGGAGTTAGCAGAAATGGAGGAGAGATTTAGTTTATCTTTTAGTATTTTACTTCCTACAGTGATATTTTGGGGCTTTTAGTTATTTAGACAAGAATAGGTGAGATTGTTTATGGTCGAGATTTTGAATTAAGAACTATAATAGGTAGGACTTCTCCCAAAACTGTTTTAAGAAATTATTTTAAGTATTTTACTTTGAACTTAGTTGTTCTGCTTACCGAGGTTTAGTGTTCTTGAGTCTCTCGAGGTTTAGAGGCACTGCCGTGTTGTATCCTGAAAACAGGGCGTGACAGAGCCACTCTGGACCACATCCACCGGTGGAACCACCGTATAGGGTAGGAAACGCATGTGACTATTCTAATTTCAAGATTTTCTTATAATGACCAAAATTAGAAGATGTTGAACTCTTTTAACTTCAAAACTAAACTATCCTTATAACCTTAACAAAGTAATAAAATGTGAATTTTCAATTCGGCCGCGGCCGTCCCATCGCATCTCTCCAAGTGGCGCCGTGCATGGCCGCCAAATGGGATCACACACGTAGTGGCATTCATCAGATTCATCTGCTCATCAATTTGTTGCGATGTGCATCGCAGCTCCCTGCTTGTACGGCGTCCATGCATGTTCATGTTCTTCTTCGCTTCCCGAGTAGTCCCAGAATCGGAATTTTCTATATATATATATATATATGCACAGACATTTAGGTGGTAACAGTGACCTTGTATATATCACGTGAAATGCATCGTTTTATTGGACGAGTCCACAAATGCGGGTGGTGACCCCCGTGGGTGTTGTGAAACATCTACTGCTGCAAGTACTGCAACAGAAGTCAGGGTCTAAAATCTAAATACAGAGCATGTACTTAATTATTTCAGTCTATATCTAACTAAGGATATAATAAAATAAGTTTGTGGCCATTAACTATGTGTGGTAGTTTTCAAGATTTTGGTACTGTGAGGGATTTACTTTACCAAATATAGGAAGAGATCGATGCCGTTAAAATATTTGCACTTACAATAAATACAATCAGTGGCGCTGTTTGGTATAATAGGGGGTTTGGACTTTGGAGTGTTCTTGTGGTGTTTAATGACATTTGATCATGGATTTTTGTACGTAATTGTGTACCCTGGGACTTTTTTTTAAATTACTTTTATGGAATCTTCGGTTAAAAATTGGTCAATATGCTAACTAATAACGTTTACTAGAGTCCTAGTTGTAAAATTTGGTGTCCCTTTTGAGGAAACATTGTTTCCACCCAAAATTGTAATACACCTGAGAAATATACCAAAAGTACAGTATCCCTAAAAAAGGAGACACCAAATTTAAAAATTCTCCAGAATTGATGGATGAAAGTAGGGTTATTCAAATATTATAAGTTATAGTAAGGAGTTCAACGGTTATTCGATATCAGATGATTAATATATTTTATTTATGTTTAGATTCGAATAATTGCAAATTAACTTGACAAGTGATTAATATAAGATTAACTTAAACTATGATTAGTAGCATTCATTGTATGTATGGGGATTAACTAGAAATGTGAAATCTACCAATTTCACCGTAACAACACCGTTAGCTATACGCGAGCTAGTAGTTATGAGTTATGACTAGTGTTACACAGCAAGGAGATGGCAGTTTGTTTCTTGGCGTGGATTGGACCTCCTCTGGCTATGTTCATGTGTCAAATTTAATTCACCTTTGTCAGACATCAAAATCCCCGCACTTAAGTTCAAGTTTCGACGAGAAAAGGGCACCTCAACCAAAATATCTAGAAAAATATATTAAAACAATAAGTATCTCTTTTTTTTTGGTTACAATAAGTAAGTATCTTATGCCTTATCTTTTCTTCTTAAGTGTTGCGTGCTTACAATTTTTGTAAAAGGCCACATAAGCCCAAATATTATTTTCCACCTCAAATGAAATCCAGGCCCACAATATTATAGAGGCCTAAGGCCCATTTTGTCCGAGGACTAGACCTATAGCTTCTTGGGCTCAGATCTGACCAGTGACATTTATCATCGACCCACATACAAAAGCAAACCAGTTGAAATATGGCAATTGGCAAGCAATCAATTGACTCAAAGTAAACCAGGTCTGCTAGCCAAGGAAAACAATTGTTTTCCCTCATTGGCGTGCTAAGCTAAAATGTGTTGTTATCCCGACAATTAAAGCCAAAAAAGAAAAATGGAAGTGAAAGAACACCCGCTCAAAAGACATTATTCTTGACTTTTGAAGTCTCATTCACAAATTTTGGGATGTTGTTTTCTGACCGTGAGTGTGCGAGAGAAACTACGCGACTGATGCGCTTGCCAAGTTGGGACACTAAATCGATAATGGCTATGCTTTTTGGAATGATCAATTCTTTTGCAATGGGGATAGTGATTAGTTGATTTTGTGGCTAAGGAAAAATAATGTTAGAATCAAGCTCAATGTGTATTGATTGACTATTAAAATTAACGAAGTATTTCTTTTTACTTTTAAATATGATAATTGGTTTTCTCTTTCAATTTCCATGCTTTAGTTTTTACCCATATATAAAACAAGAAGAAACATAAACTAAAAACAACTTTTTACCCACATTCGTATCAGAAGAACAAAGCAAGCCTGCGATACTAAAGTCTAATAAACTCTGCGTAAAACTGTAAATAATAACAAGACTATAAAAAATGAGTATATTAAAACGAAGGCAACAAAACTGGAAATGATGAGCCTTGATTGGGTCATACTCATACATTATCGTGCTAGAGTTGATGGGGAAGGCCGCGGCGTGCTCTCCACCGCTCTGCAACTCGAAGCTCCTCTGTTTTTCTCTCCTCTACCTTCTCTTCTCTCTCTTGTTGGCCGTAAATGTCACTCTCTCCGCCACCAAAAGCATTCTCCGGTCGTCGTTGCTTGATCCTATTCCTATCCAGGTTCCTCTCTTCTCTTATCCATCTTCTTATGGGGAACACAAGCACGCCATTCCCACCACGCGGTCCTCGTGCAATTCCCCTGTTTTCTTCTCAGGTAAGATGGGAAAATGGAAAAAGATTGAATTTTTACTCTTGGTTCGTGGAGATTGGTACTTGACTTGAGTTGTTAGTGCATTTTGAATAATGGGTTTCTCTTGTTTTGCAAGATTATTCGGTGGTTTTGGAGGAAATGCGCGGAAGGCTTGTGAATTTCACGGGACCATCTCTGAGGTATATGCAGGGGAATGCTGAATGTTTTGGTGGGAATTTGAATTTGCAGAAGAGATTATCTTATTTTGATCATCATGATGAAAGAGTGGAAATTCCATGTGGGTTCTTTAGGCAATTTCCTGTTGGTGATTCTGGTAAGTTATTCAGAGTTTCTGGCTCTGTGACTCTGTCATTAATGAATGAATCATGCATGCCCTTTATCGGTTTTCTCATTGATTTTCTCTCTTATGGGACTTTCAGATAGAATTTTAATGGAAACATGCAATGGGGTGGTGGTAGTTTCGGCCATATTCAACTTCCACGACAAGATCCGGCAACCAAAGGGCCTCGGATCCGAAACCCTCGATCACGTATGCTTCATCATGTTTGTAGATGATGCCACTCTCGACAGACTACATTCCCATAGCTTAATTTCAGGAAGATCAAAGGAATTAAAGATTGGTGCATGGAGGATCATTAAGGTCGACAGTGAATACTTGTACGAGAACGCAGCAATGAATGGCGAAATACCGAAGTTTTTACTCCATCGTCTCTTTCCAAATTCGAAATATAGCATATGGATTGATGCTAAATTGCAGTTAGTAGTGGATCCACTTCTTTTGATTCATTCGTTAGTTGTTAAGGAGGATGTTGATATGGCTGTATCGAAGCACCCCTTCTTCGTGCATACGATGGAAGAAGCAATGGCGACTGCGAGGTGGAAGAAATGGTGGGATGTTGATGGATTGAAGATTCAAATGGAGACATATTGTGAGAATGGCCTGCAACCATGGAATTCAGACAAGTCTTATCCCACAGGTGCAAATAATATTAGGTATTTGTATATTGAGGTACTCCGAACTCTTAAGTTTGACATAATTACAATAGCTTTTCTTAAAGTTTGAGAAATTACAAAAACTTCCCCCCGGCAGACACTATGATTTGGGGTAAAATAGGATTTTAATAAAAATTAGATATAAAATCATCAACATGCATAGTTAGATTCAGATGTATAATACAAAATAGTTCTTGTAAATTTCAAACTTTAGGATGTGAAATCTTAAGTTATGTTGGTGTAATTATGCCTATAACATATTATTACCTAGCCTTTTTTCCCCCCTTTGAAATTGTTAATTAAGAGTCCGGGCACGATTATCTCTACTTTGTCAAGAGTCAAACACTACTTTCCCAGAGATTCATTATATTCTATTTCAATTTGTGCATGTAATTAAGTTAGTAATTAGATTAGGATTATCTCTACATTGGGGTGCATGTGATGCTACATATATAATATATATGTGGAGGGTTTATTAATATATAAGGTAATAGTATTACACATTAAGTTAAAATTTTCATTAATCCTATTAATTAAGTCACTAACATTAATCAATTTCTAATCATATATAGTGAATTATTTTCGACGAAAAACTTTGCTGCTTCTAGGGTTTTCTCATTTCCAATTATGCAAGAATCGATGAAAGAAACGTTTGACCTGGCTTCTTTACGCCAACTTGAAGGATAAAATAATCCTAATCGTCCATGTTAACTAGTTTATACAATTACGAGCTGTCTTGCCTCGTTGTAAGATTCTAATTAGAGAGAATGATTACTTGTTTAATCATATAATTACAAAGCCATTACTTTGCACTTTGCCTAAACAATTGAAACCTGCATGATTGGTTAACATAACATAAACTAACAAATACGAAAAAAGAAAACTCAATGTTACGTCTATACGTCAATCATACAACAAGCGTAACGCGTATGAAATTGCAGATGTCCCTGACAGCGCTCTCATCCTGAGGAAGCACACTCGAGCAAGTAATCTATTTTCTTGCCTATTGTTCAATGAATTGGAGGCTTTCAACCCAAGAGACCAACTTCCCTTTGCATATGTGAGGGACAAGATGAACCCTAAACTAAATTTGAACATGTTTGAGGTTGAAGTATTTGAACAGATTGCAATTGAATACAGACACAACCTTAAACCTAATAAGCCTATTTTGGGTACTCCAAAATCAAAGATGGCCAGCTCTGATTTGTTTGGCAATGGGACATCTTTGAAATGTGAAGGGTATCTTTTAAAGATGTGGGATGTATCATGAATCCCATGATTGAGAGCTCTTTTGTCTGTATCAACCAACTTCTGCTTTTCTTTATCACACAAGGAAAGATAACTGCTAACCAAACAGCTCTTTCACAGGAAAAAAGTTGGCTACGAAGAACAGGTTGGCGGTTGTGTTTGGTTTAATAATTGCAATCATATGTAATTGAGGTTTTTGGTTGTGATTGAGGGGAAATATACAAGGCTATGTTTGTCATCTTATAAAAGCAATTTTAATGGTTTTAACTTCTGTTTTAACTCATCCATGAGTAGAAAAAAAAGTGGAAACAAAGCAAAATAATAGGAAAAAAAAAAATTCATATCTTAGGAGATAAAATTTTATTTTCTTTACTTTTTGTTAATATGAATATTTTAGTCAAACCATAATTTTTTATATTTATGCTCGATGTGTTATTATTTTGATATTTCTGTATGCATGATCAAATGGAAATGAACCTTGTGAATTTAATCTTAAATATAAAAATGGGAAATAAGTTTCTGGGTTTGGGCTATAATGCATGGCATATTTCTAAAAATATTATTTTGCCGTATCGTATCGTGTCATGTCGAACACTCGTATCCGACACAATTCATGTAGAAATTTCAAGAAAAAAATTCATATCCCCAACTCCCCGTATCCATGCATCATAGATTTATGGGTTCGTGATCCATGAGTCTCCACCTTATAGGCCTGCTAATTTCAGGGCCTTTGTTTTGGGTCATGTGGACCTTTAATGGGCCTACATTTCCCCGATTGTTTTTTTAGCCTAGTATGCAATTCTTCCTCAAGTAGGCCCAGTTAAATTCGTCCCTTTGCAAAACCTTCTATATACTTAGTAACCTTCTATATATTAGTAACTCCGCACGCTTGATGTGTGTGTATATGTGTGTGTGAAGAAAAAATTATATCATTTAAATATATTTATCTTAATATAAATTCAATAATTCTATATTAATAAAAAATAGTTAACACACATATTAAAAATATGAGTAAGAAAAATGAAAAAAATAATAATAAAAATAAGATGAGAGTAAAGTGAAGTTTTTTATTTTATTATATTTTTTGGTGAGACAAAAGTGAGGTTAATAGATAAGTAATTAATTGATACATGTTCACAAAGAAAAATAAATAAATTAAGTGTGAAAAAAAAAAAGAGAGACCAAGTTCAAGAGACCGCAATTGGATCTCGTACTTAATAATAGAGTATAGGTAAAAATATTAGTATCATCATCATTATGTCTAAGCACCGTTTCGTATTATTTCAATATAATTAGATGTCCCGTATTAATAAAAATCTTCATGTAATTGCTACTAAGCCTCAAATTTGGCCCCACTTAAGCTAATTTTCTTGAACAAGTAAACATAGCTGCAATTAGTATGATTTAAATGTTTGTTTATCTCCCAATTCCATGCAAAATCATACATATAAATTAATTTTGGGCAAAAACTTCTAAAAAAGAAAAAAAAAATTTGCATGCTTATGAGTTTAGTCAACTACCAACTATATCTCCTAACCCACGCAATAAATTCCATTCCATCTCAACGCGCACTAACCCACCTCGCATATTTCCACCTCCTACCCCTCCTGAAATAAGATCACGCATCATCTACCAAGGGTATTTCGGTAACTTCAGCAATACCTTCACACTTCCGGCTCTGTATAAAGAACCCCTCAAAAGGCCCAAAACCCCCAACTTCACACGGTCCACCGCCACAAAACACTATCCAAACCACCGATCGCCGCCGCGAAAAAGCAATAATGTCGTCGCAGCAAATCGCCTCCCACCGTGAAAACGCCGAGATTTACACCGGCGGAGACATCTGCAAGCAGAAATCGCTGGAGCTGCTGGAGAAAATCAACCTTCCCAAAGGCCTGCTTCCCCTCGACGACTTCACTGAGGTCGGCTACAACGAAGCTACTGGATTCGTGTGGCTGAAGCAGAAGAAGAGCAAGACGCACGTTTTCCGTAAGATCGGCAAGAGCGTGTGGTACGACACCGAGGTCACGGCGTTCGTCGTGGACCGTCGCATGAAGCGTGTGACCGGAGTCAAGAGCAAGGAGATCCTGATCTGGGTCACGGTCTCTGATATTTCGATTCAGGACCCGAATTCTGGTAAAATCACGTTCGGAACCCCGGCGGGGCTGTCCAGAGCTTTCCCGGTGTCGGCGTTTGAGGAGGAAGCGGAGAAGGAGCAGAAGTAAGTGCTTGATTCTCCAGATCTGGTTCTCCGATCTTTCTGGATTAAGGAATCACTTTATTTAAGTAATCAGAGCAGCCTCTGTGATTTCAACTGTGTTAGCTTAAGGTTTAAGCCAAGTTGGATGGATTATTATGTCGTTTAATTATAGGTAAACTGTACTACTAAACAGGATTACTAGTATTGTCCTGCTGTCTCTAAACGTCTATTATGAAAAATATGCGAGAAATTAAGTTGATATGCAACCGTGTATATGTTAATTAATGGGTATTTTGTCTGTCATATCAACTATCCATCTATAATGGTCAATGGAGCCCTAAATAACCAAGAATGGCATATTTGCTGGCATGTTCTGCTGCATTTGAATCCATGATGCTCTTGGATTGATGATATAGCAAAAATTGATGCAATTTATTTGGTCAGATTTATTCCAGTTCTATCTGCCGGATCAATCAGATTTTTCCTCGTTTGTTTTTTGGAGGGGACCAATCAAACGTTTGATCTGCCCAGTTGGACATGGTGACTTGATGTTGAGAGCTGTTTTTCTGGATTAGTTATCTTGACCCAAATTAGACATGGTATCATGTTTCACGTTTGGTTTGGTTTAACTTGCCGAACGAACCAACAAAATCGAAATGCAAAGAAAAAAGACCCTTATTGAATGTTAAAATCCTACGTTGGAAAAAAAATCAAACCGGGGTGTGTTGTGGGGTGAGTTAGACCGAGTATAAACTTTCACAAAACCACCAAGTTTTTGATTCGAGGTGAACCAAGTCGAGTATAAATTTTCATAAAACCGAGTTCTTCATTCGAGCCCTAGCTGCTTTACTATTGGCTTGATCCTATATTTGAGAAAGATTGCTTTAGCTCCCTATGTATTTCCCTCTATTTAGAAATGCCAGCACCTATAGTTGAGCAAGTAGGACGTTTTCAATCCATCTAGAAATGCAACAAGCACTGAGAAAACTAAGTTTCTACAAGCGCATTAATTATGATTATACTTTTAGCCATTTTTGTCATGCGTGGAAACATAGAACTGGCACCGAAACAGCAGTGAGTTTCGTCTCGTGCTCTGCTTGGTTTACGACAGTTAAACGCACATTTCAAAGTTGCCACAACCTACCATTGTAGGAAGGAAGGTGGATCACCAACAAGTTGTGGGGCTTTACCTTTATTCCTATTTCGGACCACAATTGAATTAACACGCACACATACACTTATATCCCCGCTCCCACACTGTTCAACTACTTCTATTATCCTGCCTGTACCATTCGCCCGCATTTTCAAACAATAATCTACTGCTACTTCTGTTGCTGCCTACATAATCAAGTCCTAATTGCATAACAATCATTGAAAACTACTTGTGCAAGTTGAGGTCGGCTGTGGCAGAGCCATCTCAACCAGAAAAGCTGAAATAATTGAAACTCACGGCACCGTTAGTTGATCAAACTTTTCCATGATAAGGTAGAGATTCTGCATCTTCCATTATGAGGGCTTCTTCGATCTTTACACGCAACTGGGCTCTGAGACGTTGGATCATATGATGTACAAACGGCTCGGTAGTATCATTCTTGTGTCCTTTTGAAGATACCTACAAAGAAGTATCTTGTGCCCGTTTCTCATTATTAAATCGGTCGCTCCAAAATCCAAGAATTTTGTAGTCCCAAACGATCCTAGATATCGCATCTTGAGGCAAAGTCAAACCATCACGTTTAACGGACTTATTGATCTCACAGAAAAACTTGGTGTCTTGCAACTTGATATACTCCTTCAACAGCTTCTCATGATCAGGAACCCAATTCCTAGGGAAAGGAGTATAATCACACGAAGGAATCAAGGACATGTGTGAAAATTGAACCCCTTCAATTGCATCCACAAGCCCCATCCTCAAAAGATCAGAATACTCGGGCGCGGAATTGTTACTACTTTCCCTCAACGGACCGCTGAGATCGCGCGAAGCAATCTTGTACACCTTTGCACGGGATTTCAACCTATATCTTGCAGCATATAACTTAGCCAAAGAACTACGTACCACATAAGCACAAAATCCAACAATCTTTTTCCTATTATCTGCATATCTATACCAATCTGCCATAGTTTCTAGCAACTTATTCATCTGGGAATTGGTGTGTGCTTGCCCTGAATATAACATAGGCGTGCACGGAAGTGGCTCAGGGTCTTTATCACCCTTCACAAACGCAAGCCTTCTAAATTGGTGAATACATTGCTGTAAACTAGCTGTGACTGAAAGCAGAGTTCCAACACCTTTTTCACTCACAATTTTACCACTACTTGAAGTGTAACGAAGAGTTGGATGAATGACCCTTCGTGAAATAATATGGTCTAGAAATTGAAAACCTCTGGTGATGTGCTCAATTTCTACTTTCGAATTATCCAACCTAATCGCATATTTTTTATCCAAGAATTCAATTATTTCCTTCCTAATTGCAACAGCTTCTTCTCGGGGTCCTCTTATACCGACAAGAAAATGGCCAGCGAACCTGATGTAGTCCATTTTCCGGGTTTTCTCTTTGCCACTCGAGGGGACGAATTCCGGCCAAGAAGGGTTGTGACAACCATCATTTATTGAGTATTTCCATATTGAATCAGACTCTGAAGGCTTGAAAAACTCTTGTATCTTATTTTCCATCATGTAATCAAATTCAGTGAGACAGATATTCATCAGCAGAGGACTTAGAATTCCACAGTGACCATAATTAGGTATCCTTGCAGCCTCTTCAGGAGCAAATTCGAAGAATGTCCTCAGCCAATATGGGTCGGGCTTAGGTTCATTTTCGTTCAGTATCCTCTTCTTTGTCTGACCCTTCTTTCTTTTCCTTCTATTCAATTTTTCGTCATTGTCTCCAGCAAGATTAGGGCTTTTTGCTGCCCCTTTCAAGCCCGACTTAATCAAGCTCAAAACTTTCTTGTCTTTCACAGAATTTGATAGAGAATCCAATACTACATTTGAATCAACACTATGCAATATTTCACTCAAATCACCTCTTACAAACCACAAGTAACCTGCAAAATTACTCCTGATTGTTCTAATAACAGTGTGAGGATTCCTACCAGGTCGAAAAGCATGCGACTTCGCAGAAAATCGGGCCTCGAAAACCGGTTCGAGAATCATCAACAAAACTTCCTGAACAACCCTGTCTTGAAACAGAGGAGCATCTGATGTCAAAATGGATTGGAGCTTCCTGTTTGAGAGCCCTCGCGCGATGGGCTTCCCGTTTGGGCTGCGAACGAATTGCTGAAGTCTTGAGTTCCACTCGAACTGACTGCGAACGACGGCGTTCCTGAGGGAGAGGATACCGGAGAGTGCGTGAGAGGGGATAGCATTCTTGGGAGGGAAAGAACCAGTGACATGAGCGCACGCACGCTGGTAAGCGAGCACCCAGAGGTCGAGCTTTGAAAGGAAGCCGCTGAGGTTTTGAAAGGGTTTTTGTGTTTGTGAGAATGATTTCACCCACAGGTCTGATAGGACTTGGATTGGGTCTTCTTTGAGAAGGGAGTACGGATCCTCTCTCACCGGTGGACGTGCGCGGTGGTTTAATTGGTGGGAGAAGTGGCGCACGGCGGCGGGGAAAACGCCGGTAAGGTGTTTGAGTTTTGTCCTCACCGACATTTGTTGCCGAGAGAGCGGCTCCTATCCAGTTCCCCCATCTGCCCAAATTTGACATTTTTTGATTTAGCGAATTTCAAGAAGCGCACTTTCAGAAACAATATATTAATTGGACGTCAAATGTTGTTCGTGCGATTTCTATGTAGGGCAACGTGGGGGAAAATCACAAACATTAATTTTTAATTGAGTTTTTTTGCTTGGATACCCCTTGTGTAATACCTAATTAGCATTCCGAACCCTGTGATTTGAAAATTCTCAAAGAGAACCCTGTGATTATTTAAATTAGCACTGAAAACCCTGTGATTGTATTAAAGTTAGCACTCAAAACCCTGCAACCACGGCTGTAGGGTTTGAAATTCTAATTGAGTGCTAATTTATTAAAATCACAGGGTTCGCTTTGAGAATTTTCAAATCACAGGGTTCTGAGTGCTAATTAGTTATATCACAGGGTTTTTGGTGCAATAAACTCATTTTTAATTCCAATAGTTTGTACGAATTTAAAAATTAGTGGTCTGAGTTTAGAATTACCCACAAAGGAAAATTCTAGAGTTACCCACTATAATATAATGTACGGATACGGATACGGCGACAGAAGACGACATGATACGAATATAGCAATATAATTTTTTTTTTGAATTTCCCACGTGAGGAGTGTCGGACACGCGTATCTGACACAATACAATAAGGCAAATGGTATTTTTAGAAGTGTCCGTGTATCATAGGTTACCCATATATAAAAAGTTAAGATAAATATAAATATTTACTTTTCAATTAGAAATAAGTAATTAAGTGAATGAAGAAAGAAATAATTGTCCTTGTTATTGGTTAGTGTAAATGCATTGCGAGCAGTGTCGAATAGCCATTAATTAATGCATGGAGTAAACGTTAAGAAACTCAAGTATATATGCATGAAACAAAGGTCCCTTAAATGATGGAGATTCATATGCTTCCTGCTCAATACCCGCCTGTAAGAATTGCTGAGCCCCTTTTAAATAAATTAATAAATCAAACATTCCAATATCTGTAAAACTGATCAAATCGAACAGACTTTAATTCGTGCAGGATGGGAGTTTGCAAACACACGAGAAACCTTAACTTAAACGATCAGTAACTTAGAAAGTTACAATCAAAATTTATTTTGATGAAATTCAACTACATTTCACTTACTTTCGCTTATAGTGTAGTTTTATTGTTTAGTGTTATATTATTTGAACCTTATTGATTGGATGCGGGTCTGAAGAAATTATGCACTAATTGACAGTAGGAAATTAAAAGAAATCAAAGAAAATGTTGCCTAGCTAGCTGGACACTCTCATCTTCCTGCAGATTGTATAAGCTGTTCTTGGGACTTGGGAGACAAAACAAACTGTACCTTCGTCAAATAGTCCAAATTAAAGGGAAAGGGAGTAAAGGAAAGAAATTTATATCATATGTATGAAGAAAAAGCAAAAACAAGAAACTTTGTTAACTGATATATTCTGAGTTTCTGATATAGATCAACAAAACTTTATTTCCCTAGAACAAGAAGTATCAAGATCAAGAACACGCCTTTTTTCACCTGGTTTCCTGAACATCTTCAAATCAACCCGGCCGCTAAAAACCCTTGAATGATCACGACTACTTCATCCAAGAACCCTTCTCTCTCTCTCTCAAAATGTAATCTTCACGGTTGACGTATTTCAGTGGAAACATCACAAAAGAATGCGACGGAATTAGGGTACAGATTGTGGCACGGCGAAGAACCAGACGGCGGCACGTAACCCTTGGGGAGCATGGCGGCGAAAACAGGCGCAGAATCCAACTTCTTGATTCTTTGTCTCCTGAGCCTATCACCATTTCTGATCTGCAGATCATATTTCCCTCTGTTGTTCCTGTTGGAGAAAACCGGCGACGTTTTCTTGACTTTGAAGGCCTCAAAATCTGGGAACGGAGCGTTGGCGGCCAATGCAGTAGTGGGGCGTGTGAATGAGATTATCTGAGACAGTAGAAAGAATAGAGAGATGAAGATGCTGACAAAAATCTTGCTGCTATTGCTGTGGTGCCTCATCATGATGGTGCCTGCCATAGATGGTTCTGGGGCTTAACTTTGTATGTCGAGAATTCAAGAATAGGGTTTCTTTGTGATATCTCGGGGGACGATCGGCTATGGGTGGTGGGTTTTTTCTTCTTATTTGTTGGGTGCTTCGAGATGAAATTGATGTTTTAAAATGGTGTAATATATATATAATGTGTGTGTGTGTGTTTAGAAGTGTATGTACGTTTCAAGTTTCAACTTCCCTCGTGGTAATGTCAACATTCCGTGGAACATCCATGCATCCAGATCCGATTTGTAAGATTAATATTGACAGACTTCAAGGTTTTACCATTACTGACCGCCTGTATATATTGGGAATTTCCTAATTTCTAAGATGTATATATATTCAGTCTAGTTGAATTTTATTACAATGTACATTTTAGAAAATGTTATCGATCGAAACCAATATATTATATAGATTTGTGTCGCACTGATGACTTTTTTAAAATTTACACCTGTCTTCTATTCTTACTTTTTTCCTCCAAGGAATAATTCACAATCCACTATGTATATGATATCCAATCCCTTAAAATACTAAAGAACTTAAACTTAGTGTCACAAACTAATGTAACTTATGGATTTGGTGATATACTAGTTTAACTATACAATTTATAATTTGTTTCAATTCGAAACCATCGTGAGATATGAGCTTATTAATTTTATGAACACAGAAATAATAAATGTGCACAATTGGGCTTATGTGCTGATTAAACAACCTCACTCATGTAATAAAAGGTTAAGGTTTTAGGTCGGCCCAATTATTAGGCAGCAGGCCCAATCTACTCCAGCCATGCAGCCCAATTACATCGGCCCAATAGATTTCTGAGATGGGATTGGTGATGTGGGATTATTTGGAGATTTCATTAAACCTAATTTTACAATTCTCTAATAAATATACATTTCATTAGAATTAACACGGGAACAAACGTCTCCGGACCGGCTTCTCGACCGTTGACGTGAAATAAATCAAGTACACTCCATCTTCCTTTCACCTCCCATATTCAGAAACTCTCCTACCTTTTGTAGCAGCAAATCAAGGTTTTTCCCTAAACATACTTCATCTTCATCGGCAACAATCGGAGTTCAGATATCTGCTCATCCGAAGCTAGATTTCCCACTCTTTCCAATCTGATCGTCCTCAATTCACTTCACCGAAGCGCAGATTTACGTTGGGAGGCGTCGTCCGCTGATAAGTACTGTACATAGATATAGCTGCGAGTTTTTGATTGCTAATCGATTAAGAGAATGTCGAAATCTCTGCCGTATTCAATGAAAGATGTGCATTATGATAATGCCAAGTTTCGCCAGAGATCTCCGTTCAGGGTTCGTATTCTGTATTTCAGATCTCGCGGCTTAGTGTTTGATTCCTTTTTTATTCCTTTTGAGCATATGTAGGCCAAGATGTCGATCATTTGCTTGTAGTATTTTTAATTTGTTGCTCAAATTGGAAACCAGAGATATCATTTCAGTGGAGCAATCTGTGTTGAGATTTAAGATTGATAAAGAGGTTTAAAGCGAAATCACTATATGCGTGACATTTAAATTTTGAAACGTGAAAACTTGATCCTTTCCCATTGTCATATTGAAATTCATAATGACAAGGGTTTTTAGGGGTTTTTGACTGCTTCTTTATACAGAGAATTATTGTAATTCCAGGTATTTTCTGTGGTGATTCTTTCTATTGTAATTTATGGTATTTTCTTTGTTCATGGCATTAAACTGCAGTGTGGGATATTTCCTTTGATTTCTGTGCTTCCACTGTGCCAATTTTCTATTGAGTTGAGGCTAACTTATTATGGTTTCTTCTCCAGGTGATCTCTCAAAATATTCTAACCAGTAATGTAAAACGTGAATGTGTAAAATGCAGCACAGGAAGGTTTCTTGTGCTATTAATGATTTTTGGTGTAGCCTATCTCATGCTGACACACACAAGTCAGCCATCTTCATTGGATGGTATTGCCAAAAATGTTGGCACCGAAGAAGGAAAAAATTTCTTCACGGATGGAAGCGGTAGATTTAGAAAATTTTGGAGAAAGCCACCAAGGCTTCCTCCTCGATTATCTCCCGATGAAATAGTTACCAGGAACAAATCTATTCATAATCCTGATAAGATAGACAATGGTCCTGATTGGAAGGCTAGACAACAGAGAGTCAAAGATGCATTCATTCATGCATGGTCTGGCTATCATAACTATGCAATGGGATATGATGAACTTATGCCGTTGAGCCATAGAGGAGTTGATGGACTTGGAGGTCTTGGAGCAACCATCGTGGATGCTCTTGACACAGCCATGATAATGGGAGTGGATGACGTCGTCCATGAAGCAGGTTCTTGGATTGAGAAAAATCTCGCACAGAGGATTGATGAGAAAGGCCAAGTGAATTTTTTTGAAACTACCATACGTGTTCTTGGTGGCCTTTTGAGTGCTTATCATTTAAGTGGTGGTGAACATGGTGGGAATGTTTCAACAAAAGGACCTAAGCCCGATGTCTATCTCAACATTGCTAAGAATTTGGCCGATCGTCTTATGTTAGCTTTTACCTCAAGTCGAACTGCTATTCCCTTCAGTGATGTCGTTCTGCGTGACCGTTCTGCACATCCTGCCCCTGATGGGTTGAGCAGCACAGCTGAAGTTTCTACAGTCCAGCTTGAGTTCAATTATCTTAGTTTTTTGCTTGGTGATCCTAAATACTCTGTGGAGTCTATGAAGGTTTTGGAACATATGAAGACTTTGCCAAAGGTCAAGGGACTGGTTCCTATATACATAAAGTAAGTTCGGCATTTTCTCTTTGCATGGGCACAGAATTATTTTAAAAACGTTTTTCCTCAGTACTTATCTTCAGCTTTCCATTTTCTTTCTGATATAAAAGAGAGTAATTGGGTTTAGAATCTTTTGTTTCCCATTCTGAATTCAATTTATTATGGCTATGATGTGGATGTTAGTGTGTGATTACTTTTGTTTGGTAAAGGTGACTGGATGTTAGGAAGACGAAATTTAGGGACTATTCCTATGGCAAGCAGCAATAATGGCAGAACTTCTGGTCAGAAAAATGTTGATAATGAGTAGATTGCATTTAAATTTCTTTCCATGCTCAGTGCAGTGGAGTTCATTTAAGTTTCAGCTTTGAATATGAATCTATATTCTCAAAACATGTTTAGTCAATAACCAGGCACGTGTTCAATTTGGGCAGAAAATCAGAAAAGTGCATAGGCAGAAATTCCCATTTTGTGACATTATTGACTGCACTAAACCTTGTACCTTTCTTTCTTTCGTGTTTATCGACTGAAAGGGGTACTCATAAAACATATGTAAATGAGGCAGGTAACTTTCTACTAGTTTCTGAATTTGACATCATTGCTTGTTTTTCATGATTGCAGCCCTCATACTGGTGAGTTTAGTGGAGAGAATATTAGACTTGGATCTCGCGGCGATAGCTACTATGAGTACCTCATAAAAGTCTGGTTTCAGAACCAAGGAAGTAATTTGACCTATTTGCACGAAATGTATCGAGAATCAATGAAAGGTGTCAAAGAACTTCTTGTTCGTAAATCTGTGCCAAATGGGTTGGTTTTTGTGGGAGAATTGCCTTATGGGGCCCAAGGGGCCTTCAGTCCGAAAATGGATCATCTGGTATGTAGTATGTACCCCTTTGTTATGGTTTATCTTACTTGATATTTGATAATCAAAATCAAGTGCAAGTTCAAGTACAAACTAGTGTGGCTGCTGTCTATTTTGTTATTTATGCTTGTCATTCTTTGCTATTCTCGTGTAGGTATGTTTCCTTCCGGGTACTCTTGCTCTTGGTGCCACCAAGGGTGTCATGAAAGAAAAGGCCATGAGAGAAAACTTGCTGAATTTTGAAGATCTAGAAAATTTGAAGCTTGCTGAAGACCTAGCTAAGACATGTTTCGAGATGTATTCAGTGACTTCTACTGGTCTAGCTCCAGAAATAGTATACTTTAATATGGAGGTCAGCTTGTTTTTCAATTTTACATTGTTTGAAGTCATCAAATTTATAAATCTGTAGTGATACTGATATTTTCACTTGAGATTGATGATCTAAATTTACATTAAGCAGGGGCAAACTGAAGGAGGTCCTGGTGGTGGGAACAAGAATTCTAAATATATGGATGACATAATTATAAAACCTGCTGACCGTCACAATCTATTGCGCCCTGAAACTGTTGAATCACTGTTCTACTTGTTTCGCATCACAGAAGATCCTAAGTATGTCTCGATTAACTTGAGTTAGATTCTGTCTGAAAAAGTTTCTGGGAAACTGAGAACATTTCTTTTGTCGTTAGCATCAAAGTGTCTACTGTTTAGCCTACACTTTACTCTCATAACTAGCATTCAGTTTGTTGAGTATTTTCATTATACGTGCAGATATCGTGAGTGGGGTTGGCAGATTTTTGAGGCATTTGAGAAGTATACAAAGGTTGACTCTGGAGGTTATACTTCATTGGATGATGTTACTGTGGTGCCTCCACACAGAAGAGACAAGATGGAGACCTTTTTTTTGGGTGAAACACTAAAATACCTTTATTTACTGTTTGGAGAGAGGGATTTAATTCCATTGGACAAGTATGTATTTAACACAGAAGCTCATCCCTTTCCTATTCGAAGAAATGCTGGATCATTGCTCTCTTCAGCTGTTCTTAAATAGATTCTGTATTTGTACTCTTTGATGCACTAAATTTATTGGACATACTTAGAGTTATACAATTGATTGCTAAAAATCTTGTGATTCTTTACTGCAGTTGGCTGCCGAGTTATACAATTAGTTGCAATGTACAATTTGAGCGGTTTGTAAGGAAACCCTAATTGGTAAAGAATACCAAATTTACTATTATTGTCACTGTCAAAGAACACATGGAATGATTGGTTTAACTGATCGAGCTAGTTAGACACTATCTTCTCCTACGCCTGTTTTTGTATTTTTTGATTATATGTTAGCTCAAAATACACTATCTTCACACTTGCTTGACAGAAGAAACAAATGATCACCATCTCGTATGACACTCAAGTCATCTATTTCTGCATTCTCTGCATTTATTACACTTTTCAGGCTGTCATCACCAAATTTTTGACCTGCAGTTTCACAAGGGAGGTGTTGTTCAGATGTTACCACCAGGTAAAATGTTACTAATTTCATTCTTTATTTTTGAAGAATTCGAACAATTTTACCTGTGATTTGGAGTAGCTCTTCTAATGAATCAGGCAGAATAATTAGCTTTGCAAGCTGCTTTTCTGAATGTTTTTTCTTCATGTGAATGGTGACTCTCTTCTTGGCTGGTTTTATTGATTCAACACTAGTTGGACATGCCGAATTGCTTGAGCTGACATGTGCATGTTTCCAGTAATGATTGGTGGGGCCATCTGATTCCTTTTCATTTTCATTATTGAAAATGAGATCGTATATACCTTTGTTTGCATGTTTTTCTGCCAGAGCTTTTGGCGTCCACCCTCTCTCATCTGGTTTATCCAAATTTGCTCCTTTTTCCAGTAAAAGCCTAACCATT
Organism: Lantana camara; assembly: GCA_037501455.1. Classification (NCBI taxonomy): domain Eukaryota; kingdom Viridiplantae; phylum Streptophyta; class Magnoliopsida; order Lamiales; family Verbenaceae; genus Lantana; species Lantana camara. The sequence goes on along the minus strand of CM074856.1, from coordinate 2,892,892 downwards.
TCAAGATGTCCCTGTCGAACAGCAATGTGAAGAGCTGTTTGGCCATCGTCTGCAGATGAATTCACATCAATTTCACTTCTTTTGGTATCGTTATTTCCTGTTTCTTTTGTTGTCATAAATGTTGAATTAGGAGTATGTGCTCTTGTTTCCTTTTTCAGTGTATCTCCATTGAAATTGTTGCAGTCTTCTTTAGATTCGCCACCAAACCTGTTCTGAACAATCAGATTTGGATCATCTTGGCCCTCAACGTTGAAACTTCTGAACATTTTCAGTTTCTAGAAACCAAAGATGGTTATTCAGTTTGGAAAAAGAGAGAAGCAAAATGATATCCAAGCAATAAGAGTGGTGTTCGCTGATTTTACCAGGTAAAAATTGTTCATAACAATGTGTTCATCTGCTGGGTTTGCTTGAAGAATGTTCAGAAATGTGGTCTTGTTCAGCCTCAGTATTTGAGAAACTTCAGTTGTTCGAACACCATATGGCTGTGGCTTGCCACATAAAACCCCTATTTCCCCAAAAATCTCCCCTGCATTAGCTTTTCCCACTGTCTGTATGCATCAAGAGAATATGACACTGTCATGTTTAGAAACAGAGACAAATTTCGAATCTGAGGAGGAAAATTGGATTTTCATAGAATATAAAAAGACATTTTTACAAATGAACATTTATATTTTAATGAAAGTATGTGTAGAAAGTAGACTTTTGAGTTGGGTGGCTTTGCTACAGTTCTATTTCTTGAAAACACATGAATTAGAGTGATGCAGAAATCTTTACTTGATCAGGTCCATTGATCCTGGCAACGAAATCCTGCCAACAAGAAACACCCACAGTGTGAATGTGAGAAGCAAATAAGTTCCAAGGGCCTTTTTGACATTTCATATGAGATCTAACTTACCACTGCTCCTGAAACGAGTATATATGCGTCGGTTGGAGCCTCATTTTGTAAAATCACATCTTCTTTTGGAGGGTAGTATTCAGCTTCCATTTCAGGGACCAGTTGGAAAAGGAAGTCCTGAGAAACCCCATGAAAGAGATGGACATTTTGAACAATCGGGTAAAACAGGTAATGTGAAATGCTGGAACGAATAGCTTTTGGCAGGCCATTTAGGGTCTCTTGCTGCTTCAATCCTTCTGTTTTGAATTTCATACAAATATGTGACATGAGCTGATCTTCAAAACGTGGAGGCAACTGGTTCCTTCTTGCAAATTCTGAAGCAGCGCGCACAGAATCTCTCTGCAACACCAGACTAAGAATGAGAGAGAGAGAAAGAGAAAAACAGATAGTAGAGAGAGATAGAGGGGTGGGGGGAGAAGGGAGGACAGAATCTGTCTACAACACCAAAGCAAGAGTGTATGTGTGTGTGAGAGAGAGAGAGGGAGGGAGGGTGGACAGAATCTCTCTAACACACCAAACCAAGAATATGAGAGAGAGAGAGCGTACGAAGTTTCTGGTGCGGCTGGTCCAATGGACGACAAGGTTTGTCATGTTTCCTATGAGATATGAGGTCAAGCCGAGGTTGAATAACATGTAAAAAATGTCGAAGAGCATCTCTCTGGGGTTTTCTGCATGTAAATCCCCGTAACCTGTGGTAGTTAGAGTTACAATTGACCAATACATTGATGTTACATATCTGTCCCACAGGCTCAGCTGTTTGAAATTTGGATACACCGCTCCAATCCAGGTCCTTGTTGGATCTGGATATCTGTCTGCAATCATATAGTTGAAACACCCCGCACAATGTACAGCAAACAGAGTTACCTGAATCAGACCAGCAAACATGGGAATGTGAGAAACTTCATTGCCACCCAACACACGCACACGCACACAGAGACAGAGTAACATGAATATTTGGACTTACAGATATGAGTTTTGTGCAGCGAGTCCAGAAATAGTTGAAGCGGATATCCTTTTCAAGCCTGGAGGAGATCAATAATTTAATGGGGTTCGTTGCTCATTGATATTTTTGAAAGAAATAAAAAAGGGTTTTTTTAGAATGGTGATGTTGACCTTGCAAAGAGTGAGCTGACTCGTCTGAGTCGCCAGAGTCGAAGCATACTCAATATTTTAAATCCGAGTCCACCACTATGACTATGGTCTGTGAAGAGAAGGCTCAGAGATTGAATTGGTACTGTTGAGCAGACATCAAAAATGAACCAGGTCGATATATACCTGTTAGTTGGAGAGAGAAGAACACAGGTAAACAATTTTAACATTCCAAGCCATATTTTAGAAAGATTCTCAAAAACTGCATGTTTTTATTATATGACTTACCTTATTGCTATTCTTTTTGGACTATCAATGAGGAGATATGATTGGCTATCCAAATACGCCACGAAGAAAGTGAGGACAATATCAACGGCAAAGAAGCAGTTAACAATGTTATCGATGACGAACAACGCATCTTGCTTGTAATCCAGAAATGCGAACTCAAATGGAGAAATCCAGGCCGAATATATTACCAGAAGTATCAGAAACATCTCCCACGCCCTGAAAAACAACAGAAAATGAGAATTAATCCGGTACGTTCATCTCTATACAAAACTCTCTCAAGATCATCATGATCATCACCTATAGCGAGGGTTGAATGGTGAAACGATGTGTCTCCTTAGTTTGGTGGTTCGGTTGATTCTAGCTCCTAGAGACGGAATAAGATCATTGGAGAAGAACCCACTGTGTGTTGTGTTTGCACCCATTTGGAACTCCTCGACGCAGAATCGCCTTAGGAAGTTCTTGGAACAACAAGACGACATTTTAGGTTAGAGTGTTGTGTTTGAATTAGAAAGTTTCCCCGTGTGTATTGCGAGTAGTAGTAGTTGTAAAGGGCGTTTATATATAGGAAGATGCATGAGGTTATGCACCTTTTTCCCTCCTTTCCCTTAAAAGTAAGTTGCCTTTTCCCCGTAAACCGTGAACCCATTTGGAAAGATTATGCAGCTAATATTTCAATTAAAGGGACTATTTGAATAGTGATAAAGAGGTGAGAAAATATATGCTGTAAGTTTTGACTGGAATAAGGTAGATTAACATGGAAAGAAGGAAAAAGTTAATCGAGTGGCAGACAGCAAGAGTTGAATAGTGTAATGCAGAAGCTTGGTGAGATGAATGAAAGAAGAAGGAAGGAGAGAGACCCAGAGAGAGAGAGAGAGAGAGAGATAGGGAGAGAGGTAGGCAGAGGGAAATGTGGGATGGTCCAGGTGTTTATGGTGGGCGATCCATCACCAATAAATGTGGGGGTAATATGATGCATTGGGGCATCAAAAGGACGACATTTGAGTGACTGATTTTGTTTAAAGAAAATCAAATTTGAAAAACCCTGGTAAGAGGATTCCATGGATTGCCCGTGTTTTGATTGCCACGTGGATCTAATGTTGTTGTTTGTATTCCTTACTTTGCAAATTGCATGTTCATGGGATTCACATTTCATTTTGTTACTTTATCATAAATACGTTTCCTTTTTCGCTTGTGTAAAGGCTAAGACTGTCTTTTACTGCTGGGAAAGGGAAACCAGAACCATATATTATAGATACGTACCAAGGGAGGGAATTCCCGCCATATATTTATATCTCTGCAGGCATATTCGCATCTTACTGCAGTTGAATATCATGCCCGTCTGCGATGAGCATATGTATTTTTTCACTTTTTATGAGGACCATTTCTCTGTTTATGCGTGTCATCCTTGCGCGGGGGCAATGCTAATCTTCTCTGGACACTTTTTATGAGGATTTTCCCTTTTTTTTTTTTTTTTCCCTGTTAATAGTATATGAAAGCTCTCCTTTTTTTTCTTGCTTCTGGCTATCTTAAATTGATCATATCATTAATGACAAATAATCATGATACACGATTCTTAAATTATCGATTTGATGAATCGTGGCTTGTTAGTGAATCATATATGAATTTTAAAGTGATATTCGTGAACTTTCCCATTAAATAATGGATGCAAGATTCGAAATCAAACGTTGCTGGTGGAAGAAAAATCTAGAGCTTAGTGTAAAATTGAATATATTATAATTTAATTTGTATGTAGTGAAATTAGGAAGTCAAACCCGTATTTGAGATGGGAGGACCCAGATATGTTCAAGATATATTTCTTTATCCGAAAATTATTATAATAATAATAATAATATTGGCATTTTTATTCGGATTATGGGGCAATATCTATTGCCGACTCGGAATCTGCTACTGTGGTAAGTGTTTAAACGTGAATAATCCCTGTTTACAACACGGTTTAATGGGTTTGTTGGGGGCCCGGCCCTTGATACCATCCTATCACTTGACTTGATCTTGATATTTGATAAGCCGTCTTTGAACAAAATGTCCCATGATAATTACGAACCTTTTGATGTGTAGTGTAATCTGCAGTTTAAATTGACTCCCATCTCAAAATATCTGGATTTTTGGACCATGGTAATCTAATTTTCCGAGTTAATTTCCTTAAGTAACGTCGTTAGACATTGAATAGTGAATGATATGCATAACAAACTACAGAAATAGTTTTGATATTGATGTGACTGATCTGTAGATAACTAGTGCCATATGTTATAAAAGACAAACATAAAGATATAAGATTAGGTGTTTCAAAATAATGTCACACAATTATCCAAGAAATGAAAAAAACCTAAGGGGAAGTGAAGTTTAATGGAATGGAACTTGGAAGGAAACAAGTTGGTCAGGGGTCGTTATAATACCAAGTGTGTAGGTTTCTGTTGTAAGTCGGTATTTTCAGGTAAAACTGGGGCAGGCGGGCAGGGCGGACGGGGACCCCTTTCCACTCGTTTCCCGAACAAGATTCCACGGGCAATTATTTCAGTCCACACACACGTATATGTATCATGTATGTATTGACTATTCACATATTTTTTGAGTTTAATCAAAGAATTTATATAGTAGTAGATAAATGTGAAGTTAAAGGTCGTGGGGACTACTCTTCAGTCTTCCCCATGCATCCAATATATTGGGAGGTATTATAGTCAATTCATTATATATAGATAATTTACTACCGTAGATATCATGCTTTATTATATATTATTAGTTTATTACTACCTTAGATGTCATGCTTTGTCAGAGAACCGGTAAATCTCTAAGTCCTAACGGAGTTTCAACGGAGAAAATAATAATAAAAAAGCAAATATACAAATAACTCCATAGGGAAGTTGTTTACCCTCCGATCAATAAAAAGTATTTTAAAAATTAAAATGAAAAAAAAATAAAATCAGATGGCCTAGCTGTCGGTATCCGGTTGGTGTGAATAAATAAAATAATTAAAATAAAAATGAATACGTAAATATATAATTATAAATAGGGGTTATCCATATTTGGACCTAGTAATATGATGCATGTATCAACCGGTGGAATAGGATTTGCTGCCTATGATTGAATGCCCTCGATTAAAACACTAATATCCATTTTACTTGCAACTTGCAACCCTTTTTTTTGAGAACTATTCTCTTATTTCCTTCTATTTTCTCCAATTTTTCCAAACGATTTTTTACACAGGATTCTCATCTTGGCCCCAAACCAACATCTCTCTCTCCCTTACATACATACACACACTCTCTTTGCAATATATATATATTGAAAGGGTTTGATTGACAAGCTCGTAGGTCAAACTCCTCTTACTCTTGAACCCAAAAGTATTTTCTGTCTTGAATTGGGGTATCACCCCCTCGGTCTAAAATTATACTTACCAAAATATATGAATATATATATGTTTTTTTTTTTTTATAAAAAGGAGACTAAAGAGTCACAAGTAGAAATGCAGTTTTCTATAAGAAGAGTATTAAGATTAGTGCATGGGCTATCCCAAACCTTTAGATTGTCGCACAAGTGGCATTTTCTTGCTAGTAAATCTGCACATTTATTACTTTCACGCCAAACGTGTGTGATCTTTGCTTCCCAAGGCAAATTTAGAAGAGCCTTACAATCCACAATCAAATTTCCTATTGGATGTTGATCCAGGTGGAGATTAGATTTGTGTGTATGTTAGAAAGGTCAACGTGTCTATGTTTAGGCGAGATTAGACTTACCTTACTGTGGCGGGATCAAATCCCTAATTTAGGGGGATATTGATTGGTTTAAGTGCTATTTATTCTAGGTCTCTGTAAATCGTGTAATACACAGAAAGAAATAATGAATTCAATACAAACTTTTTCCAGACTCCATGTTCTAGCATGGTATCAAAGCAGTATTAGAATCCTTGGGACTCAGCTTTAACATCATCGTCCCATCTCAAACCCTTGGCCGAAATCCGGCTAGAACCAAACATGACAACCCAAATCGATACCAACCCAAAACACTCACCTCATATTACAGACCTGATGTGCAGCAACACCCAAACTCAATCGAAAAAATCGTATCGGTGGATCCTTGACATCTAGGGATAGTTGAACCAGTTTGGGCCGAAATTCGAAAACTGGCCCCACCTTAACTTTTTGGACCAAATTCTTAGCCTATTTGCAGCCATTTTCTTCTTCTTTTCTTGAATTTCACAATGTGCAGCAGCAGCTCTTGGAGACCAAAGAAGAAATAAATATTCATCATCTCCTACCTTAAGAAAAAGCTCAAGATTTGTTTACTCCATTCGATCCTCAACGATCCAAGGTAAGATTCGTGTTCCTCGTGATCTATGCTTCGTTTAAGTCCTATTTTGTGTCTTGTAATTGAGGTTTCAATCATGAGTGGAGAAATGCATGAATAGTTAAGTTTACATCTCATTCTTGAATACATGTTCCATAGTTGCTTTTCTTGAGTTCTAATGCATGAAATGAGTTCATTTAAGTTTCTTTAGATCGTTTTTATACATTAATTCCTTGGTAGTTTAGTGTATTAAGTTATGTCATTAATGCTCTTGATTATATGAATAGAATGGATGTTTTTGTACAAGAAATGGACTGCATACATGGCTTCTTGTTGCTGCGTGGTTGTGTGGCTATTTTGTGGAAATTTTAGCATGGATAATGCATGAACATAGCCTGGATTTTGTGTATATTTGTTGCCCTACTTTGCCTCGTTGTTGGCCTCCATTTTCAGTTGTGAACAACAGCAAAAATCTGGGGTCGAAGCTGAAACAACACCAGCCACGCCCGTGTGTGCCTTTTATGCATTTGAGAGCCACAAGCGTGTCTCTTGGTGGAAGCTTGGGGCTGGGCTACTGCCTTGAGACACGGCTGTGTCTCAAGTTGCTATTCCAAGCAGCCACACCCATGTCTCAAGGCATTAGAATGCCTGTACTGAGCCACGGGTGTGTCTTGTTTTGTGCATGGGATGAGCAACACCCGTGGCAGCCCTATGTTATGCATGCATGATTTTCGTGTTTCATTTTCGCTTTTATTTAATTTTTCTCATCTCAATTATGATCCTAACATGTTAATAACATATAATATAATGTGTTTGGATGTTTATTTTATTTTATGGAATTAATTTCGATGCATGAAACGTGAGATATGAACGTAAGTGCTTAAGTGCTTTCATATGCCATTTCATTACATTCTTTTACATATATTCGCATCGCCATGCGTCTATTTGGTACATAATTGAATGTAAGTCTTGGGTTTTGTGTTTGTTTGTCTCAGAGGAGGTTCCCGTTGACGTCATTGAGCCCGAGACTTAGGTTACGGAGGTCGGCATACACGTATCTTTTGTTTTGCTCATAAGGTGAGGTTTAGGAATTTTATTTTAGTTAAGTGACCTAAAACCCCTATGTGCTCGTATTTCTAACCCGCATGTGACTCTATATTGTATATATAGTTAAATATGTGTTGAATATGATACATTATGATCTTATGAACCCCTTCGGATTTTGAAATTATGTATATCGTCGTATGTAAGCTTGATTTTGGAAACTGTATGATATGTTATGATATGATAAGCTATGTTATGATATGTTAGCGAGTTAAGCCATGAAAGATTGGTATATGTATGCTATGTTCCGTATGTTTGGGCCCCAGAGCTATGAGCGAGGACACCCGGGACGGTATCGGGCCATCGAGATTATCACTCCTTAGCATAGTTCCATCCGAAGTGTTACGCGCGTCCCCTTGGAGTTTGGGAAGGCGTACTCTTCGATGCTCGCGGTGTAAAAGCTGGGAAAGACTCGTAGTGGGATAGCCACCCCTCGAGGTTATGTTATGTATGGATACTTAGGGTTCACGTAGCCCTTCTATCTCGAAGTTCGGGGATTATTATGTATGATTTCAATTTTTATGATTATGTATGAGAAGTAAGGTTAGAAGCTCGTTACTCGTGCAAACATTATGATTTATGCTTTAGAATTGTAAAATGGGGATAGTATTTATGAAATGTTTTTGGCTAAGTATACTTATATGCATCGTTTTTCTTTTAAAAATGCTTTGATATGAAAAATCTATTCCCGGTTCATTATTCCTCCCTTTGTTACGTGCTTTGCTCTATATATATAGTGTGTGGGTGTACGTTAGCCCCCTCACTCAGTCGGTGGACTAACCCGTCTCTTATCTTTTCAGGTGTTGGTCTTTTGAGCTCGAGCTAGGCGGGGAAGTGCGTCTTTAGAGTCACACTTTGTCGTATAGGTCGACTTAAGACGTATTTTGGGGTTGCACGTGCATACTTTTGTTATATACCCTTGGGATTTATGATTATGCCCTAGAATTATGACTTGTATTATGGATTTATGATCTTATAACTTGTATATATGATCTACTCGACTCTTGCATGATGATATGTGACACCCCGACTTTTTGGCTATACAGGAGATTAAAACGTTTTAACGCACCTAGGGTTCCGGGTTGTGTAATTCGAACTCGGGAATTCGGATTCGAATTTCGTCACTTTCGTTGACCTCGTTTCGACGATTCAGAGTTAATGGACTAAGCCTTATATTTTTCTAACCTCGTTTGATACTCCGAAATTTGACCGAAAACTCATCTCGCGCCTATATGACTACCTTTCACTTATTTGCACATAAGTCCCTCATCTTTTGTGTAGTACCCGTGACGATAAGCACCACATCCCCCGCACTATAAGTATAGTCCACATATGAAATGGGTAGTCCATACATGAATCGGACTCATAGCGAACGGGTGACAAAATAAAAACAACCTGGCTAGGCGAAAAATAACCCTGAACCAATTAATCAAGTATACCCAAAATACGGTGCGGAAGCAATAATACCATGCATAATTCCAATAATAGCTCCAAGCTTAAACGTTTCATAACATAATTAAGTTCCAACATGCAACCTAACCACGGGTTCAACTACACATGCAACATGTCCCGAATTCATAATCCAATGAATCATAACATAGTGAAATGTGACTCGAGTGTACAAGTGACTCGAACAAAAGGCTATGACTCGACTCCCGCCTAGCACCACCTGCAAGAAACTGGAGGAGTAGAAAAGAGGGATCAGTATCTAAAAGACTGAGTGAGCAGGAGCTATACATATATATAGAAACATGTAAATGCAAGTCATAAATCTCGAGTAATGTTTTATTTAAATTTAGTTCCCACGAAGGGCAAGAAAATAACTAAGCAATACCCGGATTTTACGACTAATTCATATTAAATTCATTAAGTTCGTAATTCATGAATAATCATAATGGCTCGGCGAGTGAGCGTGCATAATTCTACAACCAAACTCCGATCGTGTACAATGAACAGGACATAATACTTTTGAGTACGTGATCATACAATACATAATAATACATGCGAGACATAAACATGAGACATAATCGTTTGGGCAATCCGTGTCCCGGCCTTCCCGCACGGTGCATAATCATAATAACATAATCATAAAATAATTTCCAACCTTCTCCCCCCATGATGGCCGGGCCTGCAGACCCGAACCATCTAATAATATACTATATCAAGACGGGGGCTCATGACTCCTTCCCGCTCCTTCGATTGGTTAACCATCAACTAAAAAATAACTCACCTTCCACACTACACGGTCGCTTGAGAGATTCTCAATTAGTATTTTGTGCAATGTCTTAGCTATACGTCGGTCCGATACCGAACCGGTCTCCATTCACACATTTTCTTGGGGCCCAATAACATGTGCATGATCAATTTGCATAATCTCGCCAAAACATTATCAAGTCATGAGATATCATAATACATTTCATAATCCTTGAAAGTGATTTACTCGATAATAATTTACTCGATGACTTCACGTTGAAACAATACATATATATACATTAGGCTTTGGTCAAAACTTGTCACATAAGGTTGTAGGGTTCATTACGTATCTAGAACGAAAACACCCTCACCTGGAATAACCTGAGGCAAGAAAAATGATTGATACGGGTGCCTATTCAATCCGAAAGTCTCCGTCCTGGAGATGAACTGTACAAGAGAAAGTAACAATGTGTACTAATGAGAGAAAACTCAATATGATACCAAATAGGACGCACGACAATGATTATGAGATGGTGTAACGGTCATGAGACGATTCAATATGGAATTGTAACATCCCGCTCGTCCGATTTCTAAGGTACGCCACGTCTCACCCCTTTTACATGTTTAATTATGTGATTTTGTGTTTTGCGTGGCTCCATTTTGAACTCTTTTAGAGTTTAGGGGCCTTTTTCTAATTTTCTCTTTTTAGGGGATTTTTGGTCATTTCTCGTTCGATCGAGATTTTGACTTCTTCGACCCCTTCAACGCGTTCGGGGCTTCGAGAATCCGTTGACTCTAAGTTTGCCCTATTTTGACGTCGTTAACCTCTCTTACCGATCGTTTTACGAGCGAGAACCCGAGATAAAAGACCCGAATCCTCGTTTTACATGCCAGAACTCAGCCTCTTCTCTTCTCTCTCCCACTTCAGCGAAACACGTACCAGCACACACACTCACGATGTGAAAACACACACATGCCAAACTCGACCGATACTCGACGGAATTCGATGAACCAATAGTCCATTTCGGAGAGCTCGACGACGCGGTCACAACCGTACCAAGATCTTTACCAACCGACGAGCGGTAGCGGAGATATGGCGGAATTTCAGTCGAGGCTGGAGAGGAGTGGCGGAGCCGCCATTTCGCCGGCGTCCCGCGGTGGTTTTCGGCCACCATTTGTGACACGCGCCCCAAGGACGGCAAGAGGACTCTTCGGTGCATCTTTCTGTGCAAGTGGCGCCGCCATCGGGGCGGCGAGGAGGCCGCACGCGCCACCCAAAGCGGGCGGCGGAGCTACTATAGCGGCTCGATCCCGCCGCCTCCGGCGGTCTTTTTCGACGACCCTCTACGGTTTCCAAGGTTTTTCGGGGCCCGAGTTCCATTTCTGGCCTCATTTTCGTCAAATTCGCGGCGAAGATAGGGTTTTCCGGCATGGTGGTTGCGCGGTTGAAGGCGCCGGTGGTTCGGCCTTTTCCGACGGGTTTTTGACATCGGACCCTTCACAAGAATTACTCAGCACGACGAGGCCGAATTTTCCATATAGGTGGCGGCCCAAGAACCGGCCGTTGGCGGCGGGCCGACGGTGAACCGGCGGCCTATTTTTCCGATGTTTGGCTAGGGGGCTTTTGAAGGCCTCGTTACGGGCTTTCCAACAGTATGTTCGGATTTCGTTTTCATTTTACGGTTTGTGTTTAATTTCAGCTTTCGTTGTTGGGATTTAGTTCGATTTTTCGTCAACGAAGTCCGGCGTGTTTGGTATTTTCTGAAATTGGTTGAGGGCTTTTGTCGGGCAGGCCGAGGCGCACATTTTTGTGCTTTCGGGGAATTTTTTGACCACCGGAGGTGGTGGTCCAGCGGCTGCACGTGGCGGTCCGGCAGGTTCCGACGGCGGCGTTCTGACGCCCTTCGTACAGCGAGTTCCTTTCGTCATGGTGAGTTCAACGTCACTTTCCGTTCGTCATTCGGACACTCGGTTTATTTGTTATGAATTTAATTGTGTAATTGGAATTATTTGATTTAATTGTTCTAAATGTAAATTAATTGCGATTTGCTAGATTTGTCAATCGAATTGTAATCCAATGTATACGAAATCATACATTTAATGAAATGTGATATGTATTGATGCTTTGAATTGTAAATTGAACCCCGTTATGCCGAAATTACATTAGTTGTTAATTGTTTAAAATGTAATTCGTTCTTGAATGCTTGATAAATTGATGAATATGCATTGCTTGGTATTTGAAAATATATAATGAATTATGATTGTATGAATTCATGATTTGTTATTGGTATTAATCTCGTTTCATGCCAATTGTTATGTACAATTCTTGTACAAGGGGTGTTTGTGTAATTTTAGAAAATACAAATTGTATAACTTGATTTAATTGAACCTTATCATTTGAAAACGATTATGCTAATTTTGATTAAGTAAAAGTTGAATTAGTATGTCTTGGATGATTAAATTTGAGACTTTTTCAATTAAAGTTTAAATTACCTAAATTGAATTTGAATCTATTATACAATGTATGAATTGTATGAACTTTGAATGGTTAATTGGCTTAGTTAGAATTTGGTATGAAACCTCGTGGGTCTAAATGAATTCCTCACATGCTATTATATGATTTAATTGGCCTTGTTATATATGGATTTCGTGTAAAATGTGAAATATGACTTGAATGGAACCTATAGGATTTATTTAGAAACTTTTACACGTAACAAATTATTTATTCGTACGAATATGAACTGGTTATTTGATAAATGAATTGATATGAATTTGAACCCTGCTTATGTGATTGCATTTCTTAAGTGTTTGAGCATGTGCCGTGCGTCTCTGTGTGGTTGTTTGAGTCTGTCTAAGCCTTGTGTTGTGTTTTGTGTGTTCAGCTGGTTCAGGTACATCCGGGGTGGTGACTAGTGGGTCGTGCAGGGTCCGAGGTGGACCATTTGCTGAGTCTTTGGCTCTGTTTTGGTACCAGGTGAGGTTAGGTTATAGTTATACCCTATTGCAATGTGCTCGTTTTGAATGCATGCGACTTATAAGCCTCTATGTATACGTAAATATGTGCGAGCTACGTATTTTGTTGGTTTTGTCGTAAGTTTGAAAGTATGAGCATTATGTATGGGCCTATATATGCTTAAGCTTCGTTTTGATATGATTTTGAGGTAAGAGTATGTGTGGTATGTACGTACGATATGCATGAGATATGTCTGTCTGTCTATGTGTGGCGAGTTAAGTTTCCGAGATATGTGTGTTGGGCCCCGGAGTTGTGGGTAAGGGAGACCCGGGACGGCCATGGGGTCGCCGGTTGCAACCCCTGTGCACTTCTCCACAAAAGGGAGACTTAGCTCATCCTCGGGAGGTCGAGGGGAAGGCAGGTCTTCTTGAGCCGACGGCATGCTACGTGACCCATCGAAGGAGCGGGTGGATCCCCCGTCTCATTATGTTTATGTGGGGGGGTTGAGAGGGGCACCTCTCTTCCCCAAACGGTGTTGGGGTGGAAATGATTTATGATTCGTTTTGTGTTTCGCTTCGCCTTTGCTATGAAGTAAGAGGGTTGGGACTCGTTCTCGCCGAGTCTTTTTGTTTAAGTCTTCGCTTCTGGTTATGGTTTGTGAAACGGGATTAGATTTCTAATTTCTAAAACTTGGTGGATTTTGGCCTTAGGCCCTAAACCTTTCTTACTATATATAGTATCACAGGTTAAATGTTTTGGCGTGCAAAATCTAACCCGGATTCACGAACATTTATTTTGGACGTGTTTTGCTCTATATATATGTAGGTGTGTGTGGGTTGCCCCTCGTTCAGTCTTTGGACTGACCCCTCCCCCTTTTATGTTTTTAGTATGCAGGTTTGCATTGGAGGTCGTTGAAGTTCGTGCTAGGCGGTTGTTAGTGTTAGTTGAGTCTGTGTTGGTCTATCTCAGGTTGTTAAGTATTTTATTTCGAGTTTCGTTTGTAAGTTTTGTATAAGCCCTGTTATGTGCAGGCTCGCATTTATGATTTGGATATATGTGTTATTCGGGATAGGTTAGGACAGGTTCGTGGAACTAGTTGAACCCGTTATTGTTGTATGTTATTCGGGACAGGTTAGGACAAGTTTGCTTGTCTAGTTGAACCCGTTTAGCTGGTGTTTATCTACTTACTGGAATATATGAATTATGATCGTTGATTTAAGGTTTTTGAAAATTTGTATTTTGTATCGCTTCCGCATTCTGGCTTTGCATATTTCCTTTTGTACAGGGTTAGATACCGCCTAGCTAGTGTGTGTGTTTTCGTTTGTCACCCGTTCGCTGTGACTTGGCACGTGTGCGGACTCTCCATTTCGTACACGTGTCGGGTCATAGTGCGGGGGTGTGGTGCCCCACCGCTTGGGGTGTTACAGGAATAAAGTATAAGTATGTTATGGAAAGGTGTGATCATGTTCATATGCTCAATTACTCACAAGGATTCAATTCATATATCAAACACAAATTCAAACAATCAAACTTAAGCAAGTAAGAACTAAAGAGTGTCAAATAAGAGCATAATTATCAATTAATCAAGCATATAGTTCATATAAATCACATACAGGAGCCAAGGAAGTGAAAGGAATTCAATAAGAGGGGTTTTGGCGAAGTTTGGCAAAAGTTGACAGATTTTGGAAATGTGCAAGCTGTAGGAAAACTAAAATATCTTGAGTTCTATAGGTTAGAATTAATTTTTTCTTGTTGGATATGAAATTAGACACATATACCTTTAAAATGATATATGTCTTGAATCGTGGTTCTAAGTGAGGAGGAAATGGCGTAAGCCCGAATTTGAGTGAATGTAGATTTTCGGAAAAATGGCGACACCAAAAAGAATTGATCATATTTTACAATCTAGAAATGATATTGAGGTGATTCTAATTGGAAAGTGTTCTAAACTTCAAGAGGTTTCTAACGGTTCAAAAATCAGGTCATTTGGAGTTCATTTGAGTGAGAAACGCCCGTGTCAAAAATGAACTGAAAGCAGATATGAGCGTGTGAAAAGGCTCCGAATGATGCAGTAGGTCCCGACACGGGCGTGTCGTTATTGAACTGGGATGCCACACGGGCGTGTCAAAGGTCCCTGGGCGGAAAAACAGAGTAGGTCTCGGAAATTAACTCCCAATCCTCTCCAACACCAACCAAGATCAATTAAGCAACTCGAAACTAGCATATAACACCAATATACATCTAATACTTCAATTACAACACATATATCTATCATTTAGGCAATTAAATTCATCAAACAAAACTCATATAAACCATACCATCCAACAAGCCAATAGTTCAAGATATTCAAGCCTCAACTTCAAAGATATACACTTATATGCTCATATTTTCATGGTAGGAAACAAGCAACACATTCAAATCATAAAGCCCTAACTATTCACTCAATACAAACTCATAAATAACCAAACCCAACCTTGAAATGAAAGAATGAAGATGGTGAAGATGATGGAGATGATGATCTTGATGATGCCAATATTTCTTGATGAATGATCCTTCCCTTCTCTTCTTGTTTATGATCAAAGATGTGATGAAGATGAAGATGAAGATGAAGATGAGAGTGTAGTGTGTGTTAGAGAAATGGTGTGTGTAATTGTGTGTCTTGCATATGCTATGTAATGTATATACAATGTATGTGTATTATAATTATAGATATAACATATGTATGTATAAAGTCATAAAGTGTAGATATTATGTATATTATATTATATAATTGATCTTAGTGCTATAATAATATATCCATATATAATGAATGTGAGTATTAGTGTAGGAAGACTTATACATGTATATATATATAATTGCATGTCTCATGAATAAATATATGAAATAATGAGAATATTAATCTTAGGAATTTAGCTTAAGTATAAAGATATACATATATATATATATATATATATATATATATATATATATGTAAGAAAATAATATGTTATGAAATGAAAGTGTATGAATTATGCATATGATAGAAATTAAAATGAAATGAAATGAAATATGTATAAGTTAGAAGAAAATTTATGAAATGATTATGAATGAATATTATGAAATACTTATATGTGATGAAGTGGCTTGCAAACAAAATTCATATATTTCATATAATTCACATAGACATATTACTCAATTAAGCATGTAAAGGAATTCTAACTCTCAAAACTCACACATGTGGCGCGCGTACCTGTACTATGAAAACACGGGGCGTTACATTTTGACCTTTTTACATGAGACTTGGTCCCACACTCCACCAACATAATACCCTTGATTCTCTTTCTCCCTCATTCTCGGGCAAGGCAAGGAGAGAAGAGAGAATTGATGCACTTTGGAGATTAAGCTTCCATTTTCGCCACTTTTCACCTTGAGAAGATTTTGAGCTCAAATCTTCATTTTCCTCCATCATCTTCAAGAAGTAAGTATATATTTGATATACCCATGCTTATGTGATCATTTTTAACCATTAATATCATGTTTTGGGCTAAGTTTGATACATATATGAAGCATGGATTGATTAATGAGGGTTTGATGATCTCTTGCAACCTATGGAGTTATACTTTGGTTTGATGATATATATATGATCTTTTATGCCTCCTTTATGAATATATGATCCTTTTTTTGTTGTTGGTTGAGGGTATGGCATGTTACCATTGATGAGAGATAGGTGGATATATGTAGCTTCCTTGCTCTCTGTGTCTTGCTTGGTGATTTGGGAGAGGTTGTGGCATGTTATTGCATGAATTTGATGCATTTTTATGGCTTGGTGATTGTTGTTTTGTTGAGCTGCTGCGTGCCTGCCCTTCCCCTATTTTCTCCTCTGTTCGATCAAAGCTGCTGTATTTTTTTTTTTCGAAGAAGAAAAGCCAACACGGACGTGTCAGCTTTGAACGCGAATTGGACACGGCCGTGTCGGAACTTCGACTTGGGCCGATTATTTTTATAAAATCGGACACGGCCATGTCTATTTTGAACTGAAACCCAACACGGCCATGTCCAAGGTTCGAGATTAGCCCCTGAATTTATTTTAATCGGACACGGCCATGTCCATTTTGAACTAAAACCTAACACGGTCGTGTCATGTGTGTACAACGACGACGATTGTTCGTTTTGTGATTTCAATACCTCTCTTCGTGTTTTCTTGCTTTTTTTATGAATCATATGTAATGATAATTTGTTATATTACGTGTTATATGCATGGTATTGAATTTGTGACTCCGTTTGATACGAGTTTCGAGTATGAATCTATATGATCTAATTTGTATGTTTATATATTCCATTTGCATTCATAAGCATCGCCGAGCGTCTATTTGGTTCATAATTGAGTCTAAGTCTCGGGTCTTGCCTTGTTGTGTTTCAGAGCCTCTTCCGATCGTGCAGGAGCCCAAGGTTTAGGTGGTTGGTTGCCGTTCTGATTCTACTTCTGCTACCCTTTTTGTTATAAGGTGAGGTTAGGAACTTTGTATTAGTTATCGACCTACGGTCTATTATGTGTTAACACCCCGTATATGAATATATATATCTTATATATTAAATACGCATGTTTAAGCTATGATTATGGCCTTGTGCAAATGTCTGAATCTTACGAAACAGTATAAGTATGAGCATACATAAACTTAAGCTTTCGAATTCGTTTACGTTATGTTTGAGCGAGTTATGCCCTGAAAGATGGGATTTGATCTGTTATGGTATGTTGGGCCCCAGGAATTATGGGTAAGGAATACCCGGGACGGCAAGGGCCATCGGGGTTTGGTCTGTGCATAGTTCCCTTTGAGATATTCACGTGCGACTTATCGAGGTTGAGAATGCGTGGTATCTTGAGCCCTCGGTTGATAACCGGGAAAGGCATATTCTGGGTTAGCTACCCCGTATGTTTTTGTATTGCAGGTGGAGAGGGTTTGATTCCCGAAACACCAAAGTTGTGGGGTTGGATTTGTGTTTATGATTTCACCGGACGTTTGTTTATGTTATGTATCGATGCTTATGGGTCGAGATAGGAATTTCTTTCCGTATATTAAGTTATCTTTTGAAAATGATTTGGTATGCAAAACCCTAGCCTCGATTCATGACTATCCTTTTGATATATGCTCTGTTATACTTATACGTGTGTGGGTGTGCGTTTAGCCCCCCTCACTCAGTCGAGTTGTAGACTGACCCCTCTCCTTTACCCTTTCAGGTTTGCTCGAGCTAGGCAGGGAAGTACATCGTGTTGAGTCGTACTTAGCTGCTTAGGTCAAGTTTGCATTCACTTTTGCATCTTTTGGATACTTTATATTTTGGTACTTGTATATGAATGTGAATACTTGTATTTTTGGGCCGAGAGGCCATGGTATATAAGTTAATGCATATTTTCGTTGAGCTCTTTTGGATCCTGCTTGTAGCTTTCGCATATTTGTATATTTTGTTTCGTGTGCTCTGGTTGTGCTTTGGCCCCGCTTAGCCTAGGGTGTGAGTGTAGGTCCTCGTTCGCTTAGACTTTGGCTCATGTATGGAGGTCCATTTCATATGTGGGTTCGAGTTTAGGTATGGGGGGATGTGGTGGCCTACCGTTCTGGGTGCTACATGATATATGTGAATTGCTTCCGCTACTATGATGTTGTGATTCGTTGTTTAGTTTCTTTTGCACACTCTGAGTTCGGTCCGACCTCCGCCTAGCATAGTGGGTGTGTATGTCTCTCGTTTACTATGATTTGGACTTGGATATTGATTTTCCATTTCGTATTCGGGTTTGGGTCTTAGTGCAGCGGATGTGGTATCCCACGTACGGGGTTCTACAAAAAAACATAACCCTTTTCGAAATAACCCGAGCTATAATGATTGAATCCAATGTACCAAACCACTTCTGGCCCGAAGTTGTTGCCACTGCAACTTACCTCACAAATCGGTTACCCACAAAAATCTTAAACCGACGGGCACCCCTATCAGTTTCCAAACCCAAACCGATGTGCCACCTCACCTTACCCTGCCACCTCAGATATTTGGGTGCACAGTATTTGTCCATATTCCTAAATCTGATCCGACCAAACTAGACCCTTGTGCCACTAAATGTATCTTCGTTGGATATGCCCCAAATCAGAAAGGTAATCGGTGCTAATCCTGCCACCCGGCGTATACATGTTACCATGGACTGTGATTTTCTTGAGACCGAGTACTACTATCTCACCCAACACATTGGTCAGGGGGAGAGTTCAAGTGACTCCCTATACTGGCTAAGTGATCTCGAACTTGATCTTCAGTCCACCTCAGGGGCAGAACAAAACAATGGCGATCCCAGTACCTCCTTCACTAATTCTCCTCCGGATGATATCCTAAACGAGGTAACTGAACCTGTGAACCCCACTCTTCCTGTTATTCATAATGATGTTGATAACACAAGTGCTGCTAGTATTATTTCTGAGAATGCAGTAGATCACAGGTATATTTTGCCACAGCGGAGTACTCGGGGAGTACCTCCTAATAGATATTCACCGGAACGTACATCTCGGTTAACGAGGCACCCGGTAGGAAACATGGTCAGGGCATGTCCCCTACTGCAAAGGCTTTCTTTGGAAATCTGTGTAAGGAGGAGATTCTGATAACAGTTCAGGAGGTCAATCAAAATGAGAAGGGTGGCCATGAGAACTGAGATGGATGAGTTGATAAAAAATGGTACGTGGGAAAAATGCAGGTTACCTAAAGGCAAGAAACAGGTAGGATGCAAATGGGTATTCACTGTGAAACATAAAACCGACGGCTCAATTGAGAGATACAAGGCCCGACTGATGGAGAAAGGGTACATGCAAACCTTTGGGATTGATTGTTCCGAGACCTTCTCTCCAGTGGTAAAATTGGATACAACCCGAGTCTTGTTGTCAATAGATACTAATGTGGATTGGCCACTTCACTAGTTCGATATGAAAAATGCTTTTCTACACGGCGATCTAACTGAAGAGGTATATGGAACCTTCCCTAGGGTTCACGGGGAACTTTGAGAAGATGAAGTGTGCAGACTCCGAAGGCGCTGTATGGACTCAAGCAGTCACCACGAGCATGGTTTGGTAGATTTACAGCAATGCAGCACCATGGATACTTACAAAGTAACTCAGACCACACCCTGTTTCTGAAAAAACGGGGAGACCTGGTCAAGTGTTTGATTATCTACGTTGACGATATGATCACAACTGGGAGTGATAGGGAAGAAATGAACCGACTTCGAGAAAGACTCTTCGAAGAATTCGAGATAAAGGACCTTGGGGGTTGTGATTCAAATTATACGGTATCTAAAAGAACACAAAAAAAACACATGAAAGCTGTGATTCGAATTATACGGTATCTAAAAGGCACCGTAGGGAGCGAAATCATGTTCGGAAGGCACGAACAATTGGAGATAGAAGCATACACCGATGCAGATTGGGCCGGGAACCTGAATGATAGGAGGTCTACCTCTGGTTTCTTTATATTAGTTGGAGGAAATGTGGTGACTTGGAGAAGCAAGAAACGGAAGGTCGTTGTTGTTTCATGTGCCGAGACAGAATTTAGGGGCATCGAAAAAGGCATGACTGAAATTATTGGGTTAAGGAAACTAATGATTGAAATTGGGATGACCCCTAAGGGTTCGAGCCAACTGAAATGCAATAACAGGGCCGCGATCAGCATCTCAAAAAACCCAGTACAGCACGACAAAATGAAGCACGTGGAAGTCGATCGACACTTTATAAAAGAAAAGTTTGAGAGTACGGTATAGTGGAGATTCCTTTTGTCAGATCAGAGGATCAATTAGCAGACATTCTGACCAAAGCAGTCACCGGTCATATATTTTAGACGGCACTAGATAAGTTAAGAACTGGTGACCCCATTGTTACTTAACTTGAGGGGGAGTGTTAGAAAGGTCAACGTGTCTATATTTAGGCAAGATTAGACTTACCTTACTGTGGCGGGATCAAATCCCTAATTTAGGGGGATATTGATTGGTTTAAGTGCTATTTATTCTAGGTCTTTGTAAATCGTGTAATACATAGAAAAAATAATGAATTCAATACAAACTTTTTCCAGACTCCATGTTCTAACAGTATAAGCGTGACAATGATCAGCGAATCACTTTCCACCCAAATCTTTTCATATCTTCGCTCTCAAGCCAATCTGAGACCTTGTCTTATCCCCAACAATTCAGCCATGTTACTGGATACATTGCCCAATTTACAAGAAAACCCAAACAACCACTGTCCGTACTCATCTCTAACTAGCCCACCGACAACCGCAGAGAAAGAATATATATGAATATATATATGTGCATGCATGTTATATGTATAAATTCTGAAATGAGATGTGTCCCTCCCACACACACACAAACACACACTGAACGTGGAGTGTCAGCTCGTCCATGCAAGAAGACAAGAAGCATGGAGTTAAAAGGGGCTGCATTGGATATCAAGAAACGTGTGAAGTGCTAAAGCAAAAGGGGCCTTTGTATTCACAAAACGTCCATGATCATCACTGCACAACAGACAAATATAAGTGGTCATCCTCTTCTTCACTACCAATCACAATTCCACTTCATCTCTTTGATATTCTTAACCTTAAAAGGTGAACTTTGTTTCATTTTTCTTCTCTTGTCCCTTTTATCTTAATTTAAAAAAATAGGGGAAAATTCACCGGTTAGAGCATCCATGAACTCGAATATAAGATTTTCGGTTAATCTAATATAGAATTGAATCACTTTATCTACGAATCTTATAGACTATATTTTATAAGGAATGATAAACCTTGAGTCAGAAAAATAAATTTGATTTAATCAAGTCGTATTCGAGCCAATCGATAGAGGGAGTTAGTTGACTCGATTTATCCTACACATATATCCTTGATATATATCTAATCTTCAACTTTTCAAAGTATGAATAATTTTCCGGGTCCATTTCTACTTCGCATAAGGATATATATGATCAATAAAGCAGTGTGAATAATTTCAGAAATTTGGGTGTCCTCATAGTGATTCTTGTCATATCGGCCAACTACTTTCTTTAGTGTCGTTTCTTTCATGTTTGCTATCAACTGCTAATCACATTCTAGGCGTAATCCTGCTTGATTGGGCCTCTAATTATCTTCATAATCTTCAATCCCAAAAGATTTTTATAGAGAGAGATGATGGTGGTGGTGGTGGAAGATACAGTTACCACAGTCCAAACAGAAGTGGGATACCGTGGTCCTCAACATGAAATAATTACCCACATTTCTCTGTCTTGATTTGAAGCTGTGGTCCTTTATTTCAACCCATTACACAAAAATCTGTTAAAAATCAGGAATACTACTGTGCTATTGTTTCACTCACTCACTAAGTTCAATATCTTATCTTCATTCTACGAGGCGTGCAAACAGTGACGGAATCAGGATTTTATTCTTGCGCCCGATGGCTGAAACAAGATAAGATGAACCCTGTGTATACTTCAAGAATTGCAGGATTAAGTGGAGTTCTCAAATATAAGGTGTTATAATGGGAATTATTATAATGGTAGACAAAATGGAGGAAATGTATAATATAAATCAAGAAAATATTGGGCATATGGTGAGGTCCATCAGTTAGTGAATAATGTGTAATCCTCCATGTGCATTACCTTGTGGCTTGCTGCATCAATTGATCATAACAAGATTCTGTCCCAGAAATCATTTAGCTTCGTATCTCATATATATCCCCAGGACCCCACTTGGGCGTTCAACTTCCAAATAATTCAACCCATGTTTAATTAAGTACATATGTTTACATCTAATTGTTATATTATTACATAAGGCAAATTAAAGAACTAATTACTCAAGTTTGTATGATCCGAAGTTGACACATATAGCTAAACAAGTTCACTTGAACTTGCCTACCAACAATTGTGGACACCAATAAACCCTAATTATCTGTCTTCTTGATTATTTGACCAACATAAAATTGTATGATTCGAGTTTGCTACTTTTTCTAAGTTCTTAGTTGAAATGTATGTTTGGTTCTTTACGCGTTCCAGAAACCAACTAGTTTTGACTATTACAATTCACAACCGTTGAACTTACGGGAGGGCATATGGCCGGATGCAAATGAGAAAAAGCCCATATAAAAGTATCTGTGTATCATTTTTAAATTAAACACTGAGTCATAATCGGCCTAAAATATTGTCGGAAATGTATTTTAATCAGTGAAAATATTTTACTATATCCATTAATCGAAGTTTTTGCATGTAATTGGAGAGTAAGTTGTATTTGTATATATAAAAGTGTGGATATTAATGAATGTGATCGGTTGGAACTTGGAAGGTGATGGATTTGAATTAGTCAACTTGGTGATGATATATAATATATATACATATAATGCATGCTGGAAACATTGGACATTGGTCTAAACATTAATTAATGTGGGCTTCTCTAAATGTCCAGTTGCATGCAATTCAATCTCACAAAATGTGCAGCTTTTGGGATCGTCTCATGTGATCGCCCGCCACTATTATGGTCCACATTTCACTTCTTTCTACTAGTGGTAGGGAATTCTATCCACATTCCATTTTCCCTCAAATCTACGACGTACGGATATAAATATAACAGTAAAGATACGATATGATATATATACAGTGATGCGATTCTTTTTTTTAAATGTTCACACATAATAAATATTCAATACGATCTCTAATTAATATTCTAACGACCTTCGAGAATAGTTCGAATTTATCTAACTCAATCACAACTTTTGAAAATTCAGAATAAAAAAGAGGGGGAAGAAGCATATTAAAATCGTAGGCGCAGTTGAATATGGAACTAGCATAAAAGGGAGAGAATAAATGCTTTTTTGAGCTTCGAAGAAAATTCCTTCTTTTTTTCTAATGAAAATGAGAGTTGAGCCATTGCTTGTGCTTAATTTGCAGGAAAAGCTAAAAGTTTTTACAAAACTTATGAACACAAAAGACAAAGAATGCATCTCGTATCCGAATCTAATCTTTGGATGAGCAATTAAGACTAACTAAAAGCTGAGAAGTCCCTCTCAATATTGAAGGAACCAAACATGGCCTTGTGGTCCTCTACTGTTATATACTCTCAATGTCAGAAGGACTCTAACTGCAATTTGTCAAATTAAAATTTTATATTCTTTAATTTAATTTGGGGCCATAGCATGTTGCGTATATAAAATAATTTATCCTTTTAATGAAGATAATATAGAAACGAATTTCATCACAATTTTCATATATATATATATATATATATATATATATATATATATTCTTAGTTTTTTCTTTTTTGTTGAAAGTATAAAAATCCGTGATGAATAATGTGTTGGGGGTGAGTAAAACCAAGCATATTATTCATCATGGTATCAGAGCAGGTTCACAGATATTCTGATTCCTACGTTTATCTAGTTAGAATTTAGATTTTAGGAATTTTCTGTATTCCATTGATTTCTATATGAAAAAGATTACAACACGAGATACACTATATAGATGTACATAGCTACAAAAAGGAAAAAATATGTACAACCAAATCCCTCTAAATCAGGGAATAAATCCTCCTGTAGAATTAGACATGATCTCTAACACTCCCCCTCAAGTCAATTGTGGGGTCACACACATTCAACTTGCCCAAAACGTTCAAGAATTTTTTCTCAGTCACGGTCTTTGTGAGAATGTCCGCCAGTTGGTCTTCAGACCGCACAAATGGGAGGGTCACAATCCCATTTTCAAGCTTCTCTTTGATGAAATGTCGGTCTACCTCGACATGTTTCGTTCGATCATGCTGAATCGGATTTTCTGAGATGCTTATGGTTGTCTTATTGTCACACCATAATCTACACTTTTCGTTTACCGAGAATCCAAGTTCTTCAAGCAACTTCCGAAGCCATAGGACTTCGGCCAGTCCTCGTGCAATACCCCTAAACTTTGCCTCTGCACTGGAGAGAGCTACTACCTTCTGCTTCTTGCTCTTCCACGTGACAAGCACTACAAGAAATCCTGCAAATTCCGACGGAAAATTCCGAGGGAATTCCGACGGAATTCCGATGGAAATAGTAAATTCCGACGGAATTCCGAGGGAATTCCGACGGGACACATGCCGTAGGAAAACCCTCCCTCGAAATTCAAAACCGACGGAAAACCGACGGAATTCCGAGGGACAAAAATCATAAAAAAAAAATTAAATTTAAAAAATTCCGACGGAATTCCGAGGGAAATTCCGTCGGAATTTGCTTTAAAAAAAATTTTTAATTAATTATTTCCGACGGAATTTCCCTCGGAATTCCGTCGGAATTTACTGGAAAAAAAAATTTTAATTAATTATTTCCGACGGAATTTCCCTCGGAATTCCGTCGGAATTTACTGGAAAAATAAAAACTTAATGCGCCCCTGGGGATTCGAACTCCCGACATTGTAGTAGTAAGACCTTATGGAAACCAAGGTAAACCAGTTGAGCTAGATCAATTCATTGGTTTAGTTTGATACAAATATATATATATCATTTGAAATAATAAAATCATAAATTTTGTAGACTATATTTAAAATTGAGTTCTAAGAAAATATTAATTATAACTACAAATATTATAATATGTCACAAGAATTCAATTTAAGCATAGATAAAACCGACGGAATTCCGACGGAAATCCCGTCGGAATTATTTAATATTATTTTTAATTTTTATTTTTAAAAAATCCGATGGAATTCCGACGGAAAATTCCGTCGGAATTATTTAATATTATTTTTAATTTTTATTTTTAAAAAATCCAACGGAATTCCGACGGAAAGTTCCGTCGGAATTATTTAATATTATTTTTAATTTTTATTTTTAAAAAATCCGACGGAATTTCGACGGAACTTTCCGTCGGAATTATTTAATATTATTTTTAATTTTTATTTTTAAAAAATCCGACGGAATTCCGACGGAAAGTTCCGTCGGAATTATTTAATATTATTTTTAATTTTTATTTTTAAAAAATCCGACGGAATTCCGACGGAATGCCCGTCGGAATTATTTAATTTCTATTTTTATAATTTATATTTAAAAAAACCGACGGGAATCCCATCGGAATTCCGTCGGAATTATTTAATATTATTTTTAAATTTTATTTTTAAAAAAATCCGATGGAATTCCGACGGAATTTCAGTCGGATTTATTTAATTTTTATTTTTTAAAAAAAAAACAAATTCCGTCGGAATCCCGTCGGAATTCCCTCGGGAATTCCGAGGGAATTCCGACGGCCTGTTTCCCTCGGAATTTTCCGTCGGATTTCGGCGAATTTCTTGTAGTGAAGATTGCCACCAACAGTGGTAAAATAACCTGAAGTGGAGCGCCGATCATCCTGATTTTCGGCCCAATCTGCATCTTTATAGGCCTCAATGGATAGATCCCCGTGTTTTTTGAACAACACTCCTCTTCCAAGAGTCCTCTTGAGATATCTAACCACTCTAAGTGTCGCTTCCATATGATCCTACTGCAGTCGGTGCATGAACTGACTCAGCACGCCTACTGCATAAGCAATATCGGGCCTCGTGTGGGATAAGTAGATCAACTTCCCAATGAGATGCTGGTATCGGCCTCGATCAACTATTTTTGCTCCATCTGTGACTTTCAACCCATGATTAACTAAGATAGGAGTCCCTGCTGGTTTGTTGTCAAGTAATCCTGTTTCTGCTAACAGATCAAGTACGTACTTCCGTTGGGAAATAAAAATTCCTCGCTTTGACCTAAGCACCTCAGTTTCTAAGAAGTACTTCAATTCCCCCAAATCTTTCATTTCAAACTCCTCAAACAAACATTTCCTCAACTGCTTAATTTTCTCAAGATCATTCCCAGTAATGATCATGTCATCAACGATAATCTTTGATTGACCTCATATCCTTTGATCATGGTGGTGTACAAGCATCGTGTGGATGGGTGATAACAACGATACCCTTTGATTGACCCCATACCCAACAAAGACACATTTAACTGAACACAGGTCAAATTTGGTATGTTCCTATTTAGGAATATGGACAAAAACTGAACACCCAAAGACACGAGGCTGCAGAGTTAGAGGTATGGGAGTACTAACATATCTAGAGAGTTCTGAGAGAGGTGTCTTAAGATCAAGAATCTTAGTGGGCAATCTATTGAGGAGGTAAACGGTTGTGGCAATAGATTCAGGCCAAAAAGACTTAGGAACACCCACATCAAACATAATGGCCCTAGCAATTTCAAGGATGATCCGATTTTTACGTTCAGCAACCCCATTTTGTTCAGGTGTATAAGCACAGGTGGTTTGGTGAACAAGACCATTTTTCTGAGAAAAACTGTTTAAAGCTGGAATTAACATACTCTCCCCCCCCCCCCTTTCCCTCAATTATAAGACCGAAGAATCTGTATTTGAGCATTAAACTGAGTTTGGACCACGTTATAAAACTCGATAAACTTAGAAAAAACCTCTGATTTATGTTTCAAAAAATATATCCAAGTCATGCGCGAGCAACCATCAACAATCAATACAAAGAAATGAAAACCAGAGTGAGAACCCATATACAGAGTTGGGCCCCAAACATCCGAATGTATAAGGGAAAAAACTGTATTCACACGAGTTCTAGAATAGTGATATACTATTTATGACTCTTAGCTAGAATGCAAGTCTCATAGGATAACTGACTTTGACTTCTAGATGGGTGGAAAAAGTAAATGCAAATAGCTAACCGACGGGTGACCTAATTGACGATGCTATAGCCACTGCTGCCTCTCAACGGTTCCGTGAGCCAGCGCTGCAGTTCCGTTTTGAGACACATCATCCACATAGTACATGTAACGCCCCAATTTCCGGCTTTTCAGGTACGCACGACTAGAATTATTTTAATTCATTTGTTTATTAAATTCCTACGTTTATGATAAATTGTGTAAATTATGTTTCAATATGGTCATGTGAAATATTTATCAATTTAAGCATTACGGCATGAATTGGACTCATTGTTATATGAATTAATTGCCAAACATAATTTAATTTCATAGTTGTCCTTAATTGCTCATTTAAGTAAAATAAAGGACCGAATTGCATGAAATTGTTAGGGGACTAAAAGGATCATTTCCAAACCTTAGGTACTCAATTGCATAACTTATAGAACTTTAGGG
This sequence comes from Lantana camara, assembly GCA_037501455.1. Classification (NCBI taxonomy): domain Eukaryota; kingdom Viridiplantae; phylum Streptophyta; class Magnoliopsida; order Lamiales; family Verbenaceae; genus Lantana; species Lantana camara. The sequence goes on along the minus strand of CM074856.1, from coordinate 2,864,954 downwards.
ATTTGATCATAAATATCGCATATTTCCTCAAATATATCGGTATACACATTTCTTCCACAATCTTCTTCATTTTTTTCATAACCAATCATCCCAAAAATTGCTTCTTGCTCTCACCGAACCACAACCCCAGAGAAGGAAGAAGAGATTTCATCCAATCATCCAAGTTAATCAAGAAATTCCAAGCTTTTAAGCTCAAGCATCCATCTTCGTCTTCTTCTCCTTCTATTTTCTTTCAAGGTAAAGATGAAGATATATGAGATTTCTTGATAACTCTATGTGAAGCCAGGGTTAGTGGTTAAGCTAGCAAACTTGATGATTTAATGTTAGGAGCCTTGAACTCAAATTCCTTGCATGAATCTTAAGAAATATGGAATTATATGATGAATTCATGGTAGAGGAGATGATGATGATTTCGGGTGGTTAAGCATGATTTGAGTGTTTATATTAAACTTTAGTGTACCTTAAACATATATATGTGTTTTCTCTCATAAACTATAACATATGGATGTGAATTATAAGTGTTTGGGAAGAATTTGGTATAGGTTCGAGCTTCCCCTGTTTCTGCTGCTATGTTCTGTATCTTCTGCGTAACGGGAACGGCCCTTCCCATCCCCTTTGTATTTGGGGAACGGCCGTTCCCATTATTTGAATAATTATGCAGGCGGCGAGGAGGGGAACGACCGTTCCCACTTTGTCGCATGGACGGGAACGGCCGTTCCCATCTTCGGGAGCAACTTCGGGACTGGGGAACGGCCCTTCCCATTTTACACTAAAACCTGGAACGGCCGTTCCCATACCCCTGGAAGTGCAGAAACATTCTGCACAAAGGTAACAATTCCAATTCCTTCTTTAATTATTTAAATGAGCCAAATATGATATTATAAGATTAATATCATGCAATAATATGATTGTATCATGCTACATTGTTCTTCACACGATTTCTCATCTTATGAAGTTAAGACCAAATCGATATAGGAATCCCTGTTTATTACTAATCATTTCCACGTTCTCAAGCATATATAGCAAGCAGGTCTTGATCGTGCAAAGCAATGCGCATACCAAATCGAGTCGTGCAATGGATAACAATCAAATCAAGCTCATGCAAAGCAATGCGTGTAGTTTGATAGGTATCATGTTCATGCAAAGCAATGCTTGAAATGTGATTAATGCCAAAACCGGGATGACCCCTGAATCCACCAATAGGTGGAGGAAGGAATCCCGTACGTGAGATTCATACTCTTGACGTGCGTAGCATGAAACCGGGATGACCCCTGAACCCACCAATAGGTGGAGGAAGGAATCCCGCACGTGGGAACCATATTCCCGACGTGCGTAGCATGGATGGATAGGGCCTTGCAAACCCACCATCATCGTGATTAACATGTTATCGTGACTGGAGTGATGTAGTTATTGGAGTGATGGAGGGTTTGGAGTGAAGGAGGATTGGAGTGATTGGGTGTATTGGAGTGACGGGGTGGATACGGAGTGATGAGATATTGGAGTGATGGAGGGTTTGGAGTGAAGGAGGATTGGAGTGATTGGGTGTATTGGAGTGACGGGGTGGATACGGAGTGATGAGAATTATTGGAGTGATGGAGGTATTTATAAAATCCATATACATGCCGTGTTCTTGCAGGTACACTCTAGGCGGGAATCGAGCTAAGTCAAGTCCTTGCATTCAAGCTCATACAGTGCATTTATTTATTTACCATTCCAAAGAAGTTATTGTTAATGTTACTTGTTATATATTTAGAAGATGATAATGTATTGATATGTAAAATACAAGTATACATTACTTGATAAAGGATCGATAGTATAGCATGCTTCCGTTTGATTCTATCGCATATATAAATGAATTTCCATTTAGCCTGTCATTTTATTTACATTGTTACCCGTTCGCTATAGGTTGGTTCATGTACGGACATTTCCTTTCGAATGTGAATCGGCCTATAGTGCGGGGGTGTGGCATCCTCACGTATTGGGGTGCTACAGTACAACCCGTCACATTCAGTGCCACACCCAATCACTTTCCTCGACTGAATATCCTGCGGAAGACAAAAACCAGAATAGATCACTACAACGAAATTTAATTCCGGGTAACATGACTAACAAAAAGCAACTTGCAGTTAGCACACTGGATCCTTGGGTTAAGGAAGGAGATATATCAATCGTTCTGGTGCCCTGAACCTGCAATAGATCCCCGTTAGCACACTGAGTAGCTGGTCTCGTAGACTTTGACATGGTAATCAAGTCATTACGGTCATAAGTCATGGTATCGGTGGCCCTGCAATCAAGGATCCACTCAGCTGGCTCGGGTCCTTGGGTTATATAGGCACTTCCACATTTTGGGGGGTCATTCTGCACATCTTTCAAATCTAGGGGACTGATCTGCAAAGATTTAGAAATTAGAGGACCAGTTTTTAGTTTCTCCAAACTATAGGGACCAATTTGCAATTCACCATTTAAATAGGGTTGGGGTTGCAAACCACCAACTCTATTTCCTTTTCTTTCAGCTGCGCGACATCTTCACTTTCAACTCTAGACTTTGGAAATCTGGAGGATCCGCCGCCTCATGGAAATCCGCCGCCTCTTGGTTTGGCGGCCCCGCACTGCTGTCGTCGGTTCCGCTTCCTTCTTTCTGGTGACCGGCGGTGAACTCCACTGCTGAAAATTCGTCGGTGACCGCTGCATCTCCTCAAACCCCGGCGGTCTCTGCTGAAAAATCGCCGGTGACCACTGCATCTTTTCGAACCCCGGCGGCACTGGCCTCGCCGCCGGTGGTTTCCGCTGCTACAATCCAAGGGTCAGCGGTACTGGGCTCGCGCGCGGGCGCCACAAAAGCATAGATTAATTCGCAGTCTCCTTCTCCATCTTCTTTGTCAGTGACGGCGGCTATGGCGGTGCTACCAGTGTTGCCGCCATCGTCCCGCCTCTGTTTTTCCATGCTCTAGGTCCGGCGTTTGCTCCGCCATCTTTCCGGAAAACCAATCACCTCGTAACACTGCTCTTTTGTGTGATTTGGTTTTAGGCAGTGGCTGTACTTCGTTCGGCTGCCATCACGCTGTGAAGACTCCGCCTCCTATGGTCGCCGGTCTGAGCGTGGTTTGGTCATGGCAGTAGATGATGAGCCCGGAAAATCGTCGAAAAGCTATGAACGTTTATCCTACTCCGATACCAAGTTAAAATTTAGATTTTAGGAATTTTTTGTATTCCATTGATTTCTATATGAAAAAGATTACAACACGAGATACACTATATAGATGTACATAGCTACATTATGATGTATGGATACGGATACGGCGACACGGATACGACACGACACGGATACGGCGATATGGATTTTTTCTCGAATTTTTCACGTAAGGAGTGTCGGACACGGTATCGGATACGAGTGTCCGACACGATACGATACGGTGAAATGATATTTTTAAAAATGTCCGTGCATTATAGTAGCTACAAAAAGGAAAAAATATGTACAACCAAATCCCTCTAAATCAGGGAATAAATCCTCCCGTAGAATTAGCCGTGATCTCTAACATATCTCTCACACCATTCCTGCAATATTCATCCTCTAATTTGTCCCGTATTCCATGGTCTGGGCATGTGATGGGACTGTGTTAAGTATCTCACATCGAATAATCAAATATATGAAATTCAATATATAATGGTTTGGTAACACTCTCCTCAATAGCTAGCTTTTGATGGTGAGTAAAACCAAACACATTATTTATCAATCCATAATACTTACCTTTTTTTTCTTTAACATATATACTCTTAAAATATTTAGAGATATTCGAACTTAAAATTATTATTCTAATGAAACAAACTTTAACTATCGTATGTTTCTTTTGGAACTTACCTCGAAGGCACTGCAAGCATTTTAAAAAGTGCATTTTACATTTGTTGACTAGTTTGGAGAAAAGCGCTAACTTTACCGATAATTGAAGGAAAAATATCTCCAGGAAAATTGGTATTAATGATTAATTGGATGATTAGATCTTTATTACGCGTAGCTAATGAAAATGACACTCATGTCGTCCTCTGCAATTGGAACTCGTATTTAATTCCCGTAGAAATAGTAACACCACATTATCTCAACATGTCGTGTTAGTTACAAATCAGGTGATAACTTTTTTAAAAAGAAATCAATATCATTGTATTCGTATTCTCAATCATAAGCTCCTAAGTATTATTGTCATTTTGACTGTGAAATTTTTAACTGGGTCATTCTGTAAAAGGGAAGTCATTAAACAAGGCAATCAGTAAGCATTATGGTCATGAATAATTACAACATGCCACACCTCATGAATTATAACGTTTATTTAAACTATTAATTAAAATTGTCATGCATTGATGTATATAACACAGGCTCAACCCACATTTATTAAATTTTTTAAAAAAAATTTGTCAATATGGTCGTTATCAAGCAGGCATTGTGGAACCCCAGCCACAGTGTAAAAACATGGAAATCCAATAATCTACCAAACATCGTACTAGAATGTGTCGCTTTCCAAGTTTTTTATTTCCCATCTAAATATAGTGAAGGATGCAAAAAGTAGTGCAAATTTTCAAACGCCATTCGATTATATTAGCAACAATCATTTGATAAAAAGGGTCCAGAAATAGGTAATATACAAAGGTAAAAGGTATATATTTACGGGATACACAATGAGGCTCGTGTCTATACGATTTTGCACTTCTCGACAAATATTATCCTTTGTCGTTATCTAAGCAGTTAGACTGTTTTTAAGTAATGAAAACTTACTATTCCTGTACAATTCAGGCGATACAGTAGAAGCTTTCTCGATTCTTTGGCTACCCGGTTTTTGCACCGGATATATTCCTAAACCCTAATTCTTTTGAAAGAAAATCGTGGGTCTAAAATTGAAATTTTCCAATCACAAACATATATTCCTACTTAACTATTTTTCTATGTAAAAGGAGATCGTGGCCCTTGTATCCGCCTCAACTCTTTCGAGCATATTGAACAGATGTTGCTAGTGACTTACATTGTTCCATTTCCATCCCATCTAAGGGGTCTGAATTTGTGATATGGAGAACATCTTATGCTATGTTATTCCGTCTTATCATAAAGCAACTTCATCTAAAAGCTTCCTTATATTCCACACTACCACTCTTATACTAAATTCTTTACCGTAATCACATCAACCCCAGATTCTTGAGAGCATATTAGGGAGTTTAGTGATATCAAATTCGGGTCAAAAACGAAAAGAAGCTCTTTGTGCTCATTAGGGAAAAGTTCATAAGCAGAACATGCAAGCATTTATGCTCTATGGGAACAAGATCTGGTGCAAACACTTGGCTCTTGATCATAGCTCCTCTACAAGGTCAAGCCTAATGATTTTTAGAGCATCTAGTTCTGTCCAGAGTATCAAAAGGGTGCAAGAAAGGAAGAGGTGTGGAAAGGCTTTGATTTAGCCACTTTCAAAGTGCTTAATGACAGACGACATGACGTAGTTCGGAAGCTAACTCAAGATTCCAGAAATTTCATGAACAGTAAATTTAGACTTGAAAAACAAGTATGGCTGAGGAGAAAACTTACTGTGTTTTTCCACTTTGAGCATTCTGGAGATAAATCATCATCCTAGAATTACATATCATCTAAAACACCTGAAATGAGGGGTTCGTGGGGGAAATCACCCACAAACAACGCTTCTGTTTGCTAACAAATGTTGGGAGAGGACAATGACAAATGTGAGCATAATATCATTCATCATAAAAGTTTTAAGTCCTCACAAGTTACATGTAATACATATAAAGTTGGGCATCTCAGTTTCCTTCGGCTACCTATAATTCATCAATCACACGCTTTCAAATCTCAGAATAGATAGAAAACTTAACAAGTTACTGAGAAAGTGCTCGCAGACTAATGTATATCAGGCCTTGCCTTTTCCAGCCTGCATAGACTGGATTCTTTGTTGTACTTTGAAGATCTGCAAAAAGGAAATGTGGAAAGGACTTAGCAATTATGATCATAGATAAGACGATAATGACAAAATGCTACCAAACGACAATGATAATGAGGATGATGATTTTTACAAAATAACAAAAAAAAACTCCAGGAATTCATGTTGAAAGAAAAAACAGCAACATTACAGACCGCTTCTTTCTTGCTGTTTTGCTTTTCTTCTAAATCTTGAAGAGTAGCATCTAATCGCTTCCTGGAGCAAAAGAAATATATTAAACAACAGGCAAAAGCAAGAGTGAGCACAAAACATGAAGAGAAGTCATCAAACAACATGAACTCTGCAAATAAGCACATGAATCCCAGGTTACTTTAACTCAGTCAAAGTGACAGAAATTCACGTAGACAAAGTTTAATATCAAATGAGCTCCAAATTAATTGATGCGAAAATCTTGGGCGATATATCAGCCATAGAGTACATTGCATCAAGAAAAAGGATTTACGTTATATTGTATGATCATCCAATGAGAAAAGCATCAAACAAAGGAGAGTTTCATCAACTTTTCAGGCAAAGAAGCACATATCATTTCTCAACTCCTAATTCCACGATCATTGTAGCCACTACTTTTCCAAAATCATATTCGTTTCTTCCCTTTAACAGGAACTGTATGTCATTTGAATCAGCAATTTACAAACACAACACATCTTCCCTCCTTTATTTGTAGCCACGTAGTCTGAAATTAGCTTTTCAGGGTTTCATCAATGAAGTATTATATAATCATCAGTCAAGTATAAGCCTAAGTGCAAGCATCAAGCATACACCATTACTCTCGCATAGACAAGCATGTGAACTTAGATCAAGGATAAAATACTTGTCCTGCAGAAGAAAAGCGTAATTGAATTCAAAAGAACATACAGTTCCGCAGAAATGTACTCAATCCGCTTGCGAACATTGGCATTAGCCTCAGCCAAATCCTGCTTCACCAGCACCGGACCAATCAACTTGTACACATTCGCGTCCTCGTTCAATAGATCCAGTTCCTTCACAAAAATTCCCCATGAAAAAATAAATTACACAATAAACTAGAACTCACTGAAACTCAAGAAAAACAAGCTGAAAATTCATACTTCTAAGAAACAGGCGACATGAAAAAGAGCAATACCTTCAGCACAAGTTCATTTTCGCCGAGCTGAATCGTATACTTCTTTCTGACTTGGTGATTCTTAGATATATCTGCACATTGATAATCAATAAAAGTGTGTCTGTGTGTGTGTGTTAGGGTTTAACAAAAAGAAAATTTCTAAGAAATCGAAACCTTTTTGAATCTTGTTGAGATCGTTGGCCTTGTTCTCTAAGTCACGCTGTAGCTCCTTAAGAGCTGCCATCGCTCCGCCGCCGTACGGTTCCGGCGATATCGTTTACTTAGTTATTCTCGCGGCGGCCGTCAAATCCGATCCCGACTAGTGTCGCAGGCCAATTGACAATCGCCTTTTTCTCCTCAACCCGAGTCTTTGAGTGAAGATTGTTCCAAGGGATTGAACAGGCCCAAGCGCTCGGCCTGTTCAATTGGGCCGATTCATACTTGCTATTATGAAGAGTGGACTGAGGCCCAGGCTATTGGACTTTGTTGGATCATTCATATCTGAATTACTGGAATTTGGCCCAGCCCAAAACAGATTTTTTATTTTTTTTTCATATATGGAAATTTTTATTTATGTTTAATTATTTCCCTTGTTTCTTTTCTTGTATAATAATTTATACATATATGTAGATGTGCGCAAACTTGGGTATTATCGACCAATACCAAAATTTCGATACGCATCGAATACCAAATCGAAATTTTGGTTTGACATTCAGTACACCATTTCAGCGTATCGAAATTTCGGTTCGATAATTACCGAATGCACACCCTAGTACATATATATCATAATCATGCTTCTTGTTTGCATTAAAACCAACACGCAATTAACTTTAAAATCTTATGATTTCCTGCATAAACAAGGAAAATAATAAATCCCTACAAAGTACAAATAATTGGAAGACATTATTAAAGTAGATGAAGACTCCAATCAGCTAGTATCTGTATAATTGATAAAGTTGCACCCAAAAAAAAGAACACGTAATTGGTAAAGGCGTCCATCAATGGGCATACTTTTCCTTCTTTTGATGACAAAGTTGCACATTTTGTGTTGAAAATTTTCAACTTTAGAGTTTAGACAAGACCTTTGCCTCGGTGGAATCCCAATGGGACGATCAAAAGTCCAAGGTAATAATGTTAGGTCTTGACTACCTTAAATCCTGAATCAATAATTAAAGATCATTTGTTTAGTACTTATGCGGCGGTAGGCCCCACTCTTGTAAACACCTCTCTTAAAACATGGAAATCTTAGGCTAAATTATAAAAGTGGTAGGTTTTGACTTTTGTTTTACAATTATGGTATATATTGTATAAGGTTTATAACTTTGGTGTAAGACGTCTTTTGCAAGGGCGTCTTCATCATTGTTTCCATTTTCCAGATTTTGTATATTTATGATTAAGACCCATAGTTTATAAATATTTTCAATTTGGTCCATTAATTTCTCTTTTGTGTATTTTTTCTATAAATTTATTGTTTATATGATTTATTATTTTTCCTTTTTCTTCTATACCTTGTATAATTGTATCTCGATTTAATATATCTTTGTTTATTGTTCGTTCGTAATTTTTCTGATATATTTCTTTTTTCTGTAAAGATGTTTCTAAATTTTTTCCCAGTTGTTTAATATTTTTAGTTTTCATAATTTCTTTTAATCGATGTCTTTCTTCTGTTATAGTATCTAATTCTATTTTCGGTTTATAACTCATAGTTAGGCGTGTGACATTTGATAGGCTGTATCTCTTTTTCTTTTGGTATTGTTTAAATCTTCGTTTGCAGTTTTTATCATTATTTCTTGAGTTCGTTGTGATATATTTTTATCGTGTCTTAAATTATGGTATGCCATTTTAACAAGATATTCGTCTATAATAACTTGTTCTTCTAATTCTCGTATATCTCGTGTTATTCTTGTTTTGTAATTAAATCTTTCCATTATGTTATAGTTAACTGTGTAATTATTTGTTTTGATTTTTGCAAACTTATAATGTTTTTCAAATGTTGTATCGCATCTGATTTTCGACCCTCGTTTTTAGCTTTTAAGTAAAGTTTTACTTCCTTATCATAACTTTCGTTTATAGCTTTTATATTATCTCTATAGAATGTTTGTCTATTATAATCATACATTTTTGTATTATAATTTTAATATTTAGAATCGTATACGGGCTCTGATACCAGAGAGGTTCAGAGTGTTTCCTTGATAGTGGTGGTTAATTTAGCCATTTGATCGGCTAATTGTGTGAATTCGTTTTCGGTTATTTCATTAGAAGATTCCTCTTCTTTAAAATGTTTAATAGAAGCCCGTGTACTAGTACTAGTTTCATTTGTTCTTTGGTTTGGTGGTAGGTATGTATAACATGTACTTTTACTTTTTAAAAGTTTAGGTGTTTTATTTTGAAAAACATTTGTATTAACTTGTTGTATAATAGGTGTTTTTGGTATATATTTTATACGAGAGACTTCTCGAAAAATATCTTCCATATATATTTTGTCTGTATTTCTGAATTGTATACTATGATGGCTGTTTGTCAAAGCATATCCAATAGTGTATGTTATTGAAAATGGATAGTCATTTGTTTCCATTAAATCTTGTCTTTCAAATTTATAGGCAATGTTTAAAGATTTGTCTAGTTTTTCCGTTACAAGTGGTATAGCATAGTGTAAAGCTACATTAAAAAGTAGTTTAGTATAAGCAAGGTTTCCTTCAATTATCCCCAGTATTTTATCTTTTATGTTCATAATTCTATCATCACATATAGCTAGTTTTATCGGTGAGTTTATTCCTTCAGCAAATGTGCTCTTAATTAGTATCTGTATTGTAGAGATATGTATATATCCTATTTCACTAGGTGTATATTTTGCTTTTTTAATTTTCTGAATTATATCGGCTTTGTTTATCAACGAAATAGCCTGTGTTCCTTTTGTTGTGGAAATTTCAATAGGTGTTTCACATGTAAATTTTCCATATAACACAATGTTTTTTCTGCTCAATTTTGTTTTTAGATCAGTTTTCATATCTTGTCCATCAATTAAGTTTAATTCTTTTCTTCTAACTTTGTTTAGTTTTTTATTGTCTATAACAATATCTTGAGAAAAATATCCGTATTCTTCGGTTGTTTCAAAGTTTTCTATTTGATCTATCAAACTAGTCTCCATGTATATAATTTTTAGTATATAAAAATGTAAATAACGGTATCAGAACGAAGTTTGTATTGTTTACCTGTTTGTGTATTCGTATCTACTGTCTTCATGCACTCCATGTTACCTGTTCATCATATCTTCAAAATATATGTTTGATTTTTGTATAAGAATTGTTTGATTGTGTATGGTTGTGTATGGTTCTGCTATTCAGGCGTGAGGCCAACAGAAAAGAAAAGCTCAGAGGCTTTTGAAACTCAGAGAGTTTTTTGATCAACACATGATCTTTTTCTCCATTCAAGTCTGCCTATTACATACTACATTGAGGCCAATATATAGGCGCTCGACTCACTATTACAGACGCGTTTTTATTTACAAAAGTCAAAAAAGTAGAAAAAGACTTAAAGTAAAACAATAATGGTGCTCAACAACTGCACCTAAAGCAGACAGAGACATAAAGTCTGCATTATTGAAGTGTGTTCGTCATTGCTTACGTATTCCCTTGAGTGTTTGACGTCATTGCATGCGTCAGTTTACATTATTCTTCAGTAACAGTGTCTTCCTTTATTGACTCGTTTGAATTGTGGGACCCTGTTTCTTCAGCTTTGTCTTCTGGTTTGTCTTGGCATACTGCACAGCTGTGTTCATCAATTATTTCGCTGTATTCACAGAAAATGAGTTTGACTTCCATAGGGAGTGTCTTCAGGCTGTGTTCTTCAATCTTGATGAAAGTTTTCTCAAAGTTTTCCAACGTTTTCAGCTGCAACGGTGGAATTGTGTATCTTGAAGATCCGTATATCAAATGATAATTGGATTTGTAGTTTATCTTGACATTACTGTCCTTGTTTATCTCTTGTGATGCATAAAATATTTGATTTAGTTGTTTCGCAACTATCTCATTTATGTCATCAAATGTTTTCATTGTGTCGATGCTGGGGTATTCTCCGTTTGAAACTATCAGTTTGATAATTCCATAAGAGTGTACTAATACTCCTTCTTCGTTGAAGATAGGATATGAAAGTGTAGATTTGAAGACTATTTCTTTGTCCATATTTCCTCTTGAGACTCGTTTAGCATAGTCTTGAAGTGTAGACATTAGTTTTGGGCTAAATTTTCGAAAACAGTTTGGGTTTTTAAAGTATAGGGTATCAAGAAATCCATGTATGAAGAATTGATATATCAAGTCTGGATCTGTTTGTTCAAATACAACGACTTTTGGGCCGTTTCTGTTTACTGGGTACCAAAAGAGGTTGTTTTTGTCTTTCTCTGGGTTGTATTCAAAAATGGATTTCAAAAGGTTGTCGAATTTTTCTTTTGAAGGTTGTATATGGGCCTCTTTTTGGGCTGGTGTTTGAACACGGTCCATTGGGTTTATTGTGGGTATGTTTCCAAGAACTCTCATTTTTTCTTTAAGACTGTTTTGGGTTTGAAAAGTGGTTTGAAGAGTGTTTTTGTAGGTTTTGGTTTCCTCAAGGGCTTGTTTAGCTTCTTCAAAACTGTTATAGGATTTGTGTGTTATTCCTGAGTGTCCCAATATGTGTATACTTGCTTTGGACCAATGGTCGTAGATTCCACGGCTTGGACCATTGAATATTGTGTACCATTTTTTGATCTGTTTTCTTTCATCTCCACTGTCTGCTGATGATGAAGTATTCCCTTCTGCTGCTGTTTGTGTAAATGTTTTTGATTTTGTGAATGTTTTTGTTTGTGCTGGATCCACCACGCTTGCTGGTAACTCTGATGGTGGAAGTCCTGCTGCTTGTTGGACTGCGTGTAGGGCGGCAAGAAGTTCTTGACGCTGTTTCATCTTGGAATCTGTGAATTTTTGTATTTCCAATTGTTTAGCTCTCGTGAATTGTTGTATCTCATGATCAATGGTTTCAATGTTTTGTTTCATCAAGGCTATCGCGGCCTCCATTCTCGTGTGAGTGTGTCTGCAAGAGCGTTCTCTTCGGATTTTATGTATACGATGTGAAACTGGTATCGTCGTATTTCGAGCTGCCACCGTATCAATCTTCCTTGGTTGTAGTTGTCTCGAAGTGTATACCTGTAGAAGTTTGTTAAGTATTTTGAATCTGTTCGAAGTTCGAATTCTCGAGGTAAAAGCTCGAGTTTCCACTTCCGAAGTATCTTTAGACATGCAAGTGTCTCTTTTTCATGGACTGTATAATTTTTCTGGGTTTCTGTAAATGTCCCAGATATGTATTTACAGAGTTGTGTAATTTCGCGAACCTTTTTGGTTCTTGTATTCATATGACCTTCAAGGTCGTTTGTATTCATTTTTTCGGCTGGTATTGCAAGCATGCAACCAGACCATGTATCGTTTGAAGCATCTGTCTCAATGATAATAAAATCGTTTTCCTTTGGATTGTATAAAACAGGCAATGTTTCACAGTACTGTTTTATTTTCAGAACTTGTATCGAATCTTCAATTTTCCAATTCCATTGTATTTTCTCAGAAAGTTTCTTTTGTAGTTGTGTTCTTTCTTTAGCAAGGTTCTTTATGAATCCTTGATCAGAAATGTAGTTTAAACATCCAAGAAATCTTTGTAATTGTTTTCGATCAGAAATTTGATCTGGAAATTCGTTTAATTTTTTCAAAATGTTGTCTTGAAGAACTATGTTTCCTTGTGAATCAAAAGTATTTCCAAGAAAATCAATTTTTTGTTTACATAAGACTGCTTTCTTTTTAGAAAGAATCAATCCTTTGTCTCTGCATCGTTTCAAAACTATTCTTAGTTTTTTCAAATGATCTTCTTTATCCTGATTACTAAAGATGATAATATCATCAATGTAAGCAAGACAAATGTCTTCTAATCCTTCAAGGTTTTTGTCCATAAATCTCTGGTATATTCCAGGTGCTTGTTTCAAACCGAATGGTAAAACATTCCATTGGTAGTGTTTTTGCGGAGGACATGTAAAAGCTGTTAGTGGTTTTGTATTTTCATGCAACCGTAATTGCCAGTATCCTGATTTAGCATCTAGTGTACTAAACCATGTTTTCCCTTTCAATCTATCTTTAATGTAATCAATTCTAGGAAGTTTATATGCATCTCCTACAGTTTTTTCATTTAATTGTTTATAATTTATGACCATTCGTCGTTTTCCTCGTTTTATTTCATTTTTATTTTCTACATAAAATGCAGGTGCTGCGTGTGGACTTTTACTTTCGGAAATTAATCCCTTTTCCAAAAGTTGTTTACATTCTTCTTGAAATTCATCAATATCTCTTTTAGAGTAAGGTATATTATTTTTGACATTTACTTCGTCTAAAGGATTTTTAAGTTTAATTTCAACTATCATATAATTATTATTCTTATTTTTGTCTAAAGGATCTTCACTAGTGACAGAGTCTAAAATTTCTTCTATTTCTCTTTCGAGGTTTGTTTTTATAAAAAGTATTAATTCATGATTAATCAAATAGTTTATTTTGTCTATAAGATTACTTCTGTCTTCGATTTTTACTATAGGTATTTTAACTGTTTTACTCCTTTGAGATAGTTTCTCATTAACAGGTGATTTTAAAGTGATGTATTTTAAATCTTGGCAAAAAGGTCTATATAATTTTAAAAAGTTGTTTCCTAGGATAAATGGTAATCCTGTTTCGTGTCTATATATAGATGGTATAATAAAACAATATCCTTGTATCCAAACTTTTTCTAAGTATGTCGCGTACCATATATAATAATGACTTGCATCTGCTATCATTACTTTTAATGGTTGTTTAAGTTTTTTCCATTTGAATATTGTAAGTGCTGGTGAAGCGAAGCATAAACTTGCTCCTGTGTCTATAAATGCTTTGATTGTTTTATGTTTTATTCTCACTTCTATAAATGTAGCGTTAGAGTTTTTCATTTAAAAATCTTCGTCTGTACTATAATCATTTTCTGATTCTGTAACTGTTTCTATTTCGTATATGTTTTCTAGATCAGAATAATCTTCTTCTATTGGTTCTAGATCGTATGTTTGAGCTACTTGAAGTATATATAGTTTTTTCTCGGGTTGTTTTCGTTGTTTGGGGCATTCCCTAGCATAGTGTCCTTCTTCGTGGCAAAGCCAACATTGACATTTTTTCTTTCGTTCCGGACAGTATTTTTGTTTAGGTTTGTATTCTTTCTTTTTAAAGAAACGTCTTCTTCTTTTTTGAAATTTATGTTTATTGTTGTCAATCCATTTTCTAGGTTTCTTTCTCCATCTATATCTTTTATCTTTTCTCCTATATTTTCTTTTTTTGTTTGGTCTAATTATGTATGGACTTTCTCCGTATTGTTGAGGTACTAAAGGATTTCCCTCACAACATATCGTGACTTTGTTTTTAACTGCATTGTGTAAGTTTCTTTCATAGCATTTATCTCCTAAAAATTGTTCTACTACAGTTTGTGCTCCTCCTAGTGTTTCTGAAGCGAATCCTTCGTTTACTTGTTTCTTAAATTCTGCATATACAATTTGACCTACTGGATAAGGTAGTTTATTAAAGTATAATGATAGATATTTTTCTCTGTCTTCTTTGGATAAATTATAGTAATACATATTATATTCGCAGTTAAAGTTTTCTATAGCGCACATATCTAATATTTGTGTATTCGCAAGATGGTATGCTGCTCTTTCTTGTTCTCTTTTATTAAATATACTTCCTGAATCTTGTATAGGTATTCCAATGAATTCTGAGTATATTTTTGCAACTATGTTCCAAAAAGTATCTATAGATTCTCTTCCTACCAAGAGTGTTTTCTGTTCTTCTGATAATGTGGCTAAGTAATGTGTTATATTTCCTATTGTTTTGTATTGAACAAAATTGAATATTGTCTTAAAATCTCCTAATCTTAATCTATCTTCGGTTTCTATAATTAATCCTAGTTTATGTGCCCATTCAGTAATAAGTGTTGATTTATTTGTTACACAGTCTATGTCTAATATTCCATCGACTCCTAGTATTCCCTTTGTAGGTATATATTGTTCAGGTATTTTAGACCATCTTCCTTTTTTATTTGGAATGTATCCCTTTTTGAAATTATATTGTATACTTGAATTTTTTAAAGGATTAGTATATTTATCTTCTTGATAATATTCCCCTTTAATTTCTTCTTCTTTTGTGTTACTACTTTCTGGAATATCTTTCTTATCTTTTTCTTGTTTCAAATTGTGTTCCATTCCTATCACATCATCTTCTGATGACTCGTATCCATAAATTACTTCTTCATTTTCTACTTCTGGTTTTATAGCTTCTAGTGTGTGGGTTTGTTTATTTTCTTCATCAACAATTTTTAATGATTCTAATAAATTGTTTAATTCTTCAATTTTTTCTTCTAAATGAAAAGTTTCCATTATAATCGTGGGGCTTCTATTTGAAAAGGTTTGAGATTTTTATTTCCAAAATATGTTTCAAGATCAGCAATGGTTATATGTCTAGAGTATTCTTTTCGTATAATGACTTCTTTGAGTTGTTTTAATAATTCTTGACAGTTTGACATAGGAAGTATTATTTGGTTTTCTTCAGATGTACCGATTTGGTCTTCCACTTGTTGTTTTCCTCTAAGTTCTCTTAGAAGTTTTTCTAGAATTTCTTGTGTATTATCTATTTCATTTATAACATTTTGTTTTTTATCTAGAAGAATTTGTTGTAACATATCTATAATGGTGTTTAATTGTGGGTTTGCAGTAGTGTGAAATAAATGTGGATATTCTCCCCCCTCCTGATGACAAGAGAAAATGTTTTGATCTATTCTATAATATGATTCTATTTCTTGATTAGTATTAATGTGTGTAATCGTATTTTCAAGTTGAGACATCTTTTCGTTAGTATTTATTAATTGTTCAGTTAATGTTTGTACAGTATTATTTAAAGATTGTATTTGTTGATTTAATGTTTCTACAAAATTTTGTAATTCATTCATGCTGACGAAAGTATGTTTAATTTAGTTATTTCTTTACGACATCGTTTTATAACTTGTTTATTTTCATTTATGAGTTCTGGTATTACTTCCTCTGTTTGAGTTATGAATTCATTTGATAGTTTTATGAATTTAATATATTCTTCTAGTATTGGAATAGTAGTGAGGTCATATATTTTATTTTTTATGAGATTTTCTTCATAACATCTAAGACTTTGAATCATTTTTTCTAGTTTTTCATATTCTTCTGGATTAGTTGTTTTAGTTAACATGTCTATTTTTTGTTTAATTATTTCTCTTATCCTTCTTATTTCTTGACGTTTTAATTGTTTTTGATGTTGATCCATTTTTAGCTTATGTAAAGCTTATGCTGATGAAAGTATATTTATTTTTGTTCTTAATCTTTTACACCAGTTTAGTGTATTTTCAGTTTGTTCTTTAAATTCTTCTGTATGTTCAATATGTTGTTTTAACCATGTCATGTATTTTTCTAATTTTATTAAATTAACTGGAGTGTATATTTCATTTCTCAAGAGTTGCTTTTCTCTTCGTTTTCTACTATTCAGAATTTCTTCGTGTATTTTGTAGTTTGTTGGATGAGTTATTGAATTTAAAACTAATGTTTCTTGTTTTATTATACTTCGTATTTTTCTTAATTCCCTTCGTTTTATCTGTTTATTAAATTGATCCATTTTTATCCATTTATTTCCCGTTTATATATTTTTTCTATTAATTTTGTATTTATTGTATCAATTTGTTTAACATTATCTGTTATATTTTTTATTTCATTTGGGTATATAAATATTTCTTTCATAATGAAGTCGTATTTTATTGCAACGTTTAATTTCTTTCCCAATTTTCTTATATCAGTTTTGATTTTCTTTTGTTCATTCATTTTATTTTTGAAATCGTTTTAGTATTAAAATAGTTTTTTGTATCTGTTCTTAATAATATTCTATCCAATCTTTATGATATCTAGCAATATACCAGTGTCCATTATTTCTTGCTGTTAAGTATAAGTTTTTATGGTTATTATATTCTTTGTATAAATCCGTTAAATATTTACTATAGTTTTTCATAAAAAGTATTGTGGTTCAAAATATAATATTTCAAAAGTTTCTAGTATTGATTTGTAAGAAAATATCAACTGTGTCATGGTTTTTGGAAGACGCTTTTTCCATAAACGTTTTGCACCATTTTTATGTTTGAAAGTCAAAAGTGTACTACTTTTGAAAAGTTTCCGAAATCTTATTAAGGCCACATTAATTAATGAATTAGGGAGGGAAACACACAAATTCAGATAGCTGAGTTTAAATCAAACAAGGGTTTGGGGCGCACGTGCCAAGTACTAATTTATAAAATGAGATTGGCAATTAGTAGAAAGAGGGAACAGCCTCGAATCTTGCATAAAAGGACAGTTGTTTTCTCTTATCATTTTCCCACTGCACTGCACTCTCCTCATTTCTTCCATCTCTCCTCTGCTTGCGAAGCATCAAGCACTGTACTACCTCTGCTCTACACACAATAAGACGCAGAAGAGGTTAATGTTGGAGGGATTCACATTAAAGATGACTTTCAATTCATCCATACGCAAATGGGCTTCCGTTTTTCTGCTTCTATTGGCTTGCTCAGCAGCTGCATTAGTTGAAGATGGTACGTACGCCTCTCTCTCTCTCAACATTGTTTACATCCATTCCTCGGTCTCTTGGATCTGAGAGAGTTGGTTTGTAATCTTTGCTCAACCAGTCTGTTGTGATGTTAATGTTTGGCGCATTTCTTTATATAATGAATAAGATTATTAGCATTTTCTCTATTGGACCACCAAGAATATTTTACCTGCAGAAACAGTGGGGGCCCTTCAACAAAAACAACAATGTCTTTGATGTGCGGCCCATTAACCAATGCTGTTAACCTCCGTAATTAACATCGCTAATCATACCTTTTGCAGGATCACTGGTGAATGGAGATTTCGAGACTCCTCCGGTGGGAGGCTCCGCGTCCCGCGGCGGGGTTTCCGACGGCGCGGCCGAAGTGCCGAACTGGAACACCAACGGCACGGTGGAGCTGGTGCAGATGGGGGAGAAGCAAGGCGGGATGATACTCATCGTGCCGCAGGGTGCACGCGCGGTGCGGCTGGGCAACGACGCCGAGATCAGCCAGGGAGTCAAGGTGGAGAAAGGCTCCCTGTACTCCGTCACGTTCAGTGCAGCTCGCACTTGCGCGCAGCTAGAGTCGCTCAACGTCTCCGTTCCTCCGGCGTCGCAGACCATAGATCTGCAGACTCTGTACAGCGTCCAGGGCTGGGATTCATACGCCTGGGCGTTTCGCGCCGAGGAGGAAGACGTGCGCGTCGTGTTCAGAAACCCTGGCATGGAAGATGACCCCACCTGTGGGCCTATCATTGACGACGTCGCCATTAAGAAGCTGTTTGTTCCGGATAAGACCAAAGGTTAGTTTCGCCATTGTTGTACGGCAACAAAACTCTGTTTTCCTCTGTTTAGTTGAAAGTTTTTGCTGATCGAGTAATTTCACATCATATACAGGTAATGCTGTTTTGAACGGAGATTTCGAGGAAGGGCCATGGATGTTCAGAAACGAGTCACTCGGTGTATTACTCCCGACGAATCTAGACGAAGAGACGTCGTCGCTTCCCGGTTGGATCGTGGAATCGAACAGGGCAGTACGCTACATCGATTCGTACCACTTCTCTGTTCCCGGCGGAAAACGAGCCATCGAATTGCTCTCCGGGAAGGAAGGCATAATTTCGCAGATGGTAGAGACGAAACCGAACAAGCCTTACAGAATGACGTTTTCGCTGGGCTACGCGGCGGACGCCTGCAAGCAGCCGCTCGCCGTCATGGCCTTCGCCGGCGATCAGGCTCAGAATATACATTACACTCCGGTTTCGAACTCAACGTTTCAGGCGGCGAACGTCAACTTCACCGCCAAGGCTGAGAGGACGCGCATCGCATTCTATAGTGTTTATTACAACACGAGGAGTGATGACATGAGCTCGCTGTGTGGGCCGGTGGTGGATGATGTGAGGGTGGAGCAGTCCGCGGCGGCGATTAGGGTTTGGGTCGCCGGACTGGGGTTGGGCTGTCCGTTGATGGTTCTGCTTTTGTTCTTCGTTTAGATTTTATCTTATATGGTCTGGCGAGGGAGTTTATAGCATAAGTAAAAGCTAACTCTCTCAATGTTGTATTATATTTATATTTTAAGCATATCTTTGGACATTTTAACTTAATATTCTCATACACTATTTTGGGGCGTATTAAATTCTAAAATAAGAAAGTAAATCATTGAATACATATGGTATTTGATGATGATAATTGCATATAGTGTGTAATAGAAACTACAAGAAATATATACTAAGATTTTAGATTAAAAAATAAGTAAAGGCTCTTGTAAGATCATAAAATCACATATTAGATTAGGACCATTATTTAAATGGTTTATTGATACTTAATAATTTTTGGACTTAGACTATTGAGCGGCAAAAAACTTGTATTTTGAATTGAACTAGAGTTTTGTTTGAGAATGAACTTAATATTTTGCAATTGATTGTCTTATCTAAAGTGTTATCATGATATTGCTTGTATATGGGACACTAACAGATTTTGTGCTCCAGTGTTATTTTTTTCTTGGTAGAAATTTGAAGCGTTGTTTGTTGTTGAGGAAGGACGAAGGACTTGTAAATTGAATAGAAGATTTTGAATTATGAAAGAATGGAAAGGTGCACGATTCAACTGGAGGAAAACCTAATTCCTAAAACTTTAGGAAAATTTGCGCTTTTAGTCTCATGCGTCATGAGTGAGTGGTATTTTTAAAAAAAAAATTAGTGAAAAATGATATTAGATATTAAATTGAACAAAATTTGAAAATGGAACGTTCAATTTTTTATTTTCAGAGTTTGGGTACTAAAGTGCAATTCGCACCCCAAATATTTGAGTGAGAAAATATTTAACCCAAATAAAAAACACTAATATCTCTTATTTTACTCATTTTTTTAGTTTCTTTTGGCGGGAAATTATTTTATTCTAATAAAAAAACATATATATTCCTTATTTTTGATGA
This sequence comes from Lantana camara, assembly GCA_037501455.1. Classification (NCBI taxonomy): domain Eukaryota; kingdom Viridiplantae; phylum Streptophyta; class Magnoliopsida; order Lamiales; family Verbenaceae; genus Lantana; species Lantana camara. Next base: position 2,844,788 of record CM074856.1, on the reverse strand, counting down.
GATCCAAAATCACACTCGAATCAGAGCCGTCCACGTGTCAACGCTTCGGAGACTGAGAGGCTGGACGCTCGCATTGATGGGCTCGTGGACCTTCCCAGTCCACGGGCTTGCTTATCGGTACAGATCGGTGGGCCTCGGCCAACTGCTCAGGTGAAGGGCTCAAGTTAACCGGTTTGACGCTCGCATTACGGCCCTTAGGGACACCTTCCTCAAGGAGGTGCCTACCTGAGGGCCCCTTCCCGATGCTCGGGACTTTGGCGCTCAAGGGTCATCTACCGTGGGGAGGCCATCCGTACACTCTTTGAGCGTCACCAGCGTTCGTGCATGATCATACTCCATTGCGAGGGATCCGAACCTTAGTGAAGAGGATCTTGGGCCTTCCTCACATGCGATCCTCGCCAACAGCCTCTGACACAAAGGTAGTGCGCACCTTGTACCTGACACGCCGCCTACTTTTCAGAGCCATCACTCTCATATCACCACAGGCAGCCACGTGTTAGGGCAACACATGTTTGGGACCACACGGTCAGATTACCTAATCTACCCTCACCCCTAACATATAAATAAGGGAGAACACTTGCATTCTTCCCAAAGTCATCTTCCTCATATTCATGTATTCATACACAGTTCTTTCCTCCATCTTCTCAAGCTCTGTAATCTCATTCACCACAGTTGCATCACCTTTGCACCATACACTCTTGGTGTTATCCTAGCTGGAAGAATCCACGCTCAAAGAGGAAACACAGTTCCTGAGGCTCTCACGCCTGTGATGGTTTTTCCCTTTTCACACAAATACTAAAGTGTTGTTGCATTTAGGAAACTCAGATTCCCGCACCATCAATTTTACGTTAATAATAATTTATTTAACACTTTATTTTTAAGACAACATATTTCACTTAATATAGTGTTAATTATATTATTATTAACGTGTTATTGAATTTGAAACATAAAGAAATTAAAGAAGAATGAGTAGAATAAGGGATAGAAGCGTTTTTTATTATTATAATAAGATAGTTTCCTACTAAAAATATTCTAAAAAAATGTTTTAAATGAATTTCTAATGATACATATGATGTGCACTGGTTTTTTTCTTTACTTAATTAACTGTAGGACATTATTGTAACATTTGAAAGTATGATTGTAATATTTTCTTAAGTATGAAATAATTTTTTAAAATTTTGAAATAAGTTAGATTAATATTACAATGGTGTAAAACAAACCGCAATTTTCCCAAAAACATTACAATAAATTTCTTTTAATTGGCCGATCTGAAACCCTCATAAATTTTCAGGGATTTATAATTTGACATATATTGATAATTATCACGAGAAATAGACTTTTGAACTTCTTATATTGCAATTTTGCAACGAAAACAATAATAGCATGAGGTCACCAACAATATCCGCTTCGGACGACGTCGTCTTGGAAGAGTAATGTTATATAAGTCTCGATTATTGACACCTGTTGTCAATCACACACACCCAACACATACCTATCCACTCACTAGCACTCACTGAGAGCTCATCGACGCGAAATCAATGGCGGCGGCCATGTCTTGCCACCTTACCGTTTCCTCACCGGACTCTGTTTCTCTCTCTCAGCCGTCGCGCGGTGCTCTAAAGCTCCGCAGACTCTCCAACGTCTCTATACCAACTCCGGCAATCCGTCGACGAATCTCGTGCCAGGCTGTCTCTTCTGCGCCTTCGTCTTCGGTTAATACGAAAGGTCTGTAGATTCGTTTCTCTACATTCCTGCTTCCCTCTTTAAATTTATGTTGACAATCGGTGAATATTTTGAATTTCTTTTTGTTTCCTTATTTCTCCATACGCCGAAAGTCATAAAACGACAATGCCGTGTGTATTTCACTGAAGTGGAGTTGTCTTGCCACTCTTAAGCGGACTGTGGAGTTGAAATCTTATGCGTTGTGATTTTGTACATTTGTTAATTAACATGAGTTAACTGGAGGAGATTTTCTAGTGTGCCGTCCTTTTTCGATTGTAAATTTAGAGCTAATCGCATTTGTGACTTGACCTAGGACATTTAAGATGTGAATGTACCGTCCTTTTTCGATTGTAAATTTAGAGCTAATCGCATTTGTGACTTGACCTAGGACATTTAAGATGTGAATTGTGCATTTAGAATCTACGAGGAATTAACTGAGTAAGCTAAAATTGATGATGGAGAGCAATATTAAGCATCTGGCTTAAGTATTCAGGTAACACACGCTCTAAAGTTTTGTCTGATTCTTATGGATAAAGAGGAATTCACCTCGCTTGCCTGTTTATGTTTTAAGTTGGAAAAGATACAGGAAATGTATTGACAACAACATCAGAAGTAGTGGTTTGATGTTCTTGATTTTCCTAGAACTACAGTGTCTTCTGGATTGCATCTGATTTACCATTTTGACATTTCAGAGGAAGCAGGTCTGAAGGATTTTATTCACATCAATGATTTTGACAAGGACACCATTTTGAAGATCTTAGATCGAGCTCAGGAGGTAAAGGCACTGATCAAATCAGGAGAGAAGACATATCTCCCATTTAAAGGAAAAACTATGGCAATGATATTTGCCAAGCCATCTATGAGGACAAGGGTTTCATTTGAGACGGGGTTTTACTTGCTTGGAGGACATGCCCTTTACCTGGGACCTGATGATATCCAGATGGGTAAGCGTGAGGAAACTCGTGATGTTGCTCGCGTTCTGTCTCGCTATAATGATATCATTATGGCACGAGTTTTTGCTCATCAGGTATGATGGTGAGTTCTCAATAGGATTGTCTGACTTTTGAATGTTCATGTAACTTTTTTGTTGTTGAGAGTCTATGGTGAAGCTTTTTGCTGTTTTTCCAGATTAAATGTGTTCATCGAAAGCCTCTTATATTAAATATGCATGCCATACTTGAATGTAGATCTCTTTTGTGTTTTCATGATATGAGTTATGAACTGTGTGCATATAACAATGTGATATTCATAATTGTGATTATTGATAATCACACAGAGAAACATATTAAAGTATCTCTATATCTCTAGCAGTTTCCATGATTTGTAGCACAAAGGTTATCTATGATTGGAGGTCAAATATGAATTGGTTGGTGGTATTTTGGTGGCCTGAACACGAAATTGATTGTGGATATATACTCTTCAAATGTTGGTCCAGAACCCAGATTCTAGATTCATAATTATATCTTTCCCCCACTAAACACATGCAACTTGGTCAGCTATTTCTTTCTCTAACTACAAATATTACAGCAACCCTTCTTTCATTTTGCAGGACATTCTAGACCTTGCTAAGTATGCTACTGTCCCTGTGATAAATGGCTTGACAGACTTTAACCATCCTGTTCAAATTATGGCTGATGCACTAACCATTATTGAACATGTCGGTAAACTGGAGGGAACAAAGGTTAGAATTTATACTATCAATCAGGATAATGACTCTCAATCATCAATATTGTTATATGAAATTAACTGTTTCAATGTTGATTCCTCTTCAGGTTGTATATGTTGGAGATGGAAACAATATTGTGCATTCCTGGCTTGCATTGGCATCTGTCATTCCCTTCCACTTCGTTTGTGCCTGCCCAGTAGGTTTTGCACCTGATGCAAGGACAGCTAAGAAAGCAATGCAGGCAGGAGTCAGCAAAATAGAAATAGTTAATGATGCAAAGGAAGCTGTAAAAGGAGCTGATGTTGTCTATTCTGATGTTTGGGCTAGTATGGGCCAGAAGGAAGAAGCTGAATATCGCCGTAGGGTTTTTCAAGAGTTCCAGGTATGCTAACTTTCTTCAATCTGTATTTTTACCCCCCGAATTTCCACATTATTTAATTTATTATTGTATACAATATTATCTGAATCATGCCGAGTGGAATAAAATTGTAGGTGGATGAGGAGCTAATGAAAATTGCTGGTCCACAAGCTTATTTCATGCATTGTTTACCTGCTGAAAGAGGTGTTGAGGTTACTGATGGCGTTATAGAAGCTCCCAACTCCATCGTCTTCCCCCAAGCCGAAAACCGTATGCATGCTCAAAATGCTATCATGCTACATGCTCTTGGCTTGTAATTGGCTGTATAATCTCCAGTTACTGAGTTGCTATGTTTTGAAGCTTTAGTTGTTTCATTTGGAAACCCTTTGATTCTCTTCTTGTTCTTGGGGGATCCATGATGAGATTCAGCGGTAGCATTGTCCTTCATGTTTTGTGTACTTTCTCTTTCTATGAGTACTAGAGATGATCCAGTGTTTGAAACTTTGAATGAGTATTAAGTGTCAAGTCAGAACCTGCTAACGAGAATATTTGATTTGCTTTATTGGATATTTTAGTCACATAAGTCAGAACCTCGATAAGTATCTTTTGTACATAAAAGGTGAAATCGCGGAATCGTCCTATCCAGGTACTTTGATATTCTGCCCGATAAGATTGTGGGGGAGATAAATCACGGTAAATCTCAATCTATTCTTTAGAGAAACCGTCCGATGCCTGTTGCGACTTAGAAATCATCATATTGGATAAAATTTTTATAATGTTCTTGTCAGAATTCGAATCTCTATATGTTTCTCTTTATGTATGGGAAATATCAAAAATTCAAAATATCAAGTATGAAAAAATTTAGATCAACTTTTATATAACAAAGGAAGGTTTTATTTTATGTAATAAGTTAATTAAAAGATTTATTACCTTTTCTATTTAAGAAAAGATTAAAGCAAAAAGCGCATGGTTTTAATTTGGGGAGTTTTCGGGAATTCCCCGAAATTTGGGGGAATGTTTGAAAACTCCCCATGCGTTTGAAAACTTCCTTTTAACTCCCCATTTTCAAATACATCATTTGGGGTTTTAGATACGCGATTCTGAGATTTAGATACGTGATTTTTTCCTTGTATTTCAAATACATCATTTGGGTTTTAGATACGCGATTCTTGAGTTTTAATACATCATTTTTTAAAATGAAGAGTTAAAAGGAATTAGACTTATCATTTGGGGAGTTTTCGGGAATTCCCCGAAATTTCCATATGGAGAAAAGGAAAAACGAAGAGAGAGAAAAAAAAGGTAAGAGAAAGAAAGTAGGAAGGAAAAACAAAGAAATCGGAGAGATGAAAGGAATTGACCGAGGAAACATTTTTACCGCGGCGGTAACTCGGTAAAATCCAGGCACTTCGGTGTACGGTGCACCAACCATAACTGCGACTGTGCTTTATATTTGACCCCTTCGTCAAAATTGCACTTCTTCGAGAGATCAGGAGAAAGAAGAAAGAAGAAGAAAAAGGGAAGGAAAAAGAGCGGGAGGGTTTTACCTTTCTCCATTGTTGACGTCTCCTCTCTCTCTCTCTCTCTCCTCTCCTCTCTCCGTATGGAGCACCACCAAGGGCCAGGGATCCCTATCCCCACCTCCGCCTCTGCACCGTCGGATCACGATCTTGATCACGATGAAGTGGAAGACCATCCTGATTTCTCGCCGGTTGGGTCGCCTGAGTTCGCCGAATCTCAGCCCCCGCCGCCGACGGATCAGTCGCAGCCTCCTGCGCTTTCTGATGAGCTCCGCCTCAAGATAATCAAGCAGGCGAGTAGTGTCGTTTTTCGATTGTTTTTGAGTGTGTATTGGGCCGAGTTGGTTGATTGAATTTGTTTGAACGGCGTGATTTTTTGTGTTTTAGGGATTTGGCTGCAATTTGTTATTATTGGAACCTGGGTTGCTGAATTGTTTATTTGATGGCTTAAGAAGGTTCTTCTTGGGTTTATTGGGCGGATAGAAGTGTTTTGAACTTGAGGAGTTACTTGGTCTAACTTGTCTTATTCCTTTTCTTTTGCTTTAGTCTAGCATTTGCTCGTTTCTTGATTCAAAATTTTTGGCTCAGTCAGAATATGCGCTCTTTTGGCGGTTCTAGTCTGTTCTTGGATTTCTTTGACAGTTGGAAGGATAGTCTGTATTGAGAGTGTAAAATTGGATTTTCTAGCGTGAAGGTTTGTTCAATTGAAAGAACTTTTACATGTATGTTCCAAAGTATTCCATTTACCTTGTTTGTCCTTGGCCATTCTTCAAATGAATTGTGGTGCTTAGTGGGTTCTCTTAATAAGGGCTTCTCATTCATGGTATCTTGATAGCATAATTTTTATTTTATTCCATATTTTGCGAGATGATTGCTGAATTACATGGCTTCTTTGTGCTGAAAAGAAATTTTTATTCCTTTTCTTTTTGGTTGTATTGGAAGAGACTTGCTTTGCTAGATTTTGGTGCTTCTTTATTTTGCTATGTTGAAACTTGGTTGATTACTTCTTTCCATTTAGTGGTGGTTTTGGATAGGAGGGGATGATTGTAGCATAGTTATCCTGTCTTTAATCCTCCAAAGTTTGTTTAGTCTTTGTTGTAAAATAAATCAGGCTCTGCGCATGTTCTTTTTGGCTTTTCAGGTGGAGTATTACTTCAGTGATGAAAATTTGCCGACCGACAAATATTTGATGAAATACGTTGCGAAAAATGCAGAAGGATTTGGTGAGCGCTATTGTGTCTAGTCTTTAGTTTGATGAGCTCGCTATAATAATTTGTTAACTCAGTCTCGTATTTTGGAAGCTAGAATTACATTTGATGCTTCTCCGGATTAAAGAGATCTGCTTTATGCTGCAGTAAAAAGTGCTTTGATATATACAAATAATTGTATGCATTTTCTGTTTCCATATGAATTTTCCATGTCTAAGCGAAAAATATCTCACGTTGAACTGTTTTTCTGTCTCCAATCAAATTGATGATCAGACTTTCTTTTCTGAAAATTCAACTGCTTACCCTTTATGAGGTTGTTATGATGATCCTGCATTTTGAAACTGTTCTTACTTTTCTCATCATTGTCTTAAATGGATCTATCGATGGCAGTTCCTATTGGAGTTATTGCCTCTTTTAGAAAGATGAAGAAGCTCACAAGAGACACTTCTGTCATTGTTACTGCACTAAAGGAATCTACTGCTCTTGTAAGTGGCTGAATTTTACTTGGAACAACTGTGCTAAGAGCTGACTGAATTTCATCGAAATAGTTGTTTCCCTGACTTCTGTCTTTCAACTATGTGTGATTAGTGATTACTTATTTTTAAAACTGTTTTTGCCTTCATTTCTTTTTTCTTCTTTATTTTCATTGCCTTTATCATTTTGTCCTTTAATCCTATAACAAGCCAACCTTTTCCTTACTGCAGGTTCTCAGTTCTAATGGGAAAAAGGTGAAGCGACTTCATCCTCTCCCATTAACTGAACTCCAGGATCCCATGGTATTACTTCATTTAACGAGTTTTACTTTTTTCTATATTTTAAAAGAACTATTTAATCTTGATCTTTTTCTAGGTATGCACTGTCTTGGTGGAGAATTTACCAGAGGATCATTCAGAAGAGAACCTACGTCGAGTGTTTGGTGAAGCTGGAAAGTATGTATTTTGATCTTTTTCTAAAGTATTTTATGTGGTAACTATTTTGTTTCTGGTACTTGATAGTCCCTTTTTCTTTTCTGAATGCTAGTGTAAAGAATATTATCATTCGTGATCCACATGAGCATCAAGATGCTAGAGACCAAAAAAAGTGCACTATTGCAGAGAAGCTGATAAGTGGCAGGGTATGCTTCAATTTAATTTTCTTTATAATTTTACTAATGTACACTCCAGTGGTTACATAACACTCTAAACTGAAGTTATCTTGCAACTTTATGGTACTTGTATATTTTCAAGTCATACATATCTATATTTTTACACTTCTATTTTGTGTGATGGTGCTCATTGGTTCCCAAAAGTGTGAAGAAGTACAAAAGAATGTGGATCATACGGATATACATGTATATGTATAGTCTTATAAATCTCGTCTCTCCTCTGTAGTTGCATGCTCTCGTGGAGTACGATACTGTGGAGGCTGCAGAGAAAGCTGTGAGTCTGAAATTCACTCTTTGTTTTAGTAGATATGTACAGCTTTAGATTAATCAGATTACTTTATGCATTGGCATCGGACATTGACTCGTGATAATTTGGTTTAGGTGGCCACTTTAAACAATGAACAAGATTGGAGATACGGGTTACGGGTCAAGCTTCTTAAGAAAATGGTACTTCATCCTGTTCTCCTTCTGGCAATAGAAAGCAAGTATACACTGCTTATGCTTATCTTAAATATTTGTCCTATTTTGATCCCTTAGAACAAGCCTGGACAGAAGAAAAAAGTTTGGAGGGAATCAGAGCATGAGAAAACTAACACTGTCGAGAAAAGTAGCACTGTTCAAACATCTGATCCAGCTGGGAGTGAAGAAAACCACTTTGCAAACGAACAACATGATGATCTTTCGCACGATGAAGAGGTACAATCTTTAACCTCGGAAATTTTACTCTAATTGCATATATGTCACATCAAGTATAATATTATTCTTAATTTCTCTTGTATCTTTAGGATGTGGATCATTCATCGAAGGAGAAAAATGGGGCCCATTTACCTAAAGACAAAAACGGGCATAAAGGTCGAGGCAGAGGACGTGGAAGGAGACAACAGAAGTATCACGGCTCAAATGGATACGGTAGCATCTCAAACTTCACTCGTAACACATATGCAAGTCCTTGAATACTGATTTGATTTGAAATGCAGGGCACGGAACACAATCTTCGAGTCATGGTATTGAACCATCAAAGCCACCACCAGGGCCCAGAATGCCGGACGGAACCAGAGGGTTTACCATGGGCCGGGGGCGGCCCGTGGCAACTGATTGAAAACAATGGGTCTTGATTGGAAGTAGAAAATACATTTGTTAATGCTGTCTGGAAAACTCTTGCAACCTTAACATTTGTGGGATTGTGGAATCTGTATCTCTGGTCTCTATCTCTTGAATGTTGTGTAATTTGTAAAATAGTGAAAGGTGTGAGATTGTTCGAAAAGTAGAAAAAAGAAAAAAGAAAAGATCTTGTGCTCATGTGGGCCTCCGAAAGCCCGAAATGATTTTATGTGGTCTTAAAATAGATGTTGGATAACAAAGCTCGCTAAATAGACATGGATATTTCCACATTGTTTTCACTTCTTTCCATTTAATATATAGATTTAAAATTCTCTTTACTTCAATTCTTCCTTTCAATAGTTAACGTAGGAATTTAAACACGAAATTTATAGGAAGGTAAAATTAGTATAGTATCAAGGATAAATTACACAATTCGGAGGTGGAGTTTTTGATATTAATACACCAAAATTTATATACTCTAATGTGTTGATATTTCTAAAAATATCATTTTACTGTGTTTGACATTCGTATTTGATATCGTGTTCGATATTTTTTACGTGAGAAATTTACAAAAATATGATATTTTACTGTGTCAGGTACTCGTATTTGATGTCGTTTTCGATATTTTTTACATGAAAAATTTATAAAAATATTTATATCGTGTCCGTGTTATCGTGTTAATATCTACGCAATATAGTTTATATGTGACTAAATTTATTTTGAAGTATTATTAAATCTCAATTTCTATGAATGTGAAAGAATATAAAATCTGTTGGGAAAGCTATAAGCCGCATTGAAGAGCCAGTTAACTACCACCTGATGAACTCCTCTTCTCATTCGCCACGCGCTCAACTCACGCGTGCTCTTCTTTTACAAGGAAAAGCCTTCGTAGATTTCGAAGTCTCTCTAATTCATTTCTGCACCAATTCTCGCACTTGAATGTCTCCGCCGTCAGGAAAATATGTTTTGGGCTACTGGCGTTGTGAATAGATTCATGTAATCATCGTCACAGTCATGCAATCTCATGCTTTATGCGCCACAAATGGTAGAAATCTCAGCCGTTTAGATACTGGGTTTATTGCTCTCTCCCGTTCGAGGATACCAACATCGCGGTTCTTGTTCGATTCGTTGAATCTCAATCGATGTTCTCATTCTGATCGCGAGGTGATTCTCTGTTCTGTTGATGTTATGCCTGTCATTTTCGAGAAAGAGAAAAAACCGCTAATAAATTTTTCCTGTTTTTTTGATTGGGATAGTTACTTGAATCACGGGTTCGAAGACATGGGTTTCGCGTGCGGCGTGGAGAGCTTCAAATTTGTGCCGTGGATGATGTATGAATTGGGGTTATCTTATTAATTCAGTCCCTTTTCTATCTTTAGCCTTTCCACTTTCTGCTCATTGCGTATGATGTTGTTTAGGCATGTATTTTTGATAATTTTGGCATTTTTGCTTACTTGTACTATCCATCCTGAACTGATTGAGGGGCTTCAAATTTATCAAGAAAAGGGGGTAAAGTTTAGTTTTGTTAGTCCAAGCGGATGAGCTGTTAACTATTCTTCGCATATTGTTAGAATTAATTGTTTAGCTTGTCTGATGATTTGTTAATGTGCTTTATTTCATGTCCAGGATTTTGGGTTTGATGACTGGGGAGACAGTAGTGCACCTTTCGCATACGGATATTCATCTAGTGATGGTGAAGACAGTGATGGAGAAATTATATTGCAACCAATAACTGATGTTGATTTACCTTCCTCAAAAGAGCAATATCTTCCATCTGATGACTCCATAACTGTAACTGCACATAGGCTTGCCACTCTTAGTAGGGCAAGCAAGAAAAGAAAGTAAACTCATTTGGCAAAATCGACTTTGATCTGGACCCCTCATCCTCATATGATCAGGGACAGAGCCAAATTAACCTTTTCTACACTTTTTTTCGGGGATATATAATTTTTTTGATGAATTAAAAAAACGGAGTTTGGCTCTGTTCTTGAATGAATTCGGAAAGTATCATATGTATATTAATCAGATCTTTCTATAACTCTCCTATTGCAGGACTATACATGGAGTTCTAAACAATATTGGACTTGTTTTGTTCTCAACTTCCCTTCTTTTACTTGTGGATCAATGTGCATGGAGAATTGTGAGATTACCTCTTGCACCATTCCACTTGATGAAGCCTTTTCTGATATCTGTAGTTTCAGTTTCTTGCGTCGGCTATATTTGTGTACCGTTATTCCGAATGTTGAAGCTTAGGTCCACAATTAAGAGGGAGGGGCCCACTCGACACCATTCCAAGAAAGGAACTCCTACAATGGGTGGATTGTACTTTATACCAATTGGTGTACTTGTTGCAGAAGTTGGTCTGTGTTTTTCTTCCATTGAAGTTTCTGCAGCTGCTGTAGCAACTACTGCATTTGCTGCAATTGGTCTATTGGATGATTACTTGAGCATCAACGATAACAAAAATGGTCTACATCCTTGGATAAGAGTTTTCTTGGAGGTGGGCCCTTTTGTAATTTTGATTCCTATTGTTAATCAAAGTTGTCTTTTAAGTGAGGGGGGAGAGTACCCCCACCAGCCTCGGATTATCTCATTGGCTATTGTTCTAATTTCAAGTTTTCTTGTTTGCTCAGGTAGCTGTCGGGATGTGCTTCTCCTATTGGGTATACACAACGAACATATCAACACCCTACAGCATGTATATCTTCTAGTAACTAATTTGATCAACCTTTTTTTAAGGTTAACTCACACATCTGATCAATTTTCCAACTTCAAAAGTAATTTGTTTCACCTATGCTTTCCAAAGTGAGCTGAAGTTTGTATAATTGGATGTTTTGCTAAATTGTATTCCATTTTCAAAATAAACACGGATTCACTTGTTTCCATTATAGTAAAATGATAATTTTTTAAATTTCATAATGTTATTTACTTTTTCACTCATTTCTATATACTTCATGTCAGGAAAACGGTGGTTCCTTTACCTGCTCCATTCGGCCTTGTTTGCCTTGGAAAACTTTACCCAGTCTTGTCTTCGTTCTGCTTTGTTTCCATGGCAAATGGCATTAATCTAACTGATGGGCTTGATGGATTGGCTGCTGGAACTGCTGCTTTGGCATTTATTGGAATGTCAATTGTGGTTCTTCCAATATGCTCCGGTATTAACATAATAATCTTTTGTCTTAACCTAAACTAAAACTATATTTACACATAATTACTGACTTCTAGTTTGTGGATGAACATCAGACCTATCTATATTTGGAGCGTCAATGGCTGGAGCATGTGTTGGTTTTCTTTTCCAAAACCGGTACAAAGCTTCTATATTTATGGGTGACACAGGGGCTTTGGCTTTAGGCGGGGCCCTTGCTGCAATGGCTTCTTGTACCGGAATGTTCTTCCCTTTGTTTGTTTCTTCAGGAATATTTGTCTTGGAAACACTCTCAGTTATCATCCAGGTATAGAAATGGTGATACGGGTTCTAATTATACCAACTTCCCTTGAGGTTTGAGAAATACAAAACCTCCCATTTTTATATGAATATTTGGACACTAACTAATCAATATTTGAATAAATTTACGACTTCAGAAGCATGTATTAAGCCAAACCTTATGTATGCCAGGGGAAGTTTTCGTAATATCTCAAACTTGAAGGGGAGTTTGTGTAATTAGGCTAATTATCTCTTTCCTTTACAATTATAATGGAAGATTTGCCTTTTCAACAATATGCGGAACTGCAAATGTTAAGTGTTTGTATTTCTCGTCTTTCAGGTGTCATACTTCAAGGCAACCAAATATTTGAGGCGAAGAGGCTACAGATTCTTTCGAATGGCACCGTTCCATCACCACCTGGAGTTGTGTGGAGTTAAAGAGCCAACAATTGTGGCTGCTGCTTATTTCGTAACATGTCTGTTGATCTTGTGTGCGGCGTATGTTGGTCTTACTTCAGCCTGACATATACTCCTGTCGATATGCCATTTTCTTTTCCTTTCCTTTCTCTCTACGCCAATTTCTTTTATTTTTTTCTTCTTTCTTTCTCGAGGAGGGTTTTGGACTTTGGTGGTGTGTGAACAAATTTTTGGGTAGAGTGAAGAACTCGTGTATAGGAAGAGGAAGAGGGACAATTTTGGGCTTCAGTTTTTTGGGGTTGGTGCTCTTCAAATTGTAGGTGGTAATTCAGTTGCCTTCCAAGTTTACATGTATTTGTTCATCCTTGTTCTTAAGGCAATGAATGTTGCTTGAATATCTTTCTTGGGAACATTATAGTTGGGTCCCAAAAGCCCAAATAAATTTGATCTTTTTTACATCTTCACAATCTTGTTTAATGTTACTTTATTTTCTTTTCCACTTCTGAAGACTCACAATTGTTTTACGGGCGATTTAGAATCTTATGTATCATATTCGTAGGGATGCAAACGAGCCGAGACGGCTCGTGAGCCTGGCAAGCAAGCTCGAGCCAAGCCCGAACTCAAGCCCCTTTTAGTTAGGTTCGTGGCTCGCGAGCCTATATATTTAATTAAAAATTAATATTTTTATTTTTATATATATAAATATTTTATTATTATATAATATTATATATATATTTATTGATTTTTATATAAAATTAATAAAAAATTAATATATTTATGATATATATGTATATATATTTAATAAATATATATTATTATATATAAAAATATATTAAAAAATTAATTTTTAATTAAAAATAATAAATTATTCATTTGGCTCGAACTAAAAAAAGGCCAAGGCTCGGCTCGTTTGCATCCCTACATATTCGTGTTTCATGTCCTGTTTTTGGAAAAAAAAATTAAAAGATCTTTTTCTTAATCCGAATAGCCTATTTATATACGTGATACGTATATGTGAATGAAACAGGAGATAGAAACACGAATATGAAACAGGAGATCCCAAATCATTTGTATGACCTGTATTTTGATTTTATATCATTCTTCTTATTATACTCTTTTGTTCCACGAATTGAATTCATGATACATGAATTGAGTTTATAATATACTTCACCACATTTACTTTAAAAAAATTGCTGCAACAGTGTGTTTTTCAAATGAGAAATTTAATAATTAAGGGAAATGATAAGATGAGGGCCGCTATTAAAGGTATTCTTGATGCTTTCTGTAGAGCCTTCGGCCTTAGTATCAACTTTGATAAGTCTAAAGTCTACTTTCCGGGCCGCTCTGAGCATAATACGTCGGTTTTAATTGCTAATAGCCTAATACATTGGAGATTGGTATCACGGCTGATTTGGGAAGGTACTTGGGCTTTCAAATTCACCATGGCAGATGCTCTAAGGCAGTTCTCACATCTTATCGATCGTGTTCAAAGTAAACTCTCCTCGTGGAAGGGTAATTCTCTTAGCCTTGCCGGTAGGGCAACGCTCATCAAATCAGTCATGAATGCAATGCCCGTCTATACTATGCAAGCCTCGTGGCTGCCTTCGAGCATTTGTGATGAACTTGATCGTATTAATCGAAAGTTCCTGTGGGGTTCTACTGACACTACTAGGGAGGTTCATTTAGTTGGGTGGGGGAAAATCATCAAGAAAAAAACTGAGGGTGGCTTGGGCATCCGAGAGGCAAGACATAACAATATAGCTCTCTTAGCCAAAACGGGCTGGAGAACCCTTATGGGAGAAAATAATCTTTGGACGGAGATTTTCCAAAAGAAGTATCTGCGAGGGCATAATATTCTTATACACAACCCTCAGCGTTATGCATCGAGACTGTGGAAGGGAGTGACTAGAAGCATTCAATGGGTTGAGAAAAACATTTGTTGGAAGATTAGCGATGGTGACTCAATAAATTTTTGGTTTGATAGATGGTTGGGCAAGAGAAAGCTATGTGGTGTTATTGATCATAGCATCCTCGGTAATGAGATCAATCTCACTATTGCGGACGTTCGGGACGAGTTTGGCGGTTGGGATCTCTCCAAAATTCAGACTCCAATTACTCCGCAGATTAGAAAAGATATCCTTAACTTTCCGCTCTCCTTGATCGGTCATGGTTCGGATAAACGTGTTTGGGGTGCCTCTGGGAGTGGGGTATTTTCTTGTAACTCTGCCTATTGGGCTAGCTTGGATTCTAATTTAGAGAACAATTCTGGGCACATCAACTCTTTAGTGGGATGGAAATGGATCTGGAAGAGCCAGCCTCCAAACAAGTTGAAGTTTTTTCTTGGGTTCTGCCAACATAAAAAATTACTCACTAATGCTTTGCGCCATGATAGAGGTATGGCGACTACTGATCTTTGTTCGCGGTGTGATGAGGAACGTGAGGATTTGTTTCACGTGATTTTCGGCTGCAAATGGGCACAAGGGTGTGGAAACGTGTAGTGCCTGAGATTGAGCTTCAGGCCATGACTTCCGTTGAACCTGGGGAATGGATTAAGGTTTGTGCCACATCCCACCTGTAGCGCCCGGAACGGTGGGCCACCACATCCCCCGCACCTAAACCCGAACCCACATATGAAATGGATTTCCATACATGAGCCCAAGTCTAAGCTAACGGGAACCTACACTCACACGCTAGGCTAAGCGGGGCTAAAACTCGGACAGAGCGCGCAAAACAAACAAACAAGGATGCGGAAGCAATAACTTAAGGATCGAAAAGAGCTCTAAACTAACATTTACATCATATACAATGGCCTCACGACCCAAAAACAGGTCAAGTACATAAGATGAATGCCCAAAAGCAGGAATTATGAATGCAACTCGACCTAGACGCACAAGTACAAGACCACGACTCGCACTTCCCCGCCTAGCTCGAAATAACCTGCACTGAAGGTGGGAAAAGAGAGGGGTCAGTCAACAACTCGACTGAGTGAGGGGGCTAAACGCACACCCACACCTAAATATATATAAAGCTGAGCATATAACAAAGGTGATAGCCATGAATCGAGACTATGATTTTACATACCAAAACCTTTTCTAAAGATAACATATAATACAAGAGAAAACCTATCTCGATCCATGATCTATCGAACATAACATAACATAAACATAAGCCCGGCGAGAACGGACTATCCCAAACTCCTCCATACATAAACTGAAAGCGTAAATCATAAATCAATCCAACCCCAACAACATGGTGATCGGGAATCAAACCCTTTCCACCTACTTTAGCTAACCCACAATGTACTCGGAGTATCACGCCTCATCAACCTCCAAGAATCGCGCGTAACACTACGAATGGGAATCATGCAAAGGCTTAACCCGATGGCCCTTACCGTCCCGGGCGTCCTTACCCACAATTCCCGGGCCCAAAATACCTTACCAAATACCAATTCCCATCTTTCAAGGCATACTCGCTCAAACATAACCTAAACAAATTCAAGATCATAGCTTACATATGCTCATATTTATACCATTTTCATAAATGTAAAACTTATTCACAAGATCATAACATAGCTTAAGCACTCGTATTTAATATATATATATTCGCATACGGGGTGAGAAAACAACACATATTCGGCCATAGGTCATTTAACTAGTATAAAAGATTCTAACCTCACCTTATAACAAAAGAAGGGTGAACAAAGGCAAAACGAACAAAGAGACACCTAAACTTCGGGCTCGGCAACGTCCGGAAGGGGCTCTGTAACAAAAGAACATAAAACCCGAGACTTAGACTCAAATATGAACCAATTAGACTCTCGGCAATGCTCATGCATGAAATGGATGATATTTAAGTGCATATTCATATCACTTTAAGCATATAAATTCATAACTTGGAACCTTATATCAAATCGAACCACAAATAATTCAAATTAATCATAATAGTTCAAACAAGGCATAAAAATTCAAGTTCATACATGAATAAAGTACACGGCAAAAACCAAACATGAAAGTAGTAACTTAACACTCAAAAAAACATATAAAAGTATTTCGGAAGCAAAGGAATCGAACCACAAAAGTTGAAAAATCACATTTTACACACTAGCCTACGAAATGCCCGTTTCGTGATCTTAAGGAACGGTCAAACGCCCGTGTCATACCCTACTGTGACGATTTTGACTTCCCAAACGGGCATTTGCAAAATACACTAAGGCACCAAACGCCCGTTTGGATCGCGTCTGGAGCGAAAAACTGGCGAGAAACAGGGGTTCGAACCAAATTCCAAAATACCAACATATTCTCCAACAAATGCAACAAGGACAACACATCACATGCTAAATACACCAATATATGCATATATAACCATGAATCATGCAACAAAGTTCCAAAATTTACAAATCCAATTCATGAAGATCCAAGCATAATAAATGCATCAAGCCATAAATGAAATCTCCAACCCAAAACCAAGAATTAAATGTACAAGAAGATCGTATTAAACTCATAATTGAAGTCACAACTCATGCTAAACAAACCAAGAATCAAATGTTACAAATTTGGCATGAACCCTTACTATTCATACAAATCTCCAAACTCAACAAAATCACAATCCCAAAAGAAAACAATCGGTAGGAAGATGGAGGATGTCAAGGAGAGTTCGGAACTTACTTCGGATCGGAAATTGATCAAGAAATGGAGAAGAAATGATGATTCAAAGTTGAACAAAGCTTGGAGCAAAGTTGAGAGCCCTTCCCCCCTATCTCTTGATGTAATAACGTAATGAGGGGGGGGGAAAAAAGGGTTCAAGGCTTTATATCTTGGACCGGTTCGGTTTAAGGGGTTCGGTTCGGTTCAAGGTTTCCCGGTTCAATTGGTTTGGTTCAAAAGGTGTTGGGTTCAAATCCAAAATTATCATAAATTCTAATATAATCAAAATTCGCATAAGTTCAAATAGATTCAAATAAGACAAGTAAGAAAATTATAAGAAATAAAACGACAGTTAAATCATATATTACAAAATTAATGAATTTAAATCGCGCACGTATATTATACATGTACTGTTGAACAGTCGGAGTGTCACACCACCACAATAATCTGTTGAATAAGGATTGGCCGTGGATTGTTATTTTTGCTACTTCAACGTGGATGATTTGGAAGGCAAGAAACCTGTGGGTTTTCAAGAACGAGAGGGAACCTTTCCACATTACTGTCCACAAGATCTCCAGGTTCATTACGGATGTTCTTTTGGCCTTTCCGACGAAATCGAAGGTGACGAAGTGTGTAGCACCCCAAGCGGTGGGGCACCACACCCCCGCACTATGACCCGACATGTGGCACGAAATGGAAAGTCCGCACACGTACCAAGTCACAGCGAACGGGTGACAAACGAAAAATCCAACCTAAGCTAGGCGGTTCCTAAACCCTGTACAAGCCAAATATGCAAAAACCCGAATGCGGAAGCGATGTAAAATACGAACTAACAAAAACTTTAATCAACAAACATAAATAAACGGGTTCAACTAATTCCACGAACCTGTCCTAACCTGTCCCGAATTCAAACATACAACAAAGACGGGTTCAACTAATCCAAGCCCTGTCCTAACCTGTCCCGAAAATTCATATAATCATCAAAGCATAAGTATCATCTTGTACAGAACATACTATATACATAATTTCATAAATAAATCAGAACAAAATACTTAACAAAATCAAACGGACCGACAAAGACTCGACAGACCAGACTCAAAGCCGCCTAGCTCAAACTCCAACAACTTGAACCTGCAACTAAAACATAGGTGGGGCGAGGGTCAGTCCACTGACTGAGCGAGGGGGCTGAACTCACACACACTATACATAATAAGGAGCAGAGCACGTATCAAAAGAAAGATTATGAACCGGGAATAGGGTTTTACATACCAAAACCATTTTCAAATCAAACTTACACAATTTTCAAACCAAACTTATACATATCTTATCTTATCTCCTCTTATTCAAAACTTAACCAACTGAGCATACTCATACCAAATTTTATACTTAATCAAATCATATCAGACTGAACAAACTCGTAACATATCGAAAGAGAAAGCTCCTATCCCGTTTCATAATCAACATAACATATCATATTCATATACCCGGCGAGTACGGGTCTCCAACCTTACTTCCAAATCATATTATCAAAACAGAAAACATAACATAACATAACATCCTCAACTCCGGGTGATGGAAGGGGTGTATACGCCCCTAACCATCCATATCATATACATACCTCGAGGGGTAATGATCCCCTATGAGTCCTCGGCAGGTTTTACGCCACCGACTCAAGAATATCTTGCCTCCCCTATCTCCCTGAGTCGCACGAGATACCTCAAATGGAGACTATGCACAGGCTTAACCCGATGGCCCAATACCGTCCCGGGGTTCCTTACCCACAGTCTCCGGGGCCCAACATATCAGATATAACATAACAGATCATAACTCGCTACATATCATACTTATAAAATCATAATTGTAACGTACGTACCTTATCGGAGCATACCATACCTTGCAACTTAGCATATGCTATAAACGTACCTCTCCGTGTCATCCTAATCCGCAGCTGGTATGAAGACACACTGTTTGGAGCATAGACTCGTTGCAAAACATTTCAAGCTTACATATGCTTGTACATATACAGTTCGAAAAACCTTTAACCGTATGACAAAATCATAAACGTATCGTATAAACACATATCTATTATATAAATATAATAGAATAATCGCATGCAGGCTTGAAAACGAGCACATAAGGTTGTAGGTCGCTTTAACTAAACAGAAATCCTAAAACCTCACCTTTCACCGACGAAACGGAAAACCTGAGCCAAGAAGTCCCACTGGAACCCAAACAGCTGACAGACACTCCCTGGAAAACCCCTGAACAACTGAACACACACAGAACACAAGACTCAGACTCCAAACACAACCACAAAGACGCACGGCCATGCTCACGAATACAACTGATGCAACATATAATCAATATCTATTCAATCAAGTCATTCAGAGCATATTATAATTCATATTCCATATCAAAACATGCATAACTTATAAAATTCATAACATTAATTACATAGAATCAATTAGGACATTAAGAATTCTATTCATATCAAGTACCAATTCTCGAAAGGATAAATGCAATTTACATAACAATTTATTCACAATTAATACATTGACAATTTTCCCGATATTCTAATAATTAGCATACTTAAGAAATTCACTCAAATTAAAATATAAATTAGCCTAGCATAATTCATTTCTTATGTTTTATAAAATTTCATAATCAATTTAGTTTCCAAAATTACACTAACACCCCCTCAAACAATAATTATTCTCAAATAGATGGGCGTAAAACGAGACTAATAAATTCAATAAATCACGAATCAAACATTCATACATCATAGCATACTTCCACATATCATACAACTCATAATTTCAATTTATAGCACATACAGGATCGAATTGCACAATTAAAATCAATTAACGAATAAAATACAATAACTTCAAAAATTCATATCAAATCAACCGAACATCCGATTGACGAACGGGAAGTGGCGTTGGACTCACCACAACGAAACGGACCTACTGTCCGAAAGTCGTCGGAATGCCGTCACCGTGGCCGGCCGAATAGCCACCGGCCGCCACCGGAACACCGCCTCTGGTGGTCGGAAAAATCCCCGGAAGGATAGAAACTTGCGCCTCGGTCTGCTTGACAAAAGCCCTCAACCAATTTCAAAAAATACCAAACACACCGGACTTCGTTGACGAAAAACCGAACTAAGTCCCTAATACGAAAATCGAAATTAAATGCAAACCGTAAAACGAAAATGAAATCCAAGCATACCGTTGGAAAGCTTGTAACGAGCCCTTCAAAAGCCCCTAGCCAAATCACTGGAAAAACCGCCGGAAAAAGCCCGCCGGTTTACAACCGGTCCGCCACCGGTTCACCACCGGTTCGCCGTCAGAGACCGGTTCTTGAGTCGGGGCCAACACTACCAGCTACGTCGCAACAATCCAAGCAACTTTCGTGAAGGAGCAACCACCAAAAACCCACCGGAAAAGCTTCAAACCGTCGCCCAAAAACCCGCCGCCGCGCCACTCGCCGATTCAGCCATCTCCGGCCACCGTTTGCTGAAATTGACCCCGGAATCGGACTCAGGAGGCCAAAATACGTCAGAAACCACCAACCGCCGATCGCGAATCTCGCCGGAACGCGGCTGAGCGAGGTGCTACAGTGCACGCGCCACCGTCGCCGGTCTTCAGTCGGCGCGTGTGCCGCCGTCCGGCCACCGCTGGCCACGCCGTTTGAACTGGAGTTGCGCCGGGACCTCCTCTAACAAATGGGGTGGCGTGTGTCGTCGGAATGTCGCCGGAAGCCACCGCGAATGGGCGGCGAAGTGGCGGCTCTAAGCCGCGCCGCTTGCAGCTCGCCGTAGCGCCACCACCGCTGATTTTTAGTCTCCGATTCTTGTACCATCGTGACGGGCTCGTCGAGCTGATGAATTTTCACTACTCAAACGTCGAATTCCGTCGAGAAACGAGCGAGAACGGACATGTGCGTGTAAATACACCTTGACTGCATGAATAGTAATTGATCGCTGGAGGAAGACGCTGGAGGCTGAGATCTGATCTTTGGCACGAATTACGAGGATTCGGGGTATTATATCTCGGGTACTCGTACTCAAAAACGATCGAACATACGAGCTAACGAAGTCAGAATGGGGCAAACTTAGAGTCTACGGACTCGTTTCGCCGCCCCGGACATGAGGAAGGGGTCAAAGAGGTCGAACTCTCGACCGAACGAGAAATGACCGAAAAACCCCTTAAAAGAGAAAATTACAAAGGGGCCCTTAAACTCTAAAAGAGTTCAAAATAGGGTCACGAAAAATATAAAATCACACAATTAAACACATTAAAAGGTTAAAACGTGGCGTACCTTACACGTCGGACGAGCGGGGTGTCACAAAGTGTCACAGGTTTGGGGTGGCATGGTCGAAGCCACCTCCGACCTGGTGGGAACTTAACACAGACGGAAGTGTCCTTACACATAAACTTTCTGCCGCTGGGGGTGGGGTCCTTCGTGACTGCCAGGGTCGCTGGATTTTTGGTTTTTCTATGAACTTAGGCAACCAGCCTATCGTTACCGCCAAACTTCTTGCCCTGCGTGAAGGCTTACGTCTTGCTTGGGATAGAAGAATTTTGAATTTGATCGTTGAAGTCGACTCCAAAGTTGTGATCCACATGATCAATAATGCGGTTACATCTTGTCATCCTCTTGGCTTTCTAATTGAGGACTGCAGGTTTCTTATCCGTAGACCTTGGAATTGTATCCTCAAGCACATTGTTAGGGAAGGGAACATGGTGGCTGACTACTTAGCTAAGTTGGGACATGAATGTCGGGACCGCTGCTGGATGTGGCATGAACCGCCTGAGGGAATGGGCAATCTGATGTAGTGTGTTTTTGTTTGTTTTTCTGTTTCTGGCTTTCTGACAAAAAAATAATAATAATAAGATGAGGGCAACAAAGTAAAAAAATAATAGATCCGGGGTGCTTTTACTATTTCCAAAAAGTTCGGCCCGCGAACTCTTAAACCCTACTTTCTTTCTGTGTTCTTTATTGGTCTCCACAGCGTACTTCCTTTCCCCTCTTTTCACAGCGCTAGGGCTCATATTCTCATTAATCGCAACAGAGTTCGTCGCTTCTGAATTGCGTGGAACAATGGTAAGTAATCGGCGATCCTTATGCTTTTTAATGCTAATCGTGTGTAACTCTATACGCAATCAATTGATTAGTTCGAGTGACGTTTCTGAATTTCTGCGCTGGGGAATTTGAAGGATTTTTACTTCATGGAGAAACTATTTTTGCCCTGTTAGTTCATTCGATGGGATTTGTGAATTTTGTGTTATTAGGAAATTGAGACCCTTGATGATGATTTTATTTTTTGGCGGGGTGTATGTTAATGTAGCTATTGAACGTTAACTGAGCGAGTTGCGCGATCTGAAGGACAGTTATGATTTGTTAATTTTGACTGTTTTCCGTATTCATTTTGATGTTGGTATATTGCTGCAGTCGAAGAGAAGGACGAGAGAGC
The DNA here is from genome assembly GCA_037501455.1 of Lantana camara. Classification (NCBI taxonomy): domain Eukaryota; kingdom Viridiplantae; phylum Streptophyta; class Magnoliopsida; order Lamiales; family Verbenaceae; genus Lantana; species Lantana camara. The sequence continues at coordinate 2,822,115 of CM074856.1, read as the reverse complement.
CAAAGGAAGATAATGTGACACTTGGACCTTCAGTGAGGGATGGGGAGAGTGTATTTGGTGTTGCTCACATTTTTGCATCGTTTAACGATACCTTCATTGTATGTATGGTTGATCAATTTGCATTTTGCAATTTGAATTGCTGTAAATAAGATTTGTCTTACTGCCAATTTTCCTTTGAACAGCATGTGACGGATTTGTCTGGCAGAGAAACTATGGTCCGAATTACTGGTAAGACCAATGATCACTAAATCAATCTTTTTTGTTTAAAGGGCATAATCTGCCTGCTGATATATGGACTTTGAGAGCATGATCCAGGAGATATATTGAAGAATTACCTGTCCAAGTTATAATCTTTGAAAATGAAATAAGGATTAGTGTCTCACCTACTTAATTGCTACAGGTGGCATGAAAGTGAAGGCCGACCGGGATGAATCTTCACCCTATGCAGCTATGCTCGCAGCACAGGATATCTCCCAGAGATGCAAGGTTGTGATACTTATATAAATCTTGTGCTGGGTATGATGAGTGAACTTATTCTTTCACTAATATTTTGTCATCTTTTTTGATTATTAATAGGAGCTGGGTATTAATGCCCTCCATATTAAGCTACGAGCTACAGGTGGAAACAAAACGAAGACTCCTGGTCCTGGTGCTCAATCAGCCCTTCGAGCATTAGCTCGTTCAGGAATGAAAATCGGCCGCATTGGTACTTGCTTCACCTTTACATCTTAATCAACCACTACTTTGAATGACTTTTTTTTTAGGGCACAATATAATGCAGAAGACTCAGATTCTCAATTTAGTTCTTTACTATTTCTACTTTTGATCAATTATGCTAATACTTTTCTACGTTTCTCAGAGGATGTGACTCCAATTCCGACCGATAGTACTCGTAGAAAGGGTGGACGCAGAGGAAGGAGATTGTAAGCCAGGCTGCTGTTTCTATTTTTCAAAACCTTGTAGTTTTGCTACTAGCAGAAGTAGTGACCTATGAAGTTTGTTTAAGTTACTTAATATCGTCCTTTTTGGAGACGTTCAATTTGAATGTCAATCTGACACCCAATTACTCTCCTATTTGGTTTCTCAATGCATTATCCTGTTATGACTCTTATTCTATTGTGAGGTTACCCTCTCACTTTTTGTTCATAATCTCTGTCTAAGTTTACGAATGTTTGCAAACTCTTAAAATGAGCACTTCTGAACTTCTGCTTTTTAAAAAACTTTTGAGTGTAATATGACATTTTACGTTGATAGTTATTAATGAAAAGATGATGAGATTGGTTATATATGAATGAAATAGACTAATTGAAGATGTAAGTTTCATGAACTAAAATTTGAAGCAAAAATCAGCCAAGAAATGGACTACCGCCATAACTTACAACTAACTATTTGCAATCGGCTTAACATTTTAAAATTAGCAAAAGCATGCAAGAACAGAATCGCACAGACCCTCAAGTTTCCTCTTAACACATTCTTGAAAGTCATAATAGAAGTATCAAAAAATAGGAAAAGAGAACTGCATCGGTTTCAAGCATTAGCCCTTTCTTATTGTTCAGAAGCATTAGCTCTTGCTTTCTCCGCAACAATTCTAAGCAGCTCTTCCCTGGACATTCTGGGAACCTCGTCGTCTTCTAAATACCCGGGCACGGTCTTAAGAATGGTCCGAATAAGTTTTTGTTCCACATAATCAGGAGGACGCTCAGCCTTAAGTTTCTTTATCCTTTTCCTTTCCTTAAAGTACTCGTCTAACTCGGCGAGAACAGGTCGCAGACGGAAACTCGCTCTTCGTGTGAAGATGAAAATTATAATGTCTTTTGTCCATGCAGTAACCTTCTCGGGGTCCAGGATGTACAGATACTGAAAACCAACCAAATCAAAGAAACAAAAAGGATATCCTTTGTCAAGTCTATTAATAATGTAGAAATTGCAAAGAATTCTGCAGGGGAGATGAAGCATACCACATAGAGCAAGCCCAAAATTGTCATAGTCAATTGAAAAAACTCATCTAATACTCCTCTAAGCCCTTCATCTTCAGGTCCAACATAACCGCCGCCGCCGCCGCCTCCACCACCGCCTGGACGTTTCCCATCACTACCTCCATCACCATCATCAAAGTCGTCCATGTCAACAAAGTATTCTTTATTCTCCATCTGCTGCTTTAACAAATCCTCAACTGACGAATTCTTTCTAAAATTTCCAGCTGCTTTTTCAAGAGCCTTCCATGGAGATGACTGGTAATATCAACGAATAAAACACAATACTGAGAAAATATTTCCCTCATATATCTGAATAAAATCCAAGAATTAAACTTAGCACTAACGCTGTAGTTGATGCCAAAACTAAAACGATATGGTGATTTAGAAACAAAACCAGTTCACAAACAGCAAGAACTGAAAATATGACATCTTATGAGCTACAATTCCATGCAAGAGCAGGTATGATAACATTTAAAACAGCTTAATACTTTTAGCTGGAGATCAAATCAATCTTCAGTAGACGAAGCAAGATTTACCTTCCATCAAACACCACTAAAATGTCAAGTAACAAATCAAGAATTTATCAGCCAATTGTCACAACTTCACATAAACTGTCTTCAACAAGAGACTAGACTAATCGTTGTCCTCCTAACAAGTATGCAATAAAAAGAACCGCAGCTACCATTTCTGAATTAATTAACACATCATGAGATTCAAAGCTTTATTTCCAACGATTAAACTACGAATTCAAAAGAAAAGATTTTTACGACCAGGTTAAAAGAGTTCTCAATGTTACATGGACAAATATTTCATACAATGAATTCTGAACCGTTTACCTCATTTCCATCCTCGGATTTTCCTTTACCAAACACACAAACAACCGCAGTCGGCTGGTGCCTAGGTTTAGCATAGGTCAATTTTTTCAGAGGGATTTTCGGAAGCCTTGGTCCAAGGTAACTTGATGTGCATGTATATGTGTTATTAAATCGAAGAGCCTGCACTCGGAATAGAGAAGGCGAGACAGCAAGCTGGGAGGCACTGAAACTAACACCGCAACTCATCTCAACAAGTGTACGCCTTACTTCATGTCTCCTAGCAGTTTTCGAAAACTAAAACTGCAAAATTGAGAAACTTCTTAAGAGTTCATCTGCACCGTAGTTAGATATTACAAGTGAGCATTCTTCTTTTTTCAGTTGTGATGCACATGCACTACAGCATCTTAACAAAGATCAGATTTTTTCACGGTATGCAGCAAATTTCAAGCAAAATATGGGTTCAAATGCCTGTTATATCAATCAACTGGTTCAAGAGCTTTCACAGAAACAGAACTGCCGTGTAATCAAACTATCAAAAATTCACAATTTTCTACTATCTCTTCCGTTCAATTGCAGAATGAAAGGTCCCAAGAATTCAAACCTAGGCAAACATTGAACAGAGCTATTTACTCCAACCCCGTCATATTCCTCACCCTCTTCTCAGCTGTTCTCCGGAAATCGGAAGAACGTATACCAAAAATAGCCCTATTTTCCAACTCTACAGTCCTCGAAATCAATGGATGAAGAAACAGACATCGTAATACGCAAGAACTTGCCCAATAAATCAAGAAAACCAAAAGAATACCGAAAACAAACTAAATCACCAGCAGAACAAACAAGAATCGAAACAAACAAGGGTTGTATATGCAAAATAAAAGCAACGAATACATACATTTATGCGGCGGAGCTCGAACTCTACCTTCGCCGGAGCTGGGAGTGAAGTTGGGGATAACTGCGAAAGTAGGGGTTTGGGCAATTCTGTTTTTATCTAGAGAGGAGAAACCAACAGACTATATAGGACTGTCCATTTAAATAATAATAATAAAATTAATTAATATTTGGGAACGTGAATAAAAATTAATAATAAACCCTAAATATATATATGGATAAATGATTAAATTCTGCTAATACTAAGCTGAGTCGTAAAAATCCCAAGCAACAAAGAAACGAGGCTACTGAAGAGTTTGAGTTTGGCCATGGCGGCTGAGGAAGATGGGAACCTCTCAGTCCCTTCTCGTCTTCATATGGTTTCTGCTTTCCTCGCCATGGAACCATCCGACGTCGTAATCTCCTTCGCTAGGTCATCATCCCTCGAGATCCCACAACTTTTTCTCTCTTCTCTCTTCCTTTCTTTTCCCCAATAATACTTGCTGGGTCAATTTAATCAAGTTTTTCAGATTGCAAATTTTTTGACTTTAGGGAGTGTGGTGGAGGCTCAGTTACTGAGAGTGTACAGAGTTGCATTTGGCACTCCTGCATTTCCAAAGCTGTAATCTTTTCACCTTTTTTAGTTTTTCTTTTTTTTTTAGAAAAAAGACTCAATTTTTATTGAGGGAAACAAACATGGGTTTTTGTTTTTGTTTTTTTTCCAGGATTTGAAGTGGCAGGGGCAGTATTTGAGAAGATTTCTCAAGAAATTGATTTTTGAAATAGAATCCAGTGGCGGGGTCGTTTTGGATGAGTTGTATGAACAGTATGCCTCTTACATGGTTTCTTTACAGGTAGTTCTGTTCTTCTGCATACTAATATGGCTGCCCATTTTGTTTTCTTTGAATTCATCTTATGATTTGTGTGTTAGGATGATGATGCTGATAAGGGGAATTCAAGAATCTTGAAAAGAATCTCGTTTCTTTTCCCTGATGGTAAACTTGTTCTTTTGTTCATGTTGATGTTTATGAGCTTTGTTGTGGAGTTTTCCACTATTTTGATTCAAGAATAGATTTTTATAGGAAACTGGAGGTTCAGCTTCAGTGTTCTGTCAACATGCTTGAAGGAGATACTGGGTAATGTAAACTTTCAAGTATCAAGATTCTTGATTGAAGCTTTATTTAGCTGCATTAGAGGGTTGTTGCAAAGGCTTACATAGTTTATCTTGCACTTGCTCATAATTGCTTTTATTGGATTGTGTAAATGTTGTAGGTGCTCTATTTGGCCGTCGAGTCTTTTCCTGTCCGAATTTATACTTTCTTATCCAGAGGTTTTTGCAAATAAATGTTGCTTTGAGGTGAGAATGCATTTCAGAAATGGTATGCTATTTCGTCTCACAATTCTCCTCCCATTTGCTAATCTTGTCTATTATAGAAATTCTATACCTATTCTGTTTCTTAAACAGAGTATGAAATTGGTGATTCTTGTTGAATTAGTGGAATCATGATTTCGATATGTCAACAGGTTGGTTCGGGGGTCGGACTGGTTGGTGTTTGTCTATCCTATGTGAAAGCATCTAAGGTATTCTTTTTAGTAGTGTGGTATCAGATAAAGTTTTCATTGGCAATAATATCAGATAAAACTTTCAGTTATTGATAAACATCATGATATACTATTTATCTTTGATTACAGTGCATGCTTTTGGGATTTATAATGAAAATATGAAGACTAACTTGATGACATGGTGCAGGTGATACTAACTGATGGAGATTTATCCACTTTAGCAAACATGAAGGTTAACTTAGAATTGAACAACCTTAGGACCTCAGATAATGGCAACCTTGTACATCAAAAAACGGTTAGTCAGAGCAATTTCTAATTATTTCTTTGGATAATTACTTCGACGTACCTAAAGTTTTGCCTAATCATACAAAATCTCCTTGACGTTTGAGAAATACAAAATCTTCCCCTGGCTTACCTTAAATTTCTCCCTAACTTGTGGTATTGAAATCATTCAAATAAAAGGGGCAAAATAGGGTATCCATACAAAGTCATAGGGGATATCATCAACTTTTATCGATGGATGCACACACAGAGTCTTTGATAGGGAAAGTATTTGTAATTTTTCAAATCTTAGGGGAAGTTTGTGTAATTATGGCAAATCTGACCGTATGCTAGTGTAATTATCCCTAATTTTATCCTTAGCACCTGATTATTCCTTCTTATTACACTAGTTGGCTGACCATATACTGATTATACACAATAGGTGCATTGCCTTTATTTGCCGTGGGAAACTGCATCAGAGGATGATCTCCGTAGCTTCGCCCCCGACATAATGTAAGCACAATACTTAAACCCAAACGTACCATCACTGTCTTTAAACCCTTCCGCCTTCATTTTGATGTTCGCCCGATTTTATTTTGTCAACAGTTTAGGTGCTGATGTTATTTACGATCCATCATGCCTCCCACATCTCGTCCGAGTACTGGCCGTTCTTTTGAAGCGTGAAAATAGCTCAGTTGCCCAAGGGAAAGAAGAAACAAGTAACGGTTCTGGTCGTGTTGCATATATTGCTTCTGTGATTCGTAATGTGGAGACGTTCAACTGTTTCCTCGAGCTGGCTAAAGAGGCAAATCTTACAGTAACAGATCTTACTGAGAAGGTTCGAGTGTTCAATTTTCTTCCTTATTTAAAATCGTGCCAGCGATTTAGCGTGCGGTTATTCAAGATTCATGTGTAACAGTGTAAGCAGTTGAAAATTCCTGCAGTATTATGCAGTTCTGCATTTGGCTGTTTTGTCATTTTAATTTGTATTGATTGAGAGCCTTATATGTAATTGATCCTATTTTTATTAGAAAGCAAATAGGAACACAATAAAATGAAAAGTAATTGTAAATTTTATTTACTAAAAACACTAGGGGTTGTCTATTGTGAGGTTGGCTTTGTACTGACCTTATATTAGGTAGGTTTGTACTGCTTTGTACTAATTTTATTTATTTAAAAATACATATTCTTAAACTACAAATCACGTTGAAACTCCTACTTTTTCTCTAACTATTAAATTACTCCTACTTTTTCTCTAACTATCAAATTGCTTAATTTATTTTAAAAATAAATATTTTTAAATCAAAAATTATGTTGAAACTCCTACTTTTCCTTTTACTACCAAGTTTAATTTAATATATTTATTTTTCAATGAATAATCATTATAATTCACCTACTTTATCTACTACAACTTATAAAAAAAAAATATCCTAAAATCAATAATCATTTTTCTCAATGTTTAAGCTCCTACTTTTTCTCCAACTAAGAAAATATTTTTTATTTTAAAATTCTATATATTTTAATATTAAAAATTAATTAAATTTGCGTATGCAAATCATGTTGTTTGTGAATTTATTATCATGTAATTAAATACTAAATTTCTAATGAATCGTATTTTTTTATAAATTTAAAATACAATTTTGTAGCTTTAGTAATTAAACAAATATAGATAATTATTAAGTTTAGTATAGAGTTAAATAAGATTGACTGGATTAAATTTATGAAATTAATCTTTATTTTTATTAATACAATCAATTTATTTACCAAAAAAAAAATTAAATTTTTATTAGATTTTACCATCGAATAAGTGTACATCGTATATGATAATTTATTTTAATTTTAAACTGATCAATATACATATAATCTTTTAATTGTCTCGATGAAAAAATACAGGATCATGTAAATTTAAAAAGTGAATCATATTAATTAATTCATTGTTATTATTTGAGAGATATAATGTTTCTAAATTAAATATTATTTAATAAATATTGTTTTGTTTTTAATCACAAGACAACCTTCGGTTCTGGCTGGCGAGACCTCAAGTTTTCGTTACACCTCTTTTGGGCTTTACAAGCCTAGGTAGGTTTGAAATTTGAAAAGAATCTTGAGTTATATAAATATTTAAAATATCTAATTGTGCAAGTGTACACTAAAATGTACGTGCAGCATTATAAGTATCGAATCAACAAGGAAGAAAAATCAAGTACCACTTCGTATTGCTCTCTAATCGATAGACCAGATAATAATTTAGTAAGACATTACACTATTAAGCACGAAAACAAAACTAAAGAGAAATTAAATACGAAACAAGAGAAAAATAATTTTGACTTCAATAAATAAGGATGACTTGGGGATGACTAATGTACAATACTCGAGTGATGATGTTTGATCAGATGTCAAGGTTTAATCACTTAAATATCTATTTTATTCCAACGTAGTTTAATAATTTTTATTTTTGTCAAATGAAATTAAATATGCAACTATTATAATTGAAGATTTAATGTCTTTTATTTTCAATCAAATATGACTTTGTTTTTATCATTTTCCAACTAAAAAATCGTGTTATGATTAAGATATTGATTGTGGGTGTTAATTGTAATAATATTAAAACATTGACAGATTCTTTTTTTTTTTTTTTTTGAATTTGAGTTTGAGAAGAGTTCAATTTCAGTCAAATTCCGTTAATGTGAAACGTAAACGTAATGATTTGAAACTGACAAATTCCAAAAGAACACTCAAATTACATATATTTCTCTTGATAGTGTGCAAACCAATGGACAGAAAGCAGAAAACAACCGAAAGATGTCAACAATTACAGGAAAAAAGTACTCACAAACCAAAGGCATATTGCGGGTTGAAAGCAAATCTTCGAGCGGGTATTGATCGTGTGGGCAGAATATCGAATTTCACTTTCAAATCCAACAAGATCAAATACAAATTGAGAAACAAAACAAATTGATTGAGTGGACTTATGCTATCCATTATCAGAGTAATAACCCCTATTCACACTTCAAAGGCCTTAGAAATAATTGTTTTCAGCCAAGATACACCATCATGATAAAATTGATTCACAATAAAACCGAACAAATTTAGAGAAAATTAGGCTAAATAACTGGACTGCACCTTATTTGGCATTTCCGATCATATCAAAGCATAAGTCTAACTACATAATTCACAAAAAAAAAAACAAAAAAAACAAAAACAAAATTCACAAAAATTAGAGAAAGGAGACTTGTAAAGCAAAATACGGAAGGAAAAAGACATGGATATCATTATTGTCGGAATTAATGCAGGCCGTCGAGCAAGAATTGCAACAGTTGAAGTTGTCCAACTTCAGTTAGGCGAAAGAATGGGGTTGTGGTGGAGAGTGGTCTCAATGCCTCCCGCCAAGGATTTCTCTACCGCTGATAGGCTGGTGCAACAAAGGAAGAGCAGGCCGATGAAGAAGAGGAATACCGGAAATAGTCGAACACTTCAGTAGAAAAAGAGGAAGTCGTTTTCTTTGGAAGTTGGGTTTGCGAAGGGAAAAAGAAAACTGATAAAGTGCGAAAATTTTAATTTAAAATAAAGAAAATAAATAAACGTTAAAGATGAAATTTTTTTAACGAAATAAAGAAGAAATTTAAGAGTGAGAAAAAATTAGATAAATAAGATTTGAGAGAGAAAAAATTGATTTAAGAGAGAGAAAAAAATTAATTAAAAATAAAAAAAATGAATGAACGTGTTCTAAAAAGATGGGATTTAAGCGAGAATAAATTTAGATGAACAAGATTTGAGAGAGAAAAAATTGATCTAAGAGAGAGAAAAAAACTAATTAAATAAAAAAAAAACGAACGTGATTTAAGAGAGAAAAAATTTAGATGAACAAGATTTGAGAGAGAGAAAAAAATTAATTAAAAAATAATAATAATAAACGAACATGTTCTAAAAGGACGAAATTTAAGAGAGAAAAAATTTAGATGAACAAGATTTGAGAGAGAGAAAATTGATTTAAGAGAGAGAAAAAAATTAATTAAAAATAAAAAAAAATAAACGAACGGGTTGTAAAAAGACGGAATTTAAAAGAGAAAAAATTTAGATGAATATGATTTCAAAAGTATACAATTGAAATGATTAAAAAATAATTATATATTTTAAATGAAATAAGATACACAAAATTATCAAATGTTGTATAAATAATTTAATATTTGTTTTCATACAAAAATCATTATATGAAAATATATAAATAATAAAATAAAAATTGATTATTAATTATTTTAGTATATTATGCACATAAAGTGGGTGTGAAAAAAATATTTTATTATTATTTTAAAATAAAACTATTAATTATTATTCTATTTTAACTTTATTTATCTACTTTTTTAACATATATGTGTATTTGTAGTGTATTTGAAAAATGAAATAAAAAATATTTAAAAAATACAAAGAATAATAAAAAAATATTTAAAATGGATGTCGTATTATAGCTTACATTTACTCAAATTAAAGAAAATAATTTTTTATGTTAAAAAACTTACTAAATTTATTAAAAATGTCCATTAAAAATATATGTAATTTTTTTAAAATAAAATATTAAAGAGAAGTTGAGTGATTGCATATATATATATATAATTTAAAATTGCACAATATTTAAAATTTATAAAAAAAATATTATAGTACAATCTAGTACAGACCGACCTCATGTAAGGTCAGTACAGATTGAACTTTTGTTAGACATCCCCAAAACACTATATCAATAATACTATATATACCTAATTGTATAACTGATTCCTTATCGAATTAGGTATTATTGATTCTCATTTCGGGAGATACTTTTCATAATTGAATCAAATTAAAAAAAAAAAAATTTTAAAGGTAGGAAACTAGGAATTTATAAATAAGTAGTGTTGCACTAATATCCACCGAAAGAATCACTGCGATTAGGGATAGCCTAGTTGGCTCGTGAGCCTGGTGAGCAAGCTCGAACCAATTCCGAACTCAGGCCCTTTGAGTATTGGCTCGTGGCTCGCAAGCCTATATATTTAATTAAAAAAATAATATTATATATATATATTTTATTAATATATAATATTATATATATATATTTATTAATTTTTATACAAAATGAATAAAAAAATAATATATTTATTATATATATTCATTTAATATATATTATTATATATAAAAATATATTAAATTATTAAAAAAAAACTAATTTTTTTTATCAAAATTAAAATAACATGGGCGAGCCTCGAACTGAACCGAGTCGCTCGCGAACATGATCGAGCCCGAGCCAATGAAAAAGGGCAAGCCTCGGCTCGTTTGCATCCCTAACTGCGATCCTAATTAAAAAGATGAATTTTTTTTTTTTTTATGGAAAGTAAAAACTTTGTTTTCAAAAGATGTTAAAAACATACCGGAATAAAGGGCATATTCAACGTTCGTACAAAGCCAAAGGGGCATATCCCAACTAAAAAATAAGAAACGAAGGAACAAAACAAAGCATCAATACAAAGCCAATGGGGCATACCCCAGCTGCAAAACAAAAGAACCAGAACAAGAATACAAACATCAAACATCAACCTAGCCTAACATGTTGAGCAATGAAGTCCAGAGGGTAATGTCTGTAAAGTATTCTAAACACTTGGTTCTTGATCTTGACTTCAACATCAACATTAGTGAATGAAGCCCGTTCCAAGTCAACTTTGTTCCTAGTGGTTCATAAATGATACACGGTGGATGAGAAGGCGATACGGACCGCCTTTGTAAGTAGCCTTGTACCTTTGAAGCTTCTTTTGATGTGTCGAATATAACTTTTCAAAGTGTTCATCTCTTTATTTATACCAAGCCAAGACTTAACATTTTTCCAAACAAGGTTAGAGAAGGGGCAAAGGAAGTAGAGATGCTCGACAGTTTTCGAGTGAAGGCCGCAGAGGCTACACGTGCGAGGTATGTCAAGGAAGGTGAGATTATCTGTAGTGGGGAGTCGGTTTCTAAAAGCAAGCCAACAAGTGAAGCTCCATTTTGGAGAAACAAAACTTGTCCAACTTGTCGGAGCCCAATGCACTTGAGGTAAAGGGGAACGAAGGATGTCATACAATTTAGAATGGATGATGTTATCATTTCGCCAAATGCGATGCAACTCATGGATAACTTCATCACAATTACCAAAACGATCACAATTAAAATGACGATTGTCGTTAATGAACCACAAAAAGAATTTTTCTCAACAAAGTTTATTTCATTAGAGCTTGACCTATTGGGATAACTCTTTTGAACAAACAAACATTATTAATATATATAAGGGTTAATTACACCCAACCCCCATATATAAGGGTTAATTATACGGGATAATTACAATTCACTGTTATTTTTAGATTAAGTTACAGATATTACCCTTCAAGAAATAAGTAATTATACTCAACCTCCATTTTCGTTTAAAAATTGCAGACGGCAGCAAAAATTTGATTGAAAAATTTAGAAATAAGTAATTATACTCATTTTTCAAAATGTTATTCTATATTTTTGATAGTTTTATACTCATTTTTCAAAAATTGAATTCTGTGTTCTGTCCATTATTATCACTCTTTGGTAAAGTTAAATATGTATAATTTACATAGAAAACTATCAAATTTTATTATTTAATACTTTTACATTTAACAATGAACATGTCTCGAAATTAGGTTTGCTGAGTTGGAGGTCTAGGTGGCGATATCGGGTTGAACAGTCAAGAATTTGTAGTAGTGGGCTCTTTAATCGATCTGAAAACACTTGAACACACGTGAGCTCAAAGGCCAAATTGAGGACTTGGGGTTGGATCTAAATTTGGCTCTCCGACGCTCAAGTCAGTAGGAGACTCTTAGAGAGAGAAAATAAATGTTAGAGAAGCGAAATAAATGCTCTTAAAAACTTCCCAAACACTGTTCAAGGCATGGATATTTATAGTCAAGAGCAATTAACACAGTAGTGCGTGTACTGTGACTATGCATTAATTGCTCTGCAGTCGATCGGCTCGTTTGTCGGTCGCCTGAGCAGATGACTTGAGGTCGAGTGTACCTTGTTTCCCTTTTTGGCATAGACGCATACCGAGGACATTAAATGCAATGTAGCGCGTCTAGTCATGGTGAATAGGGGAGCTACACGTGTCCCGACAAAGATAATTTATGGCATTTTGTTGCCAGGTGACGTAGGGCCTCGATCCGTGAGGGGGATCGAAATAGATCTGACCGGGATGCTTGGCTTTGAGGGACACGTGGTTCCCACGCAGAGGTGCGATCCCGTCAACGGTTTTGGGACTGATGTCGATCCGGATGGGCTTAGCATCGTCATGAATTCCTTGGGCGGAAATGGATCGAGTTCGATCCCATTATCGGATAGGGATCGCGTTCGATCCGTCAGGGTAACCGGCCGGGGCTCCTTGGGCGAAACGGGATCGAGCTCGATCCCATTGCCGGATAGGGATCGAGTTCTATCCCTTGGACTGGTGCGGATCGAGCTCAATCCGTCAAGGTGACTGGCCAGAGTTCCTTGAGCAAAAAGGGATCAGGCTCGATCCCATTGTCGGATAGGGATCGAGTTTGATTCCTTAGGCAGGTCCGGATCGAATGTTTGACCGATCCCAACCTGGTTCGAGGTCGATCTCCCCTGACCTGGAGTCGGGTCGGGATTTGGAACCACTTGAGGTGGTGAGGTGATCATGCGGTTCCTCTTAGGGCATGCCACGTGGCTCGGTCATTTTATGTCATACCACATGTAGGGATGTAAACGAACCGAGCCGAGCCGAACCCTAGTGTTTTTCTAAGGTTCGAGTTCCTGTAAATTTTCTCAAACCCGAACTCGAACTCGAGCCTCTCAAACCTATAATTTTTGGGTTCGAATTCGGTTCGAATAAGAGTTCGGTTCGGGTTCGACTCGAGTTCGGTTCGAGTGTTCGAAAAGAAAAAAGAGAGAATCTAGATCTAGACATATTTCTGAAAAACAAAAAAAAAAAAAAAAAAAAAGAAGAGAAGACTAGCGGAGGCGATGCAATGGATGATGGCGATGTAGATCTGAGATGAGATGGTGGCGGCTGAAATGGTATTATGGCGGAGGAGAAGACAACTTTAGTTTCGTGGTGCGGCAACACGGCGGCGAGACCAGAAATGGTGGGCGGCGGCAGAAAGAAGTACGGTTGATGGGGTGAAGAGAAGGGAGAAAGAAAGGGACGGCAGACAAGGGGCGGTGAGTGCAGAACGGCGGTGGGCAAAGGTGTCTTCGTGGTGGCGGATGAAGTGTGGTGGGCAAATGAGATAGTGATGACAGCGGTGGAATTGTGAAGGAGAGAAAGTAGGGTTTGTCAAATTGAAAATGAAATGGGTTAGGAAGATGGTATGGTGGGCAGCGGAATTGTTTCAGGAAATAGGGTAGGGTTTGTAATATTTAAGTGATAAATATAATATATTATATAAAATATAATTATTAATATATATGTATATATAATATTACATAATTAATTTTAATATATATAATAAATATTTTATTTATTTATTAAAATATTAAGGTTCGCGAGCCGGCTCGCGAACCCAAATTTCAGGAATAAAAGGTTTGAGTTCGAGTTCGGTTCGGGTTCGATTATTTTGAACTCGAGCCCGAACCTTTATTAATTCGATTCGTTAGGCTCGCGAACGGGCTCGCGAACGGGCTCGCCTCGTTTACATCCCTAATCACATGTATTAAAAAAAAATAAATGTATTTATTTTCTTAAAGTGTGAATTAAGAAATTTTAACTTAAAAAAAAAAAAAAAACAAACGAGAGTATTTAGATTACACGTGTCTTTTCTTTTTTCCAGCTCAATAAAAACGGGAACAACGCATTAATGGTAAGGCGACAGCTGCCTTTTGAAGTTGGGGACTTTTGGGAGCGGTCATCTCAATCAAGCCGCAAAACGTCGTAGTTTTACACCGCCGGAACCCTAAAACCGTGATCCCGATCGCCGAGGTCAATGAATCAAGACGGCGGAGGGAAGACCAGAGGGGTCTCGGAGGCTGGCGATAGTTCTTCGCGTCCGCCTCCCAATTATTATGGTACTTTTCAAGGAGTCGCCAATTATCAACCGGCGCCGCCTCACTCGGTGATCGGTATTCCTCAGCCCGTGCCTCCGCCGGCTTTTTCCGCCACCCCGTCGCATTACTATGCCCACGGATATCAAACTGTTCCCGGTATTCCTGTTTTCCTTCTCGGTTACGATTTATCTGACATAAATGTTCGAATTTTCCTGTTAAATTATCAATTCTTCATGTAGATGTGCTTAATTATATGAGTAGGCTAGAAATAGTTGGTGTGCTGGTTTTGCAGTGGGTAGAGATAAGGTTAGAGTTAAATTCGATTTGGAAGCCTACACGAGCTTGATTGTAAGAACGATTTCATAATTCTGTCACCTTAAGCATATTTTATGGCTATTCGGTGATTTAGCTGGAAGGTATGTCTTTTGGAGGATGTTGATTGGAGTTGGCCATTTAGTAGGTAGGTCAGCACGCCAAAACAAGATGAGCTGGTATTGATGGTTGTACCATCTATTTTGTGAGCGTAGTTGAATTACTCTTTACTTGTGAGGTCCAGGTAGGTGTGTGCAGAATTGTCTATTCTGAAGAATTTATATTTTTTCTCTTAAATTTGGAACCAAGGGTGATGGGACAAATAAGCAATATGAATACATTTTCCATGTGAAGTTACTGGGACTGGATTGAAATGAACACTTATTGTTTGCAACCAAAATGAATTAAACTTGCCGGATTTACATTTTCCTCTGGCCTGACGTCTTTTTTGTTTTGTTTCCATCTCTGATTGTCTAGGTTATGCTGTTACTCAAGTACGACCGTTGAGGGAGGAACGACTTCCATGTTGTGGTGTGGGGATTGGCTGGTTACTGTAAGTTATTTTTCCTATGTGATGCTCATAGTTTTTCATTCATTCTCTCAGACAAGAATGTACCCAAAAATTTACAAAGCTGCTACTTGTGTTCGGATTATTTGATTTCTGCTTCTGCTTCTTCTATTTCAAGGAAGAATTCACTGTGCTTTGCATCAAGTGATGAGAATTATATCATTCGAACAATTCAGTTGATTCTAAAGTATCTTGATGTGATGAAATTTCAGTGCTTGTCAGCACAAGGACTCGCCAACAATTTTGGCTGGATGACTGTTCTTCAAATTTGTTGATAGTTGAAATGGGATCTTGTCATTATAGTTTTATTTACAGGCTTAATTGGCTAATTGTTTGGTTAAATATGGATTGGTTACTTATTTTGCCTGAAATTGTGCTAGGTTTATAACCGGTTTCTTTCTTGGTGCAATTCCATGGTATATTGGAGCTTTTCTGCTGTTATGTGTTCGTTTGGATTACAGAGAGAAGCCTGGGCTCATTGCATGCACTATAGCTGTAAGTTTGCTAAACCATCTGAAGTTTCATAATGGTGTCTTGAATTTGTAACATTTTTCTTTCCATCCTTCACTTGAGTTACACCGGACATGTTTTGCTACTTCATCTACTGCTGATTATTTGAGTTGATTTCCCTAGTTAACTTATTAAATTTTTTAATGATGCTCGAGCCATTAATTGATTTCTCCCCAAATTATAATTTTATAACAGGAAGATGCAGTGAAATAATGAAAGACAGAATTCATTTGCATGTTTGGTTACATTAGCCATCTTTCTTGGGTCTGGTTTTGGATTGAAAAATATACTTTATGCATGAGTTTGACATACACAGTCCATCTACATCTTCACTTGCATATTGTTTTCTTCATGATATACTCTTTTAATATATGCAGGCTCTGCTAGCCGCTCTTGCTGTTACTCTCGGCGTGACGAAGGCAACTCATTCCTGGTGAATTTTGCTGTTTTGTACATTCCCCCGCTAAAGTCTGATTAAGAATTCAAGCGAACATTGTTGATTGTAATTACTGATTTGTTCTTGTTTTTTTAATTCCCCTCGTCACTAAAAGGATAAGTTGTTTGCACAATAAGAAGTTGTTTATACCATATTCTGTTTTTCCTTTGGCTCCGAGCTTTTTATCGCGATATCTAAGACAGATTACACAAAATGGCAGGAAACCACATGTTCAAGAGAATTCTTACATGAGTAGGGAGTTTGGCTCCACGTTAAACTATGAATACGGATTGAGCCGTAGCATGTAGCGATTGAATGCATTTGTGCTCTTAACGATGTCAGTTTATCACGTCGAACATTCATAATAATTTATTTTATCATGTCGGGGTTATATATATTTTACTAATTTTAGTTGGTAAATGTCAAAAAGATGTCTTAATACGTAGTTTAATCGGGCGGTCTATTATATAATAATTGGAATCTATCTAATTTTTTTTTGAACCCAATCTATCTGAAATTTCACGAACACGCCTATTGGCTATTGCCTAGCATCATAGTTTTAAAGCCCCCGTACTTTGGCCTTTGGTTAGGACTTAAGGATTAAGAAAATAAGGTAACAGTCTAACAGACTAACAGTAATGAAACTATGGTTGTGAACCTTTTTTCTTTCTTTAAAAATGATAAATGCTACTGTAGGGTTATTATCGAGACTCTCACCTCATATATAACTAATCAAACCAAGTAAAAATATATGTGTTTATAATTCAAGAATCATTGCTACAGTTCATACACGATTATGGTTGTGGACTTGTGAGTATTACTAAATTATTTTAGCATACTTATTTTTTCTTTTCAGAATAATGAATTTAGTTCAAAAATATCCACATTAAATCCACAATCGTGTAAAAAATAATATAAACGAGTATATGAATTAATTCCAATTCCATATATATTTTCCCTTCCAATCCACAATGAAGCCCAATCTAAAAGAACTTGTTCGGCCCATTTAATGGCTGCTACTATGACTGTCCCCAAAACAGTAATTCTCAGAGCCCAATAACTAAGTGGCCCACTGAAAGCTGAAGCCCACTATTTACTAGGGTTTCTATAGCACGTCAAACTCTCAAACAACAAAACCCTAGCCAGCGCCTCTAATCCGTCCACACTCACCAGAGCGAGGAGCGGAGAGAAACTTTGGAACGGAAATGACGATCTACAAGGTATGTTGTTACTGATCGTTTCTCTGTGTTCGGCCGATATGATCATCTTCCTCCTCTGCTTGAGGCGTAGATAAATGTGATTGATCTGTTCTTTGGTTTGTGCAGTTCCATCAGTACCAAGTGGTGGGGAGAGCTCTTCCGACGGAGGCCGATGAGCACCCCAAAATCTACCGGATGAAGCTCTGGGCTACCAATGAAGTCCGCGCCAAGTCCAAATTCTGGTATTCTTACAACATATCTACCTTCATGCGTGTTTGTGGTGTTTCGTGAATCTTATAAACGCCTTACACTGTTTATTTATGATTGAATTAGATGATGTGTTGGAGGGGGAGTGAGGTTTTTGGTGATTGCATTAGGTTGGTGTTTTGATTGATGCTTGTTGGTGTAGGTACTTTTTGAGGAAGCTTAAGAAGGTTAAGAAGAGCAATGGCCAGATCCTTGCTATCAATGAGGTAGGTGATCTCATACAATTATCTACGCTTTCTGGTAATTGGTTGGTATGTACCGTTGTGAGTTTAGTGAGGATGCGAATTTATTAATGTGAAACTGGACCTTGATATTTGTTCAGTTTTTCTTGGATGTTTGTCGAATATAAATCTCTGCATATTTAGTTTGTAAAGTCACTGCTTGGTTTGTATTTCTGCATTGTGTAAGCATTTGAATTCAAATATCGTAGTTAGATTTGAATTAATTTTCTAGTCGAATCTTATAGCTGTATACACCATGCAATTATTAGCAGCTCAGCATTTCACTACCTCGACAGTATTGATGCATGACTGCACACGGAAGTTTAAAATAGGTTATACAATCTCACTTAGTAGTCATGTTTGTTATATTAGTTGCAGCTCTGTTACTAGCATTAGTGTATGAACTATATGCGATGCATTAATGCGTGTATTTTCCAATTAGGCGGTTCTAAGGTGGAAATTGTTGTGTTGATCATGTTCTCCTTGTACATCTCTTCATTTTTTGTTATAAAGCTCGGCACTTCCTTGGCCTAGCCAAACTTCATGTCTACTGAAACCCAAATTTATTTACATTAACTCTGAGGTTTCATCTATCCTCCATCTGCTTATAGATCTTCGAGAAGAACCCAACAACCATCAAGAACTACGGTATCTGGTTGAGATATCAGAGTAGGACTGGTTACCACAACATGTACAAGGAGTACCGCGACACCACCCTGAACGGTGCTGTTGAGCAGATGTACACTGAGATGGCTTCACGTCACAGGGTCCGTTCTCACTGCATCCAGATTATCAAGACAGCCACCATTGCAGCCAAGCTTTGCAAGAGGGAGAGTACCAAGCAGTTCCATAATTCCAAGATCAAGTTCCCTCTGGTGTTCAGGAAGGTCAGACCCCCGTCGAGGAAGCTCAAAACAACTTACAAGGCAACAAAGCCCAACTTGTTTATGTAAACTCTTTGGTCTTTTGTTGGAAGGGGAGAATTACTGCATTTCTGCCAGTTTTTTGAGAGAATTTATCATCTGTTCCGTTTTGTGTTAGGACATTAAATTTCCTTATTTAGAGGATTATGAGTTATGCTGGATGGTTTACTATTTTGGTTTTGTTAAGACTGCTACTAAGATCTCCTTTCTATTATATATTCCTCTGCTTATTGAGTTTTTTTTTTTTTTTTCTTTTCAACACACGCACACCCGAGTGGCCAGAGGGGCTTGAATCCGGGACATTGCCTTCTGGAGACACCACTTGGACCAACCCCTGTTGGGTTTTTTTTTTTGTGGTACAAAAAGGGGACTGAAGAGTCTCAAGTAATGATGCACTCTTCCATAAGAAGGGTACTAAGATCCGTGCACGGGTTATCCCAAGTCGTTATTTATTACTTTTGTGTTGGCTGTGTGTGGTTGTGTGTGATCTTTGCTTCCCAAGGCAAATTAAATTTGGAAAAATTTTACAATCCACGATCAAATTTTTTAGTGGATGTTGATCGAAGTGGAGATTAGATTTGTGTATAAGTTTTTACTTTCTATCCAAATTTTTTCAAAGACTCGGTTTTATCCCCAACAATTCGGCCATGTTAACGGATACATTGCCTAGTTTACAAAATAACCCAAACAACCAATGTCCATATTAATCTCTAACTAGCCCACCGACTGTCGTAGAGAAAGAATCCTGAAAAAACAATCCATGTTCATATTCATCTCCAACTAAAAACAATCAATGTCCATATTCATCTCTAACTAGTCCATCGACCGCTGCAGAGAAAGAATCTTAAAAAAAACTACCGTCAATGTTCAATTTATTTCTTAGGAGGTTTCACTCAATTGATATCTTGTGGCCTATTATTCCTTTTAGGGGTTCTCATAGGTGAAACTTGCTTCAAGTCCACAACAAACATCCATATTGCAAGAATGATTTCTCACAAAGACTCATCTTTTTGTTAAAAAACAAACTTATTTCGTTACTTCCACAAAGTCCATACAGTGGCAACAAAAATAAATAAATAACTCCCCAATTTGTGACAGATAGGACAATATTCTTGAAATTCACATTGAGGTTTATTGCTTTTGTTTTTCTATGGGTTCCTCTTGAAGTTAAGAATGTTAAATCCTATCTAATTTATAATGCGAGGTAACAATTCTTCGGGTTTTGTTTTTGCATGCGTTTCTCTTGAAATTAGGACTATTCAACCCTATCCAATTTAATAATACGAGGTAACAATTCTTCTGGCATTTTGAAGAAATTTTACATCTCAAATTAACCCTCTCAAAAGTTTCTTTTGAGACTTTCCTGAACATTATATGCCAGATGCATGTTATCAACTAATTACATTGGTTGAATCATTTCTTCTTCCAAAATTGAATAATTAAAAACGAATCAAACAAGATAACAGATGTCATTAGTTAATACAAATAACTTAGTGCAATCTAATCAAACCATGTAGGCAATAATTACAATGTGGATTTAATATGGTGAATTGATAACCCTTGTTTGTATAAAGCAAGTATAAAGGTAATCAATTGTCAAAAGCCATAATGTTCTTCATTTCAAAAGGGCCAAAAAAGCAAGATGCAAGATCATTGCATTACTAGTAAGCCACAACACTCTGAAGGGCTCACTTTTTTTTTTTTACCTACATCATCAATCCCCTTTGTAAAGTTCAATCTAAAGGACAGAATCATCAAATTCACCAAACTCAATCTCCACAAATTTCCCTCTGAATTTAGTGCAATTCTTTAGTTTCTTGCATAAGATGTTTCCTCTGAGGATCTTCACTGTTTCCTGTGTATGTTTTCTCCTGCATTTGGCTGAATGCTCTGCCTATGAACAGAACGAAGCCGGGATTCATCACGACAACACAGTCAACGAATACCATGTAACTTAGTCGTCGTTCTCTCTCTTTTCTGTTATGTGATGCCGGAGTTGAAAAGTTCACTTTTCTGATGGATCTGGTAACATTTTTCGAGCTTTTTTCTTATAGGTGAACACTCAGAAGAGAGTTGATATCGTGGTTCATGGAATCATCTTATGGGCTTCAATGGGATTTTTTATGCCTCTTGGAATACTGGCAATGAGAATGTCAAGTACAAGGGAGGAATTCCACATCAGGAGCCACAAATTCTTGTTCTACCTTCATGCAATTTTCCAGGTACTCTATCAAACAACCATGAATTTTCAAAAAGAAGGGAGAAAAGGAAAAATATACTAATATCTTTTTATTTATATATATTATAACATTTTTAAAAGTTTCGTCGTAAATGCTCTCATAAAGATAAAGTTTAGGTTGAATGTGATGAAAACATCATAGTCTTTCATGGCTATATGCTGCTACAATTAAGCTTTTGTTACATCCTTTTCATGCTGCATAATTCTGATGCCTTTTGATAGTGGGAAGAGATCTTTTGAACTCCTACTCTTTCCAATTTAAAGGTTCTCTCTGTGGTACTTGTTACCGTTGGGGCAGTTTTATCAATACGAAACTTTGAGAACACGTTCGACAACATTCACCAAAGAATCGGGCTCGGGCTTTATGCAACCATTTACGTGCAAATCGTGGTAGGGCTTCGAAGGCCTAAGAGGTAATAAACTCGTTCAGTTTTACAAAAAGAAACAGCTTTTTATGACAGACCTTGTTTTCAATCTTAGGATACTTACACTCACATACCCTGAAAGTTTTCCTAATTACACAAACTACCCCTGAAGGTTTCAAAGAAGTTGCAGATCGATGAGTTTTGATAATGCCATTTCTAATTTTTTATAAATACCATGTGTTTCCCTTCACATTGGTTAGTATTTGGATTTATATTCATGCTTAGAAAAGCACGCGTCGGGCCAAATCCCAGTGTATGCCACAGAAAAAAATTTGTAATTCGTCAAACCCCAAGAAAAGTTTGTGTAGCTCGACTGAATCTCAGGAAACGTCGTTGTGATTAACCCGTTCTTATATCATTCCCACTTTTCAGGGGAACCAGAGGCAGAAGTGCATGGTACTTCCTACACTGGATTTTCGGAACAACAACAACTCTGGTCGGGTTTTTCAACATATACACCGGTCTACAGGCTTACCATAGGCGAACATCGAAAAGCTCACATCTTTGGACCATAATTTTCACAGCTCAGATCTCTTTCATGGCGATTTTCTACCTGTTTCAAGACAAATGGGAGTACATGCAAAAGCAGGGGATTACAGTCATTCCTGCTGGTGTAGGTGCACCGGAGATGAGTTCCACAGCTGATCATTTGGACAATCAAAAGGACTTCTTGAATGAACCAAGGAAAAGCAATGCACTTGGGACTTACTTTTCAAGAACCAATGCTCTTAATAAGTTGTTTCAAGTGACATGAAATGATTTATTTATTTATTTAAATTCGTGTTTAAAGCTATGTAAATGGAGCCTTATGATTAGAATTTTTAATTATGGTATGGATTTGAGATGTACCATTGCTAATTCTAATGATAAGGCTTCAACATTATGTAAAATTTGATCTCCTTTTTGTGCATATAATGATGATTTGTGTAAGAGTTGAGCTTTGTTTACTAAGTTTGTGCCAAATTCTTGGTGTTGGATGTGTTACTATAAGTATATGCATATATTTATTGTTAGTTTTATTTTTCTAGAATTTTTAATTATATATGTATTTTTTAATTTAAACTTTTGCAGTATGAAGATAGTTTATTTAATTTGAGAATTAGTTTGGTATATTAAAGAAAAGGGGTTGTTTACATCTGCACCCTTGCGAGATTGTATAATTACAACTCGTATCCCTTAAATAAAAATATTACACAATCTATCATTCCAAGTTTGGAAAATCACAAATGAACACATTCCGGTTGGATTTTTTGCAAAATTATTCTTAAATTGCCTATATTTCACCACTAATTATTTCCTCACAACAACCCACACATCATTCTCAAATGTCAGATAGGTGATTTACAAATTTTTTTGAAAAATCAACACATTATTCGTTCATAAATTGATATTCATAATTGATGCGCACAAAAATTGCGGCAACACTAAACTTATACGAACTAAACTAAAATTATATGATAAACAAGAAGCTTAAGAGAAAGGTGAGAAAATGGACGGCATTCCTCCTGCTTAGGAACGTAAACTCATCATTTCTGTTGTCTGAAACGTAGGTTCGTCCTTCCTGCTTTGGACATGTATCACTTTTATGATACATCAATAATGATATTTTTCTTCCTCAATCAGTGATGATAAATTAATTAGTGGTAAACTATAATCAATTCAAAAAAAAAAAATCATGAAAAATTTTATTGGAATGAGTTTATTTATAATTTTTCAAACTTTAAAGGGTAAGTTGTGCATATTTTCATCTAAATGAATATAGGGGTGGCAAAATGGGTTTGAACCCAATGGATCCAACTCATTATAAGCGGGTTGGGTTGGTTTGATTTTGCTTAAATTTGAATTGGGTTGGTTTGGATTGGGTTAATAATGGTCTAAGAGAGAATTCAATTCTTTATGGGTTGGGTTGGGTTGATATTAGTTTTGAATTGAGTTTATAATGGTTTAAGCTCAATTATGTAATTTTAATGTTTTAGTACTATTTTACCCATCATATAAATTAAATATTATATTTATATAACATAAACTTTTTATATATAATTATTAATTACATATTTTTTACACACATTTTCACACACTAACACAATTTTACATACGTTTTCACACAGTAACTGTAACGCCCCGCTCATCCGATAAATAAGGTACGTCACCTTTCAACCTTTTTATATGTTTAATTATGTGATTGTTGCGTTGTGTGGGCCACTTTTGAACTCTTTTAGAGTTAGGGCCCTCTTTGTAATTTTCTTCTTTTAGGGGGTTTTCCGGTCACCTCTCGTTTGGTAGAGATTTTGACTTCTTTGACCCCTCCTTTGCGACCGGGGCATCGAGACGAGTCCGTAGACTCTAAGTTTGCCCCATTCTGACTTCGTTAGCCCGTTCTTCCGATTGCTTTTGCGTACGAAGACCCGAGATATATACTCGGATCTCCTCGTTTTGCGTGCCAAAGATCAGATCAACCTCCTGCATCGTCTTCTCCAGCGACAGACACTGTTCACATGCAGTGAAGGTGTGAAAACACACACATGCTCGTTCTCCCTCGTTTCTCGACGGAATTCGACGATCCAATAGTCCACGTTCAACAGCTCGACAAGCCCGTCACAACCGTACCAGTTTCGTGGCCTGAAAGTGACCAGCGGCGGAGCAGCGGCGGTCCGACGGTGGCGGGTGGTCCGACGCTGGTCACTTTCAGGCCACGAAACTGGTACGGTTGTGACGGGCTTGTCGAGCTGTTGAACGTGGACTATTGGATCGTCGAATTCCGTCGAGAAACGAGGGAGAACGAGCATGTGTGTGTTTTCACACCTTCACTGCGTGTGAACAGTGTCTGTCGCTGGAGAAGACGATGCAGGAGGTTGATCTGATCTTTGGCACGCAAAACGAGGAGATCCGAGTATATATCTCGGGTCTTCGTACGCAAAAGCAATCGGAAGAACGGGCTAACGAAGTCAGAATGGGGCAAACTTAGAGTCTACGGACTCGTCTCGATGCCCCGGACGCAAAGGAGGGGTCAAAGAAGTCAAAATCTCTACCAAACGAGAAGTGACCGGAAAACCCCCCTAAAAGAAGAAAATTACAAAGAGGGCCCTAACTCTAAAAGAGTTCAAAAGTGGCCCACACAACGCAACAATCACATAATTAAACATATAAAAAGGTTGAAAGGTGACGTACCTTATTTATCGGATGAGCGGGGCGTTACAGTAACACATTTTTTACACATATTTAAACACACGATTTTGGATCCATTTGACCTATTTTTTAACGTGTTCTATCTATTTTAGACCTGTGTGACCCATTTTGGATCAATTTTGTCCGTTTTTGAATCTGTTCGATCTATTTTAGACTCATTTGGTCCATTTTGAACCCGTTTCATCCATTTTTTGACCCATTCGATCTATTTGGACTCGTTTGATCCTTTTTACCCGTTTTTCGATATGTTCAACCTATATTGGACTCGTTTGACTTGGTTTGCACTCTTTTTACTCATTTTTTGACATGATCGACCTATTTTGGACTTATTTGTCCCATTTTGGGTCCGTTTCACCCATTTTTTAACTTGTTCGATCTATTTCAGATGCATTTGATCTATTTTGGACCCGTTTCACCCATTTTCGACCAATTTATGACTCATTTGATCCATTTTGGGTTCGTTTCACTCGTTTTTTTACCTGTTCGATCTATTTATAACTCCTTTGACTTATTTGGGCCTGTTTCACCCGTTTTTCGACATTTTTGATCAATTGCATTAGGGATTTTGTTCCTCTCTATTCCTTCTTGCAAGTTGCACTGATTTATTTGTTTGGATACACCCTTGTGCTGGTGGACTCAATAATTGTCCTTTCAATTTATTTAGGGTTTTTTTTGTGTGTTTTGCGTGGCGTTGTATTTCGTTCCTTATGTTCTTAACTATTTCTTTTGTGTTTTGTGTTGTTCGAAGACCCATACGATCCTGTGATCGACATTAACCAACTCAGTCGAATAATAATGGTGAGTAAGAGTACTTTTAACTTCTTTAGATTTTTTTTTTTTTTTTTTTTGTGTTTTGTGTTTTGTGTGGTGGTGTATTTCTTCGTAACTATTTCTTTGAGGTTTCTGTTGTTCGAAGACCCATACCTTCCTTTTATGGACGACATTAACCAAGTCCAGCCAATTGATAATGGTGAGTAAGAGTACTTTCAATTTCTTTGGGTTATTTTTTTTTTTTGTGTTTTGTGCGGTATTGTATTTCCTTATGTCGCTTACTGTTTCTTTTTGTTGGAAGACCCATACCAAGCTTTGATCTACGAAATTGACCAATTCCTGCAGTCGAATAATAATGGTGAGTAAGAGTACTTTCAATTTCTTTAGGTTTTTTTTTGTGTGTTTTGTGTGGTGTTGCTTTGTGTTCCTTATCGTTTCATTCTCTTTCTGTTTGTTGTTGGAAGCCGATGGTTCTGGGATGTCAAACCAGGTGCCACACCTGCTAGACAACGCTTACATTAACCAAATCCTACTCAATAATAATGGTGAGTAAAAGTACTTTCAATTTCTTTAGTGTTTTTTTTGTTTTTTTGTTTTTTTTTTGTTTCGTGTGGTGTTGCTTTGTGTTCCTTATCGTTTCATTCTCTTTCTGTTTGTTGTTGGAAGACGATGGTTCTGGGCTGTCAAACCAGGTGCCACACCTGCTAGACAACGCTTACATTAACCAAATCCTACTCAATAATAATGGTGAGTAAGAGTACTTTCAATTTCTTTAGTTTTTTTTTTTTTGGTTTGGTATTGCTTCATGTTCCTTATCGCATTCTCTTTCTGTTTGTTGTTGGAAGCCGATGGTTCTGGCCCTTTTGGGATGTCAAACCAGGTGCCACACTTGCTAGACAACACTTACATTAACCAAATCCTACTCAATAATAATGGTGAGTAAGAGTTTCATTTCTTTAGGGCTTTAATTTGTTATGTGTTTGGACGTGTTACTTGGTTTTCCTCACTTGTACACACAATTCGCGTAGGTGTTGCTTCATTGTTTAATTATATTGAATGTATGCCAAACTTGAGCTTTCCTTGCTTGCATGCAACGATCATAACTGATCATGTGTTGTCCTGTTTCTTTCAATGTAGCGTTCAATCACCTGTTTGGAGAGAGATTTGCAAGAATAATATTTTTTTTATTCCTATTTAATAAAATAGTAGAGAACTTTAAAATTTTACCACAAGTCGAGGGAGAGATCCGCGACTCTTATTATTTTAATATTATTTATGTTGGAGTCGCGGAGATAATACACGACTTCAATTTTTTATATAATTTAATTGAAGTCGTGGAGATCAAGCACTACTTCAAAATTTTTTTAATTATTTTAATTGAAATCGTGCATGATAGGCACGACTCCAAATTTTTTTTTTTCTTTCAAAAATTTGTTTTTTATTTTAATTGAAATCTTGCATGACAAGCACGACTTCAAACGACATCGAAAAAATACGAAGTTTGATTCATTGGATCCGAATCATCAAAATGAGTCCAACGAAAAAAACAAAATTCGAATCCGAATCCCCTAGCTCAAGTTATAGCTAAAAAACGAATCAAATAGGGTAAAAGGGCCATATGGACTGAAATTTGCTTCGTCGGAGGTCCAAACGACATTGAAAAAATAAGAAATTTGGTTCATTGGATCCGAATCGTCAAAACGAGTCCAACACAAAAAAACGGAATTCGAATCCGAATCCCGTGGCTCACGTTATAGCTGAAAAACGAATCAAATAGGGTGAATGGGCCATATGGACTGAAATTTGCTTCGTCGGGGGTTCAAACGGCATCGAAAAAATACGAAATTTGGTTCATTGGATCTGAATCGTCAAAACGAGTCCAACAAAAAAGACGGAATTTGAATCCGAATCCCGTAGCTCAAATTATAGCTGAAAAACCAACCAAATATGGTAAATGGGTCATATGAACTGAAATTTGCTTTTTCGGAGGTTCAAACGGCATCGAAAAAATATGACGTTTGGTTCATTGAAACCGAATCATCAAAACGAGTCCAATGTAAAAGACAAAATTTGAATCCAAACACCATAGCTTAAGTTATAGCTGAAAAACAAATCAAATAGGGTAAATGGGTCATATGTAGGGATGCAAACGAGCCGAGCCGGCTCGCGAGGCTGGCGAGCAAGCTCGAGCCAAGCCCGAACTCAAGCCCCTTTTAGTTAGGCTCGTGGCTCGCGAGCCGGCTCACGAGCTAATATATTTAATTAAAAAATAATATTTTTATTTTTATATATATAAATATTTTTATTTTTATATAATATTATATATATTTTTATTGATTTTTATATAAAATTAATAAAAAATTAATATATTTATAATATATATGTATATATATTTAATAAATATATATTATTATATATAAAAATATATTAAATTATTTTAAAAAAACTAATTTTTAATTAAAAATAATATATTTTCATTTGGCTCGAGCCGAGCCGAGCGAGCCTCGAGCCGAGCTCGAGCCAGAAAAAAGGGCCAAGGCTCGGCTCGACTCATATGGACATAAATTTATTTCGTCGGAGGTTGTTAAGTCGTTAATTCTTGCTCCATTGAGGTTTATTTTGTGTAATTTTTGCCCAAATTTGATAGCTTATGTAGAATTTCATGCTCTTTGTAGGTGTTTTTAACAAAAGACGAGTTAAAGGGACGAAATGGAGCAATACGACCAAAATCCGAGCTTACAAAGGAACATCTCGAGAACTTTGAAATTTTGCTGCCTTAATTTGGAAATCCACCCTCGTGGATTTTGTTAGTGCAAAATTTCCACCCTCGCGGAAATGAGGCAGTAGCTTGGGTTCATTTCGCCAAAATCCACCCCCGCGGATTTTGGCAGTACAAATTTTCCACCCTCGCGGATATGAGGCAGTAGCTTGGGTTCATTCCCTGAAAATCCACCCCCGCGGATTTTCCCAGTACAAAAAATCCACCCCCGTGGATTTTCTTTAAGAAGTGTCAGTACGTTTTTAGAAATCCACCCCCGTGGATTTCTTTGCCCATGAAAATCCACCCCCGTGGATTTTCTCCAGAAATGCGTTTTTCCTAGTTTATAACCTATTTTTCGAGGGCATTCGAAGGGAGCCGATTTTTAACCTAGTTTGGAGGCGGAAACAGCTGATTGGAGTCTTGGGAACACCACTTCTCCTTTCTTGGAAGAAATGAAGATCCATTGAAGTTTTAGTTTGTTTTTACTTTCATTTAATGCTTTCTTAGTTAGTTTAATGCTAGTTTACTTTCCCAATTTAGTTGTTTATGGATTAAACTCTTTTATGAACCTATTGTCCATGAATATTTGAATTAAACCCTTTTTAATGAATATGAGTTTATTTAAGTCTTACTTCTTTTGTTCTTTGAGTATTATGACTATGAGTGGCTAGATCTTTAGGCAAAGGGGGGTGATGAATTATGTAGGGTAAGTGTTTGATGAAATGCCTAGGTGGGGTTATTGCTCTTATGCTTGTGAAATTGAGTTAATTGCATGATTAAGCTTGATCACCTTGATTATGACTTGAGATTTGCATGCTAATCGAGAGGTTGTATGTGAATTGGAAGAGGTTTCACTACACTTAAGTTTAGGTATAAAGACATTTAGCCTATTCTTGAGCAATTGAGTAATAGAGTAACCGGGCCAAGCCGCTAGTTATTTTGTTGCACTAGTCTTGTTTGTTTGATCTAATTAATGAGCTAATGACCACGAAAGTAGGCTTTAGACTTTGATTAGGTACACGCACGTGACTTCGAGAGGAGCTTGTGTATGCTTTAGTGATTAGGATTGTGAGAAGCATGAACCCACCGAAGCACTATTTGAACGCGAGCCTTGCATGATCATTACTTACCCTTGCCACTTGTTTTAATTGGTTATTTGCTACTTTACTCGTTTCCTTGCTATTTCTCTTTTGATCAATCATAGTTAACTTTAAATTCCTTATTTAGATAACTTAGTCTGAAACTCGATTTGGTCTATAGATTGGTAAATGCATTAGGTAATTGATTGATTTACTCCTCCTCGTGGAATCGACCCCTTGTGTACTACAATTAGATGACTTGCACTTGGGTTAATTAAATCATTTTACCACAAATTCAACCATTCAATATGTCTTGAGATTCCTTTCCGATTTGACACCTTCCCAGGCCTTGTTCTGCCCGGATGAGGTTTAACGAAGATCGGACGGCCTCATAAGCCGGAATCAATTGCATTTTGGGTGTAGAGTTTTTGGCTAACAAGTTTTTGGCGCCGTTGCCGGGGAGGCGTTTAAATCACCCTTACCGATTGTTAGTAACTAGTGAATTAGACCTTTATTTTTATTTGATTTTGATGCTTGTTTGTCTCTTGTAGGTTCTTGTGCATGAGAAGAGCTAAAAGTTGGGAGAATTTGAAACATTATCCGGACATCGAAAAGAAACTTCGTGCATTAAGGAAGGAAAGGAGACAAGAGGCATCAACCCCGATTCAAATGGAAGATTTTCATGCAAATGATGCCCTTAATGGGGCAAATAGAGAGCAAAGACCACCACCACAACCACCTCAAAGACAAATTCGGGAGTATGCCATGCCTAGCATGGAGCATATTCAACAAAATATGGGAAGACCGGGAGTTGGTGCAAATCATTTCGAAATCAAGCCGGCCTACATCTCACTTCTACAACAAAATCAATTCAACGGATTTGCTACGGAGGACCCTATATCACACGTTAATTGGTTTGTGGAGGTGTGTGATACGTTCAAACTCAACAATGTGCCCGAAGACGCCATAAGAATTCGCTTATTTCCTTTCTCTCTAAGGGATAGGGCGAAGGCGTGGCATAGTGCTCTTCCGTATGAGACTAAGGGATCATGGTCTTTATTGTCCCAAGCCTTTTTGGATAAGTTTTTCCCGCACGCTAAAACGGTTAAGCTCCGGAATGAAATCACTTCATTTCGGCAATATGAAGGAGAAACCTTATACGAAGCGTGGGAACGGTTTAAGGAAATACAAAGAAAGTGCCCTCACCATGGATGCGAAAATTGGAAGCTAGTCCAATCATTCTATGGAGGAATCTCCCAAGCTTTGAAGGTCATGATTGACTCCGCCGCGGGGGGCGCTATAATGACCATGTACGAAACCGATGCTATACAATTGTTGGAAAGGATGGCGGCTAACAATTCTTGGGCAAATGAAAGGGCTACCACACCAATCCCAAGGCCTTCAAGCTCAACACCCGGCATGTTACAAGTTAGCGAATATACCGCCATGCAAGCTAAACTTGAGGCTTTAGAGAAGCAAGTGGAACAATTTAAGGTTAATTCCGTGTCAAATCAATCCCCTCCTATGCAACAATCCACTTGTGAGATGTGTAGTGGGCCACACAACTATGATTCATGCCCTTATGCTTCTCAAGAAAATCCATCAAACCCACCTTCATGTCCCGAACAAATAAATGCTTTAAACCAACAAAGACCACAATACAACCCTCATTCCAACACATACAATCCCGGACTACGCAACCACCCTAACTTTTCTTGGTCCAATCCCAACAACGCACAAAATGCTCCAAGACCACCACCACCACCTAGAAACCCCGGAAATTTCCAACAACCTCCTTTCCCTCCACAACAAACCCATTACCAAACTCCCCAAACTCACTATCAACCACACCCTCCACCACAACCCCAAAAGCAAGGATGGGAAGCCGCATTTGAGAAGTTTCTTAATGTTTCCTCGGACCGTTTCAAGAGCTTGGAAACTCAAGTAGACCAAGTGGTCACACAAAACCGGAACATTGAGATCCAAATCGGGCAACTTGCAAATGCCATCAATTCTAGACCTCAAGGAACGCTCCCTAGCAAGACGGATACAAATCCAAGGGAGCATTGCAAGGCTATTACTCTTCGAAGTGGGAAGGTTTATGATGAGCCACCTTTGCCTACACGGTATGAGACCGGTTCGAGTGGTGTGAATCAACAAAAGAAATTGGCGGATGGGAATATTGACAAGGGCAAAGCAAAGATTGATGAAATGGAAGAATCGGAGAAAAAGAAGGGGAATGAGGAAAGAGAACAAGACGAGATTATTGAAGTGGAAAAGTCAAAGATGGATGAACATTGTAACAAAGAACAAGAGCCCCCTTTGAAGCCAAAAGTTTACATCCCACCTAAACCGTATGTTCCACCGGTACCATTCCCTCAAAGGCTTCAATCACAAGTGAAGGAGAAGCAATTCGAAAAGTTCCTTACTATGCTCAAACAACTTCATATCAACATACCATTTGCCGAGGCATTAGCTCAAATGCCATCCTATTTGAAGTTCTTGAAGGAGCTAGTATCTAACAAGAAGAAGTTGGAGAATTTTGCTACTATTGCACTCACCGAGGAGTGTAGTGCCATCATTCAAAGGAAGCTTCCACCAAAACTCAAGGATCCCGGGAGTTTTTCTATCCCTCTCACCATTGGTCCTTTACATTTTGATAATGCCTTATGTGATTTGGGAGCGAGTGTAAGTCTAATTTCTTTATCTACTTGTAGGAAATTGGGCTTGAAGGAGCTTAGGCCAACTAACATGACTCTTCAACTCGCGGATCGGTCGTTAAAATATCCAATGGGAGTTCTTGATGACGTGCTAGTCAAAGTGGGAAAATGCTACATCCCGGTGGATTTAGTTGTCCTCGATATAGGTGATGATGAGAGTATGTCTCTCATATTGGGAAGGCCGTTCCTAGCTACGGCCGGAGCATTGATTGATGTCAAGAATGGACGCCTCACTTTACAAGTTGGCGACGAAAAGGTTGAATTCAACTTATACAAGGCCATGAAGAATCCCACCATGGAAGAAAAGTGTTTTCGAGTTGAAGTTGTAGAGGATCACCGTATTTTTGAGTTGCACAACAAGGATCCGTTAGAGCTTTGCTTAGGAGGTGTTGAAAAGATGGAGGGAGAAGAGGAGATCCTTGATGAGCTTGAGTCATATGTGAAGGCATTGGAGGCCACACCATTCGTTTCCTTCCAAAGGAGGTACCATTTTGAGGAATTGGGGAGTGGTAAACCCCTTCCTCCCCCTTCTTGTGTTAAAGCTCCCGTACTTGATTTGAAACCCCTTCCTTCTCATTTAAAATATGCATATCTTGGTGATAATGAGAGTTTGCCGGTTATTGTGTCTTCGGATTTAGATGATGTGCAATTGGATGCCTTATTGCGTGTTTTGAGAATGCATGTAAAAGCTTTAGGATGGTCAATTTCGGATATTAAGGGAATTAGTCCCTCAATTTGCATGCATAGAATCTTGATGGAAGATAACCATAAAACATCAATAGAGCATCAAAGACGGCTTAACCCTAATATGAAAGAAGTAGTTAGAGCCGAAATTCTTAAATTGCTTGATGCGGGTATAATTTACCCGATTTCGGATAGCTCGTGGGTTAGCCCGGTACAAGTTGTACCGAAAAAGGGAGGGATGACGGTTATTAGAAATGAAAACAATGAACTTATCCCTACACGCACGGTTACGGGATGGAGAGTGTGCATAGATTATAGGAAATTGAACAATGCAACCCGTAAAGACCATTTTCCATTGCCTTTCATTGATCAAATGTTAGAAAGGTTAGCCGGGCATGAGTACTATTGCTTTCTAGATGGATACTCGGGTTACAACCAAATTGCTATAGCACCCGAGGATCAAGAAAAATGCACTTTCACTTGCCCCTATGGCACTTTTGCTTTTAGAAGAATGCCATTTGGTCTTTGTAATGCTCCGGCTACTTTCCAACGTTGCATGATGGCAATTTTCTCGGATTTTATTGAGCGAACAATGGAAATCTTTATGGATGATTTTTCGGTGTTTGGGTCTTCTTTTGATGCATGCCTTGTTAATCTTACTAATGTGTTGAAACGTTGTGAAGATACTAATTTGGTGCTAAATTGGGAGAAGTGCCACTTCATGGTGCGTGAAGGAATTGTCCTAGGCCATCGGATCTCGGCTAAGGGAATTGAAGTGGATCGAGCCAAGATTGAAGTCATTGCTAAATTGCCACCACCCACCAATGTTAAGGGAGTTAGGAGTTTCCTTGGTCATGCCGGATTTTATCGCCGGTTTATCAAGGATTTCTCCAAAATCACTTTACCTCTTTGCAAGCTTTTACAAAAAGATGTTGAATTTGTTTTTGATAGTGATTGTTTGCTTGCTTTTGATAGGTTAAAGAAGGAGCTTACCTCAGCACCAATTATGGTGGCACCGGACTGGACTTTACCATTTGAGCTCATGTGTGACGCAAGTGACTTGGCCATAGGAGCGGTGCTTGGCCAAAAGAGGGAGAAACGTTTACACGTTATCGCTTACTCTAGCAAAACACTCAATGATGCACAATTAAACTATGCCACCACTGAAAAAGAACTTTTAGCAATTGTGCATGCTTTTGACAAATTTCGTTCGTATTTGATAGGTTCGAAGACGGTGGTTTACACGGACCACGCAGCTATCAAATATTTGTTGTCAAAGAAGGACTCCAAACCTCGTCTCATTAGATGGATTTTGCTACTTCAAGAGTTTGACTTGGAGATTAGAGATAAAAAAGGGACCGAAAATTTGGTGGCGGATCATCTATCTCGTTTGGAGATTGCAAGGAGTAATGAGGATCTTGAAGTAGCTATTAAGGAGAATTTCCCGGATGAACAACTCTTTAAGGTGGAATCCAAAGTACCATGGTTTGCGGACTTTGCGAATTACATAGCAAGTAGAATTATACCTCCCGACTTGAATTTCCACCAACGACGGAAATTTCTACATGATGCCAAGTTCTATTTTTGGGAAGAACCGTTGCTTTACAAGAATTGCTCGGATGGTTTGGTAAGGAGGTGTGTCCCCGAAGATGAAATTGAGAAGATCTTAGACCGTTGTCATGCTAGTCCTTATGGAGGACATTCAAGTTCAAGAAAGACGGCGGCAAAGGTGCTCCAATCGGGTTTTTGGTGGCCTTCCTTATTCAAAGATGCACACAAGTTTGTCGAAAGTTGTGACTCATGTCAACGAACCGGGAATATCGGGAAAAGAGACGAAATGCCTTTGAGATATATCTTAGAGATAGAATTGTTCGATGTGTGGGGAATAGACTTTATGGGACCTTTTCCTTCTTCCTATGGAAACCAATATATTCTTGTCGGAGTTGATTATGTTTCTAAATGGGTCGAAGCCATAGCAAGCCCTACAAACGATTCAAAGGTAGTGCTGAAATTTTTGAAGAAGAATATCTTTACTAGATTTGGTGTTCCGAGGGCTCTCATAAGTGATGGAGGGTCGCATTTTTGCAACAAACCTTTGGAAGCTCTCTTAAGGAAATATGGAGTTCACCACCGGGTGGCAACTCCATATCACCCACAATCTAGCGGTCAAGTTGAAATTTCCAACCGTGAAATTAAACACATCCTTGAAAAGACCGTGAATCGTTCACGAAAAGATTGGGCAACCAAATTGGACGATGCTTTATGGGCTTATCGAACGGCTTTTAAGACACCAATCGGAACATCCCCTTTTATGTTGGTCTACGGAAAAGCATGCCATCTTCCGGTTGAGATCGAACACAAAGCTTATTGGGCCATTAGAGCCATCAACTTTGACCTTAAACAAGCCGGTGAGAATAGAGCTTTACAATTACACGAACTTGAGGAATTCCGGTTGAATGCATACGAGAATGCAAAGGTTTACAAAGAAAAGACAAAGAGATGGCATGACAAACACATTAGGGTGAAGGAATTCGAAGTGGGGCAATTAGTCTTATTGTTCAATTCTAGATTGAAGTTATTCCCCGGAAAACTAAAGTCGAGGTGGTCGGGCCCTTTTCGAGTCGTGAAAGTTCTTGAGAATGGAGCCGTGGAAATTGGAAATGAAAATTCCGGTACTTTCACCGTTAATGGGCAGCGTTTGAAACCTTATTTTGTGGGAGAGCCCATAGAGAAGAGCACCTCGTGTGTGCTCATCACTCCGACCATCTAATTTGGTGACAAAGTCGAGCTAGCGACTATAAACTTAGAACTACTTTTCTCTCCCTTACCTTTTTCTTTCTTTCCCTCTCTTTTAGGTGGTTGTTAATCGTTCCTTGTTGTTTTTGTCTCCTTGTGTGTAGGTTGTTGAGTTTTCGAGGAAGAAGATTTAACTCGGATGTGTGATTGCAAGTTTTGACACCCCTTGTGGGGTTGAGGTCCAATTTCTTTTAAATTCTTGCTCTTGAGTTGGTGATGCATGTGTTGATGATGAGATGAATTGCCTTTATTCTTATGTGTCTTGAGATGAAGAGATGAGTTTAGGGTACAAACCGGTATACTATGGTGTGCATTGCATATTTGTTGCTTGAATTCTTGATTCTTGCGAAAGAAAATACCGTTTGTCTTGATTATGTTACATTATTGGGTCATTAAGTGCTCCGGTTGAGGTAAAGTTAATTCCGAGTTTGGTTCGAACTATTTGTGCAAGTGTTGAGTGCATTATTGTGAAATTCTTGGTTGTTCATCTTTTGAAAAATTACACTTACCTCCCTCAGTGAATTCTTCCCATTTTTGGAGCTACTGTAGGAAATCCACCCTCGTGGATTTTCTGTACAAGAAAATCCGCGATCGCGGATTCCGTGCGAATTCACCCAAGTTTCTGTAAAGAATCCACCCCCGTGGATTTTTGCCCTTACAGAAATCCACCCCCGTGGATTTCCATTTTTCAGAAAATCCGTTTTTTTTTCTCTTAAATGTTGAAACACGTTTTCACACTTTCTTTCCAACCAACCACGGCATTCCTTTCTCTTCAACACAAAGGCACAACATAATACACATTACCATCACACATTCAAACCCTACATCTCTCTCTCCCGCGCACGCAAACCGAGGACAGCGGCTGCTCCTAATTTTCGTGTTCTTCTTCCCCTTTTCCCTCTCTCACGTGGTAAGCTTCATTCTCATTTCTTTTCTCTGAAATTTCTGGTATAAGTTGAAGCTTTGTCTCTCTCCCCTCTCCAAATCTGAGTTCTACTTGTGATATTGTTCTTTCTTGTTAAAATCCTTGAGGTTCTTACTACATTTGTTACATCCATGCTTTACATGCTTATTGTGGGCTGAAATTTTGAATTTCTTGCAAAATCTTGTGAAAATTTTGTATCTTGAAACCCTAGAAGCATGTTGTTCCGATTTGTGTTGACATTTCGAGTTGATTCTTGGAGTTATTTCTGATATGAGCATGAAGCTATGCAAGAATGCTAAGATTTGTAGAGATCTAGGGTATTATGAAGCATGCTAAATTCTTGAACCCTAGACTCGATTTTTCTGAAATTTCTCTGAAATTCTTGGAGTAGATTGTTGTAATTATGATTTTGTTGTTAAATTCTTGCTTTTAAGCTTGTTGGAATACACCATTTTTGCAAAATTGAGTAAAACCACACCTTTTTCTGGGTGCACATAAGGTGTTTGATGAAAGTCTTGAATGAACTTTAATGCTTTAAATGTTGTTAACTCTGGGTTAGATACACTTGAAATGCAGAAATGGCCCCAAAGAAGCGATCTACCGTAGATGAGGCCTCCACTTCCAAGAAATCTAAGGGTTCTACATCTCATTCAATGCCACCCTACAATCCATTTGAGCGTGTAGTGGACCGGGAGCTTTACCCGACGTACTTTATGCATGTACCGATGTTGGAAGCGTTAGGAATTTACAAGTATGTTCGACGCTTTGCCAAAGGACTTGAGTGGCTTGACTTTCTCCACAAGTGGGCACCAACTTACCCTGCTCTGACTAGGGAGTTCATCTTAACAATGGATTGGAGTAATGACGAGTTGTCTTTCCGAATTGACGGTGAGAGACACACACTTAGGGCGGCTGATTTGCGTGCAATTTTTGGATTTCCAGACCCCAACCGGAATTCGATGATGCGGCCTCTCACCAAACTCCCAAAGATGAAGGTTGAGGAGCGAGAAGCAGTTTGGAGGTCTTTCCCGTTGGCTCCAGATGCAATACCATATGATGAAAGCAATACAAAGTCTTCCAACATTCATTCCCTCACTTGGCGAGTCATCCACCGTATCTTATCTGCGGGTTTTTGTGCTCGTTCAAATAACAAAACCACGGTCAATGTGGCAGAGCTTACACTCATGGACTGCATGAGTAAGGGTATAAGTATCGATGGTACTTATATGCTTTTGGACAAGATGTTCACTGCTGCAAACAGGAAGCAGGGTAGATTCGCTTTTGGTGGTTTTGTTACGATGATTGCCACTAGTGTTGGTTGGGAGCCTGAGGAAGACATGGTGCCCTTGGAAATGAATCCCTTCTTAGATGAGAAGCACCTTTCGCATATGGAATTGATAACATTATGGGGACCGCCGCTTAACAAGTGGGTTAACTACTGGCCAAAGGAGAAGCGAAATGTCTACAACATCATGTATGATTGGGGTGTTGAATTTTGGAAGGATTTAACCCCGGAACAAAAGGAGTTTTTGAATTCGATGACTGCTTCAAATAACTCGCCACCACTGCCAGCACTCGAGGCACCACCAGCTGCACCACAAGAAGATGTGCCTCATACAGAGGGTTCTCAGAATATGGCTGGATTGTGGGAGAGGATGGGCAATTTGGAGCTGGGGTTGACAAGTGTTAGAGATGAAGTGGCTGCTCTCCATGCGTCGCAGGATCGAGCAAATGAGGCAAATGAGGCCAATTTCAAAGCTCTCAATGACCACTTCATGACTTGGAATGCAAACATGGCTTCTTACTTCCGTGGTTGGCCGAATAACCCTCCGGAGTGATGCTTACTCTTTGATCCCTTCCTAGGTGGAGCGAGTGATGTGATGTGAAGGGATACTCTCTAAACTCATGCTTCAAATTTCATGCCTTGCTGTTTTCGCTATTTTGTCTGCTTGACTTTACTTCATGAACTTTATTCGTATCTAATTGTGTGGAAATTCTGTGTTAGGTTTATTGTTAGGCATTCGATGCCCCGTCTGTGGGGTTTTATGTGGTTCTGTTAATGATTAACTCCAAGATGATTGCTTATTTAAGACCTTTTCTTCATGACTCCTCTTTGCTTGTAATATGCATGTCGATTGTCATTTGCCGCCGAGGCTCTTGATCCGTGTTATGAGTCATTGTTTTGCAGGATTAGGTCTATTTTTTTGTTCGTGCCCCATTGCCGGTTTTCATCAATTTGAGGGAGTTTTCTTTATCTCCTAATTCTTATTTCTTGCATGGGGACCATGCTTCGATGCTAGTGTGGGGGAGGGGTTATGAGTTTAATTTGAAATTATTTATCTTGAGGAGCTCGTTCTTGTGCATGCGTATCAATAGAGAGTGATATTAAACAAGAATTGACTCCGATTCTCAATATTGCTTTGATCTTATGACATATAATTACTAGTTTGAGTTAGGCTAATCGAATGTATGAAAATGCGTATATGAATTCGGTAAGAATAGTGTGTTAGCATGCTATAAATTTTGTGCAATTTTAAATGAGTCAATGGATTTCAAATTCTTAGAGGAAGTTTATATTTCCCATTAAGAGCTAAAATACGGTTAGAGAGAGCTCTAGTGTCTTTCGAGGCGAAATTTTGAATTGACAAAAGATTCGGGAAATGACTTAGGCATTCGTTGTCGGCGGGAATACCTTCTAAATTTTAGCCTTTTCGCACTATATAACATATTCTTGTTGACCCCATTGAGCCTAATTGTCGTGAAAAATTTTTCTTAGCCATATTACAAGCCCAAACACGACATAATTACTCCTTACCTTCATAATCAATTACATCATGCTTGCTCGTTATAAGAATTGTATTGTTGTAATAGCCTTTCAACATTTGATTGATGAATCTTGAAACACTTGAAAAAGAAAAAGAAAAATCGAGAAAAGTTGGAAGAACAAGAAGAAAAATTGAGCAAAAGCAAAAGAGTAATGAAATGAAAGATTGTGCAAATGTAAAAGAATTGAGGGATAGTTGAGTATAAGGAATCCTAGTGTGGGTGCACTTTATGATTAAAAGGCATAGAAGGGTAGATTGGAATGTAAAACGATGTAAGCATTGGTGTCTAGTCACTTTTTGGCCAAAAATTTCCATAACCATGACCCTTAGCCTACATTACATGCTCGAAAGACCTTTCGATCCCGACATCCGAGTCGATTCCATTAGTGGAGATAGGCATGAAAGGTGATCTCGAATCCGTAAATTAGTTTCTACAAGGGAAATATAAACCAATCCGGGAAGTCGTTGTGCTATGTCTCATTTAATAATGCACATTATTTGAAGTATGCTAACTACACTATTTTGATGAATTCTTTATGCATGTGTAATACGTTTGATAGGCTAGACTCGAATAGGTGATAGTGTGTCAATTGATTATTGCAAGGTTGATTGAGTTGGATTGACTTTTCGAGTTTTACATCATTTCTCGAGGACGAGCAATATTTTAGTGTGGGGGAGTTGTTAAGTCGTTAATTCTTGCTCCATTGAGGTTTATTTTGTGTAATTTTTGCCCAAATTTGATAGCTTATGTAGAATTTCATGCTCTTTGTAGGTGTTTTTAACAAAAGACGAGTTAAAGGGACGAAATGGAGCAATACGACCAAAATCCGAGCTTACAAAGGAACATCTCGAGAACTTTGAAATTTTGCTGCCTTAATTTGGAAATCCACCCTCGTGGATTTTGTTAGTGCAAAATTTCCACCCTCGCGGAAATGAGGCAGTAGCTTGGGTTCATTTCGCCAAAATCCACCCCCGCGGATTTTGGCAGTACAAATTTTCCACCCTCGCGGATATGAGGCAGTAGCTTGGGTTCATTCCCTGAAAATCCACCCCCGCGGATTTTCCCAGTACAAAAAATCCACCCCCGTGGATTTTCTTTAAGAAGTGTCAGTACGTTTTTAGAAATCCACCCCCGTGGATTTCTTTGCCCATGAAAATCCACCCCCGTGGATTTTCTCCAGAAATGCGTTTTTCCTAGTTTATAACCTATTTTTCGAGGGCATTCGAAGGGAGCCGATTTTTAACCTAGTTTGGAGGCGGAAACAGCTGATTGGAGTCTTGGGAACACCACTTCTCCTTTCTTGGAAGAAATGAAGATCCATTGAAGTTTTAGTTTGTTTTTACTTTCATTTAATGCTTTCTTAGTTAGTTTAATGCTAGTTTACTTTCCCAATTTAGTTGTTTATGGATTAAACTCTTTTATGAACCTATTGTCCATGAATATTTGAATTAAACCCTTTTTAATGAATATGAGTTTATTTAAGTCTTACTTCTTTTGTTCTTTGAGTATTATGACTATGAGTGGCTAGATCTTTAGGCAAAGGGGGGTGATGAATTATGTAGGGTAAGTGTTTGATGAAATGCCTAGGTGGGGTTATTGCTCTTATGCTTGTGAAATTGAGTTAATTGCATGATTAAGCTTGATCACCTTGATTATGACTTGAGATTTGCATGCTAATCGAGAGGTTGTATGTGAATTGGAAGAGGTTTCACTACACTTAAGTTTAGGTATAAAGACATTTAGCCTATTCTTGAGCAATTGAGTAATAGAGTAACCGGGCCAAGCCGCTAGTTATTTTGTTGCACTAGTCTTGTTTGTTTGATCTAATTAATGAGCTAATGACCACGAAAGTAGGCTTTAGACTTTGATTAGGTACACGCACGTGACTTCGAGAGGAGCTTGTGTATGCTTTAGTGATTAGGATTGTGAGAAGCATGAACCCACCGAAGCACTATTTGAACGCGAGCCTTGCATGATCATTACTTACCCTTGCCACTTGTTTTAATTGGTTATTTGCTACTTTACTCGTTTCCTTGCTATTTCTCTTTTGATCAATCATAGTTAACTTTAAATTCCTTATTTAGATAACTTAGTCTGAAACTCGATTTGGTCTATAGATTGGTAAATGCATTAGGTAATTGATTGATTTACTCCTCCTCGTGGAATCGACCCCTTGTGTACTACAATTAGATGACTTGCACTTGGGTTAATTAAATCATTTTACCACAAATTCAACCATTCAATATGTCTTGAGATTCCTTTCCGATTTGACACCTTCCCAGGCCTTGTTCTGCCCGGATGAGGTTTAACGAAGATCGGACGGCCTCATAAGCCGGAATCAATTGCATTTTGGGTGTAGAGTTTTTGGCTAACAGAGGTTCAAACGACATCGAAAAAATACGAAGTTTGGTTCATTGAATCCGAATCGTCAAAATGAGTCCAACGAAAAAAACATAATTCGAATCCGAATCCCGTAACTTAAGTTAAAAAACACATAACGTAATTGTCATTAAATATAGATAGAAATGAAAAAATAAAAAATAAAAAATTGGACGACTTCAATTAAAATGATTAAAAAATTATGAAGTCGTGCTTGATCTCTACGACTTCAATTAAATAATATAAAAAATTGAAGTCGTGGATGATATCCGCGACTCCGATATAAATAATATTAAAATAATAGGAGTCGCGGATTTCTCCCGCGACTTATAGTAAAATTTTAAACCTTTACAAAGAGGTGTTATTTTATTAAATCGGAAAAAAAAAATATTATTCTTGAATATCTCTCCCCGTTTGGATTCATAACTGATCATGTGTTGTCCTGTTTCCTTGCTTGCACGTAATGATCATAATTGACGTTTTTTCGACCTATTCGATCATTTTTCACTTGTTTGGATCCCTTGGACCAATTTGGATTTATTATACCAATTTTGGATTCATTTAACCCGTTTGGATCTATCTAACCCATTTGGATCCATTGGACCCGTTTGAATCTATAAAAAAAACAGGTCAAAAAAAGGTGAAAACGGGCCCAAAACGGGTAGAACGAATTTAAAATTGGTCAAACAGATCGAAAAACGAAAAAACGGGCCCAAAATTATTCAAACGATCAAACGGGTTGTAAATAGATTAGTTGGGTCAAATTGGTTAAATGCATTAGTGAATGTTAGTTGGAAAAAAATATATATATATTTATATATATATATATTAATAAAAGGTATATTGTACATTTAAATATTTAGATTAAGTAGGAACCTACTAAAAACTCATTTAAAATCTAAATCATTAAAAACTCATTATAATACAACTCATTTTAGAACCAAACCATTTAAACCCAACCCACATGAATCCAATCCAACCCACTCATTTGTAACTACTAAGAAATAGTTTACCTCATCAGATTCCAAACCATTGGTTTTTGGTTATGGACAGATGGATTAGCATTTATTTAAACAGCCCAGCATTTACTTGGGCTGTTTGGTATATGTGGGCTACAGCATTATTTTGGGGCTGATGTTTACATGGACACCTAAAGCCATCCAAATTAAAGCGATTTTCCAATAATGCCCCTTTCTAATTTTATCGGGAGAAGGTGAACGAAAAAGAGAGAGAGAGAAGGTGAGCGGGATAACATCGGGAGAAGTGAACGAAAAAGGTATGCAAATTGGAGATAAAAAAAGGGCAAAAATGAGATTTCGCTTTATCCACTGCAACTAGGTTATCTAACAACTCCATTTGTGAGTTGTTGTGTAACAGGGCTCAGCATAGTCATACAATAAGGGGCCTTGTTTTGATGCGGGCTTTACACATGCCCAAGTAAACGGACTTTACAGGCAGATACCAATGCATCTCTACCTTTTAAGGTCCAAGTAAACTATTTATAAGTGAATACGGGTTGTAACTTGTAATTACCCAATCTCATAACGGGGGAGTAGATGTAAAAATACTATAAAGGAAAGGGTTGAACCTCACACGACTTAACAAAAATTAAACACGACAACGTTTAAAAAGATTTACTCCTCCAAAAATCCCATATTTCCAGAAGATACCCCACAATCGACCTTCACGCTGAGAGAGAGAGAGAGAGGGAGGGAGGGAGAGAGAATGGGCGAAGAAGAATCGAAGACGTCGAGGAAGAGGGCGGTGGAATCGTTAGGATGGCTGACGGAATCGACCATTATGCCGCGCAAGCATCGCGCCATTGAAGGAGTTGGTGCTTCTTCAATCCTCGAGCTCAAGGCCCAACTCTACCAGTCCCAGGAGGAGGCCAAGCGCCAAGCCAAGGAGCCGATACAGTCCGCCGACCGTCACTACGCCCAACAATTGGAGGTTCATCGTGCCAAGAAGATCGTCGCAAACGATACTTTCTCCCAAAAGAACTCCGGTGTCGAATCCCGTGCCGCCAAGTACGTCAATTTGTTGAATTTTTGGCTGTTTTTAGTTGTTATTGGTTGGGATTTTATGTTTATATGTGGATGCTTGTGATTAAGACGTGTTTTATGAGGTTAGTGTGATATTTTTGGGTAAGAGATGTGTTTGATTGGGGTTCTAGGGTTTCATCAATTCGGAATTTGCACCATGTGCTCTCGGCTAATGATGTAATTAGTGTACGTATGAATATGGGGAAATTATCAACTTATGGCGCATGCGCATCTGCCAAAACATCCAAAAAAATTTGTCTTTGTTTGATTCTCTGAACTGGATGATAATAACCTATCTCGTTTATTTTCAGGGATAAACTCGAGTTGAAAGCTGTAAAAGATGGTTCAGCAAGCTATGCAGCATTAGAAAAAAAGGCAGCATTGTATGAGAAACTGGTGAGGGGTGAACTTTCTGATGAAGAAGAAAGTGAGAAGTACTGCGTTGATTTCTTTAGAAAGGGTTTAGAGCCTTCAAACCATGATGGGTCCCA
The DNA here is from genome assembly GCA_037501455.1 of Lantana camara. NCBI lineage: Eukaryota > Viridiplantae > Streptophyta > Magnoliopsida > Lamiales > Verbenaceae > Lantana > Lantana camara. The sequence continues at coordinate 2,777,852 of CM074856.1, read as the reverse complement.
CATGCCTCAAGGAACCAATGCTTCTATTGCACCACAAGCCCCGGATGGCGATGACGGTGATGATTTTCTTTCCAAAAATACTAAAACTGCAGGTCTTGGACGAACATCTGCAACAGTGGACAGAAGTCAACATAAACATTTTGTTATGTAAGTTCTTTTCCCTGTTATCTGGTATTCCATGAGCTGTTTATTGCATGTTTTCTGAGTTCCATTCCCTGTTTTCCTCATTTTAAGATATTAATCGTTTTCACCAGTTTCAAATTTTTTAACGTTTGACTGTGTAGTACTAATAAGAATCATGAGAAGTTGATGCATCTGCCAGTAATTTGGTTTGTTTTGGGAGGGTCTCTTTTGTTTGTTTGATAGTGGAGTCTTTGACAAGGTCTTAAGATAATATGATTGCTCTTGGTATTGGACTAATTTTTATATACATTCTTGGCTTAATTATGGCAACTGGTTGACATGGAGGATTTAAACTGCTTGTATATGAGTATATCTGCCCATGACGATTTAAAACCTGTTTAGCTATGTGTAACCTGCATATTCGTCTGAATAAACAACTATAAACTAAAGTTGCAAAGATATATATTGAGGGCAGTTCATTTGTATTCTGTTGATTTTTGCTGGACACTATTTTTATTCTTTAGATGTTTTTTTACATTATGTTCTCTGCAAATATGGGTTCCGATAGGTTCATTATCCTCGTATAACACTAATTCTTAGTTGATTGTCCGCTATCTTCCTCAGGGAGGTTCATGAAGAAGCAAGTCAGGCAAGGGAAAAAGTGTCTGAACTGAAAATGCGAAGACAAGAGCAGGCTGCTGCTAAAAGAGAGAAATTAAAGCAGGCGTACCTTCGAAAGCAACTTGAGAAGTTGAAAGCATCTAAAACAGAACAAACCTGAGTTTGAGGTGATTAATATACTTTTTTTTTTGGTCACTGCTACGAGATCCAGCATCTCTCTCGCTCTCAATCAAACACTGAATTCCTGATGATGGCTTCCTTTTTTTTTAAATTTAAAATGTCATAGTTCATGGTCTAAGAGCTGTGATTCTTCCCAGAGTCATGAAATGTTAAAACACTTGGCATAGTTTAGTTAAACTTGTTCTGGCCTATCAAAGTTTCCTGACTAAGCAACTTAAAGTTTCCTTATAATAAAGAGTGTTGAATTGGTGTTGAATTTGAATTTAACTCATATCATTTTGAGCTTCTTGAATATCAGAATTTTCTTTTCTTCAATGTCTTCAACTTTTCTACTGAACTTAGTGACTATTAATGTGAACTTTTTGCTCAAAACGGTGTCTTGGAATGGAAGCATGTGTGTTCCGTATCTGAATCAATCTCCTTTTGTTGTAAGCATGTCTATTTTCATACAAATTCGGCCCCCGATTGAAATTGGATTAAGTTGAATGATGATATAAAAAACAGCTACTGAAACCAGTCTCTCTTTTCCGTAGTGACAAAGATGTGCAGATGAGATGTCTCCGGCATTATTTGAAGTCTTACAACGATGGACTGCTCCCATGCCTCGTCATTCTTGCATTCCTGGAGAATTGATATGGCAACATATGCTTTAGCCGACAACAATATACCTCCGAAGTCTTAGCTAAAAGTCTCCTAAGCCACAAATGGATCATGCCTCGGAGAAGAGAGTTCGGAATTGCAACTGCACTGCCAAGAAACGCCTGTTTTTTATTCTTCACAACTGTAGATTTTATCATACCTGTTATTTACTTTCTTGTACATACTGTAAACTGGTCTGTTTCTCATACTTACAAGTCTTATCAGCCTGAAATTGTTTGTTTGTTTGTTTAGATTTGTGAGAAAATGTATGGATAAATTTCCAAATGTTTGTTTAGATTTGTGAGAAATGTACGGATAAATTTCCAAAAATAGTTCGAAGTATTTTTTTCTCCTCTTCGAATAAAAAAAATTCAAAATAAATTTTAGTGTGAACTGACGACTCTGCTGGGGATCGAACCCAGAATCTCTGGTTCCGTAGACCAGCGCCTTATCCATTGGGCCACAGAGTCATATGTTGACCTCAATTTACCTCTTCTTTTTAATGACTATATTATCTAATTTTACTCTATATGAAAAATTATTATTAATTTCCTAATTTGCTACTTACGATGCATAAATACGGATACGATGGTGGATCTTTTTTCTAAATTGTCACATAAGGAGTGTTCGATACGAATATTTGACACAACACGATATGATAAAATAATATTTTAAAAATTTACGTCCATTATAATTTACTACCTATAACGGTAGTCCTGGTATGAAATGTTGAGCCCAAAATCAAGTAACTTTCAAACAATGAACAAACACCATTAAAATTTAAATCTGGATTACTCTTCAATTAAACACCACTTTAAATTGCATTGAAGTTGATAAAGACAAACAGAAAGACCATGACAAATGGCACCCATGCATATGTATGCACAGCTTGTACATTACTCTAATCTCTTATCTCTACACCTCCTCCGCCTTCCCACCACCGCCCACCTCTTCCTCCGCCGCCTCCTCCTCCGCTTTCTCTCTTCCCCTCACACTAAACGACAATGACTCCCGCCGTATCAAGAACCTCCCCGTCGGCGGCACCCACAAATTCACCCTCCCTTGTGGCCTCCCCGACTCCCTCCAAACCAGCACCGTCAAACACTGGATCGGATTGTCCAGCGGCTCCGCCGCGTCGCCGCCGTTCAAGGCGTCGCAGAGCAGCACCCTGGCGCTGCCCACCTTCTTATCCAAACCCACGTGAGAATCCGCGTATATGTCCACGTTCAGCGCCGCCATGATGTCCCGCTCCGGCAGCCCCCTGTGGAAGCGGACCTTCACCACCTCGTTCCAGGTGGGGTTTGCGCCGCCGTGATCGTCGACGTGGGTTCTCGCCACGTGGACGTCTTTCTCGACGTAGATTTCGGCGTACGTTCTCATCCTGGTGAGGTGCTTCACGTTCTTCAAGTCTTGGGCGGAGTAGATCAGCACTTCTATCTCCCTCAAATCCTCGGGCGGCGGAGCTCTGCGGCGGATGTTGGCGGCGCTCATCGTCGGAAGTTTTTTGTTTCTCGGGTGAAGGGGTTATTGTGGGGGAGCTTTAAGCCTTTAATGCCGATTTTGTTCGTTTTGAACGTAAATTGATTGCTTTTGATTTTTGAACTATTGTATTGTAATTAAAGGGGCAATGGTATTTCAAAATATTAAAAAATGCTTTAATATTATGAAAATTATTATGTTAACCTCTTAACTTCCTTTATATTAAAAATAAATAAATTAAATATACATTAGACACAGCCTTTTCAGTTATGAATACATTTATTGAGGCATTTGCATATACCTAATCAAATGCAAGTCACAAATGACAGAATAATTGATTACACATCTATTAAATGATAAATAAATAAATTGAATTATATACAAAGTCTTGATATAGTTTAATGAATCACAATAAATGTTTTCTGTTCCTCACATATATATTTATCTGGAGTTGACTACCCTTAATTGGTTATCACTTCATAATAAATATGGGAAAATTCTCCATAGATTCAACTCAATCAAATTCAATCAATAATATGAATAAAGGGGGGGTTTTGAGAAAACTCCCCACGAGTTGAAACATTTTGAGTTTGCTCCCCATTTTTAAATACATCATTTGGGGTTTTAGATACACGATTCTGGGATTTATATACACGATTCTGGGATTTAGATACATGATTTTTTTCCTTATATTTCAACTACATCATTTGGGGTTTTAGATACACGATTCTTGAGTTTTAATACATCATTTTTGAAAATAGGGAGCTAAAAGAAATTTGACCCCCCAATTGGGGAGTTTTCTCAAATTCCCCGATGAATAAATATATTAGAATTATTATTTAAAATTTTATATCAATCACATATAGATATTTCATCTTATTAAAGTCCAACCGGGTTTTAGTTGGAATTATGATAAATGATTGGCATTGGATTCACAAGGATGAGAAATTTGGAGTATGAGATTGCCCCTATCCTATATTATATATATGGTGAATATGAGCAAATAATATCATATTTTCAACGGGAAATTAGATTTTCATTGACTTTAATCCAATAAAAATATGTTGTAAACCTTTGGGCCTTTGGCAGTAGACAGACATATCTTGAGATTATTGTCCTTGAAGTCCAATTTGGGCCCATTACTTTATCTGGGATTAGAAAGGCAAATAGCGCCGTCCCACATCGACAGTTCAAGAAAGCAAGCACATAACCTTTAGCTATAAAATAGCAGGCTAGGAACCCGTAATTCTCATCTTTGCGCTTGGGGCAATGACGCAGCTAGTGAGGTTCTAACCGAGGCGCGTCTATTGCTGGTTGAAAACTATTTCCAAACCCCCTCTTCGGCTCGGGCTTGACTCGGGCCGTCGAGAATTTTTGGAAGGGCTCCCTTTAACCCAGGGTAAAGCCCTACAATTCTAAGTTTTTCAAATTTCTTTCTCATCTATATAATATCTATTTAGATTGACTATAATATAATAAATTATATAAATCCTAATTATAAACAAGCCTTGTAATATCGCATTCAGGAAATAAATATGAAATTACATTATTGGACTCGGATCTATAAGGAAAAGATCCTTATTTGGAAATAACAAAAACACCCAAAACAACATAAACATATGAAAGAAGGGGCTGATTTAAGCATAGGCATTTGGGTTCTGGAGGAGGTAAGCCTCAACGACCTTGTACACTCCCAAAACCTTGTCCTTCCCTGCCTTAATATCTTCCTCTTTGAGTGCAAAATCGCCTTTCGTGTAATATTTGCTGGTCACCTTTGAGATGGTGCCACCATCTTGGCCGGCCTCCAGCTTCACTTCATGAGTGATCTTCTCAAGTTTGTCGGTCAAGGCACCGCCTTCGATCACCGTGTAGTTATACGTGTATGTCTCCTTGTTCAGCTCGTCAATACGGTACTTCAAAGAGGTGAGCTCGCCCCCTACTTAGCACAGTGTAGGTAAACAAGAAACGAAGTCAGAATTTTAAGTGACTAAAAGAGAAAGTCGAAATGAGGCATGTTATATTGGACAAAATTTTCATAATTCTATTTTAAGTTGCAGAATGTGGATCCGGAGCTCTCGCATCCGACAGGCTTGCAGACCAATTAGGTTACCTTCGGCGAAGTTGATCTGTTTGATACTTCCAGGCCCACCGGTGCCTTGGACGAACTCCATGCTCTTAATGACCTGTGGGAGAAGCTTCGGGATCAAGTTGTGGGAGTCTAAGATCGAAGCTTTGAAGATTCTTGAAGGAGAAACTGAAGAAGTGTTCTCCTCGGAGAAAGTAAGTACAGCCATGGTTGTGATGGATCTTTTTGAGGGCTAATGGAAAGTTTTGAGCTTCTTCTTTATGCTGAAATTGGATGCTTGTGGTAGAAGACATGATTGTGAGGGTTATTTATAGGACAACTATTGGTTGGTGAAATCACGATTAGAAACAGGATCACTTAACAAGTGACCATCAGAACATATTCTTGTTTTTGTTTTGGCTTGCTCTGATTCTCGACTTCGTAACTCTTTGTGTAAGCTAGTTCACTAGTGCTACAAATTGTGGTATTTCTTTCTTCAGGTTCCAGGAGGTTTATAGCATTACAGTTTATCTTTTGTCCTGTTTTTTGTTTGCAGCTGTAATAAAATACTCTGCTACAGAATATCCAGCTCTGGAGATGAATCCAATGGTGAACAGGACAGCAAGAGGAATTTGTTCACCATTTTAAAGAGTAAACACCACAAACTAACCAAGGAGGGCAAAGAACCACGAACTCTCCGTATATAAATACCGATTCTTCTGCTACCTTCCATCCAACAAAAGCTCTACGAGTACTTATCATATATACTACAACTGCTAGACATTTGAATCCCAGAAAAGAAGTTCGAGAAAAATGGCCATTATGACCTTCACAGACGAGCATCGGTCCCCAATCCACCCTTCAAGAATCTTTAAGGCATCCATCATAGACTCCCACAACTTAATCCCCAAGCTAATGCCACAGGCTATCAAAAGTGTAGAGATTACTCAAGGCAATGGAGGCGCGGGAAGCATTAAAAAGATCAACTTTGCGGAAGGTAAATAAGAAATTACTGTGGAAGTAAACCAGATAAACTTGCTAAGTTTGCTAAATACAGATGTTTCTCCCATGCAGGTGGGAACTTCAAATCCCTAAAGTACAGAATAGATGAGCTTGATGAGGAGTCACTCACATACAATTACACATTGATTGAGGGCGATGCACTGATAGATAAAATCGAAAAGATTACATATGAAGTGAAGTTTGAACAAATGCCAGAAGGTGGTTCTATTTCTAAGGTGACGAGCAAATACTACACTGTGGGAGATTTCATGCTCAAAGAAGAGGAAGTTAAGGCAGGAAAAGAGAGAGTTCTAGGAATGTACAAAGCTGTAGAAGCCTATCTCCTCCAGAACCCCGATGCCTATGCTTAGTTTTCTTTATTCCGGTCCATGTTTCGTTAAGGTTCTCAAATCTGGTTGTTGTTTATGTGTTATATTTTCTATTGTTTGTTTCCAAAGTTGTCTTCCATGAGCATGAAAACTCATGATAATCCATTTATCCCCAGTAATAAATTTATAATTGTGATGCTTTGTGAATTTCCTATGAGTCTGAAAAAATGCAGAGATTATTATTATCAGAGAACACCTCACATTCAAGAAATGAAAATATTAGAGATGTTCAGAACTGTGGGACACAAACTGAGAACAAATATGTAGAACAAATTTCTACAGGAATTTTAGTGCAATATGTGTAGATCCTACCAGGCTAATAATCAGCACACGTCAATGTTTGTTTTCGATAGAACCAAAAAGCTCCTGAAAAGAACGCTTGGGAGCTTCAGTTCTCGCAACAATCTCCACCACTTTGTAATAAGATTCTGGATGTATTAATGCCTCAACTGCAACTTCTGCAACTTGATCCCTTGATATTGAACCTTCATAAAGAGTATCCTGTTTAGACAGACATTTTCAAGGAATGAGTTAAGAGAGAGAATAAGGAAACACATACACACAAGCATACTGAAATTCGATGTTCTTATTATCTGAACATCATTACCTCCGGCTCCATAACTATATTCCCCTTAGGCGGATCATTCTTTAATCCTCCAGGCCTAACGATTGTATAATTAATACCAGATTTTCGAATATGCTGTTCTGCTTGAAGCTTTGCAACTAAGGTGAGTCCAAATACATTGAGAAAAATGTAAGCAGGATTAAGCAACTGCCCCATGGCAGCCCCATTGACTAAAATTGAACTGATGAGTATAAATCTGTTAACTTTTTGCTTCCTGCAAGCTTCAACCAGGTTTACAGTTCCAAAATTATCAACCTATACAAGAAAATACAGAAATCAAGACCAGATTCCCAGTAAATAAAATCCAACAAGAACCATAGTAAACAAAATACATTTACCAACCTTCCATGGAGCTAATAGGTCCCATGAAGGTCGAAAACCAGTAGCACATATTACAGCCTCAGAATCATCACTAATTGCTTCAGCCAATTTAGCTGATCCTTCTGTTACATCTGCTTTCACCTGAAAAATTAACTTGGAAATGGAAGCCCCAATCTGGGAAACACAAAACAATTTACCAACAAATAACAAACCCCAGAACTCACAATTTGAAGATTAGGATTGCTATCTGGAAAAGCTGATTTCGCCTTATCCACATCTCTAACGCCAGCTTTAACCGCAAATCCTTTAGACAGAAGCTGCTCCACAATCCTCTTACCCGTGCTACCCGTAGCGCCCACAACAAAGATTTTCTTCTTTCCAACCTCATTTTCCTCCTGCTTAATCTCTGTGTTCTCCATCTGCAATTCAATCAAACACTCCATAAAACTTAAAATGCAATCCGGAAAAGAACCAAAAAAATCGGCTCCAAACAGAAACACATAAAATTTTAGAGAGAGAATCGATGAAACTTACAGACGATGCTTTGAGGTGGAGAGAGCGAGGTTTGGAGTTGAGCGATAAGGAACGAAACAGAGAGGTTCTGAGGAAGACACTGGAAGTGGTGACTGCAGCCATTGCCATTGGCTTGTTTTATTTCTAAAATTAAAAATTAATTATAAATATTTGCTTCAGAAATTATACCCGCCACAATTAAATGTTAAGCATCGACGTGGCAATAGGACAGGACGACATGTTTTCGGGTAATATGGGATAAATCCCCAATTGGATATTATATTTTTACTTAATTTTTCATTTTAGCAAAATATGATATAATTTTCATATAATGTAGTAATTAAAATACCCCTCAAAATATGTTGTATATTTTTCACAAAATATAGTACTAAAATCTTCTAATGCAATATTTATATCTTATTATATTGTATAATTTTATGGGAAGTAAAGTAAAAATATTTCAAACTGATGGGAATTTATTTCAAACTTCCCCACATGTTCTTGCTATTTTATTTTCAATTGTTTTTTAATATAATAATATATATATGTATCAATTGGTTTTTGTATTTAAAAAAAAAAAAAAAGTAAGTCCTAAAACTCAAAATATTTTATTATATTTTCATTAGGTTTTAAATGTTATCATTTAATCAAAGAGTTACCCACCAAAAATAAAAAATCTCCGCTCAAATTCTATGTGATTTGATATAATACGTAAATATAATATAATATGATATGAATATAATAATATAATTTTTTTAATTTATCAGGTAAAAAGTATATACTATGCTATCTAATACCATGCGAAACAATAAAATGAAAATTTTATAAGTATTGATGCTGTGATAAGCATGTGAAGTCCCTTCATTTAATGATTAAAATGGGATCTTGAAATGCATTGTAAATCCTAGTAGTATATATTCTTTTGAGTATGTTATATGAATTTGTTGGCATCATCAAGGCTTATATAGTTCTTGCGGTTATGTTACCCATATAATTATAATATACGAATACGAATACAACACGATATATATATAATTTTTTAATGGAAGAAATATCAGATATGATGTCGTATATAAATACTCAACTCGATATATTTAAAAGTTTTCCTAGACCAAATTAATATAATATAGTCAAATTTATGGTATTTAATATGGTGTATATTATTAAAAAAGACTACATTATCCATCCCAACTTGAGGAGTTTTTCTAATTTTATTTATTAATCACAGTTTATATTTAAAATTAACCATCAAATGATAAATACACCGAGATAGCTGTTGGTCTAAGTAGTTTATTTTATTTTATTTTTAAAGTAATGAATCTTTTAATTTTAATTTCCCACTAAAAACTTTGTGCATAAATTCAATAATATAAAATTTATTTATTTATTTATTTATTTTCATATCACCCTCCTAAAATTTATTATTATTATTATTATTTAAAAATTTAAATCAAGTTCCCCTTAACAAAAATTTCATAAATAATACCAATATCAAAAGAACTTTTAATTTCCCTAAGAAACATTTTTCGGGATTTCTTAGGTGATTTTCTAAAAATAGTATGCTTTTCAAGGTATATTTCAATTTTGGTGTACTTTTTAAGTGAATTGTAATTTTGGGGTTTTTTGCTTTTGGCAAAAACGGAATTACTGTAGTGAATAGTGATTCTGCTTTTGATAAAAGCGGAATTAATAAAAAAAATTATGAGTGTGCACGTTATAATCACAATTTTTTGTTAAATCTGCTTTTAAGAAAAGCGGAATCAATTATTCCGCTTTTGGCAAAAACAGAATCACTATTCACTATAGTGATTTAGCTTTTGCCAAAAATGAAAAACCCCAAAATTACACTACATCCTAAAAATACACCAAAAGTAAACTATGCAAAAAAAAAAAAAAAAAAACTAATTTTAGAAATTCACCGATTTCTTAATAAAACGCAGTCGTCTAGCTTTGGCTGAGTCCCACTACAAAACCATCATCAAATCCTACTCACTTCCAAACACTTTCTCCTCACCACATCGTTTCCATCGAAAACTCCGACTGCCCATCTCCACCCATCCGCCACCATGCAAGCCCTCCAAACCACCGCGCTCCGCCCTTCTCCGGTCGAACCCCTCCGGAAGCCGTCGCACTCCGCCGCTTTACCCAGCAGCAATGCCAAACCCCCAGCCAGGAGGCGCCCATTCAAAATCACAGCATCCGCATCAACTGAATCGGCGCCCAAGCGCGAGACAGACCCCAAGAAGCGCGTGGTAATCACGGGGATGGGTCTCGTTTCGGTGTTCGGTAACGATGTAGATGAGTACTACGAGAAGCTGCTCGCCGGTGAGAGCGGCATCACTCTCATAGACCGGTTTGATGCGTCGAAGTTCCCCACGCGCTTCGGGGGGCAGATTCGGGGGTTCAAATCCGAGGGGTACATTGATGGGAAGAATGATCGGAGGTTGGACGATTGTTTGAGGTACTGCATTGTTGCTGGCAAAAAGGCGCTTGAGAGCGCGGATCTCGGAGGCGATAAACTTAATAAGGTATTAATGGGTTTTAGAGCTCAATTCAGTTGATTCGAAGCTGGAGAGAGTGTAATTTACTTCAATCTGTCTTTGCTTGAATTATCTAATTGAAGTTTACTAATTTACTTCTGTGTTTTGATGATTGCTGAATACGAACATGCTTCCGTTCTGACTAGCTTTTGTTATAATTGAAGTTTTTTTAATTTGATTCATTTTCTTAAATTTGCTCCCAATTTGTAAATCCACTTCTCATTTTTTTTTCTTTGAATTTCAAACTGTAGGCATGACATCTGAATATTTGGATTGTTTGTAATTGCAGATTGACAAGATTCGAGCTGGTGTTTTGGTCGGGACAGGAATGGGGGGTCTGACTGTATTTTCTGACGGTGTTCAGTCTTTAATTGAGAAAGGTCACAGGAAAATTACTCCATTTTTCATTCCGTATGCTATAACAAACATGGGATCCGCCTTGCTTGCAATTGATCTTGGCTTGATGGGGCCAAATTATTCGATTTCAACTGCTTGTGCTACCTCAAATTACTGCTTCTATGCGGCTGCAAATCACATCCGCCGAGGTGAAGCTGATATGATGATTGCTGGTGGAACTGAAGCTGCGATTATTCCAATTGGATTGGGAGGTTTCGTTGCATGTAGAGCTTTGTCCCAAAGAAATGATGATCCCAAAACTGCTTCCAGACCTTGGGACAAGGATCGAGATGGCTTTGTTATGGGTGAGGGTGCTGGAGTCCTGGTAGGTATAGTATAATTGCTATTTTTCTGTGTAATAAAAGTTTGGGATTATGATTTGATGGCTGAGTAAATGAACAATTGATTTTAGCTTTTACTTGTGCCTTGTGGGATGAAGAAGAGTTTGTTGGATGACCAAAAGGGGTTGTTGGATCTTTTTTTTTTTCCTTTTTTTTTTTTTGTTAATATGCGTTTGCTGGAGATTGTAACTTTATAGAAAGTTGGATCAACAACAATATCCCTGTTTCTTCAAAAGTTCCTAGTTAACGCCTAACATTTAATTTAGTCCTGAATAAAATCTTTGAAGTTCCTCACACTCCTGCAACTTTATTAACAGGTCATGGAAAGTCTGGAACATGCAATGAAACGAGATGCACCAATAATTGCAGAGTATTTGGGAGGTGCAGTAAATTGTGATGCATATCACATGACTGATCCCAGAGCTGATGGACTTGGCGTCTCTTCATGTATCCAGAGCGCCCTTGAAGATGCAGGTGTTTCCCCTGAGGAGGTATTCTTTCATCCTTTTTGTACTGAACTTTTCCAGCTCAAAGAAAGTAGGAAATAACGAATCTAACTTTTATATTTCTGAAGGGGGCCGTTCTGAAAATTTATTACTTGTAAAAATTGTTTTTGCTGTGGTGCAACATGAGACCTCCATATGTAAAAGAAACTTTGTCGATGGGTTTGATTTATCTTAAGAGCTGATCATGTTTTTCAGGTAAATTACATTAATGCCCATGCGACTTCAACCATAGTGGGTGACCTAGCTGAGCTAAATGCAATTAAGAAGGTATTCAAGAACACTGCAGGGATCAAGATCAATGCAACTAAGGTATGACCCCAACTGAAGCCTAAACCGTGTGATATTGTATATGTGCACATGTGTCTCATTTACATGGCACAAAATAGAAAAAAAGAAGTAAAAAGGAGAAGGGAATGAGAAAAGAAAAACAAGACCACCACACGCACGCACACACACTGCTGTTCTTTACTCGAGCATGCCATGAGGTGATGATTGGCTTATTACAATTTGTGTTTTTCCAGTCAATGATAGGACACTGCCTAGGTGCTGCTGGTGGCTTGGAAGCTATTGCAACAGTGAAAGCCATTACTACGGGGTGGCTTCACCCCACAATAAATCAATTTGTAAGTTCAAATTATTTCTTGCTTCAAACATGGAGTGCAAATGTGCAATGCTTATGATGATTATAGGCCACTAATTATACTTTGTAATGCAGAATCGAGAGCCTTCTGTTGATTTTGACACTGTTGCAAACCAAAAGCAGCAGCATGAAGTCAATGTTGGTAAGATGCTTCAGAATTTAACTTCCGCTTATCATTTCAGCAATCTTAAACTAGAATGCTAAAGAATAATCATCTTGTTTCAATTAGTTTCTGCACTTCCTACTACCGATCTTAATTTGCTCGTTCATTTATCATTTGCAGCCATTTCAAATTCATTTGGATTTGGTGGACACAACTCAGTCGTGGCATTTTCTGCATTCAAGCCTTGATCCCGTTCGCAATCTCTGTAGCCAGATCGATCTTACTTATCAGAGTGCTCATCGTCTCCCTCTCATTGTACGAGTATACCGCAAGGCATTAGCTCATTTTGTGTAATAATTTTGGGTTTAGCTTTTAGATTTGAGGACTGTTGTCATTCCTTGGATTCACATACATTTGTGCGGCTGATTTAGTTCCGTTGTTCGACTCCATTACTAAGCTCTCTGCCCCTGTGTCTATTCATCAATTTTCTATTTTACATGGGCAAATATATATATTGTATTATACGAAGGTGCTCTCCCATGCATTTTTCTGGCAAGTATACCTTGTGCTTACCTTTTGCTGAATACCAAAATGCTTAGTATGAAAATAGGACATCCCTTATTTTTGCAAAGCATTCGAAAAAGGTAAGAAAAATGAGGAGTTTAACATATTATTAATAAAATTAAAAAATACTGATTAGTGTAATTAGTATTTTGGTGTTATGTTAGTTTAATGGATCGAACATTTAAAAAACACAGTTACTATTAATAAAAAGAGCTCAATCCAACCACATCGAATCTAAATAATGGATATAAGAAAAAAAAAAAATATAGAAAAAGAAAAGGTGAAGTTCACTAAGTAAACTGAGCTAACTTGAGAATGAAAATTGAATAAAAATAAAATAAAATAACTAGATTGACCAATCGAACATCTAAATACGCAGCTGTCATCGATAGAAAGTGTCTGACCCGATCACCCATCTAAAATCTAAATAAATGTAGAAAAAAAATAGAAAAAGAAAAGGTGTAGGTGTCTAGATAAATCGAGCTGTATTGACTCTTGAGAGTGAAAATTGAATAAAAATAAATAATTTAGAAGAAAAACTGTTTATCCTCATTCCTCAAGTAGCTGATTTAAAAAAAAAAAAAGAAAAAAAAAGAAAGAGAAGTCGCTGATTTAATACGAAATTAACGATTTATTAAGTAAGATGAGGACGCTTTCAGTAGAGTAGATAGTAGATACTTACGCTTTCCATCACTCAGAAAGCGAAAGCGGGTATTTTTCACTCGAGCAATTCGCCGTCGCCGATCGGCACTCGGCGCCGCTAAGCTCTCCGGCGACTGAAAGCCCTTTCATACCTCCTTTTTCCGCATAGATAGGGACAGTTTCCGACTCTTCCGAGTGGAAACTTTCGCTGACTGACTCCACGCTTCCGTTAACCATCGCCGTCGGGAAATGGCGAAGAGAAGAGTTACGAGGTCTATGACGTCCTCCTCCGCTTCTGCTTCCTCTGCCAAAGCTAATTGGTAAAAAGCGAGACAAATATCTCTAGTTTATTTTCGTTTTCTCCATTTGTTTTTTTTTTTCCCCTGAATTTATTGCGGCGTGAGTTGCCTAGTGGAGCAATTTTTTCTCGATTTTTGAAGGAAAATGACAGTGAAGTCTGACAAAACGAAAAAGTCTGGAAGGAAGGCGAAAATGTCGGTGTCGGAGAAGAAGGCGGCGAAGATTGAAGCCATGAAGCCTAAGAAACCTCCCACGGCTTTCTTCTATTTCTTGTACGGTTTTTGCTTTTGTTGTGTGTATGAGTTCAGATTTAACTGAAACATGATGAAATCTTTTGATTAGCATGTGAAACTATTGGGGAAAAATTAAATTTCTGCAGAATAATGTCTTTACACTTCGTGGTTTAGAGTCATTTTGAAGAACATCATGTTCCCTTACTAATTGAAAACACTATCATGATTTTCCTTGATTAATTGTTCATTTCCTGATAATCATTTGCTGGACTTTGTAATGCTGTTTCGACATTAGGTCTCAATGAAATGGTTCCCTGTGTTGGAAAAAACTTACTAATTCTGCAAATTGTGGTCATTATGGTGTTCTGGCACTTTGAAGTAATGTCTTTTGGTCTTTCCTTTTGGCACGTTTTGAAGTGAACTTCTCAAGAATTGGGTAGTGATTGAGTGATTCTGGTCTTTTTTTTTTTTTTTTGGTAGCGTTAGAGCTCAACACCTTCCTCATTTTGATTGTTCCAGGGAGGACTTTCGAAAGGAATACCAGGAGCAAAATCCAGACGTCAAGTCAATGCGTGAGGTACGTCTCGTGAGGCATGATTTGATCTATCTTCTCTCGTATTTGAATTTCAACTGATAATTGTCGGATCCTGCGTACAGATTGGCAAGGCATGTGGAGAGAAGTGGAAAACAATGACATATGAGGTTTGCAATATCATTTTTTCTACAACATTGCTAATATGCTATCGATAATGGAATCCATACTGTCTTCATTCCCATTGTTATCTTGAAATACTGATGGAGCCAAATGTTAGCTGCTTGAAGTTTAGATTTCATGATTCACCTAGCCATAATAACATAATTTAAATTCTACCCTTTCCGATTTTAGGAAAAGGTGAAGTACTATGATATTGCTACTGAAAAACGAGCCGAGTTTGATACAGCTATGGCGGATTTCGTCAAACGAAGGGTAAGACATGTTTGTAGTGCCGTTTTCTTTGTTTGTGTGTTTCATCTGTGTAAAATCCTTCTCACAAGACGAACGATTTTCAGGAAAACGGAGAGTTTGATGAGGATGATTCAGACCTGGACGATGATGACTCAGATTTTGATGGATAAAACTGCATTGAGTTAGTTGTAGTGTGTATCTGTAGATGTGGGCTTTCTCTCAATTCTCTTAACTGTATCATTTCTTGTACATCCCCAAGCTCTTTTAGGACTTTTTTAAACAAGTTGTTATGCCATTTCATGTCGATTATCTCAACATGTATGAGCACAATTTCTATGTGTTTCTCACTCAATGAAGATTTCAGGCTATCCCAATCTACAATAAACTCGGGATGAAAATGGGAGCATATAATAAAATAAAATAATAGGCCTTAAACAAAGAAATAACTAAAAATATACATATATAATTTAATTTTATAACTAGAAGAAGGATTACAAGTCAATATCCTCATGCATGAGACTGACCAAACTGTTTAACAGAACAGAAAATATTTCCCTCCCACATAAAACGGCCAGCCATCAACCAAAGGCAATGACATGGTGACATTTTAGTCACAGAAAAAAAATCAATCCCTCCTTCAATATTTACTTGTTTTCATTCAACACCATCATGTATATTCCCTGATTATTACAACTCCTGAATAATTCTTTCATGTCCCATTGAAATCGATCGAAAGGCCGGAGCTATCAGGTGGAGGAAGAAGAGAAAGGGTCGAGGCGGCAAAGGTTGTTCCGATGGATGTAGACATTGGAAAGCTGAACAGAACGATTCTGTGCTATGCAGAAACGGTTTACAGGTTTAACGGTCTCTGGGAAGGGCCGGATCCTTTGACGCCCCTCATTTCTCTCTTCTTCTTCCAGCTTACTCTTTCGATGGCCGTAGTCCACATCCTCGTCTACCTGCTAAAACCCTTGAAGCAGCCGCCTATCATTGCAGAGATTCTTGTGAGTTTGATCGATGACATTTTATCTCCATTTTTCTTCTTTCGTAATAATAATGCATGGGATGTTCGTGTTGCATTCTTTTTATGGGGAGTTTTCTCAAGAAATGTGTTGGAATATGGTGATAAATTCATGTTTTCTTGAATTTATGTTGATCGAATTGGGAAGATAACTATTCAGAAGGTGGATTTTGACGAAAAAGAAAGGTTTCAACTGCTTACAAACAGCCCCCTCATGCATGGGACATCTTTTTTTTTTTTTTTTCCAGTTTTCATTAAAAAAAGAAAACCACATTTTCTGGTGAATTTAATTGATGGAACGTTCCATTAATCACAAGAAATTCAGTATTTAGAAACTCCATTTGTATGCCTCTAATAACAATCAAAACCTTCATTTTTAAAGGCAGGTTTACTCCTGGGACCTTCTGCCTTGGGCAGAATATCATCATACAGGAAGTTCATGTTCCCAAGCTTCTCATTCAAAATCCTGGAGCCAATGGCACACTTATCCATAGCCTATTACGCATTCCTAGTCGGATTAAAAATGGACGTAAAATCCCTGCTTCGAACCGATACAAAAGCCATCAAAGTTGCGACATCAGGAATTGTAATCCCTTTCACATTCGGCTCCGGTTTATACTTCATATTCAGATGCGACACGGTGGAACAGAAAGCCGGTTTCCTCTTCTGGGGCACAGCCCTAACCGTAACCGGTTTTTCTGTCCTAAATCGGGTCCTCGACAGGCACCAACTTCTCCACACAGATATTGGGAAAACAGCTCTTTCATCAGCCCTTGTCACTGACATGTCCTCATGGTGTTTGTTGGCACTCTCTTTTGCAGTCTCCAATTCTCCGGCAAACATGCACTGGTCCCTCATCAGCACGATCGCCTTCGTTTTGGTATGTGTTTACTATGTACGGCCTGCATTGAGATGGGCCATCAGGAAAACACCTGATGGACAGGGATACAGTGAGTTCTACATATGCTCGATTCTGACAGGGGTCGTTTTGAGTGGGGTCATGACGGATGCGTGTGGGACCCACCCGATTATCGGGGCGTTTGTTTTCGGACTTGTGATACCTAATGAGGTGCTCGAGGCGACCATCCTGGACAAGATGGAGGATTTCGTGCTCGGAATTCTGATGCCAGTCTTCTATGTGGTTTGCGGGCTGAGGACAAATTTGTGGGCTATGGCGGCCGAGAGTTCCTGGATTGTAGTGATGTTGGTTATAGCTATTGCGTGCAGTGTGAAGGTGATTAGTGCTTTTGCAGTCACGGCTTTCACTGACCTCACGACGAATGAGGCGTTGGGGGTCGGGTTGGTGAGCAATGTCAAGAGTGTTATGGTGCTCATCGTTCTTGAAGCCGGGCAGACACAACAGGTAAAACCTGCAAGTATTTATGTGTTGAGATAAGGATTGAACTATGACAGACAGATCAGTCGAAAACTTGTAAATGACAAAAATTCGAACATTAGGTTCCAAACTGTGAAATAACAAGGGATAATTACACTGACATATATCCTGAGGTTTGATATAATTACACAAACCCCCCATGAGGTTTGAGAAATTAAAAGCTTCCAATCATAGAATTCATATTCCATCTGATTTGATGATAGCATTTTGAATTTTGTTGGATACTCTATTTTCCATTGACACTTATCAATCAATATTTGTATTTAAATTTAGGGCCAAACTCAGGGTATTCAAAAGTAAGCTAAGCAAATTCTCAAATTTCAAGGGAAGTTTGTGTAATTAGGCTAAATCTCATGACATTTCAGTATAATCATCCTTAACTTCAAATTGGTGATATGAAGAAGTGTTATACCCCCCTAGTATTACCTCCTTTCAAATTCTTTTGAGCTGCATAACTATATGACCATTTCTTGACAGGTTCTCAACACACAAACCTACTCAATAATGGTGGCGGCGGTCCTGATAATGACACTGACGGCCACTCCGGCAGCACTTCTCTACCGCCCAGTGCAGAACATGATACCCTACAAGCGCCGCATGATACAGGGTGCCAAGCCCGAAGAAGAACTCCGCGTCCTCGCGTGCATCTATAACACCCGCAACGTCCCCACCATCATCAACTTCCTGAGGACCTCGAAATCCTCCAATTCCTCCCCCATCACCGTCTTCGCCCTCCAGCTTGTCGAGCTTGTGGGTCGAGCCTGCACCATGCTCGTGGTCCATGAGTCCCGCAAGACAGGCACACGAAACCCAACCCACTCGGAGGCTCAGGCAGATCAGATCATAGCTGCCTTCGACAACTATGAGCTGAGCTCAGAAGGAGTGAGGACACAGGCGCTCACTGCCCGGTGTGCCTTCACCACCATGGACGACGACATATGCTCAGTGGCGAAGGAGAAACGGGCAGCATTCCTGATCGTCCCGTTCCACAGGCTACAAACCCTGGATGGGGAGATGGAGGATATCAACGCCTCAATAAGGGGGGTTAATGAGGGGGTTCTTGATAATGCACCATGCTCAGTCGGGATCTTGATCGATAGGGGCTACGGTGAGATGCACGAGCAAGCACACAACATTGCGGTGCTGTTCTTTGGTGGGCCTGATGACCGCGAGGCTTTGGCTTATGCATGGAGAATGTCTGATAACAAGAATTTGAGCCTTTCGGTTGTGAGGTTCACTCCGAGCAACGAGGCGATGGAAATGGCACCCGTTGATCCTAATGATAGGATCCAAGTGAATTTACAATTTGATTATGACCGGGAGAAGGTTTTGGATGATGATTTCTTGAGCAAGTTCAAGATAGCAACAATGAACAACGAATCTATAAGCTTTGTTGAGTTGGTGCTGAATGATGAGGAGGAAGCCATTAAAGCCATAAAGTCCATGGACGACCACAACCATGATCTTTACCTTGTTGGGAGAGGGAGAGGGATGATGTCGCCGCTGACATCAGGGCTAGCCGACTGGTGCGACTGCCCTGAGCTTGGGCCCATTGGCGACCTTTTGGTCACTTCGGAATTTGAGTCCTCGTTCTCGGTGCTCATCGTGCAGCAATACCTCTCGAAATCTAGCAAGGATGGATCGATGAGGTCCGCGAGCTCGATTAACTATGGGGAGGAAGTTGCAATGAGACCATCAATGTCAGAGAGTGAGGGATTTGAGTCTCTAGGCAGTTTCAGGAAATGGGATCATGAAATTTAAGCTTGCATACAAAGTCTTCTAAGTGCCTCCTCAAAAAGCTTGAGCATAGAGCAATACAACATCATCTTGCAGGATTCAGGATTCAATGCAACAGTTTTTAGAACAATCAAGAACGACAAGTGAATGCTTGATAGCATGTGGTATTTTCAAATTCTATGAACTTTGAAATCCATTCATTTCAATTTTCCAATCAAATTCAACTATTTTAGTCACCTTTTTATGTCAAGTGGATGATTGATAGAGTAGTAGACACTTGACTTCACCAATATGTTGTTAAGACAGAGAACTGATTCAAGTATTGTTTTTCTTCCTCCTCAATCGAATCAATGCTCCAGATCCAGCCGTCAATTGCCCCCTCTTTATCACGAATCCAACGCCCATTCACTGTTCTTATGAATGAAAAGATTTCTTTACTTGTATACCTTTAGATGTCTTGTATTTCTCGAAAAAGTGATTCGATTGATGGGATTTGGTATGCGACCGATGATGATGTCGATGAATGGATGATTCATAGAGTAGTAGACAGTTGACTTCATCGATATCTCGTTGAGACAATGCATCGAACACCATCATCTCAGGAACAACGTATTTAAGAAATATGGGCCAACCCACGGAACTTGCTTGTTTCATTAGACACTCTTATCGAATTCCTGTCACATGATAGTTTTTACTTTTTAAACCAGAGGATGTGTGAGTGAGGACTCACGACATTAACGGCTACTTGGCTGATTTAATTTGTCAAAGATAAACTAAATATAGTCACTAGAAGGGGAAACTTGTAGCTATATAAACATGGCAAACCGAGTAAATTTAAGATTGCAATTCCATAAACTTCAAGATTTTAAAACGAAAATCCAATAACACAAAAGTTTCTTAATATAAAGTTTTCACTTTTCACCAAGGGCTAACCAATTTTACCTTAGACCCTCACTGGAGCAACTAGTATTATTTTAAAAGCATAGTCAACACAACAACTTCTTAAAATCTCATAACATGGATGTTACATAAATCACAACTTCAGCCAATCAGATGGAATTGGAGAATCAGCCTTTCCATCCCTCGCATCATTTTCCAAATCAACATTCTCCTCGTTTGCATTCTTGTCAGAATTCAACAGGTTTAGAGGCCGGGAAGAATCCAACGGTGGTGGTGCACTGGTTCGATGACGATGCAGATCATCTCTAAGCTTCTCCAGCTTTTGCTTCAGCTCTTGGAGTTGATTCATATCAAGCTGGTTTAATCTCACTTCGGAAAAATGGTAGGCTGAGCTTTCCAAAGCAGCCTGAATTTCTTTCCCCTTTTTCTTTGTCGCCTCCAGTTCTTCATTCTTCTGATCGCACTGATCCTTAAGCTGCTGCAGCATAGCAGCATGGATCCTCATGCCATGCACAGAATCCTGCAAATTTGGAATAGGGTTTCGGTTAAAGAACCGATCCAGAACAGATTCCACATTAGGATGCCCAAACGAGTAGGCCCTACCGCCTAAGGAGAAAATTATGAGGGCAATTTGGGCACCACATAAAACAGAAAGCTCTGTAGCTTTCTTGAAGAGCCCTGCACGTCTCTTTGAAAAAGTGACAGTTCTGGCATTCTCATCGGCAATTAATTTCATTTCAATTTTTTTTCGCCCTTGTGATCTCTTCCTTCCTTGAGGAGGATCCATATGTGGGTATGGGAGAAAATAATTAAGAAAGACTGCCGGAGATAACAAGGGAGATTGGAAGGATTTAGGGGTTGTATGAAAACGAGGAACTCCGAACCCCCAATTATATAATGCTTTTTTTTTTGTGCGCATTGAATATTAGGCGACAATTGCTAGAACGAATCCGTGTTGGATTGCCATAACATGTTTCAAATGTTCGGAAAATCTGGTGACAATGAATGCAGGGCGCTGTAATCATAATTACATTGGGAAAAATTTTCGGGCCGGTGGTCGTACCAAGTGGCAATCCCAGTTTTGTATAACCATCTATCCCCGTCCAACACCACATAGACATTTGGCAGGAAAAGGAAAATGATGCATGATAAGCTAATTATTTAAGCAACTTCAAGAACAAGCATTTCTTAAAACAATAAACATAGTAAAAGAACTTGACCGGACACACATAATTCAGAAAAACATTACGAAACTGCCATCCATGACCCATTAGTCAATCCAGACTCCAAAACTACCACAATATTTACTCTGGATTTGATTAATTAGGTTTACACATAAATAGGTTTCTGACAGTATCCTGTGTGGTCAAAATGAGATTTTTAGAATTGATAAGTTCAGATAGGAATGAAATATGATTGGGAAGGGTTAATTATGCTTGCTTTACAAGTGAGTTGGATTTCAAAATTATCTGGAATTTGAAATTGAGATTACATTTGTGGGTGGGATTGTTTTCTTTCTGCTTATCGTGTTACATGCTGCTAGTGTTGTTCCATGTGGGCGTATAGTGTTTCAACAAAGAGGATACGGTGTGGATCATGTGAAGTTTAGTGTTGCAAAGCAGATTAATACGCTAATACAAACGATAAATTACCACGATTTGAGAAAGGTACGTCGAGGATTTCGCAAAGAGAAGCAACCAAGGCCATTGAAGCTTATCCAAGATGATCATCCCCAGTTCTATTCCGCCGGATAACTTGCCACTGCACTGCCCTTTGTCGTTGAAGCATTTCATCGAACAGCTTCACTTCACGATCAATTGTCCCTTCAAGACCAAAGCACAAACGCCTCGTTAGGAATTAAATGAATGCGTGA
Source organism: Lantana camara (assembly GCA_037501455.1). Classification (NCBI taxonomy): domain Eukaryota; kingdom Viridiplantae; phylum Streptophyta; class Magnoliopsida; order Lamiales; family Verbenaceae; genus Lantana; species Lantana camara. The sequence continues at coordinate 2,755,757 of CM074856.1, read as the reverse complement.
AAAAAGGTCGCTTCTTGAATCCCATTTCCCAATAATCAGCCCGGAAATATAGTCCCAACTCTCATTTAAGACAAAATAGATTACCTGCTCCTCCACGCAAGATTCGACTGAGTAACGGCAATGTGCTATGTACAAACCACCGGAAATTTTTCTCCGGCGAGGAAACCATAGGAGTCATCACCTCTGCAATTTCCGGGCATCAAAACCCGATGAAGATCTTGCATGAGGGCTACAAAAGCCTATGCTTGATCGAGATACATTCAATCATGAAAGAGAAGAACATGTTTTTATGCAACTTGAAAATTGAAATGTCTTTTAGATTAAGTGAGAGTGAGTCATTCAAATTAACGAATGGGCTGATTCTGATGGGCTAACTGCTAAAATCTAACCCATATAGTAAGTTGGGCCCATTAATGGTTTTGGAGGTACGGGCTATAGTTGGCCCAAATGAGAACATTATCTTTTTTTTTCTATATATATATCTCATTTATTTGGGTTCGAGTCGGACAACAAATAAACCACTCCCCAAGAGTTTTTAATATGTTGATTTTGAATCCCTAACCTCCGAACAGGTAAAGCCCACCACTTGTAACCTAGTCAGTTACTACTTAGACCAAGACTCATCCATTATGATAACATAATCCATATTTAATAGGCAATTATCATATGTATTCCGACTATTTTCAAGATTTTGATAACATATAATTTAATTATGATTATTTAATATTTTAAGGTTAATTTTGTTGAAATACTCTACTTAACATTTAACAACTATCTTATATTTACCTTCAAAATTACACAACTTTGTCATTTAAATTTGGGGCCGGAGCCAAATTGGGTGCCCTATTAAATCTTTGTGGTCTTTGAATTCATTTTGTTTGGAATGTCCCATAATCTTTTACTCTTTTGCTTATTCAATTTCTAGTTTCAGTCCAATTTCTATTGAAAATATGAGTCTAGTAAATTGTTGTTTTCAAGACTTTTGAGTTAGTTTGATTTTGTTGTTACACTTTTTCTTCCTTGGTTTGTAAGGCATCAATCTTAATAGTTAATAATACACAACACAAGTGTTAGAATCAACGTTGGTAGTTGGTGCCAGCTATTACAACTGTCACTTGCCAATCCTTGCATTTTATTTTTATAATTACAAATAAACCCAACACTTGTAAAGTCTAAATCGCATCAATTATTACAATTAAAACAACATTCGACCGTTAACGCCTAATTGCCACCACAACGGCTACGGATACCCAAGAAATTAATCATCAAAATTTGCTGAGATTTTCGTTAATCTTTTGAATTGTTCCTTTTTTTTTTTCTGCTGTCTTATTCGTAACTAATTAATTTAAAATATTTTAGATACAATGAACAACTTATGAGGAAAGACAAGGAAGAGACAATATTTGTTGTTAGTTGCTAGAAAAATACTAATAAATAGATTTAGCTTGAACCTATAATGTATGAATATGGACACGATAATACAGACACGACACAGATATGACGATATGAATTTTTTCTTAAATTTTTCACTTGAAGAGTGTTGGGCACGGTGTTCAACACAGTAAAACAATATTTACTAACTTAACTTTATGAATGAAATAATCGGGTGAGGGAGGAGAAAAATTAATTTTTGTAGAGGTATTACTTTTTACGTACAAGTGTAAGTTAACTAAGCATAGTCAAATTAATATTGTATAAGAAATTCTTTTATTTCGTATTCATCCAGTTATTGTAAATTCATAATGTGTTTGAATTCATCAAAATCTTTGAATTTGTCCTCCTCCAAAATGGGAAATTGTTCATGAGGACAATGCATCAAAACCATATGCAGCTCCACAGGCCACAGATAACGAATAACTCCAAATTACATTAGCGAAAATTCCACAACATTAATTAAAGTAGCTAAAATTATTCTTACGAAAGAAGAAGAAGAGGAGGAAAAAACATCAACCCAGAAGAACTCTACACAGGAAATAATCTTACCATAATCGGATTAATTAGACTAATTATGGAAAAGGAAAAAAAAAAAAAAACCGCAACAAATTAATTACTCGAGTTTTCCGTCAGTTAAACTTAAAACATATCCACCGAGATTTCAGCGAAAGGAACAAAGTTCGCCGTTGAAGAATCACGCTCCAAGCGTTGTAAATTCGAGGACTCTGTTCTTCAATATTCAATTCTCCATAGATCATCGGGAAAAGTATCAGAAATGGCATCCGCAGCAGACGAAGAAGACACAGACGGTGGAGACCAGAACTATTCCCTCGAAGACCGAAACGATCTTAAACAGAAAATCGTCGACGAACCATAGGTGCAAATTGAACCGCCTCTTCCACCGCATCCCGGCGGAGTTCTTCAACTTCCACCGGCGTAGGCTGCCGCCGCCGCTCCGCAACTTGTTTAGCCTCTTCAAGAAGAACGAGAAACTGGAATTCGAACTCGTACTCGACGCCGAATCTGAAGCCGAAGTCGGAGTCTTCTTCTCCATGACTGTGTTGTAAGGAAATGTGGAAATTGTGTGTTGGTTACAAAGGAGAGTTTGGGTTTTGTATTTGTTATGACTTATGAGCGTTCTTGGGAGTTAATAAAAGGGTGGAGGGGCAATTTGGGTATTTCGCATAGTGAATTATAACGGTTCCGCGTTTTCGTGGGTGAATGGGCTGAATGTCGTGCTTACTGCGCCAGTTGGACCAAAATAACAAAATTAAATAATAATAATAATAAAGGGAAAAGGAAAATACAGTCCTCACTACTTGACTTGGTGTAGTTAACTGAACTTAGTATTTGGATCAAATTAATTTAGAATTCAAAAACACGTTGATTTATTAAGATATTCCTCAAATGTTTTTGTTGAATTGGGAATATTTATAATGAATTTGCTCATAAATTAATACAAAATTCATCTACCAACTACTCCGGCAAACAAATCAAATAGAATAATATTTTGTATTTATAATGCACAAAGATATTCTAAGTATTGGGTATTGTGATCGTGTCGCTAGGTGCTTATGTAATTTTGTGAATGAGCATTTTAGAAAAGGTACTCAATGAGGAGAGATGCAGAAGTGTTGAAGTGCTGCAAGGTGGATGGAATCTCATTCTTTACTGGTTAAAAGCAGCTACTTTGAAATATTCATTTCTGATTGAAGCTTTATGGAAGTGAAAGAGAAAAAGGCTTAACAAACAAAGGTATATATATGAGAAATGAACGATACGAATTCGAGTTACTTTTGGACCGACTTGGAATATTCCAGCAAAGCACCAGACTTCAACAACCTAATTATCTTTCTTGGCAATCTGCAACGTCTTTATTTTGTTAAAGGCCACCCGTCAAATCAAGAATATTTGGTTCTGATTTTAGAGTGACAGATTTATTACAGTTCAATTCTCACAAATTACCATAGAAGAGTTTTATTCTTGAATGTAATATGGATTTTGAGGGTGAGCTCTAAATACCTGATTTACTTTATCTCATTTATTTTCTCGGGTCGGATTGTATTGTAGGGAGCCTGAGGATCAGGGTGTATAGCAACCAAATTATTGTATAATAAAAACAAACTCGTATAATTTGACCCGTATTTACAGGAATTAAAAACAGCTAATGTAAGAGAATGATATATCTTTTAATTTTACAAAAGACTTGACAACATGTTGGTTTCGATCCTTATTATTTCAACGTGAATTGAATTGATAATCTATTTATTCATAAATATAAATACTTACTGTTAAGGTATTTATTTATCTCACATTTACAATTAATTTAAAACGACTCAAGAGATGAAATGTTTCACAAGCTCATGACATATTTTCGACACGGAATACTCCAATCTAAATTTTCATTTAAATTTAATAACAAAACAATACAAAATTAAATAGGCTTATTATATGTGCTACGAATCTACGATGGGGCACATATGCTTCGGAGTTGTGACAAAACAATTCAAAAGGCGACAACTTTAGGAGTTGATTACCATTTACCACTAATAACTTTCAAAATCAATTATTAATTAATTGCAATGCAATTTTCTAATTAATAACTTTAAGTACCTTGTAAAATAAAATTCCCAACATATTCCACAAAATCATAGCTGCCATCATTTCGATTTCAACACACCCTGAGACTGACAAATATCTATAAAAATATTTAAATAGTTAATTAATTACACATATGTGAAGGATTATAATATACAAAACATTTAAATAAACAATTCCCAGTCTCCCCATTGTCCCTAGTTGTCTACAATGCTTGATACACGATCATTGCCGCCCCATTGGGCGCTACACAAAAATCCAGTTTAGAATTGTACAATTTAATATATTATTATAAATGATGTCTTCAGTTCTTAACCAGTCGTGGGGGTTGATACATTTCTTAAAATATAATTATTGGACAGCAATATGTATATTGTACACAAATACAACTTAAAAATACATCAAGCATACATACATGTAGGGGTGTTCATAAAAACCGAAAACCGAACCGAACCGAACCGACCGAGGAGTGTTCGGTTCGGTTTTTGGTTTGCCCCTTTTGGATTTTCGGTTTTTTCGGTTCGGTTTCACGGTTAAACCGAACCGAATGTCATTTCCTTTTTTTTTTTTAAATATATATATATCATATATTTTGATTAATATATACATATATTTTAATTATTTGGCAGAAATATATATGTATATATATAATAATTATATTTATATATATATAAATAATTATATATATAATAATTATAATTATATATATATACCTACAAGAAATCCTGCAAATTCCGACGGAAAATTCCGAGGGAATTCCGACGGAAATAGTAAATTCCGACGGAATTCCGAGGGAATTCCGACGGGACACATGCCGTAGGAAAACCCTCCCTCGGAATTCAAAACCGACGGAATTCCGAGGGAATAAAATCATAAAAAAAAAAATTAAATTTAAAAAATTCCGACGGAATTCCGAGGGAAATTCCGTCGGAATTTGCTTTAAAAAAAATTTTTAATTAATTATTTCCGACGGAATTTCCCTCGGAATTCCGTCGGAATTTACTGGAAAAAAAATTTTAATTAATTATTTCCGACGGAATTTCCCTCGGAATTCCGTCGGAATTTACTGGAAAAAAAAATTTTAATTAATTATTTCCGACGGAATTTCCCTCGGAATTCCGTCGGAATTTACTGGAAAAATAAAAACTTAATGCGCCCCTGGGGATTCGAACACCCGACGTTGTGGTAGTAAGACCTTATGGAAACCAAGGTAAACCAGTTGAGCTAGATCAATTCATTGGTTTAGTTTGATACAAATATTTATATATCATTTGAAATAATAAAATCATAAATTTTGTAGACTATATTTAAAATTGAGTTCTAAGAAAATATTAATTATAACTACAAATATTATAATACGTCATAAGAATTCAATTTAAGCATAGATAAAACCGACGGAAATTCCGTCGGAATTATTTAATATTATTTTTAATTTTTATTTTTAAAAAATCCGACGGAATTCCGACGGAAAGTTCCGTCGGAATTATTTAATATTATTTTTAATCCGACGGAATTCCGACGGAAAGTTCCGTCGGAATTATTTAATATTATTTTTAATTTTTATTTTTAAAAAATCCGACGGAATTCCGACGGAAAGTTTCGTCGGAATTATTTAATATTGTTTTTAATTTTTATTTTTAAAAAATCCGACGGAATTCCGACGGAAAGTTTCGTCGGAATTATTTAATATTGTTTTTAATTTTTATTTTTAAAAAATCCGACGGAATTCCGACGGAAAGTTCCGTCGGAATTATTTAATATTGTTTTTAATTTTTATTTTTAAAAAATCCGACGGAATTCCGACGGAAAGTTCCGTCGGAATTATTTAATATTATTTTTAATTTTTATTTTTAGAAAATCCGACGGAATTCCGACGGAATGCCCGTCGGAATTATTTAATTTCTATTTTTATAATTTATATTTAAAAAAACCGACGGGAATCCCATCGGAATTCCGTCGGAATTATTTAATATTATTTTTAAATTTTATTTTTAAAAAAATCCGATGGAATTCCGACGGAATTTCCGTCGGATTTATTTAATTTTTATTTTTTAAAAAAAAAACAAATTCCGTCGGAATCCCGTCGGAATTCCCTCGGGAATTCCGAGGGAATTCCGACGGCCTGTTTCCCTCGGAATTTTCCGTCGGATTTCGGCGAATTTCTTGTAGTTTAATACCATATATTTTAATTATTTACCATTTAGGTTGATTGCAATTTTTACATTTTTCACAAAATCTCAACTCCAAATTTTTTTTTAAAAAATTATATTCAGTTTTTTTTTTTTTTTAAATAATATTAAAGTTTCGGTTTTTCGGCCGAAAACCGAAACCGAACTGAACCGAACACCATTCGGTTCGGTTTCGGTTTAGGTTTTTTGAAAACCGAAAGTTCGGTTAATCGAACCGAACTTTCGATTCGGCCAAAAAAACGGACCGTGAACACCCCTACATACATGATACATATCAATTATCATCCAAGAAATAAAGCACATGAGAAATTTGTATTTTTGATTTACCAGCTCACCCGCTAATTCATAATTTTGGTACAAAAAAAAATTCGGTGAAAAAACTAGTTCATGACACTAAAAATTCGCAATTTCATGTACTATCTGACCCGTGAGTAGATACAACCCGCCGAAAAATCCACCTGAATTTCCACGTGTCCGTTGGAGATTTGTCACGAAGTAGGTTTTGCGAGCTTCGGGTGGGCATTTTGGTGAGTCATATCTGTTCGGCTCAAATTGTGCATGAAATTGTGAACTTTTAAAGTTATGGACTACTTTTTTTACCGGGAAATTTTTTGTATTAAAATTGCAAATTAGGGTGAGTTGGTATATCAAAATTGAAATCTCCTCTAAAGCACATCAAGCATTCATACATATATATCATCCATTATATGAAATATTGTATTTGCTAACCTTAAGTTTAAGATGATTAATCCTTCTACTATTATTAATTACAACAGACCCTAATGTTATATTTTTGGTAAAAAAATATATCTCGAAAGAGTTTTACTTTAGTATCACAATTTTTATTATGAATGAATGCAATGCATAGAAAAGTAAATTTACGAATGCAAGAAGATTCATATTCAAAACTAAACAGATGATATAAGGTTTTAATGATGAAAATCAATGAGCCCCTTAATTGAATTCCTAACAAACAACACTACTCAAGATAATCCTGCAGCAATGGATTCGAAACAAACAAGGGTTTAATTTGATGATCAAACTTCAGGGAAAAATATACCATATATTGGATCATGGACATGGCGCCGTCGTTTGATCAGCGGCGGCGCAGGCCGTTCCGCTCCACATCGCCGCCATATCCAAATCAGAGTAATTTATCGTCGTCTTACCGTCGCCAACCCAGAAGTACCGTCCACCTTCGCCGTTGTAGCACGGCGGCGTTATCTGTTCATATCTCAGAAAGGGCGTTTCAGACGTTGATTTCTCGAGCACCTTCAATGTCTCAATCTCCGCCACTCTGCGCGAAACATTATCCCTCAAAGATTCAAGCGCCTCCAGATATTCCTCCAGTTCGTGCAATTCCATGCAGTCAAACGGTAAGTCCGCCTCCCACCAGAATTCCCTCCCCGAATATCCTGCAGTTCTCTCTTTTTCCTCCTTTATTTTCGTCATCTGAATCTCCAGTTTCTTCACAGCATCGTCGTACTTGCTTCTACTCTCTTCCAGAGCGGTAATCTTCGCGGCGGCGCGTGAAATGGACTCAGAAAACTCCAGAGTCGACCCAGTCTCGAATCGCTGGAGCAAGTGATTCACAGAAGGGTGGCCGAAGGCGAAGATCTTATTCGCCGGCGACTGCACGAGAATCGCTATTTCCGCACCGCAGAGAACGCTGAGTTCACTCGCTTTCCTGAACAACCCGCCTCGCCGTTTCGTGAAGGTGACATGCAGACTCGTTTTCTTCTCAATCTTCTTGATTTCAATCTTCCTTCGACCCAGGGTTTTCTTGTTTCCACTGTTGTTATCCATATATGGCTTCCAACAAACTAAGAATTCAGAACAACCTTTCTTTGCTCTCTCTTCTTCTGTGAAAATCAAATTAAATAAGATTTGCAGGATGAGGGAAAGTGGGGGAATGTGTAATTTATAAACTATAAACGCCAACGGCCTCCTCTTAAGATTTTTCAAGGGTAAGAAATCTTTGAGCATTAATCATGGAAATTTTGTGTCAGAAATTTGATTATTTCGAATCTCCTTCCAAGTTTAATAGCCATAGCTTCCATACATAAGCCAGGCGGACACATAGAACTAATTAATAACTTTGGGGTTAATTTTGACAATATATAGAACAAATTAAAAAGACATAACATTAGTGACTTAGGTGTTATGAAAAGTATTTGTTGAATTTTATTTAGGGGTAATAACATTTTTCTCCAAACCTTTGGAGACGTTTGCATTTTTCCTCCAACTTTTGTATTTTAGTGGAAATAATATATAGTCTTTGATGTTTTTTTTTTCAAGAAATACTCCCTTTGTGGAAAAAATAGCCATAAACAACCAGAGGGATGTTCGAAAATAAATTTCAATTAATATATATTATGTACTACTTACGCAAAAATGTGAAGATTAAAGGATATATTGCAAACATCCCAAAAGTCGGGGATGACCGTTATTATACCTTTAATTCAATATTACTACAAAAAAAAAAAAAAAAAAAAAAAATACAAAGCATTATCATTGCTTAAATTTGTTGCAAAACTAACTATTTTTAGCCTCTAATCGATTTTCAACTTCATTTATAAACTTTTTAAGGTTATAAATTTGGAAAACCATCAATCTCATTAAAATAATTAATGAAACATATTAAGTGTTCAAATAAAATACATAAAAATCCAAATATCAATATTTCATTTGTTATATATAAATTTGGATTATACGTATTTTTTATTTTTCGATTTTAATAATTTGTATTAAAATCATATTTTTATAGGCATGTTATTTACACTTCCGTATATTTAATTTTGATTGCATGTAGGTTGATTAAAACACATAATTGAGGGGAGTGTTTATATATGTTGCACTTTAATCCCAACTTTTGTATTTTGGTATAAATAATATATAACCTTTAAAACTTGTTCTTAAACATCCCCTTTAAACATTTCCCATGATATTTTCTGGCCAAATGGTATTTAAAAACAAAATTTGAAAGTTATATACTACTTACACTAAAATGCGAAAATTGGGGATAAAATGTAAACATGCTATTATATATACCCCTTTTATTTAACTTGTTCATGTTTTAATTGTGTAATTCTATTTCTTTATCTTTTCGGTTAAATTAGGATAATTAAAGGATAAATGTCTGTATTCATCACCTATCGGTAAAGATTTAGGTAAATAACCAATTAAGAAAACACACAAATAAATATAATTGTTGGGTTCCATGCATGTTTGGTATTTAAGGTTACAATCATTATTAGTTATACAATAATGTGAAACAACCAAGCAAAATAATGTTGCTAATTAAGGATTAGTTTTTCGTTTATTAAAATTAGGAGTTATCAACCATTCTCATTTATAATAAATTAGTTGCCAAAAATTAGGAAAATTGTTTAATTATGGTATGACATTTTCTTTTTTTTTTTTAATTCTGAGTTTTATAATAAATTAGTTGCCAAAAAAAAACTAGAAAATATCGAAAATTGGAAAAAACTGGCGCGTGTCTGAAATCGTAGGACTAAACCGCCATGGTCAAGGCTAATATGCCATCGTCACACAATCTATAGATACACATATATATAGAGAGAGAAACAAGAGAGAGAGAGACTGTGTGAGAGATATATATAAAGGAGAAGGCTGAACGGAGTGGAGGAATCTACTAGCAGATCTGTAGGGAAGACAGATGTGGAGATATCGTCGAAAATTTCTGCACTGAAAAGGATATCCTTTGCGATACTTTGCCTATCCGCCAATTGGTTTTTCCCATTTCATTGCTTAACTCTCGACGAGGTTATGCAATTACCATTAACGTTAGCGTAATCGCACTGTTTGTAAACAGTTGTAGGCGTAGGATCACTGTGCAATTTATTGCGTCTTGCATTGAGATTATTTGATCCCTACCAACACACACAGAGTGGGGGTGAGTGTGTGTGTTTCTGTTGAAGGTTTGTGGAAGAAAAAGGGGGGAAATTGTAAGGAAAGAATAAAGAAATGTTGGAACTGAGAGCCTCGAGGACGTGCTATCCGGAGGCGGTGGTGGGAGTGAATGTGGCCCTGGCTTGTGTTGATGGCGTAATTGCTGTTCTTGCTTTCTATCAGGTAATTCTTGTTTCTTTCAGGGCTGTTTATTATCGTAAACGTGTGAATTACTCAGTGAATGGATTATCGAAGATATCTCTCTAGATGAAAGCTGGTTTATATGGTTTCTTATTGTTCTTCTTGGTCTTTATTGTTGTGGAAGAAGGTTCAGAAACTGAAAGTCACACGCCTGCAAGTTTCTGAGCTTCAAATTATCTGGATTTCTCTTCGCGTGTTTTTTGGTCTTTTTCACTCCAAATTTCTTGTTTTGGGTTTGCTTCAGCTTTTGGTAAGGGAAGAAAGTTGGAGTATTTTCTTGAAATTTGGATTTGTGAGTATGTCTTCATGGCATAATTTGACTATAAGTTCGTAATGAATGCGAATTGGGATCATGCTTGTAAATTGAGGATGGACAGAGCGTCTGCAAGCAATTCTATTATTAATCAACACATTCATGTATTCAAATTTAAATATGATTCGAGATCAAGGTGTTGTGAGTTGGAAGTATAAGGATTTTTCGTTTTAATTCAAAAAATATTTCCTTCACTTCCAAACTTTTGTACATCTGTTTAATCATGAGTTTGTTCTACCTTCTTCATGCATTAGCCGCGCCTGAATTCTGCTGGAAATGGTGAAATATTGGGGAGTGGGGTGGGGTAGGGAGATGAGTTATCCATCCTTGGGGTTTGTGAAGCCATGTTATCTGAAATGCTTTATTGGTGAAGATTTTGTTTTTTAATTTTGTTTTTATTTTGGAGGGGGTGGGAGTGGGCATGGTACATTATCAAAGCAAAATATGGCAAAGTAATGGGTGTCAAAACTCAAAATACATGCCTAAGTAGCTGCCAAAATCCCTTGGGAATGGAGGAGAAGTCACACTACAATGGCCTGTCTCATTAGGATGTGCTCTAAGATGAGTTCTTTCTTTCTTGTACTGCTGGGATGAGTGTTGATATAGTTGTCAAACATGTTTTCCATACTAGTTCTGTTGATGCTGACTTGTATCCTACTAGGATGATAATCTGATGTTGGCTCACGTGATTTACAATTTTGCATTAACAATATTTGCATTAGATAGATAGATTGGTTTTTCTGGATAATTTTAAACGATAGCCTTAGTTTGGTGAAAGTTTCCAGTTAAACAATGCGAGAACTAAGAAAGTGTACATACGATCTAGACCTGTAACGATGGATAACTATGCCGTTTTTCCAGCACTGATTGCTACTAATGCGTTTCTATGATTTAGGCAAAAGGGCATGCTTTCTGTCTCGAACTTTATATGATCTAATCTTGCTTCTTCTGTGTTGAACATGGATATTTTGGTGCTTGTGAGATGAATGCTTTCCCAGTTTAAATTAGCATGAACTTGAAACAAGAATTAGGTAATTGGTGAGTAATATAAGTAAATAGTTATACTAGGATTGAAGGACTAGGGAGTAAAAGTTCCAAATCGGTCGCAGAATTTCCTCTTGGGCTTCTCTATATAACTTCAGGTCATCAGGGATTTCAAATTCAGCACCTATTTGTGCCATAATAGTGGGAAATATCAGCTTATGCTAGTCGAGTCATATAATTATTAACTGTTGACTTTACTGGTTACTGCTTATTACTAATTTTCCGCCCTTCAATGTATCAGTTGATAAGAATTCATTCAAGGAATTCGCAGCTTGGATGGACTCGTCAAAAGGTAAGGAACTGGGTGTTTTCAGATTTTAGAAATTGGTCAAACATTGTATGGTTTTGCACTATCTGACTTTTGATTTATTTGAATCTTAATCTGATAAAAGTGATTTTTGATTTCAGGTTTTTCATCTAGTGATTGGATCCTCTAATATGGGTGAGCATTGTAAGCTTTCCATAGTCAAAACAACTTTCTCATTTTGGGCTGTGGTATAACTCATGGTATCGAATTTTCACTGGCAGGTTTTACTCTTTATTTCGTGTTAACTCTTATTGCTGCTTGTAAGGGTTGGATTTGCTGGTCTCGTTCTTGTGGTTTCATTTTCATGGGTAGGCAACTTATCAGCCTGTCATGTGATTATATATTTTCGACATCCATGATTAATGTATAAGTGATGCTTACGATAAAGATGCCATCATTTGCAGCCTTTCCCCAAATCCTTTTTATTGCAGCATTTCTTCTACTCTTGTCATTTTGGTAAGTTTGCTCCCGAAGAAGTCAAGCCTTGAAGTTATCTCACTAATTCAGATAATTCCTCATATTGAACAGTGATTGTTTGCAGGGTTGATCTTTGCCATCAGGCAAATGATGATGATGAAGATGAACGATGTAGCTCCACAGAAGAGCTGCTGGAAAAGATGGATAAAACTGATTCTAACTTAATTATTGGTCGAAGATGTTTCGCCTCATGGTCGATTCATGTTGGAAGCCGTCAAAAGATTGTTATTTTGGTATATACTCAATGCTTTGGCATTTAAGTCATGTTTGGATTTTCTATCAACCATTTTTATTTTGTCTGGTGAAAAAACATTCACCAGGTTACGGTGGTAGTCTTTGCCATAATGATAGCAACTGCCGTGCTGATATGGATTGGGATGGGGAGAAATCCTCTGAACGCTAAAGTAATTGCCCAGGCATGTATTTCATCGCTGATCTTTCCATCATTATACTGTAATTTTCTAATTCTTAATGATATTTCTTTACCAACCAACAGGTATATGTAGATCTCATTTCAGTAGTTCTCCTTTTGCTGGGAGGAGCCTTGGCATGCTACGGTGAGCACCTATAATTTTCTGGTTTTGCTGTAAATCAAAATTTTGTATGCTATCTATGCTCATATATTTGAGAATTTTGGGACCGTAATGCTAATTTGGTTTCAGGACTCGTTCTGTTCTTGAAAATGAGAAGAGTGAGATCTGAACAGGCTTCGTTCGAAATGAGGAAGGTTGCTGGTTTGGCTGTTGTCTCTGTCATAAGTTTTACATCAAGTGCTTCAGTTGCAATAGTTACAAATATTCCCGTAAGTTGTTCTCGCTGGATTTCTTACATGGATTCTTCAATTTACTTTAATAATGTCCTTTAACTGCCTCTTGTCATTTTTCAGTTGTTTCATTACTGGGATGAACAAAGAATCGATGGGGCGTATACCTCTCTTCTACTGGTTGTGTATTATTTCATAGGTCTGAAATTCAATACTCTTATTTGTAAATATACATCTTAATCAGGAAATAACCTTGAAATATGAAATATCTCAGAGAAACAATCGCACTAAAAATGCTGAATTCGACTCATTGTTCCAGGTTCATCAGTTCCCTCAGCTTTTGTTCTATTTATGATGAGAGAATTACCACCTCCACTTGTGATCAATAAGCCAGAAGAATCAACAACGATAGCTTTCATTACCGACGGTTCAGTTTCAGGTCATCAACATTGCTGGACTACCACGACGACTATGCACAATCAGGTCCTAATCCAACTTAGTACTTGTTTACTAGTTCCGATTGCTTTCTGAAATAAAATTTGAGATTTTCTCCAATATAATCAACCTTAATTGATGAATGCAGGTTTCCAGAGCAAGCCCTATATAAAAAATGCATGACGTGCCAAGTACAGAAGACATACATAGAATCCTGACAGCTTTCGGCTCTTGTACATAGCAATTATATTCAAATCTTGTGTAGAATAAGAATTTCCTGAGTTTAATATATGAGATTCTATTCGAGTTGCTGATGTCTCAAAGCTCATCTTCTTCGAACATGATTGATACTTAATTTAATGAACAATATAGTTGACAAAATTCATAACTCATAAGCATGAGAATTGCCTGTTAAATTGTACACAAATCAGGAGGCAGGACATCTCAGCCGCTGTGTCTGGCAAAATGACAACAAAGAAAACGCGAAAACACGGCCGACAGCTTCTTCATAAAGCCATCTTCTTGCTGCCAATGGATTTGAAATCCTCAGGAGGCCACACCTGCACAGAGAGGTAAACATTGTTACAAAATGGATTTAACGGGTCTTTCTAAAGCATGATTTATTGCATGAATGAATAAACTGTATTGTCAAAAGTTGATATCTCACCACACAGAAAATCCTGGAATGTAGAAGTGCATAAGGAACCGGACCAAACTTCCTTGAATCATTACTTTCCTGAATGTTGTCCCCTTCAATCCAAACATGGCCCTTTGGTACCTAAAACATCCCCAAATCATGCAATAAAAAACCCTAGGATTCACGATTCATCCAACCACAATACCAACAAAACCCATTGACCCAGACACAAAATCCAGCAAGAAATAATTAGTACCACAATAGTCTTCAGTTCATCACTCTTGTAGGGATCCGACACGTACGAAACGACGTCGCCTTCAACAGCCTTGACCCTTTTGGCGACGATCTTCCTGGGTTCCTCGGGGCTCCGGATCAACACCACGTCCCCCGACCCGACCTTCCCCAACCGGGTGGTGATCCTCTCAGCCATCACGAAGTTACCGTGATTGAATGTGGGGAGCATACTGGGACCCACAAGCTGCAGAAATCAAAATTTACAGGATCGGAAAAAGAAACAGAATTTGGTGGGTGAAGATGTAGGCAAGTAGGCAGATGAGAATGCGTACTTTGGCGAATGTGCAGAGGTAGGTGTTGGCGACGTGTAGGGAGCACAGAAAACTCGCGACTCGCGCGGTTTGCTGCAGAGCCTCCTTCACGAAGGGGGCCAATTCTCGCAGTCTCTCCATTCCCATTTTTTCCTGCTCTGCTTCACTCTGTTTTTCTCATGGTTTAACCTCTGTTTCTGAAGCTGTCGCCGGCTAACAATGGCATATGTCGCGTTTTCGAAAGCGCGATTTTGTGATAAAGTGGAGACGCTGTAAATGGGCCTAACCTTTGCGGATTGAGTGGGCTTCTAAAAATTTTCATGGCCTAGATTAGGGCTGTCGATGGATGGGATTTTAATCCGAATCTGGTTCGAATTCGATACGAATTTTAGCATATTCGCCCTAAAAAAATGTCCGATGGATCATATTCGTTATCCGAAATAAATGGACCGAATATAAAATTAGATTCGTTAAGAATCCGAATCCGATATTATATATAATATTTAATTAAATAAATTATTTACTAATACATAATATTAAGTAAAATGATTAAAATTGAAATTTTTACATATTTATCACTTTTAAACAATAATAAAATTTAAATTTTTTACTCTAAAAGTATATATATATTTTTATTAATAAGTTTAAATTAACATATTTTAAATAAATATAAACAAAGCTAGCAAATAATCCATTAAATAACAATTATTTATTAAATATTATGTAATTACATTTATTTTTTTATATCAAATTTGTTATTTAAAAAAAAATAGATTTTATTGTTAATCAGGTCGGATCTTTTATCGGATATGATCCGACCCGATTATATATGGAGTCAAAAACAATGAATTCGAATCCTATAGGATCCGGATTCGGATCCAATTATTGGATTCGGATCCGGAATCCAACGATCCGGTCCGAATCCGATCCGTTGATAGCCCTAGCCTAGATTGGACCCTTCGGCTCAATGGGTCGGATTCGGTCGAATCAAATGAATCCTGATTCGAATTCGATAAGGAGAATCGAACATTAGGCAAGTTCATTATTTGATTGGTTATTTTAGCATAGGGAGGGACAGTTAGCTAGTTCTCGCACTGAATTGTAGGCATCTCGTAGGGTGGAGTCATGAGGATAAGTACAAAATACGTTCTAAATTATTTGGGAAAAGAATTGCAACATGGTTAAATGGCCGAATTTCAGTACAGTAGCTGCCAAAGGAATTGTCATAGTCTTGGATATTTTTGCAACACTATTAAGACGAGCACATTCATTACAAAATTCAAATTTTCGATTTCTTTAATTAAATCCAGCACTCATTGCAAATTCAAATTTTCAGTTTCTTTAATTAAACCCAATTACTCAAATAAAGTTTTACAAATTCAATAGTTTTCATTTTCTTTAATTAAATCCAATAAAATTGTATTTATATACTTATATTATTGTGCTCCCAAATTTTGGGTGTTCGAACCATACATGAAATGTTGTAATCCGCAAGTTCCAACATTCTAAAATAAATCTTATGAACTGATCACTCACAGTCATAGATATCTTAGTATGGCGTCGTCTAACCTTCTAGAATTACAAAAAAACCCATTAAACATAACGTTATCTCAATAAATCTTTCAAAATTACAAAAACATCCATCCATCGATCTCAATTCTCCATAAATTTTCCTCTATAAATTGAGGCAATCCCAGCTTCAATCTGCACACACATTTGGAAAGAGTACAACATAACCATGGGAGCCAAAGTTATCTTCCTCGAAGCATTCTTAACATTATTGACATTCTTGTCCCACCCCACTTTTGCCCGAAACATCCATCCCAAATTAGCTAGAAAGAATCTTTCAACCACCTTCAACTCCATCCATGACGACCCGAGCTTCAACCTGAATCGCAGCTACACCCGTGTTTGTGATCCGATGAGGTTTTACGACCTCGGATTGGAGATGAAAGAGTTTGCCTACTGTGACTCTTCCCTGCCATATGCTGTCAGAGTCAAGGACTTGATAGATAGAATGACACTTGATGAGAAATCTGGCCAAATTGGAGACACTGCATCCGGGGTCCCAAGAATCGGGCTCCCGAAGTACCAGTGGTGGTCCGAGGCCTTACATGGTGTCTCCAACGTCGGCCAATCAGGCAGCATTGCCACCTACTTCGACGACCAAGTCCCCGGCGCGACTAGCTTTCCAACAGTCATTCTAACCACCGCTAGTTTCAACCAGACACTGTGGAAAACTATTGGCCAGGTAAAATTGTTGCTCATTCCCCATCTACATTTTGAATATTCAGGATCCATTAATGTCCGTTGATGTTGATTTTCTGACTACCCTTTTAAAATTCGAACATCATGAATCTTACTTTTTAGGCGGTTTCGACGGAAGCAAGAGCTATGTACAACATGGGACATGCTGGTTTGACATTCTGGAGTCCAAACATCAACGTTGTAAGGGATCCCAGGTGGGGAAGAACCCTTGAAACCCCAGGAGAAGATCCTTATGTTGTTGGAGAATATGCAGTTCACTACGTCCGAGGTTTGCAAGATGTTGAAGGCCAAGAACACACTGCAGATCCCAATGCAAGGCCTCTTAAGGTGGCTGCTTGCTGCAAGCATTATGCTGCTTATGATATTGACAACTGGCTTGGAGTTGATCGCTTCCATTTCGATGCCAGAGTAAGAAATTTACTAGATTTTCACTAATTTCATCTTGTTCAATCTTTTATAATGTTAAATCTTGTTATTTGTTCATAGTTTTTCCTTTTTTTTCTTTGGATTTGAAGGTGACGGAGCAGGACATGAAGGAAACGTTCCTCAGGCCGTTCGAGATGTGCGTGAAAGACGGCGATGCTGTCAGCGTTATGTGTTCTTACAACAAGGTTAATGGCGTTCCAACCTGTGCTGATCCAAAGCTTCTGAAAGATACCGTCAGGGGAGACTGGGATCTTCATGGGTACGTACAGAAGATCTTCTATATAAAATACAGTTTCTTTTCCATTATTTCTTGGAAATAACACACATTCATTTCCAATTGTTTTCAGATACATCGTCTCTGATTGTGATTCAATTGAAGTGATGATCAACCATCACAAATGGCTCGGGGATCAGCCTGAAGACGCCGTTGCTCGAGCCCTAAAAGCTGGTATATATATACATACCTTTTCAAATCAATCGACTCTTAAATTTTGTGTAAATTTAATTGTATACTACTGTCATTTACTTATATGTATATGTTAACTAATATTAAATGATGCAGGTTTGGATTTGGACTGTGGAAACTACTTCACAAAGTTTGCCAACAGCTCTGTTAGAATGGGGAAGGTTCAAGAACAAGCAATCGACAATGCCCTCAAGAACCTCTACACTGTCCTAATGAGGCTTGGCTTCTTCGATGGGAGCCCGGAATTCGAAAGCCTCGAAAAATCCCACGTCTGCTGCAAAGAGCACATTGAATTGGCAACTGAAGCTGCCCGTCAGGGAATGGTTCTTCTCAAGAACCTGGACGAAACTCTGCCTTTGAACCCTATGAACATCAGCACCATTGCTGTTGTTGGCCCCCATGGAAATGCCACAAGTTCCATGATCGGCAACTATGCAGGTTGATGATACCAAATCAAAATAAAGTTACAATCTTGACTGCTTATATAAAATTTTCTGAAGTTCATTCTGATTTCTTTTTCATCTTATTAGGTGTGCCGTGCAAGTATACATCGCCATTAGATGGCTTCAAAGAATCCGGGAAAATGGTGGTATACGAAATGGGTTGTGATGGAGTTGCCTGTAAGAATGACAGCTTGATACATCCTGCTGTTCGGGCCGCGAAGAAGGCCGGCGCGACGATCGTGGCCGTTGGATTGGATTTAAGCATCGAGACAGAGAGTATTGACAGGACAGATTTGCTGCTTCCAGGTTACCAAATGCAGCTTATCAACCAAGTTGCAGAGTCATCCAAAGGGCCCGTGATCGTCGTCGTCATGTCGGCCGGCGGTGTCGACATAGGCTTTGCCAAGAACAATCCCAAAATCCAATCAATCATATGGGCAGGATATCCCGGAGAGGAAGGTGGCAAGGCCATTGCTGATGTTGTCTTTGGAAAATACAATCCTGGTATAACCTAAGCTTGAATGTCTTAATATTAAACTATGTTTATGTATCTATGTTTGATATATCTTTCTAAGGTTTGCTCATTATATATCCTTCATTTTTCATGATATAGGTGGCAAACTCCCCCTTACATGGTTCGAAAACGATTACATTAACCAATTGCCAATGACCTCAATGCCCCTGAGGCCCGTCGACAGCCTCGGGTACCCGGGAAGGACGTACAAGTTCTTCAACGGGTCCCGAGTGTACCCATTCGGCCACGGTTTGAGCTACACTAACTTCACATACAGCCTCATACGCGCCACCGAACTAATGAACGTAACACTGAATAAATTCCAGCACTGCCGCGGTCTAACCTACACCAACGGGGCAAACAAGCCCGGTTGCCCCGCTGTCCTGATCGACGATCTAAGCGGATCGTGCGATCATCACAATGTCGGGGTTGAGGTTGAAGTGAGGAATGTTGGCAAGAGAGATGGGAGTGAAGTAGTGATGGTGTATTGGAAACCTTCAAGGGACATTGCCGATGCTCCTATCAAGCAATTGGTTGGATTCGAGAGGGTATTTGTGCCTGCAAATGGAAGCCAAAGGGTGAAGTTCGAGTTGAATGCTTGCAAGAGTTTGGGGTTGGTTGATATTGGGGGTAATCTTATGTTGCCTGCTGGTGGGGGCAAAATAGTCATTGGAGATGGGCTTCTAACCACTCCAATCCATATTAATTTTCAACGCGATCGAGTAGTTTAGGTTCCTACAAGAAAACTGTAAAAAACCGACCGAAATTCCCGATATTGTTAGTTGGGTTCATATTTAGGGTTTGGTAAATCTAGTATAGTTTTGGTTATATGGTTAATTAATTTGCTTGTATAAGTGCAAATTATGAGAATGATGCTTTGATTAATTTTTCTTCTTGTTTTATAACTATTTTGTACCCTTTATTAAGTAATTAACTATTTAACTCTCATTTTTTCTTTGTTTTATTATTCAATATAGAAAGTCATTTGAACTTAATGAGATGTAATATTAATAAGAATTGATGAATAAGTAGTATGATTTGAAAATCAAAAAATTTATAATCAACATGAACATAAGACATATATATAGGTAACTTTTTAATAATTATGATATTTAAAATAGTCGCGCATGTTTAAGTATACTTCACATTGCGGCTATTTTAAATACAATTCTATTTGGCCTATGACATAAATCAGGAAAAGGATAACATATTTCAAATGTAAGATATATTCCATTCCAGTAATACTATAGTTTAAAATAGTTTACTGTAAGACTATGCTTATTACTCTTAAAATGTTGATTATGCGCAGTAAAAACTTTTATGGGAACAATTGATTTGTGAAAATTCAACTTTTTTGAAAAAAATTATCCAAAGAAAATCACAGCCTTGTATTTAAACAGTGAAAATTTTCTATATTTCATAAATAACACAACTTAGATAGGAAATTATAATTCAAATTTAGCTTGACGGAACTCATATTCTACTAGAAAATTATGTAAGTCCGATTAGAATTATTTGAAATGATAATGTAAGTGGGACCCACCAGGTAAAAGGTGAAAACTAAGTTAAATAAAAATGTGAAAAGGATGGTAAGTGTAAGTTTGTGCAATTTCCAATAATAGATACAAATTTTTGTCAAACTTCGTTGAGGCCCACCTTTTCTCTTCACGCGTGCTCTCTCATCGGACGGCCACCAACCCCTCCGAATTACACGGAAAGCGACAACCTTTTCATAATCCAACGGTGTACATTTCCTCCACTTTGATCCCACACTCCAAGCTCACTCATATATGTCCATGGACATAGCTGAGCAACCCATTAAAATTTAAAACTCACTACTTTGCTATGCTACATCTTTTCTTTCTCAAGAACGCATCTTTTTTAGTTCATTCATCTTGAGGTTGGATTACTTTCTCAATTAATCCTGTTGGATGCGCTGTGTGTGTGTGTGTGTGATCTTTTCTTGTTGGTTTGATGTTTAAAGCTTATAGCTTTGCTATTTCTTGTTGAAGATTATCTCTGTACATGCTCTATTTCTGCTCCAGTAATTGGTTTAATTTGTGGAATTTTTTGAAGGGTTTTCTGTTATTTGAATAATTGTGGTCCTTATTTAATCCAGTCTGTCTAACTCCTATATTGGGTTGTTTTCTGCTTTTCGTTCCGGTTGTGATTAAGAACAAGAAAATGGAAGGAATAAAGCACCAATCTTGAGTACCTTTCTAATATTCTTATTAAGGCACTGAACACTAATGTGAGTGGATATTATGTGGAATATATCAATTTGGGGGTCCTATATTTTCTGAAATTCCTGATCCCCAGTTTCCATTTTGTCAAGAAATTTTCATTTCTGGTCTGTTTTGATACATGGGAATCAACTTCTTTTAACATTAAAGAAATGGTAATATGTTATCTGTTGAAAAAGTGAAGTTATTTCCAGTTCTGTTTATGGTGATTCATTTTTAGACACTGTAGTATTATTATTTTTCTTTCTTATCTGGTGTTGTTTCTATAATAAATAGAGACATAAATTTGGAATCCATGTTCTGTATGCTATATGCCTATATTTGGCTTGTAATTTATCATTTATGTTCTTTGCCATTTCTGTTATTTTTTTGTCAAGTTCAGTTCCTTTTTTTCTTTGTTTTCATTTGAAGAATAAATGCAATTGTTACCTGCTGATTCTTTACAATCTATTTATTGATATGTATATTTTATCTGCATGATTGGTGCAAAGATTCAGTTTCAAACTTACAAATAATTTGAGCCAAATAGCTGATTCAAAATGTCGTGGGGTTCACCAAATTATTCTGAGAAGTTCATGCGATTAGTGTTCTTTCGCTATATTCTGTAATTTGATCTAACTTGGTGAGCTACCTCTACTCCTCTCTCATATTATTCCTATATCTTGGCAAATCTGGCAGGTTTAGTTTTATATGGACATTCATGTATGGTATTTGCAGGTTAAAATCTGTTATCTATCACATTATAGTAGATTTCTGTACTTAATTTTGGCTTGAGAGGTGGAGGAACTTGGAATGCACATCACAGTTGCCACAAAAAAGCATCCAAAAGTGAAAAAATTAGGAAATATTAACATGTGCATCACGATCATTGCTTTTCATCGACTGATGCAAGTTTGTCAGGCAAGTGCTTCATAAATCATAAGTTCAATATTTGCCAATTGTCTCTCTTTTCTTTGCAGTTTACATGTTATGTAAATGATCTGACCTGCTATAGTTTTTCCTTTTTCAGTTTGTGTCTTTGTGAGTGTTTATTGTAGTCTGCAATACTATTTCTACTGTTAAATTCTTATTGATAGTTCTTTGGACTTATTTTTCTTACAGGCTGAATATTTCCGTCAGTTGCTTAAACCTGTTACGTAGTCTTGTTTGGTCAGCTTCTACTCGATTATTTGGAATTGAAGAGTGAAGTTTTTCAAAAGCTGCAGATTTGTATATCAATAAACTTCATTTCTGAACCACTGCAGTCATGCATAGTAATCAGCCATACTTCCCTTTCGAGCCAATGCAATCTTTTCCCAAACAATCGGACTATTTTGTGCATAATGATCCTAGGGCTATTAAACCCCGTATGCCCTTCCACAGCATTGAATTCCAACCATCCGATGCCTGCCCTAGAAACTTCATCATCTTTGACCAAACCACTAACAGAAGACAGATCATGTTCCACCCTCAAACAGATGCCTTTCAAGGCCATACTGATCAAAATGCTGAAGCAAAAAACTGTTCATCTCTTAAAGAAGATTCGGATGATATTGATGCTCTTTTGAGCACAGAGTACTATGAAACTGATGATGATGATGAGGTCAGCACAGCACGAACAAGTGGTATTTATAACTGCAATTCACCAGATTCTTGCTCCAATTATGAGTCACTATCAGGAAAGAGTAGTGGGTCCCATTTCAAGAAATCTCGTGGTACCCCCTACAACGAGAAGAAACGTAAGACAGTGAAGAAAATGGTTAAGACTTTAAGAGGGATCCTTCCTGGCTCGAAGGAGATGAGTAATTTGATGGTTCTTGATGAAGCTGTTCGGTATTTGAAGTCTCTCAGGGCGGAAGTTCAGAAGATGGGATCTGATTGGAAGCTATAGATATTTAGGTCCGGAGTTTGGAGTCATGCCATTGTGGTTCGACGAGAGAGAAAGAGAAATTTCTACTACTGCTGCAAATCACTATGAAGTTAGTCAATGATACTCTTTGTGGCACAGAGGAAGTGCTGATTCAGAGTTAGTAATGGTCTTCAGACTACTGTTTTATGATCTAAAGATAAGGAAGAACTGAAAAGAAGACAATTGTTATGATGCTGTACTTGAACTAATTCCTTAGCAGAGTTTGTGTTTGTAAATGGAATTTCAAGAAAACATTGTTCCTTTCCTTCCTTAACAGAAAACTTTGGTTCTTCATGATTGTTTTTATTCTATAAGAAGGCCCAATGCAAGAAAATGGGATTACCAACAATAAGAGGTATGGGCATAAGAACTATAGGCTGCTTGAAAATGTAATTGAAAGTCCTAAATATAGAGATAATTAAAAATATTAATAAAGAGCATGCAAAAAGGACAGTTTGGCCGAGTGGTCTAAGGCGCCAGATTTAGGCTCTGGTCCGAAAGGGCGTGGGTTCAAATCCCACAGCTGTCAATTTTTTATATTATTTTAATTAAAATTTTCCAGTCATTTTCCTAATTTACTTTGGGGCAGTTGCAAAGTTTTTTTAATTTTGTAAACACTTTATTTATTTCCCATTTTTATTTTTATTTAAAGTTTTCCACTCATTTTCCTAATTTATTTTTGTTTTTTTAATTTTTTACACTCATCTTTCTTATTTATTTCCGATATTTATTTTTATTCTTTAAATTTTTTTCACTCATTTCTTAATTTATTTCCCAGTTATTTTCCTAATTTATTTTTTTTATTTTTTTATTTTTTAAACTCATCTTTCTTTATTTATTTCCCATATTTACTTTTATTTGAAGTTTTCCAATCATTTTCCTAATTTATTTTTGTTTTTTTATTTTTAAATACACGCATACCCAAGCAGGATTCGACCTTGCCCTCGAGAATGAATCCATTTACCACCCAAGCAGGATTCGACCTTGCCCTTGAGAATGAATCCATTTACCATTTGGATCAACCCCCGTTGACTGTTTTTTAATTTTTTTTCACCCATCTTTCTTTCTTTCTTTATATTTATTTTTAGTTTTCAAATTTTCCAATCATCTTTCCTTTTTTATTTGGGGAAATGTGGGAAATCTCCCCATATGGGTTGACCCAATTTTTACTTAGCTCCCCACTCCAAAAATTTATCATACTAACTCCCCAATTGTTTTTCATAATTTTAATTCACTCCCCGTTTCGTATAAAATTACTAAACTGTCCTTGAAACATAACATAAAATGACATGACACACCACTCTTCCCTCCCACAAACTATTTTTGTTAACATAATACCTCATATATACGATTTTATACTCTCATTTTGTATATTAATACTTCAAAATATAATTTTCATACTTCATATGTAAAAATTAATATATATATTTTTTTGGTAGGTGGATGATGAGGTAAAAATTAATTGTTGATTTATATTTTGAAGTATTAATTAGAATCTATAAAGTATCCAAATTATAATATAGAGTATCGAAATTATAAAATAGAGTATTATAAATTTTTCGAATTATAAAAGAGAGTATCCAAATTATAAAATAGAGTATCCAGATTTAAAAATAGAGTATTTGATGGTGCAGAAACTGGAAGTGTGCTAATACACCAACACTTTAAGATTTCTTTGTGAGAGGGAAGACCATCACGGGCGTTGAGCCTCAAGAACTGGGTTTCCAAGTATGCGTGGGTTCTTCCAGTTAGGATAACACCAGAAAGTGCAGTAGGGAAGCGACGAAAATGGCGAAATGCAGGGAGCTTGGGGAAGACGAAATGCAGAGAAAATGCCCAATTTATGTTGTGTAGTGTATGTGGGGAAGATGACTTGGGGGGATGTGTGTATGCATCCCTTATTTATATGTTAGTGGCAAGGGTATCATGGGTAATTTGACCTTGTGGTCACTGGTCCCAAACCCTATACTGCCCTAGACACGTGGCGTCATGTGATGGCGTGAAAGGGACGACCCTGAAAAGCCGTGGGGTGCCAGGTACGAGGTGCGCACTACCACTGTATCAGAGGTTGTTGGCGAGCGACGAGCGTGAAATTCTTCTTCGCTACGATCCCGTACCTCTGAAAGTGCCCTCTAGAAGGACTCCTTACTTCGATGGGGGTAGGTCCTCAAAGCGAATAGCGGCCTTTGATACTGGACTCGAGCGTTGGCCACGCTCAGGGGAGGTTCCTCTGGGAGGTGTGCACGAGCGGTAAGGGCGCGAGCGTAGAACGTGTATATCCCGAGCGCAATTACAACTGGGGTCCCTGGCATAGAAGAGGGGGAATCTAGATGTGGAGCGTCCCTTGGGACCGTAGTGCGAGCGTCCAAGGGAATTGGTGGACCGATCCTGCGCTCGTGACTTGGGCCGAAGCGCGCAAGTCTGGAATGTATAGGAGATGAGAGAGTGGGCCGGGTCAATTCCACGAGCCCATTACCGCGAGTGTTAGAGCTTTGGGTCCTTCAAGTCGCGACACGTGTGCGGTGCTGATCCGAGAGTAATTTGGTCTCATCAATATTATTTGTAAACGATAAAGTACTCAAGTTTAAAATTGAAGTACGAGAAGGAAAAAAAAGAAAAAAAAATTTATTCGTAAAAGTTAAAGTACTTACGTTTTAAAATATTCAAATTTAAAAATATAGCATTACTCGTCAAAGTTAAAGTACCGATTTTTAAAAATGAAGTATTGAAAGGAAAAGAAAATAACTAAGAAATAGTTTACTTGAGAATTAAAAGATGGTTTGGGTTTGGTGCTGCATGTAAATAGCGTTTACTTGGCAGGGGAAAAGGCCCGCATCAAAACCAGCCCCTTATTGTATTGATGGGTAGACTCCTCTTACATAATAACTCCCGAATTGAGTTGTTAGATAAGCCATGTGCGTTGGTTAAAGCAAAATGTCTCTTTTGCCCCTTGTTTCAGACCAAATTCGGTTATTTTTCTCGCAGTTCTCTTCTGCTTCACTTTTCTATTTCCAAATTCATCCCTCCAAAATTTTTGCTTACTTTATGCCATAACCAAATTCAGTGAAATATGAAAGTTCCCCCAGATTTTACCCGATTCTTTTCTCTATATAAGGAGCATACTTTTCCCCATGAAAATAGGGGTAATCGAACGGCGGCAAGCTATGATGCATGGACACGGACACGGCGACACGGACATGATACGACACAGATTTTTTCTTGAATTTCCCACGTAAGGAGTGTCGGACACGAGTGTCCGACACGACACGGCATGACACGACACGACAAAATGATATTTTTAGAAGTGTCCGTGCATCATAGGCGGCAAGCAGGGGCTGTGAGAACAGGAGCGGGGGTCGGCACTGAAGTGGTGGTTGACGTCGGTTGGTAGAACAAGAAAAGGGCTTTCTCACCTGTTGCAATTTAGAAGGGGGAGAGAGAGATTAAAAGTAGGGGAGGGAGAGTGAGGGGGTTGTCGGAGGAGGAAACGATGGCTGAAGAAGAACCAGTCGCAGTGGTCTGTGAGGTTTTGTCAGCCTGGGTTCAGTGGTGGTGTCGGCTGGTTACTGCGAGAGGGAAAGAGAGACGAAGAGGGCGAGATCAACGAGAATCTGGAAGGAAAATGAGGCGGCGGTGCTATTTCCGGTCGGCCACTTCCCACATAATGGCCAACCACCACTCTTCTCTCCTCTCTCCTTCTCCTCCGTCTACCCCTTTTTCTCCCAGCTAGATAGAGACGCCGCCTATAGCTACCATCAGAACACCGCTCGCCTCCACCAGCCACCTCCACCCTCAAGCGCTACCGCCTCATTCCGGTAACACCACCCTCACACCGGCCATGGTAAGCACAACCTCGAACTCACGGCATAACCAAATATAAGCAACACAACCATACTATATGAAATCCAACAATTAAGAAATATACCAAATTGGGTGTTACCAATAACGTTCCCTTCACGGAAAAAAGGCTCTTTAATTTCTTCTTCTCAATCACTTCACGCAGATGTAGTTGCCGTTGTAGCTCTGCAATAATGGGTCAAAGGGTTTTAACATACCGCCTAAGGGGTATTTATGGTAATTCGGGTAATAACTGATGGGCTTCATATACCCAAGTAAACAGGCTGAATTTTTATGCTAGATAACTGGGCAAAGAGTCAGCCCAAGTAAATGCTGGGCTGTGTAATTAAACGATAGTCCATCCATCGATAGCCCAACAAGAATGGATTGGACTCTTTCCAACTAAACTAGTTCTAAGGCTGCATTTATTTTGCTAGTATGGAAATCAATGGAAATGGATTAGCATTTAAAAGGAATCTAGACTATTTATCCATTAGTACATTTTACTTTGCTAGTTAGGTGTTATCTTGATTGGACTGTTTTTTTATTTTTCTTGGTTTGTATTCAATGGTTAAAGGGTCAAATTACCAAGACACCCTCAATTTTTCCCAATTCAAATTTGGGGGAAAATTTTGGGGGGGGGGGGGGGGGGGGGGGGGAGGAGAGGGACTAATTGGTAATTTGAAGTGTGATTTGAGGGATATTTTTGTACTTTTGTTTTGTCCATCCATAGTAGATAAATAAAACCTCTAAATTTGAAAGATAAATAATCAATCAATTACTTGTATTTATCTCGGGGCTCCATGTAATTAATGAAAAAGCTAAAGTACAAAATAAACTTTTGGAAATGATGGTTTATTAACCCCAACCACCTTTTAGTGAAGAACTAAATGCAGCCTAAGAGCGTGTTTACTTTTACAGATGATGGATATTTGTGATATATAACCGATATCTACGTGCATTTACATTGCATGTGTGAAAGCCTGTAGGATAAACTCTGGCCTATGAGATTTGCTTGTTTTATTGAGATATAGATCACACGCCAAAAAGGCGTGTGATAGATCACGAGAATTATGATATGCTACACAAAATTACCAATACATCCATCTTTTCACAGAATTTACAAAAGAATTGCCACTTATATCTATTTTTCCTCCCACGTTCTGAAAGATTTTTTTTGGAGATATTTCTCTTTCATCTATTTTCTTCTCAAGATTTTACAAAAGATTCTATTTTAATCTGTTTTCATCTCAAGATTTTATAATAGATTTTATTTTCATCTATTTTCTTCTCAAGATTTTATTTTCTTCTCAAGACTTTACAAAAGATTTTATTTTTATTTTACAAAAAATTTTATTTTCTTCTCTCCAAATTGATCAAGTTCTTTTATTTTTATTTTATAATTATAGAAAATTTTAAATAGGAATGTGAATTATTAAAAAGTTAAAACATGATGAACCACAAAATAATTTTAAAAATTGAGACGAAACTCCTCCAAAATAATAATAATACCGTCTCCTAAATTTTTATTTTTTTTTTTCACTTTACACCCTCTCACTTAATATAATGCATTTTTTAAGGATTTAATCAAGCTGCAAAGAGATTATGATATTAAAATATTTGAGACGGTGCAATGAATTTTCAAATCAAAATGAAAAGGGAGATCTCTATTTTGTGACTACAAAACTCTATTTTTGTAAAAGTTAAGAATAAAAAATAATTAAAATAAATTGAGGGTAAATAAGTAATTTAATTATATCATGCGTTAACTACCCATAAAAGTAAACAACAAATTAAACGTAAACATGAATTGATGACATATATTGACATGAATAGTAAATACGAGTATGTCTATACTATCACAAACATTTGATATGCTTACATGCATTATCATTACATGAAAAGTAAACGAACCCTAAGGGTATCACAGTTAATTTAGGTAAATGAGAAGTGGAGTCAAATTATAAAATTAAATTGGGGAATTAGTATAATTTTGTTTTATATGGGGGAGTAAACTAAAATTTGTGTAATAGACTTAAGAATTACTATGGCTTTTTATTTTTATTATTTATAATTTTTTTCACTCAATTCTTTATTTATTTCCCAAACATTATATGACAAGAAAGGAACCAAAAACATCATTGTACAAGGAAATGAATTCCCACAAAAACTCAAAATAATCTTAAAATCCTACTGCGTGGGCGGATCATTCTGCAAGAACTCGTCGACGGTGGAGGGGAACACAAACCCTCCATAACCACCGTCACAATCCTCATCATCAGACTGCAAAAAAGCAGCTTTTGCCAAAAGCAAATGAGCCAATCTCAAAGGCTCTTTCTTCTCACAATTCAAGAAATGCTTAATCCACCCTTCCAACCTCTCCACTTCCTTCACACTCTTCGGCCCCTTAACACCCACAATCCTCTCGTAGAACCCATCATCGCAGCCCGCATCATTAACGCATGCCCTTTGCTTAACCTCGTCGGAACCTGATAAGTGCAGGAGCTGCATCAGCAGCTCAATGTCGTCGTCAAGATTGGATATTTCGGCTCGATCGACGGTTATCTGGGCTTCGGATTGATTTTCTTCGGGTAGATTTTGATGGGTTGGTGGAAAATCAGGGGAATTTGACAGAAATTCTTGAGGGGCTTCACTTTCTTGGAGGTTTGAGGTGTTTGTAATGGAGGTGGAGTGGTGGTAGTTGAGGTAAATGGGGGTGCCGAGAGAGTCTATTTGTTGTGTGCTTCCGATTGTGTCTTGGTGTTGTGTGGTTGGTGGCGGCGGCGGTGGCGGCGGTGATGGTGGAGGGACAGCGGAGAGTGGTGGTGCGTGGTTTTCAAGTTTGAGTCTTTTCTCGAGGTGTTTGAGGGAGGTGAAAAATTGGGCATGTGGAGGCGCTGAAGATCTTCGCATGGCAATTGATTTCTCAAGGGGAACCAAACAAGATTCTTGAAAATTGATGCGATTAGGGTTTCAGATGATTGGGGAAACTTGCTAATTGTACTACTTGACGGCTGACGCCATTGAGTTTATTCATGTCAGAATCGTGTCAATTAAGTAGTGCGACTCCATCCACTGACACGCCTTTATTATTTGCAGTTTTTTTCCCTCATGGTGAGTATCTAGTTTCTAATTGATTAAAAGAATTCTTTAAACTTTAGGGTTTAAGGTTTAATTATCTAGTTTCTAGTGTATTTAAGGTTTAATTTCTGCAAAATCAAGGCAACATAGCCACCAAAAGTAAAAACCACCATTAGAAAACACCAAACAACAAACAAAAAAGAGAGAAAAATCAGATCTTTTCCATTAAATCAACCAATATACATGACCAGAGACACCCCATAGATGCAGAAAAACTCAACCAAAGATGAAGAACAGCTTATGGGCTCTCACAACTCTCAACTTAAACTCTTTTCAACCTCACTTTCCGGGCACAAAGTTGGTGGCAAAAGCCCATGCATTGTTGTTAACAGGGTCTGCAAGGTGATCCGCCAAATTCTCCAAAGGACCCTTTCCAGTAACAATAGCCTGAACAAAGAACCCAAACATGGAGAACATAGCAAGTCTTCCATTCTTGATCTCCTTAACCTTAAGCTCTGCGAAAGCTTCCGGGTCATCGGCAAGACCCAACGGGTCGAAGCTTCCACCGGGGTAGAGCGGGTCGACAACCTCACCCAAGGGTCCTCCGGCAACACGGTAGCCCTCAACAGCTCCCATAAGAACCACCTGGCAAGCCCAGATGGCCAAGATGCTCTGAGCATGGATCAGACTGGGGTTACCCAAGTAGTCCAATCCACCTTCGCTGAAGATCTGTGATCCGGCCTTGAACCAGACGGCTTCGCCGAATTTGACGCCGTTACGGGCCAAAAGCTCGGGGAAGACGCAGCCGAGGGCACCGAGCATTGCCCATCTGCAGTGGATGACCTCGAGTTCACGGTTCTTGGCGAAGGTTTCTGGGTCGGCAGAGAGTCCGGCAGTGTCCCAGCCGTAGTCGCCGGGGAACTCTCCGGTGAGGTAGCTCGGGGGCTCGCCGGAGAAGGGGCCGAGGTACTTAACGCGGTCTGGGCCGTACCATGGGCTGCCGGAGGAGACTGGTTTGGAAGCGGTTTTCCTCATGGTGATTCTGGTGTTGTTGCCGGTGGTGGTCTCGGAGGCGGCGGGGGAGAGCTTCACCGCCTGGCCGGCGAAGGAGGAGGAGAGAGCCATGGTTGAGGCGGCCATTGTTGTGTGCCTGAACTTTGAAGGAAGACTTGTGATTTATGAAATGTTTGATGTTTGAAGGCTGTGTTAGTGACGGTATTTATATTGGAGTGGGGTTATGAGTGATGAGGGTCCGTATCTGTGAATATCATTATCTGTATTGTGATTGGTTGGTGATATTAGATGAGGTAGATCTTGTATGTCTATTTGGCAATTGTTATGGCTATTAATCGTTGTTGGATTTTTGTAGACGTTGAGGATGTAAGAATCTTGTTAAGAGGGTTTGTATATTGCTGTGGCCAATAGGGTTTTGACAATTGGATAATGTAATATCTAAGGGAAATTTACAGGTCGTGGAAATGTGGATTGATGGAGATTCTAATCCATGGATACATTATCTTGAAAATTGTAGGAAAAAGAATTGAATCACAAATTCAATCTTATTTGGATTTGTTAGTATATGAATCTATTAATTAATTGAAATGATTTTAAGTTAGTCGGATGAGACTCTATGATCCTAAGTATAGAATATATTTATGTTTGCATCCTAAGTATAGAACATATTTATGTTTGCAAATTTCAACAACAAATATTATTTCAGTAAGTTTATCTTCAACCACAAATTAATATAGTAATTTCGAGTTGCTGTCTTAAATTTTTTGAGTTTGGATGCTTATTTGGCAAATTTTGATTATGATTGGAGTGAAGTTACAAAATTTCCTTCAATTTTGAGTGTCATATAGCGGGTAATTCTAACCCGAGATTGACTCGATCAAATCAGTATAATAAGGGAACGAGTGTTTTACACTTGTTATGTAATTGATAAAAATTTAAGGAGAGTGATAAATTAAATGACAAATATAATACACTTGTCTTTTTAATTGGTTGGATTCGATTGTCTTTTTAATTGGTTGGATTCGACCGGATGTAGAATTTTCCTTTATGTCATCTTTAAGCAATAAACTGATTACATCAGTTATGAGATTTTTTTGACACAATTGAATGGTAAAGACTGAAAGAGACCCAAGAACTCTCAACATAACATTTACAGAGACTTTGCTGGTCCCATTACCACCATAAGTAAACCTCAAAGAACTCATGGACTAGAAATCGCCATTTGGGCAAAGGCTACCAACAAATAGAAATCTTGAAATCCAATGAGAAAGCAGATACAGATATCACGAGATAAGAACCACCACCCTCCTCCGCCTATAAAACACCACCAACCACCGTCTTCCCTTCCATCACCAACTATTTCTTCCACCCATCAAAACTCAAAAGAGCTCCACTTCCTCCAATGGCCGCCTCAACCATGGCTCTCTCCTCCTCCTTCGCCGGCCAGGCGGTGAAGCTCTCCCCCGCCGCCTCCGAAACCGCCACCGGCAACAGCACCAGAATCACCATGAGGAAAACCGCTTCCAAACCCGTCTCCTCCGGCAGCCCATGGTACGGCCCAGACCGCGTCAAGTACCTCGGCCCATTCTCCGGTGAGCCCCCGAGCTACCTCACCGGAGAATTCCCGGGTGACTACGGCTGGGACACCGCCGGACTTTCAGCCGACCCAGAAACCTTCGCCAAGAACCGTGAACTCGAGGTCATCCACTGCAGATGGGCAATGCTCGGAGCCCTCGGCTGCGTCTTCCCCGAACTTTTGGCCCGTAACGGCGTCAAATTCGGCGAAGCCGTCTGGTTCAAGGCCGGATCACAGATCTTCAGCGAAGGTGGATTGGATTACTTGGGTAACCCCAGTTTGATCCATGCTCAGAGCATCTTGGCCATCTGGGCTTGCCAAGTTGTTCTTATGGGAGCTGTTGAGGGCTACCGTGTTGCCGGAGGACCCTTGGGTGAGGTTGTCGACCCGCTCTACCCCGGTGGAAGCTTCGACCCGTTGGGTCTTGCCGATGACCCGGAAGCTTTCGCAGAGCTTAAGGTTAAGGAGATCAAGAATGGAAGACTTGCCATGTTCTCCATGTTTGGGTTCTTTGTTCAGGCTATTGTTACCGGAAAGGGTCCCTTGGAGAATTTGGCGGATCACCTTGCAGACCCTGTTAACAACAATGCATGGGCTTTTGCCACCAACTTTGTGCCCGGAAAGTGAAAAGGAGTATCAAATTGAGTTTAATTGATTGAGGCGATGTAAAGTTACTGTGAATTATTGGAATATTATGTTATTCTTGTGTGCTTCAATGATGTCAATCTGTTCTTCGCTTGCAAACTTGGTCGTGTCGACCTCGAGCCTAATGGCACTATTTACAAGTTTAAAGTAAACAAAGACGTTAATATTTTAATTGATGGTAGTTGCATATCTACCACAAATAATCCAAAGATATTAACTATAATGCATGAATATTTTTAAAAATATCATTTTATTGTATCATGTCATTTCTAACACTCACTTGTGTTGGACATCGTGTTCGATTCAGTTTTCACGAGAAAAATTCAAAGAAAAATCTGTATCGAATTGTGTCCATATCACTATATCCGTTCTATGTCCAAGCATCATAGGATACTAACTATTATTATGGCAGACGACAACCGCGACGCCAAGACTTCAGGGTTATGACTAGTGATGACATTACATTAACAGCAAATATAATATCCTTGTTTCTTCATGAGTACATGTATCGTAACGACCACAATAAGTCTTCATCAATGTAAAGCTACACACTTATCAACACGTATATATCTCAACAAAACTGATCAAATAGAAACATTAAACTAGGATTATAGTTTGTTCTTTGTTACCTTAAGA
The DNA here is from genome assembly GCA_037501455.1 of Lantana camara. Taxonomy (NCBI): domain Eukaryota; kingdom Viridiplantae; phylum Streptophyta; class Magnoliopsida; order Lamiales; family Verbenaceae; genus Lantana; species Lantana camara. The sequence goes on along the minus strand of CM074856.1, from coordinate 2,721,865 downwards.
TTGTCGCTAAATCTCCACGAGGAAACAGAGTAGTAGTTTATACCTTTTTACGTATGACTAAACAGTGTCTATAGGCTATACTAAAGTTAGTCTGTCTAAGTTTTTTTACAATGTCTTGTGCGCAAGGCATGTATCTCTATAAATACACTGAAAATCATGCCTGCCCAATAAACATAATACATGATATATACATGTAAAATACAGATGAGGTGTAAACAATGAAAAAATTGGATCTTGAAAGAGAGGAGGAATCAGATAAACCAGAGTTGCCAGAAATACCATCTGATGATTACTCTCTCTCCTTCATTTTATTACGATTTGTAAGGGAAGAATCACGAACTGTCATTCATGTTCGATTTGCAGTTCTGGCCCTGGCAACAGATTTTGCATAAAGTTCTTCATACACTGTTGCTGAAGTATCCCAACTAAAATCTATACTCATGTCCTTTTGCACAAGTTGTGTCCAACCATCACCGTCGTTCTTATAGTGGTATATTGCACGTTCTAAAGCATTGTTGAACGCCTATATAAATCATGCAGAATTCACAACTGTTAAGGTCATTCTTGGGTAAAATATAATCCCAAAGGAAAAGAGACATTTTGCCAACCATCCAAACTTCAAGTGTTTTTGCACATTGTTCTATCAATTTATACCAACCCAAAATTCCATTGCGAAAGTTAACATAGAAAAAAGTGTTAAAAAGCATGTATTTTGGAATTCTTTGACGTAAAAAATCGCAAAAGTGTTTCTATCTCTAACCCGAAAATAAATTACTCGATTATCAAGCACATTGATATTACCTGTTCATCAGCTGTCAAAAATGTAAATCCATTTCTGTACTTGACAGGTATGACATCATCATCTAAATCAAAAACACTGCAAAAAAGAATTATATTAATTATCACAATATCACCCAAGAATGTAATGTCAAAAACAAGTATGCAGCCCAATTCCAAAAGGTCGGTCATATATGCAGAAAATTAAACCTGTCATTTAATCCGCCTGTTTTCCTAGCAATTGGGATCGCACCATATCTCATAGCAATCATCTGCATATATAAATCATGAGTTCCCGAAGACAGGGGATCTTTTCTTTTTAATTCTTTTTTTCAGAACTTCAGCAATTGAGCCAATACCTGTGTAAGGCCACACGGCTCAAAGATAGATGGGATGATAAACAGATCAGAGGCAGCATAAATTAAGCGGGAAAGAGACTCATCATATTTCAGTATTAACCGAGCATGATGGTGAGTCTTAAAATGGTTGGCAATATCTTCAAACTCCCTCTGCAAAATGAGATTTCCTATTGTTAGTTAAAAGTCGATATAGAATGACAAAATGGTGTGAAATATTTAATTAAGATAGATGAATAGAAACTTATAAGCATGTAGGCTACATTTGTTTCTATAATTTGCCACTCCTCCATATCAACTTTCAAAAGTGGCTATCCTCTTTTTTATATATATATATATATGTATGTGTGTGTATATGTATATCTATTTATTTTAAACCAGACTTTCCTGTATTTGTGGCACGGGACTTGAACCAAGAAGAACAAACTGACCACCCAACTCCAATGTCCGATATATTGCATGCCTTATAAGATGTACACCCTTCTGAGGTACCAATCTTGTTATGCAGGCAACCTGCCCAAAAACAAACATCATAAATCAAGATTGAACTATATTTTTCTTGGTCACGAAATAAAAATTGAATTAAACAAGATCCATGCAATAATATTTCAATGGAATATATTTTGCCAGACAAGATTTAAATAATACTTGAATCCAAACAATACTAACCAGTGGCTGCCTGACATTAGCTGAAGACAACCCAAGTTGTCTTCTTAAAGCTTCTTTATTTTCTGCTTTGCCTTCAATATCGTTAGCATTATACTGAACATGCAAAAATGGATCGGTTGCTGGATTCCATGCATCAGTGTCGATTCCATTTAAAATTCCAACAAATTTCTTTGAATGTGAATTAAGTGTAGCATGTAGGCCTTTTCCTCCCTGTACATCATAAGTAGAACATAAATAATAATTTTAATTTTAAAATTTAAATAATTATAAATATTCAATAAGTGCTATGTTAGTACCTCGGCAGTGCGGACCTCTTGGGCATAGGATGGTGAAACAGTTGTGACAATATTAGAGAACACTATTGCACCCTGAGAATATGACAAGAACGTTTCAAGAAAAGATGAGGTATGAAAACCTTAACAACTGTTATTGTTTGTACCTTGACAGGGTTGATTCTGTCATTCGATGAGTTATCCTGCATTCTATCAGGTCTGTTGAGGTGTTGAACATCAAGACCACATGATGCTAGATCTGAACCTGGTGCAGCTCCTTGATACTCAAAATTATGGCACGTAAAACATATTCTGGCTGAATTCAGCCCTTTTGGCACATACAAGTCCCAATAAAGTGGTGCCTACCAAAAACAACAAATTAGTAAAATCGAGAAGAAATAAAAGCGGAAGCTGAAAATTAAAATAATGAGATATCAAGAAACCATACAACAAAAGCAGTCTGCCAATCATGGCAATGAATTATGTCTGGTTTCTTTCCGGATTGATGAAGCAACTCAAGCGCAGCCCTACTGAAGAATGAGAACCGCTTAAAATCATCTTGCTCTCCATAAAATTGACCTCTCCAGAAGAATTTACTAGGATGATGGGGCTCAATGAAGTAAACAGGAAGGCCTAAATGGCAATCGAAGTATTAGTTGGGCAATTCAAACTCAAAAGAAGCAAGAAATATTTTAAAATATTGAAGAATAATATAATATATTACTATACCTTCAACAGTGCCAACCCAGATTTTGTTTTTGAACAACCGACCATCAAAATACGACTCAATAGGCACATCCAAAACCTGTATAGTATGAAGCAATGGTTTAAAGAAAATTAATGTTAAAGAAATATACACTACCCATCAAATGGCACATACCTTAAAATCCCGAATGAGCTCATAATGCATACAATCATATTTCGGTAGAATAATTTCCACAAGATGCCCTTTCTTCTGAAGTGCTTTACTGAGACCAGTCACCACATCCCCCAACCCACCAACCTAAGACAAAATTATTTATTAAAAAAAGGAGAGAAAGAGAACACTAGATATATTGTAAATGCATACCTTTGCCACAGGTGCCATCTCTGCTGCAATATGCACAACATGTAACCTCTCACTAAACAATGGCAGCAAAAGCAAGTCAAAAAATCATCTAAGTTGTGTATGAAATGATATTTATTACAAATTATATTTACCCAGCCGATGATGATGTCAGTTTGAGAAATGTCCTAATGATTTCACGCTCACCCTTATCTTTAGAAGACATATATGCATCACATATGCTTTCCTCTCGATTCCATATCATTTCTCTTAAACCCTTCGCCTCATCCCCCAAAATCTTTTTCTCAAGATACCAACCATCTACCATTAGCAATAAATTACTCCAAAAGTCCGAAGGCTTTTCTCTCACAGATTCATTTTCTGCCTTTTTCTTACCTTCTTCTTTTAAATTACTTAGTGTATCCTGAAATTCCTTCATAGAATCTTGATATAGTTGAACATAAGAAGTTATCTCTTCATCAGATCTCTGCAAACGTTCATCCAAAAGTTTTATCTTCTGCTGCATTAGTTCATTATACTGTTGCATTTTCTCTGATGACAATTTATAGGAATTGGCCTCCTCAAGAGATTCCTCAAGCCGATCAACCTTCTTACGAAGCTCTTGATTTTGCTGCAACACTAATATGGCTTGATCAGCCTGTTTCGTTGCCTTATCCAGCAAAGTTTGGAGATTTTCTACTTTATCATATAAGCTTTTGCATTCAAATTTCAAACTAGAAATTTTCAAAAGATCTTCATGAGAAGCAGCTTGTTTGAACTCTAACTCTTTTAGAGAAGATTGCAAAATTAGCCTTTCTTCCTCCAGCATTTGAATCCGTTGATCTGTTTCCCTGAATTTACCAAGCTCTGCCTTCAGAAACTGTAGTTCGTCCTTTAGGGACGTATTCTCTGCCCTTATTGAATCCAAATCTTGGCTAAAAGAATTGACTGGATCAGTTTGTGACGAAGAAATGTTTTCCTCACTGCTCCCCCTACTCGACAGCTCAGTTCTCAGTTTTTCCAACTGGTCTTCTAAAAGCTCCACACGGATCTTCTCTTGTGCAGCCGCTTTGAGTCTTGCATCAGTTTCAGCCAGTTTAACCTCTAAACTGTTGATTTCTCCCTGCAATGCCTCTTTTTCACTGAGAATTTTCTCAAGATCTTCAAGGGCACGTATACGGGCTTGATTGAGAAGATGTATATCTATTATTCAATCAGCAAGTTAAGTTCAGATAACAGAAAATAAAATTTTATTAAGGATTCCTACAATTCTATCATTCATGGATAGTGTAATAAATAACTAATCCAAAATAAACTGATATGGCTTACTCTTTTCAGCATTTCTTATCATCCCAATTAAATCTTGAAGAGAAATGTCTGAAAGTTGCTCTTCCCCGTCTATAGTGTCCGACTGTTTTAAATAGAGAAAAGATTCTCACATAATTACTTCATTTATCGTCAGTAAATCGAAAGCAGCATGATACTTATAGGAGTATCACAAAAACCATTGAACAAAACACGGACAACAATAATGAAAAGAACAAGTATTTGAAACAATGGCACCTACTATAGGTTCTAATTCTCTATGCAAAACTTTCAAATAACCAAAATATTAGACTAGTGTGAGATATATCTTAAAATTTAAGGTCACCCCCTTGAAGTAGATCTCAATTCCTGATGAATAATTACAAACTTACTTGCACCACTAGAAAATAAGATTACCAAGTCTTACATTCCAAAAGTAACCTCAAGAAATATGCAGTTCTCTTTGGGTGAATTCAAAAGAGTCACTTACGCGGAATAACTCTTATGCAAGACTCCCTCTACATCATTTGAGCAAATTCACTGGAAGATTAACTGTTAACTATATAATTCACATAAGTCTACAAAGCTTAAATACGAAAAGCAGAAGCAGACTTGGAACTATACTAGTAGAGAATGAAATTTTTACAAAGTAATCATTGTTGGTCTCACAAGAACAAAGTTTTGGAGTCATACCGCAAAGTCATTTGACAGGAAAGAACTGCTTGCATTTTCGACACGTGAATCGGATGAGTTCATAGAGTCAACGTTATCATTATGCAAAGAACTACCATCAATTTGTGGAGGAGAGTCATTGTCACCCTTCTCGTTCGAATAGTTAACTTCTTTAATGATGGGTAGACGGTCATAAGTATCCGTCTCTTGATCTGAATTTGAAGTGCTATAATTGGACAAGTTTCCTGGATCAGCATCCTGATCAACATTTGGCTGGAGATTTTTATTTGATGGATCCTCAATGTTGATTTTCTTTGCATTTTGTTTCTTGTTATGTAAACTACAAATATTTAAGAACGAAATACATCATAATGCAACTGAAAAGGAAAATAATTGCCAACACAAAATTCATAAACTAAGGTGAATCATGGGCCTGAGTTATATTTTGCAAAATATCTCTGTCACCATCTGATAAACCATTTGTCTCCATTGTCATAGCATCTTTAAAGAAGTTATCAATCAAATTCAAATAGAGTTAGCATCAAACACATAGCACACATTAAAGAGAGAAATATTTAAAATGTTGATGATGTTCTATAAGGGGAGAGAAGATTGCAAATATACCTTTCCCAGTCAATATTCCTAAGCATCTAAATATGTTGTCATGCCTTATGAGGATCAAATGCAGTCAATGTATTATCAAATTCAAGTCCTTCAACAACGTATCCCCCACAGACTCAGGAAACGAGAACAGGAAAAAAATACCTTTCACCCAAGTTGAAGTTGAAATCATGCAAAAATTCCATTCACCGTCACTAGTATCTTAAAACGTTAAAAAAACTGGAATTATTGAGCAAATTAACCCTCAACAATCGAGAAAACATTAAATTTCCACCACAAAGAACATAAACAATTTCATTAACCCCAACACCGTGCCGCTCCATGCTCCACCAGCTCCACCGCCCTCAGAGCCCACAATCAGTTACAATCAATCAAAAAACACCACCACCAATCAAAAAGCGATTCCAAAATACAGATAAAGCCAGAAGCAATACCTGAAGTTACGCTGCCGCATTCTACAAGACGCAGGGTACAAACGCTGCGAAGGCGAAGGGAGCAATCTCACAATAACCGGACGACACTTGAGTCCTCCTCCGATCAAACGCCGGCCGAGGAAACACGCCGCCGACGGCGGCGCCGACTCCATCTATCTTCACACACCGCTACTCCCCAGTGGTTGCTTAGAGCCAACGACTGCTTACCTTACTTGAGAGTTCGAAAAAAGTGCGTTAATATTTCTATCTTCTTTCTTCCGTTTTTATGGAAGCAAATCCTCTGCGTGCCGTTGCAATCAATTCTCGGTGATCTGCGTCATAAATGCTACGTGGAGTGATCCAAAACCGTCGGATCAGTTTGGCCTTTACTATCGACGGTGGCGTAGGGGTGAAGTCTTTGTGTGCTGGTATGAGCGGGAGTAGAGGAACATGATCTCTTGCGTATCTCGATTGCGCTTTAAATGCGCCCCTAATTTCCGATTATAAAATATAAATCATGCCATTAATTGCAATTTTAATTTAATTTTGCTAATCTCCATATGCCTTCAATTACAATTTAACATAATAAATGTCATTTAATTCTATTGAATATAGTAAGATTTGTAGAATTAAATTATTCCTTTCAACTTGCAAGTCAACTAAGGAAAATTGTATTACTACTTAAAGTTAAGGATGACATGATGAAATCCCATTTATTAGGAATTTGGGAAGTGTGAATCCTAATTACAACAATTTTCAATACAAAATATTTAAATAATTTAGTATAATAGTAAATCTTATATCACTTAATAATATATCATTTAATTAATTTAGTATAATAGTAAATTTTGTATCATTTTATTCTTAAAAGAATCGAAATTATTAAAAAATTATAAAATAAATTTTATATATAAATTAAAGAATTTAAGTGTAACAAATGATTTTTTTATTTATACACAATTGAAATACATTACTTAATTGATTTTGACAACACATTCTTGGAGATTTATTTTTTCATTTGATAAATTTAAAACTCAACCTCAACATCGATAAAGCAAATAAAATTTGACATTAATTCAAAAGAATTAAAATTATTTTGAGTTTGATATTAGATTGAATTTAAATAAAAAATCAAAGTTGATAAGTTATGATGCAAGAATACGAATACGGTAATACGGACATGACATCATACAATATGGTTACCATAATACGTATTTTTTCTTAAAATTTTCACATGAGTTGTGTCCGACATAATAGGACGATACGATAAAAATATTTATATCCGTATATCATACTTGATAAAGTATAAACAAATCAAACTTAAAAGAGTAATTAATTCAACTCAATTCCTTCCCAAAGTACCTACCTACCTACCTATATCCATCTAACTTCTAAGGGAAGCTGAAATGTTGGGTTTTAGAAGTAGTCCGAAAATCTTAAGGGAGCAAAAATGATATAAAATAAAAAGTTGGGAGGGAAACTCCAAATTAGCGAAAATTACTATAAAAGAAAAATTCCTTTGTTCTTCCTGGAAAGGAGTGATTTCTGTGTACACGCCGGCAACGTTCATCTGAGATTTGAGATTTCCGGCGATCTGGTGTCGATCAATAACCAAGATGTGTTAAAAGGTTCGTACGTTTTATTGATTCTGCCCCAACGAAATTCATAATCTGCATAGCCGAGCTATTTGAGGATTTTCGAAATTCTACGGTAGAATTTGTGGTTAACTGAGCCAAGATTTGATTGGAATAGAGGGGACTTCTGGCACTGTAAGTTCCTTGGCGAATTTATCTTTCGGTTCGTGGGTTTTAGTTTCAAGTGGGTTTTTTTTTTTTTTGGTTGGTTTGGGGATTGTATGTTTTTTGTTTTATATTTATTTGAATCAAGGGTTTGAGGAAAGCAATTTCATGTCTGAATATTTTGAAGTTATGCCCTTTTGATGTATTGATTGACTTTCTCAATTAGTCTATCAGCTCAGTTTCTATTGCGTTGTATCCTTTATTTCCATGCTAATTTTGTTGTTCAGGCATGTCTATAGCTTATTGGTGCGATTGTTGATGATATACAAGAATACTGGCAGTGGGTGTTCGCATAATTGATGAGTTGGGGACAGTAATAGACCTGTGGATATATATTCTCATCTGTTATTTTACATCAAAATCGATTTTCAGTAACATTGTTTGCTGATAGGTTCGTAGCATAGGCGCATATTGAATTTGATAGACACATATTATTTGAACTTTCTGAGTTTTGGGGAACAGCATAGTTCATTATGTTTTAACTTAGAACGTTTCGGGATTGTAGCAATTCTGCTTTTAGTTTTACATCTTTGGCCTTCGCATGAAGGTTGAGAATGTATTCTGGAGTGCATAGTTTATGCTTTTTAGCAGCTGTTAATTTCATTGGATTGTGTGTATATTATTGGGTTGAGAAAGAGAAGTTTTAATGTAGGAGAAGCTCTTTTCTGGAATACAAGGAGATTTTGCGATGGATAATAGAGCTAGCTGTTCCTATTCTGACCTTGGATTCCTAAATGTTGCATTGTCGCTCATAATTGGTGCATCAACCTTGATCGTAATCCGGATTTTCTATGTTATATATCGGAGTAGTAAACCCCTATATAGTAGACCACCAGGCCCTCTCAGCACACTCGTAGTTCTGGGCTCAGGTGCACAGATTCTTACATCTCTCTCTCACGCACAAAAGAAAAGAAGAAGAAGAAGAAATGAAAAAGAAAAAAACAAAAAAAAGAAGTTGCTGCTGATTCTTTATTTTAATTTGTGTTGCTTGATCCTAATCTAGGTGGTCACACAGCGGAAATGCTAAATCTACTAGCTGTTATGCAAATGGACAGGTTTAAGCCAAGATACTATATAGCTGCTGCAACTGATAATATGAGCCTTCAGAAGGCTCATGTGCTGGAGGATTCATTGATTGACAAGGTAAAATAACTTCGATCACTTCATGTTGTGGAAATATATGGCCATCTGTGTGTTCAAGTCAGAGAGACTAGTTTGTTACTACAGGATCAGTCATACTCATATTGTTGGGCAGGAGACCTAAATTTTGTCTTGAAAATCCTTCAGTTATTCAAACTTTTCGCATCTTACAGAACTCTCAAGTTTTCCAAGAAACCATGGAGTTCAGTTTTGGAGTAAAAAACATATGTTCAATCCATTTTGGATCTGCATGGAAAAAGTTTGCGGGTTAACAAAAGTGACAGTAAAAGGACATTAGACTTGCCGGTCATTTTGAACTTTGGATTTTGTCTCCATGTATTTTTTTTTTACTAACTTCATGAACCACTTGCTATCTGAAATGGATTTATTGTGTTAGGCAGGTGTTGAGTCGGTAGGAACTTCTCACTATATGCAAATCTATCGAAGTCGCGAAGTTGGTCAGTCGTACATAACTTCAGTTGGCACAACATTAATTGCTTTAACCCATGCTTTGTGGCTAATGATCAAGATCAGACCTCAAGTGGTATTGCAATTTTCTTTATCAGTAAACTAATCCAATTCGTGCTCACTCTAAAAAATGAGACCCTTCTATAATTCCACTTGCATGTTCTAAATGCAGATCTTGTGCAATGGGCCTGGAACTTGTATACCTCTTTGTTTCATTGCATTCTTTTTCAAGGTGTGTTTACCCGTACTAGTCAATTCTTTACTTGGTGATTTGGTGCAATCCTTCGACTTATTTAGAATTTGAATCGGGAAACATCTTCTATGCAGCATAGCATGGCACTTCATTATTTTTCCTCTTTGGAAGCTGCAGTTACTGATCAATTTTATATTCCAACTTTCAGGTTGTTGGTATCAGGTGGTCTTCCATTTTCTACGTTGAGAGCATTGCTAGAGTTAAGAGGCTATCTCTGAGTGGGCTGCTTCTTTACAAACTAGGGATGGCTGATCAATTATTTGTGCAATGGCCACAGCTGAAGAGCAAGTATCCTCGAGCTAATTACGTTGGTCGCCTTATGTGATGTCTCTGTTTGTTACTTTTCAAGTGAGGTACATCTACTTTTGCTGCCATTCTAATTTCAGTTGCAGAGAGGATGACGCTAACTTGATTTTTTGTTCCTTGATTGAAAATTGATTTCTGGATATCTATCAATTCTTGCAGGGTTTTTTCAGGCAGTGGATTTTCGATCATGTAGGATTCTTGATGGGATCATCATCCTTTAACAAACTGGCTGTCTTTACTTAGCAAACAACATGTCAAATTACTTGTGCAGAAACAAATATACAGAGCTTATGTAATCGAGAGATTTCACCTCTGATGTTTCTATGATTGATATGAAGAAAAGACATTTTTCCAAGTATTACCAAACCTTGGGGTCATTCTGATCAGCGATCATACCTTATGCAATTTGAGCAACATTACGCTGAATTAATTAGTTATTCTTGGTAGTATCGAGTTTGTCGTGTCAATATGTTGAACTAGAACATCAATTCGGCACGCCCCTCTTGTCATGTTGCAAACTCAACCCAGTAAACTTGCTTCTCTTCGAGCCGAGCCCAGGTTAAATAATACTTGCAGACAAGTTGCCAGAGCAAAACGAACAACAGCAAGTAAATAAAATGCAATATTACGTAACAGGTTTCTCTCCTCCCCCTCAGTTACGCAGATCAAAGCGAAAGTTAAAAGAGTTCATACATTGACAAACGGTAACGAGTTCTACAAACACATAAGACTCAAAAAGACATAACTCATAACTTAAATATCCATGGATTCTAGACCCTTTTTGCTCTTGAACTCCAATACAGACTGATCAAAGGTGCTTCTAACATGCTGGCATAACAGCATTAGATCCTGGCATGAATCTTTCAATACCTCGCTTGCTGGATCACCTACAACAAGAACACAACATGCAAATCTTTATCAATTGAAGTCTTTACTTGAAAATTCAAGACTCACAACATGGTACTATTTTCAACAGAGCAGAAGTGATTTAGGAAAGTTACCCGTAGTTTGCACTCGTATGTTCACACGAGCATCGGAGGGATGTGGTATACTGTAACCGCAAAATGTTACTCTCGGGCTGCAAGAGAATTTTTATTATTGTTGGTAACTTATGAATATCACTCCAAAACAAATAACGAGAAGAAATAGGCACCAATATACCATATCCGCATACACTGGGGGGAGAGAGAGAGATACATATATTGTTCTGAATACATATATCATCATCCTCAAACCCCTTTTCCGTTTGTGGGTTTTTCATTATATATAAATATATACTAGAGTGTTTCTGGAACTCACTCTTGATTGAGAGTATATCTTATCGAATTTGCTATCGTATGATCTTCATCCGTCAATGAGAATGTCGCTTGCGATTGATCTTGGTACGACCCGTGCTCCATGACACTGGCATAGAAAGATTTTCAAAAGGAATGTACTCAAATAAACAATCAGTTAGTAACAAGAGCATTTTTCAGTCAAATGAAGGCATGCAGGCCTTCCAGTAAGTAAGTTCATTGGATTATGACAAAAATTTTCGGCCAAATTGCATTCGAAGGTCGCCCTATAACAAAGATACTAGTCACCACTGTTCAATTCATTCTTTTAACAACAGAAGAAAAAAACAACTGAAATGTTGAAACACAAGCAGCCAAAAGTTCTCCATTGTTCGATGAAATTTTGAAAATTAAGAAATTTGAGAAAATCCGACAAGCGCAATTAGATTAAATACGCAACAATCAGAAACAATATGGCAGTCACTAATGGAAAAAGAAGAAGATAAAAGGCAAATATTGCAGGAAATACATAACAGCTTCACAAGGAAGATAATGAAATCCAGAACAAAGAGGTGAAGATCATACACTCAGGAAACAGAAGTAAAGAGCTTTCCCTCGCGAGAGCACAATCCACGGCAACGGCAAGAAGGTAAGCGCTTCGGAGGGGCGGTTGGAGGCTGAGCAGCCAAGGCAACACGGCGGAGACAAGTGGGGAAATTGCTGATAATTAGGGCCCTAAAACCCTATTTATAATTTTCATTCCCTATTTCTATTTTAACTTTTAAATCTTTGACCCGATTGCAAAAGGTAATGGGCTTTCAAAATTTTTAGGCTCAATGGGCTACATATATATCGTTTTTTGAGTTTTGACCTACTTTAGTCTTTAGCTAAGTCGTTATTGGGGTTTCAAATTCATGAGGCCCAAAGGGCTAACAAAAAGGTATTGCTTCGTACTTAGTATGTATATCATGTGATATATTACACTCATCTGTACTGATGAATTTGTACACATTGCTCATTTTAAGATGATTTGAATTTTTAATTCACCACACTGATAGATTTTTGGGCATTTCTCGTTTTAAAATAATTTACAATTTCTTAATTCATGCATATTAAGTTTTAACGATTTGAAAATGAGTTTTAATTTTTTAATTTAACATATTGACGTGGCACGTACCCGCTGTCGATCTAAGCCAATCACCTTGCCCCACGTGGACGATCGGGGGTCAAGTCTCGCTCGAGGATCACCCTTCGACCGTCCTACTCAGAGGCCCATTTACCCCGCGAGAATTACCTCACAAGAGTATCGACCCAAATGCTCGGACTAGTCGCATATGTCGAGATCGACCCATCATCTCCGACTGACCAGCGCACCATTCCACTAGCGTAGTGGCCGACCGAGCATTTAATGCAAGGCCTTAATGGGGCACCTGTCAGCTCCCCACGCCGCCACGTCGATGCGGTAACTTCTCTGTCCTCTCCATATAAATACCCCCTCCTCATTTATTGCACGGTAAGTTTTCCTACCTAACTCTTTTCACCACTCAATCTCTCCGATCGTCTTCACCGATCCTGACTTGAGCGTCGGAGTGCCAACCCGGGACTCACACCCACCTTCCTCGAGTTGGCCTCGGAGCTCACGTTTGTCGACCTTTGCAGAATTCGAGCAGTCAGACGGCCGTTTCCCCATCAACAAATAGAGTGACCGCGTCGGATCTCTCGATCAGTCGTCAGGCAGAGATTTAGGCTCGATCATTTGGCGCCGTCTGTGGGAAACGCAACAGGAAGCCATCGAACATGACTACTCGGAACGTTACAAGCAACCGCCTATTTGACGAAAACGGTCGGGAGGTCATTCCTCAAGTTCCCCTACAAGTCGTTATCCCCCCTTCCCTTCCGACACAGCTAGTCTACTCGACGCCCGAGATAGAAAAATACTTGAAAGCTTGTCGCGATGAGGCTGTTGCCGCGGTCGCGGAGTGGAGAGAACCCCGTATGCCAGAGTGCCCGGAGGCTCGCCCGATGGAAATACTTCAACCCCCAATAAGTCATCCGGGATACCTGCAGCCAGTTCAGTACCCTCCGCCCGGAACATATTGGGCTGGAATTGGGCAGAATGTACAGCCTCAGCTTCCCCGACAACAACCATTACCCTCTCAAGGGAATATACGCAAGTCAGTTCAGGACAGGTTATCATTTCGACCCGAGGAAGAGGTCGACTCTAGAACTCCAACTGACACCAGAATACATCGGGGCGGCAATCGTCGGGAGGAGGATGAATCGCAGCAAAAAACTCGATTGTCTCATCCCAGTGGGAGACATGGCGATCGTAGATTGTCTGGATCCCAGAGAGATCGAAGCCCCACTCAACGCAACTCACCCCCGCATGGATCGAACGGCGTCTTTAACCGACTCGGACCACGCGGGCGGGCTAATCAGATCAGAAGATCAAACAGGGGTCGCATCGTGAGGTCGAACGACCTTCGAAATCACATACCTCCGCGTTCCGATCGACCGGATAACCGACAGAGGAATGAGAGCCAGGGATCCTTTAGCCGATCGCCCCGCCGATCACACTCCGTCAGGCGTGAACGTTCTAGATCACCCCGACGCACACCGTCGGACCCAAGGCATGTCCGCCCGTGGAGGTATCGCAGTGAGAGAGAGGCTCAGTCCCCATTTTGTGACTCGATCATTGAGTCCACTACTGATGAGAAAATCCCCACCGGACTACCCGTATATAACGGATCGACTGACCCAGAAAAGCACGTGTCGCGCCTCGAAATGCAGCTCAGCATGTTTGGACACTCGCCTAATATCTGGGCTAAGATCTTTGTTACCACTCTGGATGGCCCCGCTCTTGAATGGTTTTCGAGGCTCCCCCCTCGATCGATTACCTCCTACAAGATACTCGTCGATCGATTCAAGGCTCAGTTCTCGTCCATGAAGGGAGACAAGCTTCCGCCGACCTACTTGTACACCGTCAAACAAGCTCCTGGTGAATCGTTGCGAGATTTCTTCACTCGTTTCTCGCAAGCTGTGGTCAAAACGGAAGAACCAAGCATCGATCTTTTGAGACCCATTGTCCACAAGGCCCTGGTCAACATCGAAGCTGCTCGATACATCTTCCTACAAAAACCAAAGAATTTGGCAGACATCCAGGCGGCTGCCTGCGACTGGATGCAACTCGAAGAATTAGAGAGTTCTCAAAGGAGCCCGGTACCCAATCGAAAGACAGATATCCATCGACCTGTTAAGCAGGATGTCCGACCTAAGCCAGAGGGTCCGACTGGGCCTACCGCTCGAAAACATTACACCCAGCTGACGCGCCCACTCGATGAAATCTACAATGTTATCGATCCTGCCCTGCTGAAGAAGCCTAAGCCGATGCGGGACACTCCCAAGAATCGAGAGAGCAGCAAATTTTGTAACTTCCACCAGCAGAAAGGCCACAACACTTCTGAATGTAATGCTTTGCGAGATGAGGTCGAACGACTGATCAAAGGGGGCCTCCTCCAGGAGTTCGTGAAAAAAATGGATGACCATGCTCGGAACCGAGATCACCCCGACCGGTCGCCTCCCAAACAACGGCAGGCTAAGCCACCAACAGAGAGAGATCCTCACAACCGGCCATGCCTCGGTCGGATTGACATGATTTCAGGAGGACCTTCCGGTGGAGATTCGAGGTCCGCTCGGAAAAAGACGCGGCGAGCCGCTGCTCAAGGATTCTGTAGTCCCCGAGAAGTGATGAATATTCGGCCAGAAGACGCCTGGATCAACAAAGACATAGTGTTTAACGAGAATGATGTAATAGACCTACCGGGACGCTCGAGCGAAACACCTAGTTGTCCTATGGTTGTCACGCTCGACGTCGCCAACTTTGCTGTATCTCGCACTTTAATCGATAATGGAAGCTCGAGCAATATTATCCTTTATTCGACTCTTGTTCGTATGAATTTACACGATAAATTGCTCCTAGATCCCATTCGAACCCCTCTCACAGGATTCGGAGGTGCAGAAGTATACACCAAAGGTCGGGTACGGCTAATCACGTCCATGGGCACTTTGCCCCGACGGGCAACTCGCGAGATCGAATATCTTGTCGTCGAAATGCCCTCTGCATATAATATTATCTTTGGTCGACCAGGACTCATCGATTTCCGAGCGGCCATATCCACCTATCATCAAATGGTCAAGTTACCCACTCCAGCCGGAGTCGGCGAATTGAGGTGTGACATACCGACCGCCTGGAGTTGCTACTCTATCTCATTAGACAAACCCAAGCCTTCTTCGGAGAAGCACGTCCCTCTGTTGATCGACGATCCTTTCATCGAGGATGAGTTCGTGGACCCGGGGACCATCGATCCTGAAAATTCACGGAAGATGAGTTCTTCCCATGCGGCAAAAAGGAAGAAGCAAGAAGACAAAAAGCTCGAGCCCACAGGAGAACTCGAAGAAATTCAACTAATCCCGGGGCAAACTGAAAAAATCACTCATATTGGAGCTGGTCGAAAAGGAAAAGAACAGTGCATGCTCATTCAGTTCCTGCGCGACAATCTCGACGTTTTCGCGTGGAGTGCTTCTGATCTAGTGGGAGTGGACAGGAAAGTGATCGAACATCATTTGAATGTTGATCCCTCCTACAAACCAGTCAAGCAAAAGCTACGCTCACAGAGTGACTCCCAAAACGCCATCATCGAGGCAGAAGTCAACAAACTCCTGGACGCCCAATACATCCTGCCGATCCAATACGTCGAATGGCTGTGCAATGTCGTCCTCGTTCCCAAACCGGGAGGAAAATGGCGAATGTGTAATGACTTCACTGACTTGAACAAGGCGTGCCCGATGGATCCCTATCCGTTACCTCGAATCGACCAACTGGTCGACTCCACGGCCGGATGCGAACGATTGAGCATGATGGACGCCTTTCAAGGATACTACCAAATCTTCATGGCCCTAGAGGACCAACCCAAAACCGCTTTCATAGTATTCAATGGCATTTACTGCTTCAAAGTTATGCCGTTCGGGCTCAAAAATGCGGGTGCTACGTACCAGAGGATGATGAACAAAGTTTTCGAGTCTGAAATCGGGGATACCATCGAAGTATACGTCGATGACATGTTGGTCAAAAGTGAAAAAGCAGCCGACCACCTGGACCACTTGACAAGAGCTTTCAACCTCCTTCGAAAGTATAACTTAAAACTTAACCCTGCCAAATGCACCTTTGGGGTCGACGGTGGTAAGTTCCTCGGATACATGGTCAGCCAGAGAGGGATCGAGGCCAACCCCGCAAAGATAAAAGCCATCCAATTCTTGCCAGTCCCCAACTCGATCCGCGACGTACAAAGACTGGTGGGTCGGATAATATCCCTTAACCGCTTCATAGCCCGATCGTCAGAAAAGAACTTGCCGTTCTTCAAAATCTTGCGCGACATCAAGAACTTCGAATGGACTCCAGAGTGCAACCAAGCTCTTGAAGACCTAAAAAAGTACCTCACCTCCCCCCCTCTGCTTGCGAAGCCCATCGACGGGGAGACCTTATATCTGTATCTAGCCGTGTCAAACGAGACCATCAGCTCGGTACTTGTCACCATTCGAGATCGCAAGCATTTCCCGTGTATTACGTCAGTAAGGTCCTCCATGGACCAGAGATACGATACCTCGAGATCGAAAAGTTTGCTCTAGCCGTAGTTCATGCTTCCCGTAAACTCCGACCGTACTTCCAGGCGCATCCAATCGTAGTCCTCACCGATCAGCCATTAAGAACCGTTATGGACAAACCAGAAGTTTCAGGTCGACTCACAAAGTGGACAATCGAGCTCGGACAATTCGAGGTTACATATCGACCCCGGGTGGCATACCAGGCCCAGATCTTAGCCGATTTCTTGGTTGAGAAAGACCCGCACTCCACAGTCAAGGGTGACCCAACCGTTTGGACCCTCTCGGTCGATGGCTCCTCAACCTCTTCTGGGGGGGGTGCCGGGATATCCATCATTGGTACAAACGGCCAACAGGTCGAATACGCCATCGCCCTCGAGTATCCTGCAACAAACAATGAGGCTGAGTACGAAGCTCTTTTAACGGGTCTAAAAATTGCAAAGATGCAGAACATAAAAAAACTTCGAGCTTTAACCGATTCCCAATTGGTTGCTAGCCAAGTCAAGGGCGAATACGAGGCTCGAGAGGAGTCTATGATCAAATATCTCGCCTTGGCCAGAAAGGCAATCACTGAGTTCGAGGAGTTCGAAATCTCCCAAATCCCTCGAGAGGAAAACAGTCGAGCCGACGCCCTTTCTAGATTTGCCAGTGGTTCGCTCGGCACCCAAGATCGGACCATCACCTTCATGACCTCATCAACTCGGTCGATAGATCACACTCCATCCGAAGTCAACTCTATCGATGCGACTGAGCCGTGTTGGCTCGATAACATCGTCTTATATCTTCAAGATGGCATCCTACCCGAGGATTTGACCGAAGCAAGGAGACTCAAGCAACGCTCGTTGAGCTATATGCTGGACCAGGAGGGTCGTCTGTACAAGCGTTCATTCATCGGTCCGACTAAACGGTGTCTTCGACCATCACAGGGTCGAGAAGTTCTGGCCGAAATCCATGAGGGATCCTGTGGAAATCATACTGGGGGGCGGTCTCTAGCCCTAAAGGTATCTCGATCTGGATTCTTCTGGCCTAACCTACGCAAGGATGCACTCGACTTTGTGAAGAAGTGCGATCGTTGCCAGAGGCATGCCAATTTGACCCATCAGCACCCCTCACACATGATTCCGATCGAGTCATGCTGGCCCTTTGAGCAATGGGGAATCGACATAATTGGACCTTTTCCGATAGCAACCCGACAAAGGCAGTTCGTCATTGTGGCGATCGATTACTTTTCTAAATGGGTCGAGGCGTTGGCAGTAGCAAAGATTACCTTCTACTCCTTACAAGACTTCCTCTGGAAACACATCATCACTAGATTTGGAGTACCTCGAATCATAATATGCGATAACGGACCACAGTTCCGGAGTTCAAGATTTAGAGCCTATTGCTCCGACTTTAAGATCGATCAAAGATTCACCTCGGTCGGACATCCCCAAGCCAACGGTCAGGTCGAGGTTACCAATCGGACCATCATACAGAATCTGTGTACGCGACTCGAAGCGAAGAAGAGCCATTGGGTCGATGAACTTGAAGGCGTCCTCTGGGCGTATCGAACCACCCCTCGAGTCCCCACGGGACAAACACCTTTCGCCATGGTATATGGCTCGGAGGCCATGATTCCGGCGGAGGTCCTGCATCAGTCTCCCCGGGTGGCTCACTTCCAGCATGGTCAGAATAATGAACTAAGGGCTTTCGATCTTGACACCATAGATGAAACTCGAAGAAAGGGAAACATGAAGATGCAACAGTATCGAGCCACGACTGCTCGGGCCTACAATAAAAACCTGAGGCCTCTCCACTTTCAAGTCGGGGATCTGGTCCTCAAAAGGGTCGAAGTTACCAAACACGTAGGAAAGCTCAATGCTAATTGGGAAGGACCCTACCGTGTCATCGAAATAGGTAAAAATCGGGCGTATCATCTCGAGGACCTCGATGGGCTCCCGCTTCCTCGATCATGGAATGCTCACAACTTGAAGAAATATTACTTGTAATTAATCGTTGTAATTTCTTTCGGTCAATTAAATACCATATGTAAACTCCATGGTCGATTAATCGATAAAGCATTCTCTTGTCTCTTAGCAACCATGTTATTCGATCACATACTTGTAATTATACGATGCTCGTACTAATTTCTTGTATACTTCGGAAGATTAAAAGCGACTTGCCTTAACATCTTCTCGATCACTATCTTCGATCAACATGAAAAAGGTAAACGCCAAAAAGCTCGAGAGAACACATAAAACAAAAAAGAAGAGAACTTGCATAATATATTTAAAATAAAGAAGTTTACATCGATCACAACTCTTCGATCATGACCTTACAAATTTGGATTTTACAACGGGAGCAACAAACGCTCGGATTCCTACCTATTTACACATGAATCCCGAGCCAACAACTACTAAAGTCCGACCCCAACAGTCGGAACTTCGAAAAATTGGGTTCCCTTTCACCAGTCCTCCGAGTACGAAGATAGGGCTAGTCCATTCTCTCCGACTCAATCCTCGACCGCTCATGGTCCGGTCCCTTCCTCGATGGGAACAATGGCGCTCTCCCCAAAATACTCCGGGCACATATCCTTGGGGTCGAAGGAAGCGTCTAGGTCGAGCTCTTCCGTGGCTATGTTGTCCGGTTCCCCCGCCGCTCTAGACCGAGCCAACTTCACAGCGAAGCCAAATTCATCAGTGTCCCAGTTTGGCTCGGGAGTAGGGGGTCGGGTGACCGGATCAACTGGACGAGGGTCATCTTGGAATAGGCCGACCTTCTCTTGATCATAGTCGAGTGGAAGATACTTGGCCGCCTGCACCTGAGCCAAGCACAAGTTGAAGCCCTCCTCGACATCTTTGAAGCTTGCGATCGACACGGCCTTCTCGTAGGCCTTGGACTTCATGAACCTATAAACGCCTCGACGCTCGAGGTCGTTCACGGATTCCGCCAAGCCCCTCTTGCATCGCTCCAAAGCTAGCTTGGCACCCTTCTTCTCCCCCTCGATCAGGCCGCGGTTTCGCGCTTCAGCCTCCTCCTGGATCGACCTAGCCACCCGGTCCTCGGCCACCTTTAGCTTTTTCTCGACCTGAGAGAGATTTGTTATGGCGTCCAAGAGCTCACGGTCGAGTTTCTCCTTGTCCTTGGTGGCCTCGGCCAGCTTCTTATCTTTCTCCTCCAGCTCAACCCTCATCATCTCCACCTGTCGCTCGACCTTCGCCCTCAACTGCCGATGGACCCACCCTCTCCGAGCCACCTGAAAGAAGTCCTGGCCCATCTGCAAGATATCATCGACCATTAAAAACTCCGACCATACACATGAAATAATTCTACAGATATAATTTCTACTGGTACTCACCGCAAAGTACTTCTGGACCCAAGAAGCCTCGATCTCGTCGTCGGAGAGCGCCATCCTCTCCTTGTGATCGACCGTTGTCTGGATCGAGCTGTATAGGGCTCCGAGCGCCTGGTAGTCTTTGGGGGCTGTCCCGACCCGTCGGGGCTCGCCTCTCTCGTTGACGCTCGCCAGGCCGCAAGGGAAATGGGGTTCCTCGAGGATTGGATAGTCGAAGAATAGCTTTTTCTCCTCTTCGCTCGACTTCCATTGAACCGCGCTCGAGGGTCCCGGGCCAGGCCTCCTCACCCCCGCCAGAATGCTGGCCACATTTCGAGGCACTATTGCCCCTCGACCTTGGTTCGGAGGGGTCGAATAGGCCCCTACCTGGACCTCAACGATCGGCCCAAGCGCCGGTGGCATGGGAAGCAGGGGGCTTTTCTCTCGACCCGTGTTTTTATCGGCCCCGGCCCCAGACTTGGCCTGGCCTTTTGTTTTTTGCTTTTTTGATTGGAGGGCTCCATGGTCCTTGTCAGTGGAAGAGCCCCGACCTCTCTTCTCGGGAGCGTCCTTGGTCCTCAACGCCAGAACGTCCGGAAGGGCCTCGACCGTCGCGTCTGTCGATGCAGACGTCTCGGCTTGGGTGGGAGGGGGCATCTTCTTCTTCTCGGCCGCCTTCTTTAGCTCGGCCATCTCCTTCCTCCGGGCATTCAGTGCAGCCGACATAATGTATTGCTCTGCACAAAAAGACACTCGATTAACAAAACAACAACAAACAAAACAAACAAAAGGAAAAACAACGGCAAATAAGTGGTCGAAATGTCTCGAGGGATTCGTTCGGAATACCAGGGTCGAAATGTTTTCTAACTCCTGGCGCGAGCCCCAGCTCGATTAATGACTGTGGAGCCACCATGTCCTCCGACTCCACACTTCCCATCTTCCTCAAGGCCGCCATCAAGGTGTTGGGCCAACCCGGATGCCCCCTCGGAAGGTCCGATCGAGCAACCCAGCTCCATCTAGGGTATTTCAGACCGGGCCACCCCTTTTCACTCTCGATGAAAACAAATCTTTGCTTCCATCCCTTGCCATTCGATGAGGTAGGCGACCTAACAATCCGATAATTGCTCTTCGACTGCAGCTGGATATACCCCGGGCCAGACTTCGAGGTCTCGGTCGTCAAGCCGGCCTGGAAGATCTCAGAAATGCAATAGATATTGACCTTCATTCCCAGGCATCTCAACAAAGCCCTCAACCCGTTTACCATGGCGTAGGAGTTGGGCATCAACTGCAATGGGCTAATCCTAAGGGTATTGAAGAAACCGACCATCTCCTCGGGAATGGGCACCCTAAACCCATTTTTGACCGCCAAATAGTTGACCGCAATACAGTTGGGCGGTGGGTCGGTCATGCGATCTCCTGATTGGGGCCTAATCACTCGATAACCCCCATACTCCGGAGCCCCCCCAAACAACCAATTCTGAACCTCTCCAAGTTTGTCCTCGGATATCGAGCAGGTAATGGCTCGAGGGTCGTTTTGTAGCCAACCTTCTGGCTCTAAATTCTCCATCTCCTCATCTTCCTCCTCCTCTAGTCGACCTGAAGTCGACGTCTCCTCTCCAGACTCCCGAGGTACCGACACCACTGTTGTCTCATCCTCGGACAAAGGCTCTGAAACCTCTACAACCTCGACGAACTCATCCCTCCCCTGAGGATTCGTCGACCTCGTCTCCATGGTCTCACCGGAATCTGACGTCGAACTCGACCCTGATGTGTCCGAACTCGACCTATCACTCGCGGTCACCACTTCCTCCACTCCGGGGCCAGTCTCCACTCGATTTGTTGACATCCTACAGGACAAAAACCTCATTTTCATGGTGTAGCTCGGATACAAACAAATCGAGGGAGAGGAAGCCTTCGAAGAGGGAAGTGGTACACCTCTCCCTCGAGGCCAGCGAAAAGAAAAATAAAAAGCACAGAGAAAGAAAATCGAGCAAAAGATCGGAAATGTTACCTTTTGTTTTCTGAAGATCCGAACGGTCCTTTTGTAAAGCAAACGACCTCGAGATTCAACACACAAAGAACTCTTTATCGATCGAAAATGGCTCGGAACTCTCTTCAATTCTCTATCGCAAAAGTAACAAATGGATTTACAGAGGGAACTATTTATAGGGATAAAAATGAGCGGGAATCGAGAAGGTGAAACGGCGTAATAATTACAGCGGGTCCCACTCTTGGGATTTGAAAAGCCTCTGCCACGTCAGCCCTAGCAGATGACGTTTCGGGGGGCTTATGACGTGGCACGTACCCGCTGTCGATCTAAGCCAATCACCTTGCCCCACGTGGACGATCGGGGGTCAAGTCTCGCTCGAGGATCACCCTTCGACCGTCCTACTCAGAGGCCCATTTACCCCGCGAGAATTACCTCACAAGAGTATCGACCCAAATGCTCGGACTAATCGCATATGTCGAGATCGACCCATCATCTCCGACTGACCAGCGCACCATTCCACTAGCGTAGTGGCCGACCGAGCATTTAATGCAAGGCCTTAATGGGGCACCTGTCAGCTCCCCACGCCGCCACGTCGATGCGGTAACTTCTCTGTCCTCTCCATATAAATACCCCCTCCTCATTTATTGCACGGTAAGTTTTCCTACCTAACTCTTTTCACCACTCAATCTCTCCGATCGTCTTCACCGATCCTGACTTGAGCGTCGGAGTGCCAACCCGGGACTCACACCCACCTTCCTCGAGTTGGCCTCGGAGCTCACGTTTGTCGACCTTTGCAGAATTCGAGCAGTCAGACGGCCGTTTCCCCATCAACAAATAGAGTGACCGCGTCGGATCTCTCGATCAGTCGTCAGGCAGAGATTTAGGCTCGATCACATATGATCATTGTGAAATAATGGAATTAAGTTATTATTATTAGTAGTTAAATAAAATTATTTGAAATTGTATATATAATAAAATTATGTTATATATATAGTTATTCAAAATATATTTTTATTAAATGCTTTAAGTCGATCTCACACTTAATTTTTTTTATAAATTTGCACATTGGTGTATTCGCGCTAGCTCCCGTATTATATGACCTATCATGACATAGCTAATCAAATTCAATTAAAAGTAATAAAAGGAACAATGTTTAATTAATTAAAATTTTAAAAAATAATTAAATAAAAAATATAAGACACATACCATATAATTAGTTAAAATCTGAATGGAATCTAAATCAAAAAATTCCCTCAAAGAAAGAAATTAAATTAAAAAGGGCACAAGTTGTCCCGATTGATTGATAAAATATCAGCATCATTTCATTGAATGTACTCGTAGAGTGTGTAATCTTTCTCGAATAAACGTGGCCAAGTAGGCTCCCACTTTTCTCTTTGTCTTGTCTATGTATAAGAAAAAAGATGCAATATATTCAAAGTATTTCTATCAACTCTTTCTTCCACGATAATTACCTTTTTTTATCTGTGAGAGTTTCCCTCATCCAAATTGAGTGAAGGACTAATCATCCGAGATAGCTAAAACGTCAATCAAGGAGCCTTTTCCAAGGTAATTTTTTATAACCATAAGGTTTGAATCTAAAACCTTATTTAAATGAACTCAAGGTTCTATCCACTTGAGCAACTACCTATTTATAAGACTTATATTTGATCCGATAACTAAGAATTCTTTCTCCAGGATAATTGGATTCGATTGGTGACTATGTTGCATTCAATCGAATCATCCTTAATATCTTCAATTGAAACTAGCTAGATTATCTAACATGTAATTTTAGTCTTCCAACAATTAACTATTATCAAACTCAATCGACAACTATACTTCTACAAGAAGTAGAGCAACATCTTTCGAATCAACATGAGCTCTCTTATCTTCCTTCATCTTCAAATCGTCGAGATAAAACTGATATATGTATGAAGCAATTCCCCACACCGCCAGCACCATCGACATGGCCTTCAATCCCGTCAGCTTCTCGTGCAGGAAGATCACTGCCAAAACAGGCCCCAATGGCACCGCCAGGATACTGATAACATTCGAAAACAACGCCGAAACCTTGAAAATAAGGCCCGTGCAACCAAGAGCAAACGCCGCCCATGAAATGGAAGTCCAAACCAAGTTTATAACATACGAAACTCGTCCCGATTCATACTCATCCATCTCTTTACTCAGTTTCCCCGAATCCCCACTGGCGAACAGCCCGATTACTATAACCAGCGAAGCAACCAAACACTGATAAATCGTCATGTCAACAACAGTTTTCAGGGTTTCCTCTTTTATCACCTTCTTGAACGCCAGCTGCGTGAGGGACAACAGCAGCCCGTATCCGGCGGATGCCACTAGGGTGCAGATAAACCCGGCGACGTACTTCTGCTTATGTTCGCCACCGGCGTCATCGGAACTGTCAGGTTGAAATACCAGGAGGATTGATGAGATTGTGAGGAGGACGATGGAGTTGATTATGTAAGGAGTGAGTTTTTCCCCATTGAGGAAGTAAGAAAACAGGGCGTTGAACCCTAATTGGCTGGCGCAGATCAGAGTGAACGTGATGACGGGCAGATTCTGGAGGCCGATTGAGAATAACATGCAAACCGCTGCGAGGAAAATGCCAATGCCGACGTATACTGCGGCAAGACTCGTGGGAGAAGGTTGTCTCTTTTTGTTTGTTTCGTGATTAATTTGTGGGGTTTTCTTGGGTTTTTGGAACCATTGGAAGGGGAAAAGAATTGGGAATCCGACAACTTGAACTAACGTTGCCATCCACGTGCTGTTTCCTCCTTTCTCGAAGTATACTCTGCCCAGGAGGTTGCCGGTGGCAAGACCTGCAAGGACGAAGAACGAATAAACCACCACTTGAATCCACCATTTGTGTTTGCTGAGAAATGGGACGGAGCATTTCTCGTCGGTCGGTCGATTTTCCGGCGGTTTTCCGATCTCTGTTTCCAGTCCTGTTACCAAACAAGAAAACAACGTTAATCACGTTTCTTGAAATTGCTAATAAACCATGTTTCTTGAAAACAACATGGTCTCACCATTAGCATCCCGCGGCAGTTCTTGAGCTTCTGCCATGGTGATAACTGATAATTAATCAATACAATGAGAATTAAACAGTGGGATATTTTGTATTTGAGGCAGCAAGAGTCGTGGAAGTTGAGAGTTGCCCAGAAGCAAGTGGCCTGTATTTACTTTTCGATCTTTATAATGGGAAGCTTGTCAAGACTCAAGATCAGCTTTTAAATAAGCTTGACCCTACACGACCAGGGATTTCTATTTTTCTCAAGTATAGAACTAATCTTATATCTCACCTCCCACCGCCCCCAAATAATTGTCAATTGGGATTCTTGAATAAGAGCAGTCAAAAAATCTGACTTTATATATGAACTACAATTTGATCCTTATATGACTTTGATGCCATTGTTAGGCTGGATTCCTGTGTGCCGATTGGAAGTGCGTGCGTCTGTGGGCGTTAAATTTTTAACCTCGTTTGACTTGCTCGACTTACTCTTAACCTTATTGAAAATTTTGAGTGGAAGAATCCAATACTCCACCAAAAATTTCTTACAAAATTTTACTTTAACCATCAGTCATATGATATTGTCATCCTTTGGTAATTTGAACGAATACTTTAGGTAAGCAAGAACAAAGTTCTTTATCCATTACCATAAGAATCGGGAACATCCCGACACATGACTTTGACATCAATATATAACTCCCTCAAAGTTGTCTCTTCGCCAGAGGAGCAGTGTTTCGTTGGTTTTATCTCGAATCTTGCTCGACCAAACTAATAATATGAAAAGAGTTAAAGTTAAATATTGTGATTGTAGTAGTGTAGTATGTGGTACACAGAGATCAACCATCCTATATATATTGGGAAAAATGCAAAATCGGGACAATAACTGATCCCTACTAGCAATTTTAGGACACCAATTTCTCCGGCGACAAAAGTGCCCAATAACTCCCAAAATGTGTCAATTTCAGGACAATGCTCGCCGGAATTCGCTGACAACGCACCGGAATGCTGATATGGACATCTGCAGTGTACACATGGCTGCTGACTCATTTCCACGTGTACACTGTAGATGTCCATATCAGCATTCCAGTGCCTTGTCGGCGAACTCCGGCGAGCATTGTCCTGAAATTGACATATTTTGGAAGTTAGTGAACACTTTTATCGCCGGAGAAGTTGGTGTCCTGAAATTACTAGTAGGGGTCAATTATTGTCTCGATTTTGCATTTTTCCCATATATATATTATAGAGGTTAGAAAGACATCTAATAGATTAAGTATCTAATATTACTTCTTAACCTTAGTAACAAATACAATGAAGGGATATGTTTTATATTTGTTTTGATTTGATTGGGGTTGGTTGACGTTTGATCAAACCAAATCTAGGGTAGAATTTTTCGTCATATTAAACATGAAATAAATTGATGAAACACATGATAATTGTTGACCGGCAGCGGCAGATCAGGAGATATAATATATGTATAGTGAAAGAATTTCGATCACTAACATAACATTTATAGGGAAGACACATGATTATTAGGTAATTGAAGGAACAACTAACTACTCTTCCACCAAGTTTATATACGACTTATAGCTCACTGATTTCATAATTATGTTGCACTCAAATCCAATCACATCCTTAATATCTTCAATTCAAACTAGATTAATTATTATGTAATGTTTTTTTGTCATGACAACTCGATCAAAAACCAGCCACGACTATACTCTTACAGCAACTAGAGCAACGTCTTCCGAATCAACTTGAGCTGCCTTATCTTTCAAATCGTCAAGATAATGCTGATAAATGTAGGAAACAAATCCCCACACCGCCAGCACCATCGACATCGCCTTCAGTCCCGTCAGCTTCTCGTGCAGGAAAAACACTGCCAAAACAGGCCCTAGAGGCAAACCCAGAATGCTAATAACATTGAAAAACAACGACGATACCTTAAAAATAAGGCCCGTACAACCAAGACCGAACATCGCCCACGAAATAGCAGTCCAAACCAAGTTCAGAACATAAGAAACTCGTCCTGATTCATACTGATGCATCTCTTTACTCAGTTTCCTCGAATCCCCGCTGGCGAAAAGCCCAATTACTATAACCAAGGAAGCAACCAAATACTGATAAATCGTCATGTCAACAACGGCTTTCAGGGTTTCCTCTTTTATGATCTTCTTAAATACCAACTGCGTAACGCACAATAGCAGCGCGTATCCGGCGGATGTCGCCAGGGTGCAGAGGAACCCGAGGACATACTTCTGCTTACGTTCGTCGTCGCCGGTGTCGTGGGATTGGAATACCAGGAGAACGGATGAGATTGTGAGGAGGACGATGGAGTTGACTATGTAAGGAGTGAAATTCTGTCGGTTGATGAAGTACGAAAACAGAGCGTTGAATCCCAATACGCTGGAGTTGATCAGACTGAACGTGGTGACGGGAAGATTCTGGATGCCGATTGAGTACAACATGCAAGTTGCTGCGAGAAAAATGCCAAGGCCGACGTATACTGCGGCAAGAATCGTGGGAAAAGGTTTTCTTTTTCTGTCGGTTTGGTGATTAATTTGTGGGGTTTTATTGGGTTTGTGGTTCCATTGAAAGGGGAAAAGAACTGGGAATCCGACAACTTGAACTAACGTTGCCATCCACATGCTGTTTCCTCCTTTCTCGAAGTATACTCTGCCCAGGAGGTTGGCGGTGGCAGCACCTGCAAGGACGAAGAACGAATAAACCACCACTTGAATCCACCATTTGTATTTTCTGCGAAATGGGACGGAGCATTTCTCCTCTGTTGATTGATGTTCCTGCGATTTTCCGATCTCTGTTTCCAGATCTGTTGCCAAATAAGAAAACAGTATCGTTAAATCATGTTTCTTGAAATTGCTGATCCTTGAAAACAACGTTAGATTATATGGTCTCACCATTAACATCCTGCGGCGATTCTTGAGCTGCTGCCATGGTGATAATAAATTAAACTGGGATATTTTGTATTTATAAGACGGCAAGATTCGTGGAAGTTCGGACTTCAGACTTCAGAGTTACCCAAGAAAGCAAGTGGCCTGTATTCACTTTCCAATCTTTATAATGGGGAACCTGTCAGATCAGGTTTTAATGCTTGATCTACGGTACATGGAAAATTATTGCATGCACTGGGTCTCATTTTAATAATGTAAAAAAATTATTTTTTTTTATTTTTTAATTTGATTTTTTTATATTATTAAAATGGGGGTGCATACATCCCGATGCAATTTTCTACAGTACACCAGGGATTTGTATTTTTCTCAAGTATAACCCCACCCCAATGAGCAAATGGGAATTTTTTTGAACTAGAGCAGTAAAAAAAATCTGAGTTTCTGGCTACAATTTGATCCTTGTATGACTTTAATGCTTTTGAACCTCGCTTGACGTGCCTAACTTTCTCTTTTGATTTATAATTAATCATCAGTCATAATTCATATATATGATGTCATCCTCGGGTAATTTGAACGTCTACGATCTTTGTAAGAAAGAACAAAGGGCTTATCCATAAAAATCCAGGGACACGACATCCCGACGCATGATTTTCATATTAATAGCTCCCTCAAAGCTGTCTTTGGTGACAGTCCAGATTCACGGCAGCAGAGGAGTGGTGTTCCGATATTTTTATCCCGAATCTTGCACGACCAAACTTGTTCCAATAAGGTGAAATCGTCCACCTTATGCATTTCTTCTAAGTGATCTCACACCAATAGGAGAGGAGATAAATCACGGTGACTCACGGCCCCACAAGGTAGAAGAACGGTCTCTGGTGGTCACAAGGGGCTACCCAACACATTGGATGGATAAAACCCCCACAACTACGCCTGCCAGAGTTTGATCCTGGGTTCTTGTTCCAATTCTGCTACCTGTGTTACCGTTGAGCTAAACCCGTGGGGGTTTGCTCGACCAAACTAGTACTATGAAAGAGTGTGCATTTTACGTTTACTAGTTTATCATTTAATTTTATTAAATAAGTTTGGCAATTATATTCATTGAATAAATTAGAATATTAAAACTATCTACTTTGATTAAATAAATATACTAACATATTTAATGAACCATTTTGATCTTTTCAAGTTACACATACAAAAATATTTATATAAAATCTCTCTTTTAAATCATGTACAATAAGTAGAAATTTAAATGTAGCAAAACATTCAAATAAATAAAAAATAAAAATACTTAAAATTATATTATTATATTAAAAAAGTTTAAAATATATAATAATATGTCTAAATAATTCTAGCTTTTAAGTATAAATAATATTTTATAATTTTTAAATATATTTAATAAATAAAAAGACAGGTATAAAAATATAAACCAAAACTAAAAAATCATATAATATATATATATATTAACTATATATATTTCATTACTTTTATTGTTTGATTTTCTTTAATATAATTTATGATTATTTTTAATTTTTAAAATTTTGAAAAATCTTTTTGTTGTCATTCAAAATGTAAAAGTTATATTCACTTTTAAAACTATAGCTTTTGTACTTAATATTTTTCTATAATTCCGACTTCGATTCCATCATTTAAAATGGGAATATTATTATTTTTCTTTTTCTTTTTTTTCTTTTTCATTCTATAATCTTGAGAAATTATAATTTTGGTATATCATTATTATTGTTGGATTCCTCCCTAATCACTCTTTTCTCTCCTATTCTCGTTGATGCCTTTGATTCTTCTTCCTTTATTTATAAGTATCAAACTCTTCTTAGTCTCAGTTATTCGTTCTCTTCTTAACCTAGATTCTTTCTTATTTTCAAGCTTAATTAGTTATGAATTATTGGACATTTCGTAGAATCCCATATTTGCTAACCTCTCTTGGTTTTACTAGTAACGGTTGGCTTCACGCCGCTTCCTCTGTTCGCCACCTGATGGAGAACTGACCAGCCTGTTAGTTGATCTTAGGTTTGGTTTGTTAAAGGCCCAATGGATATGTCCCAAACAATCACAAATTTTAATATAATTATCTTGGACTAAATATTCATTTCTCAAAACTGTGTGTTTGACATATCATCATTTTCAATATTACCCTTTTTCTCAAGTCTCCATCGAGTTATTTTTCTCTCTATTTCATTTATACCTAGAATTGTACCTTTTCAATTATATCCGCATACAATTTTAATTGCAATGAGAAAGCAAAACTCCATGGATACTTGTAAACTAAGTTTCCTATAATATTTTGAGTTATGTTCTCCTTAAACATTTAAAGTGTTAGCAATTTAATTATACAAAATGTTAATAAAACTTTTAATGATTAATTTATTTATAATATATTAAAGAAATAATATTTTATGGAAATCAATTAGATTCTCAATTGATTTTTGATATCTATATATTGAGCAACTTATATGATGTAGCACCCCGAAATGCCGAGATGCCACACCCCCGCACTATAGCCCAGTCCACATACGAAATGGATGATCCGTACATGAACCAAAACTATAGCGAACGGGTGACAAGAGGAAATAAACCACTAGCTAGGCGGGACTAACCCTCAAATATATACAACAATGCATAATAATCAAAGAAAAGCATAATATACATTCACTTCATTATGTCAAGTTCATTCCCATCTCTTCAATACAAACCAACTTCCAAGTGTTTCATAAAGGCCAATAACGAAACATATACATAGACATCAATAATATACATGACAATGAAAATGACAAGGGGTAGACCCACAAAATAAAAGACCTAACTCGATCCCGCCTAGCATGCAACCTGCATACCTGAAAATGTGAGGTGTCAGTCTACGAAAGACTGAGCGAGAGATTTAAATAGATATTATCGCAAATAACATGCAAGTCATAATGTCGGGTAAGATTTTAATAAAAGAAAGCAATATAAGTTCAATAATAAAATAGAACTCGCCCGAGATTACAACTAATCAATTAATAATCCAATCATGATCAATTCAATATGTGGCCCGACGAGTGAGGGCAATTCTCCAACCTTTCTCCAAAAGTGTACAATCAATATTTAAGTTTCAATTCAATGGTTATCATGCAAGTTATTACAGTGCACAATTAGCAGTTTCATGAACCCTTTTTCCTCCGGGTGATGGTGGGCTTGCAAGACCCAACCATCTATGAATGATGTACGTCGGGAACATGACTCCCACGCACGGGATTTCTTCCTCCACCAAACCTCCTGGTGGATTCAGAGGTGATCCCAAAATTGGTGAGGATAGTGCAAGAGTTACCCGTCAGCCCTTGCTTCCCCGGTTGGCTCAATACACTACCCTCGGGGCCCAACGTGAACATGCTTTACTCGCCAAAACAATCAATCAATTCAGTCCGTTCAGTTCAATCATGAAATCCGTTTAAAATCCATATGGTTTGGAAAACTATAGATGTATAGATACATTTTGGCTTAAAACATCACATAGAGTCATATGGGTTCTATATATCTAGAATTAAACCTCACCTTTACTTTACCAACCAAAACAAGCAAGGAAACACCCTACGGAGCGTGCTCCTCATCACCGGGAACGTGATCTGTATAACAAGGACAAGTGTACGTGAGACTCGACTCGTATGAACCATTTAAGACGAACGGCAAAGTCATGTGGTGTCAATCATGCCTTTACAGTCGATAAATATCATGAATGTGCTCAAATTCCCAAATAAAGTATCAAGAAATGTCAAGTAGGAGCATAATTATCAATTAATCAGGTATATATATCATATAAGTCACATATGGGAGCCAAGGAAGTGAAAGGATTGCAATAAGATGGGTTTTGGTGAAGTTCGGTAAAAATTGACAGTTTCCGGAAATGCACATGCTGTAGAAAAACTTGAATATCTTGAGGTATAGAAGTTGGAATTGAGTTTTGTTTGCTTGGAATGAAACTAGACAAGTAGACCTTTAAAATGATATATGGCTCGTTTTCTAGTTCAAAGTGAGGAGAAAATGGCGTAAACTTGAAATTGAATGATTGAGGTTTGTTGGAAAAGCAGCGACACCAAAAATAATTGATAATATCTCAAAAATGGGAAAAGATAATGAGGTTATTCTAATTGGAGGTTGTTCTAGACTTCAAGAGCTTTCCATCGGTTCAAGAATCAGGTCAATCAGAGTTCGTTTGAGGGGTAAACGAGATAAAACAAACTCAGGATGAAAAAAGAGAAAGATCCACAGCTGTGGATTTTTCCATGCACAAAAATCCACGCCCGTGGATTCTCTATGCCGAAAATCCAAGTTTTCTGGACTCAAATCCACGGCCGTGGACAAAAATCCACGCCCGTGGATCATGCTACAGCAACAATACGAAGGGAAAATAGGGCAAGGCTCGAAATTTGGCTCCCAATCCACTTTCACACCAAACTAATGCAAGAATTCAACTCCGAACTAACATATAACATGTATATGATCATATATATCAATTAGCCATCATTTAATCCATGGAAACTTGTATAGATCATCAAGAATCAATCAACAAAACCCTATATAATCTCATTTCTTCCAACTCTCATATTCTTCAAGAATTCATGCAAGCTTTGAAGTAAAATGATCCTAAACATGCTCCTAAGCATAAATAAACAAGAAGACTCCAAATAATCATCAAACCCTACATCAAATATATCTCAAGGGATTCAATCAAATTCTCCATATACCTCAAGATGCAAGACTAAATGGATGAAATGATGAGATGATGAAGATGATGCTTCAACTTGTACACTTTCTCCTTGAATTCTAGCTTGAAAATGAGATAAAATCCCCTTCCGTCCTCTTGGTGTAAAAATCGTTGTTTGGTGTGTATATGTGTGAGATTCTTGATAAGTATGGAATGTATGTAATGTGAGAGAAGAGATGCCTATAAGATATATTATATCTCTCACTAAATGCATGAATCACCACTTTTTGCATATAAGTCCCTAAGCTATATGAAATCATGCAATTAAGTATGAACTAGCAAAGAATGATTAATTAAGTTCAAAGAATCTAATGCAAGTTCACAAATTTATGAAATGATCAAGTAAGAACATATAAGAATATTTAATCACATTAATAAATAATTCACATAAATTTCACGTTAACGCTAATTCATGTAAATCTATATAAACATAATGCATATAATATTATGAAAATTATAAAGTACATATGATATCGCATAATGATTGAAAGGATTGAAAGGAAAAACCGGGGCGTTACATATACTCCAAATAATATAATGGAAGCACTATACCCGTATATATAACATTTAGTACCACTTTGTGTAATGCCCCAGTTTTTCAGTTTTAAATAATGTGGCGTATTTGTTTACAAATTGCGCAATTTGATTATTTAATTATATGATTAATTGTTTATAAATGTTTATATTTGTTTTAAGATATAAGCTATTGCTATTTTAATCGATTTCATTTTATCTTAATTGATCTCTAGTGTTTAACTTCTTAATTAAGGTTTCAAGTTACCTTAACTATTTCGGTAATTTCGTTAATTAATTTCAATATGTTAATAGTTGGTTTTAAATTTATTTAAAAAGGAAATTAAGTTTTAGTAATTAATTTATTAACGATATGAATTCATTCTTGCGCATGAGTGTTCTATTTGTGCTTCGTTCTTATATGTAATGATATCGGATTGGTATGAAAATTTAGTATGTCATAAATATGTGTGTTATGAACATGCCTATGTGCTCGGTTTATGTTTTCGGATTCATTTGACGTGTTAACGGATTTAATTTGATTTGTGGAACCAAGTCGGGGGCTAACGAGCAATTAGCGCACCCTTGGTTCCGTACGTGATATCTTGAGCTCGGGAATTCGGATTCGAATTCCGTCAACTCCGTTGCCTTCCTATCGACGATGCGGAGACAATGGAACAAGCCTCATACCTTTTTGAAATCATTAAGACCTCCGAAATCCAACCGTAACGGACAACTCGTGCAAGAAGAGCTCCTTTTGGTTGACTAGTCTTCATGGTGGGACCCTTAACACCTCTTAAACCTAACCATACCTTAACCATGGCTTGTGTACTTGAGTTAAACCCTTTCTCCTACCCTTTTAGCTCTGAAAACCGAACCAAACACTTCCCTTCTCAGCTGGAACTGATCGAGAGAGAGAGAGAGGAGAAAGAAGAAGAAAACCTTGGCCCTTTTGTGATTTTGAGCTCAATTCACCATCTTCCTTCACCAAATCTTTAAGGTATGAATATCTATGTCTTCTCTACTTTATTATACTTGATTTCATCTACTTACAACATGTTTTGGATCAGATTTGATTAGGGTTTGGATTATGAGTTTGGTATGAACTTTTAGGGATTTTTGTTCTAGTGACATATTTGCTTGTGTGGCTGATTTTCTTGCTTATACATGAGTATATTAGCTTGTTTCTTGGCCAATTTCTTTCCCAACTGATAGTATATGATGTTAGGAGGATTTTATCTCTTGACCCTTTTATGAAATTATGAAATATGGAGCTCCAAACTTGATGTTCAAACTGCTTCCCCTGTTTTTCGAACTGCTGTGTAAATTTTGTGTTGTTGCTTGATCAAATGGTCTCCATTTTGTGTGAAATCGCATGGAGTTGGTGTACACTCATTGATCTATATGTTAGCATTCATGTTTCAAGTATTTGGATCCATTTTAAGTCTCAAAACCGAAAGACATGGCCTGTTGTTATGTATGATTCATGACAGATTTGTTGCTGTTGCGTTTTGTAACTTGTTGGTCATTCTAAAGTGCTTTAAATTATACCATTTTGCATATATATGAAGTACCTTAGTAGTTTAGTATGTTAGCATGCATTCCCCAAAGTTTCAGGTCCAAATTCATGCCCTAAGTACTTGATCAAGGCATGATTGAACAATTGAGCTCTTATGTGCGATTTTGGCGACCCAGTTTTGTTGCATGGATTCGATGGCCTTAATGTGTGATTTAGCCTTTGCACTGTAAATGAAATATGCTCCTAACATGCTAAATATGTTGTATATCAAGTTTCATAAGATTTGGAGTTGAATTGGTATGCTTTTGGATTGATTTTGTTCCAGTTTCTTTCCTAGCACGAGTTGTTGCAACTTTGGACCATTAATTGGCTTGAAATGCATGAATACTTGCTATCCTAACTTACCTATGTGTGTTCATTTGATGTTTATATGGTTTAGCATGAGTTTTTCCCTGTTTGTTGTGTGTTTTTCGCCACTGACCTAAATCCACGAGGGTGGATTTTTCCCTTTGGAAAAATCCGCGGGGGTGGATTTGAGGCAGTGGGACTGGACCAGATCCATGGGGGTGGATTTTTCCCTTTGGAAAAATCCATGGGGGTGGATTTTGTCCAGCCTGTTTTTATTACTCTGATTCCATTTTTCTTCGTTTGTTTGATCTTCTTCCACCTCTTTTATGACTTTTTTTGAGATACTAACATGTTCTATAATGTGTTATCTTATTTATTATAATTTTCATGATTTTTCGTGGAATATTTTACAAGTTATGATTTAATATGTCATCAATGCTCCAAGAATGAATGAAATGATTGATTATGTGCCTTAATGCATCTCCATGCCACGACTAGCTCTCTTATGCATATCATAAGACATTCATTGCATTGCCGTTTATGCGCGTTTTGAGGCGTTTATGATTCCCGTAACCCATTTTTGTACAGCTTGCACTTTTCCAAAAATTGTCAACTTTTCCTAACTTTTTGCAAAACCTTGCCAAAACTCATTCTATCGCCTTCCTTGCACCTCCTCGACTCCTTATGTGACTTATATGCATTATAGACATGTCTAATTGATTCATATGCATTGTTAACATGTATTGTAATATATTATGAATTGAATGATTGAATGATTTATGTGTTTAAATGGCTTTATTGGTGTGTATGAACATGATTACATCAACTCATGACATTTATGATCCCTTGCATATTGAATCATGACATAGCATTTCACGAACACCTCATGTTAATGCCGTGCGTTCTAATTGGTTTCATATTGAGTCATTTCTCACGAGTTCACATTATGTCTTTCTCTTATACAGTTCATCTCCAGGGAGGAGATATCGTGATCAATAGGCACACGGCCTAGTTTGTATCCTTATATCGTCATGTTCCAGGTGAGGGTGTTTTCGTTCTAGTTACATATTAAACCCTACAACCTTATGTGACAAGCTTTGGCCAAAACCTTATGTATATATATATGTTACTTTTGAAGTAGAGTCATCGAGTAAACTTTGATCGAGTAAACCCTTTTCTAATAAATTATGAAATATGTTATGTTTTCATGAATGGGAACGTTTTGGCGAGAACATGAATGAATGCCCGGGTCCGGGATCTAGCACATGTGGCTACCCGGGGAGGCAAGGGCCGACGGTGATCCCATGTGCTAGTCCCAACCATTTAACAGAGACCGGACCTCGCTAGGAGATTAGCGTGGAATGGTAGCTGAGCGCCCTTGGGGGATTCATGTACCCCCCTGGGTCAATGCATGAGGTGGCCGGGTCTTGCAAGCCCGTCCACCACCCGGAGGAAGAAGGTTGAAACTTATTTTATGTCAATGTTTATGTTATGATTGTTTTGCACCGTACGGGAAGGCCGGTACACGGATCGCCCAAACGCCTATATCTTATGTTATATGGCTTGCATGTATTATAAGATATTGCATGATCACGTATTAAATGTATTAATGATATTTATCGTACACGGTCGGAGTTTGGTTGGAGATTATGCACGCTCACTCGCCGAGCCTTTATGATTATGTATGAATTATGAACATAACGAATTTAATATGAATTAGTCATAAAGTCCGAGCATTACTTGTTAATTTCTTGCCCTTCGTGGGAACTATCTTTGAATAAAATCTTGCTCGGGATTTATGGCTTGCATGCGCATGTTTCTATAGTATATGTATCGCTCCTGCTCACTCAGTCTTCTAGAGACTGACCCCTCTTTCCCACTTCTCAGTTTTTTGCAGGTTTTGCTAGGCGGAGGTCAAGTTTTACTTCTTTTGTTAGATCACTTGTACACTCGAGTCACATCTTACATTATTATGTTCTAATTGGATATTGATTCGGGACAGGTTGTGTGCTTAGTTGAACCCGTTGTTAGGATGCATGATGGATTTAATTTTATGTATTGGAAATTTGGGCTTGTAGCCTTTGTTGAAATCTATGAATTGCACATTAATGCTTCCACACAGCCTTTTGATTATATGGTACGGGGTTAGTTTCCGCCTAGCAAGGTTGTTTTTGTTTTGTCACCCGTTCGCTATGGGTCCGGTTCATGCTGAACTATCCATTTCATGTGTGGACTAGACTTATAGTGCGGGGGATGTGGCGCCTATCGTCCCGGGTGTTACATTCTTAAGTGGTATCAGAGCCTGGTTGCAAAACCGGTGTTCTTGAGTCATGTCTGAGTCAGTTAGGTCGCGCGGCATAGGAACAACTTGTTAATGTGTGCATTGCATCGATTTGACATGAATATGTGATACTAATTGTTGGAAATTGTTTAATACATGTATACGATCTACTCTTTCATTTAGTTGCTTTAAATGTTGCATTTTTTTATTCTATGAGCATTGATTCATTCAACTACGTGCCATGAGCATACATTAATCCTCATGCACCCATATTTGAGTTGATCTTTCTTATATAGGCTACTATCATGCAAACAAAGCTACAATTCACCCTAATTACAATTGACAAAGTAACTTGAAGGCCGAGTGTTCAAATTCCACGGCTTGCACAATGGAAATACCTATCATGGCTCGTATCACGGGACGGTTCATCAATCATGCCCTACCCACAAACCTTGAAGGTTTTCA
Organism: Lantana camara; assembly: GCA_037501455.1. Taxonomy (NCBI): domain Eukaryota; kingdom Viridiplantae; phylum Streptophyta; class Magnoliopsida; order Lamiales; family Verbenaceae; genus Lantana; species Lantana camara. The sequence goes on along the minus strand of CM074856.1, from coordinate 2,683,721 downwards.
ACATACCAGAATTACAAAGACTCAAGTTCTAACTTGAGGGATGCGTGAGACAACGAGAGGAGTGTGGAGCTCTTCACCACCCCGATTTTGAAGACATTTGATACAAGATTAAATGCTCCAAGGTTCACCGTTGAAGCTCACTTGATATGAATATAAGCGTGGGACAACAAATGGACGCAAGGCAAAGAAACTTATGAGCATCGAGGAATACCAATCGCGTCGTCTTCTTGGAACCTTGGAACATGGAGACATCAAGAAGCAAGCAAGAATGGAAAGCGTTATCATGGGTGAAATATGCGCGTAGATCGGAAACAAAGGATAAGCTAAAGGAACTTTAACCGGAGAGGACATCAAGTTGAGGATTCGGATGACCTTTGGAGGTTGATGCTTGGAAGAACGTTGAGGGGTAAACTCCATTGACAAAGAAGACCTTGGGTTCAAAAATAGCACGTTCGGGCCATGGGATATACCAAGGGATGGAAGAAGATTGGGGAGATTCGAAAACCATGGAAAGCTAAGGAATTATCAATGTTTTCAAAGGAAGTTACAATTATGGGAGTGAGGAACACGTCATCAAGCTAAAAGCTTACCACCTTGGTGACAGGTTCTGCATATTCATGGCATGAGCATCATGCATCGATTTAAATTAATTGCTTTCTTTATTTATATGTACGTTTATGTTTAATTAAGCCAATTGCTCCAACGTGTTGCATCTTTAACTGTTTACTATGTGCATTGGCATGTTAATCCAACATGCATGGCTTAGTGTTTAATGGATAGGGAATGGCTCCACCTTGTTCATCATGCGATTCTTTGATCAAGGATTACTCGAATCAAGATGAGAAGAATAGTTGGGTTATATTTTGGGAGTTCCGGGCATGTAGCTTAGCTAGCACAATCTACACTGAAGAAACTAACTTGAAGAGTTTTGGAGAAACCTTAATCTCAGAGGCGAAGTAACGAATTCAACTAAAATTTCCAAATAAGGGAGCATTGATTAGGAAATAATGTAAAGCCTTTTCGATCCTTGAAGGGATTACCTTTAGTTGAAAGAATGGAAATACAAGAGGGGATTAAATTAGTTTAGATTTCAAGAAGAGCAAGAAAGAGAAGTTGGGGATTAGAAGGAAGTAATTACTGAAGGATTTGAATTGAACCTTAGGTGTGAATTAAAGAAACAGGAGTGGCTCATCAAAAATTTCAATGAAAGAAGGATTCATAGAGTTGGACATGTAAGAGTGAAAAATTTTAAGGGGGAGAGCACGACCGAGAAGTGAATTGGAGGATGGGAGTGGTGCTCGAATGAGTATGTTAGGAGTAATGACGGGGATGCAAATTAAGGAGAATCTGGGAGTCCTAAGGGTGGTGATTAGGAATGAATAAGACGGCGGATATGGTTAAGCTGTTAAGAGAGAAGCTACGTATGGAATTCTGATCTGGAGGTGATGGAATCATAAGAGAGTTCTATGAACTTCTACGTTAGAATTAACAGGGGAAAACCGAATCAAGCTATCATATAAGGATTGAAGAAGTTGGGTAGCAGTACAAGTTAGAAAGGATTTAAGAATATACTCCATAAAGAATTCATCAATCGCTTCACCGGGGAACCCTGAAGAGGTTCAAGACAAGCTGGGCACTGAGTTACATTTGGGACAGATGATACACTGAACAACGACAACTCACAATTTTACAACTTCGTGACTACGGTGAACGGTATTTATAGCATTCATGAAGCATACATTCATGCAAATCCAATTTAATAATTTCTTTGTTATGTGCTTTATTTTCTTATCAAGTTAAATTACTTGCCTTGGGGTGGCTTGTGTGATTTTAAATTTGGTTTTGCGTGAGTTGCTTGGGAGTATTGGAGACTTCCTTGTTTTATTTTCGGTTGAGAGACGGGGTGCTCTCTTTGTTTGTAAGAGACGGGGATTCTCTTATTTTTGTTTGAGAGACGGGGTACTCTCTTTACTTGTGAGAGACGGGGTTCTCTCATTGCTGCTCGAGAGACGGGGCTCTCTCTCTTTGTTGCTCGTGAGAGACGGGGAATCTCTCATTGTTTGTTTCAAGCGTGTTGTGAATCCGAGGACGGATTCTTTTTAAGGGGGAGAGATTGTAACGCCCCAGTTTTTCAGTTTTAAATAATGTGGCGTATTTGTTTACAAATTGCGCAATTTGATTATTTAATTATATGATTAATTGTTTATAAATGTTTATATTTGTTTTAAGATATAAGCTATTGCTATTTTAATCGATTTCATTTTATCTTAATTGATCTCTAGTGTTTAACTTCTTAATTAAGGTTTCATGTTACCTTAACTATTTCGGTAATTTCGTTAATTAATTTCAATATGTTAATAGTTGGTTTTAAATTTATTTAAAAAGGAAATTAAGTTTTAGTAATTAATTTATTAACGATATGAATTCATTCTTGCGCATGAGTGTTCTATTTGTGCTTCGTTCTTATATGTAATGATATCGGATTGGTATGAAAATTTAGTATGTCATAAATATGTGTGTTATGAACATGCCTATGTGCTCGGTTTATGTTTTCGGATTCATTTGACGTGTTAACGGATTTAATTTGATTTGTGGAACCAAGTCGGGGGCTAACGAGCAATTAGCACACCCTTGGTTCCGTACGTGATATCTTGAGCTCGGGAATTCGGATTCGAATTCCGTCAACTCCGTTGCCTTCCTATCGACGATGCGGAGACAATGGAACAAGCCTCATACCTTTTTGAAATCATTAAGACCTCCGAAATCCAACCGTAACGGACAACTCGTGCAAGAAGAGCTCCTTTTGGTTGACTAGTCTTCATGGTGGGACCCTTAACACCTCTTAAACCTAACCATACCTTAACCATGACTTGTGTACTTGAGTTAAACCCTTTCTCCTACCCTTTTAGCTCTGAAAACCGAACCAAACACTTCCCTTCTCAGCTGGAACTGATCGAGAGAGAGAGAGAGGAGAAAGAAGAAGAAAACCTTGGCCCTTTTGTGATTTTGAGCTCAATTCACCATCTTCCTTCACCAAATCTTTAAGGTATGAATATCTATGTCTTCTCTACTTTATTATACTTGATTTCATCTACTTACAACATGTTTTGGATCAGATTTGATTAGGGTTTGGATTATGAGTTTGGTATGAACTTTTAGGGATTTTTGTTCTAGTGACATATTTGCTTGTGTGGCTGATTTTCTTGCTTATACATGAGTATATTAGCTTGTTTCTTGGCCAATTTCTTTCCCAACTGATAGTATATGATGTTAGGAGGATTTTATCTCTTGACCCTTTTATGAAATTATGAAATATGGAGCTCCAAACTTGATGTTCAAACTGCTTCCCCTGTTTTTCGAACTGCTGTGTAAATTTTGTGTTGTTGCTTGATCAAATGGTCTCCATTTTGTGTGAAATCGCATGGAGTTGGTGTACACTCATTGCTCTATATGTTAGCATTCATGTTTCAAGTATTTGGATCCATTTTAAGTCTCAAAACCGAAAGACATGGCCTGTTGTTATGCATGCTTCATGACAGATTTGTTGCTGTTGCGTTTTGTAACTTGTTGGTCATTCTAAAGTGCTTTAAATTATACCATTTTGCATATATATGAATTACCTTAGTAGTTTAGTATGTTAGCATGCATTCCCCAAAGTTTCAGGTCCAAATTCATGCCCTAAGTACTTGATCAAGGCATGATTGAACAATTGAGCTCTTATGTGCGATTTTGGCGACCCAGTTTTGTTGCATGGATTCGATGGCCTTAATGTGTGATTTAGCCTTTGCACTCTAAATGAAATATGCTCCTAACATGCTAAATATGTTGTATATCAAGTTTCATAAGATTTGGAGTTGAATTGGTATGCTTTTGGATTGATTTTGTTCCAGTTTCTTTCCTAGCACGAGTTGTTGCAACTTTGGACCATTAATTGGCTTGAAATGCATGAATACTTGCTATCCTAACTTACCTATGTGTGTTCATTTGATGTTTATATGGTTTAGCATGAGTTTTGCCCTGTTTGTTGTGTGTTTTTCGCCACTGACCTAAATCCACGAGGGTGGATTTTTCCCTTTGGAAAAATCCGCGGGGGTGGATTTGAGGCAGTGGGACTGGACCAGATCCATGGGGGTGGATTTTTCCCTTTGGAAAAATCCATGGGGGTGGATTTTGTCCAGCCTGTTTTTATTACTCTGATTCCATTTTTCTTCGTTTGTTTGATCTTCCTCCACCTCTTTTATGACTTTTTTTGAGATACTAACATGTTCTATAATGTGTTATCTTATTTATTATAATTTTCATGATTTTTCGTGGAATATTTTACAAGTTATGATTTAATATGTCATCAATGCTTCAAGAATGAATGAAATGATTGATTATGTGCCTTAATGCATCTCCATGCCACGACTTGCTCTCTTATGCATATCATAAGACATTCATTGCATTGCCGTTTATGCGCGTTTTGAGGCGTTTATGATTCCCGTAACCCATTTTTGTACAACTTGCACTTTTCCGAAAATTGTCAACTTTTCCTAACTTTTTGCAAAACCTTGCCAAAACTCATTCTATCGCCTTCCTTGCACCTCCTCGACTCCTTATGTGACTTATATGCATTATAGACATGTCTAATTGATTCATATGCATTGTTAACATGTATTGTAATATATTATGAATTGAATGATTGAATGATTTATGTGTTTAAATGGCTTTATTGGTGTGTATGAACATGATTACATCAACTCATGACATTTATGATCCCTTGCATATTGAATCATGACATAGCATTTCACGAACACCTCATGTTAATGCCGTGCGTTCTAATTGGTTTCATATTGAGTCATTTCTCACGAGTTCACATTATGTCTTTCTCTTATACAGTTCATCTCCAGGGAGGAGATATCGTGATCAATAGGCACACGGCCTAGTTTGTATCCTTATATCGTCATGTTCCAGGTGAGGGTGTTTTCATTCTAGTTACATATTAAACCCTACAACCTTATGTGACAAGCTTTGGCCAAAACCTTATGTATATATATATGTTACTTTTGAAGTAGAGTCATCGAGTAAACTTTGATCGAGTAAACCCTTTTCTAATAAATTATGAAATATGTTATGTTTTCATGAATGGGAACGTTTTGGCGAGAACATGAATGAATGCACGGGCCCGGGATCTAGCACATGTGGCTACCCGGGGAGGCAAGGGCCGACGGTGATCCCATGTGCTAGTCCCAACCATTTAACAGAGACCGGACCTCGCTAGGAGATTAGCGTGGAATGGTAGCTGAGCGCCCTTGGGGGATTCATGTACCCCCCTGGGTCAATGCATGAGGTGGCCGGGTCTTGCAAGCCCGTCCACCACCCGGAGGAAGAAGGTTGGAACTTATTTTATGTCAATGTTTATGTTATGATTGTTTTGCACCGTACGGGAAGGTCGGTACACGGATCGCCCAAACGCCTATATCTTATGTTATATGGCTTGCATGTATTATAAGATATTGCATGATCACGTATTAAATGTATTAATGATATTTGTCGTACACGGTCGGAGTTTGGTTGGAGATTATGCACGCTCACTCGCCGAGCCTTTATGATTATGTATGAATTATGAACATAACGAATTTAATATGAATTAGTCATAAAGTCCGAGCATTACTTGTTAATTTCTTGCCCTTCGTGGGAACTATCTTTGAATAAAATCTTGCTCGGGATTTATGGCTTGCATGCGCATGTTTCTATAGTATATGTATCGCTCCTGCTCACACAGTCTTCTAGAGACTGACCCCTCTTTCCCACTTCTCAGTTTCTTGCAGGTTTTGCTAGGCGGAGGTCAAGTTTTACTTCTTTTGTTAGATCACTTGTACACTCGAGTCACATCTTACATTATTATGTTCTAATTGGATATTGATTCGGGACAGGTTGTGTGCTTAGTTGAACCCGTTGTTAGGATGCATGATGGATTTAATTTTATGTATTGGAAATTTGGGCTTGTAGCCTTTGTTGAAATCTATGAATTGCACATTAATGCTTCCGCACAACCTTTTGATTATATGGTACGGGGTTAGTTTCCGCCTAGCAAGGTTGTTTTTGTTTTGTCACCCGTTCGCTATGGGTCCGGTTCATGCTGAACTATCCATTTCATGTGTGGACTAGACTTATAGTGCGGGGGATGTGGCGCCTATCGTCCCGGGTGTTACACTTTGTACCTATATTAATTCAATAATAATTTACAATATGAAATTGATAAATGAAAATTTCACTTATTGATGGTTTGATATTTTTATTTTGCTTTTGTACAAGTTTTATATCTCAATTATTACACTTTTCATAGGAAACACCCTTTTCAAATTTGTGTAATGACGCATTGCATTTTTTATACGTCTCATATCATAAGAAGGACTTTTTTTCAAGGGATAACTATTTGTAACATCCTGAACTATTGCGTTTTTTTTATGCAACTCGAACTGTAAAATGTCTAAGTTTGCAACCTCAACTATTGTTTTTTAATAAATTGCAACTTGATTTCACTTATCGTGTGACACGTACACAAAATTTCTGTCAGATGATGAGTGGAATCAGGTTGTACTTTGTTACAAAACAATAGTTGAGGTTGCAAATTTAGATATTTTATAATTTGGGTTTCAAACTCCAAAAAACGCAATAGCTCGGGATGGTCAAAATTTTTATCCTTTTTTTCAATCCTATCAGTCTCCCTTAAAACAATAACATGTATATCTTGTATAGTAAAAAATGTATAAGTAATATTATTTCTTTTGCACTATTTATACCTCCAATTATATTCATTTATTTTTTCTTCTATCTTTTCAATTGTTTTTTCCCTAAACGAAGCAACCCAACATAGGAAAAATAGTCTCAAGTTAAGACTCATCCAATTTTGTCAGCGGAGCATCCTAAACGTAATAACAATATTGAACCTTGTGACCTATCCTCGCCAACTTATCTGGGATTTATTTAATCTAATTATCCAAGGCCTTTGGAGTAAAGATCGACAATTAAATATCACATTTATTAGTGGGTGTTATTCAATATCCTTCGTTGTCATCCATTTCACGACCGTCTCTGAATCAATCTCCACATTAATTTTCGAAAATTAGCTTCTCTCCCAAGCTAGTGTTAATCCCTCACGTAAGCCCAATAACTCCTTTATATTATTGAAACTCTACCAGGATTGTTAGTGTATCCAAGCACCCATCTTGATCACCTGTCATCTCAAACAACACATCTGGCCATAGCATTTTGGTGTGGTTATAAAAACTTTCATCCGAGTTTAGTTTCACCCATCTCTTATTGAGTTTATTCAACGACAACTTAGTGTAGATTTTCTTTTGTCTGTATTTTTTATCCTCACTTATTAGTATTGAGGTCTCAAATAACTTTTTATGTTTGCGAAAAGTGATACTTTTAAGCTTTACAATATTTTGATAGCTTTATCGTTTCCATGCTTTCCAAAAATTCTAAAGCGTCAAGACCAAGAAAATTCATCTAGGATATTCCGGTAACATATCACTCTCAATTTTGCTGTTAAAACTCTCTTTGAGCCCGTCTGACCCTCACAAGTCACGAAGATTTCGTTCAGTCTGTGCATTAACAATCTTTTCCTACACCGGAGTGCGAAATAACTTCTCAGTACGTGGTCCATCTATTCATGTATTAAATTAATAATTTAAAATATGTACTTACATCATTATCCTTAATTAATAGTTATCGACATAATTATTATGAGGATATTTTAAACGATCTATATTTTGTAAAAAAATAAAAATTCAACTCGTGTTTTTATAATATACAAGACATAATATTAGAATACTATTAGAATTAATTTATTCAAAAGCTTATAGATATAATTAATACTATTAGAATTAATTTATTCATAACCTTATAAGATTATAATTATATAGTGTTTTATAATTAAAAAACGATTTATACAATTATATTATGATTAGAATTACATGAAGATAATTAAGAGTTTGATTAGAACGAAATATCCTGCAAGAATATTTATATATTTAGTATTTTACAAAACTACCCTTAATTGTATTTTACTAAAAATCTTATAATAAGGGTATTTTGGTCGATCACAAAAAGAATATTTATGTATCAATTTAGTATTTTACAAAAATACCCTTAATTGTATTTTACTAAAAGACTCACAGTAAGAGTATTTTGGCCGATCTAAAAGTTTCGAGAAACTAAAAAGCCAACTCGCACTTTTATAATATAATAATAATAATAATAATAATATAGATGATTGATTTATTGGGATTGATTCGTATTCGATCAAATCAACTTTAGGCTAGAATTTTCGGTGGTATTCAGCTATGACATTAATTGAAACGCATGATAACTGTTAGCTAAATGTTTCAGTCCATTACCCGCTATGTTGTAAAATGCATCATACTTATGCATCTCTTCACTCAATTTCCTCCAATTAATCCCCACTCACGAAAAGCCGGATAACTATTACCAACGAAGCAACTAGATTATGCTGGATCGTCAACAACAGCTTTCAGAGTTCCCTTCTTTATGATGTTCTTGAAAACTAGCTGCGTTACGGCCAACATCGATCAGTGCATAACTAGCTGACGCCCCTAGAGTGCAAGAAAAGCCTAATGCATATTTTCGTGGGTGTTTCTTGTCAGGCCCATCGGAGCTGTCAGGTTGGAATACTAGGCGGACAGATGAGATCGTTAGAAGGACTATGTAAGGAGTGAACTTATGTTTATTAAGGAAATAAGAAAGCAGGGCATTGAATCCTAATTGGCTGGCACAAACCAGTGTGTACGTCGTGACGGGTAGGTTTTGGAGCCCGACTGAATACGCCCTGCAATTTGCTGCGAGGAAAACGCCAAGGCCGATATATACTGCAACGAGAATCATGGGAAAGGGTTGTTTTTCTTGGTTGTTTTTCTGGCTCTGTTTGTTGTTCTTGGTTTTCTGGATCCACCATTGCAAGGGGAAGAGAGCTGGAAAGCCAACAACTTGTACTAATGTTGCCAACAAGTACAACTTCTTCCACGATTATTAATGGAGGAGTAACTACTCTTCTACCAAGTTTATATACCGACTTATAGTTCACTCATTTCGTAATTCCACTTAATTATGTTGCAATCATCAATCCCATCACATCCTTAATATCTTCAATTCAAACTAGATTAATTATTATATAATTTTTGCGTCACAACAACTTGATCAAACTCAACCCACAACTATACTCTTACAGCAACGAGAGCAACGTCTTCCGTATCAATTTGAGCTGCCTTATCTTCCTTCATCTTCAAATCGTCCAGATAATGCTGATAAATGTAGGAAACAAATCCCCATACCGCCAGCACCATCGACATCGCCTTCAGTCCCGTCAGCTTCTCGTGCAGGAAAAACACTGCCAAAACAGGCCCCAACGGCAAACCCAGAATGCTAATAACATTGGAAAACAACGATGATACCTTGAAAATAAGGCCTGTACAACCAAGACCGAACATCGCCCACGAAATAGCAGTCCAAACCAAGTTCATAACATAAGAAACTTGTCCTGATTCATACTGATGCATCTCTTTACTCAGTTTCCTCGAATCCCCGCTGGCGAAAAGCCCGATTACGATAACCAGCGAAGCAACCAAATACTGATAAATCGTCATGTCAACAACGGCTTTCAGGGTTTCCTCTTTTATGATCTTCTTAAACACCAGCTGCGTAACAGACAAAAGCAGCCCGTATCCGGCGGATCCCGCCAGGGTGCAGAGGAACCCGAGGACATACTTCTGCTTACGTTCGTCGTCGCCGGAGTCGTCGGATTGGAATACCAGGAGAACGGATGAGATTGTGAGGAGGACGATGGAGTTGACTATGTAAGGAGTGAATTTCTGTCGGTTGATGAAATATGAAAACAGGGCGTTGAACCCCAATTGGCTGGCGGAGATCAGACTGAACGTGGTGACGGGGAGATTCTGGATGCCGATTGAGTACAACATGCAATCCGCTGCGAGAAAAATGCCAATGCCGACGTATACTGCGGCAAGAATCGTGGGAAAAGGTTTTCCTTTTCTGTTAGTTTCGTGATTAATTTGTGGGGTTTTATTGGGTTTGTTGATCCACTGAAAGGGGAAGAGAACAGGGAATCCAACAACTTGAACTAACGTTGCCATCCACGTGCTGTTTCCTCCTTTCTCGAAGTATACTCTGCCGAGGAGGTTGCCGGCGGCCAGACCTGCCAGGACGAAGAACGAATAAACCACCATCTGAATCCACCATTGGTATTTTCTGAGAAATGGGAGGAAACTTTTCCCGTCGGTTGGTTGATGTTCAGGCGATTTTCCGATCTCTGTTTTCAGACCTGTTGGGAAACAAGAAAACAGTACCGTTAAATCATGCTTCTTGAAATTGCTAATAAACCATGATTCTTGAAAACAACGTTAAATTATGGTCTCACCATTAACGTCCTGCGGCTGTTCTTGAGCCTCTGCCATGGTGATGATATATTAAACTGGGATATTTTGTATTTATAAGTCGGCAAGAGTCGTGGAATTCAGACTTCAGATTTGCCCAGAAAGCAAGTGGCCTGTAATCACTTTCCAATCTTTATAATGGGGAAGCTGTCTGCTGTCAGATCAGGGATTTGTATTTTTCGCAAGTATAACTCACCCCAATTAGCAAGTGGGACTTTTCTTTAATTAGAGCAGTCAAAAAATCTGACTTTCTGGACTACAATTTGATCCTCGTATGACTTTGATGCAATTGTTAGGTTGGATTCTTGTGTCCAGATTGGAAGTGCGTGTCTGTGTTGGGCGTTAATATTTTAAACCTCCTTTGACTTGCCCAACTTTCTCTTAACCTGACTGATACTTTTAAGTGGAAGAATCCAATATCCACCCCAAAATTCTTACAAAACTTTACTTTATAGTTAATAATCAGTCATATGATGTCATCCTCTGGTAATTTGAACGTTTACTCTTTGTAAGAAAGAACAAAGTGCTTATCCATAAGAATCCAGGAACATGACATCCCGAGGACACATGACTTCGATATTAATAGCTCCCTCAAAGCTGTCTTTAGTAACAGTCCAGATTGACGGCAGCAGAGACGTGGTGTTCTTAAATCTTGCTTGACCAAACTAGTACGATGGGGATTGATTCGTATTCGACCAAATCGAGTTTAAGCTAGAATTTTCGGTGGTTTTCAGCTACGATATTAATTGAAACACATGATAATTGTTAGCTAAATGTTTCCGTCCATTCACAACAGATGCATACATGTCCATTACCGACTATGTTGTAACTTGTAAAATGCATCATGCAACATATAGTGGATATCCCAGGAATGTGAGATTCAATCACTTGATGATGATGATGACGATGGTGGAGCATCCACACTATCAAGATACTGCTGATAAACATATGACACAAAGCCCCAAACAGCCAAGAACATGGAGGCGAGCTTCATCCCGCTCATCTCATCCCTGAAGAACACCGCCGCCAAAACTGGAACAACTGGCACATTCAGGGTAGCAATCGCGTTCGCAAACAGAGACGATACCTTCAGGATCAACGACACCATTCCAACGCCGAAAACCTGCCACCCCAAAGCCGCGAACACCAAAACCACCGCGTACGATTTCTTCCCCAATTCGAAGCCATTAATCTCCTCATCCAAACGCCTCCATTCACCGCTCGCGAAGAAACCTACCAACAGCACGCAAGTCGTCGCCATCGATTCGTAGAAGATCACGTTCATGATTTCGGCTACTGTTTGCCGTTGTAGAACCTTCCCGTAAGCCAATTGCTGCAGCGACAGAATCAAAGCGTATCCGGCGGCGCCGCCGACGGTGCAGATGGCTCCTAACCCGTAGTTTCCGTGAGCCGCGGCGGCGGAGGAGTCCGGCTCCAGGACGAGCAGAACCGTGGATACGGTGAGAAGAACAATGGAATTGACGATTAATGGAGTCAGTTTCTGGGGATTGAGGAGATAAGAGAAGAAGGCGTTGAACCCTAATTGGGTTGCGCAGACGAGGGAAAATGTGGATGCGGGGAGGTGCATTAGTCCGACTGCGAACAACATGCAATCGAAGGCCAGAAAGGTGCCGAAACATACATACAGAGCTGGTAAAGCTAAGTTCTTGTAAGGCCGTGTTTGGTTGGGTGATGATTCTCCGACGGGATTATTCAATCTTGATGCAATGATGATGATCGGAAGCAGGATAGGGAATCCGGCGGATTGCACAACAGCTGCCATGTATTTGCTTTTACCGCCCTTTCCGTAGTACAATCTAGTCAGAAGTGTTGCGGCTGATTGGCCGGAGAGGACCATGATCGAGTAGATTGTCATCTGGAACCACATTTGGCGATGTTTGAGGTGATAAAATGTGTTCTTGTTCTTGGGATTGATGCTTTTTCTCTCATCTTGTTCGTTCGAGGTTGTGTCCTTAGTTTCTTCAACTGGAAAAACGGGAACTTGTTAGGTGAAACAGAGTGATCGACGACTGAAATGATCTTGAACATTAGAATGATGCTACTTACTTTGAATATGCATCTGCATTGCTTGATCTTCTTCCTCCATGGCAATCGTGCAAGTAACTAAGAAGATGAAGTCAAGACAATTTGGTGAAGAAAGAGAGGATTTGGGAGTTGAAAAACATGCGAGAAGAGAAGGACTTCTTGAGGTTCTCAGGAATATCAGTTGTGGGGATTTGTCCTTCTTCTGTGATTGGATTGATGTAGATGATTTCTGGGAAAATCTTGAAGGTGGATTTGAATTGACGTTAGTGGCTTATTGTAAGCATGCATAGTGTGATTGGGCTCAGATTGTAAGTGACAGATGTGTGTGGATTTCGAATTCTTGTACACATTTGTAACGTGAGGGCTGTGTCTGATGAAATTGTTGTCTTTTTGCATGTATCAATTTTGCTTTTGTTAATATAAAGTATGGACACTTGAATTAGTTTGATAGATATATATTTTCTAAAATTACACATTAACCCCTTTTGTCACATTGACATGCACTGAGTTTTGGCCTAATTTCACAAATTTCCCCTACAGTTTAAAAAATTACATAAACTTCCCATGCCAAAAATCTACATTGGGTCTGGATTGATGAGTTTGAATCAATATTCTATTGTGCCTTAATTTACATTTAGTGATCAATATTTAATTTTAAGTTTCATGACTAAAATAGCCCATTTTGGGGTGTGTTAGGGGAACTTTATGTAATTTTCAAAATTTAGGGTCGCTTAGATGACATTGCCATGATCATTATGCAGGATGTGGCTATTGTTGATGAAGACCTTCTTTCATGATCATTAAAGTGGAAAAACACTACTTCCTGTCAATGAGTTGGAGCAATATCAAACAAATCACTATTTATTAGTTTGTAATTATACATAATCATCCACAAACTTTTCTAATTTATCTATGATGGAGTTTGTGACTGACCGCTATGCTTTTCCAGTCACAAGTGCAACTTGATCTTGAGGAAAACCTTCCTCCTCGCATCCCTTTTTCTCCTTCATCTTCCAATCATCAAGATAATGCTGATACATATACGACACGAATCCCCAGACAGCCAATAACATCGACACGATCTTCAATCCCGTCAAGTTTTCATGTAGAAAAACCACAGCAAAGACAGGCGCCAGTGGCAAACCCAAAATACTAATCACATTAGAAAACAACGACGAAACCTTGAAAATCAGGCCGATACTACCAACCGAAAACACCTGCCACAAAATAGCTGTCCAGACCAAGTTCATAACATAGGAAACTTGTCCCAATCCATACTTATGCATCTCCTCACTCAATTTCCTCCAATCCCCACTCGCGAAAAGCCCGATTACTATTACCAACGAAGCAACCAGATTCTGATAGATCGTCATGTCAACAACAGCTTTCAGAGTTTCCTTCTTTATGATCTTCTTGAAAACTAGCTGCGTTACGGCCAACATCAGTGCATAACTAGCTGACGCCCCTAGAGTGCACGAAAAGCCTAATACGTAGTTTCGTCGGTGTTTCTTGTCGGGCCCATCGGAGCTGTCCGGTTGGAATACTAGGAGGACAGATGAGATCGTTAGAAGGACAAGGGAGTTGACTATGTAAGGAGTGAACTTCTGTTTATTAAGGAAATAAGAGAACAGGGCATTGAATCCCAATTGGCTGGCACAAACCAGCGTGTATGTCGTGACAGGTAGGTTTTGGAGCCCAACTGAATACGCGGTGCAATTTGCTGCGAGGAAAACGCCAAGGCCGATATATACAGCAACGAGAATCATGGGAAAAGGTCGTTTCTCTTCGTTGTTTTCCGGGTTCTGTTTGTTGTTCTTGGTTTTCTGGATCCACCATTGGAAGGGGAAGAGAGCTGGAAAACCAACAACTTGTACTAATGTTGCCATCCACATACTGTTTCCTCCTTTGTCAAAGTATACTCCGCCCAAGAATGTGCTTACAGCCTGGCCCGAAAGAACGAAGAAGGAATAAATGATCACTTGAATCCACCATCTGTATTGACTCAGAAATGGGGCCGACGATTTCTTGATGATTTCTGCATTTTCTTGTGTTCTTTCGGGCTCAGGTTCCGGGCCTGGAGACGGATAACATTAAATCAGGTATAATTTGAGAAGATGCAGCAGTACAGTATGCATGTACTTACAGGTTTGATGCGGATTTCATAGATATTGCTAATAAATTGAGAATGATTGTACTTTGTTCCAATCTTACCATTAGCATCTTGTGGCAGTTCTCCAAGTTCTCCCATGGCGAAAAATCAGGGCCTGGAAATATGATTTTTCAGGTTCAATTTCCAGTTTATAAATATAATGGGGAAAGGGATGGAATCAGGTTGTAAATGAACTGAGCCATATGACATGAAATTTGTATTTCCCAAGATGTACGTAACCTGATCAATTATTTACTTCGAGAGCTTCAAAATTTAGAAATGAATACGAAGACAGGGCAAAATGCTTATCCAATTTATCAGAAAACCAGACAAGGTATTATTTAATTAATACAGGATAAATTGGAAATCAAGTGGGATAACTGTGGTATAAATAGCTCATATAAATTCTGATAGTCAAGGTGGATGGCAGCTAAGGTGGTTGACTGGTTGCAATCGGCAATGGCATTTATTAGGATATACCCGTTTAAAAGAACAGATAAATTAAAAAAATTATAGTTCTGAAACATTAAATGTAAATATGCTTTGAGATATTTAAATTTATAATGATATAAAAGAACACACTTACAGATAAATTAAAAAATTATAGTTCTGAAACATTAAATGTAAATATACTTTGAGATATTTAAATTTATAATTGTATTAGTAAGTAATGGAATCTTGTAGCGAGGTTGAGACCTTCTTTTGAAGCTACAAAACAATGGGGTCATGACATTAAGTGTCGATTTCAATTCGGGGCCTAAGATGTATCGAAATCTTGGGAATTTTTGTGTATTTCGATCATATATATAATTGACAAGATTTTGAATTTTATCAGTTAGTGAAGGAAAGATAATGTGGCAAAAAATTCTGTTACATTAATTATGTCCTAAAACAGCACTTATGTAGCATACCAATATTATGCTTCAATCATAACTTTAGCAATAAAAACATTTATGATATGTCAATATCATAGGTGCCCACTCCAATTAATTAACACAATAAACACAAACCCGAATTCTTTTTTTCTTTCATTTCATCCACAAACTTCGATGATAATTATGCATAAAAAAAAGAAAAAAATGATGTCAATTTCGATTATTGAAATGGTCCAGTCTTCTATTATTCATATATTTCCCCACAAATCGTAGTCTATCTATTATTCAGTTATTTCCCCATAAACTTCCCGTGCTGAAAATGTACATTGCGTCTGGATTGATGAATATGAATCACATTATCTCTAATTCTTTAATTTTAAGTTCGTGACTAAAATAGCATGTTTTTTGGGGGAACTTTATGTAACTTTCAAAATTTTGGTTGGCTTATATGACATTGCGGTGATCTAATATTATGCAGGACGTGGCTATTGTTGGTGAAAACTGAAAACTTTCTTTTATGATCACTAAAGTGAAAAAACACTACTTCCTGTCAATAAGTTATAGTAATATCAAACAAATCACTATTTATTAGTTTGTAATTATACATAATCATCCACAAAACTTTTGTAATATATCTACAATCGAGTTTGTGACAGACAACTATACTTTTCCAGTCACAAGTGCAACTTGATCTTGAGGAACACCTTCATCCGCGCATCACTTTTTCTCCTTTATCTCCCAATCATCAAGATAATGCTGATACATGTACGACACGAATCTCCAGACGGGCAATAACATCGACACGATCTTCAATCCAGTCAAGTTTTCATATAGAAAAACCACAACGAAAACAGTTGTCGATGGCAAACTCAAAATATTAATCACATTAGAAAACGACGACAAAACCTAGAAACTTAGATCGATACTACCATTCAAAAACACCTGCCACAAAATAGCTATACAAACCAAGTTCATAACATAGGAAACTTGTCCCAATCCATACTTATGCATCTCTTCACTCAATTTTCTCCAATCCCCACTCGCGAAAAGCACAATTACTATTACCAACGATGCAACCAGATTCTGATAGATCGTCAGGTCAACAACAGCTTTTCGAGTTTCCTTCTTTATGATCTTCTTGAAAACTAGATGCGTTAAAGTATTATTTGTGAAAGTTAAAGTACTCGGGTTTAAAATTGAAGTACGAGAAGGAAAAATAAGAAAATAGAGTATTACTCATCAAAATTAAAAGTACCCATTTTTAAAAACTGAAGTATAAAAAGGAAAACGAAATAAGTAATGGTATTGCAGTTAATTTGGTAAGTGGAGAGTAGAGTCAAATTATAAAGTTAAATTTGGGAGTTAGTATAAATTTTTTTTACATGGGGAAATAAACTAAAATTTATTTAACTCATGGGAACTATAAATTACTGCTCCTTAAAGAATAAGGAAGCCACACAGTCCCAGAAGTTGAATGAGGACATCTCTGACCACAAAAGCAAATTGTGATATGCTTTTAAGGCTTTTGATGTTGAAGGAAGTTTCAAATCCACTCCAATTAATTAACACAATAAACACAAACCCAAATTCTCCTTTTCAACCATTTCATCCACGAGTATGCGTAAAAAGAGAGAAAAAAAAGATGATGTCAAATGGTCCAGTCATCTATTATTCATATATTTCTCACAAATCGTAGTCTTATCCATGAAAACTGCCTAACTATTAAAGTAAACCAGAAAACTTTTCCATAAAAAAACATGACCAAAACTGTACCTGTCCCCAACAAAATGTGTAACGTACGATGAAAATACAGGCGTAAAAGTACAAGAAAAGGGAAGAAAAAAGAAACAAAAAGATATATAAACGTGGAACCGAACGTTCTTACAAATGTTCCCAGTTTCACATGTTTTCTTGTTTGACTTGCGAGGGAGAACTAGGTTTACAATCTGGGATAAATTCCAGTTAACAGCAATGAATGATGTCGCGAAAAAGAATTGTAGGAAATGCCTTTATATACCTCCTCTTTCAACTACTTATGAGACCAGAACTTCCCAGTCCTTGGATTGTCCATGTATATGTTGTTACTGTATATGTGAGTTCGATCGACACCTGTTTTACCAACACCAGCCACAAATTCCGAATCGAGCCTGCACAAGAATAGCCAAGTTGTTGTACTGATATCAAATGAACAATCCATTATTCCAAAAATATAATTGGAAAATCAAACAGTTCAATCAACTGAAGGTTTAATAGCATTATAGGTGATATTCACAAAGCTTTGAGAAATTACAAAAAGTTCCCCTGTCAATGAATTTATATTACATTTGGATTGGGGAATTCGTAGATATCGTCTCTAGTTTTTTGTGAACACATATTTTGTGCTTGTCCATCTTTGACTTTAAATTCATGACTATAATAAATTAGTTAACATGTTTTAGGTCACAACTCATGATATGCTGAGGGAAATATTTGTAATTACTCAGACTAAATCTTAATACTCATGGTATGCTAGTGTAATAATCCCTATTTTTACTTGATGGATGATCGATGTCAAACTGTACGAAAAAGTGACATTTTAATTATGGTTTTGAGGATTAAGTATGCGAAGTGGAATAACAACCCAAGTTTAAAGATTTTATTAGTGGGTTGAAAATGTCAAATCAATTGATTGAAAATTGAACATCTTTTCAAATTTTGGATAATTCATGGATTTCGCGTACGTGACCATAATTTAACAGTGAATGATGGATAAGGAACTTACTCCTTAATGAGGGATCTGAAGAAGAACGAATGAAGTACAATACAAACCCACAGAGATGGCAACTCCAGCAAGAAAATTGTTAAACAGCTTTCGATCATCTCTTGTGGGAATAAAAGCCGCCTTAAGCGTGTTAGTCAGCTCAAAAAGTCGATATGATATCTGCATTAGTTAAAATAAATACCAATGAAATCCAAAAAGAAAATTAATATACCAGCAGCGTACAACTTCAATAATTAAGAGAATGATTCACTCACCAAAACATAAATGGTTGTTGTCAGCATGAAGTTAAGCATAGGATAATCTGGAATAAAACATAGCAACCACTTAGGCTGTCCATTGGGTATGTTTGTTCTGCACACATGTTAACTCAAGTGATTAGACCTCTAATATATGTTCTACGCTATGGAGATAAGAAATCAACATACTAAGATTAGCTTGCGTACCTCAGCCATATGTGAAACTGGGAAATATAAGTTTCCAATGTAATTTTGCCAAGCCACCTGGTATTATATACATTTGTATGATCAAAACACCAACAGTATTACGATCATATAAGTTTAGCATAAAAGTTAACGATCTCACATACAAATAGTGAAATAGCTCAAAAGTATCCAAATGAAATAACAGAACTCACGCAAAAAGGGTCAGAGAAAAATTCCGAAGCTGCTGACTGAAATTTCGCAAGCAAATATAGACACTGAAGAAAACAAAGATATGGAGCATGTGAGGAAACTTAAAAGAAAGGTGTTCTTGAAACTAATATATTTAATGGAATTGAATGAAAAAAAAACAAAACAAAGTAATTCAGTACATACGTTATGGGAATCCATGATGTGTAAGGATGGAGCTTGTTATATGAAATTTTGTCCAGCTTGTATATGTACTCATACCACAGATAGCCAACCTAAAACCAGAGAATTAGGATAAAATCAAATGAAAATCTGGACCAAAAACATTAAAAAGAAAATTTCAAACATTACACTACTTACAGTCAAGGCAACCGTGACAATGGAAGTTTTGATTGTGCGTCTCCTCTTGGTCTCACTTTCCTCCAGTTTTTCCATCCACTTCTCCACCTGCAAGGACAAAAAGTATATAAAATCTTAAATTCGTGAAAATAGATACAATGGCAAAAGAAAAAATTGTTAAGTCATTACATTTGGGTGGAAGTAAGCGTAGATCATTCCAATGATCCATATATAACGATCAAGCCCAGATCTAAAATGCCATTCATGTAGTTGTGGAAGATCAGGTTTTGCGGGATCATCGTATTCTGTTGTTATCGCAAACAATTTTCAGGTGTTTAGGTCATAATTGTTTAATCACAATAACTCAATAAAAATAACATAATTGTTAATGCAAGTTAATAAGCTTCAAACACAAAAGGAGAATAATGCCTACTTAACAAAAAGGTGAGAGGACTCCACAAAATGTTGAAAACTCCTGGGATTTCCCATACCAAGATAACCACAAGAAAACACATAAAAATTTTGAGAGCCATCACTGATTTTATCTCATTATAGTTGTGGCCTATGCCAAGGGCTCCATACACCATAAGTGTAAAGAGGGTATGCATAGGACAGATATAGTACAGCATGTAGTCGTTGTTAAGAACGATACAGCAAAAGGCTACAAAAAAGTTTAGCCTCCACATCATCTGCATAAAGCATTAGAATTTCTGTTAGAACAACTTTCGCGAAACCAAAAAGAAACCAGCAATTGCTTCAGCAAGAGCAAGTAGAAGAATGGGAGATTCTTGGCAAAGATTATGGTGTCACCTGAGCAAATCGAGCAACACTAAAATCTTTTCTGATGTAATAGTAAGAGAAGTTTCCAAAACCAGTCATCCACACATATGCAGCAATAAAAACACGGATTGCATTGTAGATCTCTGTTGCAGCAAAGTAATGGTACATCAAAAACAGGACCTATCAAAAACATGGAGAGAAACATTAGTTTCAGAAAAATGGTGGGAAAAATTGATGGCAGTGACAGGCAATCAATATGTATAATGTCGGGGAAGTTCAAACATAATCCTAATTTCGTCGAGAAAAAAAAATAAAAAAAATTGTCTGAAATATTTGTGCAACTATAAATTGGAGCGTGAAAAGCTATTCTTTCCCTTTCTTCCATTTAACATAAAATTGGATCCAGGGGCTGTATATGAATAACCATTCAAGTTGCCCAATAAGTAAGACTTAAGAAATGGATTATGAACAAATTTACCTGCATATATCCTTTCCACTCCTCAGTCTGATGGCGGTTGAGATAAAGTATGGATTTTCCAGAAAATGCAGATTTGTCATTATGTTTCTTGAAAGAAGTCATTGCCGAAGCTATGATAAGGAGAATGTACAGAAAAAGGAATAGATCACGACTGTAGCTCTGTGCAACAAGGAAAAAGAGAAACAGTAGAAAATCATTAGAGATTACAAAATATTGGAAAATAATGACCATAACAAAAAAAGAGTATCCTTGACATTTTAGAGAAGTAGGATTTAGCATGAGTCTGTACTCTATAAGCCAGTAGTATCAGGTTAGATTCATTGAATCAAATGATCAGAAAAATACATGGAGTTTAACGTTTATAGAACTTTAAACAGAACTAGCGGCAACATTGTTACACCTAAGAAGTGCATTGTTTGCTAGTTCAGAAAAATAAGCCTAAAAGTAATATGCAGCCTGTGTCCATTCAAAAGAATAACAGGACAACAATTCTAAGTTTTGAAGCAACTGATCAAGCAAGAGCACCTTGGTAGAATCAGCAAAAAAGTTTGTGCGGTCACACAGGTAAAAATAGAACAATATTCCCCCGAATTCAGCCCTGCGTAAGATTGAAGAATAATGAGTGTATTGTAACAACATAAAATTGATGCCATTATATGACAAACAACTTACATTGCCCTTAAAAGTTGTCGATTTTCCAGCAAAAATGAGTCCTCCATTGTCAAAAACCTAGATAATGAATTCATCAGACAAGAAAGAATTCATGTATGAACTCAATAAAGCAACATGAGAAATATGTATTAGTATTATATTTCACAACAGGACTCACCTAATTAAGTTTGTTTTAATGGATGTAATTGGCAACTTTGCAGATGAAGTTTTTGTAAGACCTCCTTCCAACAACACAGCTCGATCGTCATCTTTGATTGTTTCACTGGCTAGTTCAACCAAATTATTATCTGAATGACTGAAACAAGGAAAGCAGATCATATAGTGCACGCAGATATTAGAGACTAAACATGTTCTTTTTCACCAAAGGCAAATAGCCAATGCAACACCAACAATTGGGATTTCTGTAATCATGAAGATGATATAAGAACGGGGAATGTACTCACACTTTCGAAAAGCATGATGATTTCTTATATTCTAACCATTCCGAGTATATCCATGCCACAATGACTGGGATGGCTCCAAGCAAAAATGACACCTGAGGCATCACAAGTAAAGATTTCATTGAATATGAAGTTCAAACATAGATTTATGCAAACAATAAACATAAAATCAGCAGAAAAGATGCCACCACATGCAGACAATTGATTGAACAGCAATGAGATAAGATGACATCCCAATAAATCTGTGAATAACTCTCAAGACATTGGAACAAATGTGCACGGAAATGCCAACTAAATCTCAATTTTATCTCCACAGTGTGTAATTTTTAAATGAAAAGTGTTATCCAGACCACATGAAAGAACATGCAAATCCAAAATACCAATGAAACGATGAATCTATTTCATAGGTTTCTAACCTTCGGTGTAGTTCCTATCTATCAAACCAACTAATCAAACACCACCAAACACTAAACCTGAACCGTCACTAAATCCATTCAATTACCATCACGAGTTCATGAGAGACACAAAACACACATCTCAGCCAGAGCAAAACCCTTCACAGTTCATCACGCATAAAAAAACTCCAAAAACGAAAAAACTAAAAATCTCGATCCGCAGCGAAGATCTACGCCAATTAGTGAACTCCCCCACCCAAACAAACTTCAAAAGTAGCAAAATTCTAAAAGTCAGCCCCACATCCATGCACCAAAAATGAAATCAAAGCCCAGGACTACATAAACACCACAACCGTAACAACTGCAAACATCAAAACCGCACCTGCCCAGGTGTCACGGGTCCAGAATCCACAGCCATTCCCTCCGCTCAAAGAAACCAAAAATCAACAAATCAAAGCGATCCCAATGCACAAAATCTATAAAATTCTCATCGATCGGAGTGAATGCGCAAAGAATGAAGTGCAACTACACAGGACAAGGGCCTGTGTATAGAGAAAACAGGGCCAATGAGCGGATATATAGGAGAGAAATAGCCCTAAAATGGAAGATGAAAAGCAGAGATCTGAAGCAAGAACGAACAGGAGGGGATCGGACGTCGTCGTTTGCTTGAGGAATTGAATATCAATATAGGGAAGTGCTTCGGACGAGATGTCACTATTTTTTTTACAGAGCAGCAACTGTCAATGGTGGTTAAGAATTAAGATTACCTCTCTAAGTAACGTAACATATATTCCACTTTCCTTTCATATTGTTAATGTTACGCACCATTTAAAGAATATACTAAAACTCTTTCCTTTTATATAGATACATATATTTTCTTGGATTCTAAATCCCTTTATGGGTTCCAGTCGGGTCGAAAAAATAAGATGTAAAATTTATAGCAAAAAGTTAAATCCCCAATACTAAAAGTCTATCACACCCGACGAAGCAAGTGAGAGGATATAAATGAGGTATTTAGCGTCCGTCCATTAAGGGAGAAATGTGTTTCCAATAAATCTATTGTTTATCGCTAACTTATTACACAACAGGACAACAGGTATCGTTACAATACAATAAAATAATAAAAAATGTGACATAAATATAATGATTATGAGTATCATGAATTTTCTTTTCTTTTTTTTTTCTTTTTTTTTTTTGAGATGATAATATCTTGCAATTAATTAGTTGTATGATTAAGAATATACAAAATTTGAAGATACTCGGGGAACAAACATAAGTACAATAGTACGTTTACTATAAATCAAACAATTCGTTTATGTGCGGACATAACAAGGAAGAGAGTACATTATAACTATAGTCTAATACTCTAATTATATAGTTAAGTTGTCAACGAGCAACATATAATAAACATGATTATTGAAATTAAATGCGTAATTATAGGTAATGGTACATAGCCATTTATTAGGGATATATGATGATGTTACAAGCAAACAACTCTCTCACCAAACTCTATATATTATAATGAATCGTTTCTTATTTCTTACACAATCAAATCTTAATTAAGTAATTAGCTTGTGTGTGTGCTGGTGAAGCAACTTCTTCTTGGTGTAAAAATTGTAACGTTAAGATGGGGTACACTTAGGTCGAATGAACTACAAATCTTTTAGTGTAAATTTTTTAATATAGTTTAGATTTTCAACTTTTACTATAATTCACTAAAAATTGCAAAAGAGGTGTACTTACCCTCTTCAAATAGGCATTGAATATATAAATAAAGGATAAATCTTTTATCATTCTGAATTATGATTTTTTATTTTTTTTTAACATTTCAACTTAAACTAAAAAACGTGTAAGGTTGTAATTCCATTTACTATTTTTTTAAGAAATTACAACCTGATTTCATTTATTTGTGACATGTACACGCAATTTTTTTCATAGGTTACACAATAAGTGGAATCAAACTGTACTTTATTAAAAAATATTAGTTGAGGTTGACGTTTTTTAGTTTAAATTACAAATTTAAGTCAAAAAAAATTATATAATTCAAAATTGGGAAAAAATTGTATCTTCATAAATTATTAAAACATGGCAGTGCTCTTTATTTTCTTTTTTTCTTTTTTTTTCTCCTTAAAACCTTTGAGTCCCAAAAATTAAAATAACGTCATGGCAGGACTCATAGTAACATTAAACCCTAAAAATCAATTGGCGTGGTTATTGATGAAATCTGTTGGACGGCAAAACAATTGATCAATTAGGAGTCACACTCATTGGGCATGGATTAATTAATTCATGTTTTATTGGCCATATCTTCATGCGAAAGAGAAAAATCATCATTAACTAACTAGGTCGAAAACTGCCAAATGCTATAATTGATTAATTTCACGTTATATTAGTTTAATAAAGAGATTTTGTATTGTTTTACGGGGAAAAAAAAGGTTTTATATTTAAATGTTTGAATATGTTACTATTATATTTAGGTCCAACTTTAAAATTTAATGGGTTGAATCATTGACCTAGCTCGCACACACGATCACTATTAATGAAACAATGTGTTACATATTATTGATAATTAATGGAATATAAGGGGGAAAATGTTAACACGTCTAATATTTGATTATTTTATAAAAATACATGAGCTACCTTGTTATGATTCTTTTTTTAAAAGATAAAAAATAATAAAACGAAGATAGATCCTTCACGTAATCAATAATTCCGTACTATGTGTGATGTCATTGATCTACCTTCTAGGCTTCTAACAAGTAATTATGGTGACAATGTCAAACTACAGAGAAGAATGTGTAAGCTGCATTATTGTGTGGATATATATTCACAAATATATATAATTTGACTTTAATATGAAGAGTTAACTCCTTAGTTATGAGTATTTATGAGCAAGAATTAATTTGATCAGTACTTTAGGACATGCACATGGACATGGCTGAACGAATTTTTCAGCATAAAGTATTTATGAATTTTTTTTTTTGAAAAATCCGTGTCGCCATGTGAGTTTATGCTACGATGTTCTGCAGGCTATAATTAAGCTACGGATAAAGATGATGATAATAGTAATACAGTACTTTAGGATTCAAGACGATAATGTCTTAATTATTCTCCAGCAAGAAAACACAATTGCACTAGTACTTCAGTATATATACCTTGTTTAATGTGCTTTCTCATTGTGCATCCATCTCTTCTAACTTATAATTAGTTAGCACACCCATCAGAATTATGAATAGCCGATGACATTCCAACGGAAGTACACCCATCGGAATCCGCAAGGTTTCTTATAGTGAGTACAAGATACATACATATGTCGATCATTTGCGAACTTTAAAACCCGATCTTATGGTTGGGTTTTCCTTAATTAATTAGCATGTGAATGTCCTAATTACTCTGGCCCAGGTCGGAAATCCTCCCAAACATACACCATTACATGTAGATACAACACACAAAGATATAGCTATAGAGGAGGTGTTGAGTAATTGAGATAAGAACCAAGAATTGAAAGTGGGCATCAACCATATGGGGCAAAATTGGAAAAGCCAATGTGCTACCTCTATAATTGCATAGTCAAGTAAATAACTTATACAAAATGGGTTATTTCCCTCCTTATTTAAGAGTTGAAGTAAACGATGGGTAATGGTTAATATAACACAAAATTCAGTATTCCTTTTCCATCATCAATGGTTAGTCATCTAACCAAGTAAACATACTCTACGGATAAAGATGATGATAGTACAGTTTAGGATTCAAGACGATGATGACTTAATTGTTCTCCAGCAAGAAAAGACAATCTATTTCAAAATTTGAGAGGAATGACTTAATGGATATAAACCTAGCATATAGTAAACCCTACTTCAGTATACCTTGCTTATTGTGCTTTCTCATTTGCATACTGCATCCATCTCTTCTAAACTTATAAGCTAAGTGCAAGATACATACACCATTACATGTATACAACCCACAAAGATATAGTTATAGAGGAGGTGTTGAATATTTGAGATAAGAACCAAGAATTAAAAGGATTCATATATATATTACATGAAATGATGTAGTACAAAATCATATAGCTAGCCCTAAGTACATTAATATGGCTACGGGGTTCGCGGGAGACGAGAGATAAGTCGATAATAGTCTCGAGTTAGTAGCATAGAAAATAAGACGCTCGTATATGTATGTGATGCTTCTTAAGTGAAAAGCCTCAATCAATGCTCCTGTTTGGGATATCCAGGGGGAATTATGTCTTGAAGGAGCCCATATTCTGAAAATTGGTGGAACTGTTGATCATGTGTTGTGCTACTTAATTCTTGTTGATGATCATACACATTGCCAGCACCACCACCACCGCCACCATTGCCTCCGCCGTAGCTATAGAGATGAGGCATGTTAAGTAAGAGTTCTTGGGGGAAGCTTGGACCATCGAGTTGTGGATTCAGCATTGAGGGTGAAAATATTCCGGCCCCCACGTTTCCCCGGAGATTCGCGGGGACGTGGTGGTTGTGCTGCCCTTCGTAGGTGGTTATCACGGTTGAAGGGTCTTGGAACGACCTCTCCACGCGTTTCTTCACCTGACATTTTTGTGTTGTGCACCTATAGTAGCTTCTGCAAATTTTTTTGTTTAAATTAACATGAATTGAAGTGTAAGTCAATTTAATTGTTGATCATCCATCAAAATCTTCACTAGTGTACTATACAAATCAAAGAATCATTGGTTTCATATAGAATTGTAGACAATAAATTAATATGAAACATGTGCAATTTTGTAGGAGCCTTGCTTAAACTTAAAGTCATTTCACAATTTCGCAAGCTTATTAACAACTCATATTAACGATTTAAACGTATTTTATTATAGGTTCGAGTCGCATCATCACTGAAACGTGAAATTCTACTATAAATAGTAACTGCATATTTAGAAAATCAAACATTTTGGAGCAAAATTGAATTTCGAGAGAGAGACAAAAACTCATAAATTTACAATTTTAGAGGAAAACCCTGGCTAAATCTTGATTAATTAAAAAATTTGTAGAGAAATACATAGCTTCATATATTAATGGAGAAGGCTTCAATTATATCTCTAATTAACAAGCTAATTAAGTAACAATCCCTTGATCTGTCATTATGCATACTAGTGTATACATAAAAACAAATGCCTTACTTTGTTGATTTTGTTGAAGGAATAGTGTTCATACTAGGGTTTCGTTGAAACTATGAACAAGTAGGCATTAGTTTGGAGGTTTCTTTGGAAAGCCTAGCCTAACAGATGATACGTACAGATCAACAACGTTAAAGTTTGACCACAGTGTAGCTACTGCGCCTACTTGCATGGTTTCGTGTTCATACAAGAAAAGTACACAAAAACATTAAAATGAATTAAGGAACTGTATACACAGAATCAAAATAAAAATTATACATGAATTACCTGGGATAAGGGCTGTTCTTGACGGCCTTTTGCCCGTATTTTCTCCATCTGTATCCATCTTCAAGATGATCAACCTCGCTCTTAGTCATGAAAGCGAATCTGGGCTGCTTTTGCTTCTTCTCTGATTTCTTCTTCGATTTCCCACTTCATAAATTACAGAAAGCATATCTTGTAAGATCATTGTACTAATTATTTCAAATGAAACAGATTAAAATGCCCTATTTTCCTGGAGTTTCTAGTTTAAAAACCTAAAATAGTGAATATATAGTTGTAATGATTAATTAATTTAATTTACTCTTTTTTTGAAGGGTCGTCTTCTGCATCTTCAAGGGTTTCCTTCACGGCTTCTTTCTTACCCTTGTTGGAATCTTGGCTGCCTTCTCCGGCCGCCGCCGCCTCGGCCGAGGATGAGGAAATCGAAGAATTGGGCGTTGCTGGGTTTTCTCCTCCGCCTCCCGCCGCGGCCGGTGGTTGCAGCTCCTCCTTGACGGCCGGAAACGAGCTCTGGGTTTGGTCTTCGGATCCATGCAGAAACTGGGTGAAGCTTAGGTTGTACGAGTTGGGATCAAAAGCTTGCAGATTGTCGTAACCTAAGGAATTATATTGTGCCGAAAAGGTAGACGACGAAATCACGTCATGGGTGTAGGGAGAAGAACTAAGGCCGCCGGAGTAGGGATAGGCGGCGGTGCTCCGCCGTTGATCGTCATGAAATGGTTGGTGGTAGTAAAACTCTGCGAATTGATCCTCCGACATGAGAGTTGAAGCGAAGAGAGAGTGAGAGAGAAGAATAATGGGGTTTGACAAATTAGAGCTTGAGTTTGCGATGGTTGGTCTCTTTTATTCAAGCTTTGACGAAATTGAGTACGTTATTCCAAATAAATTGTTTTAAAATTTTTAGTTTATTTATTGATCTCGTGGAGGGGGCGGGGGGTCATTTGTCACTAAACTCCACTATTAGTAACAAGAATTATTCCATTTTTGCTGCATATCGTACTTATATACATGCCAAATACATGTATGAGTTCACACTTAATTAGACATGTACTTAATTAATCATTCGATTTTAGATGTATAGTACGTACACATGTATTTTTTTTATTTCAAAACGTTAATCAAGTTTATACACAAGATTACTGTGATGACGGCATTGAAATATACATACTATAATGGTGCCAATAATTTAAATCTTGATATGATTTAATATTTAATTTGTATGCTCCCTATATTTGACGCATTACTTCAGCATTATACATACACACACACGCGTACTTACCGACTAATTAATAATAGCTTACTAATTAGCTGAATTAATCACATTGTCACTCATCTCAACGTATGCGAACCAAATCACATAGCCAATCGAACTAAACTATTTTTCTTTTCTATATCTTATTATAAATTCAAGTCGCATTTAAATTTTTAAATATAAAATACTTAATTAAATTAATATAGAACATTTATGGGTACTAATTGTTAAGTTGAATGAGATTTTATTTTATTTTATTTTATTTCCTCTCAGAGTTTCTTACCACCCAATTGATTGAGAAATTAATATCATGAGAGGTACTAATGATGCTTTTCACGGGGACTTTTCTCAGTGAACCCGAAACCTTATTTAAGTGAACTCAAACTCTTATCCACTCGAATCAAGTGCTCGTTATCGAATGAATTACTTACTAATTATTAGGATTAATGAATGAATGGGAGTGGAAAAGGTCAAGGATGGGTGGTGGTTTGTGGGTTAAGAGAGAGAGAGAGAGTCAATGTTTCAAAAGTGTGGCTAATACGGATGAGCCTCAACACGTGTCCCCACAGCTGCACCGTCTTTTGACCGTAGCCGACACATGACCGCCACGTGGGAATTCCTCTTTCGCCCTATTAGCTGTATTCTATATATATATATATATATATATCCTATTAATTAATCAATTAATTATTCCATTTTTAGTAATTATTATTTATTAGTTAATTAAAAGGGCAAATTACATTTAGGTCCCCTTAGGTTTGTCCTAATTACAAATCAGTCCCTCTTGTTTCGAAAATTACATATTAGTCCCTAAAAACACTGTTTCAATTGGGGTCCCTAGACGCCGTTAGGGTTCCGTTAATTTTGACAGGACTGCATTGTTGATGTGATTTAGTTAAGGGGTCGTTTTGTAAGAAACTTCATAGTTAAGGGATTTTTTTGTAATATTTTTCAAAATTAACGGAACCCTAACGGCGTCTAGAGACCTCAATTGAAACAGTGTTTTTACTTTTTAGGGACTAATATGTAATTTTCAAAACAAGAGGGATTGATTTGTAATTAGGGTACCTAAATGTAATTCGCCCTAAATAAAATGATTTACAAAAAAGTATAGACAGAAATAAAATTATACCATCAAATCATATTTCACCTCGTATCTAAATTCTTAAAAATACATCTAATTTTCATAAGGAGAGTCTTATATCTAAATGATCCGATTCCTCCTCAAAATGAATTACAAAACGAGCAAAAAGGTTTATCAACATGTGTGCTTTTGGAAAGTTGTCCCCATTTCAAAGGACATTTACCTATGTTGCTAAAGAAATACGAGCTTATATGTTGCTTGGAAACCTATCTCGTGCAGTAAGAAAAGTCTTAACTTTTATGTTTTGGGTCAAAATTACTAATTATTACATGACAATAATTCACAAATGAAATATCAAAAAATTCTCGTCGTAAAATATAAGTTTTCGAAAAATATAATACAAAACATTTGACACTTTTTAAGTTATATGGAAAATTAAATGTGATAGTTACATATATAGATGATGAATGTCAGAGCGCATAAAACTTTGACTATGGAATCTATAAAATCAAATGATATATCATATGTGGGCACTGGCTGAAGTTAGGCAAAGCTCTTTACTCCATAATAATGTAAAGGCAATTTTCCATGACCAAAATGACTTTACATATAATATAACTTTCGTTCTTTGACTTCCATATTCCCTTTAATTATTATTATTGAAGCATTCTTTCCTTATCTTCATTCACAAATCTTTAATTTGATATCAATTTATATATATTATCCGTTTATTATGAACTCGAATCGAATCGAATCGAATTATTCAGATTTCAATAACAGACATCTATTTAAGTTCGTATAATACTGAACGGTTAAACTAAGGTGTTTCGTCTGATTTGATAACTTTGTTTAGATGAAGATAAATTAAATAAGCAAAATTAGAGTGAATGGGAGAAGAGCAAATGTAGCTAACTTGCCAAATGTACTTTTGCTGCACCATTTATGAGTGAGACTACTAAATCTCTACCTAAAAAGGACACAATGGCGGTAACGATATCACTATTCTTCAGACACTTGGAATGGGGACCAAATTGAAAGCTATAAATTATTTCTTTTTCTAAATTAATAAACTAGAAAACAACATCCAAATCCTATAAAATTTATACCAATCTTGCACATTTTCTTGCTTCATACACATATATAAATGGGTCCATCTTTATTTATTTGTAATTTCATTAAGCGAGATAATATTGTTTTAACCGCATCGACATGAAGTTCTTACTATTTGAAATTGTGTAAGGAAAAGAGCCGCGTGACGAATTTTTTCAAACGTACAATTATGATGCGCTTCAATGAGTGCCAGAATCAAATTAAGTTTGAATTAATAGATCATTTTTTTATGGTAGAAATTAAATAGTATTGATTTTGAAGTCACAAACAACGTTAAATCTTTTGATTTATGATTTATGTATATATAGTGGTAATTTTAAAATTACGGGATCATCAATTTCCCCAACTTACACCGTGCTTATTCCACTGTATGCAGGGACGGAGCCAGGATTTCATGGAGGGGGCGAAAATTAAAAATATATATAATATTTTTTTAAAATAAATATTATTTTATTAAAAATATAATATTTTTTTATTTAATATATATAAATAAAACAAGTATAACGTAAAATTTAACTTATTATTTTATCATTAAAGTCTCAAGAAAATAGGTACATTATCATGAATTGTTAAAGTGTAAACTCTCAAGAAAATAGATGAATTATCATGAATTGTTAAAGTGTCATGGTGTATTGCTATTTTGAAGTAAAGCTCCAAATTCCTTTTACTCATAGTTCCTATATAAATTAAAAAAATCATGGACTCAATTTAACATGATTTAAAATAAAATAATAAGTCAAATAACAAAACAACGTAAATAAATGAAAATTCATTTATCTTTAACTATTCTGATAGTCATAGAGATCAAGATAACTTAACAAATTAATTATAAATGTTATCCATAATAAAAAATATAATTAAAATTATTATTTAAGATACAAATTTTTAACTAAATAATTTATCCATAATAAAAGAAAAACTAAAATTAACACGATTATCTTCCTAATAAAAGTCAAAGTAAAATTATTATTTAGATACAATCTTTAAACTAAATAATATATCCATAATAAAAAATAAAATTAACACAGTTATCTTAATAAAAAATAAAGAAATCTTAATATACATAAATCATATCAACACTAAATTATATAAAATTAAAGAGAGTATATATTATCTAAAACTAAACAAAGTTATTTTTATCCTATTCTCGTAGATATTTAAATATAGAACTCTACCACTAATAAATTATCCTAAATTAAACATAGTTATCTTTAACCTATACAATCTTTTCTCTAAATATTAACCTGATTTATCATTAACAATTAATCATAAATTTGATCTAAGTAATTTATTCATAATAAAACTATAAAAAATAAACTAAAACTAAATATAAGTAAATATTACCTACTGGTTTTATTGGATAACTTGGATCACGATCAACTTTTTTTTTCCCCACAAATGTAGATTTTGAAAATTAGAAAAATGAGAGTTTTAAGTTGAGCACAAGAAAAAACGGAGAATAGAAAAATTAAAGAGAAATAAAATGTAGATGACTTTTTTTATTGGAAAACGAAGTAAAAAGTGCATTTGGATTGAGAAAATTAATCAAAATTAAAGTAAATTAATACTAAAAATAAATTTTAAATTGGTGAGGTGTAATTTTATTTGGAAGGGGGGGCAAATTTATAAATTTAGCGGGGGCAAAATAATAAAAATTTTAAAATTTATATATAGTAAAAAAAAAATTAAAATTTGGGGGGGGGGGGGGGGGGGGGGGGGGCGTCTCTGACTGTATGCTTCAGTATTTGAATATACTTTCCATGATATAATTATTAAATAATGGGAGTAATTATATGTGACATTAAAGCATTAGTCTTTTGGTAATGTTGTTGGAAGTCCAAATCAATGCGGAAGAGGGCAGGTTATTTGTTAGGTGTGCATATTGAAAAATGAGAAACTAAAAGAATCTCTCGGATATCGACACATCCCTATTCTAAGGCAAAATTAAATTAAACTCAACAAAATCTAGTTGAAATAAATCAATAATTATTTCTCAAAAAAGGTCCTTTTCTAAGTCATAAAATAGTTTTTATATTACCATGATTTCCTAAAAGATCCACTATAGTCAGCCCACGACCTGTTCAAAACCCTCAATTTGCATTGCACACAATTGATAAGTTATTTATTTACAAATTAATTTTCATGCAAACTACTCGAGATCATACAATAAGTCAATAGTCAAAACGGATGTATTTTTTATAATCAGTCGTCGCGTCATAATTAATCGAGAGGGATAATCGTTGTAGACCACCAAGAAAACAAAGATGTCAAAACGTTTTAATACAAGAAATTCACACTTTAATGAAATTATTTTATCATGGAAAATTAAACGTTCCTATATTTGTCGATTTGACCAAATATTTTCATATATATTTGTCACTTGTTGGCTTCCTTTACTCTCACCTAGAAACCCTTGAAAGTCAACAGTCCTAAATCCTAATCATTATATGCCATCTACTCCACTTGTAATGTTTTGAACAAGTCAAACTTCCCAATTAAAAAACCCTACTTAGTTTAATTCTATATATTTATCTGATAATTAATTAAATATAATCTTCATATGGATTTGGGCAGATAATTCTTCGGTTCTTATATATATACACGGATACAGATACGACGATATAAATACGATATGATATGGATATGATGATATAAATTTTTTTTTAAAAATTTTAAATTAAGTAAGGAGTGCTGGATAAAGTATCCAATACGATACAATACGATATAATAAAATAATATTTTTAAAAATATTCGTACACTATACATTCCTACGTTATTTCCTGCTAAACTAAGCTTCTTCAAATGTGAAAGGTCTTCTAATCTCTTTGATTCTTTCCATCATTCTTGACCAACCTGTAACGTTTCTCCATCTTGACTACTTTACTTTGCAAGAATAATACAAAGAAATCTTACGTAAAGCTGTCAGATTATAAATAGTTTTAGATTTGAAACCACCAAGGCACCAACTATATGGTCAATATATTTTGTTAAAATTCACAATAGTATATTCTTTAAACACTTCTAAAAAGTACTCTTTTCAATCCGAACTGTCAAAGGAAAATTGAAATTTAGATCTTATAATTGTAACGAACGAAAATTGAAATTTATATCTTATAAATGTAACAAACGATCAAGATTTTAGGATACCGTAGAGGCCCAATACGGAAAAAACTAAAATTTTCATCCCTTATGATTGTAGTGAACGATGAATAATATTTAAAATTTGTGGGTATTGTAAAAATCCTATACAGAAACTAACTTTCTCGATTAGACGTTTCATTCACAAAATTAAGGTTTGAATCCTAAATCTTGGTGAGAAGATTTGAGGTCATGTTCTACTAGACCAACTATTATGACAACTTTGCAGAAAAAATAGGTAAGAAAGTTAGAAGGGCAGAAATCGACGACTAATGGAGCTATATATTATTAATATTTCAATTAATCCAAAGTTTTGGGAATAATTCTTGCGATTAGAAGTTAGAAATGGTATTTGTTGATGAGTCAAGGTCATTGAAAAACCACTTTGTAAAATGACCTCAGCCAATACAAACTTTGTCAACCCTCGTTTCCTTTTCTTCTTCTCAATCGGTCCCATGTTTGTGTTTGACAGGGAACTGTTGGTGGGATCAGTTGAGTTTATGACTGATTAAAATAAGAATAGAAATCCAAAACCCGATCAAGAAAACACGATCCAAACCGTTGGAAAAATGGGCATTTCCAAATTCTAACAATTACTCGATATCTAACCCAACTAGCTAGTAATACAAATATAATATTGCATTGATTGAATCATATTCAGATTAGAACTACTTCGAACAAGTAAATTATCTCGATGTTATATACGTAGGACTTTGTCCCGTCAAATACGACGAGTGAGGAAGAGAAAGAAAGAAGATGCGAGAGTAGTATGTAATTACATGAAAAGGGGTAGAGGATTTGACTTGGTCTATTCAAACATGCATAAATAACGTCGTAACAATCATGGTACATATATACGAACAACTTGATTTCTAGAATCAATCCCTTATTATTATATATAGGAATATATGATGTACATCAGAATGTTCAAATTAATTAATTGTGAGGATAAGAAAATAACTGCGCGAATGAGTCTTTTCCAGTTTCCACGAGACTGTCGGAATACAATCATTTTTCCACAACTTGTTCATTGTTTTGGCCTAAAATACCAACAACCTCGCACTATATATGCTGGAAAGTAAGCATGTTTTCCACTGATTATAAAGTCGGGTCGGGTTAATTACATTCGGACCTCATGAGGATATATAAAATTACGAATAGATCCTGGTACTCAAATCAAATTACAAATACACCCCTCTCACGAAATTTAAACCGGTAGAGTCCCGTATATTTGTGCCTAACGTCAACGAATTTGACATGTGAAATTTCAGGTTTACCCTCATGTTGCCATAGTTTCTTTTGGGTGTTATTTGCTGGACAGTTACTGAACTGGGCATTGTTATTAGAGTAATGTAAGATTTAAATTTCACAGGGGGTGTCTGTGTAATTCTTGATAACAGAAACTTGGGTCTAAATATAACTAACTTTATAAAAATTTACTGGTGCAAATATAACTTGAAAGGCTAGGTTCAAATCGCAGCATGATCTGATCCAATCAAGGCCGAATTCATATGCATGCACAGAGAGTTTTATATAAGTAACATGCACACATGAAGTGAAGTATAATCGACGATAATGAAGAAAAATTGTGCCAAAAAAGAAACAAAAAAAGAATTATGTAACCCTTAAACTACAATCTCATTTGCTGTACATGTTAGAGAACAAGCCAGGAACTTTTGGCCACTTTCTGTGAAGTGAGAGACCAGAAAAGAACAATAAAAGGATTCAAAGTACCTCTTCTACACCTTCTTCATGCATTGTCCGAAGAAATCTGCCTATATACACACACTAACCAACTCCCGTGCAAAATGACCGATCTGACCAACCCATGCACGTATCAAAGCCTGAACCAAAAGACTTACCGGTGAAATGGCTGCATCAGTTGGGGTCGTCAAGGTAATTTTGTCCCTATGAACGACCTGATTGGTTCGTTCCGCCTCAGTACCAACATCCAACTGTTCAAATTGCTGGCAAATCTGGAGGATATCTTTCTCTGAAGCCTTGCACATTTCCTTGAGCTTGTATACCACGTACTCTGATTTACTGCAAAGAACATCATCTGATATAAGAGATTGTTCGGGATGGAAGGAAAAAGCAGCAAAAGTGTCACTTAACATTAGCTAATAAGTTTTGATAAGAAACTAGGGTCAATTTAGCTAAAAAGTTCTCAAATTGAATCTAGAAACACTAAGATGAAATATATGTGTAAGCCAAATAGATCCAATCCCATTATAACAGTTTATCAGAAACTCCTCCTTGATAAACTGTGTAAGCCAGTATTAGAATCGTTATCGAGACAATGTAATTTAGAACATCCATTTCATTCATACTTCATTTGGAACAACAACATGATACTGTAAATGTAATTTCGCTATAATTGCAGTTAAGAACAAAAAGTGCACATCCATGGATTTCTACTTGTGTGGAGAGTCAATCTTTTATGATTCCATAGTCTTTCCTACTCCATTTTTCTCTGCACTTGCACGACCAAGTGCCGATTCTCTTACCCGGAAATGCTTTCGCCAGATCCGCTATCCTCAAAGATACTTTGGATTTTCGGTTATCCAAGTTGAACAGTGAAATGTAGATTTCTCCTGATAAAATGAAACAAGATTTTACAAAAACAAGCAAGATGGAGCTATTGGCGAAGTTTTTTAAACAGAAGTCGAAAGAATAAACATTAGTCTTGGAAGTGAAATAACCTCTTCGTCCGGTTGCAATCCAAGCACGAGCTCCGTTTGAACCAGATTTGGCTGCACGAGAATTCAATTAGAAACTATAGCTAAAGAACAACAACTGACTATACTCCAAAGCATGAATGTCTCACCTTTTGCTATTGTCATAGATGCGCATAAACCTGAATAGCTGTTCTTCAAGGTACCGTTATTGTTCAGTTCCCACATCTGTTTGAGCAAAAAATAAAGGGTTCTCGATATGGATAATACACTAGTTTCCTCGTGCATAATATACAATCGGCAAGCCTATAGATAATTTGAAATAAATGGTGAAATATAAGTTTTTTAATTTCAATAAATGGACTTTTCCATCGAATTGGCCTTTATACTTCACATCCTCGTCTCTGCAGTCTGCATCATCACCATCCTCATAAAATATCATAAACTTACATAGTAAAATTAATATATTCATGACATAACATCTGAAATATTGTGTAAAATTATTACGAGGTCTTCTTTTGTATATATAGACAAAAAGGCCGTCTATGTCTAGCTCGATTTCTCATTCCAGCATACTTGTTCAAGGTCCTCATCAAAGTATTTAACAGACCACCCTTTTGCCTCAGCATTTTTACAACTAGTTAGGCCGAATATATGGGGCCCTCGTCCGAGATATCGTTTCTGTTCATATTTCTTGATTCGCATTTTGGTCTTCAAATAAAGGGGAACTCCATATTGTTTGAGCTGAAAGAGTTTATCTCTAATAGGGTGGGATTAGTGATTAGACTCGAAGTTGCCCTGTCGATACGTCTCATATCTCCTCCAAACATGAGGGGAGATTTCACCATGGCCCATAATGTCATCTGTCGAAAATAAGCTCTAAGAATGGTGTTCTTGACGTTGATAGATAATTATGAGAAATCATGAGAAAAAATATATATATACCTGAGATCTTTGTTCGTTTATAGTAAGTTTACATTTCCTATATATGAGGGCCATCATTTGAACCTATCAAAAAATCAGAGAAATTTGATATAAAAACTGTTTCTTTAAGGATGATTATTATGTCGGAGTTCACTTATATGTTAATTTGATGTTGGCTTTAACAATTTTTACACTATAAACAAAATCAATCTAAAACTTCCTTTATCAGTTCTATACAAGAATCTGCACTTCAGCACATAATAATAACAAGGGATAATTACACTGACATACTTCTGAGGTTCGATCTAATTACAGAAACTCTCCCTCAGGATTGAGAAATTACAAAAACTTCCCCTGTCAAAAAAGTATTCAAGAATTTCAGTGAGATCATCTCTATTATACGAATACACATATATTCCCTTGAAACTCACTGATAGATACTTGATTTTATATTCATGAATAATATAAGTTTTTTTTCAAGAACTATAGAAAGATGACATGATAATCAGTTGAAATGAAATTTCATTTACGGGGAATTCCCGAAAACTCCCCAAATGATAAGCCCAATTCCTTTTAGCTCCCCATTTTCAAAAATGATGTATTAAAACTCAAGAATCGCGTATCTAAAACCTCAAATGATGTATTTGAAATACAAGGAAAAAATCATGTATCTAAATCCCAGAATCATGTATCCAAATCCCAGAATTGCGTATCTAAATCCTAGAATCGCGTATCTAAAACCCCAAATGATGTATTTGAAAATGGGGAGCTAAAAGGAAGTTTTCAAACCCATGGGGAGTTTTAAGGAATTGCCCCTTTCATTTACCTACTAATTAATATCGAAATGGGCAGCTACATCTCCCCATGTATCCCAATCATCCCCCGTAACCATGCACATTCTTTGCATAACGAGTACATAATTGGATGATTAAATTCTGTCAAGACCTGCATCATAAAATTTTATAATTTAGATTTTTTTATTATATACATATATATGTAATTTTTTTTTATAATTAATTTATATATATATATATATATATATAACGGAAAAAGACTTGGTGGACCAATTTTGATAAAAAATTAAAAATTTTGGACCATAATTAACTGAGTAACTAAATTATGGACCAAAATCGAAAACGGACAATTTTGCCCAAAATTTAATAAATAAATTTGATAATATCATAAAAATATAAAGGAAAAATACAATAAGAATGTAGAAATTTATAAATAGAGTAATTGCGGGGGAGGTAAATGCAATTAAATCAAAGTTATGTATTTGCCAGAGAATTTTTTCCCAACCCCAGCCACAAAACCCTCGACGAATACTGCGTGATAGCAAACCAAACCAGAAAAGCCAAAATCCCATCGGAAACAATGATTCCTGCGGCGGTGAAGGGAGGCGCTTCACTCTTGGCTCCATCAACACTCAGTTGGCAGCTCCAACAATGGCGGGGCATTCGAGTTAAGGTTCTCAACAACAATTTAGATCAGGCTCTGGCTTTAATGCAGCGGAAGATGCAGTCGAGCGGAATTGAGAGGCTGATTAAGGTCGAACAAACGCGCCACATCAAGAATTGCGAGAAGCGCGTTTTGGCTAAGAAGAATTTGGAGCGCAAGATTCGGTCGCAGGACCTCGCCCGCAAGCTCAAAGCGATTCTCGTTCAGAAAGTCAGGTAAACTGAATGGAAGATGAGATTTAACTTTGTTTTCGGAGATATGATTATTGCTTACAGGTATGAGGTATTCGCATTGAT
This sequence comes from Lantana camara, assembly GCA_037501455.1. Lineage (NCBI taxonomy): Eukaryota > Viridiplantae > Streptophyta > Magnoliopsida > Lamiales > Verbenaceae > Lantana > Lantana camara. The sequence continues at coordinate 2,644,347 of CM074856.1, read as the reverse complement.
GATAATTTGGGAAAATGATGTTTTAATCTGATTTTTTGGGGAAGAATGATGGAAATGAGTTATGGGCTTTGGTTGATTGTGGTAGTCAATTTGAAAATTGTAGAACTAGTGGGATTTGGGAATGAGCCATTGTTATAGATCAATTATCTGTTTTTCTTGGCTAAGTATGATATGGTACGATTGAGAATGGACTTAGCAAGTTTTTATAATGAATGTGAAAATTTGGGAATATTGTGTTAAGATTGGGGGATTAATTGAATCAGATTGATTGTTGATAGCTTCCAGTTTGCGAAATCAGTTTTCTGTTGAGTCTAAATATAGTTTTTGAAGATGAACATTTTAGGACATTTTAACAGGCATCATGAGGCATAACGTAAATGTGATAACTATTGTTATGCTAATGAGAGAAACTTCCACAGGTTTTTCTTCCACTGTTCGGATCAATTTAAGTATTCAACTATGCGTAACGACACTACGTCAAAAACTGGCTTTTAGGATCATGCCAACAAACATGTTCAGCCTTTGTTTCATTTTCTGTTTCTTTTCTGTGTGCAATGTGACTAATGGCTTTGGTGCTTATACCAAATGTGGAAAACGTAAGAAGATTGGATTTTGTTGGGTTCTTTTTATAATTTGAGTTGGATTTTGGAATTCCTTGTAGCAAGTTGCTTGTTAGAAATTTCTAACCCATCATTAGGAATTTGTTTGAAAATGAGGAACTGGAGTTATTTTTACTTCTTAAATGAATGAATAAGTAATGGGCATAGATGATGAACACAAATACGGAGTAGTTATTTGTGAATGTTGAGTGTCCAACAGTTAAGGGATGACGGACAATCTCCTCAGTCGAGCAACTAGAGGGGGCTACAGTTGTCCACATATTTTTCATCATCTTTTAACTTATGAAAATTTTTTCCTTCACTTTGTGAAGTTTGTGTTGCATTTCTGATTGGGTCTTACTTCAGTCTTCTTGTTCGTTTTTGTTTGACAAATTTCTTGGAGTTCTCTAGAATTTTCTGTGCTAGTTTATTTGCCTACGGAGTAGTTAGGCAGTGTTTGCAAAAACTTTTGCTTTTAGAAAAAGTAGAAGCAGAAGCAAAAGTTGTAAAATGTTGGTAAAGTGGTGAATGTTTGAGAAACACTTTTATTAGTGAACAAACTTCCATCTTATTAACGAAAATAAACCTAGAAATTAGTCCTTTGGTGCTTCTTGCTTTTAGCTTATTTCTGCTTAAAATAAGCGTTTTTCAAACACTCCCAAAGTGCTCAAAAATAGCAAAAGCACGAAAGTGTATTATTTAGTGTCCCCAAACACTCCCTTTCTTTAGATTTCTGTTTTCTTTACCGCCGTTTCATCATATACTCATATTCTAATTCTAAATTCGTTGTAGACCTTGAAAATTTTGTCCTGTTCTTGACTGACCGACATATCGAAACATCTTCTTGCAGGGGCCTATAAGACCAGATCGGCGAGGCAACGACGCAATTTGGTGCTACCCAATGTGCCCCTTTTGTTCAACTTTCTACGGTGAATGTGGTTTGTAACTAAATATTCATGTAGGCTCTTATCATTTTTGAAAAGCTTTTGTCCTTAGATGGATTAATAGTTCTTCTGTAAGAGAAATGTCTTGTGCTGATTGCCAGGTCTTGATGAACTTTTCATGCATAAAGTTTGTGAGCCATCAAATAATACCATACGGCTGCTTTATTCATTGTTTGTCTATGAACTTAGCAAGATTATCTCCTGTGGTGGTCTTTAAAACTTTTTTTTTTTTTTGACGAATTTGAGTTTGAATTCTAAACTTTTTTGAACTTTTTAATTTTCTATTCTAAACTTTTAATTTTAACTGATGTCGAGCTCAATCTTATGCCCCTATCTGCCAGGAAAGAATTGTGTATTTAGAACTGTGACATGGTATGATATTGATTATATATTTAGAAAAAAAAAATAAAAAATAGTGGAAGCTTGAGTCAATATCTAATTGAGCCTATGATGCACGGACACTTCTAAAAATATCATTTTGCCGTGTCGTGTCGTACGTGGGAAATTCAAGAAAAAATCCGTGTCGTCGTATCCGTGTCGTGTCCGTGTCCATGCATCATAGAATTGAACAGATCAACTCATATTACACGTTACAATCTATTACTGAGATAAGTGCAAGTGTGCAACTATCTATAACGTACGAATATGGCGATATAAATTTTTTTTTAGAACTTTTTATATGAAGAGTGTGCGACACGAGTATTTAACAAGATATAATAAAATAATATCTAAAAATGTCTATTAGGGCTGCAAACGAGTAGAGCCGAGTCGAATTTTACCCACAAAATAAAACTCGAGCTTGAGATCAAAAATTGAAGGCCTGACTCGAACTGGGGATCGAGATCGACAAGCTAGGAATTTGAGGACTTGAGACCGACTCGATGGAAACTTGGGATCGACTCGGCTTGACTCGATGTGTCCTGAATTCTCAGGGGAAAAGGGGGAAGAAACGGATAAATATTGGGGAAAAAAATTTAAAGGGAAACAACAATCCTTCATCTACAATCTATACGTTATAAGCAGCCGTAAAAGTAACTAAATTAAACACTTGTAATGATATAAGATTGTAAAGAACAATGCATTTCCAGATTAGACGAGTAAATAAATATATAGTTTAGTTTAAACTTTGATAATTTAAAAGCGTCCACGATGTACATGCATAAATCCATGATCATACCATCAAGATTTCGGTACTATATTAGCTTCATCAAAAGTATTATATTCGGGTAATTGAATACACAACTAACATTAATAATTAGAGTTATACATGGTAGTGGAAGTATTACATTCGAATAATTGGATACGCCACTAGCATTAATAAAAAAAGTTTATACGGTAGCGATGAATTCACAATTACTATCAATAGATAGATTTTTATATTTTAGTGTGCAATCCGACTCGAACAAGAACCATGAGAGTTCACAACTACCATTTATAGATAAATTTTTACATTTTAGTGTGCAATCCGATTCGAACCAGAACTACGATCAAGGAGGAGTTTCTAATACTGGCTTACACAGTTTGGAAAAAAAGTTTTGGGAAGAAAGTTAAAAGGGCAGAAGTGGACGACTAATGGAGTTATTAATATTTCAATTAATCCAAAGTTTTGGGAATAATTCTTGCGATTAGAAGTTAGAAATGGTATTTGTTGATGAGTCAAGGTCATTGAAAAACCACTTTGTAAAATGACCTCAGCCAATACAAACTTTGTCAACCCTCGTTTCCTTTTCTTCTTCCCATGTTTGTGTTTGACAGGGAACTGTTGGTGGGATCAGTTGAATAAGAATAGAGATCCAAAACCCGATCAAGAAAACACGATGTCTAAATTCTAACAATTAGTCGATATCTAACCCAACCAGTAATACAAATATTGCACTGATGGAGCCATATTCAGACCAGAACTACTTCGAACAAGTAAATTGTCTCGATGTTATATACGTGCAGGGACGGAGCTACAGGGGGGACTGGGACCCCTATATATTTTAGAAAAATTTTAATTTTACCCCCCCTAATTTTAGATTTTCGCCCCCTCTCCGTAAATTCTGGCTACGTCCCTGTATACGTGGGACTTAGTCTCGTCAAATACGAAAGAAAGAAGATGCGGGAGAAGTATGTAATTACATGAAAAGGAGTTAGAGGATTTGACTTGGTCTATTCAAACATGTGTAAATAACGTCGCAACAATCATGCTACATATGAACCACTTGATCTGTAGAATCAATCCCATATTATATGTAAGAATATAGAATGTTCAAATTAATTAATTGTGAGGGTAAGAATGAGTCTTTTCCAGTTGAATACAATAATTTTTCCACAACTTGTTTATGGTTTTGGCCTAAAACACCAGCAACGTCGCACTATATATGCTGGAAAGTAAGCCTGTTTTCCACTGATTATAAAGTCGAACCTCATGAGAATATATGATCATTCCTGGTGGTCAATCAAATTACGGATACACCCCTCCGTGAAATTTAAACGGTTCCGTATAATTGTGCCTTAACGTCAACGAATTTGACATGTGAAATTTAAGGTTTACCCTCATGTTGCCATAGTTTCTTTTGGGTGTTATTTGCTCTGAACTGGGTATTGTTATTAGAGTAAGATTTAAATTTCACAGGGGCTGTCTGTAATTCTTGAGTAACAGGAACTTGGGTCTAAATATAACCCAAAAAAAAGAATTATGTAACACTTAAACTACAATCTCATTTGCTGTACATGTTACAGAACAAGCCAAGAACTTTTGGCCACTTTCTGTGAAGTGATAGACCAGAAAAGAACAATAAAAGGATTCAAAGTACCTCTTCTACACCTTCTTCATGCATTGTCCGAAGAAATCTGCCTATATACACTAACCAACTCCCGTGCGAAATGACCGATCTGACCAACCCATGCACGTATCAAAGCCTGAACCAAAAGACTTACCGGTGAAATGGCTGCATCAGTTGGGGATCGTCAAGGTAATTTTGTCCCTATGAACGACCTGATTGGCTCGTTCCACCTCAGTACCAAGAGAGATGAGTTCACATGTCTAGGGGGAAATGGCTGGAGTGGAGAAAGAAGTCAGAGAGATGAAATTAATGACGATTCTCCATAAGATCAGCAAGAGTGATTTTCCCACAGTTCCCAACATCCAACCGTTCAAATTGCTGGCAAATCTGGAGGATGTCTTTCTCTGAAGCCTTGCACATTTCCTTGAGCTTGTATACCACGTACTCTGATTTACTGCAAAGAACAACATCTGATATAAGAGATTGTTCGGGGATAGAAGGAAAAGGCAGCAAAAGTGTCACTTAACATTAGCTAATAAGTTTTGATAAGAAACTAGGGTCAATTTAGCTAAAAAGTTCTCAAATTGAATCTAGAAACACTAAGATGAAATATATGTGTAAGCCAAATAGATCCAATCCCATTATAACAGTTTATCAGAAACTCCTCCTTGATAAACTGTGTAAGCCAGTATTAGAATCTTTATCGAGACAATAGACAAGAATAACCATCAATATATTGATTGACAACTTCGGAAAAATGGAAAGTGATCAGAGGTCCAGATATCATGAACTGTCAGATCAGAGAACTAACCGGCTACAAACATTTTATATCATGAAACACAATGGATTTATTTGGTTCAAGTATTTTCAACTAGACAAGTACGCCATTGATTAGTTTCTGTGATGATTTTAAATTATGCAACGTACTGTGGCAAGACACTATAGCTATAATATCATCATCTTAACCAAACATAGTAAAACCAGAAATCATATCGATCCCTTTTGTTGGCATTCTGTAACATTGTTATGCCAATGCAAAAATTATGATAATTTATCTACTTCAATCCATACCTAGTTCTTGAGTTTTATTTCCATATTCCCACTGTGAGAACCCTCTTTTATTTAAAATCTACTTAATTTATGGATGAACACATCACATCCCTTGAGACGAAACTAGAGCCACAAAAATAGGAAAAAGAGCTTACGTCACAAAACCGTTGTTGTCAATATCTGCAGCAAGAAATTGAGCCACAGTCATATTTTGAGAAAGAATCCACTTAGCCATCCTCCTTTGTCTCTTGTCAACTCTTGCCTCAGCCAAGTAGAGAAAAGCTCTAGCAACAGCAAGTGTAGATACAAGCAACCATATAGATGCAAAAATCCGACCAGTCATAGAAGAAAATGCCTGATCACCGTATCCGACTGTGGTGACCGACATCACCGACAAATAGAATGAATCTAACCAACAAAGATTCTCAACAAAATGCATAACAGCAGCTCCAATTCCAATACAAAGAACCACAACTCCTAATGCTAAGGCCACCTTCATCCTTATCCTCATTCTCCCTTTCTTTACGTCGATTATATAAGAGCCCTTAATAGTTTTCAAAAGATGTCTCTCTTGCAAATCAAGCATGTAATTAACCATCGCGCTTAAAAGAATATCAATAAAACCAAAACCCACCAGCACAAAAGCTATGGAAAACAGTTTTGTTGCAGTACTATCAGGTGTTATATCACCATAACCAATTGTACACATAGTAACAATGCAGAAATATAAAGCATCAATGATGGGGTGTGTTTCGGTTGCCCTGAAATGATCTCTATTTATAGAATATATAACCACACCAAGAGTTAGATAAACTACCAAGAGGGTAACAGCCTGTCTTACAATTGTTTGGCTACCACTCTGGGGTGATTTTGCATGTGAAGAATGATCAATTTCGTTGATTGTAGCCATAGCAGGCGCAGTTTTAGACCTGTGAAGATTGCTCTTGGCAGCTGTATAATTGGGATCAAGAAGCCAAGATTTTTGAATTTCCGACTCATGTATCGACCCTTGTTGTTCAGGAGCAACCCTTTCATCAACTACATTGACATTGGATAATGATGACTTGGGGGTTAGGTGTTGGGTCAAGGCCTCAAGAATGTTGGAAGAGGAAGAAGCTCTCATCGGCGATGAAGGTGAAGGGGACCCAAAAATCAGAATTTCTTTGAGTTCTTTGGTGGATGGGGTCATGGGCGTGGTGGGATTAACGATTTCATTATCTTCCACCTGGCGGCGGGGCAGCGGCGGCAGAGTCACCGGCGGCGAAGGCTGTGCCGCCCTTCTGGTGCTAATGTAAGAGAGGAGTGGCTCTGTCTCGTCCATTTTGACGCCCGAATGTTCCAAGATTTGCGGAGGTGTCGGTGGTGGTGCAGTTCAGTTACATGGCGGTGGCGTCACCTGACAATCTCAATCGACATTAGAGAAGACGAAGATGTGAAATTTGCGTAGATTTGATTTCGCGTTTGCGTTTTTAATGAAGAGGAAAACACAGAATACGTTGAGAAAGAGTAAGGAATTGTTTGGCCACAATATTTATTTTTTTCTTTAGGCGAAAACGAGAAAAACTCAACTTGTGGGCTTCCATTCTTTGTTCTTATCCCCCAAATTAAAGATTATTGAAAAACCATTAAAACTTGTAAAATATAGTATTTTTGCCAATTATTTCTTTTCTTTCTTTTTTTTTTTTTCACACACCCCCCAAATGGGATTGAAACCCGAAAAAATAAATTTATTAATTACTTGGACTAACCCTTATCGGTTGTTTTTGCCGAAACTGTGTGTGTGTGTATATATATATATATATACTAGTGTAAGTCAAAAAATACACCTTTTTCATTGCTTATCATGAAAACAATTTGTCAAAAAAAATGAAATTACACAGACATTTTTAAACAAAATGATTATATATGTGTCCCAAAGAGTAGGAAGTATCGAGGGCTTTTGTTCTTTTAATCCTCTATTTTGTGGGGACCAAACAAGTCCTTCACTATCGTAGTACTATTGCATACAAAATAGGCATAGATTATTGATTAAATAATACAGCATGGGCCCTACTTCATTAAATCAACTCACAAGTAGACAGACTCATATCCACTTCTATTAAATTTCACAACTTTAACATCAAAATTAACATTATTTTTTGCAATTAATAAACTCTTTGAAATCAACAAAGTCAATAAATTCACATATTATATGGAAATATAAAGGAATATGTTGTGTTTATTAAAATTCATACATGCAATAGCCACAGCCGCAATCAACCATTCAAGATTCAACTAACCTTTAAGAAATTCTGAAAATACCAATAAGGAAGTAGAGCCAACTTTCTTCATGGGGATGGAGTCAATTATTAATGATGGAGACTTTCGATTATTTAATTTAATATCCAAACATAATTACAAATCTTCAACTCAACTAGGGCCAAGTTGGGAAAATTACATTTTAGACCCACTTGAAAGCATCTGAAACAATCTGTAGAATGGCAAAATATATCAAGTAATATTTGGAAACAATTTACCCTTTAAAATAGAAAGTTAACTAACATTCATAAGATTGAAAACAATTTGGGACCAAGAAACCAAAATGACACTTTGAGCTTCAGTTACCAAAATAGAGATTAGCATGTGGATCTTGCCCCACACCCCTCACAACCCGGAATCACTATGTACAAAATTCATAGTAAAAATGGGGCATGCCAAAAAAAGTGTCCACAAAACAAAAATTGCCCCAAATTGCACAACAAAATTGTTCCTCGTTTAATTTGAACTAAAACATCTACCTTGGAGGCTGGAATTGGTCCTCACGTGCAGCCTGAGGAGGGATTGTTGCTCGTTGCTCAAGAGAAAAAACCACTCCCTTATAAAACTAACAGGAACGGATTGATTCCCGACTGCGGGGATTTCAACTTTATCTTCGAGAATCTCTTCGAATTTGATAGGAGTAAGGTGAAACAAAGCATGTATAATGGCAAACTGAACAGGAAGGGTCAATTTTGAAAAAGTGATGGGGCACAAAAGGGCAGACAACCGTTCTCTTAGTTTCTTAACTCGAGGATCGTCATATCCACTAGCACTAACTCCAAGCCTGCATCACAGATGACAGCCATGTAAGTGTGTATGGCGTCATTAAATTTGAATTACTGTTGATGTTTATGAAATTTATGTATCCTATATAAATAATAATAATGAACGCACAATAAGCAGTCACTCTTATTCTCGTATTAATGTGCATATGAGTAATCACGTTTAGGGCATTTACCTCCCAAGTTGACCAAGAAGTGTCGTGACAGCAGCAGCAAAACCTTCCTTGAGATGCCACTCCAAATATTCACAAACTTCATCTACAATGTGGTTAAATGTCCAGTCCCAGCTCTGCATATACACAGAGAGAGAATATACAGTCAGATTATGAAATGATACATTAGTGAAATTGAGGGGCGACTCCATAGCAGCAAGGAAATCAGGGGTGCAAACATGCAATGATATATCAATAGATTCAATGAGCTCTTAAAAAATGAGCTTTTAAAGTCAAACGTCCAAACCGGATAGGAGATCAGGTTGCAACATTCAGCATCTTAGATTCACCACACATCAAATTTCAGGCCATGCACAGAAAGTTGAGGAAAAAACTAAAGAAACTAAAAACCTGAGAAAATGTTACTTTTTCATAAAAACAGAAGGGAGATTCATACCATGAATGATGCTAGGAGCTCAATCAAAGAAAGAGTATCAATGAAGGCACTTAAGTTCTCATCAGATTCTGAATTCAATGAGTCAGTGTTTCTCAAGCCTGAAACTCTTTCAGTTCTCTCCTCATGGGACTCTACACTAGGAATCAGTGCGTTCACTAATTGAAATGAATCTTGTGGGCAAGATTTGGATTGGCCATGCTTCTGAAGGTTTTCCAAAAGCAGCAATGCAACATCCTCCATTGGAACTGCCCCCTCTGAAAACGGACAATTGGTGCCACATGCGCTAATTCTAGATAGATCTGCAGCTATTGATGGAGAGAAGGGTGTTGAATAGCTCTGCTTCTCAAGCAACACAACCAGAGATTTCACTACAGTCATTGCTACAGAGTATTGCGGGAGGGAAAAATATATAGCGCCACATATATGGGCAAAAGCATGAAGAACCGCCAACAATACCACAGGATCGAAATGCATTGTGATAAGGTTGCATGATGTTTCGCAAACAAAATCAGTATGGTTAAATGCTGAGCATAAGGAAGCTAACAGGCTTCCTCCTGCAACCAATAGGTGAGCTGGAGCAACCATTTCAGACAGCATTGTATTACCACTCATATCCAGGTTTGTTTTGGAACTAGGAATGGCTTCATGTCCAGCACATATATCAGCTCGGACAAAAACTTTTCTATGCAGAAGAAAATCTTCAATGACAGCAAACAGTTCAGGCAGATGACATGACTGCATAAACATCCTTCTCAAATCTGGTCCAGATAGTGCTGTAGAAGAATATAATATTTTCCTTAATAAAAACCTAAAGAATGAAACTGCAACAACAGAATTGATGAAGTGTAGTAACAAAATTTTTCAAAAAACCTGAATCAAGAGATTGGCCTGAAACATCACTAGAGACATTCGTCAGGTTTTTTGTTCCAACTTCAGAAATTCCCTGCATTATTAGAGAGAAGAAAATGCAAACCTTCTCCCTGTAAATACAGTTCAAAGAGCAAATGATTAAAATCAACTTCCTTCAGTCTCAAAATAGAAGTACATAGAATATTATGCCATTCAACTATTGACAGTCTATGAGGCCTGAAACGAAATTCTAAACATAGAATACTATACCATTCAACTTCTGACAAAATGTGAAGCCTAAACAAGAGAATGAGATTTGAAAAAATCAAAGATCAATCTTGCGAGCACCTCAAGCTATATTCCTAGATACTACCCAAGAATGTGGTAAGTGCAAGCAAATATAAAAGCCCAAAAAACGAGAATTCTCCGAACTACTTTACACAAGAAAGGTCAAGAAAAGAAGTCCCTTACTACTGTATCTCAAGCATCAATCATGTCCTAGAATGTAGTCATACACTTAATAAACCCACAGTTTACTAAAATGTTTCAGAAAAAGATTCACATTATAGCAATTGTATTGTTGAACCCGTGCCTGCAACATCAAACAAGGTAATAATCATAATCTAAACAATTCACTTACTTCATAGAGAGATCTTCACGCTTCAAAAGAACTTCTAGAATACTTCGAATAAATATCTCTGCTGAATGCAGGAAAGATGATTGTGGCATATAACTGCTAATAGCATGAAAGATCCTCGAGATACTGTCGTTATCCCTGCTGTCTGAGGATACAACAAAATACTTGAGATTAGTTCCAGGAGAGCCAACTCTTTTCTCGCATGGTATATCAGTTTCATTATTTCCCAGATGAGATAGTTCTCCGGTTCCAAAGCTTTTACATGAAATGGGGATCTGGTGAGAATGAGTATTACTTGCTTGCACCGAATCTGTATGTTTTAAGAAACCAACAGAATCATCCTCTCTATGAAACTTTGAACCAACATCATTCAACACCAAATCAGTCCTATCTGTATGAATAGTATGAATGCCAGAGGCTGACACCAGATCATCCCGACATGAAAACCCCTCCTGGGAACTTTTATTGACCAGCTTCTCAGGGTGTACTACTTGGAGTTTCTCATCTCCAGGGAATCCAACATCAGGCAGGGTGGGAGATAGAGGCATGGCAATAGCTCTGCGATAAGAGTTCTCCTCATCAACATTATCCAGGTCAAGCAACTTCATAAAGTCACAAGCAGCCATTTCATCAAAATTTTGAGGAATGCGCTGGTTGCCATCCAACGTATAATTCTTTTCATTCTTAGAATGCCCATCAAGTTTTATTACATTAGATCCTGGTGGTGAAGCACGCATACAGGATTCAGGGTGATCCAAATCCAAATCAAGCATGCTTTTTGGCTCCCCAAACTCTTGCAAATTATGAACCACTATCCTCCCATCACAGGAAGTCTTTCTCCTCTTGCAAGGTCTAACGAGCTTTTCATAAGAATTCTCTTTCAAATTTTCTTTGCGGTCATCATGCCGCAAACGCATTTTCTCAGGTACCTCTTGATGCAATTTCCCACCCTTAGAGTACAATTTTTCAATGGACATAACCGCATTGGAAATCCGCTTTCTTTCACGGTTGCCAAGTTTCCTTCCATTAGCATTATCCTTAGTTGGATTTCTCACGGTTTTATCAGTTTTGGCAATGGCATGCTCGTTATTCTTTTTCTGAGCTTTATCCGACACCTTTGATATAGTTGAGTTGAGGTTTGACATATCTTCCCCCGATTTAGCCGAGGTTGTGACAGATAAAGTACCTCTTTCCTGTGATCCCACCAAGGGTCGATCAGAAAAAGATGCCGAACTGGAATTTATTGCAGAACTCTGTAACATTTTGGGGTTGGAACCTCTATATGGAGGATCCAGCCTAGAATCTATACCTGATATAACTTGACTGCGATGATACCCATCTGCGCACAATGTTTCAGAGGTCTGATTGCCAGTCTGAAAATAGCATCACCCAGTTAGTAAGTACCAATCACATGATTGTGCTTGAATGAATGACAAGAAAAAATACAGCTACATTCATATATCTATACATGTACTACTATAAACATATAAATATTAAAATATACACACTGTAATTCCAGATTTCAGAAGTCAGCAGCAACGCAGCATTAGAAAATTTTGTGAATGGAGATCATGTCATCAATATGGTAAAGTTTGGCTTATAGGACAAAAGAACTAGTTAAAATTTGTTAGGTTCCACATACAGTGTACGTATGCCATGGACAGAAAGAAATCGCAGCTCATCATAATGTGCTTCTTGGTTTGTATTTTATGAATCTTTCTCATAATGTGCCAGGTATGCAACTGTTTCAGAATAAAAGGATCATAAATTACTAAATAGCAAAACTTCCTTACATAAAACGAAACAAACTAAATAGAACATTCTAGATTGTTGTAATGGGGTGTAAATACTTTAGAGCAACTTGGAACTAACCTTTTCCAACTGGTGCATACCTTCACCACCACATATGAAGGTCTTATCTAGTATGTTCAAACGCTGTTGGAATCCATGACACTCCTGTTTTAGGCGAAATAGTTCTTGATGCAGCATGTCGTTCCGAGCAACTTCCACCTTTGAAACTTTCTTGGCATGCTTCACAAGCATCTTTTCTAGCTTCAACTGTTTCTTTAGCAGTTTAACTGTATCAGATTCAGAAACAATATCACTCTTTCTCAGAGGTAAATTATTGACATATGTTCTGTAAGATACAAGCTCCAGCAGTTCCTTCTGCTTTTCTTGTAATCTCAGCTTACAACTTTCTAACTCTTTTGATAGTTCATCGGCTCGATTCTTCTGTTCAATAGCCATCTTTTTGTGCGCTTCTGCAACTTCCTTGAGCTTCTTTGCTTTCTTTTTCTCTGAATCTGCGTGCTTTTTCTCCTTATCAATGTTATGCTCTTTCTCCAACAGCATCTTTTCCATCAATTTTGACAATTGGGCGTCGTTCTTTAACATTCCCATACTAACATCACTTGACAATTCTCTATCTCTGCCAGTATTATATTCACCTGCTTGAATAGCAATGGATTTCCTAGAGCATGTATGTTTGTGAGACTCCTCTATCTTTTTAGCTCTATTCCTAGCCTCTTCCAACTTTTGATTCAAATCATCTGCTCGACCCTTCTCAAACAAGGCCTTCTTCAAGTTCGTTTCTGCAATTTTCCGTTGCTCTTCGGTTTTGGCCACTGCCAAGTCAGCCCTTTCTGTTTCCCTCATTGCCTTCTGTTTCTCTGCCTGCACTTTCTTCTCTGCAGCTTCAGATTTAGATTTTTCCAAAGCTATACTGGACTTCATTGCATCGATTTTCATATTCAATTTATCCAGTGAAAGCTTATATTCCTCTGCCTTTTTCCTTTCAACATTAGCCACATTTTGTGCTTCACTGATCTTCTTTTTCTCCATCTCTAGTTGCTTCAGAGCCTCATTAGCTTTCTTCTTTTCCATCTCAGCATTCCTTTTCTCCAATGCCGTTCTTCCCTTCTCCTTGGAAACAAGCTCCTTCAGCTGTTTAATCTCTTTCTGAGCCACATTCAGACATTCGTGAAGCTGCTTATCCGCTTCTAGGGATGCAGAGTTGTCATTCTGCTTCAGCATCCGAACTTCTTCTTTTAGAGCAGACACCTCATTCTCAAGATCGATACGGACACCAGATTCTTTTTCTTTCCCATCTTTCCATGCATGGGCCTGCAGTTGAAGTTCCTCCAACGCTGGAGAAAGGGAATTGATTTACAATCAGTAAAACATTAAAGAATAAATTAAGGTTATTCCTCCCATCAACAATTCCATGATCCCCATTTTTTCCGTAGAACAACAAAAGTATCAAAAAATAACATTTATATAATTCCAGGGTCCAGCTTGAAGCTAATAATATCAATACTCTAATATAAATAATAATTCAGAACAAACGTAAGGGAAAATGACAGGATACCTTTCTTTAGACCCTCGTTTTCTTTCTCAATCAAATCATATTTTTCCTGCACTAACGCTGTACAGTTCCGGAACTTGTTTTTAAGCTCTTCAACCTTTGAATACTTCTCCAGAAGCTTCGCGTGCTTCTTCTTCAACTGCAAGAACACGAGAAAGCGAGGTTATACTGTTTCTCAGTGACTATTCCATAATAACTCCCAGACTGCCCACCATAGAAACGGGAAACACAAAATAAAATAAAAGAAATTACCGCAGCGCAACAAGCGTTGGAGGGTTGTTCTTGCGCCACCTCGACGTCTTCCGCCATGTTTCCAGAGTCCAAAACCCTTAATTTCTGAATCTTAGAAATTTGAAAACCAATGAGGGGGAAATAGTCCGGAGATCGGTGGAAGCATCTACGGAAAAGAGAGCGTAGACGGCGGACATTGCTTCCGATTTACAGAGATGTAGATTAGCGGGCAGCCATGGAAAATGCAACAAAGGGCAAATGAAGAATTATCAGTGGCGAGAGTAAAACTGCTAAACCCTTCTGGTTCAAAACCCCTAATTCTAATGTTCATTACCAATTAAAAAGGAGAAATTGTATTTATTTCTTTCCCTATGGTGTATGTATTTATTATTTAAAATATAACAGCAAACAGGAATTTAACCGCCCATTATAAAAGTCGGTTCGGATTGGCACGAAAGAAAATAGGGTTTTGTACAGCCCAATGAAAATGGGCCAAACCCAATTTAGATAACCTAATTTAACTTGTGGGACCTACAGCACGCATCACCGTATGCTATGATGCACAGATACGGGGGGCATTCGGTTATAAGGGACGCCCAAGTGTTTTTTTAGTTATGTAACCCCTAGTTTTAAAAGAATTGGGTACATAACCCTTTTCTCAATTTTGTCTAATAAAATAAATATTAAATATAATTATTTTCCACGTGGGCAAATCGAGTAAGCGATCTCATAAATCGCACACTCGATTTTTTTTCTTTTCTTTTTTTCTTTTATTTTCTTTTATTATCTTTATTTTCTTTAATTATTTTTATTTTTCAATTTTTTATTTTTTATTTATTTTCTTTTATTTTTTTAAGATCCAGATTTGGTTTATTAATTTTTCTTCAAGAAATCGCGTAGCGATTTCTACGCGATCGAGTGATTAAAGAAATCGCGCACGCGATTACAGAAATCGCGTGAGCGATTTTTCACAATCGCGCAAGCGATTTCTGCAATCGCGTGCGCGATTTCTTCAATCACTCGATCGCGCACGCGATTACAGAAATCGCGTGAGCGATTTTCCACAATCGCGTGCGCGATTTCTTCAATCACTGGATCGCGCACGCGATTGCAGAAATCGCATGAGCGATTTTCCACAATCGCTCACGCGATTTCTGCAATCGCGTGCGCGATTGAAGAAATCACACGCTTGATTCATGAAATCGCAGGATTATAGAAATCACGTACTTGATTTCTTGAAGAAATCTGAAAAAAAAAAATGCAGAAGAGTAGAAGAAGAAGACGATAAGATTTCTGGATCTTCAATTGCAGTCAGAAATAGTTGCAGAAGATAAAGACACGACGATGCAGAAGACAAATTCGACGGAGGTCATTGCAGAAGATGAATCCACGACGAGAAGACAACTATGGAGGCGATTGCAGAAGACGTCGGCGGCGAGAGAAGGTGAGAAGATGAATCGCGATGAGAGAATGTGAGAAGGAGAGGAGAGAAGAAGAAGAGAGAAGAAGAAGAGAAAAAGAGAAGGAGAGAAGAAGAAACGACGAAGAAGAAATTAGGGTTTGATTTGGGTGGAAGATCTGATTTTGAAAGTTATGATGTGATTATTAACCACGTCAGATAATAGAGAATAAAAAAAAAATGGAAAAGAAATTGAGGGTTATATCCCTAAAATAAGTCTTGGGCGTCCCTTGGGTCCTAATTGTCTCCAGATACGGATACGACGATACAAACATGACACGATATGTATACGGAGATACAAATTTTTTTTTGAATTTTTCGCGTGCATATAGATACGGATACAACAATACGGACATGACACGATACGTATACTACGATACAATTTTTTTTTAATTTTCCGCGTGAAGAGTGTCGAACACGATATCAAGCACGAGCGAATGCCCAAACTAGGCCCGAATGTGACGTCACGAGTGAGCTATGTGCACATTTAAATTATTTATTTATGCAATTATATGTTTAATTTAATATTTAGATGCTACTTTGATGATTTATGAATCATTTGTTATACATGAACTTTGAACTTGAATGTTTTTTCCCCTTTTGACCCCAAACTTGTTTTCGAATTTTGTGAATACGTGTTATGCATGAAATACGTGAGTTATGAATGTGTTTATATACTTTTTAC
Organism: Lantana camara; assembly: GCA_037501455.1. Classification (NCBI taxonomy): domain Eukaryota; kingdom Viridiplantae; phylum Streptophyta; class Magnoliopsida; order Lamiales; family Verbenaceae; genus Lantana; species Lantana camara. The sequence continues at coordinate 2,628,072 of CM074856.1, read as the reverse complement.
ATGTTTTAGAACTTGTTTGATGAGATCTTGAACCATTTTTATGAAATAGGGACTGAAGGGCCTAAAGAGAATTTAGCCCACCTTGGGTTTCGGGCGGCATAACTTGAGCTCGAGAATTCGGATTCAAATTCTGAAACCATTTATGTACTCGTATCGGCAATACAGATCTAACGAACCAAGCCTCATAATTTTCTAAACCCATTTGGACCTCCGAAATTTCATCGAACAGCACAGCATGTACCGGGGGACCTACCGGTACGTTTTGGCCATGTTTGACTCGTTTTAACTCCATTTGACCCATTTCTTGGACCCACATCTAGCCAACTCACCCCCTCTACTCACCCCTAACCCCTTATTTTAGCCCCAGCACAAGGAAAAACGAGAAAGGAACAGAAACAAGGGAAGAAACGAAGAAGAAAGCAAGAACCTCACACCTCTTGTGATTTTTTAGCTCAAATGACTTCCAATCTTCACCATTTCTTCGAGCTATGTATATTTTCAGATTCTCCACAACATGATGCATCTTTTCATTCATGAATCTTTGATTTTCATCTTGGTTTGAGCATGCTATGGATATATGTATGAATAGTTAGGTTTTGAAATCATTTTTTGAATTCTTGTTCAAGACTAGATTTCCATGGACTTTGGTGTTTGTTTTATGATCTTTTAAGCTTCCTTAACTTGTGTATATGCATCTATTTCATGGAGAATGTGTGTGTGAGGCTCTACCATTTTGGAATCTTGAATACATGAATAGTTATAGGTGTTTGAACAAGAACTTGAGCTCATTTCTTTCTTCTTGTTGTTGCATGGATTTGCAGTTGTTATAGTGTTGAATTATGCCCTGTTTTGCCTTCCAATTTTGCATGATTTGTCACCTAACTTGTTGCCTTGCATACCCTGCTTCCTTGCCTTGTTTTAGCTTCGATTTGCAGCAGCTTTCATTTGGAAACGAAGCTGCAACAGTTACGGACACACACGTGTGTGTCCCTAGGCATTTGGGAGGCCACCCCCATGGCCTCCATGCTTTCGTTTGGGGGGGTGTCTGTACTTAGACACACCCGTGTCCCCCTTTGCTTTACAAGGGAGGCACACCCGTATCTCCATCATTTTTTAGCCATTAAATGGTTGAAACGTGAGGGCTATGCATGGGTTTTTTCTTTGCTTGATTTGTGATGTTATGTGTTGTTTACTTGTTTTTCTTGTTTTATTTTCGATTTTATTTAATTTCTCTCACCCCAATTATGATCTTAACATGCTAATAAGTTGTAATATAATATGTTTCATTGTTTATTTTAATTTTATGGCCTTATTTGTTAAGTGTAAACGTGACTTGAATACATAATCGTTTTAAATGCAACGTGTGGTGTTTCTTTGCACCTTTTGCCTTCCTTATGTGATTTAATCTTGTGTATGCTTATGATATGCTACAATATGATGTATTATGTGTTTTAACGTGTCGTTCGTTTATGTGCCATTGATATGGTAATATAGTAATTGTTTCGATATGTCTAAGTTTGAACGTAAATGATGTGCATTGCATCATTTGCATCCATATGCATTTGCCGAGCGTTTCTATGGTTCATTTTGAGTCTAGATGTTGTCGCTCGTATTTAGATTGTTCGTGTGGTGACAGGTGTCGAATCCGTCAAAATAAAATATTAATCCGGTGCAACAATTACGAGTATAGTGCAACGGGTCGATCCACAGAGATTGGTCTAATTAATTCAATTAATCACAAGAAATTCGTGGAACTAACTAGCCAACTAAAAATAGGGGGTTTTTGGATTTAACTAAACTAATTAAATTAAACGAATAAAGCAATCAAAATTAATAAACTAGAAGAAAACAATAAATCACGTTGGGAGTTGGTTTTGATAAATCAATGGGAAATCAATACCTAGGTATTATAATTCAGTTAAGACATCAATCATAGACGCAAAGATAAATTCAAATATTCAAGTAGATTAGCTATAGCAGATAGAGACACTCGACTCCGCCTCGTTTTCTCTTAAATTGTAGAATAATCTAGAGACACTCGACAATTATTCCCTAATCAATTCACAACCCCTAGAGACACTCGACAGGATTTAATGAATCGACAGCATTAAGAATCAAGAAAACACTAATCCGAATTAACCAAGTCACGACAAGATTTAAATCCGATTATTAACTCCCTTAACAAGTTGAGAACTGCAACCAATCCTTCTCGTTAATGTACCACTAATTATCTATCAAGCACTACATAAACTTCATGCAATCAAGATTGGCGATATACAATAAACCTACTTAGATGATCCGGCCGTAACCACTTAAGCAAATAAATCACAATAACACGACATTCGGAGAATTAATAAATACTTGAAATTAAATTGAATTATAAAAGCAAATTAGGTCTCATGGTGTCAAAACTAAATTATAAAATCCTAGCTAAGTACTACGAAAATTAGCCACTCATAGTTCTAAAATACGAAAACATAAAATAAACCAAAAGCATAAAATAAAAAAAAAATGGTTTCGCCGCTCTCGGATATCTCCAAGCCGCTGTTCCCCAAGTTCCAAGCTCTCGCCTGCTGCTGCGTGTGAAATTGTATAGAAGAAAGGTTCCCCAAATCTGCTCAAAAGCTGCTTATATAAGTCCTCCAAAAACAAGTCTTGGTCGCCAAGTCAAAATTGTCAAAGTAAAAGTCCAGTCCTTCTCCAAATATAACTGTCCAACTTGGAATTCTAATAATTGCCTCATTAATTCCAAAAGCCACAGCCCACCAAAGCAATTCAAAAGCCCATTTCTTAATCCATTTTAATCCTCCGAAGTGTTATCACATGGGCTTGGACTTTAATATTAAAATATTTCCTCAAAAAGCCCACTAACTCTCTAACTCAATTAGTCAAGACCACCGATTAATTGCTTGCTATCTCGACCCAAAATCTCCAATAAATAGGAGAATGGCCCAGCCTGCACTAATAATCACAAAACACATCACGACACCAATTTATATCAATTAAAAGCACTTAAACAAAACCACAAACTCACAAATATACGAGAATAATGCATGCTAACACGTGGAGCCGCTTTGTAGGTGTGGTTTGCTTCGTTTTGCTCGGTTTGTTCGTCAAGGTGAGTTTTCTTCTTTTAGTTACTTCGACCTACAACTCTACCTGTGTTTTGAGCTCGCATGCGACTTACATGTATATATATATATATATATATATATATATATATATATATATATGTGTGTGTGTGTGTGTGTTTGATATGTATTTTGTGGGATTTGACCCATTTGCTATGAAACCATTTGAAAACGCTTTTATATATACGTAAGCTATATTTTCGTTTGTTTGTTTTGAAAATGGTTGGTGTGTGTTATGAATCTGCAGCGAGATATGGCCTTAAAAGATAGGTCTTTGAATATGAATTTGAATTTGACTCTGAACTTGGGCCCCAGAGATTTGTGCTAAAGAGCCCTAGGACAGTGTCGGCCCGTCGGGTCTACTCTTGAGTACAATCTCCATTTGAAAGGATGAACCCGGAACCCACCAGGAGGTTTGGTTGGGGAATGGAATCCTCGGGCGTGAGCATCATGAAACTCACGACCCACACATATTTGAACCGATGGTTAGGGACTTAGAGTAGGTACCACCCTTTCATCACCCGGAGAAGAGGTAGGTTTGTCTGATTTTGATTTCGTTTGAGTATGAATATAAATATGAATATGAAGGAGATTGGTTGGAAGAACTCGTACTCGCCGAGTTAGTATGAATTTGACTTTGAATTTGGTTCGTGAAACGGGAGTGGGTTCCTAATTACTAAAATTGGTTGATTTTGGCCTTTGGCCTTAGCTATTTTCTATATATATAGTATCACGGGATAAAATGTTTTAGATTGCAAAAACCACGTCCCGGTTCATGAATTCTTTGACTTTGAATATGTTATGCTCCTATGTATATGTACGTGTGCGTGTGTTAGCCCCCTCACCAGTTATTAGGACTAACCCTTCCCCGTTGTCTTCTTTTTCTCCTTGTTTATTAAGTTGCAGGTACAGGTTTTGGTTCGAGCTAAGCGGCAGTTGTTTTTTGGGGTTGTTAAAGTCTTGTCGTCGAGTCTTTTGCATACTTTGCATCTTTACCTTTCCGCTTTGGAACTATGTATAAATATGTATATGAGAAGGATTTCAAACTTGGAGTTGTATGATTTTATTTGACCCGTGGTGGGCATGATTTGTATCTATTGTATTCAGCTCGGTTGAGCATGTACGTTTGTATGTTTTGCTAATCCTGTTGCTTCCGCATTCAATTTTGATTTTGTTGCGCACTCTGTATCAGGGTCTAGACCGCCTAACTAGGTGAGATTTTGTTTGTCTTCTGTTTGCTATGACTTAGTGCGTGTGCGGAGTTCTCATTTCGTTACACTTATCGGACTATAATACTGGAAATATAGTGCTCTTCGCTCGGGGTGCTACACCAAAAATCCCCAAACTAGGTCCAAAATCTTACCACGTCAAACAGAAATTGATTGGACAAAAATTACAAAAAATTTTAAATTAGAAGACAAAATTAAAGACGCGATATCAAAAAAACTTAAGTGTGATATCAAAAAGAACTAAAGTGCGAAAAGGTGTAAATTATAGGATGATCTTTGCAAATTTACCTCTGGACAATGAGAAATGAGGATAGAGTTCGATTATACCAACGCATTAATTGAATATCACAACCCTCAAATCATATATAATATAGCTTGATTGTTTGACCGCCCACGTCCCGCGCCCACCAAACAATCGCGCAAGTTTAAGCATACAGGATATGACAAATAACTTCTGAAATTCCGAAAATTGTACTAGAAGGTTCGAAACAAAAGAGGATGGAAACTACAATCATAATCCTCAGTGCCCGTCCTATAAGCGATAAATGCCCCCAGATATGGTGAAGCAGATGACACGAATAAGCTAATCAATCATCATCAAGAACACTCGGGCGCCTCCTAATCTGTAAATAGAATAAAATCAGAAGGTTAAAGTCTTCAATAAGAAGACGATGGAAGAGTTAACCGGTACTACTTACCGTTACTTTGGTTTCTTTACTTGTTTGGGTGTTGATTTGTTCAAGCAAAGATATGAGCCTCTCTTCAGATACCTACATAAAAGCAACAAATCTGACGCTTGTTAACTGTAAGTCATTTGCACATAGTTCTCCTCGATTTTACAACAGATGGTTTACCAGATTATCAAGATCAGTACATATAAAGTGGCATTAGAAATTGAGAAGTAGAAATGAATCACCTTTTCAACAATCTGACCCATTTGAGCAGCTCTTAGTATGACATCCTCAACTCCTCTCGCCTTTTCAGGTTTCACCAAGGCGATTCGAGCAACTGCATATATAAAACATGGAAGTCTGAGTAAACATGACAAGCATTTTGCCACACAACTTATTATTGACTTCTAAGAACCATACATAAGCTATCACATTTACTCCATGATCAATTCAAAATTTCCGAATTTGGTAACTGATGGATACTAATGTTTGGCTGATACTACACCATCAAAGATGGTCTCAGCCCTCAGGCTCTTAAAAATTACAATATCATGCCAAACAAATGAATTCAGATACAACAAAAAAACAAGTACTTTTGAGTATTTGAGAGTCATGAAAAAATTACAAAAACAAAATGTCAAATCATTATTAAACTCACGTCTAGCTCGGGCTTCTGATGTCAAAATCTGCGAAAGAATCAGTTGCCTTTGTTCCTCTGCCTCCCTAAATCAGTTCCCCAAGTTCAGATCGAGATAACATCAGGGAGCTTATTATGATAAATATAGAGCACCATCACTGAAAGGCATCGACATAAAGGTACTTACCTTTTAGCTTCATCCTGTGCTTTTTGCTGTTCAGGGTTTTGAGAATTACCCTACAAATCGAGATTCCATCACTATAAAGTATAATACGATAATCAAAGCAGAGATAAAACAACAATATTCATATACTCAAGAGGTGTGTGTGTGTGTGTGTGTGGAAATCGGAATTGTTACCGCGCCACGTTGGGCCATTAGCTCCTGCATTCTTCTTTGTCTGATGGCTTCCAATTCTGGGTCAGCCTATAATACAATCAAATTAAAGTTAGTGCATCACTGATTGACAGTCACGAAAACAAACTGCACTCTGATTTCATAGATCAACAATTTTGAAGCACGAGTTTCGCTTATGAACTTCAACCACCCTAATTCCTTCCGTTAAACCCTAAAATTCAAATTCGGCAACTAAAATACGAAATAACGAATCAAATCGCTCGAAGCACTCAAATCACAACGTCCAGACTCATCATCAACACAACCACCAGATTAAACTAATCGACAAATTCCGGCAGCATCGTACAAGAAAATCAAGAGAGGCAAATCCCTCAAAACAACATAAATGATTCGAACCCTAACATTATCACGCAAACAAAATCCATACGACAGCATTCAAGGATAAATTCCAGATAGAGAAAGGAGAAATTGTTACCATTTTCTCAGTATGCAGATTCTGAAGATTTGCAAATAGTGGGAGTGATTTGGTATTTATGTTCCACCTCTACCAGAAACACGGGCCCCACAATCGCGTCCAAATGACGCGGTTGGATCTTGGATATAATTCCGCGGGTCGGGTCCTGTCCTGTGATTTTATCTACGGTTTCCTTCAAATTCACCCACTACAATATGTCGTCCTCGTGTGGAGTCTATGATGCACGGACACTCCTAAAAATATCATTTTACCATGTCGGACACACGTGTTTGATACCGTATCCGACACTCCTCACGTGGAAAATTCAAGAAAAAATCCGTGTCACCATATCCGTGTCGTGTCCGTATCGCCGTGCATCATAGTGTGGAGTATTTGCTGCGACGCTTTCAGGTTTAAGCACAAGGCAAAAATCGTGTTTCAAATAGCTAATCAAATTTCTCTTATTATTCTTATTTTAGGATAAATAATTGTTTCGAGCATATTTACAAGTAATTGTGAATTTTGTTTGGCATGTATCATAATAAATGTAAGTCCCACATTTATGAGAATGAACTTTCAATTAAAAGGAAAATATACTATTTGAAATTCCTTTTGTAAAAAAAAAATAAATAACACCAAGAAATTTGTAATTTTCAAAAAATATAATAATGTTACTTTCAATCAGGTTCATCAAATTTTACGTATTTGAATTTTTTTAGTATGTATCTATAAATTAATTGATTCAAACAGAAACTCATCATTCATCGCTGTCATTCACCTGTCAACCACTATTCCCTGTCTTCGGCACCTCCATCCCGGCCTGAAAACTCAAATCTATCATTTTCCTTCTGGTAATCAATCATAGATTAGCTTACTACTTGTGCCTGTCTGGTCCGATCGTTTAATCGCTCTTTCTAATAAACGGGAATGTAAATGGAAATTCAATCTCGAATGATTTGAATGCGAGCTCGAGTCGAGCTGGCTCATTTCTCAACAAATTAATTCAAGGGCCAGTTGCAAATAACTCCCCATCAGTTTGGAGATTTTTATTTTACTCCCCAAAAATTTATACTACATAATAGGGTATAATAACTGCATTAGAACGTTTTAATACTATATTGTATGAAATTTATATAACATGTTTTAAGAGTGGTGAAAATTTATATAACATAATATGATATAAATACTGTATTATATCGTATTCGTACTACGTGTGGGGAGTAAAATAAAATTTTTATACCTAATTGGGGAGTTAAATAAAAATATGATGTCCAAGTAGGGATTTATCTCACATTACACGTTAATTAATTTCAAACGATTTCCAAAAAAAAGGAAAAGGGCAATAATTATTTTGGATTAAATGTGAGTAGCCCAAGATCCAGCAAGTTGTAAATCTAGATTCCCTAACTAACCTCATGAGTCAACTTAACTCCATCTAAAATAATTGCCCTACCCTAATTCAGACAACGATACTCAAATTATTAACTCATAGTTGTACAACACTTAACCAAATTTCACTCGCACACAGAGAACTAAAGGCAGCAACTCAAGAGCAGAGCAGCAAGCAAGCTCAAGAAACTCTTCAACAATGGGTTTCACCATGGGTCTAAACATGCTGCTCTTGCTGGCCATGGTCGCCACCAACATTCTCTCCCTCTACCATCTCTCCTCCACCATCCAATCCAAACCAGCCGCCCCGCCGCCCGTCCCGGACCACCTCATCCACCAGCTCTCCACCATACGCGCCACCATCAACCACCTCACCAGCCTCCAGCCCTCCACCCCGCCTTCCAATAAACCACCGTCCGCCGCCGCCGTGGTGCCATCCGATCTCCTCATCTACACCCATATCAATCCCATAGCCTCATCCTGCAAAGACAACGCACTTCTCCTCCACCAGTACATGAACTACACCCCGTTTTCACTCTGCCCCAACGACGCCGCCTTAGCGGAGGATCTCATCCTCCGCGGCTGCCACCCCCTCCCCCGCCGCCGCTGCTTCTCGAGAACCGCCACCGCAACCCCGTCGGCGCTTCCGACCGACCCGTTTTCGCCCCTCCCGGAAAGAACAGCTCTACTAAACCATTACAGCTGCAAAACCTTCTCTTGCTTCGCGGGCCTGAAATCCGACATGGGTTTTGACATGAAGGTCGAGAAATCAAGATTCCTGACTTACAAATCAGATCTGGATCTCCCAATTTCGCAGCTTTTTCAGATAGCTAAAGCAGCTAAAAGCGTAATCAGGCTCGCCCTTGACATTGGCGGTGGGACTGGCACATTTGCAGCACAAATGAAGCTGCAGAACGTCACCGTTGTGACCACTACGATGAATCTCGGTGCACCGTATAACGAAGCAGTGGCACTCCGGGGATTGCTGCCCCTCCACGCGCCGCTGCAGCAGAGGCTGCCGGTGTTTGATGGGGTGGTGGATCTTGTGCGGTGCGGGCACGCGATTAACCGGTGGATACCTGTTACTGCAATGGAGTTCTTGTTTTATGATGTTGACAGAGTGTTGAGAGGCGGAGGATACTTGTTGTTGGATCATTTTTTCAGTAAAAAATTGGATCTTGAAAAGGTTTATACACCGTTAATCGGGAAGTTGGGGTACAAGAAAGTGAAGTGGGCTGTGGCTAATAAGGGTGATTCGAGTGGAGTGAAGAATGGCGAGGTTTATTTGACTGCGCTTTTGCAGAAGCCGTTGATTAAATGAAGCTTCATTCAGAGGTAAAAATGAAATCTTGATTGTTTTTTGGTAATTTGAGCCTATTTTCACTTGCATTATTACTTGAAATCTTGAGAGGCCATTGTAACAAGATTGAATTTTTGTTTACGATTATGCAAGTTTGGGATTGGTACAGTGGAGTTGGGATTTGATAATATTGAATCCATTTGGAATATGTAGTTTCTCGAATCTCAATCTGTATTAATATGTTGAATGCGATGTGGAACTCGCATTCGATCTTTGAAGCAAGATTGTTTAAGGTTGCATATTCAGTGGTGATCTTCTACCTGAGTTTTCAGGTTTTCATTGATAAAGGATGCAAGCCGAAACGAAGCTTGATATAGATTTCAGGTTTTCAGGTTTGCATATTCCCATGCTAAAGATTGTTGCTTATGAGAATGAAAATCTTGCTGGTTTGAACTTTGAAGTTGGTAACACCTGGATTCTGATTCATACAATTGCCCATGAAGTGAAGAAGTACCTAATGGATCAAATTTGTGTTGACATTTCTATACTGCCGTAAAACAGTTGAAAGATCGACTACTCCACGAACTTCACTTGATTATTACCTAAAACCCCCCTTGCTCTGCAGGTAAACATGCTCGGATTTTATGCGGTGGAGGGTCCTGTCCGTTTGGTCGCGCAAGCAATTGGTTTACATGGAAGTTTATCATTTGGAGAGGGCATACTTCATAGTTGATTTAAAAAGATGACATGAAGGTTGCTGTTGTTGGAGCATGATACAATGTAGAACTAGTGTAGGAGCTAGATATTGGGCTGTTCCAATTCTTGCAACCAAAAACCAAAATATAGCACTCCATTTTGGAAAGAAACTGGTTCATAGAATACAGAGTCACACTGCAACTGGGGTTATAGAGCTTGTATTGTTGATTGAGTTTGTTATTGCTGGCAAATTCAGCATTGCCTTGGCTTTGCAACTTTGTTTTCATGTTATCATTGTTCATAACTTAGATTATTATTGTAGTTTTTAACATGAATGGAGGCTGGTATAGTGGTATGGTTTTGAGTTTTGACATAAATACGAGCCGGCCCTTATATGTGTCGAGTCGAGTGTATCTAGTTCAAGTCGCGAAAGGTTATGTCCTCTTGTGGGTTGAGTGTATCTAGTTCAAGTCGTGAAAGGTTATCTCCCCGTATTAATAACTTGGGTTTGAATCTCTTCGATTATAGTCATCTCGTTGGTGTCATATGTAAATTTATTTCAAAAATATCATTAGTGGAATATATCTTTGTCATAGGCAAAATATATTTCCAAAAAAATCATTAGTGGAATATATCTTTAATTATTGTCTTTTCGTTATAGGTCGTTTGAAAATAGGTACAAGTGGTCCAATTTTTTTCCCATGTTAACGATTTTGAATCTCTTTAATTATAACTCTCTCGTTCATATGTCATTTATAAATTTCAAACAATTGATAGTGAGATATAAAGATGGTGTGCTCGTTATTTATAAATGTTAAATAATTGAGAGTGAGATATAATGTTGATAGGTCATTTATAAATTTTAAATAATTGATAGTGAGAATGTGAGATATAAGATAGTGAGCTCGGTAGTATACAACCAAGAGTCCAAGATCGTATTATTATCTATATAATCTTTAAAATTATTTATTTATTTGTTTTACTATTGTATATATTGTCTCTCAATTTTATTTTCTCTCATATCTCGATAATTTTTTTTAAAATAATTTTTATATATTCTTATTATCTTTTTTTTTTTTTTTAACTATGATATTATCAAATTTATTTATTAATATAAAAAATTTAATTTTAATAATAATAATATTTATTTTTTGCCACACGCGAAGGTGCATAATTACTAGTTTTGTTGAGGATTTTTCACAAATAATATTTGTTCTAATTCGAATTCATAAAGTAACATTTAAATGGGGCGGGTTAAGATTTTGATATTAAACGCCAGAGAACTTGGCGACGCGAGCGGTATTTTTAACGGAAACGCCTAGATCTGTGGCGTTTCTTTGAGCGCATAATTTTTTAAAAATTTAATTTGAGAGACGCCTGTCTCTATGGCGTCTTCAATTGGTATGTTTTTTTTTTTTATTAATTTATCTAAGTGTCGCCCTGTAGTTAGGCGACATTGAAAAAAATTTTTTTTTTTTTAATATATTAATAGAGAGACGCCAAGATTTGTGGCGTCTCATGCCCAAGAATAATTTTTTTTTTTTAAGTGGGGTCACCAGTGTCAGGTGACCCACTATTTCAATTTTGACCGCAGCTTCTCTCCCCCATTTTCTTAGATCTGGTCCCCCCTCCCTCTCGAGAATACAGTCCAGATTTCTCTCCCCCATTTTCTTCCCCAGCGCGCCACCGCCAGCCTACCCGAAGCCACCCCATCTCCGCCAGCCCAGAACCTCCGGTCACCACCGAGCTGCCACCAAGTCGTTGCTGCTTCGTCTGCCACCACGCTGTTGCAAGGAAAGAACAGGTAAGGTTTCCTCCAAGTTTTTTAAAATTTATTGTTTTGTTAATAAATTTTTAATTTTAATTTTAATAATTGAAATTACATTGGAAGATATTATATGTTAGTTAAATTATCTTGTTGTTAAATTTATTAACTAATTATTTAAACTAGTTGTTAGAATTTAAATTTTTACTAATTATGAATGTAGTTTAGATTTATAATTAAAAATATTTTAACTAAGTTGTGAATTAGTAACATTGAGTAAGTTAAATTTTAAATACGGTTTAATTAGTTGTTGAAAATTAAATTTTTTCTAATTTGTACTAAGTTAATAAATTTTTTTGATTTAAATTTTGGATAAAAATATTCGTTAAGACAATTCAATAAACATATTGATGTTTATATGTTGGAGTAGTTGAGTATATAATTTTTAAGTATAAGGGGTGATTATACTAAGGTTGCAAAATTGTCAATTAATTTGTACAGTTTCATGCGTTTTTTTAGAATTGAAAATTGATATTGTAAAAAATTATAATTTTATTGCTTTAGGAAAATATCTAACTATTAAAATGAACGGCTAATAGTATGATAATTGTAACAAAATAGTATGATAATTGTATGATAATTTTATTACTTTAGGAAAATAGTATGATAAAATAGTATGATAATTTTATTACTTTAGGAAAATATCTAATTGTTGCTTAGATTAATAGTATGATAATTGTAATAAAATAGTATAATAATTGTATGATAATTTTATTACTTTAGGAAAATAGTATGATAAAATAGTATGATAATTTTATTACTTTAGGAAAATATCTAATTGTTGCTTAGATTAATAGTATGATAATTGTAATAAAATAATATAATAATTGTATGATAATTTTATTACTTTAGGAAAATAGTATGATAAAATAGTATGATAATTTTATTACTTTAGGAAAATATCTAATTGTTGCTTAGATTAATAGTATGATAATTGTAATAAAATAATTTTATGTTTGTATAGGTTTTTAATGTCGGGAAGTAGTATTGGAATGGCGTCGTTCGGTCCAATTGAAGATGACCTACTTTATTTGCAAGATATTCATCGATCGAATTATGTATATGATGGCAATATTGATGAGATTGTGCGCGCAAGACATAATAATTCATCCGGATTCAATCATTGGGACGGTGATGAGAGACAAATACATCTAAATGATCGTGTTGTGGGGATGTTATATGATATGGGTTTTTTTGGCATTTATTCTTGTGGATATATAGAGATTGACGTACATTTAATTACTGCTCTCCTGGAAAGATGGCGTCCGGAAACTCATACATTTCATTTTCCCTTTGGGGAGACCACAATTACTCTAGAGGACGTAGCAGTGATATGGGGGCTCCCAATAAGTGGTGAACCTATAATCGGGGAAGATGCATACCCGGATGGATATGCTTCATGGATACATTATTGTCAAGTTATGTTGGGATTTGAGCCACATGAGTCTGAGATTAAAGGATCCCGCATTAGGGTGACCGTCTTAAGGGGACATTTACAAGAGAATTTAGTGGATGATGAGAGTGAAGACGAGCAAGTACTACAATATGCACGCACAGCCGTGTTATTGCTGATTGGTTCCATTATGTGCCCTGACACTAGTGGAAATCTTGTAAATTTACTATATTTAAGACATATGGAAACAGTGGATGAGTGTCGGAATCACAGTTGGGGGAGTGCTGCCTTGGCTTTCCTATATCGGGAACTTTGTGGAGGTAGCTACAGCTGCCATTCTAATCAAAATGTCGGTGGAGCATTGCAACTCTTGCAAGTAAGTTCACGTAATAAAATTTTGAACTCCATGAATATTTGTAGTTGTAAACCTTGTTAAATATGTTGTCCAGATTTGGGCTTGGATACGCATAAAATCTATTCGGCCGCAAAGGCGACTCCAACGTGTACGAATCGAGCAAACAATTCTTCAAAATGGTCGAAACCACTGGTAACCGACGGCATATCCTGGGTGAGTAGTTCCATATACTGTCGCATATCTTGACTCCAAATAACATCTCCTGATTGTTGTTGTTGGATGGGTTCAGCGACAACAAACACCTTGAAGGATTCGAGTTGGGATGCTATATTCGTATAACAACCCAAAAAATTATCATCGGATATTTCAACAACCGTTTCGATCGGCACCGGAAATTTTGACACGTACCATGTCGAGAAAAGCTTAATTTTGTATTCCTCTCGTTGTAAATGAATTACATTACATATGTGTTCAACGAGATCATAAAAGGAGGCTGATCGTGAAATTCGAGTGCTGGTAAATGGTGGTCGATCGTAAGATACACAATGGTTTGACTCAGTATAAGTCCCACCATAGTAGATAATTACCCCGATCGAATCCATTATATTGGACAAGAAATTTTATGTAGAAAATTAAAGAAAGGTTGGGTACGTAGAAAAAGTGAAGAAAGGTTGGGTACGCAGAAAAAATGAAGAAAGGTTTTTGTATGCAGAAGACTCACACAAGCTTGGTATGCAGAATACTCAAAGAAGTTTTCCTTATGCGTTTGCAACCACTTCTTTCCGGCTATAAATAAACCAACCTTCAACACTCACCAATAATTGATTTTAAACTATAACACTACATACATTTCGATCAATAATGTTTTCCAAACAGTATTATTTTAACATTATTGCACTGCACTCTCTGCTGCATTGTCACTTCACATTATTGATGCAATTTGGCTACATTATTGATCAAGAAAAACAAGACTGCTGCAGCTACAGTGGAGTTCAGGGTATCCGAGGGAGGCAACACGTTGGCGTCTCAGAATGTCATAAATATTTGCATGAGACGCCACAAATCTTGGCGTCTCTCTATTAATATATTAAAAAAAAAAATTTTTTTTTCAATGTCGCCTAACTACAGGGCGACACTTAGATAAATTAATAAAAAAAAAAAACATACCAATTGAAGACGCCATAGAGACAGGCGTCTCTCAAATTAAATTTTTAAAAAATTATGCGCTCAAAGAAACGCCACAGATCTAGGCGTTTCCGTTAAAAATACCGCTCGCGTCGCCAAGTTCTCTGGCGTTTAATATCAAAATTTTAACCCGCCCCATTTAAATGTTACTTTATGAATTCGAATTAGAACAAATATTATTTGTGAAAAATCCTCTAGTTTTGTTATATGTTGTTCTCTATTCATGCGGTAGAAGTCAAAGATATTAAATGCCTTTTACAATTTATTTCTTGTGTAGTCAATTATTTTTATTTCGCCTAAGTGAATTACCTAAATACCCTGACTTCCTTGCGAAATCTCCAATCTGCCATTTTCCGTTAGTTGGTGTCGGTGGGCAACTGGACTTTTCCTTGTTTAGTTGGGCTGGCCCAATTCAATTAGGCCCGATAAAGCCCAACAAAAATATTTTATTATTATTTGGAATTACCACTGAAATTTAGAGCCTCGCCTGAAAGAAAGCGTCTTTCTCTCAGACGTGTCTGAAATCCCAAGTCCGAGCGATCCGCGATCTGCGCCGTACCCCAAATTTTCTCCGGCGACCATGGTACATCTCTCTTTCTCTTTCCCTCTCTCACACAGACACTCGCGCGCGCGCGTTCTAAGTGGTGAAATCTGTTTCGGATTTTCAGGCATTATTGTTTTGATGACATGAATTTTTAGCATCTGGTCAATTTTATTATTTTTTTATCTGCCTGAAAATGCGCTAGGTTTTATCGGAATTTTTAATGTTGCATTCACTCGACTGGATCGAGCGGTTGATTCAATGATTATCTAACTTGATCTTGCGTTCCACTCACGGAGCCGTTAATTCGACAATTTATTGACTCGGATTTGAAGTTTACGGGTTGCTTACCGACATGCGGTTTAAAGCCGCCTCTTACATAAAAATGAGCTGAATATTTCGATTATGGTGGTGAAACTCTGGAGAATTTACTGCGGAGATGTAAAATTGTAAGAAATGTTGCTTGAATGCTGTAAAATAGAGGTTATAAGTAGTGTTTTTGTCTCTCTGGAGCATAGCTGATGCTACTTGATGTGAATGAATACAATATGAGGTAAATGGGACATTTAAGGATGCATTACAGTGCCACTGCCTGGCAATCTCATTAAATTCTCAATGTTGAAGTTATTGTATTACTTGGACTTCAGTTTTGCACACCCAATGTGGTTCTTGTAAAATGAAATGGACTACAGTATTCTTGATTCTTGAATCAATCTGTAGTTATCTTTTTGGTGCTGTACAACTTCTGTCCTTAGCATGCCTTTCTCTTATTAATTGTTCTTGTGAACGAATTTCTTGTTTGGAGATGGGAGTATCATCATAATTCTCATTTTGCCAATTGCTCTTGTGATATTAACAAGTTTTCTTAACAGGATTCCTGCCCTTCTGTAAAGAACATCATTCTTCTTGATTCAGAAGGGAAGCGTGTTGCTGCAAAATACTATTCAGATGACTGGCCTACTAATCTTGCCAAGGAAGCTTTTGAAAAGGCTATATTTACCAAGACTCAGAAAACAAATGCCAGAACAGAAGGTTCAGTCTGAACTTTGATTGTAAATTCTACTTTTTCTTTCCTCATATTCTCCTTGTTTTAAGTTCAGGTTTGCATTGCGATATAATGTAGTCTTTCCAGTGTTTTTTGGTTACTCGATGTAGGCTTCCAGACAAAATGATAAGGGAACTTGCTCTAAGTTATGCCACAAGTTGCTTGTATGGAATATAGGCAGTTATCAATTCAAATGTGAAAGCTTGATCAGTTGGATTAGGATTTCAGTTTATATTTTCAAACGTGGAGTACTGATAGGATGCTTAGCATGTACTTACATCAATGCTAAACACAGTTTCTAGGCTGATTGAGTCGTGCTTCTAGGAAGTGTCCATCTTCATGTTCTTTCTCTATTTCTCAAGGCTGATATTGTGGTTTCATAATTATTAATATTGGCCACTGCTCCCCTCACTTATCTCCTGTTACTTTTCTGCAGCTGAGATAACTATGTTTGAGAGCAACATTATCATCTACAAGTTTGTTCAGGACCTGCACTTCTATGTCACGGGGAGTGAAGATGAAAATGAGCTCATTATAGCCAGTGTGCTTCAGGGGTTCTTTGATGCTGTTGAAATTTTACTTAGGTAGTTGGCATGGTCTAGTTCTTTTCTCTTTTCTTTTTAGGTGGTAATGGAAGATGATTGCATGGTCCCGTTTTGTGATGTCCAGTTGTTGAATTTGTGTTTAATATTAACCCTTTTCTTCAATTTCATTTTGTTATTCGTTCCAGGGGCAACGTCGATAAGAAAGAAGCACTTGAAAACCTAGATCTCATCCTCTTATGCATTGATGAAATTGCCGATGGCGGGTAAGCATATGATCATTTTCTTCTGTAATCTAAGACTCAGCAGAACATAAAGCATGCGTGAGTTGTTTTCATAACGCCTGTTTCCCCATGTACAGGATCATTTTGGAAACTGATGCAACTAGCATCTCAAGTAAAGTTGCAAGTCATACCATGGATCCTTCAGCCCCGTTAGCTGAGCAGGTCCGTACCTCAACTAGCATTATGACAAAATAACGATCAACTTTTGTGCTTATTTCCTCATCGCGATTTCCGTTTCCTTCTGTGCAGACAATCAGTCAAGCACTGGCAACGGCCCGGGAACATCTTACCAGATCCCTTCTGAAATGATGATATCTTTAACTTCTCAAAACAAAATAACATATATAAAACAAAGAAAAGGGTAGACTCCAGTTTCATCTTCTTTCAATGAGATTAATTGCATCGTCGGGCTATGCTGCAAAAGATTTTACTTTTAAGGGTTCAAACTATTCGACTTTGATTTATTCTTTCAGTTTTATGGGCTTCTCCCTTCAAATGAGAAACCTGGGAATGCCCATTATTTGAAGTTTCTGAAATTTGTCGCTGAGATTTTCCTTATCGAGAGAAAAAAAAAATACAAATGTCCAAATTGCAGGATTATATACGTTGATATTTTACTTGTTCCATTAGCTATAAAGCATAACTTACACTTAGCCCAAACGTCAATTTCTTGACTTTAACAGTGTCTACAAGACAAAATTACACGAGCACCGGCACCCCCACGGTGTTGATCGCATCCGCGATAAACTTATAGATAAAGGGATGACCGGTCATCTGCTGCTGCTCCGACACCCCCGAAGGAGAAGGAACGATGGAACATTTTAGCTAACTTGTCCAACTTCAACTTCCTCACTTCAACGTCCTCTTCCCTGATTGGTTTTTTCGGTCCCAGGTAAACTAACCCGACTGCAATTAACACCGCGCCTACAAAGAAGTGAAGTCCGGTGAACAGCCCGAAGGCGTAAGGTGTGTTTTCTACACCAGGGATTCCGTCTAAGTTGATTCCAAACAAACCAGTGACGAAGGAAAGGACGAGACCGCATCCTCCAAACACGGCTAAATTATGTGTCACTGTAAGGCTTCTATCCTGTACCAGCAAATTTCAACCATTGGATATTTTGCAGAAAGAAATAAACTAGAATCTTAAAGCGGTATTTAAATCTTTCTGTAATGGAGATAACACAAACCTGCAACGATGCACGAACCGTGCTCTGCATGACGTCTTGGATGGTGAATAAGCGGCCGCGAACAGCTTCTTGCTCCTCGATCATTTCCCGAGTACTCTTTCTTATTCCTTCCAGCAGATTTCTTGTTGTACTTCCCCTTAAATGCTGGAGAAGTTCAAAAACTATTTCTTTCCTCGCGTGGAGAGACCACTTCACTATAATAACCTGTAATCCGTTAAGAGTTCATCGACAATATTGAACAAAACAAGGTTAATTGGTTATTAATTCATCTTCTTGTTCAAAGAACTTCAGAGTAGCAAACACCTGTGTTGATAGCCTCCTAATTTCTTGGTTGAGTATGACCCGGAGTACGTTCAAATCTTCATTATTTCTCCTGTTGAGGGATGTTCAAGCAGTGTTAATGTATTCATGTCGTGTGTGTAATGCCCAAAACATTGATTCTTGAAGCAGATCCTTTCACATGTAGAGCAGTTAAAAGGAAGTTCTGAGCTTTCCATGACCGGAGAACAACAGGTATGTCATCGTCTTCGACAGAAGGATCACCAGCAGACTGCCCCAAAAGCTCAAACAGCAACCCTCACCGGAACCTGTGATGCAGGTATTGCCAAATGCTGAAAATTACAAAGCATGTCGTCTCCACACTACTCGACTTCATCTAATCAGAGTTTCAAACATAAACGCATTGGAAGGGCAGAAAATGGATATCAAAGACAGGAAATATACATCATATAATAGATGTTTCATCCGAGAGCGCTAATCAATCTGCTTTCATCTATCAATGCAGTTCTAATAGCAGGATGCAACCATTGAGCGCCATTAAGCCATGATTCGACATTAGGATGGCCTGCAGCGAGATGGCACCACCATATCGGCCCAGTGGGACGTTCCCAGTATGGCGCAGCTAAGTCAGCAACCGTGAGATCATCCTCATCATATATGACATCAAACTGCTGAGTCGACCATTCTGCATCAACTTGCACTTCCTTCATATATTTCAAGTGGATGGGAGCTGCACAAATGAGAGCTCTGGCTATCCATGCGCTGACATCCCGATTGGTGACCGCGACTCCCCAAATCAACAAGAGCAGGAGATTCCAGAAGGGGGTTACCACTTTGTTTTCGACACTCTTTCTTTAACTTAGCATCATCGAGCTGATGAGATGACCGATGTTTTTTATGGCCTCGGATGAATTCAAAAGCACAACTGAGTCCATCGGTCCATAGCTCACTGCCTTTTCCACTCATATTGTACTTCAGTTCGTACATATACTTCGCACAGGCCGGAGCAATTTGACAGGTTCCGAATACCTTTAGCTGAAGGTGGCGGTTTAGGCAGTAATGAGGACTAAAGAAGGAAGTTTTCATGAAACTATTTGTGGAGTTTCAAGAGCATCACTGGAAAAGGCAACTCAACGCAAGAAGTTCCCACCACTTGCTGTCACCTGTAACCACGAATAATCACAAGTCCAAGTAATCAAATCTATAACAAGCCAACATTTAATATGAGCTATGTATACCTACAATAAGCACGTTTTTAAATTCCTTCACTTTTGCCATTTCGCGATACTTGCGCATCAAACAGTGTAGATAAAATACTCGGGATCTCGGCACACCTCTGATGCACTCACAATATATTTTAATAAAACGGAGCTACTAAAGAAACCCCCCATGAAAGGAACGAATATTATACTCAAGAATTTATTTTTATTATTATTATTATTTTTTAAACTCACACATATTTAAATGAGATTCGAACTCGGGACCTTGTCCCGAAGAATGAAGCTTGAAGGTATGGAAATTAGTATATATATATATATATGAATGTATTGAATAAGGATTGAATTAGAAAAAGTTTGTTTACAGAGCACCATGATCATGTACAGATAGTAATTTGTAGCTAACATCCGAGGTGGAATTAATCATTTGGGATAATTACGAACAGTCCCCTGAAATTTAACGATATTACATATTACCCCTTTAGGTTAGAGAAATTACGAACTCCCTCTAACATTTACACACTCTCTCTCACAAATTTCACATGTGGTTAATTACATCGTTAAATTCAAATTTAAATTCCAAAAACACCCTTAGGGGGTATATTGTAATTTTACTTAGAGTTTTAATGATATAATTGTAATATTAGTTAATTTTAAATCTTTTGAATTTAAAAATTGTTATTTGATTTAATATTTAATATTTTATCTATAAATATAAATTGAATTAGATATTCCATGCATATTTATTTCTATAAAATATGATAAGTTATAATTTTTTTTTTATATTTATATCTTAATTTTAAATATATTTTGTATGAGTTCATTTAAAGTTAACTAAAAATAATTTATTTGCAATTATAACTTCTCTCGAAATAAAAATTCATATAAAAAAACTCACACAAACATCAATTAGTGCATTGTTAATTTTTTTCTTCAAAATTGAAAATCATAACGAGTACACCAATATCAATAAATACATTAGTAAATTCACATAAATATCCATTAGAGTCATTCAGACAATTATTTCAAACGTTGAACATGTATGATCCATATCTACAGAAAAATATTTGGCATCCATAAACTTTACGTATGAAATTAGTCTATCATAAAAATGTTAAAGCATCATTTTAAGTGCCATTTATTGAAAAAAAAAAAATGCTAGGTAGACACAAAACTCAAGTACTTACATCAAACCCCCTAACAATTTCAGTCATTGCATTAAGTCCCTTACCTTTGGCTTTTTATTATATATACCCCCCTGAGTTTCAACATATTAGAGGCAAAATAGTAAATTTCGCACATTCCGTTAAATTTAACGGAGGAGATAACGGGTCAGGGGGAGTTCGTAATTTCTCAAACCTCAGGAGGTAATTTGTAATATCGCCAAATCTCAGGGCTGTTCGTAATTATCCCTTAATCATTTCTATAAAAATAGAAGATTCAATTTTAATTTTCAATTCACGAGAGAGATAAATTTATCACATCAGTAGTGACATGGCATAATAATACGAGGACACGTGGCACGCCCACGTGGGCGCCACGTAGGCTCCGCGCCAACTCGGATAAACTTTTGGACAGATCATCAGATCGATACCAGGTCCTCAGATCATCAGATCTTCATGAGACCATCAGATCATCAGATCGATTTTAGTGGCCAAGTTAATCTTCAGATCGATCTGCTCCATTTCTACGAGGATACAGCATTAAGAATCCCGGAAGGCAACATCGATCTCCAGATCGATATCATACGTCACCGGACACCCGAATACTGTAAAAGCACTCCTGTCGGGACACGTGTACCCTTCTCATTCCCTGGAACAGGCGTACTATGGTTCATTAATGACCGTCAGTCCCTGCTTTTACTCAAAGGGGAAAGAAGGTATAGACGACCCGCCTCAAGCCAGTTCCATCGTCCGACATCTAGATCGACGACTGGCAACGCCATTAATGCACACCTACAGTACACACACTACTGTGTTATTTGGCCCTGGCTATAAATACTCGCCCTTTGAACAGTAGTTGGTAAGCCTTTAATACGCATTCAATTGCATTTAGTCTCTCTCTAAAGAGCTCCATTACTGACTTGAGCGTCGGAGTGCCAACCTTGGGTCAAACCCCAAGTCCCTCAAGTTGGTTTCGAGCTCACGTTTGTTAGTGCTTTCAGGTCGATAAAGAACCCACTCAAACAAATTCTTGACTGATTGACCCATATCTGACAGCCAGATCGACCAGATTTGAGCCAGATCAGTTTGGCGCCGTCTGTGGGAAACTTTTTCACATCGACCTAGAAAAAAGCCCTTTCATCCTCTTTTCAACACCATGGTTAACACAAGGAACACCCACCGTGACGAGGACATGGAGGAGGTTGCCAAAGGCAGGCATGACTACGACGCGCCGCTTGGCAACGTCTCCAACGTCCCCCCGATCGGCCCTAGCGCCAATGTCCCCTAGCCTCCGCTGGAGGTCACCCCCAGGTTCACTGTCACTCAGGCGGACCTTGACGGTTTTCTCGACCAGTGGCGGGTCGAGATCGAGCGTGCCCAAACCGAGGGTCGCGAGCCCAGGCGCCCCGAACTGCCGAGGGCTAGCCCAACCACCACAATCCCGAGCCCGGTGGTGGGCAACGCGTTGGCCCCCTCCGTCCAAGCATACGGGAACCCAGTTCCCTATGTCTTCCAACCGCTCGACGGTTGACCCACACAAATCATCTGGGGCCTCAGTCCCCAGATCGGGGCCGGACAGGTCCAAGAATTTGCTCCTCCACCGCGGCAAGCATGCGGTCTACGAAGACAATGATGAGTTCGACGACCTCCGAGCGCGGATCCCCGCTCGATCCGCTAGGGAGGAGGCCGCCCGAATCGCCGCGGCCCGCGCCGGGAAAGAGCAGGATCATTGTGTGGACCCACCGCGTAGACGGGTCCAAGACCGCCTGGGTGACCGTGGTTCCCACGTCACCCAGAGGCAGGTCGACCTCCGAGACGGGCTGAACCGACGCCCTCTCCGTTACCGCAGCGACCGGGAGGAAGCTTCCCCCTTTTGCAAGGACATTCTCCGCACGACCTTTGACGGAGATCGAATTCCGATCGGCTTGCCCATGTATAACGGGACCACAGATCCTGAAAAACATGTGACGGCCTTCGAGAACCGGATGCTGCTACACTCCCACCCTCAGCAGATCTGGGCCAAGCTCTTTGTCACCACGTTGACGGGTCCCGCGCAAGATTGGTTTATCCGCCTGCCACCGCGGTGCATATCGACGTAGAACCGATTTGTAGATCGATTCACGACGCACTTCTCCTCGATGTCCGGGGAGAAGCTATCGCCCTCCTATCTCAACAGCATCTACCAGAAGGAGGGCGAGTCCTTGCGAGATTTCATGACTCGCTTTTCGAGAGAGGTGGTTCGGGTCGAAAACCCGACGATGGATACTTTACTTTCCGTGGTCCATCGAGCCCTTCGTAACCGCCTTTGGGCCGATGAGATCGTCAGGGCTGGGCCCCGCAACCTGACAGAAATACAAGATATCGCCCACGGCTTCATGCGCGTTGAGGAGATCGCCCTCGCGCATGGACCTCCGCCCCGATCTGAGAGGCAGGTCATTGGGTCCAGCTCGCCCCAACACCGGAAAGGGAGCGAGCAAAAGAAGATCAAGGGGAAAGTCGACCAACCGACCCAGGTCGACCGACGAAACTACGTCCCCTTGACCAAGTCCATAGACCAAATCTACGTGGTCATGGACCAAAGCCTTCTGAAGAAACCAAAGCCCATCCGAGAGGGCCCGAAGGCTGAGAAATCGGGAAAGTTCTGTGGCTACCATCAGCAATGGGGCCACACGACCGCGGAATGTAACGCCCTCCGTGATGAGATCGAAAGACTCATCCAAGGGGGGCATCTGAAGGATTTTGTTCGACGCATCGACCACTACTCTGAGAAGGCGGGGAGGTCGAGCGATCGCAACCGGTCCAGGTCTAGATCTCCCCCTAAACGATCTGGGAAGCAGCCGCTGGAAAGAGCCGAAGACAATCCCCCTACTCACGGCAAGATCTATATGATAGCCGGGGGGCACTAGGGCGGCGACTCCAGTGCAGCTCGAAAGAGGAACATCAGGCGAGCAGCTCGAGAGTTCAATGGTTCCCACGAAGAGGTCTTCCAGATCGATCAGGGTAGAGAGTGGGAAAGGCAGGAGGT
This sequence comes from Lantana camara, assembly GCA_037501455.1. NCBI lineage: Eukaryota > Viridiplantae > Streptophyta > Magnoliopsida > Lamiales > Verbenaceae > Lantana > Lantana camara. Next base: position 2,604,169 of record CM074856.1, on the reverse strand, counting down.
TAGCTTTAGCGAGAGTGATAGCCGCCCGGGCCCCCATCGGGAAGGCGATACGCCTAGCTGTCCGATGGTGGTGACCTTAGGCATGGCTAATTATGATGTAACCAAATGCCTAGTTGATAATGGAAGCAGCTCGAATATTATCCCTTACTCGACTCTTGTAAAATGAAGTTGCATAACCTAAAGCTCGATCCGATCCGAACACCACTTTCCGGGTTCGGTGGATCGGAAGTCATACCGTTAGGGCGCATCCGACTCCTCACCTCGATGGGAACATCCCCCAAGAGGGTGACCCAGGAGGTCGAGTACGTCATCGTCAATATGCCCCTAGCGTATAACATGATCTTCGGCCGACCTGGCCTTATTCAGTTCAAAGCAATCATCTCAACGTACCACCAAAAGCTGAAAATGCCCACCCCGAACGGGGTCGGAGAGGTGACTTGCGATGTCATGGACAGTTGGGCTTGTTACGCCATCGTCCTCAAAAAGCCGTCCGGAAAAGAGGCAGAGAAAGAGCTCGACCTCCAGACCTATGCTGACGGGGAGATCGAGCTACCCACGAAGGAGAGCGAAGCGGAGAGATCCCCAGCAGCTCGAAAAAGAAAGGCCAGCGAGCGGCTCGAGCCCTCGGAAGAACTAAAAGAAATTGCCCTAGTCCCCGGAGACAGCAATAAGACCACCAAGATCGGGGCGAATATGCATCCGCAACACGAGGTCATGATGATAGAATTCTTGAGGGACAACTCTGACATCTTCGCTTGGGCTGCCAAAGATCTGATCGGAGTCGACCCGAAGGTGATCTGCCACCGGCTCGGGATCGATCCATCGGTCAAACCCATAAAACAAAAGTTGAGACCTCAAAGTCGGGCGAGGAATGATATAATCGAGGCCGAGGTTAATAAACTCCTCGACGCAGGATACGTTTCTCCAGCTCAATACGTCGACTGGTTGTGCAACGTAGTCCTCGTGCAAAAAACAGGCGGGAAATGGAGAATGTGCAACGACTTCACCGACCTCAACAAAGCATGCCCGAAAGACCCGTATCCATTGCCTCGAATCGATCAGCTCGTCGATTCGACAGCTGGGTGCGAGATGCTCAGTATGATGGATGCATTTCAAGGCTACTACCAGATCTCTATGGCTCCCGAAGATCAAAAGCACACGGCCTTCATTGTAGTAAAGGGAATATACTGCTTCAAGGTCATGCCCTTCGGGCTAAAGAACGCGGGAGCTACGTACCAAAGATTGGTCAACCTGATGTTCAAAGACGAGATCGGAAAGACCATGGAGGTCTACGTCGATGACATGATCGTGAAGAGTCGCTGGGCGTACCATCATCTAGATCATCTACGCAGATCATTTGAGATCTTACGGCAATACGGTATGAAGCTCAACCCCGACAAGTGCACGTTCGGGGTCGAAGGAGGAAAGTTTCTAGGATACATGGTGAGCCAGCGAGGCATCGAGGCGAATCCTACGAAGATCAAAGCAATCCAGGTCATCCCTCGACCTCGATGCATCAACCAGGTACAGTCCCTGGTAGGTCGCATAATCTCACTCAACCGGTTCATATCACGATCGTCCGAACGAAACCTCCCATTCTTCAAAGTTTTAAGGAATCTCAAAAAATTCGAGTGGAACGAGGAATGCGACCGAGCGTTAGATCAACTGAAAGAGTACCTGGCCTCCCCACCATTGCTGGCCAAGACAAATGAGGGAGAGACCTTGTACCTCTACCTGTCCCTGTCTAACGAGAGACCTTCAGCTCGGTCTTGGTCGCCATTCGAGATCGAAAACACCTACCGATCTACTACCTGAGCAAGATCCTGCACGATGCGGAACGGAACTATCTCGAGATCTAGAAGTTCATGTTCGCCCTCACGCACGCAGCCCGGAAGCTACGTCCGTACTTCCAGGCTCACCCCATAGTTGTCCTAACAGATCAGCCGCTTAGGCAGGTGTTATCCAAACCCGATGTGTCGGGTCGAATGATGAAATGGGCGGTCGAGTTGAGTCAGCATGACATCACCTACCAACCCCGGGCCGCCCAACAAGCTCAAGTTCTGGCTGACTTTCTAGTCGAAAAGAACACCAGCTCGATGGAGATCGTCCGTACCTCACCTAGCTGGACCATGTACACGGATAGCTCATCGACCTCTCAAGGAGGGGGAGTGGGCATATCCCTCATAAACTCAGATGGACTGCAGCTCGATTTCGCCATTAAGCTCGATTTTAAAGCGACAAACAACGAAGCTGAGTACGAAGCACTGGTGGCAGGGCTAAGGTACGCCACGGAGAACCAGATCGACAGGTTAGCCGTTGTAACTGACTCCCAACTCGTCGCGGGCCAAGTCAACGGCACGTACGAAGCTCGGGAAGAGTCCATGGCAGCGTATCTCAAAATGGTGAAAGAGCTGGCCTCGAAGCTGAAAGAGTTCAAAATCGAACAGGTCCCTCGCGAAGAGAACGGACGAGCTGATGCCCTATCAAAGTTGGCTAACGGATTCCAAGGAACAAATGATGCAACCATCTCGTTCATGGTCTCGGGGGGTCGTGCGATCGATGAAGGAATGGTCGAGATCGCCACCATCGATCCGTCGGAGCCTTACTGGATGGACGATCTAATCGCTTACCTCAAAGACGGGCTTTTACCCCAAAATCGGGCGGAGGCCAGAAGAGTAAAATATCGATCTCTGCTCTATATGATAGATCATGAAGGCAGGTTGTTCAAAAAATCCTTCATCGGTCCCCCGCTAAGGTGCCTACGACCTAGCCAAGCCCAAGATGTCCTGGAAGAAGTCCATGAGGGATGTTGCGGAAACCATTCAGGAGGTCGAGCCTTAGCTCGAAAGATCTTAAGGAGTGGGTATTTTTGGCCGACTATGGTGTGGGATGCGAAGATCCACTCTAGGAAATGCCCCAAGTGCCAAAAACACGACAACCTAATCCACACTCACCCGGCGTCCATGATACCGATCGATGTGTGCTGGCCCTTCGACCAATGGGGGATCGACATCATCAGCCCCTTCCCCTTAGCACCCAGACAGAAAAAGTTTGCCATAGTATGTGTCGAGTACTTCTCAAAGTGGGTTGAGGCCGAAGCAGTCCCCAGAATTACTGATGCAGTAATACGAAATTTCCTCTGGAAGAATATAATCTGCCGTTTTGGGGTTCCGGGGGTACTCATCTGTGACAATGGCCCTCAATTTCGATCTGAGAATACCAAGAGCTATTGTCGAGACCTCGGAATCGACCTCAGATTCACTACAGTTGGTCATCCGCAAGCAAATGGCCAAGCTGAAGTCACCAACCAGATCATTATCCAAAATCTCAAGACCCGTCTTGACGCCAAACTGGGGGCATGGGCGGACGAGCTCGACGGCGTACTATGGGCATATCGAACTACCCCGCGGACAGCCACGAGACAAACACCATACTCTCTGGTTTACGGATCCGAAGCCGTCATCCCATCGGAGCTGTTACACGAAACCGCTCGTGTATCGCAATACCAGCTCGACCGGAATACGGAGATCAGAGCCGAAGACCTAGATGTGATTGAAGAAAGCAGGGAACACCCCTATAAGAAGCTCAAACAGTACAAGGCAGCGGCGGCTCGATCATACAACAAACACGTGAAGCCCAGATCGTTTCAGATCGGAGACCTAGTGTTAAAAAAGGTCGAACTCTTACAGCATGTCGGAAAACTTGAGCCTAACTGGGAAGGACCCTATCGCGTCACGGAGATCGGGAAAAACATGGCCTACCGGCTCGAAGACATGGCCGGGGGGGCCATTACCCAGACCGTGGAATGCGCACAACTTGAAGAAATTTTACACTTAGCTTTCAAGTTATTTCAAATTGTAACGGTTAAAGCGGTCGAATTCGCGTGAGAATCGATCTCTATTCAGTAAATTAATGTACATATTTGGGAACGACATCCGATTGGAGTCAATACGAATCCTGTACCAGGTTGCTATCCCCTCGATTGAGCTCTCATTCGACCTACGATCATGAGTCGACGAGGGAGCGAACCCCCTCACATCCAATCGCTAGAGACCGAGATCCAATGAGGTCGTTTTCAGACCCAACGAGATCCTGAAAATCCTAACGAATTTAACGTATTTAAAAGACGTTAGAAATCTAGATCCAACGAGGTCGTTTTTAAGACCCAAAGAGATCCTAAAAAATCCTAACGAACCTGAAGATCCAGAGACCCAAGGAGATCGTTTTAGATCCGAGGAGGTCCAGAGATTAAGGGTTTTCAAAAATTAATAATCCAGAGATCCAAGGAGATCTTTTTAGATCCAAAGAGGTCCAAAGATTAATGGCTTTCAAAAAATTAATGATCCCGAGATCCAAGAAGATCGTTTTAGATCCAAAGAGGTCCAGAGATCGGTGGTTTTCAAAAAATTAATGATCTAAGGACCCAAGGAGATCGTTTTAGATCCAAAGAGGTCCAGAGATCGATGGATTTCAAAGATTAATGACCCAGACCCCATGAGATCGTTTTAAGATCCGAAGAGGTCCAAAGATCGATGGATTTCAGAAGATCCCAACATCCAATGCGATCAATTTAGATCCAAGGAGGTCTAGGGATCGATCCGATGAGAATGCAGTAAGGTAAAAGGACCAAGGAAAAAATGCGAACACCCGGGACTAGATCGATATCCAAACGGGATCGAATAGGGTGACTAACCTATCGATCTGAAAGTGATAAAAATCTACCTAAAGGGTAAGCAAGACCTAGATCGATAAACCACGCGCATGCCAGATCGAATTAATGTTCAACTTGCAAAGTAAAAGAAAGCACAAGTACGAGAAACATAATTCATTCATGCGAAAAATCGACCTAAAAAATTAACAAGGATCGATTATACCTAGCGCATCGAGCTCACCACGCGACGTGGCTCGATGGGCAAAATGTTCATAAAAAAAGAGAGAGCAAAGCAGAAATGAAAAGTATTCACACAGACACAACCCGGCTGGGAGGTCTAGACAGTTGGCTACAAGGGGAGAATTCAATCGATCTCGACGGGCTCGGAAGTGGATTCTTGGGTAGTTCGGCGAAGTGACCTCTCGAGCTCCCTGATGGTGGGAAGGAAGCTTTCGATGTGAACCGACGGAGGGAGCTCGCACTCTACCCGACGTTTCTCTTTCTTGGCCTGAGCGATCTCAATGGCGTGGCCGTATTTGAAGGTCGCCCAATCGATTTGGACCGGCTCTTCCTCTTCAGGAAGGTCAGGAGCACCAGGATCGGGGAGCAGTGGGCCAATCGAATCAAAATTGAAGTTGGGAACGATGGCGTCCTGGGCTTTAAGCTGGTTCACGGCGATCTGGAACCCCTCCGCCAGATCGTTCTGACCCACGATCAGGCTCGCCTCCTCGAAACCAGGGCCTTCCATGAATTTGCGAACAGCATACCGTTCGATCTCCAGCTTGCACTTCTTCATTTCTTCCGCCGCTTTGACGATCTTCACCTGGGCCAAACTGAAGATCTCGTTTCGCCCCTCCTCCTTCGAAACAGCTTTGGCAGCTTCGAGCTGTTGGGCGAACTCTTCGGTCATCCGGGTAAGCTCGGCAGCGTGAGCCTTCTCCGCCTTCTCAAGAGCCTCCTGCGAGCTTTTCCACTGGGCCTCCAAGGTCTGCTTCTCCTCGACCCGTTTTCTCTTCTCCTCGCGGGCCTCCCTGAGCTCCTGCTCGAGCTGTTCAACCCTCTCGGGGTTCGCTGAAACGAGCCGGCCCTTCATCAGCTGGTACTTTTCCTTGTATTTTTCCTTGCCAGCCTTGAAGACCTTAGCTTCGTGGATCGAATTAATGAGGACGGGGAGAACGTCCTGAGCAAGCGATCAGATCGAATTAGTCCGATCCCTGGGAGTTCAAAAAAAAAAAAATACCAACTTACACCGGAAAGGCCTCTGGCAGCTTGGTACCTCTTCTGCCTGGCCGACCTCTGAGAGAGCTTCTTCTGCTCGTTAATAATACACCCGGAGTTGAAGAGGGCAGCCAGAAGCTCGGGGTCGGCTTTGCCAAATGCCAGAGCTCGTTTGGTCCCATCGGCCTTTTCGAGCTCCAGACCTGCAGGCCATTGGGGAAGGGAGTCTGGGGAAAGTTCAAAAGCTGGGCCTCCTCATCGGACTCGTCAGAATCCTGCAGTTCATGAACCAGTTCTCTAAAAGGTCTCTTGCCTACCCCATGCCTCGCCTGAACAAACTGGAGTTGAGGATCAACATCATCAAAATATAAAGGGAGATGATCGAGATTTATTACTTGTTCGATGTCCTCCCCGACCTGACCGCTCGGCTGCGCGGATGACCCGGCTTGACCTTCGAGCTCTTGACCACGGAGCGGCTCCCCAGCGGTCTGCTCCGCCAGATCGGCATCCAGGTCCTGTAGTTCCCTCGAGCACCTTTCCTGCTGAGCTCGCTGGGTCTCAGGCAGGGCATTGATGATGGCTCGAGCGGCTTCCGCCACGGGCCGCAGCTCGTCCGGGGTGGCATTCCTCTGGTTCATCGCCCTCATTCTGGCAGCTCGAGACATTATCAATGGTCGTAGATCTGCGAAACGAAAGATTCAGTTCGACGAAATGGATCGAAAAGGCAAGTAAAAAGAAATTTAAAGACCCTGATCGAGTAGAGGTCCGGTCGAAGTAAGAGCATACCAAAGCGAAAGTTTTTTTTATGAAGCCCGGTTATAATGCCCGCTTCGACCAGATTCCCCGTCCTCGTCAGGTTGGTATGATCTAAAAGCCCCATATTGGTCAACAACTCGAAGTGATTGTGGAGCCAGGTCGACGATCTGGTGGCAAGTTTCCTTGGGCCATTATCCCCCCAAGTAATTCGGAAGCGAGGTACTATGGGGAGATCGATGAAGAAGAATTTGGACTTCCAGCTGACACCGTGAGAGGTGGACGGGATCGACACGATCTTCCGGTTCGGCTTCGATTGGAGGTTGAAGTATCCGACCCCAGACTTGGTAGCACTGTTAAGTGTGAAGAATTCCCCGAAATCCCAGATCTCCGGCTCGAACCCGAGGCACTTCATTGTGACAATCAGGCAGTGCATTAACGAGAAAGAGTTAGGGGTCAACTGGGAAGGGGACAGGTTATACCGAACTAAAAAATCTGCGACAACCCGGGGAAGAGGAAGTCTAAACCCATATTTGACGGAGGCATAGTACATGCCCATCGATCTCAGCCCCCTCGGTCTCTCAACTGTTTCCCCCTCCTCCGGCATGCGAACTGTGTATTGGGGTCCCAACCCCAATAGTCTGGTGACCTCCGCAAATTCCTGAGGGATTATCTTGGAAAGTCTCTCCGAAACATGCGAAAGTGTACGGTACACGTGCGGAGGTCGAGCAGGAGGATTCACGATACGTGTCCCCGGTTCTTCGCTTCCGACCTGTCCCCTTCCGATCTGAGTTTCATCCTCAATTTCCCCCTCGGGCTCGTCTAAAAGCCCTAGGGGCCTCCCCGCCCTCGAGATTGAGGCGGCCCCTCCTCTGTTTGACATGGTTGCTCCACCCAACTCTTCACGTTGATCCGACCCCGACACAGACTCAAAATTCTCATTTGGCAGAGGGACCAAGAGATCGTCGCCCCGTTCCGGCGAAGGTGTGAACGCTACCTGTTCTTGAGCCATAAAGATTGGTAAGGGAAAATATTTTACCTTTGAAAGGCGGAGTTCGAAGCTACGGCCGCTAACGAGCTGATGAAGGCAGGAGCAGTTCGAAATCTTTGAATATGAGAGTGGTGAAATGAGGCAGAAGGGGTGAACCTTTATTTATAGGGGTTGAAAAAGTAACGTCTTGAAATGCGAAACGACGCCATTATTACCCCGGACACGCCACCTCCCTCAAAGGTCACGTCGCATTAAATGCGGCGTCAGCTCGATAAACTCAAGAGTCGCGCCCCATTTTTGGAGGGGCAGATCGATTCAAACGGTCACGACGGTTCCCCTACCCAATGCCAGATCGATGAAATTACCACCGTGAAACTTCACACTGGTAATTTGGGGGGCCTCTGACATGGCATAATAATACGAGGACACGTGGCACGCCCACGTGGGCGCCACGTAGGCTCCGCGCCAACTCGGACAAACTTTTGGACAGATCATCAGATCGATACCAGGTCCTCAGATCATCAGATCTTCATGAGACCATCAGATCATCAGATCGATTTTAGTGGCCAGGTTAATCTTCAGATCGATCTGCTCCATTTCTACGAGGATACAACATTAAGAATCCCGGAAGGCAACATCGATCTCCAGATCGATATCATACGTCACCGGACACCCGAATACTGTAAAAACACTCCTGTCGGGACACGTGTACCCTTCTCATTCCCTGGAACAGGCGTACTATGGTTCATTAATGACCGTCAGTCCCTGCTTTTACTCAAAGGGGAAAGAAGGTACAGACGACCCGCCTCAAGCCAGTTCCATCGTCCGACATCCAGATCGACGACTGGCAACGCCATTAATGCACACCTACAGTACACACACTACTGTGTTATTTGGCCCTGGCTATAAATACTCGCCCTTTGAACAGTAGTTGGTAAGCCTTTAATACGCATTCAATTGCATTTATTCTCTCTCTAAAGAGCTCCATTACTGACTTGAGCGTCGGAGTGCCAACCTTGGGTCAAACCCCAAGTCCCCCAAGTTGGTTTCGAGCTCACGTTTGTTAGTGCTTTCAGGTCGATAAAGAACCCACTCAAACAAATTCTTGACTGATTGACCCATATCTGACAGCCAGATCGACCACGTCAGATCGACCAGATTTGAGCCAGATCAAGTAGGTACCGGTTATAAATTTAATAAATAGCTAATCTGACAAAATTATGAAGAAATGGTACAAAAATTTGAGTAAACCACTAATCACAATTGAAAGTGGATCAAATATTTATTCTTCAACATAGATAATAATTTGTATTCCTAATAGAAAATATTAGATCCTAAATACTACAAGAAGGAAAAAGACGACACAACTATCTAACCATAGTTGGCCTAAAAAATCAAACTGTCTAGGCTCAAATCTTCTTGTGATTGTACAGTGCTCACCCAGATTGATCTGGATAGGTAAATCATAAATGTAATTCGAAAATACTGGATTTATACGGAACATTAGCATCAAGAAGTTTGTTCAGGACCTGCAATTGTGTGTCACTGGAAGTGAAGATGAAAATGAGCTCATTTTAGGCAGTGTTATTTCCCATTTTGTGATGCTCGTACGTTGAATTCTGTGTTTAATATTAACCCTTGACTTCGATTTCGTTTTGTTATTCGTTCCAGGGGCGACGTCGATAAGAAAGAAGGACTTGAAAACCTCGATCTCATCCTCTTATGCATTGATGAAAGGAGGCGCTCTAAATGGGCATGCTCGATTGCTCGTCACCGAGGTTTTCCTCGATCGAGAGATGTCCAAATAATATGCACTATAAAAGAAAGCCTTTGTTTTAGGCATATTTCCTCTTCGGATCTTCCTGGACCCATTTTTTAGACGATAGTGTTGTTAAATTCGTTTCTCCCAGACCGGGGGGGCGATAGAAAGCAAAGAAACTCAGCTTCTTTCAGAGACCGGGCTTAATAGTACTAAACATGATTATATAACTTGCATAAAATGAAACCAACCCTCCATAGATGGAAATTGCAGGATTTCAAATGGGGGACCGAAATGCCAATATCTTGGCTTTTCACAGTATCTACAAGACAAATTTACGATCACTACACCCTCAAGAGTGTTAGTAGCTTAATATATGAGCCTACTTGGGTTTTGGTTCCTACAATGCCCACAAAGATGAATAACAAGGTGCATTGCATCCGCCATAAACTTACAGATCAAGGGAGGACCGGTCATCAGCAACCGCTCTTGACGCCATCCAATGGAGAAGGAGCTCAATCCTTTCAAGTGGAAATCTCTAATTCTTGAAGAATTTCGTCCGTGTAAGATAAGCAGGAACACAAATCAATCCTTCATTCCTAACTTCCCATTCACCTCAAGATAGCTGCAGAAATACACCAAATAGGAAACAATGATGAGCATTCAGCCATACCTGTTGGTGCAACACATCTCTACCGTCGTATCTCATCAAATAAGAACATAATCTGCACCTTGCAGAAACCTGTCTCCGGCTGTTGGAGGCAAATTATTTCGAGAGAGATGCTTTTGGTTATGGACCTGTGCATGAGTTTCCGCTTCATGCTGGAACATTTTAACTAACTCGTCCAACTCCAACTTCCTCACTTCAACGTCCTCTTCCCTGATGGGTCTTTTCAGTCCCAGGTAAACTAACCCAACTCCAATTAACACTGCGCCTATAAAGAAGAGAAGCCCGGCAAATAGCCCAAACGCATAAGGTGTGTTTTCTGCACCAGGGATTCCATCTACATTGATTCCAAACAAACCAGTGATGATGGAAAGAACAAGACCACCGCCTCCAAACACAGCTAAATTATGCGTCACCGTAAGGCTTCTATCCTGTAACCAGCAAAATCCCACCATCAGATACTTTGTAGAAAGATAAAAACTACACCAAGATTTCCTTAAGAGAGTTAAATCTTTCTGAATTAACTAAATAGTTCGAATAACAAAGTAATAAGATATTTGGTCTGTGATAGAGATAATACAAACCTGCAACCACGCACGAACGGTGCTCTGCATGACATCTTGGATGGTAAATAAGCGGCCACGAACTGCTTCTTGCTCTTCAATCATTCCCCGAGTACTCTTTCTTATTCCTTCCAGCAGATTTCTCGTTAAATTTCCCCTCAGATGCTGGAGTAGTTCAAAAACTATCTCTTCCCTTGCATGGAGAGACCACTTCACTCTAATAACCTATAAAGCGTCAAGAATTCATTGACAAGATTGTTCAAAGAACTTCAGAGGTAATTCGTCATGATGCTATTATTATATAATAAGTCCATCAGAGGGACACAGAGGTTGTAAACAAAAGAGAGTCGCGCTCCATCACCCTTAAATCAAATATGTAAACTGAACTTGGAGTAGATAGAAAAGAATAAAATCAGTTTTCCATGGCAAGTAGACAAAGTAAACACCTGTGTTGATAGCCTTCTAATTTCTTGGTTGAGTATGACCCCAAGGAGGTTCAAGTCTTCATTGTTTCTCCTGATGAGGGTTGTTCAAGTAGTGTTAATGTGTGCATATGTGTGTGAGTGCGAGAGAGAGAGAGAGAAAGGGGTCAGATTCCTGAATCAAAAGTTGTCTAACACACCTGTTCACGAACTTCAATTCCACTTCATCTGCTGCCCCAAAAATAGACTTCCGAAATAACCTAAAGAAATAAATATCCAATTAAAAACGATGTCAAATAAATAGCCAATTAAAAACGATGTCATGAAACTAGTCCGTGGGATAATTTTGATGTTGGCTAGTGGTCCAAATGGTGCTTGATACTGCAGACAGCTTGAAACTTAACTTAGCTTCCTTTCTCGACTTAAAAGTATTAATACATTGATAATTAGCAATCTCTCTGAGGTGGGATGGAACTAATGCACAAATTGCATACACACATAAGAAAGAGATGAAGACAATATAGCTTGAGTCAATAACTATCTGAAGGAAGAAAACTATAAAAGTCAACCTTAAGATTTTGCCTAGATTATCTGTGGCATTACCTGAACATAATTAGCAACTATAAATAGGTGCCAATATCATACTAGTCTCACCTGTCATCCCACCGTGCCAGGCGGGTAGCTAAATGTGCGATAATTTCATGTACTGTCCTTGGGGTATTGTAACCATCAGCAAGAAGTTGTTCCTAAATGGTAAAATGCAACTGATGTAAGAAAATATACAAGCATAATCAACCGTGACATTTATTTACAAAAAAGATGTTATCCACTGGGATCGGATCTGTTAGTCTATAAAATAAACCTGGACTTCTGTAATGCCCAAAACATTGATTCTTGAAGCAGATCCTTTCACGTGTAGAACAGTTAAAAGGAAGTTCTGAGCTTGCCATGACCGAAGAACAACAGGTATGTCATCTTCTTCAACAAAAGGATCACCAGCAGACTGCCCCAAAAGCTCAAACAGTAAACCTCCAGCAACCCTCACTGGAACCTGTAATGCACATAAAGCATAGCAGGTGTAATTGTATTGCCAAATGTTGAAAATTACAAAGCATGACTCCAGACCATTTGACTTCATTCAATAAGAGTTTCAAACATAAACGTATTGAAGGGCAGAAAATGGATATCAAAGACACAGAATATACCTCATATAATAGATGTCTCATCCGATCACTTATTAATCTGCTTTCATTTATCAAAGCAGTTCTAATGGCAGGATGCAACCATTGAGCACCATTAAGCCATGGCTCGACATTAGGATGGCCTGCAGCAAGATGGCACCACCATCTAGGCCCAGCAGGACGTTCCCAGTATGGCGCAGCTAAGTCAGCAACTGTGAGATCATCCTCATCATCCATAACATCAAACTGTTGAGTCGACCATTCTGCATCAACTTGCACTTCTTTGACAAGTTCTGCTATTCTTGCCCAGCCAATAGGAACCCAACAACTTCCGTCACATCTTTCAGTCGGATGGGAGCTGTACAAATGAGAGCTTTGGCTATCCAAATGTCTCCATTCAGATTGGTGTCTCCCCAATTCAACAAGAGCAGAAGATTCCAGAAGGGGGTTACCACTTTGTTTTTGAGACTCTTTCTTTAATTTAGCATCATCGATTTGATGAGATGACCGGGACCTTGATAAAGGTTTTTTATGCCCTCGGATGAATTCAAAAGCACAAATGAGTCCATCGGTCCATAGCTGACTGCCCGGCATGGCATCCTTATTGCCATTACCTCTATGGCTTTCGGGCTTCTTAGCTCTACTGTTCTGGGAGGGGCAATCCTCACTCTTTCCACTCATATTATCCTTCATATATTTCAAACTGGACGAAGCAATTTCACAGGTTTCAAGAGCATCTACCGGAGAAAGCAGCTCAACAAAAATTCCCACCACTTGCTGTTATATATCTTTAACACCAATAATCTCGAGTCCAAGTAATCAAACCTATAACAAGCCAACATTTAATATCAAGATCAAAGATCTACACACCTAAAATTTGTACGGCTCTTAAATTCGCTTACATTTGCGAAACTTCCCGCATCAACATGTAGACACAATGACAGAAAATAAGAAAATAATAACCCGTTGTCCAGACACACTTCTGATGCAGATGCAGTCACAATATTTCAAAGGAGCACATACAGAAACCCACACGAAAGGAACGAATAACATACTCAAGAAGCTTGCGTACTAAGAAAGCTAGAGAGGCAAAAAAGCATATTACGCGAAATTCAGCTCCAACACAAGAATTTAACAGCTCAAACTCAAAATTCAGGAATCCTAGCAAACAAGGAGGGGAGAGAAAGGCATGGAAATTACCAGATCAATCGAAATCGTTGAGAGACGTCGTGGAGAAGTTCGAGTGAGACTGTGTGTGGGGGGCTTTACTTTCTGCGCGGTTTTATGTGCATACAGACGATGAAAGTAGAACTAACTACTAAGCAATGCTAAAAGCTACTCGTATTTATAATACCACATCGAAATCTTAATAAATATTTCTAAGAAACGGTGAAATTATTGGCATGGTTACACGTGGCGTAAACAATTATTTTTATTATTCACAATCTAGCAATTGACCTACCATTACCAACCATTGAATAGGAATAGACCAACAAATAAAATATTGTTTTGAATTTTTTTTTTTTTTTTTTTTTTTTTTTTTTGAGTTTGAAACCTTATTTCAGCTTGATTTGTATAGATAATGCTCAAACAAACCTTAATCATGTCAGGCATAAATAAGTTTATATTTTTCATTAATATTCTTTAACAAATTAAATTATGCTTGATTCGAGGTTTAGATTCACAAACACGATGATATAGATTTTTTTAAAAAATTTTAACGTAATAAGTGTCAAACACGATATCTGATACAAATATCCAATACGACACAATATGATAAAATAATATTTTTAAAAATCTCCGTACACCATTAAATCTTACGACGACAAATCTCAATCAAATATCGAGTAAATTAATTAAATTTTCACCCCTACATTCGAAGGTTTTAGTACAAATTTATGATTTTCGACAAGTTAATTAGGTCAGCCAAAGAAGGTACAAATCAGTTTTGGATAGTAATAGAAATGATAACAAAATTCGATAAAATGAAACTCTTTAACAATTTACTTAATTTAAATTTAAAAGCCAACAGAAAACGCTATACTAAAATATGGGGAAAAAGAAAGAAAGAAAGAAAGAAAGAAACGTGTTCCACTAATGCAGAATTAGCGGTGGGGTTCCTACGTTACATCAACTAACTGAGGGATAAATAGGTAAAAATACAACCTCGAGGCAGTGAGTGGCCAATCAAAATCCATTTGTGAAAATCATGTAAATACCATTCTTCATCATATTCAAACATGGCTTTGAATGCCACTGCCTTTTTCACACTCTGGAGGTGTGGGAAAGATTAGTAGCTGTTCTGCCACAGTTGGGAGTGTTTGGGCTGCTGCTGCTGTGGCTGAGCATCCCTGGGGTTGTTCTGCTGCTGCTCGAGCACCTGCGAATGGTAGAAGTTCGGGTAACTAACTTGTTGCCCGAAATTCTGTGATGGCTGCTGCTGAGGCTGCCGGAATCCGCCTGCTGTTTGCTGGTTTTGCCCCTGATAATTGTAGTAGTTGCTGGGGGGAACTGCTGACATTGTTCTCGAATTCGGGCCGTGAAGCCACATTGGCGAGCTCTCGTTCTGTGGAAACGTGAATTACAACAAGGAAGTTATGAGATGGGACGATGGTTTCATTTTTGTGCGAGTGAGAGAGGGAGGTAAGGAAAGATCATGATCGGTGCTTTAATGTATATTTGTTGGTTAAACTATATCCCAACAATCCCTTTTCTATTTTGAAAAGTTTCAAATAGTAAAAGTTTAGGATCGAATACAACATCTATAACAACCCCCCGGTCGAGTTTGCAGTATTACATTTGGCATCCGCAAGTTTAAGAACCACTCCTCACACTCTATTAAGATGAAACAAATCATTACAGGAAGTTTTAGAAATTTATAGATATCACTACCCTAATATAGGGCATTGTTGTACGTTTAAACATTTGTGTGAAGTGGTATATAGTTTTATAGGACTCAGGGGTTACACCAAATGTCATACGGCAATCTCTGAAGGGGTGCAGATGTACTTAACCATAAAAAGGGGGCAAGCAACATTACCTGTTGAAGGGAGGCCAAGTGACTAGTATCCTTGTACTGAGATCTTAAAACATCATCATAACTTAAAGATGTCCCAGATGGAGGAGCGGCAGGTGGATTCATTGGGAAATTTCCAGGTATTGTGTTGGTATTTCCAAAGCCGCCACCATATCCAGAAGGAACAGCAGCAGATTGAGGCAAGCTACTGGCAGAAAAATTATTTTTATACTGAGGAAGTACAGCTGCTAGAGATTGATGGTACGTGTTGTTACCAGCAAATGCTTGTTGGAAGGCAGAAGGCATATATGTGTAGCTCTGAGGCAAGAAAGGATAGCCAATCATGTTCGTGAATGGTCCCAAAGGAAGAGTGGGCTGAGAATATGGATGATGAACAGCAAGTTGCTGTGGAAGCGGAGGTCCCGTGGCAACATTTGTTTCGGGAAGGGTCTGTGGAGTAGGCTGTGTTGATGAGAAACCAGCTGTTTTCAAAGCCTGAAATGTCCACCAAATAGCACATAAGTTCAATGTAATATCAGATTCAACATTAACTACACTAACTTAACTAAGTGCATCTTTTTTGTTTTACCAGGAGATAGAAAAACACGAAGAACTTACGGCAAAACCAACAGAACCAACAACTCTCTAGGATTTTGCCAAGGAAAGAGAATACCAAGGAAAAAGAGAAGGGAAGTGAAAGAATACCAAGTTTGGCCGTTAAGAAAATTGGCAAACAAAATGATTCTCTCCTATATTGGGTGATATGAGTGAACTGAGTGGTGAATTAGAATAAAATGAGTTGTGAAAATGTAATGTAAGCTTCTCCTTGTTTCCTCTCCCTTTTCCGCACCAAATACTTACTTTGCAATTTTCTTTTCTTTTGCATTTTCTCCATAAAAATACTAGAACCAAAACATATAGCAAAATGTTGAACTAGCAAGTGTTAAATGATAAGAATGAAGTGAGTTCCAGAACTTAGTTTACAGAAGTACCTCTGACATAGTAATTGCAGAGCTGCCAATGGAAGGTACAGAATTTCTAGCAGACATGGATTGTGTCACAAGAAATGGAGAGTATTGAAGATCAGATTCTCTACTCGGGTGAACATTAGCAGGCGACAAGGTGCTGGGTAGCGAATTTGTGTATGACTGCTGTTAGCCAAAAGAAGAATACATATCAGCAACTGAGGAAGCCGAGTAAAAACTTCAAACTTATAAATTTGACGCATTAACACATGCTAAACTAAAATTGAATTAGAAAAGGCATAATTGCAAACTAAATTTTAAAGTCAAAAGGTCAATAACAAATATTGGCTTAAATAATAATGTGATTGGAACATACAACAATGTGTTAACATCACACAAAGATCGAGTATAGGAGAATATCAATTACTTCCTCGTAACTAAAAATCCATAAGCAATCATATTTTAGATTCAATGAACGCCACTACCATAATCTTTCCAGCTAACCAATTCTATTAGTTGTTCCAACAGAAAAAGGTCATTCATCAAATTCCCTATCCAGGCCTAGAAAATGGAATACTTCCCCTAATACTTACTTTAGATAAACTACCTCATAAATCAAATTTATTTCTTTAATCCAAAACAAATGGCAGGGAATACTGTACCATAACATCGGAAAAAGGAGCTAGATTTTGCATCTGGGTACTTGTTTGACTAAAAGCAGCACTCAAGTGTTGAGCATCATCGAAGCCATAGCCAGGATTGGAGGAAGGAAAAGAATATTGATTTTCATGAGCTACTTCAGCATTATCAGACTTCAACTCTTCTTCACCAGCTCTATGGAACAATCCATGATCAGGAGCATTTCGAAGAGACTCGTCTACATAATATTCAGAATCTCTGCAACAAGAGTAGAAAGAGAGATGCAGAGTCTTTAATTTAAATGGAAGACAACCAGAAAACCCAAAAAAGTAGAACATAAAAATTATGCAATTGAACTAATTACCACACCTAGAGTTTCGATGGCCAACTGGTGGAACATCAGCCTCACTATGTGGCTCTTCCAAGTTAGTTTTGACAGGTACAGATGTCATGGTACCAGAAGACTTTCCAGCATTCATGCCAGCTCCAAAACTACCAAAGCTCAAGTGCGAGCAATCTGCATTTTGAACTTGCAAATGATCTGGAATCACGACAGAAGGTGCATGTTGCTCAGACGGCAATCCTCTATCACCATTCTCTACACTTAGTTGTTGCAAATTTCGGGTGACCAATGAAATTGAAGCACCACTTTCTTCAACTGCAACAAACAAAGCAGTTAAACTCAGTGTAGCCACACGTGAAAATCCAAAACTAAGAATAGTTATAGTAGCAAAGTAGATTTATATGTTGTTGAGAAAGAAATTATAGAGCTATTCATCTTCTTTCCAGGCCCAGGTTAAGACTAAGCATTAACATCCACTTCTTACGATTTGCAAATAATAGCTAGTAAAAACTACACTGGACCAAGTAGTTGTGACTAATTTAAGGAAGCACTTAATTACTATATTTCAATTTTGGTACTATTTCACCACGACATAATACAGAAGACAACATACCCTACCTATACTTTCCAAGGGTGTGGAAGGTGTTATATTGAGAACATAAATATTATATAATATTATCGAATTAAAAAGATAATTGTAACAGGCACCTTCACGGAAATCATGGGACTGAGGCTGGTATGAACCCATGTTATTATACAAATCATTCTCAAAAAGAGATGCATCTCTTGAATCATCTTCTGGAATCTTCCTATTGGATATAGCGTCAGAAGCCACATCATTAGCTTCGTCGTTTTCTATTTTATCATCTTCTGTTTCTTGAACCTCATCTGCCTCAGGATGTTGATTAATGCTGTCAGACGAAATACTGGATGGCTCTAGATGCTGATTAGAGTTCACAGCATACTCCGGGCTGGATATCACTTGTATGGCAGCTGGCTTCTCAATGGAAGGCCATTCCTCAACCACAGGTAAATGCTGAGCTGATCCTGGATCTTTGGATGCATGATCCTCAGGAAATCTTAGATTATGATTTGACGCACTTGCAGAAGGTGCATTTGGGACTTTATTCTGCGGTCTGCCCATCTTTACAATGTCAGCCATGGACACCTGACCAGGAGCACCAACCCAGGCAGATTGATATCCAGAAGTTGGCTGAACACCAGATAGCATGGTCTCATTTGTGCCCAATGATGGCCCTTTATTCTCAGCAGAGGCGCCATCGCTATAAACAAACAAACCATGCAGGACAAAAAATGAGCCTTTAATGTGAGGAACATGTCAAGAACAGCAAAAGAGACAGCTATATTGAAATTCAACTACTCATTCTCATACTGAAATTGTTTTTTGGTAATTGGAAGATCAATTATATAGGGAAATCAGGATACATCAAGAGACCTGTTGAAAACACTTTCAATTTAAAAATAAGAAGCACCAATCCAAACTGAAATATAAGCAAGGTATGAACATCATAAAGCAAAATGCAAAAGCATATGTCTCCATGAATTTTATTTATACTTTTCTGCAAAACAAGCATGTATTTGAATGCATTTTCATAATCACATTTGAAGAGCTTAAATGACACATGAATGCAATTTAAGGTGACAGACCTGATTGATGCTGGTCCTCTGCTTCTATTATTTCCTGACATAGCAGGAAGTGACGGCAACGAACTTGCATAAGGAGTTGATCCATTCTCTTTCTTATATGATGATTTCCCAGGTAATTCTGCCAAAGAAAAAAGTAAGTGCATACACTTGCTATGCCTTTCAGAAAAACCTCCACTATGAAAAGATCCACTAAATACTGAAGCTAAAAGTACCCGATGAATAATAT
Organism: Lantana camara; assembly: GCA_037501455.1. Taxonomy (NCBI): domain Eukaryota; kingdom Viridiplantae; phylum Streptophyta; class Magnoliopsida; order Lamiales; family Verbenaceae; genus Lantana; species Lantana camara. The sequence goes on along the minus strand of CM074856.1, from coordinate 2,585,107 downwards.
GGCGTTGAACCAACACGTCCAAGGTATCGGTCAGCACCAGTCCTGCCACCTCGACTTGAATTAGTATTAACACCGCGAGACCTGGTATTTTCAGTGGTATCTTTACCCTGCGAAGATAGAAATAACAAAGAACATCATGTTTCAGCCAGATTCTGAAACTAAATCACATGCAAAGAACAACACGTTTCAGCCAGATTCTGAAACTAAATCACATGCATCAGTATCTTCGGATTGTAAGTAATAAATCAACAAAATGAAAAAGGACATAGAAAAGCTAGGTCTGCCAATCTGATGTTTAATCCCATGGTCTTAAACCGAAGAGCATAGAAAAGCTAGCTAACTTCCACCCAATTTGATAAACCAGATATGAGGCCTATGATCATAACATACCAATCCGACAAAAGATATTTTCTTCGTAAAATATAGATAGGTCGTCAATTATCAAATAGAACGTCTTATGTAATAAAGTATTGACTGAAATCACGCACCTCTTTTTTCTTTTCTCGTTTACTCTTCACCTCATGGAAAGGATCTAAACAAAGGCAAACAAATCAGGTAAATGTTTAGTAACTAAACTACAAATCATTTGCATAATTAAATGTTCAACAGGTAGTCATATTGTTGGTTTACATATGGAAAAAGTTTAGAAACTAAAACTAAATCCTGCAGTGAAACCAAATCCAGACAAGCCAATTGGGCAGACCCTCCACAGGATCCATTAAAACCTTCCGTCCGTCTTATCAAAACGAATATTCAATTCAGTTCATCATTTCTACACGCAGTAGAAACAGCTCAATGGCCAATAAATAGAAGCAACGAGAGATTATAAAGATAAAAACAGAAAGGGAAGTACAGAAAAGCAAAGCTTCTTCTTTTATTAGTATTAGTAATAAATTTTAATCCTTTTGGGATAATTTCTCAAAGAAGTTGATGGATTGGTAAAAACAAACTACTCAAATATGGAATAAAGATTACGAAAGAATGCCCCACCGCCAAACTTGTGTTCCTCCGTTTGTTAATAAGTAAACGGAAAAACAAAGTTAGTTTAAGACAGAAGCATGCACATGGTTGGCCAATGTGTATCAGAAACTCCGCGTGGACATACTCGAGAAAAGTAAAACCCTAACAGACAACAAACAACCCACAAAAGAATAAAAATAAAAAGATTAGGGTTTTTCAGTGTTTTTCAAAAAAACAGGAAAAACCTTGAGATAGTAGACGATTAACGGCCTCGTTGGGGTCCATATTGCATTCCTTGAGCGCGGCATAGATCTCCGCCTCGGGACAGTTAACAATCTCTTTCAAGCTCAGCACCATCTTCCGCGACCCCGCCGGGATGGTCTGTACTCCGCCGCCATTGCCGGCGCCGTTTCCCCTGCTCGCACTCATCCCTGTAACAGATCTAACACCCAAATACCTCGCAAAGCCACGCTTTGCCCTTACTCTCTCTTCAATTCAAATCACTCCCCCTTTCCTCGCGTCTATATAGATAAAAACAAATACTGTATACCACACAGAAGGAATTCACGCACAATTCACAAACACACGCAGCAACCGCGTATTTATATGTATCTATCAACTCAGTAGAAGAAGATATTCATCTGCAAGAGGCTCCTCTGCAATTCACGAAACCCTTCCCTTTCTCTCTCTCTCTCTCTAAAATTTGTACATCTTTCTCTCTCTATGGAGTTTAGTGTCAAAAATATTCCTTTTTTTTTTTTTTTTCTTTTTTCTTTTCTTTATTAATTTGTAGGGTTTAACAAAACCATGGAGTTGGTATATATAAGGTAAGATACTTTTTTGAGGAAATAATATATTTTATTAGAAATTCTATATTAATATTAATTGCTTATATTTAAGGAATTTTTTGTAAAAAGGAAATTTGATATAAATATTATTTGATTACATTTAAGGAAATTCGATATTAAGAAGTGGGCCGTGGGCCAATTATTTCTAGACTAGGCCCATTAAGGGCTTTGGTTTGGTTTATATAAAGCAGTTCGGCGCGGCACGACTTTAGTTGGAACTTGACAGCATTGTAGGTTATGGAACAGCAGAGAAATCCTCGATAATCCTTCTTTCTTCCCAACGGTCAGAAACAGAGGAGTGAAAGATGATGAGGCTACTTCTCTGCAATTCTCCGCCGTCGCTTTGCCCACCGCAGCCGCCGCCGGCGACGTTGCTGAAGAAATCAACTTCTGTCGGTGGTCCAGTGAAAAAGCTGACCTTGTGTTCGGAGTTGAATTGTGCATACGGAGTTCCGTCGATCACACGAGCAATTGGTTCGAGTCTACTCTCCTTAGCGATCTCCTTTGGGCTTTTCTATGCGTCTCCGTTGGATGTGATGTCCCTGGAGTTGAGCGCTCCGCAGCAGGAATTGAATTGTGTGGAAGAAGAAAATTATGCGGATGATACGCTGAAGGGGGAGAATGTGACAAATGAGGAGATCGTGGAGGAGGCTTGGCAAATTGTGAATGAGAGTTTTCTGGACTCCGGTCGGCATCGATGGTCTCCGGAGTCTTGGATTGTATGTATTAAGTAACCGTAGAGCTTTTCTCGATGGTCGATACTACTAGCGTATGGCGCAGTACACTGATTGGTTAATTTTATTTTGGTTTTAGAAAAAGAAGGAAGATGTATTAGGCGCCCCAATTCATACAAGATCAAGAGCTCATGAGATCATTAGACGAATGTTGGGAAGTCTCAGAGATCCGTATACTCGTTTTCTTTCTCCTGCTGAGGTAATCATTTCCTCCACTTTCACCTTGTGTTTAAACATTTTAAGGGAGAATATGGTGCCCTGGCCTCATAAGTTCATAAAGTATGGATTTTTCTCATGGTTCCCTGTTACATTCTTATTAATTCTTACACCACTAAAAACAGATTTATTTTCTATTTGTATTGTTCCTTTTTAGCACATAGCAATTGTTAAGTGGTGCATTGATGGTCGTTTGTGACTTTTATCAAAGGTCTATTAAAACCCTGTCTTCTCTATATCAACATTCTTTTACTTACAATGTTTTTCAGTTTCTTATTCAATGGCATGTGTTGGTTTCATCATGAACAAAAGTTCTCCAAGATGGCAAGGTACGATATGACTGGGATTGGGATAAACTTACGAGAAATCCCAGATGATAATGGGGTGGTGAAATTGAAGGTTTTAGGACTTATTTTGGATGGGCCTGCCCATTCTGCTGGTGTCAGACAGGTATGAAGTTCCATCTTTTCATCACCTACCTTTCCCTTCTAATATTTTGCATGAACCTCGTACTAATGACCTCCTACATTGTAGAATTTCGATTTCTCAACTGATTTTCATGTTTGGCTTGTGGTGAAAGCTTTATAGTACATGTTTTTTCACCAGTATCAGTATGGTTACAGTAAATCTGGTTCAGTCCAATAATAAGAAGATGGTTTAAACTTTGAACTGAAAAATTATGGTAGTTAGGAGCACTGCTCAAGGATTATAGATTATTTTCTATTTCCAGTTTGATATATGTTGTATCCTTCTCATTTTGTAACCGAAATTGTTGAAGGGTGATGAGCTGCTCTCTGTCAATGGGGTGGATGTGAAAGGAAAATCAGCGTTTGAAGCATCATCAATGCTACAAGGACCCAGTGAAACATTTGTCAACATCATGGTCAGTCAATAGCAGGTCTTATTGATACATCATTCTCTTTTTCTAATTTGTATTGTTTCTGGCCACTGACTTATTCTTGATCAACAACTATTGCTAGGTGAAACATGGGAACTGTGGGCCTGTGCAATCAATAGCGGTTCAGAGGCAATCAATTGCTAAGTCTCCAGTTTTTTACCGACTGGAGCAGGTAAAAAATGGTTCAACTGCTGTTGGCTATGTGCGCCTAAAAGAATTCAATGCTTTGGCTAGGAAAGATTTGGTTACAGGTACATGTTTCATAGATATATCTTTTATACTGGGATTGCATTACCTCTTGAATTTGTTTCCTTCCCTTGTAATTGAATTTTCCATGTAAGTCATTGTAAGTAAATGACTGTTGTACTACAATTATTCATTTTACGCAAGTTTGGTATATTGTCTTTCACCTCATTCCCGACAGATGCCGTATAATTTTTGTCGTTCCAGACTTATTGTTGTAGTATTCACATTTTGAATAATTTTGTGGTCTTATCTACCGTTTTATTTTCTCAGCACTGAAAAGACTCCAAGACATGGGTGCCTCTTATTTTGTCCTTGATCTTAGAGATAATCTTGGCGGATTAGTGCAGGTAATTTTGTGGTGAAAATCATGCTTTGTATAAAGTGTTCAGTTTTACGTGTTAAGATGTAAGAAAATTATTTATATTTAAGACAGATTTCTCCAATTTGGTCTGTCCAATAATTTATTGCATGCTTTCATCATGTTGTGAATGGTGGTTGTTGCAGGCTGGCGTTGAGATTGCAAAACTCTTCCTCAACAAAGGGGACACGGTATGTGAATCTATTGTGATCACTAGCTGTCATTTTAACTTAAATAGTCCATGGAGGATGACATTGTAACAATTGTTTTCTATCTGTTTTACTAGAGAAGTATCTGCCATTTTGAAATTTCCATTTTCATTTCAACATTGTGGTGGATTGTTCTTCTTGTGACTCTTCCTTCTGCAATTCACTTTTTCATGTTTTTTTCATGTTCTCCCTTCTTTTGTCTGTTTACACCACGTCTGCGGGCTCTGTATTTTTTCCTTTGAGTTCATCACATTGTCATCAGTCATAACTTTATTCTCAACAAGTTGTTTTCTTGTTTTTATGAACAGATAACTTACACGATTGGTAGGGATCCACTTTCCGTGAGGAATATTCTTGCTGACAATGCACCTCTCTTTAGTACTCCTGTTATTGTAAGAACACTTTTGGATTATATATTCATGTTTTGGGTTTTAATATTCAGCAACATAAGCAAAATTTTGGGTTTATTTCTGTTTTTATTTTGTGCTGTTAACTTTCTATCTTGTCTCTTTTTTATGCAGGTTTTGGTGAATAAAAATTCCGCTAGTGCTAGTGAAATTGTGAGCTCAGATTATAATCTTTGTTTTTAAGTTTGATTCTGAATCACTCTTCTAACAAAAATGGTTGTGCTTACAATAATGTGTTCGTTGTAACAGGTTGCTACAGCACTTCATGATAACTGTAGAGCTGTTCTTGTGGGTGAAAGAACATATGGAAAGGTCTGAACAGATTATTGCTTTTGTGTTCATTGTTGCAGTTTGGCCTACATTTCGTTTCCTATTGTTATCCAACTACTTTTGCATTCAAATAAATTATAGAATCCAGATTATTTTTGCTTTTCAATTCCTTGTGTTTTACCTTGATGGTAATAACCTCAGAATAGTTCCACAGGGCTTGATTCAATCTGTTTTTGAGCTGAATGATGGATCGGGCGTAGTGGTCACAATTGGAAAGTATGTCACCCCCAACCATATGGACATTAATGGCAATGGAGTTGATCCTGATTTTCACAATCTTCCTGGTAAGATGGTTTTTTCTTCTGCTGCCGCCTCTGCGTTTTTTTTTTTTTTGGACCTATACAGGATCGTAATAGTATATGTCTATAACTAATGTTCATCTGCAGCATGGAATGAAGTCACAAAATACCTGTCCACATGCCACAAGCCGCAACAAGGATGAACTACTTCTACAAAGCTATAATCTTCTGATGAAGTTAGATTGATTCATCATCATCCTATATTTGGTTACATTGCTTGTAACCCGGTTTGCATTCTTGCCACGTAAAAATTCTCTCTCTCACCCACAGCGGATCAAGATATTTATCGAGCCCAATTAGGCTGTTTTTAAGAAACCGAATCATGTTTAACATAGTTACACTGTAAAACCTTCCTCCACGCAGGAGTTTTATAGTACTCCCAAAACCTCACATTGTACAGCATATTGACGAAGTTTTATTATGTTATACAGAAAACAGAGCATTCTTGAAATTGGACACAAGATGCCCCTCCCACATATTTATATGTACATATTTTCTATTTAGATGGATAATTTTGCACATTTAGTGTGGCCTTAGTTACCTCCAAGATGCAATTTTTTCATATTCTTTCTATTGCAGAAAATATACTAGCACTCATGCACATTGTCTGATGGTGAAATCAAATGACAGTCCAGATTAAACTGGGAAAACAAAGATGCTAATTCTATAGGAATTGAACGAGATTATTATCTTCTTGAGACATGTGAACTTCTAATCTGATAATTACTGAGCAATAGAACTGTTACCATCACAGCCAAGCACTTAAGACGACGTTTATAACAAGTTTAGTGTCTTAAACACTTCATTAATCCAACAATTATCACTCAAAATCAAAGACAAACAGCATCTAATCCCAGTGGGACGACAGTTAAAACCTTTTTACTTTAAGAACCATAAGATTGCGATTCTTGAGAATAAAACATCTCTTTATCTTTTGGCAACTTTGGCTTTCGTTAGTACCATGTAAACTGTTCGAGGGAAAAAAAAAAAAGGGAATGCCCTGGAAGAAATCCTATGAACAGATCTTCTCCTTTATCTTTTAGCAACCTTTTCTTCCTATTTGGGTACCTCTTGAGTTGCTTGTAGCTTCAAACAAACCAATTTCTCCTTCCTTAAGTTTTCTAATATTCTCCCAACACAGAGTTATCTTTCATTCCATTATTCTCTCTTCAATGCAAGAAACCTATGATTCTTCACACTTTATATATAAACTTAAACCTCAGAAATGTGCAGACACTTCTTTCGTTCAGGCATCATCCATTGGAGAAGATTGAGTAATTTCAGAGTTTTTCAGAGATGGCCATGGCTGCGAGAGTACTTTTGCGTGCTCTGTTTTCCCTCCTCTGTTTTTTCTTTATTACAGGTATTGTTCACAGTTTCGTTACATGTCTCTGTTTTCTGGTGTCCAAATTACAATCATGATTTTTCCTGCAGATACAAGCTCTGGAGAGAAAACATCCTCTAAAACAATCCAAGAAAGCAGGAAACTGTACTATGAAGAAAACCAAATGGTGTTTCCCCCGGATGCGTTCGTAACCCGAAGAGACACCCCTTCTGGCGACATTCCTATTGTGAATCCAACGCCACCAGGCACAACTCCGATTGTGAATCCCACCAGCCCACCACCACCAGCCACCATTGGAGGTGGCGGTGGCGGTGGTGGTGGTGGAGAAAACCCCATCGGTGGTGGAGGACAAACCCCTCCCATGGGAGGCGGTGGCGGCGGTGGACAAAACCCCCCCATGGGAGGCGGCGGCGGTGGTGGACAAAACCCCCCCATGGGAGGCGGTGGCGGCGGTGGACAAAATCCCGCCATAGGAGGTGGAGGTGGTGGTGGTGGTGGTGGTGGTGGTGGAGGAGGAGGAGGACAAAATCCCACCATAGGAGGAGGTGGCCCCACCACCGGAGGTGGACAATGGTGCATTGCCAATTCAGGTGCTTCAGAGACAGCCTTGCAAGTGGCTTTGGACTATGCGTGTGGATTTGGAGGAGCAGACTGTTCGGCAATTCAGCAGAATGCGGCCTGCTACGAGCCAAATACGGTTCACGATCACGCATCTTACGCTTTCAATAGCTACTACCAGAAGAACCCTGCTCCCACAAGCTGTGTTTTTGGAGGAACAGCGCAGCTTACTAGCACCGACCCAAGTAAGATAACCAAATTACCATCTTTTCTGCTATACTTAAAGTTGCTATATATATTTCTTAACAGGGTCCACTCCATTCCACCTGATCTATCTATCACCAATCACCATCCAAATCATGATACTAACTGTTGGATTATGAATTGTGTTATATCATTTATGAAAATGACAATCAAGTCAAAACCTAACTGCTATACTCAATTGAGTAGCATCAAATAAGACCCTTCATAAGATATGTCAGTCAAAATCGTATCAACATTAACTAAAACTTTCAGTTCTTGCGCTTGAAACTCTTACGCCCGAAACACATATCTACATGGTGTTTGGTAACTATCGTCCCGGCCCTTCTTGGGATATTAACTAAAAAATCAATTCGTGGTGTTATGTTTGTTTAGGCCATGGGAATTGCAAATTTGCATCATCTGGTAGCACTTCAACAATAACTCCACCGCCCGCACCCACAACACCGACACCCACAATACCAATGACGCCACCCAGGTAATATTATCAACTACTCTAATCATGCAACTTTAATTTAACAAAACAAATGAAGACGAAGAAACGTACTGAAGAAAAATCTTTCATTGCAGCACAACTTCCCCAATCAATCCTTACACACCAGGAGGCAACGGCGATGGTTCGGAACCAGCAGGCTTTGATTATGGTCCAACAGGTTCTCCCAATTCAGCAGGGAACATATCCTTCAGCCTAATGCTGCTCATACTTTTGGCTGCTGGAGCCAACTTTGTCTAAACAACAGCGATCAATTTCGGTTTATTATCTCCCAAACGAGATAGCATTTACTTGGCAGCTTCCAAGCGACGCACAAATTTTTGAGGCAGAGAGATAATGAATGATATGAATCTCGTAGGCCTTAACCATATGGTTGTTGATTCTATGCTTGCAGATAGAGTAGGAAGCAGGGAAGGTAGATGAAAAGACCATATCACACATGTTATAGATAATTATAGCTATGTTTCTCGAGTTAATAAGCGTTTCGATACAAGAATACTTGCTTTAGGATACTTTTTAGTTCAAAAGATTGTGTAATATATTCAGAGTTTACCAGTTACCAAAGATTAATAAATTACTTTCATAAACAGACCTGTGATCTGTTGTTTACATTATTATACATATCTGCTTTGTAAATTATCTCTGCCTTACGGTTCTCTGTTTCTGTCAATTGTTACACATAGTTAAATAATGTCATTATTCAAATTTTAACAAAGTTTCTTGGTTAAATTCTCATGGTTTTCGCCAAATTTCAATGGTAAAAGGGGTTATCTGTAATTTGAACCAATAAAGAAAGTGTGTGCAGTTCAACTTACAGTATTTACCAAAGAGAAGTGATCAAACCTCATGATCTAATTACATTTCAGTTAAAGAACATACTCTTTTATTACAAGAGAAGAAGTGAAACACATCTAAATTGACATATAATATGTCATTACACCCAAGTATTGAGTTTATGTTTTAGACAAATTTATTAGCTTTTCTTGTTCCTACAAGACAAAATTCAGATGAACAAAAGCAAACATGGAACAGCAACAATGCAGATGGTTGCTATGGTAGCAAGAATTGAACCTTGATCGAAAGCTTTTCCCAAGCTGCCGGCCCTGACAAAATGCTGGAATGCCAGATAACCAGCAATTATCAATGAAAGAATAACCCCTTCCTTTGCTCCTCTGCAGACGAGCAGCAAAATCGAGACTCAGAACTTGCGTAAGTAAATAAACAGAGAACACAGAATTAGTTTACTAACCTCAGCCTCATAGCTTGATGGGGAGACACAATCACCAATAGCAATGCTATAAACGGCAACTCCAATTCCCCTGCAATAATCAAGAAACAGAGGTCTCACAAACTTTCTCAAGTCAATATTAAGTTTACATGCAAAAATTTGAACTAAACCATATACTAAGAAAACATACCGGGAATATAAAAGAAGAGACGCACGAGAAGGGCCAAGAAAGCAACCCAAATGCCGTATTCACCCCTGAATAATCAAGCTTGCATTAGGCATAACAACAATCGGACAACAAATTTACAAAAGTTGACACTTGGAAATAAAATACTAGGATAAAGGCGACGCACTTCATCCACGAGACAATGCTTGCAGGTGCTTGTAGGGCAAATAAAGGAACAAGAAAGGCTTTATGAATAGCTGTTCCCTTTGCCAACATTAGAACTCTGGAAACAGAACACAGTTTAAAACTCAGTATAACACATTCTTAAAGTAAGCTGAAAGAGGAAATGGGAATTCTATATAGTTTGAAATACAATGAATAACATTTGGATCCAAGATTCACTAAAAAACCAACATCACGTCGCAACACAAATCACAACAAGGGCAAATGAGGGCAGATCACATATGCAACAACTTACGAGGTGGCAATAGTAGAGACCCACTGTAGATTGCGAGGTGTGAGCGGCGCGGAATAGCAAACCACACCAAACCCACGCCTTTTCTTGCTCATTGTCGATACACTGCAACACATACATGCTCGATCATCAACAATTCCTCTAAATAAGAAGCTCATAGAACAAAATTCTCGATTTGGATTAAAATTTCCACATCTCCCAGATCATATTCAGGAGTAAACTCGTAATTACCGAAGTGGGTTGTAACCGAGAGCGCCAAATTGCTGTTGTCTCTCTTGTCGTTGAATAACCGGAGGAGAAACCCGGCAAAAGACCCTGCTTTTATGAGAGTCGGGGTTCTTGATGGAGAGAAATTGCTTGTTACGGCAGAGAGAGGTGCGAGAAAGCGAAAGAGTAAGCATTTTCTTGTCACTCTACGGAGAAAGGAAGCTCAATGCGCTTGCTTTTGGCCGGCGAATCAGAGAGGAACAGATACACACAGACAAAGCTTGTGCGCGCTGGAAAGAAACGAAACTGGAAAGTTTGGAAACCAATTATATAGGGTTGGAAGTAACAGCCCTTCGCCACGCGTCGAAAATGGATTCTTCACATGAGAAATTACGGGAAATTTTGTGGGAGACCTTTGCCAGCCCCACAAGTCTTCATCATCTTCAGCAATCGATCATAAAGTTAACAATGTCAATCCAGATCATTCTTTTGACATTGTAATCGAGTTGTCATAGAGCAATTTGGGACCATATTGTTGTGTCTCTTTTCCCGGTATTCAAATTTATTTGGATTCGACTCGGCTAGTTTCATTATTTAGGATCATTTCGTTTTTCAAATTTATTTGGATTCGAATCGTTTCATTATTTGGGATCGATTCGTTAATAGAGGAAGGTCGTATATATGCGAAGTGTCATATCTTGGCGGTGAAAATAAGGGACTTAGATGATTTCAATTTCCAAGATGTTCGTGATCCAAGGCATAATAATTTCGACTGACTTTACACGCAAAGAAACTCGTAGTGGTGATTAATGAATTATTATCTTCTTAATGGGGATATTAATACTTGCTGCACACAAAGAACAGGTAGCTTCTTGCACTTGATATAACAGTAAATCTTTAATTACAGAGTTTCTGGTAAACGAATAACCACCAGTTAGCCTTCTTACATCATGGATTTGGTACCATAAAACTCTTGGTACCAATCTAACGTGCAGAGATTTATATGAATGAATTATCTACCGTGGGCAACTAAAAAAATGAATCCAAAAAAGAAAGAGGAAATACAACATTCACAATTGTCTGCTACAACAGAAGTATCTTGAAATGACCTGCAGTAAGGGATTCAAATCTGTAAAAGAGCTCACAATTAGTCAGTACCACTGGTTTACAGGTTTCACCCACATCACCATATTTTCCATTTCCTAGGGTTCTAAACAGTTTATGAAGCTTGTCAACTTCATTTCTGCAAGATTAGGTTAGTCAGATATGCTTGTATTTTCGGGACAAACGTTGTTCACAAATGTTGTTCAATTCATCGACCAATTAATATTTCACCCAAGAAACAAAAGTACACAAGAATGTAAGACATCAAAATTATCCCAGAGTATCAAACACAGAACATTCAGGGATGATACATGTGTTTAGCATATTATCCTTACCAAGAGGACATGAAAGAGAAAGATGCCAAGCCAGGGAACCTGAGGCAAGATGTTAGTGCTAGATTATGCAATCTAAAAACCAGGAAACGTAAATGCAAAGATTTGTTCTTCAAGACATATACCAGTCATATGTCAGAAAGAGAGAAGATAACAAAACCAAGTTTGGAACCAGAACACTGTCAGCTACACAGAAGTATCCTAATGCAATGACCACAGGTGTATTAAAGAAAGCTCAACCTACATTAAATGGATACAAGAAATTGCAATGCCGAAAATGTGGGAAATGTCTGTCTTGGTTATCTTTTAACTTCCAAATTATGAATTTGGGAACACATGTCAGCAAATCAATCTAGATCTGTTTACGCTTTACATTGGACCAAATATTAGGGCATATAGAATATATATGGTTCAGATAACATTTTAATAAATTCAACCATCTGAAAATGAAGTTTTAGTTATCCATTATCCAGTCAATTAAAATGAAGGATTATTGCACCAACTATCATAAGTTTATTTACCTTGTTTCCCAGAAGGCAATTGGGAGCATACGATGTGGATTTTCCTACAATGAAAGCTTTCTCGTTGAATTACAAGAAACTGCAACTACAAGAATTTGACCCATAAAAATAACAAGTCATTGAACTTCTCAACATCATATAAATGATAATAAAACCCAAAGTCACTGAGCTGTGTCCACCGTCTAGATTCTAGAATTATAATAGCATATTTCATCATCATTTTCAAGAGTCCCTCCATGCTTAGCATTTGACAGCACTCGCGCAAGTAATAAGTTTGATCTAAAACTAGGATACACCGAGACAGGTACAAAATCTTCAAATTAGAATCACAATTTATTTCAACAATTAATTCATGTACATGCACTTGTAATGAACTAAAGTACCTAGAGCTGTACAAAGCAAACAGAAAAAACCTTAAGAGACTTAACTTCTGCCACAAATTAGCCTAAACAACCAAAAAGTTCACAAAAATGCTTGAATGATGAAAGGAATGATCATGACTCAACAATAGGGATAATTGTATAAAATGTGATAGCTATATCAAGGCTCAAGGGGGAAGAAGAAACTGAACATCTAAAGCAAAGAACACTTCACTTAAAGCGGAAAAAAAGAGTATGAGGGTGTAATTAAAGAACTAGTAAGGATAGACACAAGGTACTTTTATTCCTTGTTACCGAATTTTCTAGCAATGATGGGCCGTACATCATCAGCATCGACCAAGGTCTCTAAAAATGGAAGTAGAGATAGCAGTGCGCAGTCTGACGGATCATCAAACCAACTCTTAATAGGTATGCCATTGTTTACTTGCAACCTGAAAACCTGAAATATAAAAACAAACAATGATTAAAAAAGGGAATTGATTAACAAAATCTAGGAAGGGTGATATAATGTACTTGGCTAATGTTAGTCCAAATTAGCCTTATGGGAGAGCTTCTTAAGCTGTAATCCCTCGATTGGTGCAACATTCATTTCAGGAAACACATCAAACGTTAGAATGATACATCTAAATTGAGAGCTAAGTAGCTAACATTTTCAACCTTAATGCTGTACCAAAACCAGCAGTCTTGAATGTGAAACGGTACGATTAGGACATGATCTTTGAAAGAGACTAAATTGGTAATAATATATAAATCTACCAAACTAATAAAGGAGCTTAAAAGATGGAAACCTACTTGTCTAACAAGCAAAGCTTAAATATTGTTCTTACACCACTAAATTCCATCTATTAGCATATTTACGCCCCTACTGGTAGTAAAAAGTGCAACCGTATAGAGCACGAAATGTATAAAAGAGAAAGGCACAATGTATATATAGCATACCTGTGGGGAATTATCAATTATTGCAACTTTCGCTAGATCAACACCTAATACGGTTAAGTCTTTTGTATAAATTCCCTCTGAAAAGATGCATGATTCACGATAAGCTCGTCTTGATATAACCTTTCCTTCTGGATCCAGTACATCGAGAAGATGTTCGGCATAGATGCTTTGACTTGCGGTGAATACCACAATTTCAAACATTTTGGCCACTCTTTCAAGGAAAGTGTGGAGGTGAGGCCTTTGTTTCACGTACACAGTATGTTCTTTCATATTGAAGAAAACAGGAAATGTGAAGTCTGCATCATCACAGTGATCCAATGTGGAGTGTACAAGAGTTTCTGCACAAAGCAAAGCAAGAAGCCTAACCTTTTAGAGAAATGATTCATTTCATGCTCCAGAAATTTAATCAAACGACATTATGTGAGTGGAACAAAAAAAAGGTGAAACAACAATTAAAGATAATGTCATGATCTAGATCATGACATCTGAATATATATTCATTCTCAGGGGAGCATCGGAGGTCCACATATAGCAAACTACCAACAATCTTACTCACCCAGTTTTCTCCAAAAGGATAAATCAATGTAGCCACATAAAAATTATGCGAACTGAATAAAGCAATAGATAATTATGAGAAAAATCTGAAGGAAGGTGTACTTACCATCTAAGTCAAGAACTAAAGTGATCTGTTTACTATTTCTCTTTTCATGTGGAACTGAAGTCGGCAACAAATGAACTGCTGTGTCTGCTTGGTCAGGTAGATTGCTGATGTAGATTTGCGGATCAAAGCATTCATAATCTTGGTCATGATTGGTATTAAGGTGACAATCCTGACTGGAAGATCTTAATTGATGGATTGCCATGTACAAGCTAGAACTTTCAGCTTCTACAACGGTTTCTTCTGATGGTCTAACATCGTGATCACGACCGATATCTAATGTATCCTCCAAAAAAGGGAATACCATGTATTCCTCTGACAAATCACAAAGCAAACTAGACTCTTCACACTTATAATCAGGTAGAAAATCCACATCTATTCGGTTATCGAGTTCAGAATTGGATGATCCAGAAAAGATCATGTCAGAGATGTAGAAGTCTGATACATTACATGCTTGAAATTCACAAGAACTTCTGCTGCTATCATCACTGTCTTCACTATCCAACTGCGGCACATAAAGCTCGTCGCGTCCTGTGGAGAAAAGCAAGTTTAAATGCTATGCCAACTTTCAAGGATGAAAAGCCCCCAGTAAGCATAAAAAAGAGAATAGGTAGTTCCTTTAGCATGTAAATATATATTCACTGATTAATTTCTTAAACTATACTACTTTTAGCAGAAATTGTAGTACTTTTATGTTGAATATGAACTACATAAGCTTCAAATTCTATAAAAAAAATCTTAGACCATACCTTCATGATTGCAGGATTCAATCGACTCCAGAATAGGAGAAAAAATTGTCTCTAGGTTTGAAGCGCATGTGGATGGTGTAGGCTCCTAAGATTATCAAAGATAACATTAGTAAGCATATTGAACCTGCACATATTCTTTCTCGAGAATAACATGTGCAGATTTTAGCAATAAAAAAAAGAGGGAAATTATAGGGCATAAAAACAAATAAGTAAGGTGCTTGCTTATACATGCTTTCAGCTGAAAGATGCCATAACCAGATGATTGACAACACAGAGAGAAAATGGCCTCATTTAACAGTGAAGTAAAAGATAGATGTGTTTACCATACTATCAGTAACAGAATCAGCTAAGACTGATGGTTGGCTCTGGAGAACTTTTTCTTCACTGGACAAGTTATCGCAATGTGCCTCGTCTTCTCTGAGGTCCTTAGCTAACGAGCATATTTCTTCTGCATTCTGAGAAACTATGGTACGAGAGAGAGATGTCTTGGATATCATGCTTGACTTTCGGCATACGTGGAGACCATTTTTTTCTTTTAAACAGCCTGTGGATGATTTAGTTTTCATTTTTAACGATGGCATTTGATCTGTAAGTCTGATGCTGATACAATATTGTGTTAAGAGCATCAATGGGGAAAGAAACCCCTTTAGGATATCAGATCAGCCACAGGAAACTGCAATAGTAAATTCTCAATGAGCATTCCATAAAACGAGAAAGTTACGTCTAAGAACAAATCACTCATCTTAAAATTGAGCATAATACTCTAGACTAAGAGAGAGACCCAAATAGAAATGATAATCCCCAAGTAAGGCAGCACACATCATTAATTGTATAGAAATTGGTTCAATATGACAAACACCTCGGTAACATACATGTGATAATTCCAGCAAACAATAACAAACATCTTTTTCACCGAAGATTCTTTACCAGGCAATTCACCAGATCTGGAACCTACTTTGTCCTCAAATCCAAAACATTTAATTTCTATAAGTGCATAATACAACAACCGAAACAGATACATCATAAGAAACAGAAACTGATTGCTAAAGGATACTAGGAAAACCCTAAGATGCTTCAAAAGAAATTCAAGCGCTTGCACCTAGGCAGTATATTTAACCCACCAACGATTCACCGGCAAGGTGTAACTGATTTTCAAAAAAAAAAAAAAAATGATAGACTTTGCAAAGAGAAGGAAAATAATAACAAATACCTCACAACGAAATGCCTGAAGAAATAACCATAAATGACTGAAAAACACCAGCTTCACACAAACCAAATTTAAGAACAACAAAAGAAAAATAAAATCTAAAACCTTTGACAGCAAGTACAAAAATCTGAACCTTAACCATAAAACCTAAAACCTTTGTACTTCACCTGAAAGACAAAGAACCCAAATTATTCAGGAACCCGACCCCCAACCCCCAACCCAATTATTCGAAGAAACCCACAAGAGAAACGAAAGTCAACCCAAATACAGCAGTCTTTTTGGAACAAACAGACTTCGAAATTGACTAGCAGAACATCAACCAAAAAAAAAACACCAGAACCACCAAAACCCTAGAAGTAGAAACGCAACGACGTACCACAACCCAAACTTGGATGACAAAGCACAGAGACACACATGTAATACGCCCAGTTCACTGAACATACGACTCGATTACCCACAGAAACCACCAGAAACAGTGAAATTAACCTTTCCACGGACAACATACAGAATCTAATGCCATGTATTGATACATACAACAACAAATCCCTTCCCAATTTGTGTGCATACATACCTGTTGAAACTCTCTCTCTCCTCCTGTAGCAGAGACGCGCTTTCTCTCTCTAGATTTTCGCTCCTCAGTGCTTGCATTTATAAACACTGCGGGAGGCGCTTTCTCTCTACGGCCGACACCTCTCAACTTTGGTGCAGAAGATGCTTAGCAGGAAGTACGTTTGAAAAAATCATCAAGTTTTAGGGGTAAAAGCGGGTTGAATGTACAACATATTAGCAAAGGATGTTGGGAACCGGTTGTAGAGGATTATAACCCGTGCTCAATGTGCTTCTCTGAGTTTAATTGGACGGCTGGGATCGAGTTGGGAGAATTAGGTTAAACCCATGCGATTGTGCCACGTGCGTAGATGGACCCCAGCGGCGTGACGTAAGGACACAAGCTGTTTCGCGGAATGGAGAAGAGTCGTGTGAGAAATGGCTGCGTCACGACATATTGAGGCGCGTGGCGACACGCTCCCGGAACATTGACTTTTGACCCTATGTTTCTATGTTTAGGTTTTATTTTGTTGTTCTTTCTTTTACAAGATTAAGGTTATATTTATGAAATTATTATTAATGTTCTTATCAATGAAAGACATCATCTTAAATGCAAAATAATGATGATCCAAATTTCTTAGCTATTATGTTTTCAATGATAGCTGCATTCCTAGGAATTCGAACTTAAGATATTTGGTTAAATTAAGTATAAAATTCTTACTATCAACGGTAGCTGCGTTCTAGGGGGACTCGAATTCGAGATATCTGATTAAGATAGTATAAATCGAACTCCATATATTATCTGATTAAGATAACATAGCATCTCTATTACACCATTTGATGATGGTATTGTTACATATTTGTAAATTAAATACTACAAAACAAGATTTTTTTAATTTCACAAGTTATCATGCTACAAAAATCAAGATTTTTTTTTAAAGTTCACATAAGTTCGGATACTAAAAAAACCCCGATATAATATCTAGTTTGACCTAACCATTTCATTTGGCAGATACCATGCATATGATTGATTTTAAACCTTCTGCCTTTTCTTTGGAATAAATCAATTATATTTCCAATAAGCAACGTCTAAAACTATTACATTATTGTTTACCAATAATTAAGAATAACAGACAAAAGACCCAAACCTCAGCAAGAATCAAATCAAAGACATCATAATATCCACAATTGACTTAGCCCACATCAGCAAAACCATTCCTTTAATTGCAAATACTCAATAAATTAAACTGCAAGATGCATAGACGAAAGGACCAAGTCTGTTTACAGCTTATATCAAAGTCTCATCAACAAAATTTGACCATCAAAAGACAATCAAATCAACCTTGAACTCTTGCATGACAAAAACCTGTGACAAAAATTAAGGTTGATTTGTTGTCTAAACATATTTTTAACCTAAGCAAAAAGACCAAAATATATATCCAAAAGATGCCAACACTCTTTACAGGAGGCAAGTTCTTTACATTAGATACTGATTTTCACATCAATGGAACAGCTTTTCTTAGTCCCAAAATTTTCCATCGATGTCGAAAGGTGGAAGAGTCGATACTATCTCTCGTTGTTCATACTAGAAGAAGGAAGATTTTCTTGAAGGATCTGCATGGGCCATATTAACTATACTGATTAAAAACATAATTTCCAAAACAGAATGTGTTTTTTCGGCTCCAACCGAATGTTTCTATTACCTTATCAGTGAACTCTGAGGTGTCTGAAGTGAAGAGAATTGGCCTACAACGCTTGTCTTCATTCATCAAACTAGAATTCTGGAAATGAGCAACGAGGGCCGGCTTTCCCTGGATTCGAGCATATGCCAACGAAGCTACTTTCTCACTGTTGAATTTCTCCCACTTCTTCCCATTGAATGCCTTCAGTCCCAGAATGAAATAAAATATCAATAAAAATATATGGCGATAGTGAAGATGAGGTGTACACAAGCTAATAATAAGCAAACCTCATAAAACTGGATAATGTTTGAGGGAGACAACATGTTGATAAATGCATAACCCACATTGCATTTATTCTGCAAAGAAATCAAGAGATACGTTAAATCTTTTTAAGTAAATTTTCTTAGAGATGTAATTACATCCACAACTCTTCGAACATTACAGTTGGCACCCGCAAGTTTGAAGAAAATAAAAATACACCATAGAAAGGTACATTCAGGGTGTGCATGTGTAATTCTAAAACAATTTAGCAAGTATTTTGTAGTGTATTCAAACTTATGTGTACCAACTATAAACTGATAAAAGGGCAATCTTTCAGTGGGAAACAGCAGCCAAAAGATTTACCTTAAAATCAATTGGCAAATAGAGAAAATCATAAGTTCCCTTGTGATATTCATCAATAGTGGCCAGCAACATCTTGGAAGTGTATCTAGGAAAAGCAACGACACAAGTTATAAAACGAATTGCAATATTTTACAAAGAAGGAAATAGTTCCAAGGTTCTTTTTACTTGTTGGGGATATTTTTAATCATCAGAGTCGTTCGAGTATCTTCACCACTTCTTATCTTATCAAGATCAAGTTGAAATTGCTTCCTGTTATCCATCTGAATCCCATTGTCAGCACGTCTCGACCTCCCTCGTTCTCCCAAACCTAAACCCTCCATATTAGGTGAAAAAGGGCCATGGCCCAAAAATGGTGTGGGACTCAATCTTGGAGAATTCGACATCATGCTAAAAACAGGGGAACCATTTTCCAAAGTGTTTCTAGAAGTAACGCCATTTGCCGGCCCACGAGAACCTATATTACCAAAATACCCAAATTGTTGTTCAAGAGGAAAACCAGAGGGAGCTGATCCCACATGGTAATTGTGATGAAGACTTGTGAAAGGAAACCCATTATTTCCATTGGGTATAAAAGGAGCCCGAGTTCTTGGTGCAGAATTGCTCCCCTCGTGATATAGGTCAGAACGTCCCCAAAGAAGGTGGGACCCACCGAAAGATGAAGAAATAGGTCCAGTAAACTGTCTCATTTTTTGATCTGGGAGAGAATGGGATTGATGACTGTCAGAAAATATATGGTCCAAATGTGGGCCCTTCTGGTTTGGCAATTGAGGCTGCAGAACTGAAGCTATTCCAGGAAAACTATTGCCTAGTGAAGGACTTAGAGAGCTGAACCCAGGTGATTTGCTGAAGTTAGAATTCCTTTCCAATGAGCTCCCAAGCTGGGGCCAATTACCTTCCAGAACAAGAGAGTTGGGTAAAGATTCAAAACATGCGACGCAATTGAAGTCGTCTTCTTATAAAAACATCATATTATGAATGCGTGTGTGTGTATATATATATATATTGGAGATCCATACCAGGTGGAGAACTTGGGATTGGTGCACCCACTTGGTGTAAATTCCTTTCGTCTTGTTCAAGATCATGATTCAGATGATGCAGCAAACTGAAGGTGTATGACGGTGGTAACATTTATTAGATTACAGACAATTATCAAAATAAATCATAAGTAGCCAAAGAACAAATTCACAAGCATGCATATAAAAGGAATAAGCTAACCTTCTACGAGCTCCACCGGGGCGACTGGGTTCAAGTTTTATACGTTTCCCAGCTATATCACTTCTATTTAGGGATTTAAGTGCAAGTTCTGCGGCTCTAACATCATAAAATTCAATAAATTTGTGGTGTCTCTTGTGTGGTGTTTCCCTTATCTGAAAAATTCGAAAATATGCACAGGCATTAATTTCACACGGGCTATACTCAGAAGGGGGAAAAAATGAAATGAAAACATTACCAAAAGATTACCTCTTTGACCTCGCCATAATCCCCAAAGATTTGTAGAAGGTCGTCGTTAGTAACCGAGGGCTCCAAATTAAATACCACCAAAGTTCCTTGGTTAATGTCCTTGTCAGAAGGGTTCTCCTGGATTAGGAAAAGCATAGAAAGGAAAATTAAATTTCAGAAAAGGAATATTAATCAAGTATTTAAACAAAATAAAAAATAAAAAAATTAAGAAACCTTGGGAATCGAGAAGTGAATATCCAGCTTTCTCCTCCGAAGTGGCTTATTTTGCAGCGACCTCATAGCAGTTCGAGCAGAACGAATATCATAGTAAGAGATCATAACAAATCCCCTATGTTTACATGCAGTGTACAAGGTTCTGATATCACCATATTGCTGAAAATAATGAACTCCAAACTCAGAAAAAAAATAAAGGGGAAAAAAAACAAAAGAAAACATTTTTCTATCAAATTAGTACTTCAAAGAGAGTTCTCAGCTCGGCATCCTCAACATTACTGTTGATATTACGGACAAATAATGTTCTAGAAGGATGCTCTCCAAGAGGGTGTTCTCCAGCAACAGTTCCCACACCATTTGCAACATTGAACTGAGAAACACCGTTTCCATTTCCATTTCCATTAGATAGACTCAATTTAGCAATCCCGTTTCTTAAGTTCTCTTGAGGATCAGATTCCAACTCCAAACCTCCTCCACTGCCAAAAAGATCATATTCTTCAGCTTCATCTACAAGACTCGGCAACCAGCCAACATCAAAACCATCCATTATCCCAGATAGGAGTTCATCCTCATCATCAGGGAGTAAGTTTTCATTAAATTTCTTGCCCTCTAAATCTGGACCAAGGTTCACTGTAACAAGGCGAAATCGGAAAATTAATCGAACAGAGTATTCTCAGAGGAGTATTAATTACTAGAGGTAATTCAGATGAAATAGGCTAGGAACTTACACTTCCCGTGGGCAAGAACAGGCAACGAGCTAGAGAAAAGAGAAGCATCACTTGAGGTGTGATAGGAATTAGATTGGGGAAACAGCTCCCACGCATTAGATCTTCCCATTTGCTTAGATACATCCATGTCTCTAATTCCAGAAAGATGCAAAAAATTATACAAGTAAAAAGCATTATATAACCACAGTAATATTCCAAGCTTGCTGTAGGTCAAAGTTACTATATCAGCCAAAAGGCAACCAATAATTAAGGTAACCAATAATTGGGTGTATTGATTCACACTCAGATTAGCAAAGAAACGCAAAAACTAGAACATGCGGGTGTAAAGCGTGGAACTAGTATTCGCCCATAAATAAACAGATAGATATATTCGATGTTGAGGTAAACCAAAAATCTGCGAGTTACAAATGAGATTGAACACTTACAGCACTTGTATGACAAATATTTTTTAGAAAATTACAAAAAAAATGTCGAAGTCCAGCCAAAAAGTGCAACCTTTCATGCCAACCTAGTGAAGAACTTCAAGAACTCGTCACAAACACGAACCCATAACAACATTGATCTTGTTATTCAAGATTTTCAAAAACCCATCACTCAATAACCTCGTTACTCTAGCAATTAAGTGGAAAAACAAAAAAATAAAAAGTAGCAAACACCACCACACAAAGAACCTCGTTATTCGGAAAACCCAAGAACACAGAACAAAAAGTCAAAAACCCAATTGAAATTGTCAGCAAACAACAACATTCGAAAACACCCAACCCCAGAAAACTCAACATGTTAAAATCAAAATACATGCGATCAATATACTAAAAAGAAGCGCTACTGTACCTCAGGAACCCCAAAGCCAAAGCCGTCGAAGCAAATTCAACAAACCCCAAAGCACATCAATTCTGGAGCCAATACAACACGAAAAACAGACAATGAAGAAACAGAAACATGACAAAGACACAGAGACGTGAAGAGAAAGAACTCCCCTCCAATCTTTTTCCCTTTTGTTTCTCTCCAACCCTTTTCCCCACTCAGATTAATACCCACACATACACACAAAACACAATTAAATACGCACTGAAAAGGGGCCACGCAGAGGAGATGATCGAGAGAGAGAGAGAGAGAGAGAATGATTTGACGACAGAAAGGGTGGAGATGTGGAGAAGTTAATGTAAGAGTGGAGGTGTGATTTAGTTTTTTAATCCTATTTAACTGTATTTAATGATGATTTCATGTCCACGTGCATTTTTGCAGAGAGTATCAACACTCCAACAAAGGGGGTTTTGATCTTAATACGAGGATTAGTAGGGGGATTATTGGATAAGATTTCCATAGTCCTAAGTCCTAACCCTTTTTTATTGCTTCGCTTTTCTTGGCCAAGATTTATATTTTCCTATCTAATTATGTAAATAATTATGAGTTCGAATTTCACCGGGAGTGATCGGAAACTTTATCTTAAAAAAAAAAGTTGCAATTTTGTAAGAAGTAATTTATAGAAAGTGAGATTAGATTGGGAGTGATTTATGAAAAACAAGATTAGATTGTGATTATCTGAATTATAAATAAGGAAAATTAAGTTTATTATTAGCAATATCTACCCAATAAAAGAAGAAGATATGATTAATAAAGATTTGATTTGATGTTTGACAAATGGGGTTGGGCGGTGATGTCAGAATAGGCCTTCATCATTAACCATTTTAGGTTTGACGGGGGCATGCAGAAATATTGCTATTTTCTTTGTAATTACAAATATGTTTTTTGTATTTTAGACTATAGTTCTTGCGCAAATAATATTGTAATTAAAGAATTAATGAAGTTTGGTGATTAGTCTAAGTTGGGCGTACTGTTGGCGTGCATTAAATAAGAGATTGGGATTTAAATATATCTTTATGTAGTTTCATTTAATGTCAAGACTCAGACATTGACGTTAAAATAATATTGTACGTGTTGGGCTAGTTTAGTTTAATCCGATATCGATGCATGTAGGGCTATCAACGGGTCGGATTCGGATAGGAACAGGGGATTTCGGATTCGAATCTGATAAGAAAATTCGAATATCGGATCCGAATCCATTGTTTTTTAATCCATATATAATTGGATCGGATCTGATCCGATAAAAGATCCAACCCGAATAATAATAAAATTTATATTTTTAAATAACAAATTTGATATAAAAAATAAATATAATTACATAATAATTAATAAATAATTATTATTTAATGAATTATTTGATAGTTTTGTTTATATTTATTTAAAATAATTTAATTTAAACTTATTAATAAAAGAAAATATATACTTTTAGAGTAAAAAATTTAAATTTTATTATTGTTTAAAATGATAAATATGTGAACATTTTAATTTTAATCATTTTACTTAATATTATGTACTAGTAAATAATTTATTTAATTAAATATTATATATAATATCGGATTCGGATTCTTAACGAATCGGATTCCTTAAATCCATATTCGCTTCATTTATTTCGGATAACGAATATTTACAATCGGATATGATCCATCGAATATTTTTATCGGACGAATATGTTAAAATTCGG
Organism: Lantana camara; assembly: GCA_037501455.1. Lineage (NCBI taxonomy): Eukaryota > Viridiplantae > Streptophyta > Magnoliopsida > Lamiales > Verbenaceae > Lantana > Lantana camara. The sequence goes on along the minus strand of CM074856.1, from coordinate 2,561,180 downwards.
ATCGGATTCGGATTAAAATCCACCCCATTGACAGCCCTACATGATGCATGCTTTGCAAATAATTGAGGCCTGAATGATTTTATTCGGGCTTCGTGTCAAGAGCTAGTTTACTGAGTTCTATTATGTGCCCAAGTTAGCATGTTGAGGTAACTATGATCTTTGTTGATGATTAGCAAGAATATTCATAAAACATTAGCAAATAAAGTAAGATTTTTGAAATCAAACAAAAATTTATTATAAATTTACTCAAATATAAAAAGTGTAGATGTAATTTACTTCATAATTATTTAAAGTCTCCAATTTTTTTAGCTTGTCTTTCCCTGTTATGGTTATTGTAATTTTGTTAAAAACTATATTGGAGTTGTCCTTTTATTACAATTTTGCAAACACTCATTATGTGATTGAAAGTGGATGGAGTTTAATTGAAATTTCGATGGAAGCTACAATAATTGATATGGATGAAAATTTTGCCTTCTCACCTGCAAAATGAGAGGAAAAGTGAGATAATCGATTGTGATAAACCACATTGCAAGCATTTCAACGCTCAAATTAAACGAGTATTTCGTGGTGTGGTACCAATGATTACCTACCATGTTGTGGATAAGATGAACCATTTATAGAAGTGTATCGAAGAAGAAGGTCTTTGTGTGGGGTACAACTCAAGGGGGACCACTTCACGTGTATGGATGTATGAGATAAGACTATTTAGTATGTGGGGGACCACCCGATGTAAATTTCAAAAGAATATTCATGTGTTTCCTGCTAATATGGTCATGTATAGTACTAATTGACTTTATACTTAGTGTCAAAAATAGTATGATGTCGATAAATAGTGGTGGTAGTGGATCAATGGTCTTCTTCTCAAAGTTTGGCATTCTCCAAAAGTCGATCGTGCCTCTAGATGGAGAATACTCGAGTTGAGACATTTTTGTCGCATCAGGAAAGAATACTCAAGTTGATTTCAAAAGAATACTCAAGTGAGGCATTCTTATGTTCACTTGATGGGGCTCTTAAACGGAAGTACTTCTTTGAATGGTGCATTGTCACGGATGAGCCAACGAATTATTGGATTGTTGATCCTTCTAGTTATTCTTTGTGTGTTTTATAACTCTCGACTTTTAGAGACAATCTCGAGGGTCTCTCTTTGGTTATTTTAAGTGATGCTTCCGATGGGATATGAGAGCGCCACGACAATTCATTGTCCCACGTGGTCATACATAGACACGCACATATTTCAGACAAAATTGTGCCACATCAGTTATTTTTTAGAAACTTAAAGGAGAAAATTTTTATTGTCATCCGAACTTTGCGTCATTTTGCAATTTACAATCCAAACAAAAACATGATACGATGCATCTTTATAAAAGGGAAAAATAATTTTTTTTCATTCGAATTTTGTATTTTTTTGCAATTTACCATTCCAACAAATTTTCGCTGCAAACCCCCATCCAAAGTTTGTATTTATAATAAACCATCATCCTTTTTTTTTTTTTTGTTGTTGTGATTTTGGCTAAAAACTATGACACGTGTCAGTTGTATTTTCACCAAAACTACCCAAAAAAAGTTTAGATGACAGTATGTTACAAATGTAAACCTTGGACGGTGATTTGCAACAAAAGTTTGCGTGAATGAAAAATTACAAAAAGAGATAAAGTTCGAATAATAAAAAATCTTTTTCCCTTTATAAAATATAAACTTGTATTTTCACTAAAACAACTAAAAAAATTTAAATGACTGCATGTTAGAAATAAAAATATTAGATCGCCCTATGCAAATTTTTTTTATCGGAATAATAAACTGAAAAACGGGGTAAAGTTCGAATTGAAAAAAAATTATTTTCCCAAAGTTAAAATTGTGAAATGAAAAAAAAAAAAAAATAAAAAGTTCTATTAATTAAGCGTTTCGATTTGTACTCCATGCAGCAAGTGTTGGACAGTGATTTTATCATCAAGTTCATAAATCATATCTGGGCCAAAATCTCTCTCATTACTCGGATGCACTATGGAGAGCTGTTCGATTCTCTGTTCTTCTTCCAATTCCCTCTCCCCTTCTCTGTATTCCTCAAAATTTCAGCTTCCGACGAGAAAACAGAGCAATTCCGGTCATAGATTATCATTTTCCGGCAAATTAACATTGTCTCATCTGCGTACATGCCGACCATCTCGCTTCGCTGTTAACTCTACTGGTAATTCGGGCATATAATTTTCTTACATCGTGTTTGTTTGATGTCTATTCCGTTTACATGAATGCCTGTATTTGGGATTTTACATGCATCCTCGAGCTGGGTTTATGTGGTTTGGAACTTCAAGTTAGTATTTTTGTAGATTAGGTTCAGTGGTGGTGGTGTTGAGAAGTTTCAATGTTTAATTGATGCCGTGAAACTACCAATTTTGTTATTTTTACCCCGAATAGAGAGAGAAGAGATGCTCAATAATGTATATCTTCTAATTCCGGTATTTTCAGCTACCCAAGAGCTTGTAGAGACTACTTCATCCACTCCAGGTTTTGTTGAAACTGGTTACATTTTTGGTATTCATGGTTTCCAAGGAGAGGTTCGGGTAAGACCAAACACAGATTTTCCGGACCTGCGATTTTCCAAGGTAGAGCAGTAACATCCCAGTTAAATTCCTAAACATGATTACAAAAATATATAAGGATAAAAAGGAATTGAAATTGAGTAAATAGAGCTGCCATACCGCACCAAAATACATTGTCTGAGTGTGGTTTATTATGCTCTTTAGCCAGGGCCCAGATGGTTGAAGCAACAAATGTCGGGAGCCGATACACTACAAGAGATTGAATTGGTGGAGGGCCGAGGACACCCTGGACAAAGTTGGATTGTAAGATTTATTAACATTGAGACAGCAGAACAGGTTTGTTGAGAATTTAATTGATTGTTCTTTGAGTATGATTGTGAATTCGCACGAGTGTGTTAAAGCTTTAAGATAGCTGTCATTGCTCAGGCACAAAAACTTGTTGGTTCTGCTATACTGGTGAGAGATGAAGATAGACCAGTACTAGATGAAGGCGAGTTCTATACACATGACCTTATTGGAATGAGAGTTATTATTAAGGTTTGTGGTTTCATTGTATCTACTTTATCAATAGCCTAATCATGAGTTTCTTCGAATTTCTATGAATTCAAGAGGTCTTATAAGGTCCTGAAAACAACTTACAAGTTGTTTGAGAGCTTATATGAAAGTTTCTCTTAAGTGTTTGGTATTTTTTTTTGTAGTAGAGGAGCTTATAAGTTGTCTAATTCCAAATACTAAATGACATGGATTTGACATGGACATCATTAATTTTCTTTTAACAATATGCTTCTATCATCTCATAAATTAACTGTTTTGTTAAAATCAGTTTATTGTTTTATTTGAAACATTTTTATCTGAAAATAATTATAAATCTCATGTTTACCAAGCACCACTACCTTATGAGCTACCAAAACATCTTATTAGCCATCATGCCTTATTGTATAGAATAACTTTAACAACTTATGTTTAAAATAAGAATGTAGGAGTATAGAAGCTCTAAAACTATATGATAAGCTTGAAGAACTTATAAACTATTACGCATAAGCTTAGCAAAACACCCAATAAGCTTCAGATCTGAGTTTTTTTCCCATTGCATATTTGACTAAACTGAATGTTCTAGGAATCGGGTGAACCAGTGGGAACTGTTGTGAATGTTTTCAACAGTGGAGCAAGCGATCTTCTGCATGTTAAGCTTGACTCGCTGAGAAATATTACTGACCAGAATGGGAAGTCAAAAACTGAGGCAGGTGAATCTGTTCCGCTAGTTTGGGTTCCATTTGTTGAAGCTATTGTTCCAACCGTTGATCTGGAAAAAAGAGAAATGTTGATTACCCCTCCGAAGGGGCTCCTGGAGTTAAACATTCGCTCTGATGAGAGAACCAAGAAAGAAAGACGTGAGCTTGTGAGACATACTGTTTTCTGCTTTGCTATTTGCCAAATTTAGATTTTTCACCTTTTCTATTTAATGAGTTATGTATCACATCACCATTACTAGCAGGAATCTTGATAGTTTTTAGGGATAATAATAACATACCCTGAGATTTGGGATAATTACACAAACTTCCCCTGCGGTTTGAGAAATTACAAAAACTTCCCCTGTCAAAGAATTTATATTACATCTTGATAATGAATTTTAATGTCGTCACCTCTCTCTAAATATATTTTTTTGATTTTATGAATACCCTACTTCATGGTCCCCACTCATTGATCACTATTTGTCTTTATATACATGACTATAGTAGCATGTGTTACGCCAAATCTTAGGGTATGGCGGGGAATATTTTCGTAATTTCTCAAATCTCATGGGAAATTATGTGTAATTAGGCCAAACATATGGGTATGCCAGTCTAATTATCTCTGATTTTTAACTTCTTCCTTTTTAGTTATATAGCAGAGATTTTTAACTTTGGTTTGCCTTGTTTCTCTGTTCGCTTTATTTCTGATCACATCTTTTGCCTGCATCAGGAATGGAAAGAAAGAAAAAGGCTTCAGAGACGGTTGATAGCAGCCAAAAAGAAGCTATGTGAAATGGAACAGCAGCATGTTTTTGATGGTTTTAGATATGGAGAGAAAGACCAAAGAAGCTTGCTTGCAAATCAAATAGTAACTGTAAATTCAAAATTGCTTCAACAGGCTCTGCAAAACATCAAGACTCCCTATACAAGGTACAATTCTTCTAAATATTTAATTTTTATTCTTTTCTGATACTGTGCAGCCAATTATTTTTTGAGGAAACGAAACTTTAGCCTATGTATAAATGATTGTAAATCTATATTTTTTATCCTTAAATCAGGGAGAAGTTGATCAATATTTTGAGTTCTGCACCACAATCAAACACTATTAGAGTATCTAATCATTCCAGTTCTGCTGCAAATACAAATCCATCCGATCCATATCTGAAACTGCAAAAGGAAGGTTACCTTTTGACTTGTAATGGCAAAGTTGGAATAGTTTTATTATTGGAGGAAACCGACACTGATCTTGTTAAAGCATTACTGGATGACGATGTGAGGTTTGGTAAGGTAATATTTACACATGCTTCCTTTTGAAATTACAATGCCTGTTTCTCATTATTAATTTCCTTTTTCTTTAATACTTTTGATGCCACTGTTATTGTCGTATCACCTGAATCATTTGCTGATTGCAGATTGAAGATCGGTCAGCTGTACCCTTGGTATTGGTCGGTTCTTCTGGCTCAGTCGGTTCCCTGCGAGAATTGTTCTCAGATCATGACTACTTTGCATTTGATCCAGAGAAGGTTGAATTCAGGCTATTTTTTTTAATCACAATTAATTTACATGCACAGTCTCAAATGTTGAGCTCATGCATTTGTTGGTTTGAATCTATATTAACAGGTCTGGTTTTTAGAAGAAGAGATGCTTCCTGTTGTTAGTAGCTCAGTTGAAGGAGATGGCAAGCATAAGATACTGATGAAATCACCATGGGAATTCCTCCAAAGACCAATTGGATCTGGAGGGATCATTAGCCTACTTTCATCCCAAAATTCATTATTGGACAAGCTAAGTGAAACGGGCGTGGAGTACATTGAGGTGAGACGGTTATATTAAATGATTTTGCATCAGAGATGGAACCAGAAATTTTTACCTTCAAGGGTAAATCAAACTTCTGTAAAATATAATAGGCTTTATTTTGTTATTTTATTGTGTGAATTACATCGAAATGCCCCTATGGTTTGACCTAATTACAAAAGCTCCCCTTCAGGTTTGAGGAATTACAAAAAGTTCCCATGACATACTCTAAGATTTGGCACAACACATGCTATTATAGTCACGTATTAAATTCAAATATTGATCTGTAAGCTTCAAGGCGAAAATAGGGTATTCGTGAAATATTGGAGATGAAATCATCATAACTTGTCTCATTTGGCCTTCTATTTTAACTTGCTAGCATGCTTTTTCTGCTTGCAGGTTTGCAAGATCAGTGAAAACTGGGAGAACGACCACGCACTAGTCGGTCTTGTTTGTGCATGCAAAGCAAATATCGGAACTCGCCTCTCCAAAGATACTATGCTGCGGGAAGAAGATGTTGATGTGGTTTTCTCCATGAGTTTCCTCCAGAAACTGGTGAAGCAGACAAACAAGCTTCAGTTTGAAGCTATTAGTCGCTGCAATTCCTATGTCCAGAAGGTTAACAAAGACTGGATCGATGTCAACCCCTCCGCGCCCAATTCTTACGAGTTTCGTTCTTCGATTTATGGTTGTTTGAATGTTGGTCCAATCAGTAAGGTCTGTGTATTGGAGTCTACAGAGTAACGTCCAGATTATGCCTTATACAGACTTGTACTCATAGATAAACATGAAATTTATACAAGCTTATGAAATAGTTGTACAGTCTACATGTTTTCTTGTATTCCTTGTATATCATTCTCAACAAGGTTTGTTTTCAGGGTTCGAATACAAGACCTCTAGTTAAATTAAAATAACACTGAATCGTTAAATTACACCACTTGGTGGTCACTCTACGATAGAATATTGTTAAATTACCACATTTGGTGGCCACTATAGGATGAATATTGTTTCGATCGAGTCATGTTTCGATTAAATTATTTTTAAACTAATATAACATTGAACGGTTAAATTATACCATTTAGTGGTCACTATATGATAAATATTGTTAAATTACACTATGAAGATTGTTTTAATCGAGTCGGGTTTCAATTAAATTACTTTAGACCATATTAGAAATAACGTTTTTTAAATATTATATGATGCGTGACGCCCCAGAGAGCTTAAGGTGCACCCCTAATTAAAGTTTGACGATTTCAGCAGCCGAAGTCAAAACCCTAATCGAAAACCAAGCCTCCTTCTATATAAACCACAAAAGCATAACAGAAATTGTATTGCAGGGGCGGCGGACCTGAACACAAAACCCTAATTCACACTCGTAAGCAAACCCTACTTTTTCTGCTAGTTCTCCAACTACTTTGTTACTGCTTTGTTGTGTATATAATGGCATTCGTTGTTTGTAATTTGCAGAAGGGTTAGGAAAGATGGCGGTCCCCTTGCTGGATAAGAAAATCATCAAGAAGAGGGTGAAGAAATTCAAGAGGACCCAGAGCGATCGCTTCATTTCTGTTAAGGTATTGATACTTCTGTTTTTGAAGTTTCATTATAGATTCCAGTGTGGTGTTGAAGGGGAATATGATGATAGTTATTTTGTCGCCCCAGGCTTAATTTGCATCTATGCGTAGATGTACTGTGGTGATTGACATTTTTGTATCTGATTCCTCTGAATACTCATATATACTGTTTGGGATGTCTTCTAGATTCGATGATTTGATTAGGTTTGTAGAAATGTGATTTGCAAGGGGAGGCTGGATGCAGGGGGAATATGATGATAGTAATTGTCGCCCCAGTCTTAATTTGCATCTATACGTAGATGTAATGTGGTGATCGACATTTTCTATCTGATTCCTCTGATTAGTTTGTATATACTCATATTTTATAGTGTAGATGTCTTAGAGTAGGCTTGAGAAATGAGAAATGCAAGAAGAGGCGTGATGATACTTACCCTACCACGTTTTCTGCTATTTGATGATGATATCGAATCATGCACTACCATCTGATCTCTCTTGCTTATTTCTATATATATTTACAAACTTGAAATTTTTATGTTTAAACATCTGATCGTGCAGCAATCCATGATGAAGCTATTAAATGTTTGCTGATTTCCTGTGATTATCACAAATAATTCACCATCTTTCGGCTGAGATTGCTGTCACAGATGACATTTCTTTAAATGTACTTTTAATTTGTATCTGATATGTTAGTTCTTGCCCATGGTATCTGATGTCCAGGATAATATCTTGTTTCTGGACATTTCGTTTTTTAGGGCAGAAATGAACATGAGAACAGGCCTTGCGACACGGATTGCTTTACTTTCTATAAGCTTTCTGTTACTATAATCCTGCTTACATATGTTGGTGTTTGCTTTATTTACTTTGAGATTTGATTAGCAAATTGATTTCTTGAATAAGAAATGAAATCTAACTATACCTATCAATTGCATTCATGACAGGAAAACTGGCGCCGGCCTAAGGGTATTGATTCCCGTGTCAGAAGAAAGTTCAAGGGATCCGTGTTGATGCCCAACATTGGATATGGGTCTGACAAGAAAACCCGGCACTATCTTCCGAATGGTTTCAAGAAGTTTCTTGTGCACAATGTCAAGGAACTCGAGCTGCTCATGATGCACAACAGGTATTGCAATAGCTCTTTCCGGCGGTGGATCTTTACTAATTTTGATAACCTTGTATTAACCTTCAGTTGTGTAAAATGATTGTTTAGGACATACTGTGCCGAGATTGCCCACAACGTGTCTACAAAGAAGAGGAAGGAAATTGTAGAGCGTGCCTCCCAGCTCGATGTTGTTGTGACCAACAAGCTTGCTCGTCTCCGCAGCCAGGAGGATGAATGAGAACCTAGAGATTCATGAAATTCAACTTGAATGGATTTTGCTTATTTAGTAATTGATGTTATCCCGTGTTCCATGCTTTTTTGACTCGTTGCTATGCAGTGATACGTACCCTTGACATTTTTTGGCCTAAATATTTGAGATTTTTATTAATCCATATTTTTTGGCATTTAGGTGGAAATTGTATGTACAGGTTCTCTAAATATGAACCCCCGTTGTGAAGTTCAAGCTATAGGAGTTGGAACTTCATATTCCTTTTCATTGAATTGATTAGTTTGGTGGCTTCAATGTAAATGGTTCATGAGTAATGGAAAGAAGGAAGAAGAATAGGTCATAAGCAAAAAATCTCGAGAATGCTTTCCATATACAGTCTCATCTCTTAAATTCGGAACTAATGTGACTATTCGGTGTAATAATTGACGTGTTATATATACGTTAATATTACTGACATGTATTTGAATTTGACTTATAATAATCGACATGTATTGGGAAATATACATTATAATAGTTGATATTTGAACGGAGCCCTCAAAAAAACAAAAAAAGACATGATGCTGCGATTATAGAATTTCTCTAATTCGATGTAGATTTACGGTTCGTCTTTACAAATTTTTTTTTTTATTGAGTTAGGGTCTCAGATTAATATGAGTGTAATCTTCCTCTAAAAAGACTTCTCATATCATTATCTGAGTCATCCCAAATCAAAATTCATGACAAGAGAGATCTTTTTTAGCTAGAAAATCGAGCATTTATTATGTTTGCACCATGTATGAGTAATCCTCGGCCTAGCATCCCAAGGCAGCGTCCATTCGCGACATGTATGAGTAGTCCTTACCGCTCAAGGCGAGTAAGAAGGGTTCTGAGTCAGAAATTTTTTTCTTTTTGTGTGTGTGGGTGGGGGGTTAAGACTTAAGAGAGATCATTGATAGAGGCGCGGCAATCCAAACATCGCATTCCACCCAAATTCGCTCTAGATGAAGCCTTAGCCCTTCCTTAACTCATTCCACCAAAATTCGCTCGAAACGTATCCCCCATGCGAGCCTCAGGCCTTTCTCCCAACAACTCCGCCATGTTAATAGAGATGTTACCCAAGTTGTACGAGAAGGCAAAAGGCCATTCGTATTTATCTAACCAAACCCCCATTAGTTGCTGAGAAAGAGCTTTGGAAAACACTACCATCAATATTTAGCTTGGATCTTTAGCCCAAATTTGTCAGATATCTAATGTAAGTTCTTTAACTTTAGGGAGATAGACTTAATAGTTTCATCTTTCTGTTGATACATTACATAAACAAATTCATAGATTTCCACAAGGTAGAATTTATCTAATTCGATATAAGATATACTTTACGATAATGTAGGAACGATTTCTGTAAATATACTTTGACAATTTACAATCAACTTCAGGTGGCTTAGCCTATCTATGTAATAAACAAACAAGTTCATTTAGTTTTGGTAGTGCATTATCATGGAGGCTACCCAGGCTTCGTAATTGGTAAATCCCTTCAATTATATTCATAATAATTGCAATTATTAGTAAAAGCGTCTTCATCTTCCTCTTTCTTTCAATAATTGCTAGAAAATTCTAATGAAGACTTGTGAGAGAGGCAAAGGATATGCTTTAAATGATTAATAACATTAGAACACAATATCAAACGTTCTGTTCCTAATCTTTTTGTCATCCTTAATTATTGTATATGAAATCCATAAAATTGAAATACATATTTCAGAATCAAATTGGCGGCCATGAAAGACAACGGATATTTTGCTTCCCTGCCTTGAACACAAAGCATCATCGTCTTTACAACCCCACAGAAAAAACCTTTGGAACATACAGCCTTACAAGAAAAGAACCAAAAACCTTTGCACCTATCATACATATAAATCCCCACAAACCTCAAAAGATCTTCAAGAACTTCATACCCAATCTTACAGAAAACCCCACAATGGCAGGAGAACAGATGAAACCCATTGCCGGGCTGCTTTTGCTCCTCAACTTCTGTATGTTCGCCATAGTTCTGGGGATCGGAAGCTGGGCGATGAACAAAGCCATTAACCATGGCTTCGTAATTGGTAAATCCCTTCAACCACGCATGATAGTAGTAATACGTTTCTAATATCGGTTTACTTGTGTAATATGATTTGAGTTTTCTTTTCTTTGTTGCCTGACAGGTCCCGGATTTGATCTTCCGCCTCATTTCTCACCCATATATTTCCCAATGGGGAATGCTGCGACCGGATTCTTTGTGGTGTATGCTTTGATTGCTGGTGTTGTTGGAGTCGCGTCGATTATTTCAGGGGCGAATCATTTCCGTAGTTGGGATGCTGATAGTCTGCCTGCTGCTGCTTCTGCTGCAACCATTGCATGGAGTCTGACGCTCTTAGCCATGGGGTAACTTATGCTTTATTTGTATGGATAATTACAAATACCCCCTCAGATTCAACTTAATCACAACTGTGTCTTTTTCAGCTTTGCGTGGAGAGAGATCGAACTGTATGCCAGAAATGCCCGTCTGGTAAGTTATATATATATATAGAGAGAGAGAGAAGTAAAAATATCAACGATAACATTTTGTTCTTCCATTTTTGTGCAGAAAACAATGGAAGCTTTCATCATAATCCTTTCGGTTACTCAGCTAATTTACATAGCTGCCATTCATGGAGCTGCAACAAGGAGAAGAGGCTGAGGATCAAGAACATCACATTTTCTGATATTTATATCTGTCATTACTGTGTGGTTGATTTTTTTCCTTCATTTTTATTTTCAGTTGTCATTTTCATCTTCATATTTATTCTGTACACAGAAAATTTGTGTGTTGAGAACATTTTAAAAGAACTGTTTGTTTCCTTATTTTTGGCAAACATGAAGATGACAAAAAATGTAATAACTAATAATTCACATTCAAGCCAAATCCAAGAAAAAGACAAATGAAATATAAAGGGACAGAAGAACTAAATATTGAAAATTCACAGTTCTGAACTTTATGAACCAACAATCACCATTAACATAGACACTAGACAGTAAACAAAAAACTCTCAAAGTCCATAACCACGGAGGCAATGAAAAATTAAAACTTTGCCTGTTTTTTACGTAATACTAAATCTATTCAAACCTTAAGTACTACATCGACTGCTGCATTCATGCCCGCGTTCATAACATTATAATTTAAAAGAAGAATAGTCACAAGCATTTCTGTTCGAATCTTTCACAGTGTTCCTTGGATCAAAGATGACCTTTGAAACAGTTGTGTCTGCTTCAGCACAATCTGCACCAACATGATACTATGATTTAGCAACACATTCGAAGCCAACTCCTATGATCTTAGGTAGCAGGAGACAATGTTCCATGTAAAGAAGATGAACTAAAAATTTGAGATACTGACTCATGATTTACAAATACTCGTCCAATATAATGCATGCTTAATTAAGATTCTTTCATGGCTTATATTGTCTCCAAATGATCAGTCCATCTTGCAAGAAAGTACTCTTATACGAATGAGAAACCCAGTTGGCTTATCAAATCACAAATTAGCAGAGACATCGTTAAAGCTTCAGAAAGAAAGGGAGTTCTTTAAATGAACTTAGGCTTGGAACAAGGACTCGATTGTGTAAAAAGCTTCGAGGATGATTAACCTGAAATCATGTATTCGACCCTGAAAATAATTCAAACAATCCACAACAACTCTTCCAGGATGTTTTCTGCACTGGAGCTTGAGAAGGAACCAACAAAGGCTGCACAAATATTTACAAAGAGATATAGTAAATTAATTGCATCATAAAACAGCTTTGCGGAAAATAATAAATATTACTTTTATATATAATATTAAAAGCGTCATGGCACCTGAGTAACTCCAGAATCTCTCTCGTGTGCAACTCCATTATCAGCAGTAGTTCGATCTGCATTATGTGGCAATGTTAACCTATCATCATTTCCTTGTTCCACATCTTTCTTTGGTTCCAATATTGCTGAAATTTTCCCATCAGATTGAATGATTGCTTCCTCCTTTAATGGTGTATCCATAAAAGCCACCGATGTACTCACTTTATCTTGGAAAAATCTCAACTTCTTCTCCCCATTTTCCTTATTCACAGGTTCGACACTTGAAACATTATCCCCTGCAGCTTGAACATTCTTGTTACCATGAGTATCATCATCCGAACCGCTTGTATTACCACTAGAACTCCCAGATGAACCTCCATCGTAGGATTTTCTTGAAGCCTCCTCGTGTTCAAAGCTTCCACCTTTCTTATCAGTTTCACCCTCAATCTTGAATTCCCTCTCAACCTTAGTTTTACTACCGTTGGATCTCGATCCTTCAACGGGAGGAGGATTCAAACGGTTACGATCCTTCCCGATCTCTTCTTCCTCTCCTTCAGTGAAATGGCTTTGGTGGCTATGGTTGTCCTGAGATGCAGGTGAGCTCAACTCCCCAACATCACTCCCTTTCTCATCACCTATTTTGAATAAATTCAAGAAAATAAAAAAGTGAAATCCAAGTAAGAATCAAGAACGGCCATAAAAGATAGGAATCAGCCCTCTAAGTTTAAAAACCACCAACTTCAGTTGCATCAAAATCCCAATACATAAGACAACAAGTTAAAGGGGCCTAATCTGCATCTCTTTACCACTAAGCCATGACGTTGAACATAAACCACTGCTAATTACAATCTCGAGCAAAAAGCTTACAACTTTATCAAAAAATTAAAATAAATAAGAACATTTATCATAAATAAAGCATGCCCACAAATCCAAATGATGCAGAAATCATCAGTAAAGCTCAAAAACATGAAAAGAATAACTTGGAGACATGTGGGTCAGTACAGATTGATTTTCAATCAAGCAAACAACCTTTTGTTTCACCATTAAACATATAAAACCAAGAGTTTCAGTACCATGTGACACAGTAGAAACAGAGGATGGATTGGAGTTGTTAATAGAAGGCTGATTCTCCTTCTTTTTCTTCGCAGCTTTTCGCTTCTTGGCACCTGACGGCATGATCTTTGATTATACTCCCACGGATCAAGTTAGATTTGGCGAGTGTTTTTGTCTGCTGAAATTCTTGATTCTCTCTCTCTCTCTCAGAAGTATGGCTTTGCTGATTTTGTTTGCTTGTGAGCGAAATGTGTTTGTGGATTTGCTTCAAAATGATGGTGAAATAGGAGAGGGACGAAGGGGGCTGAGAGAGATTTGGTGGTGGGGATTGGTTGGGTTTGGGGCTCTGTCCCCATTAATATCGCTCCATTCTCTCTCTCTCTCTCTCTGGTTCAGGGATGAAGTTGATGATTCGTTTCCTTTCTCAACAGCCTCAATTTTTATTTTTAGTTTATTTTTTTTTCTTATGTATAAAATTAAATTTTGTTTGATTTTCCTTTTCAATGAAAGAGTATTTTCCAAAAATATGATTTTCTTAGTTTAAATAAATTACCAAGATGATAAAAACTAAAAAGTGATTCCTGAATTTTGGAGTCTTGGTTCCACACATGTGTACATATGTATCTATTGTTGTATGTATGAATTTGGATAAATGTTTATTTAATCTTGTTTTAACAGATGAATGAAAAATAATTAATTGGTGAAAAAATAAATTTTCGTGACAAATATTTATGGTATAAAATAAAATCCAATATCTTAGTGTTCACTTCACTCAAATAAGTCAATTACTTAATTAAATTCATCAATATGTTTCCATCATCATATGTTACATAAGGTTTAGTTATGTGTTGAGAAAATTTCAGAATCCAATATAAGATTCAAATTAGGATAACTAATAATGGGGTATTAAACATTTTGGATTTGAAAATTTAATTACAGTTTAATTTGAATTATTCCTAATTGCTTGTTAACAAAACTAATCGAGTGTCTACTTTAGAATACATCACTTCACAAAAATGATATATCCTTTTATTCACATTCATTAATCCTTTTATTTGTTGCTCCATCAAAATAAAAAAATAAAATAAAATCCCACTCATATAATTACCACATAACATTATCATCCAATAAAATTCTTTCATAACCATTTATATATGTACTAAGTTCTTCTTGATTTCTTTTACGGGGAATATCAAATACGTTCGATATTTTTACCTATACGCATAAACGAAACTATTTGGAGAGAACGGTCAACGATGTCTCCCACCCTCTAAATTTTGAATTTTCATTACTTTTGTACATTTATTTTGATAAATTTATATTTTCATCTTCCTATTTGGAGATTTTGCCTCATATTTAATTTTCGAACTCTTTATTTTAAATTTTAGTTTCATTCCTCCCTATAGGAGCCACAATATTTAGAAATTTCTATTTTTTAATAAAGAAAATATTAATATTGAGTTCCTTCTTGACGATGATTTTATCCCGGAGAAAATCATCTTTCATTTTATTTTGAATTCTAATAAATTATAAAGATAATGCAATCTTGATAAAATTGGGGGGGTCCCCTTATCCTTAACATAAATCATGATTTTCAAATCAAACTCTTAACTCTTAAGACATATAAAAAAAATGGAATTGATTGCCACGAAATATATACATACAGACAATTCCAAAGGTCAAAAAGGATTAAATTGATGCAATATTATTACAGGTAAAGGAAGTGGTGCAAATAACGCCATGTATTTCCTTATTTTCTCACTTTTTCAATCTCTTTTTTTGGCCAAATTAATTGTAACGTGGCTCATTAATGGTGGCCACGAGAGTCAATGCACCATTTTTTCTAACATGAACGTCGGCACAATTTATTAATATGGACATTCAATTTTTTCTGCCTTTTTGCATCCCTCCTATGTTCCTAGTACCTGCAAATGTACGGCTTGTGTTTAAACTACTCATTTATTTAATTGTTTCTTGCTTACCTTTCGCTAATTACGATTTAAGTGTCGTTAAGTTCTTGGATTTACAACATAGTGATGTTGGGACTTTATGGGACTTATTTTTGCGCTTGTATAAAGAAGTAATGCATGTACTTACCCGAGATTTCAGAAAATTTATGTTTTTCTTTCGAGAATGGCTTGACCAAATCAATTTTTTAATTGATTGAATTCGGTAGGAGTGAATTTGAACTAAGAATTTTTTATTTTTTCTTGACTTTGGTCAAATTTCAAAATATGACATTTGTGGAGATGGGCCTTGTGAGTTGTGATTGATTGGTTTTAGTAGGTTAGCGGGTCGGATTTGACTTCGAACTTTAGTATATTCGTCCGATAAATATATCAGATAGATCATATCCGATTATAAATATTCGTTATTCGAAATAAATGGATCGAATATGCAATTAAGGAATTCGATCCGTTAAGAATCTGAATCTGATTTTATATATAATATTTAATTAAATAAATTATTTACTTGTAAATAATATTAAGTAAAATAATTAAAATTAAAATTTTCACGTATTTATCACTTTAAATAATAATACAATTTTAATTGTTTACTCTAAAAGTATATGCGTTTCTTTATTAATGAGTTTAACTCAACTAATTTTAAATAAATATAAATAAAATAATCAATTAAATAATAATTATTTATTAAATATTATATAATTAAATTTTTTTTTTTTTTATATTAAATTTGTTAATGAGTTTAAATCAACGAATTTGGTTTGTTATTAAGGGTGGGTAAGGTAGTAAGGTCCATAAAGCATTGATTGTTGTCCATTAAAGTCCAGAAAAGGCCTTTATTGTGCGATGATGGGCCTAAAAGATCCATGAAGAGTTTGGGCTGGTCGAATATGGGTCTTAAAGATATCAATATGAACTATTTTTTCCTTTTTATTTTTCAAAAATTAAAAAAAAGGAAAGAAAATAAGGCTGGATTAGAGAGACGACGGAGTGCAATTTGGAAGGTAAATAAGGGAAGCATTAATTTTTATTTTTTTTTATGGACCAAAATGAATAAAAATTAAACAAAATCTGGATAGTTAATAATGTCCTTAAGGAAACAAGAGAATAGAAGGATAATCAATAATAATCCTTTCCTTAAATACGGATTAGGGAAATAACGGGGAATTCCCGAAAAATCCCCAAATGATAAGTCCAATTCCTTTTAACTCCCCATTTTAAAAAATGATGTATTAAAACTCAAGAATCGAGTATCTAAAACCCCAAATGATGTATTTGAAATACAAGGAAAAAATCACGTATCTAAATCCCAGAATCGCGTATCTAAAACCCCAAATGATGTATTTGAAAATGGGGAGTTAAAAGGAAGTTTTCAAACCCATGGGGAGTTTTCAAAAATTGCCCCGGGAAATAAAGCATGGATTTACCAAAATAAATAATAAATAAACGGGCATTACCGACACGGCTCCTCTCCGGTTCAATAATTACAGAATTCCTCCAGTTTGTACTAATCTCGCATAAGAAAGTACACACTGAAAAAGGGGAGAATGCCAAAACCTCAGTGGAGTTGAAATAAAGTTAAAAGGAAAAAAGATAAATTTTAACGAAAGAGTGAAACAGCTGCGCATTGTCAATACTCGAGATCCACTGCGGTGGCGCTCTGAGAAAGTCTGCACGCACGCCATACAGTGGGAAAGCGGCCATGGATGCTCTGAGGAAGCAAGCCAGCAAGCTCAGGGAACAGGTCGCCAAGCAGCAGCAGGTTGGGGGAATTTGCTTTTCTGTTCTGTTCTGTTCTGTTTTAAGATTTCGATTTTTACGGGAGGGAAGCGTTTTAATTGATTGTGGTTTCTCTTTGTTTTTGTAGGCGGTGATAAAGCAATTCGGCGGGAGCGGATATGAGCATTCGGAGGTTATGGTTATTGATGAGGTTGAGATGCAGATGCATCAACAATTGGAGAAACTGTACAGATCCACTCGGAATGGAAGGGTAATTTTGTCGTTGATGTCTATTTTGAGAGTGTTTTTTTAGTTTTCTAGTGAAATTTCCACTTGCATTCGTGTAATTGTAGGAGTATATGGTGTGAAAGTAAATACATGTATGCGATTGATATGTTGCAGAGACACTGTCATTCTTGAAGTAAATGGTTTGAAATCATCACTTGATATATTTCATTGTTTCTGTGTGGTAAGATTGGGGCTTTAGGTTGGCGTGAAATCACGGGGAGGATTGTGATGGGGAACTAATTTTAACTTAAGATTGCGTTTTCACAAATTTATTTCGAAATAAATAGCTCTCTCTTTGATTTGGCAATCTATGTTCTGCTGTATGTTTTCCGTGATTGTTCTATTTCGCTAGAAGTGTAGCCAGTGGGTACCAGATAGCCTACACTCAGATATGTTATTTGGTGTTCTTATGCCAGTTATAAATGTGGCATCCTATTTCTGACATTTTATTAAGAAAACAATTTGAGTTCTTTCCAACTTGAGATCTTAGGAAGTTAATTCACTCCCTTGGGTCCCGTAACAGCTACTTGATTTTCTTCTTCTTGTTGTGTGTTTCCATATAAACAATGGACGAGCTTTGTATTTGCAGGATTTTCAGAAAGACATTATCAAAGCTGCTGAAGCTTTCACTGCTGTAGGATATAAGCATATAGAAGCTGGTGAGTGTATATTGATTCTGTTATTGTCCTTGTGTGTCCTCAAATTGTTGCCAGTACATTAGTTTTTTTAAAACGTCACCTATGCTAATTATGCATTCTATATGGTACTGGCATACATTATACTCATGCTAATGCTATATGTATTATGGTAGTCAGGAACCAAGTTGTCAGAAGATTGTTCCAGATATGGGGTTGAGAATGCTAGTGATGAGATTCTTGCCAAGACTGCATCTGTATATGGTGATACTCGTACACACGTGGAGAAGGAGCAAGAAGAATTCAATAGATTATTGTTTACACAGGTTGGTCTATTGTTTCACCTATAAACATGACTGTCACCCATAGTCTTTATGCTTGGGCTTTTCTACATACCATTGACTTTTCCCGAATACATGCTAGGTTTCTTTGCTAATTATCTGATTGCTTGAGGATTTGTTGAGATCGAGTTCGAGTGCTTTCAAGTTTCTGCAATCATTTTTTTATTTTATATTTTAAAAATCAGCTCGAGTGTTGTACTGATGGTTTTATTTGCTTCTACAAACTCATTCTTTGCATGTCTCAAAGTTTTGCTCTGATGTGATTTAAATTGTGCTAGTTCAAGTTGTGAGGAGCTAACATCTAGATGATGAATCATTTATCCTGTAGCTCACTTGTATAGGAAGTTATAAACGATAACCCACCCTTGTTCCAGTTTTGAGGAGCTAATCTGCATGATTGACTAATACCATGGCTAACTTGCATAAGAAGTTTGCCTCGGATTATTGTGCCATACTGTTGGCTGAAGAGGCTAATGTTGAAGTATGCTGAATAAAGTATTGAATACCGAGCAGCCAACCGGCAGACTAACTTAAGATTCAGGTGTATCTAGCAGAATTCTGCTACGTGCATATACCTTTATTTTGGTTTTTTTTCCTTGTTATTTGTTCTTATATTTGGTTTTCCGCAAACAGGTAGTTATTTCTTGTTACATCAGCAAATGTTTTTTGTGTGTCTCCAAGAGCTATAAGCTGTACACTTATGATATATTCAATTTTGTCTGTTCTATAATAAATACTGAATGTGGGATGTTCAATCATATTAATTGCCATCTCATCACAGAGAAATCACATTTCCATCTTTACTTTTTTATTGAAAACCCTGTTATTTTATTGTATTTTCATTTTGTTTCTAGGTTTTGGAACCCTTGAGAGCAATGGTCATTGGCACTCCTTTGGAAGATGCTCGCCATCTTGCTCAACGATATAGTAGAATGAGACAAGAGGCTGAGGCACATGTAATTATAATATTAGTGCATTATGTACTAGAATATTCCTCAATGCATGTTGGTTTAACATCATGAATTCTATGGTTATGTGGATTATGGTTCGTAACACAGGCAACAGAAGTTTCTAGACGACAAGCACGTGTGAGAGAATCTCCTATTCCTGAAAATGTGTCAAAGCTGCATGCGGCTGAAACTAGAATGCATGAACTCAAAGCAAATATGGCAGTACTTGGTAAAGAAGCAACAGCAGCATTGGCCGCTGTTGAGTCTCAACAGCAGAGGCTTACATTTCAGAGGCTTGTCGCAATGGTACAAATAAAAGATTAATTGATGACCATATGCTAAGTTTATATATATAAATATCTTTTTTTGGTTAGGTTGAAGGTGAAAGGACATATCATGAGCGAATTGCTACTATTCTTGGAAACATTGAATCTGAGGTGTGCATTTACCTTTTCCGATTTCTTTTGAAGTTGGTTTTATGTTGTCTCTGCTGATAATGGGTGTTTGTATTTGGTGTTTAGTTGGTCTCAGAGAAACAAAGGAAAGAGGCGGCTCCTCCAATGGCTCCTCTCAAACACACTTCAGACAAAACAAAGTACTTTCTGGCGGAGGTAAGTTGCAATTGAAATATTACATGGTCAAAATTTTCTTTTGTACTATGTGGAGAACGTAAGAAATAAGAATTCCTTTAAACCTCTCAAGGTCAAGCAAATGCGATTATAGAAAGATTTTGCTTTACTTATATGCCATTCTATTGGAACTTCCATGAATGCACAAGGAGTCAACGGTACAGCATTTTATGAGGAATGATGTTTGCCATGGTTCTTACTATTCTTGAGTGGATCGAGGTCCTATGTTCCTGATGTTTTGATCTGATAGGAAGATATATTTTTGCAGGCCGTGCATGGTTTTGATGCTTCATCAGAGAAGGAACTAAGCCTGGCAGTTGGGGATTACGTTGTGGTTCGGAAGGTTAAATATCTTATTTTATAGTGATAATCACACTTGCATAGACTCAGAACTACCCTAATTACAGAGACTTCCCCTGAGGTTTGATAAATTACAAAAACATCCCGTAGCATACTTATATATACTCACTAGTAAGTGTCAAGGGCAAAATAGGGTATTTCATAAAAAAATTGATATCATAATAAAGATTCACATAAATATGATGTAAATTCCTTGAAACAGGGAAGAAGCTGTGTTGCTCATACCTCAGGGGAAGTTTGTGTAATTAGGCCAAACCTCAAATATCCCTATTTTATATTATGTTTTTCTTTTTTAACATTATTCATGTATGCTACTATGTAAAAGTTAAAACCATTTTGCTAACATATTCGGAAATTATTCGAAATCTATGCTGCTTATTATTTATTTATTTATGGTTTACTAATTAAATACTTGCTACATTTTCTCAGGTGAGTCCTACTGGATGGTCAGAAGGGGAATGCCGAGGCAGGGCAGGCTGGTTCCCTACCACATATGTGGAGAAACGCCAAAGAGTCCCTACAAACTATACTGCAGCTGAAGTTTATTAATCGACAATTTTCGCAATAAGTATCTCTCTCTCATGTTGTTGTTGGCTTGTTGCTTTACTCCTGTAAGAGTTGCAAATTTAACATGCCTTTCCCGACATGTAATGTTGTTCGTACGTTGTTAGTGATTTGTTTATTGATCGATCGAAGAGGGATGGTCATTCTTTGGTTGTTTGTTTGCTGTACTAGTGGTAAAAGAGCAAATACTTGTTCACCTTTCTTCCTATAGGCTTCTTGTTGGCAACAAGAATCATTCTCTGCAAATCTTGGTTTTTGTATGGTATAGGATTGGCAAGTAAAACTGGCATTATCATATCATGATTTGGCATATGCTTTTGGATATACAACATTTGTAAACTTGGGAAACACCTATTTTGTAATTGCATGCCGAAATCCTTTACAAACCATAAGAAGATGAAGCCAATTGCCAAACCCAACCATCCGAACACATTTCCAGTTGTTTTATTGTCAGCTATTTCTTGCTTCAGCAAGGAAACCGTCATGATTAGCTTTTGTAATTGTAGCAATCGTCCATGTCATATAAAGTACGGATTTTATCCCCTTTTTAATGAAAAATATATGACAGTTACTGACCTGGGAAAATGCTTCAACAACAAATACAAAATTTATCAAATGTCATATAGCGTATCATCAGTATATTGCTTTAGACACATTGTCTCATTGAAATAAAAACATTTGTTTTTTGACACATGCACACCCAAACGAGATTCGAACCCAAACCTTGACATAGAGAATGAACCTATTAACCACTTGAATCAACCCCTGTTAACACATTAAAATAAAAACATTTGATATAACAAGACTAATAATTTTTAACATTTAATATAACAAAGAAATATATCATTTGATTATAATCGAATCTGGGTCTCAACCGAGGATTATAATTTAGTACTACTTAGTCAGATAATTATATGAACCCGTGATCTTGTCCTAGAGAATTAAATCATTAACCACTTAAACCAATACCCGTTGGCTCAAATAATTATAATTACATCCCTTCATGAATTTGATAATTATATCTACACATCTTTGTGAATTTAATAATTAGATTTACACCCCCTCATGAATTTAGTAATATCAAAGAATTGATTTCCTTTTTTACGAGAAGATATAAATATAATTATTTAACTAAATAATAAGAAAGTTATAAATTGTTATATTCTTTTGGGTTGTAAACGTAAACGATTAAAAAAATTACAAACTTGACAGGGCAGTAACGACAGTAGCCGTGGGTAAGGTCGTTTTTATCTGAGAATGTGGAAGCATATTTGTTACAGTTGGAAAGAATGAATTTATTATATTCGAGGAGGCTAATAAATACACACATAAGGGACGCCAGCATCTGCCAAATTGCCTATAACTAAGTTGACTGCTTGCCTCCTATTTTTATTTTTTCCCAACATGCAGACTGCAGTATTGCAAACATTATATATTATTGTTAATATGCAAAAATAATTTCTGTCAAATTTATATTATATTACTATCGGAAGTACTGTCAAACAATATTATATAATGTGTAAGGTTAATTTTTATTAGTTTTGTTAAATATGAATATTTAATAGAATATTATATTATCTTTTTAAATTAAGATTATATTTAATATTATTTTATTAAATTAAAATTTTTTAAGAGATAAATAATCAAGTAATTTTATTTAATACTATCTCCTTTAAAAAGATATACGAGATAAATATCAAATAAATTTTACTCGATTTTGGGTAGTTCATTCAATACACAAGGACAACGACAAAGAACAAATACACCAAAGACGATGACTCACGCAAATCTCCGGTCGTCTTCGGTCTAGTTAAGTCAAATCCCTCAAGAAAGTCATATCGTAATTCCTTAAATAAAATAGATTGATTTATAATTCCAGTAAATCTCAAGGGTGCTAAATGTAATTAGTTAGAATGGTGACAATTTAAACACAATCTTGTCGGTTGTCACTAATCCGAAATCCTTATGCATTTCATGGATTAAACTTGCATAAAACGACATTGGTCCAGACTCCAGACTTGTCAAGGTCTCATCAAGGCTTTGAAGGTTGAGCCAACTGGAATTAGCCCACATAACTTGTTATCTTCATCCTTCACATTCATTTTTCCCGTGAATTTGTTTAGATACGATCACAAACTCAGAAGAAATGAAGGAATCGAAAGAAGATGTTAAGCAGAAAGTTGGATTTCTGAAGCTTTTCTCATATGCAGATGGTGTAGATGTTGGTTTGATGATTGTTGGGAGCATTGGGGCCATTGCCAATGGCGCTTCACAACCCATTAGCACACTTGCGTTTTCACAGCTTGTCGACTCTTTGGGCCAGCAAAGTCAAGCTCAGCTCCTCCATCAAGTTTCCAAGGCATGCACTCTCTCTCTGATCTCTCTCTGTAAATTGAGTTTTGTTGACATGATCGTCGTGGGTTTTCTCTGCAGGTGGCTCTTAAGATTTTGTTCGTGGCGATTGGTGCAGGAATTGCAGGATTTCTACGTAAAGTTTTCGTTTTTCTGCGCAAAAAAATGGTGTTTGTTTACTAATTGTTTGTTTAAATTTGGTGGCTGAGGAGAAGGGCTGTTTCTAATGCAGAGGTTTGTTGTTGGATGGTGACTGGGGAGAGGCAATCGACTCGGATACGGGCTTTGTACTTGAAAGCGCTGTTAAGGCAAGAAATCGCGTTTTTCGACATGGAAACCGCAACCGGAGAGGTGATGAGCAGCTTTTCCGGGGATACCGTGCTCATTCAAGAGGCCATGGGAGTAAAGGTAAAGTGTAAAACCATATTATCTTAGATTTGAGTTAGAAATGTGATTGATTTCGTGACAGTCTCGTCCTGTTTGAGAACCTGGTTTCTGATTACAGGTGGGGAAGATCATCGAATTTGCATCGACCTTCATTACGGGCTTCGTCGTTGCATTTGCCAGAGGCTGGCTTCTGTCAGTAGTCTTGCTGTCATGTTTTCCAGCAGTTATCGTTGTAGGAGGATTCTTAGCATTGTTAGTGTCGAAGATGTCGGCCAATGGACAAGCAGCTCATGCAGAAGCTGCAAATGTAGTAGAGCAAACGCTTGGAGCTATCAGAACAGTAAGTGGGCAATTCTTGATGTTGTGGGCTTATTACATTTACACCCCATGTAATAAGTTCTTGAATCTTGATATTGTTTTGTAATTTGTGTTATAGGTGGCTTCGTTCTGTGGAGAGACAAAAGCTGTTGAAAAGTACAAGCAGAAGCTGCAGATTGTTTATAAAACGAGTGCGCAACGGGGGCTGGCTTCTGGAGTTGGGCTTGGTTTGATGCTTTTGATTACGTTCACAATCTATGGCTTTGCAATTTGGTATGGATCAAAGCTGATTATATACAAAGGGTACAGTGGAGGAGATGTGGTCAATGTCATTATCGCAATAATGGTTGCTGGATCGTAAGTCTTACCTTTTCCAAACCACAACCCTTTACTATTGACTCGTACCAAAAAAAGACAAATTATAAATAACACAAACCTCCCCTGAGGTTTGGGATATGACAAAAACTTCCCTTAACATGACCAAAAGATTTGGCTCAATGCATGATAACGATAGTGAATTTAAAATCAAATATTTATTAGTAAGTGTCAAGGAAAAAGTAACATATTTCTAAAAAACTAGATCTGACTTCATCGAAATTAATTGATCCGGATGTAAAGTAAAATTCTTCCGCAAGGGAAGTTTTTGTAATTGTTCAAACAGCAAGGGGTAGTTTGTGCAATTATGTGAAACCTCAGGGTATGTTACTGTAATCTTCCCAAAGAAGAAACAAGAAATGAACGAAAATAAAATTGATGGGAAACTATAGAAATGTGAAAGTGAATGCATTTTCACAGTCAAGGAGCATGACATACACTGGTTTCTCCTCCCGTGGCTGCACTCTTCTCAAGTCTGTACTAAACAATATATATTTTTTGTACATTTATCTTAAAATTCAAATTATTACCCCAAACCAGTAAGAAGTTCTGATTACGTCCGAACACATTGATGGGAAATTACGTTTTAAACAGTTTTTCTATTTACTTTTCAAAATCAGGTCAATGGCTCAAACTTCTCCATGCTTAAGCGCATTCTCAGCAGGGCAAGCTGCAGCGTACAAGATGTTTGAGACCATCAACCGCAAGCCACTAATCGATCCATGCAGCACAAACGGGATTGTATTGGAAGATCTTGACGGTGAAATTGAATTCCAGGATGTATACTTCCGATATCCTTCCAGGCCTGATGTTCAGATTTTTGCTGGATTTTCATTGCATGTTGAGAAAGGCAAAACACTGGCATTAGTAGGGCAGAGTGGAAGTGGAAAGTCCACAATAATCAGTCTACTGGAGAGATTCTATGATCCTGATGCCGGAAAAATTGTTATAGATGGTATTGATTTGAAGAAGTATCAGCTGAAATGGATACGACAGAAAATCGGGCTTGTGAGCCAGGAGCCTGTCTTGTTTTCGACCACAGTGAAGGAAAATATACAATATGGGAAACCGGACTCCACTGATGAAGAGATTCAAACTGCAATAAAGCTTGCTAACTGTGCCAAATTCATTGACAAGCTACCAAACGTAACCTTTTCTTGATTTGCACAACATTCTGTTCATTTCTTGGAATAGCTGATAAAAGGCTTTTTTCTTTATGTTTTTCTTGCAGGGGCTTGAAACAATGGTAGGCGAAGACGGGATGCAGCTATCTGGAGGACAGAAGCAGAGAATCGCTATTGCCAGAGCTATTCTGAGAAATCCAAGAATTCTTCTTCTGGATGAAGCAACAAGTGCTCTGGATACAGCATCCGAGCACAGCCTACAATGTGCTCTTGAGAAAGTTATGCCTGATAGAACAACTATTCTTGTCGCCCACCGTTTATCCACAGTAAAAAACGCACACATTATAGCAGTCGTACATGGTGGGAAAATAATCGAGCAAGGTAAAACAGTAAGCATGAAATATTAATTTCTTACTAATATTTATTGCGACTTAAAAAATAGTTTCCGACTCACATAGGGACTCACGATGATTTGATGCAAAGACATGAAGGGGCATATCACCACCTTCTCCGCATGCAAGAGGGAAATGCAGAATCAGCAAAATTAGACTTATCTTTGAAAACAGATAATTCAGTTATGCCTTTGGACAAGAAATTGTCATCTGCATTTATCTTGCACCATGAAACTAAAACTAAAGATGATGTAGGAGTTGATCAAAGAGACAAAGTTGATGTTAAGAATGTGGGATTTTTTTTCGTTAAACGTCTTTCCTACTTAAATAAACCTGAGTTACTGGCTTTGCTGATTGGATCCCTTGCTGCAATCATACACGGTGTGGTTTTCCCTGTATTTGGACTCTGGATGGCGACGGTCTTTGGAATATTTTCCGAACCTCTAAATGAACTCAAGAAAGATTCCATTTACTGGGCATTGATGTTTATATTGCTTGGTGGAGTAATTTTGATTGCTGCTCCTGTTCAGAATTTTATGTTCGGAGTCTCAGGGGGAAAATTGGTAAAACGCATCCGCTCCTTACTTTTCGAAAAAGTGGTCCATCAAGAAATCAGTTGGTTCGACCACCCTGCTAACTCAAGGTAACTGTAAATTCTATATACTAGAGGGGTGTTTTTTGTAATAAAGATAATATTAGTTACTCTTTTTTTTGTAATTTCCATACTTGTTTGAATTCAGTGGCGCTGTGGGCGCGAGGCTGTCTAGTGATGCTTCAGTTGTTAGAAATCTTGTTGGTGACACATTAGCATTGTCTGTACAGAATATAGCAACTGCTATTGCTGGCCTATTGATAGCTTTTGCAACAAACTGGAAGCTAGCATTAACCGTTGTAGTTGTCGTGCCCCTTATGCTCATAGAAGGGTACTTCCGGATTAAGCTTGTTAATGATGGAAATAATAAGGTTTTTGATCAAAGGATTTTGTGATGCATTAGTATTTTTTCTTGTAAAAATTTCCTTAATATTTTCAAATGTTCTTGTGCAGGTTACATTTGAGGAAGCAAGTCAGGTTGCGAACGATGCTATTAAGGGCATTAGAACTGTTGCCTCGTTCTCTGCTGAAAACGAAGTGATGGAAATTTACGAAGGGAAATGCAAAGAGTCGACACAACAAGGACTATGGTTTGGAATTGTTGGTGGTACGAGTTTAGGCTTCGCTAATTTCGTGCTGTTTTCTGTATATGCTTTCTCTTTCTATGTTGGAGCTGTTCTTACCAATCACGGGCAGGCAACATTTACTGAAGTCTTTAAGGTAACTTTACTTTTCGTTTACTAGGATACATGTTTACTATGGTAAGTTTAGTTGATCATGTCTGAAAGTACAGAATCTGGATGCAGGTTTTCTTTGCACTGCAATTGTCATCTTTTGGGATTTCACAGAGCAGCAGTCTCCTTTCAGATTTTAACAGATTTAACGAGTCAGCTGCTTCTATATTCGAGGTTCTTGACAGAAAATCACTGATCGACTCGAGTAGTTGTGATGGTAAACTACTTACGACAATAAAAGGTGATATCAACTTCCAGGATGTCAGCTTCAAATACCCTACCCGACCCGACGCACAAATTCTCAAGGGCCTGAGCTTCAGTATGCCATCAGGAAAGGTATAATCACCACCATTTTATCTATTACAGAAAATTACACCAACACCCCTAAGGCTGTCCAGATTAGTAAAACAAACGTACACCCCCTATAGTCTGGATAATTACACATACACCCCCTATTGCAGTTACACCAGTCCACCAGTTCCACAAATTTACACTAAGTCTTTTTTCCAGACAACTGCTCTTGTGGGAGAAAGCGGGAGCGGCAAATCAACGGTAATAAGCCTACTCCAGAGGTTCTACGATCCCGACTCCGGCCGGATATACGTAGACGGTACCGAGATCAGAACACTCAACCTCAGCTGGTGGAGGCAGCAGATGGGGTTGGTAAGCCAAGAACCCACACTCTTCAACCAAACAATCCGCGAAAACATCTCATACGGCGCCTCCACGCAGCACGGTAACAACACAACCGAAGAGGAGATCATCGCCGCAGCAAAATCAGCGCACGCGCATGCCTTCATCTCGGCCCTCCCCCAGGGCTACGACACCCGCGTGGGCGAAAAGGGGGTCCAACTGTCCGGGGGCCAGAAACAGCGCATCGCCATCGCCAGGGTGATCTTGAAGGACCCTAAGATACTCCTGCTCGATGAGGCCACGAGCGCACTGGATGCGGAGTCTGAGCATCTGGTGATGGGCGCACTGGACCGGATCACCATCGGCCGGACCACTTTGATCGTGGCGCATCGGATGAGCACCATCCGATGCGCCGACACGGTTCTTGTGGTGAGAGATGGTACAGTGGTTCTTGATGGTGGTATTTATGCTGATTTGATCTCGAGCTCCACATGAGAGAGATAGAGAGAGAGAGAGAGAAAGAGAGAGAGGGAGGGAGAGAGAGTGCATATTACTCAAATTTGTGTCTTCAAAACTCATCCTTGTAAGGTAAAAAAACAGAGAAAGTAGTTGTATGAAAGCATGGAATTCTCACGTAAACAGAAAGGAACGATCTTTATTCTTTATGCCCTTTTACATCAAATCGGAGAACACTTTGCCTCATACACCAACATTATCAACCACATAAATGTTTATCATTTATTTCTTTAATTTAAAATAAACATTAAATTGGTTGTAACATACCGTCCTATCGGCCTTTAATTGGAAAATTTAAATCTCACATTTTTCCACACTTCATGTGATCCGCCGCGCTTTAATTAGGAAATAATTCATGTTTTTTTTCCCCACGTGATTAATGCATACTTTATAGAGAATAGTTATACTAAGTATAATTAATTTGGTTATATAGATCACTAAATTCGGCCTTATAGGTCAGATTGTAGCATTTTCATAATTAATTGTGGGATGATAACTTTTCCGATAAGTTCTTTTGCTTTTTGACCATCTACAAGGTTATTGCTAATATATTTTTGGCCACGGGTTTTAACAAATAATTTCCATAACAATAGAAGATAAAATTGTTAGATTTATTGCCATCTTTAATAATAATAAAGAAGGGATTTCTAGAAGGAGTATTTACACAATAATTCTATCTCTAATGAATATAGCAAAATCCCTCAAGAAAGTCGTGTTCGACAAAATCGGAACTACTATATATTTCTTGGTGCAGATTTAATTAAATCTATAAAATAAAATAATGCAAATTAAAAATAAATATATAAATACATACATAAGTGCATTGAAAGAAAGCCATAATGTATGGGGAGCGTCTCTAGCTCTAACCATAATTTCTTCACACACGTCTCTTTGTCTCTCTCTTAATTCATACACTAATCCAGAAACATTTGGTTTTCTTGATTGTTAGCGAGAAGAGGAAAAAGGGTTCTAATTGTTCATGAAAATGGCTCAAGGGGAAGAGCCATTGGAGAAGAAGAAGAAGAAAGACGAGAACAAAAAAGTCCCGTTTTATAAGCTGTTTTCGTTTGCAGATAGGATTGATTCAACTCTGATGATCGTCGGCACCATTGCAGCAATTGGGAATGGGCTCTCGCAGCCGATCATGACCCTTATTTTCGGGGAGCTGATAAATTCCTTCGGCGGGACGGCGAAATCACATGTTGTGCATGTAATCTCAAAGGTGTGATTTGATTCGTGTTTATGGTTTGTTTCATCCGGGCATTATCTTGTTATTTGTGATTGATTACTGTGTTTCTTGATTTTGGGGTTTCTTGTGATGGGGGAGTTTAGAGGGAGTTCGATTCATGATTTTGGGGTTTCTTTCTCTGCTCATGATTTCCATGCAATCTGCAGACATGCGTCAAGCTTGTGTACTTGGCTATTGGTGCTGGTTCTGCTTCACTTCTTCGTAAGTAATCACGATTTTGTACTGTAAATTTTGTTTTGATTGGAGAAGATTAGAGTTCTTGACTAAAGTTTATGAGATTAATGAATGGTGTTATGAAACAGAGATGGTTTGTTGGATGGTGACTGGAGAACGGCAGGCGGCTCGTATAAGAGGGCTGTACTTAAAAACCATATTGAGGCAAGATATAGAGTTCTTCGACACTCAAACGACGACGGGAGAGGTGATTGGGAGGATGTCCGGTGACACAATTCTCATACAAGAAGCCATGGGTGAAAAAGTAAAAATTTCTGGTCATGCAGTTATATTTATTGTTATCCTTCTTAAGAAGAAGATAGGCATATATTTATGAAATTTCATTGCCTTATTGTAATGAGAATCTCAGGTTGGAAAATTCATACAATTTATGTCTACGTTTTTGGGGGGCTTTGCAATTGCTTTTTTCAAAGGATGGAGGCTGGCTTTAGTGTTATCTGCTAGTCTTCCCGCTCTTGTTCTTGCTGGAGGTGTCGTGGCAATGGTTATGTCGAAGATGTCGGGCCGAGGGCAAGTTGCTTATGCACAAGCTGGAAATGTAGTGGAACAGACAGTCGGAGCTATTCGAACGGTACACAAATATATTTAAATCTAGGTCAAAAATCATTTTCTTGATTGATAATTTAATTTCTCACACATAAAACCAACC
Source organism: Lantana camara (assembly GCA_037501455.1). Lineage (NCBI taxonomy): Eukaryota > Viridiplantae > Streptophyta > Magnoliopsida > Lamiales > Verbenaceae > Lantana > Lantana camara. The sequence goes on along the minus strand of CM074856.1, from coordinate 2,530,835 downwards.
ATTTTGTAGGTTGCTTCATACACTGGTGAAAAACATGCAACGGAAAAGTATGATAGTAGATTGGAAATAGCTTATGCAGCTGCTGTGAAACAAGGGCTAGCTTCAGGGTTTGGAATTGGCATTGTTCTGTTTATTGTCTTTAGTACTTATGGGCTTGCTGTTTGGTATGGAGGCAAATTGATAATTGACAGTGGATACAGTGGAGGAATTGTCATCAATGTGATCATGTCCATCATGACTGGAGGATTGTAAGCCCGCTTTCTTGTAACAATGCATACTACCTAACAAAATTGTAAATGTTCGCCCCTGAAGAATACTACGATCTTTGTTTACATTTTTACTAGGTCGCTCGGGCAGACATCTCCATCTTTGACTGCATTTGCAGCAGGACAAGCTGCAGCTTACAAGATGTTTGAGACTATAAACCGTAATCCGAAAATTGATGCATCTGACTCAAGTGGGACTGTATTGGAAGAAATAAAAGGTGAAATTGAACTGAAAGATGTCTACTTTAGGTATCCTGCACGACCCGAAGTCCAGATATTTGCAGGTTTTTCGCTGCACGTACCGTGTGGGAAAACTGCTGCATTGGTTGGTCATAGTGGGAGTGGAAAATCGACAGTTATCAGCTTGGTGGAGAGGTTTTATGATCCTGAAGCTGGAGAAGTGTTGATTGATGGGGTTAACTTGAAGAAGATGAATCTAAAATGGATTAGGGGAATGATTGGACTTGTTAGTCAAGAACCGAACTTGTTTGCCACGAGTATAAAGGAGAATATACTATACGGTAAAGAAGATGCTACGGAGTACGAGATCAGGAGGGCTGTCGAACTTGCTAATGCTGCTAAATTCATTGACAAGCTACCTCATGTAAACATTAAATCCTTTCGTTTGTTTCACATGTTCCTTTTATCTTTTTCAATGATGTCTAACAATTGAAAGTATGAATAGGGTCTTGATACGATGGTGGGGGAGCATGGAACTCAGCTCTCGGGAGGTCAAAAGCAAAGAATTGCAATTGCCAGGGCCATTCTGAAAAATCCAAAAATACTTCTCCTTGATGAAGCCACGAGTGCTCTGGATGCAGAGTCGGAGCGCATAGTTCAAGATGCCCTCGATAATGTAATGACAAACCGAACTACAGTTGTTGTTGCTCACCGTTTAACAACCATTAGAAATGCTGACATTATAGCCGTCGTGCATGCTGGGAAACTTGTCGAACAAGGTATGTAGCTAAATGTTTTTTTCTTGCTTGTGCAAATACTTGTACATATATAGATAATTTATTTCTTTCTCAATCTAGGTACACATACTGAATTGATACAAGATCCTGAGGGAGCATACACGCAGCTGGTTCGCATGCAAGAAGCAAACAAACAATCCAAACCTAACAAAGGGGCTGACAAGGGAGACGCCGCTTTAGAATTAGAAAGGAGCTCAAGCAAATCATCAAGCCACAGAGTTTCTATGATGAGATCAACAAGTGATGGCTCATCAAGGCAATCCTTCACGTACACTTATGGTGGTGTACCGGGATTTGTAGACATCCAAGAAACTCAAACTGCAGATGAAACTATTATTATAATAGAAGAAAAGGATGAAAAGGAAAAGGTGAAGAAGCGTAAGAAAGTTTCCATCACTCGCCTCGCCAAACTAAACAAACCCGAATGGCCGTATTTCATAGCAGGATCCGTAGGAGCAGGGGTGCACGGCGTGATGTTCCCAATTTTCGGGCTTTTATTATCCTCAGCTATTAAAATTTTCTTTGAACCCAAAAACCAGCTTAGCAAAGATTCCAAATTTTGGGCACTGATGATGGTTGTGCTAGGGATTAGTATGCTAGCAGCTTTACCTGTGCAGAATTTCTTCTTTGGTATTGCGGGTGGGAAATTGATTCAGAGGATTCGTTCTTTAACATTTAAGAAGGTGGTCCATCAGGAGATTTGCTGGTTCGATGATCCAGCCAACTCGAGGTTGATTCCTTGAATTTTCCTTATTTTTGAAAATTGTATTTGATTGAAAGAGCTTGATTCAATATGAAGGTGTTTGTTGGGTGCAGTGGTGCAGTAGGGGCGAGATTATCCACAGATGCATCCACCGTGAGAAGCCTGGTTGGCGACGCATTGGCTTTGATCGTTCAAAACGTGTGCACCGTGATAGCAGGTTTGGCTATTGCCTTCTCTGCCAATTGGCTGTTGGCAATCATAATACTTGTTGTCTTGCCTCTCGTTGGTTTGCAAGGATTCACACAGATGAGATTCTTTAGAGGTTTCAGCGCCGATGCCAAGGTAGAATGTTCTTACTATGTCAAATAGAAGATGTTATCAATAATCATGACATTGATGACTTACAATTTTACAGGTTATGTATGAAGAAGCTAGTCAAATAGCAAATGATGCTGTTAGCAGCATTAGAACTGTGGCATCGTTTAGCTCTGAGGATAAAGTGGTGAAGATGTTTGAGGAGAAATGTGCTGTTCCTGTTAAGGCAGGAGTTAAGCTTGGAATAGTTAGCGGGGCAAGTTTTGGGCTTGGCTCCTTTGCTCTTTACTGCACACAGGCATTTGCTTTCTACATTGGAGCTGTTCTCATTCAACATGATAAAGCATCATTTAGTGATGTGATGAAGGTAAGTTAAAATCTAGGGGTAGGAAATGTATTTACACATATACGTTTTTCGTTGAAGTAATTATACGTAGACCTTCCCTAATAACAAAAGATTGCAGGTTTTCTTCGCGCTAACGATGTCTGCTACTGGAGTTTCCCAAGCATGTGCTACGGCACCTGATGTTAGCAAAGTTAAAGATTCTGCTGCATCTATATTTGAAATACTTGACAGCAGACCTAAAATCGACTCGAGTAGTGATGATGGTGCGTCATTAGATACTGTGAAGGGCGATATCGACCTTGAACATGTGTGCTTCAGGTACCCAACACGGCCCGATATTCAAATCTTCAGAGACTTATGCCTAAGCATACCATCTGGAAAGGTATTGTGCACTATGCTCTTCACTCTCTTAATGTCATAGTATTAAAAGGATAGTTACATTTACACCCCTTTTAACGTTTCGTAATTACTAATACCTCCCCTTTAACTTTTCAGACTGTTGCTCTAGTTGGAGAGAGTGGAAGTGGAAAGTCAACCGTCATAAGCCTAATAGAACGGTTTTACAATCCCGACTCGGGGAAAATATTCTTAGACGGAGTTGAACTCGACCGATTCAATCTGAGGTGGCTCAGGCAGCAAATGGGATTAGTGAGTCAAGAACCCATTCTCTTCAACGAGACTATCCGTTCCAACATTGCCTACGGAAAAATAGGAGAAGTATCAGAAGAAGAGATCATTTCAGCTACAAAAGCATCCAACGTGCATGATTTCATCTTGGGATTGCCTCAGGGGTACGACACGAACGTGGGGGAGAGGGGAGTTCAGTTATCAGGTGGACAGAAACAGAGGATCGCCATCGCAAGGGCCATATTGAAAGACCCCAAAATCCTTCTTCTTGACGAGGCCACGAGCGCGCTTGATGCAGAGTCAGAAAGAATAGTGCAGGATGCACTGGATAGGGTGATGGTCAACAGGACGACAGTGGTGGTGGCGCACCGCCTGACGACCATCATGGGGGCGGATATTATTGCTGTTGTGAAAAATGGAGCGATCTGTGAAAAGGGTAGGCATGATTCGTTGATGAAGATGAACGACGGGGTCTATAAGTCCTTAGTTGCTCTTCATACGAGTTCGGGGTAATCGGGTAGTTTGATGATGTCTTTATAAAAGGAAGGAGAGGAATATCTCATCTAGTACAAGTGCAACTCTATAGCATTAGTATCTTCATCGCCAGGCCTTTCAGTTCTCCTGCATAAGCCTCTATAGCATCCCTGGAATTAAAAGGGAATCAGGAGAAGCCTGAAATTCACCAATTTGCATTTCCCAATTGAAATTGTACCTATTTATTTGCAAATCATGGTTATAGTGTTTAGTTCATTCGCTTTTTGATGATCTGATGAAGATGTTCATACATTCCAGCTTATGTTGCGCGATTTGTACTTTGTTTTATTTTCGTAATTTATAATATTGTTTGTTGTTAAAAATAAAAATTGTTTTCTTCAAATTTAAATGAGATCTTGAGAACCCAAATTTTGTTTTACTCACATCTTAACAAAATCTCTGAAAATTCAAATCACTCGCCATATCTCACCCAAATTTGCTTTCCCAAAATCACCCAAATATATATGCTTTCTAAGATCTCACAGAACCCAAATATGCACTGCTTTGGATCTATCTGTTTTTATGGGTGATTTGGGCAAAGAATTTATGGGTGGTTTCGAAAAAATATTATTTGGTGGTGTTGTATCGTGTCGTCGTACACTTATATATGATAAATTTAAAAAAATCCCACCGTATCTGTATCCCATGCGAAGATACCTTGTTTACCGTTGGACCCATCGCTTAATGGCTCATTGAATTCCGACCTATAAAACAAGGATCTGTTAAAAGGCCAACTTGATTAAGTCTTAAGTATTACTGTATCAGAGTGAAAATGGGCGTATGATGAGAGATCAAGAAGCCTAAGCTAATTAAGTATTCAAGAGATACGAAATGATGAATGTTAATTGGCAAGTCCATCACATTTAGGACATTTTTAGTTTAGAAAATAGAACTTCTGTAATAACTTTGTGTTATGAGACAAGTGGCATTTTAGTGGTAAGTAACTTAAGATATGAATAGATGAATTATGAATTCAAATTTCATTAAAAGTATTTAAGAATTCAATAACAATTATTTTTAAAAAATAAATAAAACGAGTGTCCTCATTACTTACTATCCAGAGGGCTATGGCTAAGCCCACAAACTTGAACCCTCAAGCTCCCACTCAATCAACGATCCTTAAACAAAGAATTACCGCTTAGAGTTAACGATCCTCAAGAGTTTCTTGGATATATATAACTGTGTGATCTTATAACTAGTAATTCATTAATTATATTTTGATCCTTTATTGATAAAATGATTTAAACATATAATTCAGATACTTTATAGGAGGTGAATTACTAGTAACCCAAAATTCTATCAAAATGTGATTTTGCATCTAATTATTTCTCAATATCGGTATTATCCTATTTTACACAAATTCATTGAGTTTAGTATAATAGTTTATTTGTATTGTTCAAGGACTTATAGCTAAGCATGTCATAGTAATAAAAGGTTAGTTACATTACATGTACACCCCTTTCAACGTTTCATAATTACCGAAGCCTCCCCTTAAACTTTTCAGACCGTTGCTCGAGATTGGAAGTGGAAAGTCAACCGTCATACCTAATCATAAACCTAATAGAACAATTTTACAATCCCGACTCAGGGAAAATATATTCTTAGACGGATTCAAGAACCAATTCTATTCGACGAGACGATACATTCATTGCCTACGGCTAAAGAGGAAGTAACACATTCAGCTACAAAAAGCATCCTACGCGCACTAGTTCAGGGTAATCGTGTAAGACTCCAACTCGTAACCTACCAATTCTTTATTATCTTTTTAAAGAGATAATACCACGTGAAATTATATGAATATTTATCTCTTTATATTTTTATTTTTAAAGAGGTGATATCATACAAGACTTGAATTTAATTGGTTGTTGTGACGCAATACACCACGTGTCGTCACAAGATTTATCTTGGCTTTCTTTGACTGCAAGACTTTTTTCTTTTTTTTTTACTGCAAGACTTGATTTAATTAGTAAAAACTTGTCACTTTGACACGTGTCATCACTTGATTTGTGTTGATAAAATAAAACATTATAATATCAATTTAAATTTAGCTATTTAATTTTAAAATTAAATTTAAGATAATTTCAAAATAATAAATAGTAAATCAAATTAATAATATAAAGTTTATTTATCAGTCTATAAATACTCCCAAGACTTGGCGAAAAACATATAAGTATTTTTAAGAAGGCGGGACTTGAAGTATTTAAATTTTTTCTTTTTTTTTTTTTCGAAAAATAAATTTAAACAAATTTTATGATGATTAAAGTTGAAATCATCTTGAATCATCAAATCACGTGTCTCCATAATAATAGTTCTTGCTCACCCCAATTCTTTACGGCCACGCTTTTCCTTTTAAAAAAAAAAAAAAAAAAAAGAAAAGTAAAGTGCATTTCAAAAGAGACATTGCCTTATTCAATAATTTGTCGAAATAAATAAGACTAGTTGGGATTTAAAAAAAGAAAAAAAGAAAAAAAAAAGACTACTTGGGCATTGTCAACAATCGAGGGGTAGAAAAGGAATTGTAACATTAGGGCAAATTAAGACATAACTCTGACAGAAGAAAAACCTAAAAATCTTTCAAGTTGCCGACAACTCACTTTACTTAAACGCGTTGCTTTGCCTTCTGCAGATGTATTTCTTGTGCTTCCCCTTTCTCTCTCTACCTTAACTCTGCAGATCTATTACATCCTTAATCCTTCCTAGGGCATTCTTTTGCACTCGGAATCGGTCTCCGATGTACACTACTGCTTTCTTTCTGCTCTTTTATTTTCTGTGAACGATTTTTTGGATCTTGTTGGAGACAATTTTTTAGATCTGGTTAGAGACCTACCTACTGCTTCTTTCTCCTTCATTATTCGATTTACTCTCTTAGATTTATGGTCTCTTGGAGATTTATCAAGAACAGAATATATTGTTTTTCTTTGTGTTTTTTTATTTATGAATTCCAGATCTAGAATATATTGTTGTTCTCGGTGTTGCTTTCGGATTTATGAATTCCAGATCTAGAATATATTGTTTTTCTTTGTGTGTTTTTCGGATTCTTGAATTCCAGATCTAAAAGGTATCAGGGTCTAAGTTTGAAGAATTATTTTAAAATTAGTTTTGTCTTTATGCGCTTACAAATTATGTATTCCTGCACCTATCTATCTCAGATCTAGTACTCACCCTTTCTATCTTTATGCAGTTCTATTACTCCGGTTGGATTCAGAGGAAACAAATAAAAGAACAAAAGTGTTTTCGTTCCACCTTTGCCTATTTTGTCTAAACAAGTTTTTGGATCTTAATTTACTGTTTCTGCTCAATTTATGGGTTGATTCTGTTCTTTAAGATTTATGAACTCACTTTACTTGCAAAAGTCATTACATAACTTTTGCCTTTTCTTGAACGAATGTCATGATCTTCGGTTCGTGGAAAATCGCATATTTCTTGTTTTTCCTCGTCGATTATTTGGTATTTCCATCCAATGGGGGAGTTTTTTTTTTTTTTTTTTATTCTGAAAGCCGTATTTTTTCAGCATTTTGCAACAAAATGTTTCTGAAATCTTTTTTAACGAATGGATTTCTCTGATTGTCAAAAAGGTTAAGAGTAAAAAACTTTTAAACCGGGGATATCATATCCATATTCGTTGTTGCATAATTCTTTCATGTTTATGAATTCCAGGTCTACTTTTTCTTGTGTGTTTATGCTCTTCCAATTCGTTCAGATTTATGAAATCCGGGTCTAATTTTTCTTGTGTGTTTATGCTCTTCAAAGTATTGATTTTTATGATTTCCAAGAATGTGACCTCAATTCAAATTTATGACATACATAATCTCTATGTTTTCTAATCTTTTAAATTTATGACTTATGTAATCTTTATGAATTCAGTTTATTAATTCTGCTGTTAATTCTTTTCAGGATAATGGACACAGATATCTCAAAGCCATATCATTAACAGAAATAAGCAGCAACAGTCGGGGAAAGTAATGATAAAATTACAGTCAGTCAGGTAAAGTAACTATAAAGAACAGTCACGTAATGGTAAAGAACCTAAGTAGAACCTAATTACTTTATCCTATCAATGATTTGCTTTATTCTAGATTTACTAATTAAACTTTTATCTTGTTTTTAATCTTTCAATTTACTAGTAACACTTTTATCTTGTTTTTAATCTTTCAAACTTCATATGTTTCATTTTTCTAATCTTTCAAAATTTTGAATTCTGTTTCCAGGCTACTGGATTATCGCCTTTCATCTACTTTATCCTTCAATTCACTTTATCTAGTAATTGTTAATTGTTTCAGAAATTTCTTTTCATTGCCTTTATCTGGTAATGGTTAATTGTTTCAGCCTTTCAGGAATTTCTATCTTGTGAAAAATATGTTTTAGTATCATTTTATTAACTACATGTAGATAAGTTAGTAGTCTAATTAATAAAATGGTAAATTAGGAGAATGTTTATAAATTTCTTTTAACTGCGAATACTATTTAGCTAACATGTGTTGCTAAGTAGGCATATGATATGGGATTTAGCTGGCTATACATCTAACACTGTAGATAGTGGGATATGGATAGAAAATGTAATGGACCAGTCTAATTGTCAGTAGTAACTAGTACAGATATACGGGTTTTGGAGTTCACCTGTAAATTTGAATATCTAAAAAGCGGTAAAGAGATGGACGGTTTTGATTTTTCACGGTCTAATGGAGTTTGAACTCTCTGCTTGCTCCTCTTACTTTCTGCTGAAGTCCTTCAATCTTTCAATGATTTTGTTATTTTGCGGTCTGGATCTGGCTGAACTCCTTCAATCTTCCAATGATTTGGCCAATGTCCGGTCTGGATTTGGGTTTGAATTGAACACACTCGCTTGCGAGTGTAATGAAATATTGACCAAATTTGTAGTCTTTATCCTTATTTCCAGTTTGTAAAGCCGCATGAATAGTAAAATTTTTTCTGATTGCATCTGCCACTGCTTTCACACCAATATGCTTCTCGGCCCGGGCTGCTTTTGCATGTCTCCCTCCACCACTCAGTAAATTTACTTCTTTGAGCCAAGCATTAAAATTCTTCTCAGGTTTAATTTCTGTTGGACCCTCCCTTCTAACCATTTCCATGATCACTATTCCTAGGCTGAATATGTCCGACTTTTCATGAGAATTACCTGCACAAGTATTTAATCTCAAAAAATTATTGAATTTCAGGAAAACTTTTTCATGTACTATTTGAATTATAAATGGAAATTTGGTGTGTAGTACTTTTCCAAAAGTTGTAATTTTTATGAAGTTAAAGTTCAAAAGATAACAGTTAATTATGTGAAGATTCTACCTTCACTCAAAATCTCCGGAGGGGCATAGTAAGGGGTGAAAACTTGGATTTGTTTTCCAACTTTTTCTAGGCCTCCAAAATCGCAAAATTTTACATTTTG